>CM077676.1:21632866-22923283 GCA_039707655.1 Elymus sibiricus
TGCTTGCAAGGCTCAATGTGATGTTTTATTACCGAGTGGGCCCTGAGATACCTCTCCGTCACACGGAGTAACAAATCCTAGTCTTGATCCATGCCAACCCAACAGACACCCTCGGAGATACCTGTAGAGCACCTTTATAGTCACCCAGTTACGTTGCGACGTTTGATACACACAAGGTATTCCTCCGGTGTCAGTGAGTTGCATGATCTCATGGTCAAAGGAACATATACTTGACATGCAGAAAACAATAGCAATAAACTGACACGATCAAAAGCTACGTTTACAGTTTGGGTCTTGTCCATCACATCATTCTCCTAATGATGTGATCCCGTTATCAAATGACATCTCATGTCAATGGCTAGGAAACCTTAACCATCTTTGATCAACGAGCTAGTCAACTAGAGGCTTACTAGGGACACAGTGTTGTCTATGTACCCACACATGTATTTGAGTTTCCAATCAATACAATTATAGCATGGATAATAAACGATTATCATGAACAAGGAAATATAATAATAACCAATTTATTATTGCCTCTAGGGCATATTTCCAACAGTCTCCCACTTGCACTAGAGTCAATAATCTAGTTCACATCACTATGTGATTTACATTGTAATGAATCGAACACCCATGCAGTTCTGGTGTTGTTCATGTTTAGCCCTTGGAAGAGGTTTAGTCATCGGATCTGCAACATTCAGATCCGTGTGTACTTTGCAAATATTTATGTCATCCTCCTTGATGTAATCGCGGATGGAATTGAAACGTCGCTTTATGTGACTGGTCCTCTTGTGAAATCTTGGTTCCTTGGCTAGAGCAATGGCACCAGTATTATCACAAAACAGAGTCATTGGGTTAAGTGCACTTGGCACTACTCCAAGATCTGTTATGAACTCCTTCATCCAGACACCTTCCTTCGCCGCCTCCGAGGCAGCGATGTACTCCGCTTCGCATGTAGAATCAGCTACCACGCTTTGCTTGGAACTGCACCAGCTAACCGCACCCCCATTAAGAATAAATACGTATCCGGTTTGCGACTTAGAGTCATCCGGATCAGTGTCAAAGCTTGCATCGACGTAACCCTTTACGACGAGCTCTTGATCACCTCCATAAACGAGAAACATGTCCTTTTCAGGTACTTCAGGATATTCTTGACCGCCGTCCAGTGTTCCATTCCTGGATCACTTTGAAACCTTCCGACCATACTTATGGCAAGGCTGACATCGGGTCTTGTGCACAGCATTGCATACATGATAGAGCCTATGGCTGAAGCATAGGGGATGACACTCATCTTTTCTCTATCTTCTGCAGTCACTGGGCATTGAGTCTTACTCAACTTCACACCTTGCAAAACAGGCAAGAACCCCTTCTTGGACTGATCCATTTTGAACTTCTTCAAAATCTTATCAAGGTATGTGCTTTGTGAAAGTCCTATTAAGCGTCTTGATCTATCTCTATAGATCTTGATGCCTAATATCAAAGCAGCTTCTCCTAGGTCCTTCATTGAAAAACTCTTGTTCAAATATTCCTTTACGCTTTCCAGCATTTCTATATTGTTTCCAATCAGCAATATGTCATCCACATATAATATTAGAAACGCTATAGAGCTCCCACTCACTTTCTTGTAAATACAAGCTTCTCCGTAAACTTGTATAAACTCGAACGCTTTGATCACTTCATCAAAACGAAGATTCCAACTCCGAGATGCTTGCACCAGTCCATAAATGGATCGCTGGAGTTTGCAAACTTTGTCAGCATTCTTTGGATCGACAAAACCTTCTGGTTGCATCATATACAACTCTTCCTTAAGGTAACCGTTAAGGAACGCTGTTTTGACATCCATCTGCCAAATTTCATAATCGAAAAAGGCAGCTATTGCTAACATGATTCTGACGGACTTAAGCATCGCTACGGGTGAGAAGGTCTCATCGTAGTCAACTCATTGAACTTGTGAAAAACCCTTTGCCACAAGTCGAGCTTTATAGACGGTGACATTACCGTCCGCGTCCGTCTTCCTCTTAAAGATCCATTTGTTCTGAATGGCCTTACGCCCTTCAGGTAATACTTCCAAAGTCCATACTTTGTTTTCATACATGGATCCCATCTCGGATTTCATGGCCTCTAACCACTTCTCGGAATCCGGGCCCATCATCGCTTCTCCATAGCTCGTAGGTTCATCGTTGTCTAACAACATGATTTTTAAGACAGGGTTGCCGTACCACTCAGGAGTAGTACGCGTCCTTGTCGACCTACGAGGTTCGATAGAAACTTGATCCAAAGCTTCATGATCATTATCATTAACTTCCTCTTCAGCTAATGTAGGCTCCACAGAAACAACTTTCTGCGCTGCGCTACTCTCAGGTTGAAGTAAAGGTTCAACAACCTCATCAAGTTCTATCTTCCTCCCACTCAATTCTTTCGAGAGAAACTCTTTCTCAAGAAATGTTCCGTTTTTAGCGACAAACACTTTGCCTTCGGATCTGAAGTAGAAGGTATACCCAACTGTCTCTTTTGGGTATCCTATGAAAACGCATTTCTCCGCTTTGGGTTCCAGCTTTTCAGACTGAAGCTTTTTGACATAAGCATCACATCCCCAAACTTTAAGAAACGACAGCTTTGGCTTCTTGCCAAACCAAAGTTCATATGGCGTCGTCTCAACGGATTTCGATGGTGCCCTATTTAAAGTGAATGCAGCTGTCTCTAATGCATAACCCCAAAACGATAGTGGCAAATCGGCAAGAGACATCATAGATCGCACCATATCTAATAAGGTTCGATTACGACGTTCGGACACACCATTACGCTGTGGTGTTCCAGGCGGTGTCAATTGTGAAACAATTCCACACTGTCTTAAGTGACTGCCAAACTCATAACTTAGATATTCTCCTCCTCGATCAGATCGTAGGAATTTAATCTTCTTGTTACGATGATTCTCAACTTCACTCTGAAATTGTTTGAACTTTTCAAATGTTTCAGACTTGTGTTTCATTAAGTAAATATACCCATATCTACTTAAGTCATCAGTGAAGGTGAGAAAGTAACGATAACCACCGCGCGCCTCAATGCTCATCGGACCGCACACATCAGTATGTATGATTTCCAACAAGTCACTTGCCCGTTCCATTGTTCCAGAGAACGGCGTTTTAGTCATCTTGCCCATGAGGCATGGCTCACATGTATCAAGTGATTCAAAATCAAGTGACTCCAAAAGTCCATCAGCATGGAGCTTCCTCATGCGTTTTACGCCAATATGACCTAAACGGCAGTGCCACAAGAAAGTGGTATTATCATTATCAATTCTACATCTTTTGGCATCAATGTTATGAACATGTGTATCATTACTATCGAGATTCAATAAGAATAAACACCTCACATCGGGTGCATGACCATAAAAGATATTACTCATATAAATAGAACAACCATTATTCTCTGATTTAAATGAGTAACCGTCTCGCAATAAACAAGATCCAGATATAATGTTCATGCTTAACGCAGGCACCAAATAACACTTATTTAGGTTCATCACTAATCCCGACGGTAATCGAAGAGCGAGCGTGCCGACGGCGATCACATAAACCTTGGAACCATTTCCCACGCGCATCGTTACTTCGTCCTTTGCCAGCCTCCGTTTATTCCGCAGTTCCTGTTTTGAGTTGCAAATATGAGCAACCGCACCGGTATCAAATACCCAGGCACTACAACGAGAGTTGGTAAGGTACACATCAATAACATGTATATCATATATACCTTGTTTGTTGTTGGCCGCCTTCTTGTCAGCCAAATACTTGGGGCAGTTCCGCTTCCAGTGTCCTGTTCCCTTGCAATGAAAGCACACAGTTTCTGGTTTGGGTCCAGCCTTGGGTTTCTTCATGAGAGGAGCAACTGCTTTGCCACTCTTCTTGGAGTTACCCTTCTTACCCTTGCCATTTTTCTTGAAACTAGTGGTTTTATTGACCATCAACACTTGATGCTCCTTCTGAATTTCAGACTCAGCGGCTTTCAGCATCGCAAACAGCTCGGCGACTGACTTGTTCATCCCGTGCATGTTATAGTTCAACACGAAGCTCTTGTAGCTAGGTGGCAATGATTGAAGAACTCTGTCAGTGATAGCCTCTGGCGGAAGGGGCATCCCTAACTCAGCCAGACGGGTGGAGTACCCAGACATTCTGAGCACGTGATCACTGATAGACCCGTTCTCCTCCATCTTGCAAGCATAGAATTTGTCGGAGATCTCATATCTCTCGATCCGGGCATTCTTCTGAAAGATAAACTTCAACTCCTGGAACATCTCATATGCTCCATGACGTTCAAAACGTCTTTGAAGTCCCGGTTCTAAGCCATACAACATTGCACATTGAACTATTGAGTAATCATCAGAACGAGCCTGCCAGGCGTTCACAACGTCTAGAGACTCAACTGGAGCGGGTGGATCACCAAGCGGTGCATCAAGGACATAAGCCTTCTGGGAAGCCGTAAGGATAATCCTTAGATTACGGGCCCAGTCCACAAAGTTACTTCCATCATCTTTCAACTTAGCTTTCTCTAGGAACGCATTAAAATTCAGGGGTGCTACTGCGCGAGCCATGATCTACAACATAAATATAGCAAAGACAACTTAGACTATTGTTCTAGATAATGAGTTTAGTTAATCATATTACTTAAAAACTCCCACTCAAATTGACATCCCTCCGGTCATTCGAGTGTAACATGATCCAAATCCACCAACTCAAGTCCGATCATCACGTGAGTTGAGGTGGTTTCAATGGTGAACATCTTCATGTTGATCATATCTACTATATGACTCATGTTCGACCTTTCGGTCTCTTGTGTTCCGAGGCCATGTCTGTACATGCTAGGCTCGTCAAGTTTAACCCGAGTGTTCCGCACGTGTAACATGGCTTACACCCGTTGTATGCGAACGTAGAGTCTATCACACCCGATCATCACGGCGTGTCTCGAAACGACGAACTTTCGCAACGGTGCACACTTGGGGAGAACACAATTTTATCTTGAAATTTAAGTGAGGGATCACCTTATAATGCTACCATCGTCCTAAGCAAAATAAGATGCATAAAAGGATTAACATCGCATGCAAATCATAAGTGACATGATATAGCCATGAACTTGTGCTTTTGATCTCCATCTCCAAAGCACCGGCATGATCTCCATCGTCACCGGCATGACACCATGATCTCCATCATCTTGATCTCCATCAACGTGTCGCCATAAGGTTGTCGCGCCGACTGTTGCTTCCACGACTATTGCTAACGTTTAGCGATAAAGTAAAGCAATACATAGCGCTTAATGATTGACACGCAGGTCATACAATAATTAAAGACAACTCTATGGCTCCTGCCAGTTGCCGTATTCATCGACATGCAAGTCGTGATATTCTATACAACACATGATCATCTCATACATCACATATATCTCATCATGTAATTGGCCATATCATATCACATCATACCCTGCAAAAACAAGTTAGACGTCCCCTAATTGTTGTTGCAAATTTTACGTGGCTGCTACGGGTTTACAAGAACCGTTCTTACCTACGCAAAACCACAACGTGGTGTAGTGATTGCTTTTTGATCTTCTAAAAGAACCCTCTTCATTGAAATCGATTCAACTAAAGTGAGAGAGACAGACACCCGCTAGACATCTTTATGCAACGAAGTTACATGTTAGTTGAAGGAACCTGTCTCGCGTAAGTGTACGCGTAATGTCGGTCCGGGCCGCTTCATCTCACAGTACCGCCGAATCAAATATCAACTAGTAACGGCAAGCAATATGTATACACCCACGCCCACAACTCGTTTGTGTTCTACTCGAGATCTCATCTACGCATAGACCTGGCTCTGATACCACTGTTGGGGAACGCTGCATGGGAAACAAAAATTTTCCTACGCACACACAAGATCTATCCAAGGAGATGAGCATCTACGAGAGGGAGAGTGAATCTATATACCCTTGTAGATCGATAAGCGGAAGCGTTTAAGAAACGCGGTTGATGTAGTCGAACGTCTTCGCGATCCAAATCGCAAGTCGTCCCTCGATCCGATCACGAACTAGCGCCGAACGGACGGCACCTCCGCGTTCAACACACGTACGGCTTGATGACGCCTTCACCTCCTCGATCCAGCGAGCGATGGTGAAGTAGTGGTTGAGTTCCAGCAGCACGACGGCGTGGTGATGGTGGTGAGGAACAATCTCTGCAGGGCTTCGCCAAGCACTATGGAGATTATGACGGAGGAACTAGAGGGTTAGGGTTGCCGGCACACGGCTTGGGAAATCCTGATGTATCACGTGTGCTAGCCCTGCCCCTCTATTTATATGTTGAGCCTTGGGGTCTAAACTTGGAGTAAAAGTCTCTTCCAAGTCTGTTTTGCCCGCACAAGGTCGGTTTGGCCCGCAGGAAAAGAGTCCAACTCGGATCCCTGCCGAACCGTGCACAGCCGCGCACAAGCGGTAGTACCGCTCACAAGCGGTAGTACCGCTTGGGCGGTAGTACCGCTTCACACAAGCGGTAGTACCGCTCGGGCGGTAGTACCGCTTCACACAAGCGGTAGTACCGCTTACGCGGCAGCAAAACTACTTTTTGCACTTTCCAATACCTTGTGGGCTTTTATCCCTTGGCCCATATAAAGTGTTCTCGCACCCGAACACTTCGGTAAACATCCGGAACCCCTTCCGGTGAACTCCGGAACTCTTCCGGAGATCAAAACACTATTATCACATATATCAATCTTTACCTCCGGACTCTTCCGGAGATCCTCGTCATGTCCGGGATCTTATCCGGGACTCCGAACAACTTTCGGTCACCAACATAATAACTCAATTATACTAATAGTCACCAAACGTTAAGTGTGTAGACCCTGCGGGTTCGAGAACTATGTAGACATGACCGAGACACCTCTACGGCCAATAACCAATAGCGGGACCTGGATGCCCATATTGGCTCCTACATATTCTATGAAGATCTTTGATCGGTCGAACCTCTATGTCAAGGATTCAGTTAATCCCGTATGCTGTTCCCTTTGTTCTTCGGTATGTTACTTGCCCGAGATTCGATCGTCGGTATCTCTATACCTAGTTCAATCTCGTTACCGGCAAGTCTCTTTACTCGTTCCGTAATACAAGATCCTGTGGCTAACTCTTTAGTCACTTTGCTTGCAAGGCTCAATGTGATGTTGTATTACCGAGTGGGCCCTGAGATACCTCTCCGTCACACGGAGTAACAAATCCCAGTCTTGATCCATGCCAACCCAACAGACACCCTCGGAGATACCTGTAGAGCACCTTTATAGTCACCCAGTTACGTTGCGACGTTTGATACACACAAGGTATTCCTCCGGTGTCAGTGAGTTGCATGATCTCATGGTCAAAGGAACAGATACTTGACATGCAGAAAACAATAGCAATAAACTGACACGATCAAAAGCTACGTTTACAGTTTGGGTCTTGTCCATCACATCATTCTCCTAATGATGTGATCCCGTTATCAAATGACATCTCATGTCAATGGCTAGGAAACCTTAACCATCTTTGATCAACGAGCTAGTCAACTAGAGGCTTACTAGGGACACAGTGTTGTCTATGTACCCACACATGTATTTGAGTTTCCAATCAATACAATTATAGCATGGATAATAAACGATTATCATGAACAAGGAAATATAATAATAACCAATTTATTATTGCCTCTAGGGCAGATTTCCAACACACAGCCACGGCGAGCAGCGGCCAGCAGCACTGCGGCAGCAGGGGGTCTTGGGGGGTGCTCACCAGTGACGCAGGGGGCAGCGGCGGAGGCGCCCGGCGTCGGACGGGATGCGCAGGCCGGAGTTGGGGCTGGGGCGGAGCACGGCGCGCTGAGCCGAGGCGGAGAACGGCGGGGCCGGGGCTGGTGCGGAGCAGGTTTGGGCGGGGCCGGGGCCGTGGCGGGGCAGGGGAAGAGCACGGCGCACGGGGCCGAGGAGGAGAACGGCGGGGGCCGGGGATCGGAGTAGGGCGGGGCGGGGCCGGGGCCGGGGCGGGGCGGGCGCCGGCGGGAGCAGGGGCGGGCGCCGGCGTAGCAGGGGCAGGCGTCGGCGGCAGCAGCTGCAGGCAAGGAAGGGCGCGTGGCGGGAGCAGGGGTGGGCGCCGGCGGGAGCAGGGGCGGGCGCCGGCGGCAGCGGGTGCAGGCGAGGAGGGGCGCGCGGGACCTCTCGATTGGATCTGAGCGCTCTGTGGAGAGGAGGGGCCCGTGGGTGACCTAACCAAAAAAAAATGCCACGTGTACAGACTACGCCGACGGTTTAACCGTAGGCGTAGTTTTATCCCATTTTTTTTAAATATTAATTAGCCTATTATTAGATTTATAACCATATAATTATGCTTATATAATTACTTTTATAAATAGAACCATCTATTTATCCCCATCTCATTGAAACCCCGGACCAACCTAACAGTGGCCCATTTCACTGAAAACATTTACCACTCCGACTGGTAAATCTGTGCGTGCTAATATTTCGACTTTTTTATGTCGGTTCGACAACTTTATCCCGAGATATTCTCCAACACACCTAAAACAGAGTTCCACAAGTATCATTTTCGTATTTTTCTTTCAGCATGTTGATCCGACGCGGCAGTTCCTCCCTCTAAGTGGTGGCGGCAGTGCCGTCTGTGAAGCGGGCCACACTCCGGAGCTGCGTGTTGGGTGTTTGAACATACCACCATGCTTTAAGACATGTATGAGGACCCAATGCAAGTTTTGGTGGTATAGCTACACCCAGAAGGCCCCTGACCAACCTAACCCTAGCCCGGTTGACCAGGAAAGCTACCCCCTTTGACTTTCATCGGACGGCCTTTGACCAATGGACTTTTTCACCTGGCTGTCCTAGGTTAGCCCATAGGAACATTTTAAAACCAAGTTTGCGCTAGGTTAGCCCATCGACACAATTGATACTGTTGGATCATGCATGCCGCCGAGCTAATTTCAACCCCCCGGTGGCAGGGCCTACCCCTCCCTCGTCTGCACAAGGCCTACGGATGGCGCAAAGACAACACATAGGATTTTCCATTCAGCTTATGGGCATGATTTCATGTGCCGCCTCGCAGATCTGCAATTTCTGGCGCTGAAACCCTAGTAGTGCAATAAATGTTTCAAATATTGCATGCAGGTCTGGAAAATGCGGGGGGCTGGCATGTGTCATGGGATGGCCTCCTTTGAGAGCACGAGAAGTTTTGAGGCCAACGGAGCAACAGGACTTGCACTTGCTTCACAAACCGGACACGTTCCCTCTCGATACCCAGAGACTAGCTTGTAGATGGTGTAGTTTACAAGCGGCCTCATGTGATACTTTTTCAAAACACTTCCAAACTTTTACCACACCCTACAGGGGCCATGTGATGATGCCGTGCCAGATCCCGAGGATTTCCGGCATCGTACGATTTTTCGAGAATTTATACGGTTGGATCATGCATGCCGCCGAGCTAATTTCAACCCCTTGGTGGCAGGGCCTGCCCCTCCCTCGTCTGCACATGGCCTACGCATGGCGCAAAGACATCACATAGGATTTTCCATTCAGCTTATGGGCATGATTTCATGTGCCGCCTCACAGATCTGCAATTTCCGACGTTGAAACCCTAGCAGTGCAATAAATGTCTCAAATATTGCATGTGGGTCCGGAAAATGCGGGGGCCTGGCACGTGTCATGTGATGGCCTCCTTTGAAAGCACGAGAAGTTTTGAGGCCAACGGAGCAACATGACTTGCACTTGCTTCACAAACCGGACACGTTCCCTCTCGATACCCAGAGACTAGCTTGTAGATGGTGTAGTTTACAAGCGGCCTCATGTGAGACTTTTTCAAAACATGTCCAAACTTTTCCACACCCTACATGGGCCATGTGATGATGCCGTGCCAAATCCCGAGGATTTCCGGCATCGTACGATTTTTCGAGAATTTATACGGTTGGATCATGCATGCCGCCGAGCTAATTTCAACCCCTTGGTGGCAGGGCCTGCCCCTCCCTCGTCTGCACATGGCCTACGCATGGCGCAAAGACATCACATAGGATTTTCAATTCAGCTTATGGGCATGATTTCAGGTGCCGCCTCACAGATCTGCAATTTCCGACGTTGAAACCCTAGAAGTGCAATAAATGTCTCAAATATTGCATGTGGGTCCGGAAAATGCGGGGGCCTGGCACGTGTCATGTGATGGCCTCCTTTGAAAGCACGAGAAGTTTTGAGGCCAACGGAGCAACAGGACTTGCACTTGCTTCACAAACCGGACACGTTCCCTCTCGATACCCAGAGACTAGCTTGTAGATGGTGTAGTTTACAAGCGGCCTCATGTGAGACTTTTTCAAAACACGTCCAAACTTTTACCACACCCTACAGGAGCCATGTGATGATGCCGTGCCAGATCCCGAGGATTTCCGGCATCGTACGATTTTTCGAGAATTTATACGGTTGGATCATGCATGCCGCCGAGCTAATTTCAACCCCTCAGTGGCAGGGCCTGACCCTCCCTCGTCTGCACATGGTTTACGCATGGCGCAAAGACATCACATAGGATTTTCCATTCAGCTTATGGGCATGATTTCATGTGCTGCCTCGCAGATCTGCAATTTCCAACACAGAAACCCTAGCAGTGCAATAAATGTCTCAAATATTGCATGTGGGTCCAGAAAATGCGGGGGCCTGACACATGTCATGTGATGGCCTCATTTGAAAGCACGAGAAGTTTTGAGGCCAATGAAGCAACCAGACTCGCACTTGCTTCACAAACCGTACACGTTCCCTCTCGATACCCATAGACTAGCTTCGAGATGGTGTAATTTACAAGTGGCCTCATGTGAGGCTTTTTTGAAACGCGTCCAAACTTGATGCCGTGCCAGATCCCGAGGATTTCCGGCATCGTACGATTTTTCAAGAATTTATACAGTTGGATCATGCATGCCGCCGAGCTAATTTCAACCCCCCTCTAAGTGCTGGCGGCAGTGCCGTCCATGAAGGGTGTCACACTCCGGATTAGTGTGTTGGGTGTTTAAACCTACCACCACACTTTCACACATGTATGAGGATCCAGCGCAAGTTTTGGTGGCATTGCTAACCTCCGAAGGCACCGGAGCGGCGTAACTGTGACCAGTGTGACCCGGAAATCTAGGGGGGTAGATTTCCCTACTGTAGCAAAGAATCAAAGTAATATTTAAACATTCCAAACTAAAGACATGATTTTTGAAATCCTTGAAACTTTTTGATGAAAATAGATATAAAGTTTGCCTCATTTGGTCAAGAAATGAAAAAAATACAAACAAATCAAAACAAGAGGGTGTTATCTGAAATTTTCAAAATAAATATGATTTTAATTTGTTAAAATTTCAAAACATAGTATACTAACAAATTCCTTTCCATATTCTGATAGAAACACATATAAAGTTTGTCAAAATCGATGTAAGTATGAATTAGTTGTGGTTTTTATAAAGTATAAGGACCTATTTGCCGACGGTTTAACCGTAGGCATATATGTGATCTATGCCTACGGTTAAACCGTAGGCATATGTGGACACGTGTCAATATCTGGTTCGTCCTGGCGCCTGTCTATGCCGACGGTTTAACCGTAGGCATATATGCGATCTATGCCTACGGTTAAACCGTAGGCATATGTGGACACGTGTCAATATCTGGTACTTCCTAGTTGGTACTCAAATTTAAGCCTTAAAAAAAAGGAAAAAATATCTATGCCGACGGGGGGCCGTCGGCATAGCTTTGACGGCGGTAGCCTTCCGTCAGCCAAAACCCTTAATGCCGACGGTTAATCTATGCCGACAGTGACCGTCGGCGTATATTATAGATATTCCTACGGTGAATCTATGCCGACGGTGACCGTCGGCGTATATAGGAGATATGCCTACAGTTTTTCTATGCCTACGGGCCCCGTCGGCATATCTCTGAATTTGCCGACGGCCCATGTATGACGACGGTTTCAGTTTGGCCGTCAGCTTATCTCGATGTATGCCGACGTGGCCCGTAGGCATACTTTTCACCGTCGGCATATTACCTGTTTCTTGTAGTGGGAGGCCTAGCTAGCAGGGGCAACTTCCGCAATTCCTTTGCTCCGGCAAGCTTCCATTGCCCAGCCTCTAGCAATGTCTTACAGTCTGGACGCACTTGATCGAAATGAAGAGAAAGTTAACGGGGAATTTCATGTTCGTGTGGCGCAATCAACTCAATCAGAAAAGTCACCGTGACGGATTTCCCATGGAAGCCAGTAAGACTAACCGATTCATCAACCTCACAAGCTCTGGATTTAAATCAGTAATTCACAATGGCAGAGGCTTTGTTACGTAGGTGCAAATTTTCAACATAAGCAAGTAGCAAAGGTAACGAAAATAAGTTGATTTAGTTACGAATCAAAACAGAAAAAGATAGGTAAATTGAACAAAGACAGAATGTCAGAAAATAGGAAAGCATGCCTGTAAGTCAAGTAGTCCACCACAATAACCAAGATATCAGAAAGTCCTTTACAAGGTACCTCTTCAGGGCATGAACAAGAAGAATAAAACTCAGCAAGTGAGAATATGCCAGGAAGCAAATTTGGACATCCTCGATACAAATAAAGCACTGGTGCAAGGAAGGAGACCAGGTTCATCTAGTAGTACTGTACAAAAACCCTTCATAAACGTGCAAGGACCCACCCAAAAATACAATCCCCATAAATGGATACTGGACACAGTGAATACAATCTCAGCATAGTACAACCTTCTCATGACGATCCGAATTATGCACTACAACACAAACTTGACAATAGTTTGGGTTCGAATTTGGCCATGGTCCTGCTCCTACTCCTACTCCTGGATTAGGAATTTACAGTTGCGGCTCCTACTCCTCTGTTGACCGACCCAAACAAACAAGAGATAGCTGGGGGGGGGGGCAGCTAATTAAGGAACTGTGTAGTCACCAACCAATTTCAGTTGTAAAAACCATGGTTGAGAGTCAACAGTGAAGTGCAAGTCATCCTTACTACACTTGGGTTATTAGTAAAAAAAATTGGTAGTTATCGCTGAACTTCATCCCACTTGGAAGTTTTAGTCACCAACCAAATCGTCTTTAGTTCCTTACTACACTTGGGTTAGTCAAAAAAATTGGTGCTTATCATTGAACTTCATCTCATGTCTGTACATATCCAAAATGCCTCTGTCGACAAAACTTGTATGCAGTGTGCATCATCATCACAGTAATAACTAATAACTCAATGTTCAGCTCACGGAGACAGCATCGATTCCCATGAAGGAAGGGGCTGCATAGCACAAGGGGCAACCTAATGTGGCGGGCTCCTGGATGAATGAGCCAGAGAATCTGTGTCGCCGGCGAGAGCGGGGCGGCATGGGATCCATCAAACTGCCCAACCCGAGAACGTGAAGGGGTCTAACCGTCTAACCGATACAGAGGCAAGGAAAAGGTGGGTGGGAGATTGATCTTATCACCTGGGACTGGGAGGGACGCCCGACACTGGTCGCCGGTCGCCAGTGGGTTGCCGGAGCCAAGGAAGCCTAGAGGGGAGGGGATGTGTCAGAGGTAGGCAAGCACGTGGACTGGGACGGTGGGACGCGGTGAATAGAATGAATCGGTGGCCATCCGTATGGGTATGTGCTACTTGTGAGCTGCGTTGGGATTTTTCCCGAAGAGGAAGGGTGGAGCAATATAGTAGCGATAAGTATTTCCCTCAGTGAGAATCAAGGTTATCGAACCAGTAGGAGAACCACGCAAACACCCGTCAACAGTACCTACACACACAAGAGCAAATACTTGCACCCAACGCGGGCAAAAGGGTTGTCAATCCCCTTGGCCTTGTTACTTGCAAGGATTAAATCTGATAGTGATAGATAAGTAAATTACAAAGTAAAATAAAAAGAGTAAAATTGCAGCAAGGTAAATTTGGTTTTAGTAATATGATAAAAGTAGACCCGGGGCCATAGTTTTCACTAGAGGCTTCTCTCTCGTTAAGATAGCATACGGTGGGTAGACAAATTACTATTGGGCAATTGATAGAATAGCGCATAGTTATGATGTTATTCGTGGCAATGATCATGTATATAGGCATCATGTCCGTGACAAGTAGACCGAAACGATTCTGCATCTATTACTATTACTCCACTTCGAGAGCGCTTCTATGCTTGACTCTCTACGTATTAAGTTCATAACAAACAGAGTAATGCATGAAGTATGATGACATGATGTAGACAAAGTAAACTCAAGCAATATGAATAAACCCCATTGTTTTATCCTTAATGGCAGCAATACAATACGTGCCTCGCTACCCCTTCTGTCACTGGGTGAGGACACCGCAAGATTGAACCCACTACAAAGCACCTCTCCCATTGCAAGACAATCAATCTAGTTGGCCAAACTAAACGGATAGATCGGAGAGAAATACAAAGGTATAACAATCATGCATAATAAAGTTCAGAAGTGACTCAATTACTTTCAATGAATAATTTGATCATAAACCCACAATTCATTGGATCCCAACAAACACACCGCAAAAGAAGATTACATTGGATAATTCTCCGAGAGGATCAAGGAGAACATTGTATTGAAGATCGGAGAGAGAGAGAGAGAGGAAGCCATCTAGCTAATAACTATGGACCCGTAGGTCTGTGGTGAACTACTCACACATCATCGGAAGGCAGAAGATTGATTTAGAAGCCTCCCGTGACCGATCCCCCCTCCGGCAGATCACCAGAAAAGGTCTCCAGATGGGATCGTGGAAGAACAGAGGCTTGCGGAGGCGGAGAACTTGTTTTGTCTGGATATCTTGTGGTTTTGGAATATATGTGAATTTATAGCATTGGAATTAGGTCAGAAGGAGCCACGTGGGGCCCACAAGACATCAGGGCGCGCCCTACCCCCAGGGCGCGCCCTGTTGCCTTGTCGTCTCCTAGCAGGTCTTCTGGTCCTCCCCCGAAGTTTCTAGGGTCTCTTTTGTCCAGAAAAAAATCATCAAAAATCTTCATAGCGTTTGGACTTCGTTTGGTAAGGATTTTCTGTAAAACCAAAAACAAGCAGAAAACAGCAACTGGCACTGGGCACTAGGTTAATAGGTTAGTCCCAAAAAATGATATAAAATTGCATATAATTGCATATAAAGTATCCAAGATTGATAATATAATAGCATGAAACAATAAAAAATTATAGATACGTCGGAGACGTATCAGCATCCCCAAGCTTAATTCATGCTCGTCCTCGAGTAGGTAAATGGTAAAAACAGAATATTTGATGTTGAATGCTACCTAGCATGTTTATCATGTAATCTCTTTTACGGTATAAATATTGAGAAACGATGAAGTAATTGATATCAGCATAATAATATCCATGAATATAAGAACATAATCATCACTTTTTCAAAATATACAATGCTCAATGAATGTTATCGCTACTCATTGATCATGTAAGCATGGCAAGACTCCGCCCTCACCGCATAAATATAAATCATGAGCACCACGGTGTCAAATCAGGCAATTGGATCATACTTTTTAACGCGCTTCAGCATTTTCAACTCCACTCAATACATGAGCGTGAGACATGGACATTAGCACTACGGGTGGAATAGAATGCGGTGGTAGAGATATATAGGAGAAGTCAAAAAGGAAGAAAGGCTCGCATCAACTCGGCGGATCAATAGGTAATGGAGAGGCCCATCAATCGATATCAATGCGAGGAGTAGGGATTGCCATGCAACGGATGCACTAGAGCTATAAGTGTATGAAAGCTCGAATGAAACTAAGTGGGTGTGCATCCAACTTGCTTGCTCACGAAGACCTCAGGCATTTGAGAAAGCCCATCATTGGAATATACAAGACAAGTTCTATAATGAAAAATTCCCACTAGTATATGAAAGTGATAACTCAGGAGACTCTCTATATGAAGAACATTTTGCTACTTTGAAGCACAAGTGTGGTAAAAGGATAGTAGCATTGCCCCTTCTCTCTTTTTCTCTCATTTTTCCTTTTTATTCTATTTTTTCTCTTTTTTCATTTTCTTAGAACAATATCATGAACCTCATCCCGCTTTTGCAAGGACTCATTAGTCTCCATCATTCTTTACCTCACTAGGACAATGCTTTAATAATGATGATCATCACACTTTATTTACTTACAACTTGATATTACAACTCGATAACTGGAACAATATGACTCTATATGAATGCCTCTGGCAGTGTGCCAGGATGTGCAATGATCTAGTGTAACATGTATAATAATGATGAACGGTGGCTTTGCCACAAATATCATGTCAGCTCTATATGATCATTCAAAGCAATATGACGATGAACACACAAGTCATGAGACGGAACGGTGGAAGTTGCATGGCAATATATCTCGGAATGGCTATGGAAATGTCATGATAGGTAGGTATGGTGACTGTTTTGAGGAAGATATAAGGAGGCTTATGTGTGATAGAGCGTATCATATCACGGGGTTTGGATGCACCGGCGGAGTTTGCACCGACTCTCGAGGTGAGAAAGGGCAATGCACGGTACCGAAGAGGCTAGCAATATGCGGAAAGGTGGGAGTGCGTAATTGTCCATGAACTCACATTAGTCATAAAGAACTCATATACTTATTGTGAAAGTTTTATTAGCCCTCGAAGCAAAGTACTATTCGCATGCCACTAGGGAGGAGGTTGGTAGGAGTTAACCATCACGCGCCCCCGATTCAAACAGCACAAAGGATTTGAATCAGACATAAAAATGCTCACGCATCCCCGTCATGCCATGTTGGATACTTAAATGAGTAGTTAATAACAAGCTTGAAATATCGATGTTTCTACTAACCAATGATCATGGACCAATATCCTTTCATATTATTACATCAATATAATCAAATCACACGTTTCATATTTAGTGATCTACATGAAAGTTTTTATTATATCCCTCTTAGATACCTATCATTTTCCGACTAGTCTTATAACCCGTGCTCATTAACACTTCCTATTTAAAGACTCTCAAAAAGATTTAAGTGAAGCATGAGAGTGCAATCATTTCTATAAAATATAACCACCGCCGTGCTCTAACTAATATAAGTGAAGCACAAGAGCAACTGCCTAGCTCAAAAGATATAAATGAAGCACATAGAGTATTCTAACAAATTATGCTGAATGTGTGTCTCTCTCAAAAAGGTGTGTCCAGCAAACAATGATTGTGGAAAACAGCAAGCAAAACTATATATAATACACGACGCTCCAAGTAAAACTCATATCATGTGATGAATAAAAATATAGCTCCAAGTAACATACCGATGAATTGTGGATGAAAGAGGGGATGCCATCCGGGGCATCCCCAAGCTTAGACGCTTGGGTATTCCTTGAATATTACCTTGGGGTGCCTTGGGCATCCCAAAGCTTAGGGTCTTGCTGCTCCTTATTCCTTTACTCATCGTGATCTCACCCAAAACTTGAAAACTTCAGCACACAAAACTTAATAGAAACCTCGTGAGATCCGTTAGTATAATAGACAAATCATAAACTTTAGGTACTGTTGCAAACTCATTCATAATTATTCTTGCATAATACCTACTGTATTCTAACTCTTCCATGACTTATACCCCCCGATATAAGCCATAGCATCATTAAAATAAGCACACTATGCAATATAAAATAGAATATGTCTAAAACAGAACAGTCTGTAATGATCTGAATAAAAATCATACTTTTGTAACTCCAAAAATTCTGAAAAATTAGGACAACGTAGACAATTTGTATATCAATCGTGTGTAAAAATGTCAGCCAATTCCCACGTTCCAGTAATTTATAGCATTTTCTGTACTGGCCGCAAAACTTTCTGTTTTTGCACAGAATCAAGTCAACTATCATCCAAATCATCCCAAAGGCTTTACTTGGCACAAACACTAACTAAAACATAAAAAACACAATCATTACAGTAGCAATAATTATGTCATGACACCAAACAGAAAGTAAAAGCAAAAATTTAAGATAACTATTGGGTTGCCTCCCAACAAGCGCTATTGTTTTATGCCCCTACATAGGCATAATGCATTGTTTCAAGTATTATCATCCTTAGATTCCAACTCCTCAATTATACATCCAGGCTTTCTAGGAGATTTAGCAAACATATTTTTAGCAATTACACTCCTAGGAACAAAGTTGAGGAATTTATTTTCAGTAATAGGTTCCTTTATCATGTTGATGAAACGGGATTGCACACTAATCATTTTAATATTTTTGTTCTCTTTACTAGATGAAGCACCCTTATTTTTAGGAACATACATAAGATTAGAGTTTTTATTAGTAGGAGCCCTTTCAATAGTTTTAATGGAAGAAAAAGAAGAACCTAAATTATTAATGATTTCTTCCAATTTATCAATTCTTGCCGGACTTTGTTCTACTCTCTCAGTAATTATTGGTTCTTTTTCCTTTAGCATCTTTAATGTGGTTCCTACCTTTGAGCCAAATTGAGTAACTTGATTGTGGAACCTCCTGTCTAGATTTTCAATATGTTCAACAGTAGACATTTTATTCTCAATAGCTTCTAGCCTTTGCATAACATGTTCCAAAGTCAATGCAGTTTCATTAATAGTAATAGGAGGTGATCCTACTAAATTTCCCATAGCATTGAAAGCATCCATAGGGTGACTACTCAGAAAATTCCCTCCAGTAATAGTATCAACCACAAATCTATACCAAGTAGTAACACCCACATAAAAATTACGAAGAAGAACGGTAGTGGATTGCTTACGAGTTGATCTATTTTGAGCATTGCAAATCCTATATCAAGCATCTTTTAAACTCTCTCCTCCCCTTTGTTTAAAATTAAGCACTTCATTTTCAGGGGTAGAAGTAACAAGAGAAGAACTATCCATAACAACGAAGGAAATAAGCAAGCAAGCAAAGTAAAATATTTTTGTGTTTTTGATTTTTTTTATAACGATACTAATAAAAGTAAATAAAGGCAAATACAAGTAAATGATAATTTGTGTGAAGGAACCTCGTAGATATTTGATGATGTCTCCCCGGCAACAGCGCTAGAAATTCTTTCTGCTACTTGTGAGCTGCGCTGGAATTTTCCCGATGAGGAAGGGTGGAGCAATATAGTAGCGATAAGTATTTCCCTCAGTGAGAACCAAGGTTATCGAACCAGTAGGAGAGCCGCGCAAACACCCGTCAACAGTACCTACACACACAAGAGCAAATACTTGCACCCAACGCGGGCAAGGGGGTTGTCAATCCCCTTGGCCTTGTTACTTGCAAGGATTAAATCTGATAGTGATAGATAAGTAAATTGCAAAGTAAAATAAAAAGAGTAAAATTGCAGCAAGGTAAATTTGGTTTTAGTAATATGATAAAAGTAGACCCGGGGGCCATAGTTTTCACTAGAGGCTTCTCTCTCGTTAAGATAGCATACGGTGGATAGACAAATTACTGTTGGGCAATTGATAGAATAGCGCATAGTTATGATGTTATTCATGGCAATGATCATGTATATAGGCATCACGTTCGTGACAAGTAGACCGAAACAATTCTGCATCTACTACTATTACTCCACTTTGAGAGTGCTTCTATGCTTGCCTCTCTACATATTAAGTTCATAAAAAACAGAGTAATGCATGAAGTATGATAACATGATGTAGACAAAGTAAACTCAAGCAATATGAATAAACCCCATCGTTTTATCCTTAATGGCAGCAATACAATGCGTGCCTCGCTACCCCTTCTGTCACTGGGTGAGGACACCGCAAGATTGAACCCACTACAAAGCACCTCTCCCATTGCAAGACAAATCAATCTAGTTGGCCAAACTAAACGGATAGATCAGAGAGAAATACAAAGCTATAACAATCATGCATAATAAAGTTCAGAAGTGACTCAATTACTTTCAATGAATAATCTGATCATAAACCCACAATTCATCGGATCCCAACAAACACACCGCAAAAGAAGATTACATTGGATAATTCTCCGAGAGGATCAAGGAGAACATTGTATTGAAGATCGGAGAGAGAGAGGAAGCCATCTAGCTAATAATTATGGATCCGTAGGTCTGTGATGAACTACTCACACATCATCGGAAGGCAAAAGATTGATGTAGAAGCCTCGCGTGATCGATCCCCCCTCCGGCAGATCACCGGAGAAGGTCTTCAGATGGGATCGTGGAAGAACAGAGGCTTGCGGTGGCGGAAAACTTGTTTCGTCTAGATATCTGGTGGTTTTGGAATATATGTGAATTTATAGCGTTGGAATTAGGTCAGAAGGAGCCACGTGAGGCCCACAAGACATCAGGGCGCGCCCTACCCCCCATGGCGCGCCCTGTTGCCTTGTCGTCTCCTCGCAGGTCTTCTGGTCCTCCCCGAAGTTTCTAGGGTCTCTTTTGTCCAGAAAAAAAAATCGTCAAAAAGTTTCGTAGCGTTTGGACTTCGTTTGGTAAGGATTTTCTGTAAAACCAAAAACAAGCAGAAAACAGCAACTGGTACTGGGCACTAGGTTAATAGGTTAGTCTCAAAAAATGATATAAAATTGCATATAAAGTATCAAATATTGATAATATAATAGCATGAAACAATCAAAAATTATAGATACGTCGGAGACGTATCAGCATGGACGGCGGTGATGGGGACCAGGTGCGGTGTTTGTTAAGTTCTTGCCTGATCCTGCGTTGCTTCATGCATAATTGTTGGTGAACAAATAATGCATTTGCTATTCTTCAGTTAACTGAAAATACAAGGCGTTTCGGTCGATTTCGGAGACGATGTTGGGGACGAGCACCTAGCCGGAGACAGGGATGATGTGGCCGGCATCGTCAGTGAGGGCGAGCCGGGTATGAGCCGAGGATGGAGACGAGGATGCTTCGCCGGCGGAAAGGCGGGGGGTTGATAGTCCAGGTGCGGGTGCAAGGGTGGTGGGGTCGCCGGTGCTGAAGAAGGGGGGTTATAGGGATGGCTGGGGCTACGACGACTCGAGCAGGATGAGGTGGCGGGGACGCGGTTGGCGGGTGGCGGGGGCGATGATTAGGCTGGTGGCGGCAAGTCGGTCGCAGTCGACGACAGAGGAGAAGGATAGACGACGGCGGGCAGAATCGATTGGAACTGGAAAAAAATTAGTCGATTGAAAAATAGGCGACTCCAACAAATAAATCACGGTCGAATCGGGGGAGTGGAAGATAGAAAAGGCAAAAGAAAGCAATATGGAATTTAGGCATCATTCGGTTTAATGTGTATCAATAACAGCAACTTTAGATCTGGACTAACTTTTTTTTTGCATGGAACTAACTGACAAAGTTAATTATAACTAGCTAGTTGATTAACTCTTATTCATATCACATTCAGTGTAATTTCTTTTTTGCTTTGTTAGGAATAGAGTAGGTTAATTCTGGGGTCTCATTGCGTGCAAGCAAACTAAAGCCATGACCAGACTGGTGAACTACATTCATGCACATCTTCAAACAAGAGGAATGGTATTGTACAGTACTAAACTGATTTACCTGAAGAATGGTTTTGATGGTATCAATCACGTCGATACTATATAAGAAAGGATTCATTAAGAGTATAAATGCATAGCCCACCTTTCCCCATCAGCTTGAGCTTTTGGGTGAACTGTCTGGTGCGTGTAGTTCTACGTGATATTAGAGCCAAGAGGTCGTGAGGGGAGTGTTGAAGTATAATTGCATAGCCCACCTTTCCCATCAGCTTGAGCTTTTGGGTGAACTGGCTGGTGCGTGCAGTTCTATATTATTTTCTTTGGATAAGATCAAGGGTCTACCCCAACTTCATCACTACCAAAACTTAAGAGAGTTTTACTCGTACCAGATGAGCACAAAACAGAAACCAGAGACTCTGAATGCACACCGGTGAGTTTTGCTAGGCAGTCAGGCATGTTCCAACTCCTAACCTGAACGAATGCAGTTGCAACGCGCTGAGTGCTGCCATCGCAGGGCACACGGTACGTACAACAGCTGCACGCCGCGGCTGTGCTGTGTGCTGCCCTCGTCTTCTCAGAAGCAACATCATCGCTCATGCCAATCCACTCTGCATACATGCGTGCAGATCATGATCAGATCACAACCACACAGGTATCACAGGTATGGGCAGTTGGGCACAAAGGCGCAGCATCTTTAATAACTCATGTACCCCTGCCGCGGAACAGAGAGGGTGCTTGCTTTAGTCCCACATCGGCAAGTTAAGTATAGTTGGCCCTGTTTATAAGGGAGGAACACGACGATCCATATGTGACGATCCTTCACTCAAGGTGACACACCTAAGAGACTCAGAGTCGAATTTGATACAAGAAAAGATACGACTCAGTGCCTTGGGGAGGAAGAAGAAGTAGAACAGAAGAGGGGAATTGGGTTCATGCGATTACATAGGCCATCGCCTCACTCCTCTGGACGCAGCCAGGCCTAATCTACTTTTTTTTTTTTTGAGCTAAGGCCTAATCTACTCGGGTTGGACCTTGTCTGTTGTGGGCTCGCTGGGCCGGCTGTCGTTGCCATCTTGTATGGGCTTGGTGTTGGTCACGTGCGTGATACCATACGTGCCCTTAACGGAGCACACCAATCGGTGAGGCGGTGAGACGGTGACCCATTGTGTGGCACTGCACAATAAAATAATCAACTAAACAAATGATCAAGGATAAAATCATTGTCATCAGATTACCTCCGCGTATGACATAAGCGCTTAGCTTTTTTATTTTATTTTTGACCCGAATATTTGATGTCATATTCCTTTACCCAGAACATATTTAACATCTTAATATGCCCATTTATGACACGCGTGTCTAGTTTTTCCATATTCAAATGTTGGCATTGTTCTTCTAAATTCGAATTTTTGTTGTTTAAAGATTTTTTTTCCAAAAAAGGCCAATTGTTGTCGTATCATTGTCACACATTACCACTGTGCAGTTTATTTTTCTTTCCCGGAGCTCAATTTGAAAGCTCATTTTTTAACAAATAAATAAACTCATCATTGTCACCAGATTACCTCCCCTGCATTTTATTTTTCTTTCTCAAAACGCGGTACAGAGGAGCGCCTCGTGCGGGTACGTGCAGTCGGATGGAACGACAACGCGTGCGTGTACGCGCGTCCTCGCTGCGCCGCAACGACGAGCGGTACCTGGGCATGAGCAGCATGCCGACACCGGACGAGGGAGCAGCTGCAGGCATGCCACGCACCACGGCCCGAAGCGCGGCCGTGGACGGTCACCGCCTGACCAACGGCTCCACACCAGCCATGCACCAATGCCGAGAGCTCCCGGCACACATACCTCCACCATGCGCAGTGAGCAACGAACTCCGGCGGCCTTCCCCCTCGCCACCATCTCCCGGCCGGCTGCCGAGCGCGTCTTCAACGGCACCGTCTAAGACACATTTATGCCAATTTCCAAAGAGCTGGTTTTAGAGGAGTGGATCTTAAAAAGTGCTTGGATAATGCAAGTTACTCTTACACCAAGCATGGTTTTGATGTTGCCATGGCAAATTTAAAAAATGAATGTGAGGATGCTTGGAGGTGGCTGTTTGGAATTCCAGTGCACACATGGGCTAGGTATGTAATGGACACTAATTACAAAACAGACCTAGTGGTTAACAACCTTAGTGAGGTTTTCAACAGATATATCCTTGATGTTAGCAACAAACCTGCTGTGACAATGATAAATGGGATAAAAGATAAGTTGCTGGTCAGATTTAATGGAAAGAGTGTTGGTGGGGAAACATCTAGATGGATACTATCCCCTACATACTCAGAGAAGTTGGAGATGAACATGAAATTCACAAGAAATTGCAAAGCTATATGTTCTGGACCAAACCTGTGGCAAGTTAGCAGTGGGCCTCAGACATACGGTGTAAATATTTTGGCAAGGACATGTGGATGCAGGAGATGGGACATGACAGGTTTTGTTGGGGAACGGAGCATGAATTTCAAAAAAATTTCCTATGCTCACGCAAGATCTATCCATGGAGATGCATCGCTACGAGAGGGGAGAGTGTGTCTACGTACCCTCGTAGACCGTTAGCGGAAGCGTCTCACAACGCGGTTGATGTAGTCGAACAATCCTTCGAGCTCCACCGATCGAGTACCGAACGTACGGCACCTCCGAGTTCTACACACGTGCAGCTCGGTGACGTTCCTCGCCTTCTTGATCCAGCAAGACGTCGAGGTAGTAGATGAGCTCCGTCAGCACGACGGCGTGGCGACGGTGACGGTGAAGTGATTCCGGCAGGGCTTCGCCTAAGCTCTCCGAAAATATGACCGAGGTGGAAAACGGTGGAGGGGAGCGCCGCACACGGCTTGGAACAATTGTTGTGTCTCCAAGGGGCGCCCCCCCCCCCCCTCCGTATATAAAGGAGGGAGGGAGGAGGAGGCTGGCCCTAGGGGCGCACCAAAGTGGGGAGTCCTACTAGGACTCCTTAGTCCTAGTAGGATTCCACCTCCCATACGGAGTAGGAAAGAGGGAAGGGAGAGGGAAAGGAAAGAGGGGGTTGCGCCCCCTCCCCTAGTCCAATTCGGTTTGGGCAAGGGGGGGCGCGAGCCTCCTCACGTGGCCTACCTCTCCTTTTCCCGTATGGCCCAAAAAGGCCCATTACTTCTCCCGGTGAATTCCCGTAACTCCCCGGTACTCCGAAAAATACCCGAATCACTCGGAACCTTTCCGACGTACGAATATAGCCTTCCAATATATGAATCTTTACCTCTCGACCATTTCGAGACTCCTCATCATGTCCGTGATCTCATCCGGGACTCCGAACAAAATTCGGCCACCAATCACATAACTCATATAATACTAAATCGTCATCGAACCTTAAGTGTGCGGACCCTACGGGTTCGGGAATGATGTAGACATGACCGAGACGACTCTCCGGTCAATAACCAACAGCGGAACCTGGATGCTCATATTGGTTCCTACATATTCCACGAAGATCTTTATCGGTGAACCTCATATGTCAACATACGTTGTTCCCTTTGTCTGGCGGTATGTTACTTGCCCGAGATTCGATCGTCGGTATCCAATACCTAGTTCAATCTCGTTACCGGCAAGTCTCTTTACTCGTTCCGTAATACGTCATCTTGTAACTAACTCTTTAGTCACGGTGCTTGCAAGGCTTCTATGATGCTGTATTACCGAGAGGGCCCAGAGATACCTCTCCGATAGTCGGAGTGACAAATTCCAATCTCGATCCATGCCAACTCAACAAACACTTTCGGAGATACCTGTAGTGCACCTTTATAATCACCCAGTTACGTTGTGACGTTTGATACACCCAAAGTATTCCTACGGTATCCGGGAGTTGCATGATCTCATGGTCAGAGAAACGTGTATTTGACATAGTGAAAGCAATAGCAATAAACTGAATGATCATTTGCTATGCTAACGGTTGGGTCAAGTCCATCACATCATTCTCCTAATGATGTGATCCCATTATCAAATGACAACTCATGTCCATGGTCAGGAAATCTTCACCATCTTTTGATCAACGAGCTACTCTAGTAGAGGCTTACTAGGGACACAATATTTGTTTATCTATTCACACATGTATTTAGTTTCCGGTCAATACAATTCTAGCATGAATAATAAACTATTATCATGAACGGGGAAATATGATAATAACTAATTTATTATAGCCTCTAGGGCATATTTCCAATAGGTTTGCCTTGCAATCATGCTGTAAGTGCAATTTACAAAGCAAAGAGGAACCAGAGGACTATGTCAGTGAATTCTTCAAGAAACCAATGTATTTGGAGTCCTACAAGCCCATTATATTTCTTGTTCTTGGTCCAGATGCTTGGGTTAAAACAGAGACACCTAACATTGATCCTCCTAATTTCCACAAAGAGGGCCAAAAGGGGGAGAAAAGAAGAAAAAAGAAAGAAGGGTAGATTTGAAGCGCCTAAACCAAAGGATACCTCCAGGATGGCTTCCATTAGGTGTGGGAATTGCAAGTTACAAGATCACGGATATACAAACTGTGGAGTACCTTTGAGGCCTGATCTATAGATGAGAAAAAACAAGCACATGGTAAATTATTTATATGCTCACTATTTCTGTCTTTTGTTTCAAACCATAAGTTGCTTCTAAAGTGTGTTGCTGTTAAATTGCAGGAAAATAGAAGAAAGGCTGCTGCTTCTACTTCATTTGCTACAAGCCCTTCTTCCTCTGCTGCAAGCCCTGCTGCTCCTCCTCCAAGAAGTGTTGCTCCTCCTCCTAGAAGTGCTCCAAGCCCTGCTGCTCCTCCTCCTAGAAGTGCTTCTCCAAGGAATTCTGCTACTGTTGCTCCAAGGCCTCCTAGAAATGTTTTCTCCGCACAAAGACCTGCAGGGTGCTTCTACTTCAACTGCTGCTGCTTCCACTTCAACTGGAGAAGGGACAAGTTCCAGTGCTGGAAAGTTTAGACCAGTGAGAGGAGGTAGAGGTGGAAGAGGGGCAGGAGAACGAGGTGGAACAACTACAAGGGGGACAAGACAGAGAGCTGGGACAGGTTCACGGATGATGGAGTATTTCACAGCCAGTGGAAACTACTGAAAAATTATATGTGAAACTTTTGGGTTGCTCTATTTGGTCAAAAAACTTGTGTGCTGCTGGATGATTTGGTCTTATGGAAGCTTATGTGGATTGTTTAGGATGGTTCATGCACTGTTATGTTTAATTAGTGAATTTATGATGTTGCTATTGAATTATGACTAATGTTGTTGTTGAATTATGAGTGATGTTGCTGTTGAATTATGAGTGATGATTGATGCATTTATGATGTTGATCTAAATTGTGAATTGTTTTTAAAAAATAGAGCAGAAATGTTGCTCATTTGTTGTTGAATTGTGTTCTAGAATTGTTTTTTTTTTTGAAAAATAGAGCAGAAATGCTGCTCAATTATTCGTTGAATTGTGATGTTCATTTGATTTTTCAAATATAGAGCAAAAATGCTGCCCATTTGATGTTTAAAAAAAGAACAGAGAGTCATCCCATGTGGTGCTCATATAATGTTGTAAAAAGAGCAGTAATGCAACTCATTTGATGTTGACAAAAAAGATGAGCAAAAATGGCGAGCATATAAATTATATACTACCACAACTTCAGAAATTGAGCACAAATAGTGATGCATCATTACAACAATAGTGTAAAGAACTTCAGAAACAAATAGTGATGCATCATTACAACAAGGGTGGCTCTACGCGTGCGGCGACAATATTTACATTATTTATCTAACAGATCATGGCCTCGAGTCTAGCAGCGGAATATTCTACAATAGTGTAACAATGCGTCAGTGATGGGGCTCCAATCCAAACGGACACTGCTGGGACACTTCCTAGTTTGCATATTGAGGATCCTCAGAAAACTCAAACACGACATCTCCTGCATCTGGCATGAAAAGCCAAGTGAGTACTTTGACAACAAAGCAGTGACATGATATGCAATGAGTACGTCAGGTTTAATGCAGCATATAAATAAAGGGGTACTGAAAAGTAGTCGTCCAGTCCAGGCATCTACACGACGTCACGGGTCTGGGGCATAACAGGATAAAATAATTTACATGCTTAAGGTCACATGGACCGTCTTTCTCATGATCATCTGGTCATTCACTTGCTTCACTAGATCACCCCGTTATCTATCTCAAGTTTCTGCCAACTGTTCATTATCTGCAAATATTTCCTTCTTCATTGGCATAGATCAAATAGTGTAACTTTTATCGGACTGTGCCCAATACTATGGACATGGCTATTCAAATAGATTTATACACTCTGCAGAGGTTGTGCACTTTACCCACACTATGGATATAAATCCAACAAAATTGTCTATTATATGACACTCTTATCATATCATCAACATGCCTCCAGGCTCTGTCTTGGGGGAGAGAAAGTGGGTCCTTGCCACCCCGTGGCACAACTATCCTGTTTCAGGATTTAATATTATTCTAAGCTCAATGTACCAACCTAGGCTCATAGAGTTTGACATGGGCTAATGGGCCAAGGTAGCACACCCGTCCAAACTAGACCTCTGTGATGACACGAATAAGAGGCATAAAAATAGACCGAGCTAGGGCCTTCCCATATAAGGCAAGTGTGGTCGCACTTGTTGAGTTCGGTTCAGTGGCACCATGACTCGATCGAACCAATGAAGGAATTTTATTAAACATGTTGATTATATTCAGAAGAAAACCAGGGAACAAAATATACTAAGCAACCGACTATCGGTAACCCTGACCTTCTCCAGTGCTTCAGTCAATACTATTGTGCAAGGAGATGAGGCCGGGCGACCGTAGACGACTGCAATTTTATTTGATCACCGGACTTTGCTTAACCAGTTCATTCCTTCATTTCCTTAAATATTTCTGATCCAAGTCATAGTTATCATCAACTTACCATATTGAAGAAAATATTCCAAAGTTATATAACAAAATTATTCTTATCATTCTTTATATGAAAAGTGAGCATTTTTATTTTAGTTACTCCGTATGCCTAGGTGTGTATGCCACTGCCCATGCAACAAGTATACCATGCCATGACATAATCATATTCAAAATGCACCTAGCACAATAAAGCAATATTAACCATTTTGCAAAAATGCCAAAATAATCCAAGAAATCAAGATTTAATCATTCATTCCTCCAAATAATCAAACCAATGGTTGTGGTGCCTTGCCTTGAACAAGTGGAGTGTCAAAGAACTCCTGGCCTTCACCACTAGAGTTATTTCCTTATGGAAATGATTTAACAATCAATTATAAACACTCCATAAAGCAATAATATCTACCTAGCCTATCTAGGCAGATCACAAAAATGCAACAAGCATACCACTAGAAAGAGAAAATTAAAAGAAAAATGTTGCAAAAGAATCAACTCATTTGGACTTGTGGTTTAAAAGTTATAGCAGTCAAAGTTTTGGTCAAATTTCATTTAAATTCATATTTGAAGAAAATCAGAAAAGCTGCCATGTCAAAGGAGTAAATGGCCGAGGGGCCTTCACTAATACCGCTTCGGCCCGAGCTATGAGTCACTGACAGTGGGGCCGGTCGGTCAGTTTTGAATGAGCGAGAGGGAACAGTGGCAGCGACGCTCAGCGACGAGGAGGGCACGGCGGTGTTCGGAGATGACGTGGCTGGACAGAGAGGACGACAGCAAGTCGAACGGTGGTCGGGACTTGGCGAGGGATGGACGGATGGCGACGGCAGCAAGCTCTCCAGCGGCGGCGAGCGGCGGTGCTGGAAAAAATCGAGCTACCCTGCACGGAAAGGCTCGGGTGAGCTGCGTGTCGTCACCAGGAGTGAAAGGAGAGTTCAGGGCTACAAGGAATCAGCCAGGGTTCGACCAGAGACTCTAGGTAGTAGCGAAGTTTCTGTGGCGGGGCTCTCTGTCAGAGCCGAGGGAGAAGACCTCCCTGGCCTGGTTCCTTCGCTCTGGAGCTCAATTGGGAGGTGGAAGAGGTGAGAGGTGAAGAGAATCGAGCGAGGGGAGGCGGTTAAACAGGCGGGCAGAGGTGTAGTCCTTGGGTGCCGCCATGGGGGTGCGGCCAAGGAACTGAGGGTGAGTTGGCTCATCCCGACGCGGCGCTGACCTGATGGCAGTCAGAGGCGATGAGATGGCGTGGATGAGGTGAAAGGGGAAGGCGACGGGGGCGGGGGTCACGGACCGGCACTGTGGTGGTAGTGCGGCGGCTTGGCGGGTTACAGCGAGGTCTTCGATGAAGGGGGAAGTGGCCGGGGAAGGGGTACTTGGATGGCGCGAAGCTAGTCAGCGTGCTTGGATAAGCGGCAACTCGCCGGAGTCGACCACCGATGAGACCCGCGGCACAGAGCGCCTGTTTGGCATGCCAGCAGCGTGCTCACCACGCGTACTCATGCTCTGGTGCACGCCTGGCTGTCAAACCTTGTCCATTGTGTCGACCTGACTCCCAGCAGTTGACCCGTGCCACTGGAATCCAAAAGGGAAACTTGGGCTGAGAGCTTTGACTTATAAAGTGTTCTGGTCGGCTGGTGTGTTTGTGGTGCTTTGTGGTGAATTGACATGGTGAAATGATCTGCATTTTGGTGGTCAGTGGTAATGGTAAGGTGAGTCATTCCTCAAATTTTCACTTCAAATGGACAAGGATAAAGGATACTTCCTTCACAAGCTTACAATCTGGTTAGAACCTAGGGTTTGACATTGTGCGCAAAATTTGCATGGAGTATCTAGATATTTTTGCAGATCTTGGGTTTATATGAGCTATAGAATATATGGGAATATTTTGGGAATTTTTGGAATGGCCGAAATATAGGTTGCTTCACAACCTATAACAAAAAGGGATATTCCTTTATATTAAAAAGGAATATTTAGTGAGAATAAAAATGACGGGGAGGCTAGGATGGGTATGGCATTGCTTTGGTGAGGTTTTGACGAGTTGGATCCACTTGGGAAAAGAAGAGGGCAAAAGTTTCCCTAAATTTAGTCCAAAGGAGTTCACTAAAGATCCAAATGAAAAATCCGGCAAAAACCTCGAGCAAAAAGAAAGGGCAAAAACCAGGGTGTTACAACAACATTTGCTGATAGTTCACTAAAGATTCAGTACAACATCAGTACATCGTTACAACAACAGTCTGACAATTCAACTAGAATTAAATTATTACACCATGGCAGCAGTACCAAAGGCTCACTCCTCACCACATATCTCTTTGATCTTCCTAATCTTTCCCCTATTCTCTTAATTTTCTTTCAGAAGATCTGCAATGACATACTCAAGTTTCTTCTTCTTCTCCTTCAACTGGTCCATCTCTTTTTCTGCCTTAATCCTCATCATCTTGTGTATGTTAGTGGCTAAATTGCTAGCCAGCTTCTTTTTCTACAACTCTGCCTTCACCTCAAACAAAGATTGTTCTGCCAGGGCCTTTAGCCCTACTGCCTGCTCTTTGTCAGCCACAACTTTGGAAAAATCAGTTTTGAACTTACTGAGCTAAGCCTCTAGCTTCCTCTTCTCCCCTGATATCTTATTGTTTTGTTCAGCAATGGCAAGCCTCTCTTTAACCCTTTCTCTTTTCTCCCTTTCATACATCTCCCAGAGCCTAGCAAAACGCATCTCGAGTTAATCTGACCACTCCATGTCAACCCTTTCCACAAAACCATAGTTTTTCCCTTCCTAAATAATTAACAAACAACAATAGTATGTGATGAGTAGTTTTTACACTCATTTAAACTGGATATTCCCAGATATTTTGTGTGTTTATCCCTTCAACTTGCCAACTAATCACTAATAATTGCAAAGATGTGCAAATCTCCTTGTTTATTTTATTCCTTAGAGATATGGACATTTTTAGGAGGAAATCAATGCATATATGGGATGTACTTAAGGAGGGGATCGTTTACATATAAAATGGGGCACACCAGAGTCAACTGAATGGAAGATGACGCGTGGTACGAGCGCAGCTGTCGTACCGCCTGGCACCGATTCCGTGACATCATCCTGAACAACTATCGTAAAGGGGCCAGAGTCCAATTCACATCAATAGGCCCCCGAAACACTATTTTCACCATATGCACGATATAAATGAGAAGGAGGACTCCCAGAGGATCCCATCTCTTCGACAACTCTCGCTCAGCCGCCGCCACACAGCCGTCGCCACACAGCCGTCATCAACCTCGCTTCACATCTCCATCACCATAACCACCATCTCCATTAGATCAATTACTTGTAATCGAGATTCCATCACGATCAGCGACATTGTAAGACTATGAAGCATTCATCTTCAAGTAACCTTTTATACAATATCATCTGTTTGTGACTCGATCACGATGTGTGAGTCCCTCGGGCTAAGGGCTGAGGCGTAGCCTCGCATCTCCGTGTATGCGCAAGTTGGGATTGACGATATGATTTTCCTTTATATATTTGTACAACTATTTGTCCCTTGTCTCTACCTCAGTCCCAAGACTCGTCGGTACCCGAGGCACCATAGATCGGTACAAGGAGAGGTAACGAGCATGGGAGAGTGGAAGACTACGCCGAAGACCGGTGACAGTAAGGCCTATACAGTAGCCGGAACCAATTACCTGGGGAAGACAACGATGCAGTCATCAAACGCTAATGCGTTTGTTTGGTATATCCTTAATAACCGAGGCAACCCCGCAAGACGGAATAGGGCCAACGTTGGATAATCCAATCCTTGATTCTATGGCAGTCGGTCCTGGTGTCACAAGGATGCATCGCCCACTTATTTGTTTACAAACCATATATATTATTTCTTACCATTGCCTATTGTTTATCTAGCATTCTTAAGCATGTGTACACAGCTGCAGGTGAAACCTTTGCTCTCGCCTATTTCTTTTATTGTTTACAGCCACTGCATTTATTTGTGTTGGTCCAAGGAACAGAAATGTTACGCGATAAGAATGACTTGCAGAATTCACCTTGCCAAGCTTAATCACTTCCTGGATTCGATAATTCCTAGCTCTCAAGGGAAGAAGGCTATTACTACATCCGAAACCGGATCGAAGGTAATCAACCCTTTTTCTGTCACCGTTGTCGGGGAAGTATTTTACTACCCTGGTAAGGTCATTAGAGTACTTGTTATTTACTTTCATTTTTTAGTTTGTTTTCATTGTTAGTTAATTTTTCACAGTTAAGAAAAACTAAAAAAATCAGTAGTATGGCAAACAAGAAGCTTGGGGAGTTTGGTAATCCCAATGATGATTATCTGCGTGCACCAATGTAACACCCCAATTTTAATAAAAGGCTTTTACAAATAAAACTTTGACAGAAATAATTTTTTTGCCAATTACATTGAATCTTTAATAATTTCAAAGTCATTTCTTGTGCTTCCTTCATCCTTCTTAAGAATTTTTTTGGAAAATATAGATGGTCTTAAAAATTTTGCCCAACTATTTATTCCTTCTTAATTTCAGTAGGAAATATTTTTTATAATAAAATTTTGCCCAAAAATAATTCTTTTAATGGCATTTACAAACCCTAAATGGCTCCTGTTGCACTAAATCTATTTTAAATAAATTTTATAAAATTGCCACAAAAATTTGGGAGACCCTCTTAGGCCTATATAACACTTTTATGCAAAAACCCATCCATGTCCCTTGGAAATTTTGACCACAGCACCATCTTTTCAAATCTGGTCCAGATTTGACTTTTAACTACAGCCCCATTTTCCTTAGCTCTATAATTCCTGAAAGTTTTCCACCTCATAGTACATCCAATGAAACCCTTAAGTCCAGGAACTCAGCCCCAATTGCCTCTTTTAAGATCACCAAATTATTCCCCACAGTTTAGGTACAGAACAGAATTTTAGTAAAAAGTGCACTAGCAAGTTTTTCCTTTTGTCAAAACAACTTCACTGCTATCACTTTCATTTAAGGAGACACCACCCTGCCTAGTCCCACATCTAACAAATTCCCCTAGCTAGCTCTGGCATTTCATCAAACAGCTTGAGTTCACTGTAGAATTCTACCAAGTTTGAAACTGGATGTGACACTAGCTCCTATAGACCAACAAGCATGTCTGCCATCAGTACTATCCAGTCAAGCATCCCCCTGCCAAAATTGAGGTCAATTGGAGCAGTCTAGCGTGCCCTGGCTTTCGGTCGAACACATGGTGCGCGTGCCCAGAGCGCGGACAGGGCGTGCGCTTTGCAGCCAGAGCACCGCAGCGGCGCCCGAACCCTGCCATCCCCACTGCAGCCTCCCCAGGCTCGCTCCACCTCTCCTGCTGACCGCCCGCGCTTGCTGCAGCCTCCCCCGCACCTCCCCCTGTCCGCTAGCGCCAACCAGTGCCGACCCAGCCACCGTCCAGAGCCGCCGTCCAACGCCGCCGTCCCCGCCACGTCTCTGCCTCGCTTAAATGCCAACGGCCAGAGCTCATCCATTCCCTCACCGACCCCCTACCGGCCTCCACCGACCCCGCCGACCTCGCCAACTACCTCAGCGGCGCCATGAATGGCCGCCCCACCATGTTTATCCTCGGGTGCTCTCGGAACCGACCTCCCGTGCCTATTTAAACCACCCCCGGCTCCCCTCAATCGTGGTCGTCACTCCCTCCTCCCCTGAGAGCCCCGCGGAACACCCAATCGACCCGGGGGTGCTCGCCTTCTTCACTTCCGGCCGCCGTTGCCGTGGCCAGGCTTCGGTCAAATCCGACGCCCACAGGACTTCCCCCTCCTCCATTTCTTCTCCAACAGCCTCCACTCGACCCCACGGATCCATTCGAGCCGCCAATTTCACCGGAGGTGGCCTGTATGCGAAAGGCCCAATTTGCTCCCGCCGGAGCTCTTCGGGTGAGCTCGCCGCCGGCAGCTCCGTGCTCCCCACCGACCGCGCCATACCTCGTCGGGATGGCCAGGCTCCCCAGGTCACACCGATGGTCTCAGCTCCTCGAGTGGAGCCACCGTTCACTGGCGAGGATCACCGGAGCCTCCGCTCCATTTCGGCCCGAGGAGGCGCGTGCGACGACGACCGGTCAAACATGACAGGTGGGCCCGGCGGGACCACTGTCAGTGACCATTAGGTCACGCCCGTGCGGTTAAGTGAAAGCGTAACCCCCCGAAGTACGTCTTCCTCACCTAGAAAGCATATTCGCTACCGAAACGTCTTCTTTTTTTGTTTTTATTGAAAACAGAATATTGACTTAACTTTGACTGCTTCTAACTTTTAAAATATAACTCCAAATGAACTGATTCTTTTTCCTACAATCTTTAATTTTCATCTAGTTTATTTTAGTATTTATTTCAAAAATATTTGAAACACTTTTTGGTACTATTTTGAAATTATGTTGTAATTGCATTATTTTGAAAATAGGAAAAGGAAGGGTATATTTCTTTTCAAGAATTGTGGGGCAAATCCAGCACTTATAAATACTCAAGGCAACATCTTGAACTCTGGATATGATAATTGTGTGGTGGTTTGCTTGCTAGTGGAAATTGCATGAACATATCATTTCCGAAAATTTCACTTGTGGCATGATTCATGTGCATATTCCATGACTAGTATTCTCGGTTATAGAAAAGCATGTGATGGTAATTTTGGCATGTTTTCCCTGCACTACTCAACATGGTGCTTGTCACGACTAACTTGCAGGGACAGAAACATAATAAGTCACTTGGTTGCGTGACCGGCAGGAGGGTGATCACGTCGGAGCGTGATCATGCCTCGATGGTTATGCATGTTGAGACATGCTAGGATTGTGGCCCTCTTGTGGTGTTGCCACTAAGAAAGAAAACATTACTGTGCTAATCACTACAGGGAACATAAACCTCCTGAGTCGACATAGGATCGAGTCTGGTCCTTCTAACTACTTTTACATGCTACCACATGTCTCTCCGTAGAGAGTATGATTTAGTAAGTTGACAACCCCTTTTTCTGCACACACCACATAGAGAGGCTGCGGTGTAGGATCCATGGCCCTGGGTAATGCCATTCACCGGGTCAGGGGGCAATGGGTGTTTCCGGTGAGATGCCGAAGAGGGGTAGCTCCCCTGTGTTGCGCGCGCGTTATAAATATGGTCATCTGCCCATTGCTACTCGAGGTTGTAGCCTCCCGACTTAAGGCTTTTAAATTGTCCGATGCTTTGGGTGATTTCTGGCTCGGAAAATTAAAAGTCGGTGTGTCTAGACTAAGGTGTGTTATCATCCCAAAGATCATAACATGAATTTGTTGTTGGTGAAAGAAACCCTCTACATGTGGGTAAAGAGTACAACCTCTCTAGAGTTAAACCTATTCGAATAGCCGTGTCCACGGTCAAGGACGACAGTTGGGAAGGCTCAAGGGTCAATCTTAGTGTCGGTCTTCGGAGGACATAATTAAATTGATCATGCATCACTTTTGAAGGATGATTATTATTACTGCTGATGCTATTGTGAATATTATTATTAATGTTATCATGAATATTATTGTGGACTAACCTCTTCTCTTATATGTGTTACTGGGTATCTATTGGAAGGTTCTACCTCCCGGATACTTGCATGTTTTATTTTTCTTATAAGCCCTTTCTGTGGTGTCGCTCAGACGCCCGACTGTGGCATTCATTTTCAAGACCTTTCGAGGCGTCGCTTTCAGACACCCGATTGGCATTTCTTTTCAAGACCTTTCGAGGCATCGCTTTCAGACACCCGATTGGCATTTCTTTTCAAGACCTTTCGAGGCGTCGCTTTCAGACACCCGACTGGTATTTCTTTTGGGCTTCTCAGGATGGTCCTACCTCCAGAACCCACCTTTCCTTGGTTTTATTTGGATTAAAGCCCTTTGTGTGCCGTCGCGCAGACGCCCAACTGTGGCATTCTTTTATGTTTTTCTCTTGGGTTCTTTTGGGACGGTTCTACCTCCTGAGACTTGATTTATACTTTGGATAACATTAATAATTACTTATACCTTATTGCTACTATGTATTAACCTTTATTTCCTATGCATGTATAAGGTTCCTATATGATTGCAAGCTGTTATGCTTAGGTTGACTGCATGCCATGTCATAATAAAGTTTGAACCTACATGATAGTATAATTGCATGCATTCTGCCTGCTTCTATTATATCTTTTGTTCATAATGTTTGCGAGTCCATTCAAACATACTCACAGGCTTGTCCCTGGCTATTTCATTGGCCAGGTCAGGATTACATCGCAGTAGGCTACGACGACTCCATGCGGACTAGGAGCCTGGGATAGCAGCCTCGCGAGATAGGAGTTATCCCGGTCAGCCGTTCCTGTGGGATTGGAGCCCCACCAGAGTTGGAGATCCACAAGCCACTTCCATCATCCGCTGTCAGATATCATTGTTGTATTATTGGACCTTCATGGTCTTGTATTCAATTCTTGTAATTGCTTGGTAATCTGTATCAAGGACGTGTCCACCAGTAACAATGATCTTGGGGCTGGTGGTGACACGAGGGGTTATTTCTGGGAAATTATTATCCCGGAAATCCGGCCCCGACAACCTTGGTATCAGAGCCAGGCTTACCGTTGGCTAATCCTATCTTAGCCTGGTCACTATCCCTAGGTTTTCACACCATTCAAGTCTTTTTCCGTTCACCGTCAAGCCCATCCCATCCGATGGCACGATCGGTGGCCAGCCGACATACTTTGACGGTCGGTGCCCACCCTATCAACCTAGCCATAGGCCGTGTGCCTGTGGCAGGCACTTGAGTTGTCCCATCCGCAAGCGTGCGATGGAAGACTCGGTTAGCCTATAAAGGAAGCCTTGCCACAATTCCGCACAGCACACCCTTCATCCTTGCTTCTCACTCGTCATGCCTTTGGCATAGAGGAGCCTCCGGAGTATGATGTATACCAGGAGCACGCGAGTGATGCCATCCATCAACTTCTAGGCCACAGTGCACATCTACGGGAGGGGCACCACCTCCGAACGCCCCTACCGGTTCACCGGGAGGACGACCTCCGAGGAACCCCAAGCCATCCAGCTTGCAGCCCGAGAGGCTGTAGTTCAACTCCGGAACCTATCGCCGAGGGTGAACATCCGCCCTTTCCTCTACTACCCTAGTCGTGATGGTTATGGTAGCCCGACCCAAGTTTCCAACGGGGACCTGGAGTCGGACCCTACTCTTGTGCATCTGGTACGCTACCTGAGAGCGCAAGAGGAACTCTTCGATCAGGTCACCAATGACCTGATTGCAACTCGCAGGACGCTTGCCCTCCTCACCCATGTGAGAAGTGAAGATGTACTTGCCTCCGACCCCCCAGTGGTTCTACTTGGGAGACCTGTCGAGCCTCCCAGGTCTGCCCCTATTGCCCAGCCGGGCAACGCGTTCGTCCACCCAGGGGAACTTCGCCGCCTGTTGGAGACCTACTCCATTGGGACTGTGGCTACGACGTCTCGTGGGAGACACCGTCGTTACCGCAGCCCCATGTCTCCCGCTCCTACCCCAGCCAGCACCGAAGCTGAAGCGAATGGGGAAGTCCCGACATCTGCCAGGCATCCCCGGCTAGATGTCAATGAAGTGGACTGAGTCCGCTGGAGTAGTTGCCGAGCCCTTGGTGGCCCTGTTGTTTCTCTCTGTATCCTGTACCCTGGAATCATAGTAGCCATTCGCCGTACGATTGTTGGAATGTTTGTGTGCAACTGTTTAAATTATGCCGCTTGATTTTGCATGAATTGTTGTGGCACGCTTGTCTGTGTAATAGGTTTCGGGACCCCTACGCCATAGCTACCATTACTCCTCGAACCTAACCGACCACCACAGTAAAACGTCAATCCCCTTTTAATTTAGGTCCAACCCAAGTTGTACCGGCACCGCCTCATGTTTTCCATCCTGGCTATATAAGAGCCACTCTCATACCCAGCATCAGCAACCATTGATCATTCTCTCCGCTAACATAATCCAACCTTTCCATGACTCACCCGGGAGCCTACCCAAGGATTCCAGAGGCAAACCCTGGTAGTTTTGTCAAGGTTTTGTGGGATTTTACCCGCAATACCCTTGGTTCCATCCACCCACCCCAGTATGAGTTGTACAAGATGAGGATCACCTCTGATTCCTCAAAGTACTGGGCAGTTGTGCAAATCCCACCTGCAGATTTGAACCAAGGCCCTCCATACGTTCTCTTCAACGGGAGATCCATGCCCACCTGAGGCATGGCCATTGAGGCTGCTGCTTATGAAGCAGTCACTCGCCTTCGATCCTTAGTGCCCTGTGCCAGCGAAAGGAAGTACTGGTACTTCCCAAGCTGTGCAGCGTCCGGAGCAGAAGCTACGTTTCGCTGTGAACGTATAGAAAGAGATCCAGCCCTGGCCAACCTCATTCAGTATGTGATGGCCCAAGAACGTCTAACCAAACAACTAATGGAGTATCTCCATTATCTTGCATTTCTGAATCCCCAGATCGCCATTAGCGGACCACCTTTGCCAACCCAGGAAGGCCATGTTCTTCGTCTGCTTCATCCACTTCCTCCGGAAGAAGAATGTGCTCTAGCACCGGGAACCCTCCCGCAAGACCCTGTAGATCTCACCTTCGACCGTAGACAGTCATGAGTGCGTTCGTTGTAATATGTAGTGCTTGTTTGCAAGATGTGACCTTGGTGCTATCTCTTAGGGTGTACGCCATGAATATATTGCCATGATTGCATTTTTGCATATGAGTGTTTTATTTGCTGTGTTCCGTAATTAGTTCCTCCGCCCTTAACAAATCTCGAGGATGAGATTTTCTTAAGGGGGGGAGGCGTTGTAACACCCCAATTTTAATAAAAGGCTTTTACAAATAAAACTTTGACAGAAATAAATTTTTTGCCAATTAAATTGAATCTTTAATAATTTCAAAGTCATTTCTTCTGCTTCCTTCATCCTTCTTAAGAATTTTTTTGGAAAATATAGATGGTCTTAAATATTTTGCCCAACTATTTATTACTTCTTAATTTCAGTAGGAAATATTTTTTAAAATAAAATTTTGCCCAAAAATAATTCTTTTAATGGCATTTACAAACCCTAAATGGCTCCTGTTGCACTAAATCTATTTTAAATAAATTTTCTAAAATTGCCACAAAAATTTGGGAGACCCTCTTAGGCCTATATAACACTTTTATGCAAAAACCCATCCATGTCCCTTGGAAATTTTGACCACAGCACCATCTTTTCAAATCTGGTCCAGATTCAGCTTTTAACTACAGCCCTATTTTCCTTAGCTCTATAATTTCTGAAATTTTTCCACCTCATATTTCATCCAATGAAACCCTTAAGTCCAGGAGCTCAGCCCCAATTGCCTCTTTTAAGATCACCAAATTATTCCCCACAGTTTGGGTACATAACTGAATTTTAGTAAAAAGTGCACTAGCAAGTTTTTCCTTTTGTCAAAACAACTTCACTGCTATCACTTTCATTTAAGGAGACACCACCCTGCCTAGTCGCACATCTAACAAATTCCCCTAACTAGCTCTGGAATTTCATCAAACAGCTTGAGTTCACAGCAGAATTCTACCAAGTTTGAAACTGCATGTGACACTAGCTCCTATGGACCAACAAGCATGTCTGCTATCAGTACTATCCAGTCAAGCATCCCCCTACCAAAATTGAGATCAATTAGAGCAGACTAGTGTGCCCTGGCTTTCGGTCGAACACATGGTGCGCGTGTCCAGAGCGCGGCCAGGGCGTTCGCTTTGCAGCCAAAGCACCGCAGCGGCGCCCGAACATGCCATCCCCACTGCAACCTCCCCTAGCTCGCTCCACCTCTCCTACTGACCGCCCGCGCCTGCTGCAGCCTCCCCCGCACCTCCCCCTGTCCGCTAGCGCTGGCCAGTGCCGACCCAGCCACCGTCCAGAGTTGTCGTCCAATGCCACCGTCCCCGCCATGTCTCTGCCTCGCTTAAATGCCAACGGCCAGAGCTCATCCATTCCCCCACTGACCCCATACCGCCCTTACCGGCCTCCACCGACCTCGCCAACTACCTCAGCGGCGCCATGAATGGCCGCCCCACCATGTTTATCCTCGGGTGCTCCCGGAACTGACCTCCCGCGCCTATTTAAACCACCCCTAGCTCCCCTCAATCGTGGTCGTCACTCCCTCCTCCCCTGAGAGCCCCGCGGAACACCCAATCGACCCGGGGGTGCTCGCCTTCTTCACTTCCGGCCGCCGTTGCCGTGGCTAGGCTTCGGTCAAATCCGACGCCCACAGGACTTCCCCCTCCTCCATTTCTAGCCTCCACTCGACCCCACGGATCCATTCGAGCCGCCAATTTCACCGGAGTTGGCCTGTAGGCGAAAGGCCCAATTTGCTCCTGCCAGAGCTCTTCGGGTGAGCTCGCCGCCGGCAGCTCCGTGCTCCCCACCGACCGCGTCGTACCTCGTCGGGATGGCCAGGCTCCCCTGGTCACGCCGGTGGTCTCAGCTCCTCGAGTGGAGCCACCGTTCACGGGCGAGGATCGCGGAGCCACCGCTCCGTTTCGGCCAGAGGAGGCGCGCGCGACGACGACCGGTCAAACATGACAGGTGGGCCCGGCGGGACCACTGTCAGTGACCATTAGGACACGCCCGTGCGGTTAAGTGAAAGCATAACCCCCCGAAGTACGTCTTCCTCGCCTAGAAAGCGTATTCGCTACCGAAACGTCTTCTTTTTTTTGTTTTTATTGAAAACAGAATATTGACTTAACTTTGACTACTTCTAACTTTTAAAATATAACTCCAAATGAACTAATTATTTTTCCTACAATCTTTAATTTTCATCTAGTTTATTTTAGTATTTATTTCGAAAATATTTGAAACACTTTTTGGTACTATTTTGAAATTATGTTGTAATTGCATTATTTTGAAAATAGGAAAAGGAAGGGTATATTTCTTTTCAAGAATTGTGGGGCAAATCCAGCACTTCTAAATACTCCAGGCAACATCTTGAACTCTGGATATGATAATTGTGTGCTGGTTTGCTTGCTAGTGGAAATTGCATGAACATATCATTTCCGAAAATTTCACATGTGGCATGATTCATGTGCATATTCCATGACTAATATTCTCGGTTATAGAAAAGCATGTGATGGTAATTTTGGCATGTTTTCCCTGCACTACTCAACATGGTGCTTGTCACAACTAACTTGCAGGGAAAGAAACATAATAAGTCACGTTGTTGCGTGACCGGCAGGAGGGTGATCACGTCGGAGCGTGATCATGCCTCGATGGTTATGCATGTTGAGACATGCTAGGGTTGTGGCCCTGTTGTGGTGTTGCCACTAAGAAAGAAAACATTACTGTGCTAATCACTACAGGGAACATAAACCTCCTGAGTCGACATAGGATCGAGTCTCGTCCTTCTAACTACTTTTTCGTGCTACCACATGTCTCTCCGTAGAGAGTATGATTTAGTAAGTTGACAACCCCTTTTTCTGCACACACCACATAGAGAGGCTGCGGTGTAGGTTCCATGGCCCTGGGTAATGCCATTCACCGGGTCAGGGGGCAATGGGTGTTTCCGGTGAGATGTCGAAGAGGGGTAGCTCCCCTGTGTTGCGCGTGCGTTATAAATTCGGTCGTCTGCCCATTGCTACTCGAGGTTGTAGCCTCCCCGACTTAAGGCTTTTAAATTGTCCGATGCTTTGGGTGATTCATGGCTCGGAGAATTAAAAGTCGGTGTGTCTAGACTAAGGTGTGTTATCATCCCAAAGATCATAACTGGAATTCGCTGTTGGCGAAAGAAACCCTCTACATGTGGGTAAAGAGTACAACCTCTAAAGAGTTAAACCTATTCGAATAGCCGTGTCCACGGTCAAGGACGACAGTTGGGAAGGGTCAAGTGTCGGTCTTAGTGTCGGTCTTCGGAGGACATAATTAAATTGATCATGAATCACTTTTGAAGGATGATTATTATTACTGCTGATGCTATTGTGAATATTATTATTAATGTTATCATGAATATTATTGTGGACTAACCTCTTCTCTTATATGTGTTACTGGGTATCTGTTGAAAGGTTCTACCTCCCGGATACTTGCATGTTTTATTTTTCTTATAAGCCCTTTATGTGGTGTCGCTCAGATGCCCAACTGTGGCATTCATTTTCAAGACCTTTCAAGGCATCGCTTTTAGACACCTGATTGGCATTTCTTTTCAAGACCTTTCGAGGCGTCGCTTTCAGACACCCGATTGGCATTTTTTTTCAAGACCTTTCAAGGCGTCGCTTTCAGACACCCGGCTGGCATTTCTTTTGGGCTTCTCAGGATGGTCCTACCTCCAGAACCCACCTTTCCTTGGTTTTATTTGGATTAAAGCCCTTTGTGTGGCGTCGCGCAGACGCCCAACTGTGGCATTCTTTTATGTTTTTCTCTTGGGTTCTTTGGGGACGGTTCTACCTCCTGAGACCGGATTTATACTTTGGATAACATTAATAATTACTTATACCTTATTGTTACTATGGACTAACCTTTATTTCCTATGCATGTATAAGGTTCCTATATGATTGCAAGCTGTGATGCTTAGGTTGACTGCATGCCATGTCATAATAAAGTTTGAACCTGCATGATAGTATAATTGCATGCATTCTGCCTGCTTTTATTATATCTTTTGTTCATAATGCTTGCGAGTACATTCAAACGTACTCACAGGCTTGTCCCTGGCTATTTCATTGGCCAGGTCAGGATTACATCGTAGTAGGCTATGCCGACTCCATGCGGACTAGGAGCCTGGGATAGCAGCCTCACGAGATAGGAGTTATCCCGGTCAGCCGTTCCTGTGGGATTGGAGCCCCACCAGAGTTGGAGATCCACAAGCCACTTCCATCATCCGCTGTCAGATATCATTGTTGTATTATTGGACCTTCATGGTCTTGTATTCAATTCTTGTAATTGCTTGGTAATCTGTATCAAGGACGTGTCCACCAGTAACAATGATCTTGGGGCTGGTGGTGACACGAGGGGTTATTTCTGGGAAATTATTATCCCGGAAATCCGGCCCCGACAACCAATCACTTAGCCTGACATTGTAGCTGAGCAATATGAAATTAAGCCAAACCTTCTCATTTTGGTTCAGCAAAAAAAGTTGGTGGTTCTACTTCAGAGGATGCAGGTATGCACTTGCATACATTCACTAAAATTTGTGACATGATGCGTGCAAAAGATGTTGAACCCGATGCAGTTAAGTTACGTTTTTCCCTTTTCATTAAGAGGAAAAGCTAAAGAATGGTTGCTAGCATTACCTAAAGGTGCCATTACTTCATGGAATAGCTGATGTAGAATGTTCATGACTAAGTACTTCCCACCTACAAAATCTATGCAATTGCATGCTAATATTACAGGTTTTAGGCAGGAAGATCACTAGCCTCTAGCGCTTGCGTGGGAAAGAATGAAGGAAGCAATTAGGAATTGTCCTAACCATGGCATGGAAGAATGGCTAATTCTCCATGTATTTTATAATGCTTTAAACCCTCTTTCAAAAAATATGCTTGACACTTCTGCAGGAGGTACCATTATGGGAAAACAAGTCGCAGACGCGAAGTAGCTTCTTGATGATATGCAAGAAAACCATGCCCAGTGGCATGTGGAAAGATCAACTCCTAGAAAGGTAAATTCAATTACCGTGGAAAAAAAATGAAGAGCTTACAGCTAGAATAGATGAGCTTATAGGTATGACTAAAGGTAAAGTGGAAATACCTATTAATGCTATTGCTGAAGCTGATATCAATGATGCTAATTTTATTGCCCGTAACAATTATAATCCTCGGTGGAAGAACCAAAACTATGGTTCCAATTATCAAAAATCTTATGCTCACCATACGAGAACCCCAAACAATTATGGCAATAATAATGGAGCTAGCAACAGTAATTGCCAGACTCTTGAGGAAACCCTAAAATCTTTTATCGCTGCTCAAACTGAGCAGAATAGTACCTTTACTGAAATGCTAAAAGCTCATGATGCATGTCTTGGTCAAATGACCAATTAAATTTCTGAACTTACAACTGACATGCAGGCTCTTCAGGAACGGACACATAATGTGGAGGCACAAGTTGCCAAAATTGCTGAAAGTCAAACCCTCATCCTTGCTAAGTTTGCAGGCAAACCGGAACCAAATCAAGTAGAAAGTGTTAAAATGATGAGGTGTAATGATGAGAACATGTCCGAAGAACTTGATTATAGTCGTGCTCCGACCCATGGTTACACCATGGAAAATTTTGTCAAGATGATGAACTTGAAAATCCCCAGCACGGAAGGACACGATGATGCCGCATACCAAGAATTTGTTCATCAAGTTGCTATAAAGGTACGTGAGCTAGAAATAGAATATAAGAAACTTAGTGATAAGCTGTCAGCTAAGCAAGAGGATATTTTTTAGCCTACTATCAAAATTGAGTTTCGTATCAACAAGATAAATGGCTTATGTGATTTAGTCCCTTTTCGACAGGCTTAATCTTGATCCCTATGTTGTTAGTGAGCTGAAATTAAACTTAGCTGATTCTACCTTTAAACAAGATGAGGGTATTAAAGGAAATATCATAGTGCAAATTAAGGGATGTCCTGCTTTACATAATCTTGTTATAGTAGATATGCCTGAAGATGAGATTGCTCCAATTATACTTGGTAGACCCTTTTTAGGAACTGTGAAAGCTTTAATCAATGTTTATGAGGGGAATGTGAGATTTGATTTACCCTCTCGAGATCCTTTTGTAGTACATTTCCTAGGAAAAGAAAGTCGAAAGTCTATCGCAATGAAGGCATCACCCTAAAGGTAAGGCACTATGTGCATCCGAGTGCAATTACACCAAAATCTACCTGATCATCATCTTGTTCGAGCTAAACGGCCGAAAACAAAAGCGCTTCATGGGAGGCAACCCATGTGAAATAAAGTATATTTTTAGTTTGTGTTTTGTTTTATTTTTCTTAGCGTTAATAAAAGAGTGGTCAAAGTTGTTCAAGAAAAGAAGAGTGGAAGAAAAGGTAAACTCGCTCGTCTATAAAAATTATATATGTGGTATCATGACTCGGTAAAACTTCTCGATATATATGCTTCATTTGGATATAGGACTAATATTTTAGGTCCTTAGAAAAATTCCAGAAGAAAAAGCATTGTTCCAGGCGCTTCAGATGAGAAGACAACGCATGGTACGATCGGACGCAGTCGTACCGATGGTCGTACCTCCCTGCTACAACCAAAATAGCATTAACAGAAGAGAAGACGAGGCATGGTACGACCAGGAGTAGTCATACCCGTGCTCGTACCACTTCAACTGAAATTGTCTCAGAACAAACAAAAGAGAAGACAAGGCATGGTAAGACCGGGAGTGGTCGTACCTACGCTCATACCAAAATGGATCCGGCAACATCAACCTTAACAGGACAGAAGATGAGGCATGGTACAACTGGGAGTGGTCAGACCATTGCTCGTACCAAAACTCTGCCGAACACCACCAAGCCTCCGGAAGAGAAGACGATGCGTGGTACGACCGGGAGCACTCGTACCAGTTCTTGGTCGTACCAGCACTTGTACTAGAGGGCTCGGCGCAGAGTCCTGTTACCAGAACAAAAGACGACGCGTGGTACGAGCACGAGCGCTCGTACCAGCGGTCATACCGCATGAAATTTTGCTCATATGAGCACGGGAGAGGTAACTCTAGTTCACAAATTTTCATACCTTCTCTCTTCCTCCTCCAAGCCTCAAAGAAACCTTAAAGGATCTCCTTCCCTACTCATTTTCAGTTCAATTCCTCGTACGTGAAGGCTCAACAATATGTTTCTCCTTTAATCCACTATTTATTTTTCGCGAACCCATGCTCGTTTACCTCTCATTGATACATGAATGGTTTTTCTTGTTGAGCATGTAATCGTGAAAGTTTTTATAGGAGTTTCATTTTGTTTACTACGAGAAATCATCAAAGCTTATTTCTACCAGACTGAAAGTTTATTTTGATCTTAGGCATGAACATATGGAGTCAAACCGCTCGAGCATGTGCTCTCGTGCAAGGTTCACCTATGCATCTAGAGAGGGATCGGCCGCTGCAACATGACGTATATTTTTATGGCATTGAACTCGAGACCAAGGAGCAGCACCGGCGCTTTAGAAGTCTCCGACCTTGGGAAGTGAGGTCAACCAAATGGGCATGCCCGAACACCAACGCCACCATCAGGATAGGCACGTGCCGCCAAGCACACCAAACCCACAGTAGCATTACCTGCGGAGGAGTCATCAATGTTCTAACTAGTGGACTTGGCATCAACTTGGACAACCTACGTCCGCTAGATGGTAACAGACGTGTTTCTCTTTCAGTTCTTAGAAGTGCTGGCATGATAATAACTAAAAAGGCAGAATTTGTATACGTATCCCTAGAGTCGGGCACCTATAGATGACTCCCATGCCTAACGTGTTCTCTATCAAGGACTGAATTTTGCATTATAATGTGCAGGGAGAGGGTGAAGAAGAAGATCCCGATGCGGAAATGCCAGAAGATGTGGAAGAAGAAGAGGGCGAGCCCAAAGACAAGGTGCATCCCAAAAACAATGAAGAAGGAGAGGGACCGTATGCCACTTATACGGATGTCTATGATCTCTGAGACTCCATCAATGACATGAGCAACCTCGGTAATGCTTTCCGAGACTCCACCGAAGCCATGACGCCTCAGTTCACCACTTGGAGCCATGGGTGGGCTCCCGGATATTATCAGCTGCCGCCACAGTGAGCTCTTGAGCTTGGGCATGCAAAAGCCTAAGATTGGGGTGGTCGTAGACACTGCTACATCAGGGAGTGGTGACAAATTATTGTAATCAAATTTGTAATGAGGTTGTACTACAGCCCGTAGAGAGCTTTGAAACACTCGTGTTGGACTTGCTCCAACACTTTGCTTTTTCGTTTGTTTTTAGCCTTGCTATGTTCGCTGGTTTTTATTTCCTTTTTTCATTTCCCGTTAGTCTTCATAAATCAAAAACCCGAAAAGATTTCCTTTTGCTCTTTTTTTGCTACGGTGTTCTTTTTGTATTCTTTGCTAATTCTTTTTGCAGTGAAGTTGATTCGCACCGAACATCAAGGAACACATCTTAAGGAAGAGAAGCGTGAATATTCATGGATGAGAGGTATGTCCTACGACTCCCTCTTTATAAGCTTGAAATACCCATGCTAGTTAGTAGTAGTTGCATGCGTGACATATTCAAGTGGGAGTAAGTCTTGATAGTTAGTATAAAGCTTTTATTCGCTTTGCTAATTAGTTAAGTAGCTTCTACTCTATTTCTTCTAGTTAACCAAGACTTGCTATGCAATTAGTTTTAAAGTGATAAGAAGAGAAAGATAAATAAAGAGAATAAGAGAAAGTTTTTTGAGACGTGGGTGTCGTTGTTAATTGCCTTAAGGAGCTAGTTTTCGAGATACTCGACCCCATAGTGTTTAATTTATGGGACATATACATTTGTGCCCCTAACTGGAACCCACTACTCAGATTTGTTCCTAATTTTCAGGTATGCTCAAATTTGCCCCTGTGCTGTCAAGTCACCTTATAGAAATGCCCTTCTGTGCCGTTACCGTCCGGTCAGGGCTTTGACCTCCGGGTGAACAGTAACTCGGTGAACAGTAAATTCAAAAAAATCAGAAATTTTGTGGGATCGAAGATACTCAGGTGCGCAAGGTGCGTGCAAATTTTCGTGCTATTTGGACATTCCAGGAGCTCGTGGCGAAGGAAAAAATTAAATCTGTACGTCTGTGAACAGTAAATTCAAAAAAAATAGCAAGAAAATTCAAAAAAATATGAATTTTTTTGGCATCCAAGATACTCGGGTGTGCAAGGTGCGTGCAAATTTTTGTTGTGTTTGGACATTGTAGGAGCTCGTGGAGAAAAAAACAAAATTTGTCTCAGAAAAAAACTTTGAAAAAATGCACTATTTTGTTTTTTTTGCTAGAGCTCCTCGCATGTCATTTGATCACAAAAATTTGCAAGCACCTTGCGCACCCAAGCCTCTTTGAGGCCAAAAAATTTCATATTTTTTGAATTTTCTTGCTATTTTTGCCGAATTTACTGTTCACAGGGTGTACAGATTTACTGTTTTTTCTTCGCCACGAGCTCTTGGAATGTCCAAACAGCATGAAAATTTGCACGCACCTTGCGCACTTGAGTATCTTCGATCCCACAAAATTTCAGATTTTTTTGAATTTTTTTACTATTTTGTTTGAATTTACTGTTCACCACGCTACTGTTCACCAGGATGGTCAAAGGCCTTTGACCGGACGATAACGGCACAGAAGGGCTTTTATATAAGGTGACTTGACGGCAGAGGGGCAAATTTGAGCATACCTGAAAATTAGGGGCAAATCTGAGTAGTGGGTTCCAGTTAGGGGCACAAATGTAAATGTCCCTTAATTTATTACACTCAATAGTGCTTGCGGAAAGAGTTGTCCAATGGAATCAATATTTCAAGGTTTTGAAATTGCTACATGCCAAAACTTATCTTGTAATCATATAAGATATTGCTTTATGCGTGTCTTATGAACCATTGTCGCACTCTGCGAGAAAGCTGACAACTTCGCTGGCCTACGAACGATCTACCTGAGTTACATCTCGGATTTCGGCTATTGAGCTGGTTAACATCTATAACAACAATGTTATGATGGTAAAATTATTCACTTTCTCAAAGAAATGCATTTCACCTTGTTCAAATTTCAACAATCCTCTCACCAAAGAGCGATCTACCAGGGTTAACTCCCAGATATCGGTCATGAGTGGGATCTTGGTTGTACCAGATATTTCAACTTACTCGACACAAAAACTCAGTTTGCATCTATCACTTTTTGGCATGGTCTCATAACCAAGAGATAGAGATTCCAGAATATAATGAAAGAAGGGGCACTGGAGAATCTTGATTTGACGATACTCGTGGGTGTTAATGAGATACACTATTGCTATGCTTTCTTTTGACATGCTCTCGCACTCTTAATAAAAGTTTTTCATTGCAAATCTTATAAGTGTTCCTAGCAAGCATGTGTTAGCTAGAGGAAATAGAAGAATGCTAGTCAACTAATTTATCTTGGGCCAAATACATTTTTGCCCTTAGTTGGAACCACCCCACGGGTTTTGCCCTTACTTTTCAGCTTTGCTCAGTTTTGCCCTTAGATTTGTCTCTGGGGTCGTCCGAGTGCCCTTTGACCGTTTGACCAATATTTTGAAAATTCATAATAAATTCATATAAACTCATAAAATGCAAATAAGATATCAAAATGTTCAGAAAAACATTACCTTTATGTGCATGTAATTTGCATTCAGGAAAAAATACTGTTTAAACTACCCGAGGTTCTTAATGTTATTAACATAATTAAACATAAAAAGGTATAAACAATACTATTTTCGTGAATAAAAATGACATGCAAATATATGTGATGTTTTCTGAACATTCTGATATCTTATTTGCATTTTTCTGAGTTCATATCAACTTGTTATGAATTTTTAAAGTAATGGTCACAGTCGTTTGAAAATCCATAACAAATCCATAACATGGTGTTTGATGCTATGAATTTTTATCCAAAGATTTGTTGCATTGCTATTATGTTTGAGTAGATCCTTTTTGTCCTGTGGCTGATTGGTGATCTATTATGATTGATTTGAGTTGTATGTTATGATATGTTGTTGTCCTTTGGTGCCAATGTATGAGCGCGCGCGTATGGTGGATCACACTTTAGGTTTAGTAGTATATTGAGATAACCATGCAAAGGGGGGTTGGAGTGACAGATATTACCGTGCCCAATTACAGGAGTTGATGCATATGGGATAGGAGGACCCATAGATCCTAATGCTATGGTTGGGTTTTACATTAATAAATTCTTAGTAGTTGCAGATGCTTGCTAAGGTTTCAATCATAAGTATGTACTAGCAAAAATTCCCGTGCGTTGTAACGGAAGATGAAAAAATAGCACATGTCTCTAAAATGATAAGCATTTCAAGACCTTCATATGTGCACGTCCTCTGTTTTAACATGACGTACAATGGATCGATTGAGGGCAGATTTTTTCAGGATGCCATTTTGAAACATGAGATGTGGTCCTGAGCCAACTTAGTTCAACTTATTGGTTCATTTTGAAATTAAAAAAATTTGGACCTAATGCCACGAGCTAAATTTAAAAGTAAACGTAAAGAAATAATATTTGCAACAAATTTAAAGTAAGGCATCGAGCAGATAAATCTGTAGTAACAGTGGCAGCAAGCAAAACCTGCTTGTTTGTGTTAGGCGAGATCAGTAATGGTACCTTGTCAACACCTCCCCTTCCAATCGTCGCAACTTGCGCGAACTCCAAACCCTAGCTCCCCAACTCCAACATTGCTCCTTTTCGGTCCCATGTCATTTGTAGCCAGCCAGCCATCCATGTTCGTGCATTGCAGTAGGAGAAACTTTGACATGTATCCATATCTATTTGCAAAACACATTCGTAGTTCATGAAAATTCTACGTGCAAAATAGACCGTGTGTTGCAATTGGCATTACAAAATAAATTTGACTTTGCGTGGTATTTGAGAGTTTACCTGCTGTAGCTCCCAGTCAGTTTGCTTTTGACTCCCTTATCTTCCCTTTGGTGTGAAATCTCTGGGTTGCAACGTGAATCCCTGAAAAACAGAAAATGATACTATTTAAATATGTAACATTTGGCTTATAAAGTTTCATCAGATTATCAGTCAAATATATGGCACTCCATAGATACAAAAAGAGTGGTCAAAATTTTATTGTTGAATTTGGATCAAAATAAACTTCTTTGGTTTCTCAAAAAGAAACAAACTTGCTTCCAATTGGAGAATTACCTCTGCACATGATGCTCAATGGAAGCAAAATTTTGTGTAAATCTATGCAAAACCAATTCAGTGAAATGCACGATGCAATTTCAAAGAAGAAAATGAAATATCGCATCAGCCTAGCGGTTTGTATTACATTTTCTTGTTTGAAAATGCTATTAGTAAAATCATCATCCTGTCCAAGGTTTTTAATTTTAGAAACAAAATGATTTCGGACCTCACTGAAATATGTGAAATTTCAGAAATTTCGCATATTGCAGACATTATTTTGGATTTTGAGATTTCAAATTTCACTTAATTTTAATGAATTCTAACATAATTTAAATTTACATTGAAATCAGTTTGAACCTACCTCGAAATTTCGGGGTTAAAAATATTTCAGACCCCATGCGAAATTTCACTGAAATTTCGTTGAAATTTTTAACCCTGACCCTGTCCCATGTTCTTGCCATCTGCCTTCACTTTCTCTCTGCCACTTTGATCTCTGGGACCTTCTCTGAACCTTCCTCCACTTGCTGCACCTGCATACACACAGAGGAGTCACGCGTGCAGCCGGCATTGCAGTCACGGTTGGGGACGCAGCCGCAGTAGTATGTCCGACAAAGAGAGGGATCGAACTGAATCCCAGGTTCCTGACCATCAGCCTACGAAAACAAATTATATTTGCTGTCGTGGTGATTGCCCACGGTCCCGCTCAGTCCAGACCTTTCCGGTCTGTAGCACGAAGCCGATGTCTTCTGTACTCATGCTGAAACGACGGTCACCCCAATCAATTTACTCCGACGAACACACGGCCGTGCAGCCTTCAGTTTGAAAAAACAGGGCAGGGCAGCACCCATTGGAGACCATGCCAATCAAGCACCCTTCGGTTTGACTGGGAATTCCGTGTGCTGAGATACACGGTCTGTACACCGGCAAACCCAGCAGGCTCACCGAATCCATCACCTGCACTGCCTTGGGTTGCCTCATCATCCAGGGATTCAGACCCGGGAACTGCCAGCACCATGAACATGTAGTGCACCACCGTGGCCTTTTTTTGCTGCATCACGTAATCCACTCCGTCATTCACTTTGAGCGCAGCCCCACACCACGGCAGCTATCCCTCACACACACTCGGCGGCGGCCATGGCGTCCGCAGCCTCTCGAAACTCACGGTGCCTGCGTCGGGCCACCGGCGCCAGCGTCGGGACCCTGACCCATGGCGACGATGAACGGTGGCGGCGCACGACGGTGCCGGGTGGAGTGGCGACTGCGTCGTCTGCCGGCGACCTCGTGGTCCTCTTAGCCATGCGGCGCTGCTGGTTTCCCTCAAGTTCCTCGAGCACGACGTCCCCACGCTCGTCAACCAGCCCCGGCGTGGCCGCTGCCCTGAGGTTGACTGCCATGGGCATCAAGTGTGCGGCGTCGAGAACTCTCATGAGCTTTGTGTTGCACTGCTGCCAGGGCATGGATGCTCCTGTAAGTCCAGCGTTGAGGGGCGGAAGACCTGGCACACGTAGGACGCGTTCGCGCCCAGGATCGCGCTTGCTGGCGGAGCTATTAGGGACGGTTTTGGGATGCGCCTGCCGGCGGCCGTGCGCGGAGACGTTGACATCCACCTGAGTGGAGCAGCGGCGTCAAGGGAAGTTTAGGATGGTCGGGGCTTGAGGCTGGAGGCCTGGAGCTTGGGAGGTCGCCAATAGCTAATTGGGAAACGTTGGCTTCCGGCGGACCGGCGGAAGCGTTGCGCCGGTCGCGCGTGCGAAGCTGGATCCGTCGCGATCAAACGCACCCGATTAGCGCCACGTCATGCTGCTGTGGGCTCCACGCGGACCGCTTCGGTGTTGCCTTATCTCCACCGCACAGCGCGTCCGCTCATTTTTTTCCATCCTTCTCGTTGAGGTCGCCGCTTTCCTCTGTCTCTCTTCTTTTTCTCAGATCCACCAGATGCTGCGCTCCTCCTCACAGCGGGGCGGGGCTGCAGCAGCAGCACCAGCGCCACCACCGCTGCATGAAGCTCCTTCTCTTTTTCTTTCCCCGTGTTGTTACCCTGTGGCCATGTCCTACCAGTTCGACGGTGAGATGCGCCTCCGCGGACGCCGACCCGCGATGCTGCAACTATGGCGTGGCGGAGCTGGTACTGGTGGGTTATGGTGATGGAACCAGCGGCCATGGCTGCTGCATCAAATTGAGAGGATTGTGGCGCCGTCGCCGCCATGACTTTTTTGCTACATCAAATTTTTGCTGGAACCTTTGTTGATTTTTGCTGGAACCACTTCTTTTTCTGCTGGAACCTTCTTTTGATTTTGCTGCAAATTGAGAGGATGGTGGCGCCGTCTCCGTCATGATTTTTTGCTACATCAATTTTTTGCTGGAACCTCTGTTGATTTTTGCTGGAACTAGCATTTGAATTTGCTGCATAGACTATGATGATTTTTGTTGATGAATTTTGTTTTGCTGGATGCGATGTTAATTTTTGCTGGAACCGGCTTCTTTTTTTTGCTGCAGCCATCTACTGGACTTTTGTTTGCTGGAGCACGGTGGTGCAAGCCGACGACGGCGGCAAGCCGGAGACGGCGATTTTGCTAGAACCGGCATAATGTTTTGCTGGAATTGGCTATTTTTTTGTTTCAACAACTACTGGACTTTTTGTTGCTGAATTTTGTTGTGCTGGATCCGGCTTTAAATTTTGCTGGAACCGACTTCTATTTTTGCTTCAACCATTTATTGGAGTTTTTGTTTGATGAAGCACGGTGATGCAAGTCGACGGCGGCGAGCCGGAGATGGTGACCAACGGCGATGGAGTTGCCATTCAACTTGTTTTGTCCCCGTCGGCCGATGTGCAGAATTGTTGCAATTGGCATCCAGTAGGGGCGAAGCTGGAACCGGCGAGCGGGCGGAGCTGCATCCGAAAAAGCTGCAACGGGAGATGGGAGAGTGACCGCCGGCGAGTTACAGCGAGCTCGAGCGGCGTCTCCTCTACGACCGCTGGGGAGGAGGTAGCGGTGCCCGGGGCGACCTGCTCGTGCAATTTTCACGCGCTGGGATGAGGGCAGCGCTGCAGGGGGGCGAATCCATGGCGTGATTCCTATGACGGATTGGTAACGTTGACTAGATAAGAAAAGAAAGACTGGGATCTGACAATCACGTAGTCTCTAATCGAACGCTCCGCAGCCGACCGGCCGAAAGTTTGGGCCGGTACGCCCGGCGCCTAGCACTGGCCTAGCTAATTTGGGAGATGCGAGAGAGAAGGTCACGGCAATGTGGACTTGCGCTCGTAGATTTTGGCTGTTTTTTTTCTTGGTGAGAGGGCGGAGGACCGATCATCACGTACCAAAATCGGAAACTGTGCACTGGCCTTAAAAACGGATCACGTAACATAAACTGGAAACCGCACGGAGGAGATGGACCACGGACAAAGCCGAGATGGATTCTTCCTTCATTAATATCCTTTTAAATCTCAGCTGTCAATTTTTATGATTAACATAAAATTATCGGATATAAAGGGGTGACGGAAGGAGAACTAAGAAATCTTCCTCCTTTTATTATTACTAGCAAAAGAGCCCGTGCGTTGCAATGGAAGAGAAAACATAACACACGCTCTTAACCCAACAACCATCACTCAAGACCACAACAGGTCCATCTCCTTTATTTTAGCAAGGCATCATATTTGTGTTGCCGCTTATCCTCCTTCTCACCCTCGCCGCCGGTACGAAAGAAAAACGGATCGTGCGCTATAAATTATAAGTTTGCTTTCAAAACAATATTTAAAAAATATTTAACAGGTAAAATTAACATCATATTCAGATTTCACACATTTTTCTAATCAAATTTCATATATAACATGTTAAAATCGAAGTTACGGTTTAAAAGATACGGATAATTTAGAAAATCATTTGTTTGACTTAAATATCTTTCAAAATAATATTTAAAAATACTTAACAAGTAAAAATAATCTCATATTCATATTCTACATATTTTTCTAATCAAATTTCATATATAACATGTTCAAATCGGAGTTACGGTTTAAAAGATATGGATGATTTAGGAAAACATTTGTTTGACTTAAATATGATCCGCGGATGAATTACGTAAAAGATCAGGGGGGTTTTTGAAAAATGTAAAATAACGGTTCGGGTGTGACTTAAATCCGGACTGCGGGTTGTTTTCAAGAAAACACAGGGGCTTTTGTGTAAAATACGAAAAAACGTTTCGTTTTTACTTAAAACAGGATTGTGGGTTGAATTCTCTGAAATAGAGGGACTTTTCTGAAAAATGCCATGATGGACGACCAGAAACCCAATTTGCTTTATTATTAGGTAAAAGATAGGTATAGATGAGTCCAAGTACGGATAGTACAATAGCATAGGCCTCTCCCACATATAAACTGCAATGCATGATTATCGATCTAGTATCGTAGCCAATTGCCTAGGGACAATTCCGCAACACATACCATCACTACTCCACACTCGCTATCCTTTATTTTATTGTACCTTTACATTACAGCAACTAACTTTTATTTGTAGAAACTAGGCAAAGCAGACGTTAGGTGTATGAAATGTTGTATCATTGGTAGATAGAACCTGAGAGAATATGAATCCTACCTTTAGCTCCTTTTGGGTTCGACACTCCATACTTACCACCACCACTTTGGAAAGTTCTACAATACTCCCTGCACTTGGGGATTATCATGCAGCCGTCATCAACCTCGCTTCACATCTCCATCACCATAGCCACCATCTCCATTAGATCAATTACACGTAATCGAGATTCCTTCGTGATCAGTGACATTGTAAGACTATCGAGCATTCATCTTCAAGTAACCGTTTATACAATGTCATCTGCTAATGACTTGATCATGATGTGTGAGTAATCCCGTCAGGCCAAGAGTCCAGGCGTAGCTTCACAGCCCCATGTATGCGCAAGTTGGGATTGACGGTATGATTTTCCTTTATATATTTGTACAACTATTTGTCCCTTGTCTCTACCTTGATCCCAGAACTCACCTGTACCCGAGGCACCGAAGATCAGTACAAGGAGAGGCAACGAGCAAGGGAGAGTGGAAGGCTATGCCGAAGACCGGTGACAGTAAGGCCAGTACGGTAGCCAGAACTAATTCCCTGGGGAAGACAACGATGCAATCATCAAAAGCTAATGCGTTGGTCTAGTATATCCTTAATAACTGAGGCAACCCCGCGAGATAGAATAGGGCCAAGGTTGGACAATGCAATCCTCGATTTGGCGGCAGTCAGTCGTGGTGTCACAAGGACGCATCGCCCACTTATTTGTTACAAATCATATATATTATATCTTACCGATGCTTATTTTTTATCTAGTATTCCCAAGCGTCTATATAGAGCTGCATGTGAAACCTTTGCTCTAGCCTATTTCTTTTATTGTTTACAACCACCGCATTTATTTGTGTTGGTTCGGGGAACAGAAATGTTACGCAATAACAAAGACTTGCAGAATTCACCTTGCCAAACTTAATCACTTCCTAGATTCGATAATTCCTATGTCTCTAGGGAAGAAGACTATTACTACATCCGAAACCAGATCAAAGATAATCAGTATGTCAGAGGAACTTAGATTATGATCATTTTAATTTACAGAGCTCTTACATGGCAATTTACCGAGCACTTGCATTATACTCATTTTAATTTACAGAGCACTCACATGGCAATTAACAGAGCAGTTAGTTCAAAGAGAATTAACATAACACTTAGTTTACAGAGCACACAAATGACAATTAACAGAGCACTTACCTTACTGAGAATTAATAGAGCACACAGTTTACAGAGCATTAAGACATCACTTCCATTAGCAGAGCACTCCATGTCATGAACACATCACACTTGCATGAACACAGAATACCTAATTAACTTCAGTAAGCAACAATGCAAATACCACACTTTCATGACTTAATTTATAGAGCACTTGCATTGCATAGTACATATCAGCAAACTAGGTTCTGCAAGCAACAATGCACGTAGTATAAATGCATGATTTATTTGACATAGCACTGCACTGCAATGGAAAATTTTAGCTACAAGTGACTCACATTGTCGACGCAGCCAAGAAATTTCGTCCCCATGTCCACAGATTCAAAAGCCACCAGCCTTTCACAAGGTTGCTTGTGGTGGCAATGTGTTGGCACATCTTTGGCTCGGCTGCTCCATTCCTTGTAGTAGATAGTGTCGGGGACCTAAAAAAGCAAACAAATCGAGCTACCCCAGAAATTCCCCAATTTGAGTCAAACCCTAACCCTAGCAATGTGACAGAGAACTCACCTCGCTCGTGAGCGAACTGTCGGAGTTGTCCGAGGTATCTTCCTCATCACACAAAACCATGGCGGCGGTGGCGGTGTCCCGGTGAGTCGACAGTGGCTGCGGCGATAGAGTAGAGAGAGAGACAGATAGAGAGAGAGATAGAGAAGGTGGGAGTCCGATTTGGGGAAAGGCAGGAGAGAACAGACATGCCCCATGCATTTTAACCACCCAGCGAGCGCTGCTAACGTCCATCTATCGCCTCCTCTCAAGCAAACCTGCAATAAGATACAAGTAGTCTCTTGTGTCCCCAACACACGTAATATAGTTGACAATTGCATAGGTGCACTAGTTCGTCGAAGAGATTGATAATTTGGATTTTATAAATATTTTTGTATTTTCGGATTAAATAAAAACACCAAGGTAACAATATGTAAAAGTGACTGAAATGAGGTTGTAATGGTTGGAAACAAGGCCTAGGGTTCATAGGTTCACTAGTGTCAACTCTCAACATTGATAACTTCATTAAAATACATGATATAGCCGCCCAAACTTTCTTTTTATTGGATGAAACCCGGATGAGATCTCGTAGGTGTGTAAAGTACCACACCTGAAAGTTGTCTTTCTAATCTTAATCTATTGAGAATGCCCTAATGTCACCTCAGGCAGCCCCAGATATTATACTAGACAACACCATACGATCTTTATCGTTCTAATCTTAATCCATAGAGTCACCCCAATGTCACCACAAGTGTCTCCGGAAATTATACTAGTTATTCATCATGTAATCTCATTAATTCCCAAAGTTCAATATAACATGAACAAGATTCAATCCATAAAGAAACTCATCACCGGAGATACATCATACAATTCAACACATCATCAATCCCCAAGATCACAATCATGGTGGCAATTCATATGATCAAGAAAGAGAGATACATGACACATAGCTACTACCACAAACCCTCGGCCCCAAAGGGTCTACTCACACATCACCGTGAGAGGATGACGAAGAGAGTTGTTGGTGATGGTGATGGAGATGGCAGAGATGTCCCCGGCGGCGTTCCGCTGCCACCGGAGGAGAGGGTGAAGGGGGCTCCCTCCTTCTTCTTCTTCCTTGGCCTTCTCCTCTGGTTAGGAGGGGTGTTTTCCCTTTGGTTTTTGAGGCTTTGGTGGCTCGGAGACGAGAGCCTCCCCTGAGATTGGATCTGACTTTCGGGGGAGCTGTTTTCTGGATGCTGAAATCTGAGTCCCATCACCATTTTATTAATTGTTGGAGATCCGTAACTCCGAAAAATATGAAATTTTTAGGGTAGTTCAGAAATATTGGGGACAAGCTTGTGGCAAAAGGAGGGGTCCATAAGCCTTCTAGAATTCCTAGGCACCCACCCTAGGCGCCCTGGGGGTTTGGGCGCCTAGATAGGGCACCTAGGGCCCCTTGGCCTCCTCTGCTGCCTTCCTTCTCGCATGTTGGGCCTTCGGACATTCTAAACACTTCTGAATTTTTTTCATGATTTTATGGGGTCCGTAGATATTTTATTTCCCCTGCACAAAAAAAGAAGAAATCCAAAACTGGCACTAGGCACTGAATTAATAGGTTAGTTCCATAAAAAGCTTTAAAAACATTGCATAAATGATGGATAATGAGCATGAAGCATACAAAAATTATAGATACGTTGGAACATATCAGGTCCCAACCGGCCAGTTTTGCTATTGGTCGCAGCTGATTTCCAAATCAGTGTTATTTGTTACTCACTGGCCTCAGATGTGGTGGTTTTTTGAGATTGTTGTGAAAAGTGGTGGCAACCTATTACCCTAGCCACAAATCTGGTGGTTCTGAGAAATTAACTCAAGAAAAGCGCTTGAGGGAGGCACCCGTAGTTATCTTTTTATTTTTCTTGAGTCTAATAAAGTTGCTATTCTACTGTAGCAGCAAAAAAAATTCTTAATTTTTCTTTAATAAAATGACAAGAATTGCCTTTAGCATGTTCAGTTTATAAATATTTGTGGTGCTGTGCTGAAACTGCAGTTTTTCTACAACTGTTTGATTTTCAAAAAAATCAATAGAAGGTGATAAAATCATGAAATTTTAACACTATCTACATTTATGAGTTATATGTTAGGTGCTAATTTTTCAGAATTTTTTGAGTTAAAGAAATAGTTTTAGTAATTACGTCTTTATGTAATGCTTTGTTTTGACAGATTCCCATTTAACTTGATTTTAGTTATGTATGTCTACTTTTTATTGTTTCTATGGGGCGTCGGAATTCAAAATTGCTTAGATATACTGTAGCTAATGATAAGTTACATCTTTATGATTTGTTCATAGCAAGGGTAGAATAGGAAAATACACAGGAGCTCTTGGGTGCTCCACACCCCTATACGAAAAATAATCGTAAAAAATTCCCAAAAAATCAAAAAAATCTGAAATTTGGGGATATCAAACCTGGGTTCCAAATCTACTTCCGTGTGAAATTTCGTGGAAAAATACCAAAAAACGTATCCGTGGCGAAGGAAATACTGTCCGAACAAAAATCTACCCAAACAGTGTTTTTCTATACATAGGAAAATTTTGTCTTTTTGCCACGAATACGTTTCCTGGTATTTTTTCATGAAATTTCAGACGGGAGTAGATCGGGAACCCACGTTTGATATCCCAAAATCCCAGATTTTTTTTCAAATTTCTCTGTATTTTTTTGAACGAATTGTTCGTACAGGGGTGCGGAGCACCCGAGAGCTCCAAATCCTCGTCCGGGTAGAATAGGGTTATTATTAAATGAACTAACCTATCTCACAAAATATGTGCAAGTTTTGTGTGAACGAAGTTTTTAAGACCTAGGGGAGACAGTGATATGAGAGAAATTTAGAGACAAGCAAGCGTTCAAGCTTGGTGATGCCCAAGGCATCCCCACTGAAACTTTCAAGACGACTCAAGCTCCAAGCTTGGGGATGCCAAAGGCACCCCCTTCTTCCTCAACAACCATCGGTTTGTCTCGATTGGACCTATGTTTTTATTTGTTCACATAGTATGTGTTGTTCGTGGAGCATCATTTTCTTTTTCTTTATGAATATTACAATCATCACATCCGAAATCTTTTGGGATTGGATAGAATTGCATGCCTACATATTTTTAGAATGCTCTATGTACTTCACTTATATCTGTTAGAGTATTGACGAAGTAGAAACACTATAAACTCTTCGTGCTTCACTTATATCTGTTGGAGAGTTGGAAAAGCAATTGGCTTGTGAATTAATTTGCATATTATTCGCATGCCTTTAATGTGTTGGTACTGAAATGATAAGTATTTATTTATGACATGATAATTTTTTTATCATAAACAACTTCTAGAATTTGCAACATATAGGGCTGGATACTTGGTAATTGTGTTGAGACAATTTGATAGCAATTTGATAGCAATTATGAGATGAATGAACTTGCACCTGGAAGTGGTTGGTGTGTTAATGCTTGACTGAACCAATACCATTCTTTCACCTAATAAAAAAAAGTTGGGAACTTAAGTAGAGGCTGGAATAGCTCAAAGTGTTGACATCGTAGTTGTAAGTAAAGTAGAGACTTTGATTTAGGCCAAGATGTGCGATGGTTAACTCCTACCAACCTACCCCCTAGGAGTATTTGATTGCATGGTTCTATGTTAATGCCACTATGCTCTTGTGCAGTATTTCGAGTTCTTTATGATTAATGCAAGTTCAAAAACTTTATGCACTTCCATTTCATCTCATAATTGCTAGCCTCTTCAGTATCGAGCATTGCCCACTCTCACCTCGAGACAAGGTGCATACTTCGCTGATACATCCAAATCCTGTGGGAGGACTTTCTCATGTTCTCCTACACATAATCCAACTATCTTCCTCAAATCATCCACCATACCTACCTATCATGGCATTTCCATAGCCATTCTATAATATATTGTCATGCAACTTCCATCATCATTTACATTACATTACATGACTAGAGATGTGATCTTTATTGGCATTTGCTTTGCATGATCATATAGAGCTAGCATGATATTTATATGGCACAACCATTGTTCATCATTTTCATATATATGCTATGCTAGATCAATGCACATCCTGGTACACTCTGCCAGAGGCATTCATACATAGTTTCTATATCTTCTTGATTAGTTGAGTTGAGTTATGAGTACATTCAAAAGGTGTATTGATCATTCATGTAAGGTATTGCTCCTACCAATGAGAGAGAGAGAGAGAGAGGAGAGATCAAATAAAAGATGCACCATGGAGGTGTCACACAAAAAAGAGGATGAGAGAGGGAGCAACACCATTATCCTTTTTAGTATACACTTAGTGCTTCAAAGTAGCACTAGTTCTTAGCAGAAAATTATTAAGTGCTTCAAAGTAGCACTAGTTCTTAGCAGAAAATTATTAAGCGCTTCAAATTGACACTGTTGCATTGTAATAGGAAGTTTTCATGATCTTCATGTTTCATATACTAGTGGGGAATTTACGTTATAGAACTTGGCTTGTATATTCCAAGGATGAGCTTCCTCAAATGCTCTAGGTCTTCGTGGGCTAGCAAGTTGGATGCACCCCCACTAGTCCATAGGAGAGTTTTCATACATTCATAGCTCTTAGTGCATCAGTTGCATGGAAATCACCAATCCTTGCATTAACATCGATTATAAGGCCTTACCATTGCCTAATGATCAGCTGCGTTGATGCAAGAATTTCTTTATTTTTGACTTCTCACAACCCCCATCATTATTCGCTTTTTCCATATAAGTGTTAAGGTCTAGACTTGCATTTGAGTATTGTGTGAGTATGTTGCGTGGATAATACAGAAAGATCATGCAGTTATTGTACACGGTTGGCCTTGGGTTAGTTTACAATAAGATTGCCATTAAGCATAGAGAAGTATACAAAGGTCAAATCTTAGTTCCCAATGTAATATTGACATTCTTTCTAAACCTTTCGCAATGGGAACATTGACATAATGCATTGACTTATGGAAAGGTAATAGGGAATTTGTCTATGTGCTTTCATATTGTTTGATAATTGTTAACTATAGACACTTGCCTTGCATCACTTTTCTATTTGTTCAACTTTCATATAGAGAATACATCAGATAATCATGTTTATGTTAAGGTAACATTCACAACAAAAATTATTCTTTTTGTCATCTACCTGCTCGAGGATGAGCAAGGATTAAGCTTGGGGATGCTGATACGTCTCAAATGTATCTATAATTTTTGTTATGCTCGTGATATATTCATATCATTTATACATAGTTTTTATATAGTTTTTATCATTTTATCTGGACTAACATATTAATTCAGTGCCAAGTGCCAGTTGCTGTTTTTTTACTTTTTTTGGTGTAATAGGAAAAAGTATTTTTCGGGGACCAAAAAAATAAAATAAAATTACTTCACGAAGTTTCAAGTCAGAAGGAAGGCCAGGCCAGAGGGCAGCCTCCAGGGGCCCACACGCACACCCCACGCATCCAGGGGCTAGGGCACCTCACAGGGGTGTGTGGGGCCCATATGTCTTCCCCTGGTGCCTCTTTGTCCCAATGGCTTTATATACTCCTAAAACCCTTGGAGGCATTTATCGCAGATTTTTTCCACCGCTACTTCATCGTTATGTGAGGCGATCCAATCTGGAGTACTTTTCCGGTACTCTACCAAAGGGGGAGATCACCACCAACGCGTTCTTCATCAACCTTGTTGCTCCCATGACCATGTGTGAGTTGTCCTCCTTGGACTATGGATCCATAATAGTAGCTATGTTGCATCTCCTCTCTCTCGTTCTTCAATACAAAGATCACATGAGCTGTCTACCATGATTGTGATCAATCTGATGTAATCCCAGTGTGTTTATTGTGGTGTGATGAATTGTCACCTTATGGTCAGATAATATATGCATTTTTATTTGGTTTGTTTTCGTTCTTTGCTGCATGATTTATAGATCTACATACTCTCTATAAGTTTATTCATTGGCCATGTTTATACGAATGATCTGCAAGAGGGAGTGGTGTGCATTAGTTGGGTTTAACCTTGCAAGTAATATATCTCGGTGACAGTAAGAGAAAAAGGTTTGTATTATGTTATTGCCACTAAGGATAAAAAGATAGTTGCCTAGTTGCCTCGGTGATGAGCTGGAGGTAAAGAGAATATATTATCAACATTATGTCAACTTGCTTAATGCAATACTCTATTTTATTACTTAATACCTCGAGATGCATGATGGATTTCGGTCTTTGGGTGGAATATTAGCTATAGATGCATGCTGGATAGTGGTCTATAGATATAAGGACGTAATGCCTATATGCAATCATGACATATATGATTAACCATAAACACTACAATTTAATTGATACGCAACTGTAATTTGTTTACGATGCCTATGCTATTTGGAGAGATGCCACTAGTGAACTTATGGATCCCCGGTCCATTCTTCCTCATAAATACAACCTCTTTTCAATGATTTTATATTCTTTAATATTCTGAATTTATTTTTCCTTCGCAAACAAAATTCATTCCCACACACAAGATACATTAATCCTTGTAACTAGCAAAGCTAGTGAGGTTGACACCCTCACTAGACAAGTTGGGGACCAAGATAAAAGTTTCTTAGTTTAGTGCATGGCTGATTATTGGATTTGTAAAGAACTCTGTAGATTGATAACCTTGGTTCTCAATGAGGGAGAATCTTCTGCTTGCTACAAACCCTTGCTCTTCAGGGCCCAATAGATATTCTTTTTGGCACTATAGCCAGGGAACATCTGGTACTATCTATGAGATCACATCACAATTTGAACTCCTCTACATTTCTGCATGTGCCTTACTGATCTCTCTTCTAGGAAAGCTGCTTGAAGAAGAATAACCATTCTCAAACGACCACAGGATCTCGCAGCTATGTTGCGCAATGCATTGCTCTTGTTAGTACCTATTGTTCTATATCACTGTAGTTACATTGATAGCTAGTTGATTATGTAGCATCACTATGCATCTTAGCTTCCTTATCCTCCATTTGTACCAATTTATTAGATCTATATTTACTCGTACCAAAAATGTAGAATAAAGTCAATGCATATGAAGAAGTTTCTGTGGTGAAAATTTTGAATTATCCCCTCGTCAACATGGAGAAGGGCTTTATAGAGCCAATGAAAACCGCTAATGTAAGTCCATCATTCTCTTGCCTTCAAACAATGTGATGATGCACTGCAGTGTTGCAGTATAGATTTGGATATGCAACACTGCCTGAACTGCTCATTAGTTTGGCGTTTGCATCAAATTGCATGTTTTGCAACAAATGTCAGTTTCAATTTTCAACTCTATAAACAAGAGTCTTCTCATATCATGCACATTACAAGGATCAAAAGAGAGCCAATGATGTTCTTTAGCCCTGCATGTATGCTTGTGGTCTCGATCTGTAATCCAGTGGTGCGGTGGAGTTGCCCACATGTACAATGTGTCAATTCCTGCTTTGTCTTAACTGATTTGGCCGATGATATGAACAATGCCATATTATGTTAATCCTATTTTAAATTATGTCTATCTTGATTTACCAATATAAAAGGGATGGAATAGACAATAGTACAATACATTGACCATGATACATGGAGATCTGTTCGTATCATGGTGTTATTATGTACTTAGCAATAAAAGACATGTTATTATGATCCTGTCCATCTTACTACTGCATGGGTTTACCAAAATGAGTTTCATATACATGCAAAAACTATTTCCTGTCTGCTTGTTTCTCTTTCAGAATTCTAACACAGATATGATGGCAAAGTCTCCTGAAGATAGTGAGACAATCCCATTGTTTCTCTCTAAGAAAGCTAATGCGGACATGATGGCAAAGTCTCCCGAAGACAGTGAGAGAACCCCATTGTTTCTCTCCCAAAAAGCTAATGGAGATAGGAAGGCAAAACATCTTGAAGACATTGAGACAACTCCAAAGGCATGTCTTGATGATGTGTTTGAGATACTCGCCACTAGCAGTGACACAAGCTCTCCAAAGTCGCCACTTGAATTCATTTGACTTCCTCAGTCTCAACTCCAAGAGGAAATAGATGGTTCAGCTGTGCTTTGACTATAAGTCGAATATCTAAAGAAGATCGTGGAGAAATCAGATGTGCACATTATTGCTAACCAGCAAGTGATGGAAGATTTCAGAGTCAAACTAGGGCAGTCTCATTAGCTTGCTCAGCAGCTTCGGGGCAATGTTAACATTTCTTAAGTTCTGTTGAAGTGGTCTCAGTTAATGGACTTGTTTTATTGGTGCATTTACTTTCACTGGTGGTGAACTTTACTGCCCAGTCTATGTAATCTGAAAGGTCCTTTTGTGAACTGGATGTCTATATGGTTAATTACAAGTATGTTGCTCCTTGATATCTTGCATGTGGATTACTTCGCGCTCCAATTTAATATGGCCAACCCATTTTTTTTGCGCACACATTTATTCGTGACGAATGAAATTCTGTCATAGAATGATCATTAGAGGATGACATGTGGACCAATAAGGCAGAGACATGTGGACCAATAACAGAGAACCATGTGCACCAATCAAGCGGAGACATGTGTACCAATAAGGCTATGGCATATGGACCACTAACAATGAGCCACGTGCACCAATCAGGGTTCGACACGTGTGCCAATAATGTTGTGACATGAAGGCCAATAAATGGGTGATGCGTGGTCCAGTAGGACCTTGACATCTGTACGAATAGTATGCCAACACATGGACCAATAGGTTTATGACATGTACTCGTTAAACCATTACGGATTATGGTAATGATGCTATTAGACGTTACCCGTTACGTTAAAAGTGGCTACCACATGTCGGTCAAGTGCCATGTCAGCCGGTTAACCGAGGCGAAAACATATCTATGATGTGTCACTTTTTCTCTTGGAAGAGCACACATCTATGACAAAAACCCGACGTTTTTCATAGAAGTGATCTACGACACACCTACTACGACATTCTTGTTTTTTCACAAATTCGTCATGGATGTACATCTATGACAAAAAACCGACATTTCTATCATGAAGGTGAATTGTCACACATGTCCATTCTTCTTGTAGTGGCCGAAGATAACTGAACAAAAATCTCATGCCCGTTTGTGGGGGGACTATCTCTCCTCACCTTAGCTTCACTGCCAACAGCTTCCTTTAAAATATATCCAGGTGGGGATCCTCTCCCCCCGGCGAAAGTTTCAAAAAAAGAAAAAGATATTATTGTAAAACATAAACGCAAAAATGAATAAATACGTGGCTGTAACTTCGCGAGTGGCACATACATACAACTAGTGTGAGCTCCTCGCCTCTTTCTCCTCCGGTTCCTCCTCCATCACCTCCGTTCGATTTCAGGGGTTCCAGTCCCAAGCTTCCGGCATTCTCCACAAGGTTCGTTCTAGGTTCGCTTAATTTCCCCCAAAATGGGCCAATCCGATTAGTATTGACGCGGCCGCTTCGTGATTGGGCGCACTAGCTACCTCTGCTTCGATTTCCACGGACGTTTGCTCCTTGTTTGGGGATATGATTGATCCATGGGAGGCGCAGCTCTAGAGGTTCAGGGTTTCATTTGAAATGGACTAGTGAGCCAGCCAACAGTATGTGCGGGTTTTGAAACAAAAGAAGCTCAGAAATGAACTTGATGATTTGGAACTTGAACTGCAGGTTAGCAATTTTTGTTTGATTTGTTTAATCGTTACACTTCATTAATTTGGAACTTGAACTGCAGGTTAGCGTTCCAACTGTTTTGGCCCCTTTTATGTCTTGTTTATAACCAAAATACATGTTTGGTCCTTTCTGTGATCATTCAAAAGTAAACTACACATTTTTTATGGTGAGTTTGTTTACTAAATGGTTTGTTGCTGATCAGCCCCCCTTAGAGCATCTCTAACCCTTCCCCTAAATTTAACTCCCCAAACGCCCTCACACCTTGAATCCTCAAATCTTAGGAGTTAAAAAAAAGTGCTCACCTAGCCATTCCACTAAACTTAACTCCTCAAACGAGTTGGACCCCACATATGGAAGTCTCTCTCCATCTTATTCTTCCTTCTTTCTTCTTGTTCTTTCTACGCGGCGACTTCTGGCCAGTAGATGATGTCCAAGAGCTATCTAGGGCTTAGGTTAGATGATCAACAAAAGTAATTTGATAGAGTCTCATCGAGCACGACGTACAGGTGTGAGGAATGAGTTGCGAAAGTCGGCAAAATTCATTCTCCACGGGCCACGGTTTGGGAAATTCTTCGCCTGAATGGGTTATTCTCCTCTTCGTTCTCCTGGTGGCACAATGGCGTCGTTAGGGACACAATGACGGGTCAAAATCGGCAACGGCAGTCGGCAACCATGTACATGCTGCTCTGTAGGTGCTTCTTTGTAGGTACTGCTCTGTAGGTGCTGCTCTGCCTGTGGCTGGGGACGACGGGGAGGAGCGCAGCAGTGGCCAGGGACGAGAAATGACAGAAAATTCTCATCGGAATCTCGGTGGAGGTCGGCGGGGCTCCGGGGGGGGGGGGGGGGGGGAGGATGAGGGGATGGGGGCGTGGAGGTGCACGGCAGGGGAAGCCGACAGTTGACGAAGTCGAGAGATAGGAGTCGGCCGAGAGAGAGAAGATTTGAGGAAAATTGGTGTGCTCAAATTTGGGCTGGGTGGGGGAGTTCTCCTCAATTTTTTGAGTGGTTAAACATTTTGGGGGAAGGTTTAGGTATGGCTTAACTCCTCAAAAGAGAATCTTTTGAGGAGTTAAAGCCTTTTAGCGAAAGGGTTAGAGATGCTCTTATAATTCTGCAGATTTCGTAAGTTCTTAGATTTGTCTTCCTCATAACTGGATGTATAACTATGTTTTCTTTGTTGCTGTTCATTATTGTATTTTGGGCATATAAGTAACCAACACTTTTGATGTTTTTACTCGAAAATTTTGTGCATCTTAACTGTTTCTTTATGTCCATAGGCTTTCGTTGGCCTAGCTAAAGAGATTGCTAATTTAAATATTCCATCAGGGTCAAGGAAGGTAAATGGGATATATATTTGGTCTCATCTTCTCTCCAGACTAGAAGGTAATTTATCACAATGAGCTATGGTTGGTATGATTGAGGCTCTCCATCATTAATTTGACATTATTACGATGGCTCACTTGGCAAACTTTGCCTTGAAGCGGCCCACTGAATTCAAGCCCAACGCTGAATGCCTATCCTTGAGGCCATGTCTCCATAGGTCTGAATATTTGATTAGCCGTGATCCCTATACAATCCATTTGCAATCAACATTTCTTTGCTGTTGACCTGTTGTTAAGTTGCTATATATTGTAGTAATAAGCTAGGTAGGCCACAGAGCTGAGATTTGGTGTCTTAGGGTGGTGAGGCTGTTCCAGTTCATCATTAGACTACTGACCTGAAGTTTGTGGCCCACCCACTGTAAAACAAACCATATCTAATACATTTAATTAAATAAATTAATCCTTTGTTGTGGTAATCTGATGGTTGTCATAATAAGTCAACTATAAATTCCAGGATACTGAAAATCACAATACTAATAGCGTCATTTTTCCCCATCCCGTAAGCTGACTCTATTGCATAGCGGTTAACGACACTTTTCTGGTAGTACGAATCACTACGCTTCGCTTCTTTCTATATCATAATATGCACCGTACAGCTCCCTGACTGGCATGGAATACCTAGTGCCTCTAAGTAGGCAATGGTGACGATCCTTTGTCATTTATAACTCTATTTCTCACTATCATGCATGTTGTGAGTTGTGCCATATGAATATCCGAGATATGCAAAGTAGGTATGTTGACAGCGAGATTCAAGTGCATTTATGGTCATTGTAATTGTGATCTGATATTCTGAGTGCTAGTATTTTATGATTCGTCAGATCTAAATTTAGTCATTGATGTATTTCTGTTCCCATCTTAGTAATATTGGAGAAACTCCATCCTTATTCACTACAGGAAAAACCTTGGAAGCTGAGTATTTTGTCGATTGAAGAGTGTTTTTCCACGGGTACTTGGCAACTAGACTCTTTGCCAACTACCTTCTAAAAAATACTCGACCTACACCCAGAACATGGCACAGTCCACCTTTTGCCGAGATCTAGTGAAAATACACTCATCAAAATCAACAAAAAGGAACTCGGCAAACAGAACGTGGTCGGCAAATAGGTAAAGACATTCATTTTTCTTTTTGATGCACAAAATCTTTGCCGAGTACTCGATAAAAGGCACTCCGCAACGTTTTCTTTTTATTCTATTTCCCTTTTCTTTCTCCTTTTAATTGCCTTTTCTTTCCTTTTCTTTTCTTTCTTCTATTTTGCTATCTTTCTTCTTTTCATTGTCTTTTCTTTCTTCTATTTTCCTTTCTTTCTTATTTTCATTGTATTTTCTTTTCTTTCTTCTATTTACCTTTCTTTCTTCTTTTCATTTCCTTTTCTTTTCTTTATTTGTTTCTTTCTATGTTTATTCTTAAATATAGCAAACGGACCCGGGCACATAAAATCATGGCGAGAAAGTGTCAGGTTTGCACGTGAAGTGTCAGGCCCCTTCCTCCGCTGGCCTTGAAACTTTTTCTACACTCAACACACACCATCAGATAACATATGCCAAGTCCTGGCGTTTTTCGGGGTTCGTCTGCTATATTCCGGCCATTAAGTGCATTTCCAGGGTTTTAATGTGGGAAATTCAAAATCTGAACTGCGGCCACATGAAATCATGGCCAAAAATGGGCTGAAAAATTCTATTTATGATCTTTAGTTCATGTCTAGGCCTTGTGCAGTCAAAGGATAGGAGGCCAAGACAACGGGGGGGCAAGACTATGCCACCGACATGCGTGTTATTGCCGTTTTAATTCCTGAAAATTCAGACAAAGCCCAAAATTCACAAGACCTGGCATGGTGTCATCATATGACCCATAGAGGGTGTGGAAAAATTTTGGGAGCATTTTGCAAAAGCCATCACGCGGACCACGTAGAAACAGGGCCATCTCCCAGGAAGGATCTAGGTTTCAAGAAGGAAAGTGTCAGGTTTGCACGCGAAGTGTCAGGCCCCTTCCTCCGTTGGCCTTGAAACTTTTTCTACACTCAACACACACCATTACATCACACATGCCAAGTCCTGTCCGTTTTTGGCGTCCGTCTGCTATATTCCAACCATTAAGTGCATTTCTAGGGTATTAACCCTGTTCAAGAATTCGTCCGATTAACCAGTTAACTTGCCGATTAATCCCTACTCGTAGGGTCACCGAGTAGCCGATAAACTGATAAATCATCCGATTAATTGATTAAATGGCCGATTAACTTGCCGATTAGCCTACTAATCCCCTACTCGTTAGCCAACCGAGCAGTTACCAGTAAACGATTTCCTCAACAATGGGTATTAATGCGGGAAATACAAAATAATTACTGCAGCCACATTAAATCATGGCCAGAAATGGGTTGAAAATCCTATCTGTGGTCTTTATTCCATGTCTAGGCCTTGTGCAACCAACGGATAGGAGGCCTGGACACCGGGGGACCAAGACTAGGCCAACGACATGCGTGTTATTGCCGTTTTAATTCCTAAAAATTCATATGAAGCTAGAAATTCACGAGACCTAGCACAGTGTCATCATATGGCCCATAGAGGGTGTGGTCAAAATTTTAGAGTGTTTCGCAAAAGCCGCCATGTAGACCATGCAGAAACAGGATCATCTCCATGGAAGGATCTGGGTTTCAAGAGGGGAAGTGTCAGGTTTGCATGCGAAGTGTTGGGCCCCTTCCTCCGCTGGCCTTAAAACTTTTTCTACACACAACACACACCATTACATTACACATGCAAAGTCCTGTCCTTTTTTGGGGTCCGTCTGCTATATTTCGGCCATTAAGTGCATATCTAGGGTATTAAAGCGTGAAATTCAAAATATGAACTGCGGCCACATGAAATCATGGCCAGAAATGGGTTAAAAAAATCCTATCTGTGGCCTTTAGTCCATGTCTAGGCCTTGTGCAAGCAAAGGATAGGAGGCCTAGACACTGGGGGGCCAATACTAGGCCACCGACATGCGTGTTATTGCCGTTTTAATTTCCAGAAATTCATACGAATCCAGAAATTCACGAGACCTGGCACAATGTCATGATATGGCCCATATAGGGTGATAAAATTTGAGAGTGTTTCGCAAAAGCCGTCACGCAGACCGCGTAGAAACGGGACCATCTACTAGGAAGAATCTCGGTCTCAAAAGGGGAAGTGTCAGGTTTAAATGCGAAGTGTCGGGCCCCTTCCTCCGTTGGCCTTGAAACTCTTTCTACACCCAATACACACCATTACATCACACATGCCAAGTCCTGACCTTTTTCGGGGTCCCTCTGTTATATTTCGGCCATTAAGTGCATTTCTAGGGCATTAATGTGGGAAATTCAAAATATGAACTGCGGCCACATGAAATCTTGACCAGAAATGGGTTGTTAAAATCCTATTTGTGGTCTTAAGTCCATGTCCATGCCTTGTGCAACCAAAGGACAGGAGGCCTAGACATCGGGGGGCCAAGACTAGGCCACCGACATGCGTGTTATTGCCGTTTTAATTCCTGGAAATTAATACGAAGCCGGAAATTCATGAGACGTAGCACGGTGTCATCATATGGACCATAGAGGGTGTGCTAAAAATTTAAGAGTGTTTTCCAAAAGCCATCATGCAGACCGGGTAGAAACAGGACCATCTCCCAGGAAGAATCTAGGTTTCAAGAGGGAAAGTGTCAGGTTTGCACGCGAAGTGTCGGGCCCCTTCCTCCATTGGCCTTCAAACTTTTTCTACACTCAACACACACCATTACATCACACATGCCAAGTCCTGGCCTTTTTGGGGTCCCTCTGCTATATTCCCGCTATTAAGTGTATTTCTAGGGTTTTAATGTGGGAAATTCAAAATCTGAACTGCGGCCACATGAAATCATGGCCAGAAATGGGTTGAAAAAATCCTACTTATGGTCATTAGTCCATGTCTAGGCCTTGTGCAAGCAAAGGATAGGAGGCCTAGACACCCGGGGTCAAATCTAGGCCACCAACATGCTTGTTAGTATCGTTTTAATTCCCAAAAAAATCATACGAAGCCAGAAATTTCCGAGACCTGGTGCAGTGTCATCATATGGCCCATAGACGGTGTGGTAAAATTTGAGAGTGTTTCGTGAAAGCCGTCACGCAGACCGCGTTGAAACAGGACCATCTCCCGGGATGGATCTTAGTTTCAAGAGGGGAAGTGTCAGGTTTGCACGCGAAGTGTTGGGCCCCTTCCTCTGTTGGCCTTGAAACTTTTTGTACACTCAACACACACCATATTACATCACACATGCCAAGTCCTGGCCTTTTTCGGGGTCCGTCTGCTATATTCCGGCCATTAAGTGCATTTCTATGGTTTTAATGCCGGAAATTCATAATCTGAACAGCGAGCACATGAAATCATGGATAGAAATGGGTTGAAAAATCCTATCTGTGGTCATTAGTCCATGTCTAGGCATTCTGCAACCAAAGGATAGGAGGCCTAGACACCGAGGGGCCAAGAATCACTACAGGAATCAGCTAATTTGCCGTCTGCCAAAGCAGACGGCAAAGAACAAGAACACCGACGGCAAACCTCTTTGCCGTCTGCCACGGAAGGCAAACACTTCCGGCACTGAAAGTCACGGTAATGAGTTTGTTTGCCGTCTACCTAACGACAGCGGACGGCAAAGAACTTTGCCGTCTGCTTTCTTGGCCAAGCTGACGGCAAAGATCATGGACGACAAAGAATAGCTGTTAGCCCCGTTAGATGGCTAACGGCAGACTTTGCCGTCCGCCGGCGGATGGTAAACGTTGCCGTTAGCCCTATGACGTCAGCAGACCCGTTGCAGGGCTGGTCTTTGCCGTCTGCCAGGCCTGGTCTTTGCCGTCTGCCAGGGCTGGTCTTTGCCGTCTGCCAGCAGACGGCAGAATGACCAAATGGTCAGACCTGCTGCTCCCAGGTTGCACAGGTTGCTGCCACGTGGCACGTTTGCCGTCCGCCTACCGATGGCAAAGGGCTTTGCCATCCGCTGGCAGACAACAAAGTGCCTGTATTGCCACTGTTTTGTTTGTTTTCTGTTATTTCCCTGCATTTTCAAAACACAAATATGATATATATAGCAGTCCATCAATGCATAGGCCATGTATCCAACATCTAGCAGTCCATCAATGCAAGAGAACACATAGGGTATTAAAAGATCCAATACATACATAGTTTCACGGAGTTCATCCATATATACATACATAGTTTCACATTGTTCATCAATACAAATCAAAACAAAAACTAAACACTAGCAGTCCATCAATGCCAGCTTCCATGAAGTGAATCAAACCTGCAAAAATGGGAGTAAGAAAGTTAGAAGAAGAAGAAGAAGACGAAGAAGACTAGAAGACTAGAAGAAGAAGAAGAAGAAGAAGAAGAAGAAGAAGAAGAAGAAGAAGAAGAAGAAGACTAGATGAAGAAGAAGAAGAATAAGAAGAAGAAGAAGAAGAAGAAGAAGAAGACTAGAAGAAGAAGAAGAAGAAGAAGAAGAAGAATAAGAAGAAAGAAAGAAAAAGAATAAGAATAAGAAGGAGTAGAAGATGGAGAAAAAGAAAGAAGAGAAAAAGGAAGAATAAGAATATATTTTCTTCTTCTTCTTCTCTCCTTTTCTCATCTTTCTTCTTCTCTTCTATCTTTTTATCCTTTTCCTTCTCATTCTTCTTCTTTTATTCTTTCTTTTTCTTCTCTTTCTTCTTCTATTCTTTCTTTTTCTCCTCTTCCTTGTTTTTCTTCTTCTTATTCCTTATTTGTGTCATTTTAGAGCTAACTTAGGTAATTATGCCATTTTTGAGCTAAGTAAGCTTATTATGTCAATTTGGAGGAAAATAAGGTAAGTATAGGTCATTTTTGTGCTAACCTAGGTAATTATGCCATTTTGAGCTAACTTAGGTAAGTATAGGTCATTTTAGAGCTAACTTAGGTAATTATGTCATTTTGGAGGAAAATAAGGTAAGTATATGACATTTATGAGCTAACCAAGGTTATTATGCCATTTTTGAAATGAATAAGCTAATTATGTCATAAATGAACTAAATAAGCTAATTATGTCATTTTGGAGGATAATTAGCTAAGTATGTCTTTTTTGGGGAAAATAAGCTAAGTATGTGGCATAATAGGGCTAACAAGCATGTACGAAGCTAAGTATGCATTTGTTAAGCAAAACACTAGAGAAAACTTACCGGAGGTCAAGCACCGGGGTTCCTCGAGCCGGTATCACCTGGAGAAGGGTTGTGCGATGCGGCTCCGGAGTTATGCTGCACCAAAGATCATTTGCAAAGTCTCGTTAGCATGATGACACTCAAAAGTTAAGACTAGTAAATAATGACCATTCAAATGAAACGCACTGTTCCCGCTCCCACCATCTTTCAACACCTGCCATGACAAAGAGTAAACGAAATTAGTACAACATAAAAAAATTGAATACATGACATGAATAATAATATGTATATAATTTATGTTGGGATGCATACAAACTAATAGTCTGGATCGTCTATATATGCTTCGGGATCAATAGATGCATCATCATCATCACTATCACGCGTGTCGTCATGAATGACGTGCTCATCGGGTTCAGCGGCATCAACATGTGGAAGGCCTTTCTGTAATCGGTCAAGCATTGACAGGTCATCCACAACAGTAACCTCTTCTTGTTCCGGCTCTTCTTATTCCGGGTCTTCTTGTTCCGGCTCTGGGGTGAAGTCGGATTTACTGTCGCTGTCTACTTCCATGTTCTGCGGTGAAGTAGAGCGGTTCTTGAAACGTTTTTTGGAAAGACGTATTTCTTGGAAGAATTCTCCTTCATATGTGTCTGGGTTAATGTGAGGTTCATAATCCTCTTCATTGGGAAGAGGTGGTCTAACACGTGGCGGCACTTCATAAACGACATCCCAACCATTCAGATTTGCATTAGTTTGGCAGGCCCACGGTAGATAGAAAACTTGAGTCGCCTGTTGAGCCGTAATATAGACATCGGGAACATCTAAATGGGTGCTTTGTTTGATTTCGACTAGCCCTATTTGTTCATGAGTCCTTCTAGTCTCCTTCGACTGGAACCAATAACATTAGAAGACTACTACGTTCGGTGGGTTTTCACCATAGAATAGAAGTTCATAAATTGCTTCAACTCTTCCATAATACTCGGTACCTCCTTCACCGATAGCAGAGACACCATAATTTGTAGATTTTCGGTCGGCCATAGATAGCTCTTTGCCAAAGGTATGAAAGCGGTACCCGTTGATGTCGTATTTCTCAAATGAACGGACCTTATAGTCAAAACCATTAGCGGCTTGTCTCAATTCGGCGTCCATAGACTCTGAATTAGCCTACAAAAGTTTAATACGAAAGGATTGTTGCATTAGCCGCAAATTTGACCAAGAAATGAAATGGTCTATTAATGGTAATCACCGTTTGTTTGAACCAAGAGATGAAACCGGGATAGCCGCCTCCATGCTTTGCCAGAAGCTCATACTCTTTGATGGAATCCTTTTGGATCACCGCTCCATCTTAGAATTTGGCGACGTATCGACTGTATCAAATATCCGGGAATAAGAGCAGTTCAAAGGAATTAGAAGTTGCGAAACAATGTACCGAGAACTTACTCGATGTACGGCCGCACTTCAGTTAGGTTGTTGAAGATATACAACGAAATGGTCCGCCATTCTTCGACATCCAACCCTACTAGTTTCGAAGCACCGGCTGGTGCGAGCTTCCCTTTGAATAGGCTGAGGTTGGATCCACCTTTTTTAGGGTCGCCAGCATTGTACCGAGGCTACGGATTATGCAAATGACGATTTTTGGCTTCGTAGTGTGCTATCACGAAGTTTGCCGCCTCCTCAGTAATGAATGCCTCGGCCATCGATGCTTCAATTCTACGTTTATTCTTACATTTTGCTCGAAGCGTCTTCTGCATTTTCTCAGTTGCCTAGCACCAACAATTTTGCACGGGCCCCCCCAATCTTGCCTCGGTCGGGAGATGTAAAATCAAATGCTGCATTGGATTAAAGAAGCCCAGTGGAAAGATCTTCTCTAACTTGCAGAGCAACTCCGACGCCAACTTTTCCATGTCATCTATCACGGCAGGCGATAGTTCTTTCGCACAAAGAACACAGAAGAAATAGCTCAGCTCTGCCAGTACTAGCCATTCATCCTCAGGGATAAAGCCACACAACATCACCGGCATTACCCGCTCAAGCCATATGTGCCAATCATGACTCTTGAGACCAAATATTTTCAATTTTTCAAGACTCGCTCCCCTCTTTAGATTCGTTGCATACCCATCGGGGAACATCAACTACATTTTCACCCACAAGATAATTTCCCTCATAGCTGGCCTTCCAAGATTGAACTAGGCCTTTGGCTTCATCCAGTTCTGCTTTCCTTTCGGTTGTCGCATGTTTTGTAACGGTCTATCACATAGAGTCTGCAGATCGACTCTAGCCTTAGTATTATCCTTTGACTTCCCATCTATGCCGAACAATGTACCAAAAAGGGCCTCGCTGATATTCTTTTCAGTGTGCATCACGTCGATGTTGTGTGGAAGAAGGAGGTCTTTGAAGTAAGGCAGATCCCACAAGCATGTCTTGTGAGTCCAGGCGTGTTCCGAATTATACCCCTTGAAATAGCCTGGACGCTCTGGATCAGGCTCGAGAGCGTTTAACTGATCCAGGATCTGTTGGCCAGTCAATGCAGGTGGTGCAGAGTTTTTGACAACTCTACCTTTGGTGAAGTTCTTCTTGTCTTTTCTGAACTTATGGCGAGGATCCAGGAACTGTCTATGCAAGTCGAAGCAAGAATACTTGCGACCCGCCTGCAGCCAATGAAACTGAAGAGCTGCCTTGCATGTGGGGCACGGGAACCTTCCATGCATACACCAGCCAACGAATAGCGCATACGCCGGCAAGTCATGCATCGAGTACATGTACCAGACACGCATTATGAAGTTTCGTTTGCTAGCGGCGTCGTATGTCTTGAACCCATTATCCCAAGCTTCTTGCAATTCATCCTTAAGCGGCTGCATGTACACATTCATATTCTTCCCCGGATAGTTGGGCCCTGGAATTATCAATGTCAGGAAAATGTTCTTTCTTTGCATAATCTGTCCGGGGGGAGGGGAGATTGAGTGGAATGACAAATACAGGCCAACAACTGTATTGGGTTGCCGTCATACCAAACGGATTGAACCCATCCGTGCCGATGCAGACTCGAGGATGCCTTGGATCTACCGCTTTTTGCTCATGTAATGCATCGAAGTGCTTCCACGCAGAACCATCCGATGTGTGTACCATCATCTGATTCCCATCTGCATCTAGTTCGGTTCTTTTGCCCATTTTGTGCCATGTCATCTGTCTGGCCGTCTCTTCGACCATGAAAAGACGTTGAAGTCTTGGTACGATTGGCAGATACCGAAGAACATTAACGGGGATTTTGGTCTGCCTCTTCTCACCCATACCGTTGTCTACCACAACATACCTGGAAGACTTGCAAATGGGACAATAGTTCAAGTCCGCATACTCAAGCCTAAATAAGGCACATCCTTTCTCACATGCATCTATCTTCTCATAGGGAATCTTAAGTACACGGAGGATTTTGTCCGACTGGTACAGGTTTGCAGGCAGTACATGGCCTTTGGGTAGAAAGCGTCCAAATAGTGTCATCATCGCGTCGTAGCATTCTCTGCCCAAGTTGAATTGAGCCTTCAGAGCCATTACTTGTGCTATGGCATCCAGCTGACAAAGCTCAGTGTGCTCGTGGAGAGGACGTTTTAAAGACTCCAACATTTCATTGAAGGCCTTTGTAGATTCCTCCATCTCATCGTCCGAATCCCGAGCATCATCAAAGTCTTGCACCATGTCTTCGATCCTGGTACCATGCTCGTCGGTGCGACGACGAACTACGTCAGCTCTGGTACGTTGGGCAGACTCACCATGAAATGTCCACACCGTATAATCAGGCCTAAAACCCCACTTCTGCAGGTGTTTACCCATTTCACCCTCTGTCCTCTGTGAAAAGTTGTCGCACCTAACACAGGGGCACCAGGTTTTTCTCTGGCCATTTGCAAATGTGGCTTTCACAAACCCCTTGGTTTTTGTTAACCATTCATTGGTCGTGTCTTTCTGACTAGTGTGACTGGTGTACATCCACGCATGATCACTCATCTTGCCTACCTACTAAACACACAAGAAATATATATATAATTCAGCATATATATTCATCAGTTAATCAAGTTTGTCAATTTTATTACGTCCATGCAACCTACACGCTAATAGGTAAAGATAGGTCCTAATCCCACCCGAGTATGTGTAGATTGGGTTCGTTTTCCCATGCTCTTCTCCGGATCCGACGCAAAATTTCGGCAGCACCTCCCCGCTGTTCTCCTGATACACGTCTCGGCAATAAACAGAGAGGATGTGTACCCGGAGAACAACAAGGAGGCACTGACAAAATTCTGCATCGGATCCGGAGCAGAGCATGGGAAAACGAACCCAATCTACACATACTCGGGCTGTCCATGGATAACGTTGGACAATTCGAAAGAATCATGGTTATAAATATGCAAATGCATGCATATTTATAACTGTAACCCTTTCGAATGGGAGACGCATACTGGTCACGCATACTGATGATTGAAGACACCTATAGCTTGCAAGTTTCATCGGCACGAAGACCGGAACAGAGCAAATTAAGGGGGGAGGAGGAGATGGCATTTGTGCTCACCCACGAACGCAAGAGAGCTCGTCGAAAGCAAGAGGAGGTCGTCGAACACCAGACCCTCGCAGCGACGAAACAACTGCACATTTAAATCCACCCGATCAACACAAATATTCAATCCCGATAAAATATATATATATATAACTACTTTTCTATTTTTTTCTATTCTCCTCTATTCCTTCTTCTTCTCCTCTTTTTCTTCTTCTTCAGACCATCTTCTGTTTTTCCTCTTCTTCTCCTCTTCTCCTCTTTTTCTTCTTCTTCATATACTTCTCCTCTTCTTCTTCTCCTTCTTCTTCTTTTCTCCTCCTCCTCCTCCTCCTCTTCTTCTTCTTCTTCTTCTTCTTCTTCTTCTTTTATTCTCCTCCTCTTCTTCTTCTTCTTCTTCTTCTTCTTCTTCTTCTTCTTATTCTTCCTTCTTTTTTTTCATCTTTCTTCTTCTTCTTCTAATTATCTAAACCTAAACCTAGCACTACCCTAAACCTAGCACTAATTAACCTAAACCTAAACAGCAAAAAACAGGAAAAAAAACTCACCTTGGAGGAGGGCCGCGGTGGTGCAGGAGGGCCGGCGTAGGGAGGAAGGCGGCGCCGCAGTGGTGGAGAAGGGCCGCGGGGAGAGGGCGGCGCCCCGGCCTGGCACCGGCGGGGGCGCCGGGTCAGCGGGGATCCGGGGGCGGCGGGGCGGCTGGTGGTGGGGCGGTGGGGCGGCGGGGCGGCGGCAGCGGCCGGGCGCCGGGTGGTGGGGCGGCGGGGCGGCGGCGGGTGGTGAGGGCGGCGGCGGGTGGTGAGGGCGGCGGCGGGTGGTGAGGGCGGCGGGTGGTGTCAGGGAGAGAGAGAGAGAGAGAGGGGGGGGGAGGGGTGGGGGACGGCCGTTAGTTAAGTCTGCTAATCTTTGCCGTCCGCCGATCTTTGCCGTCTGCTTAAAGACACTTTACCGTCTGCTAGCAGACGGCAAAATGTATTTCATTTGACCTAACCACCTGCACAGTCCAGTGGGGCCCAGCTGAGCTCTTTGCCATCAGCCTTTTGGCTCTTTGCCGTCCGCTAACAGATGGCAAAGAGTGCACTGATGGCAAAAAATTTCTTTGCCATGAGTCCTTTCTTTGCCGTCCACTTTGTGGAAATAGACGGCAAAGACTGTCTTTGCCGTCCGCTAGCAGACGGCAAAGAATGGACTGATGGCAAATTCTCTGATTCCAGTAGTGAATAGGCCACCGACATGCGTGTTATTGCCGTTTTAATTCCCAGAAATTCATGAGACCTGGCAGGGTGTCATCATATGGCCCATAGAGGGTGTGGTAAAAATTGGAGAGTGTTTCACAAAAGTCACCATGCAGACCGCGTAGAAACAAGACCATCTCCCAGGAAGGATCTAGGTTTCCAGAGCGAAAGTGTCAGGTTTGTACGCAAAGTGTCGGGCCCCTTCCTCTGTTGGCCTTGAAACTTTTGTACACTCAACACACACCATTACATCACAAATGCCAAGTCCTGGCCTTTTCGGGGTCTGTCTGCTTTATTCTCGCCATTAAGTGCATTTCTAGGGTTTTAATGACGAAAATTTAAAATCCGAACCGCGAGCACATGCAATCATGGACAGAAATGGGTTAAAAATTCCTATCTATGGTCTTTAGTCTATGGTTAGGAAAATAATAAGACAATAAAGCCATTAAGCCAATAAGGAAAAAAGATAACAAAGAAAATAAAAAACAATAAAAAATTAAGAAAAGAAAGAAACAAATAAAGAAATAAACAAAAATATAAAATAAAATAAAGAAATAAAGAAAGAAAGGAAAAAGAAAGAAACCAAGATAGAAAAAAGAAGAGAGAGGAAAGAAACAAAGTTGAAACAAATTAAAAATTAAAAAAATAGCGTTTGTCGAGTGCCCGAGGAAAGAAACTTGGCAAATGTTGGATACTCGGCAAAGAAATGGGCGGGGACTTTAGCAAAACACCCTCGCGTGCGCCCTTTCTCTCTCCCTCTTTCCCCCAAATCCTAAACCTAAGCAAGAACCCTCACGGCCATCGCCGCACCCCGCCGTCGCCCTGTCGCCGCATCTCCGCCCCACCACCGCCGCAGCCACGAGCTGCTCCGGCTGCGAGCTCCTCTCCGCCGCCGCCTCCCTAGGCCACCACCGGCCCAGATCCACCCCCCACCGCGCCCCCTCCACTCACCACTAGCTGTCCCCCGGCCTCCAGCACAATGCCTCTCGGAGTCGCCTGCCCGAGCCACCTTCGCCCCGCGAGCTCATCCGACCGCCTCGACCTCTTCGACTCCGGCTGCCGTGAGATCCTCTTCCCTCTTAGGTGCCCCCCTCCACTCCTCTGTTTTTATTGCTATTTAAATTGCTATGTGCTATTTTGTAAATTGCTATAGATGTAAACTAAATTCTCTATCTGTGTTGATATTTGCACTTGGCTAAAGAAAATCTCTTATGCAGTGAAGTAAAGTAAATTGCTATAGATGCTAAAGAAATTAAAAAAACAGAAGTAAAATAAATTCTTTCAAATTTAGCTAAGATATTTGCACTTGGCTTAAGTAAAGTAAATTCTCTATGTGCTAAAGAAATTAAAAAAAGAAGTAAATTAAATTCTTTCAAATTTGGAACAAATGAGCAAGTGTTGAAATTTGGAAGAGAAATTAAAAAAAAAGTAAAGTAAACCTTGGCATCTCTCGTTCGAAGGAGTTAGGGGTTTAGGGTTTGGTTTCTTCGACGTCGAAGGTGACCCTAAATCCTAGGGTAAACCCTTTTGGTTGCCCGACGTCGAGGGCAACCCTAAAACCTAGGGTAATCCCACTTGGTTGCGACGTCGAAGGGGCTTTTAGTCTTGTTAGCATCATATGGAGAGAAAAACTAAGGCATTGCACAAGATTTAGTTATCTTCATGATTAGTGTTCTGTAACTTTAGTGATTGTGTACATGGCTTGTATATGACAACACTTGTGATGATGATATTAAAATAAAGAAATGCTTGTGTGATGACTTAATAATAAATTTTCACCTTCTCAATTTTTTTGTTAATTAGTTGTTAGGTGTTAGCACCGACCTCAAGGTCGTGGCATCGCCGTCGAAGTACCATGGTGCGAGGCTCCGTTCATCCGACAATTGGGGGGACCGAGATTTGTATCTCGGGGGTGGCAAAAGTGTGGCTTGGCATGTTCACCACCGCGGAAGAGGCGGCGCATGACATACGACGCCGCAGCGCTCCGCTTCTTCAAGAGTCGGGGGAAGCTCAACTTCCCCGATGACGCCACGTCCACGGTTGCCATCGCGCCTCCCATTAGGGTTGCCTCCCTAGCCAAGGCGCAGCTTGCAGCCTAGCGCGGTGATTGATGTCTACTATGCAACTTTATTCTTGTAGACTCTGTTGGGCCTCCAAGCGCAGAGTTTTGTAGGACAGCCGAAAATTTCCCTCAAGTGGATGACCTAAGGTTATCAATCCGTGGGAGGTGTAGGATGAAGATGGTCTCTCTCAAACAACCCTGCAATCAAATACAAGCAATCTCTTGTGTCCCCAACACACCCAATACAATGGTAAATTGTATAGGTGCACTAGTTCGGCGAAGAGATGGTGATACAAGTGTAGTATGGATAGTAGATATATGTTTTTGTAATATTAAAATATAAAAACAGCAAGGTAGCAAGTAACAAAAGTGAGCACAAACGGTGTTGCAATGCTTAGAAACAAGGCCTAGGGTTCATGCTTTCACTAGTGCAATCTATCAACAGTGCTAACATAATTGAATCATATAACAATCCCTCAATGTGCGACAAAGAATCACTCCAAAGTTCTTATCAATAGCGGAGAACATAAGATGAAATTGTTGTAGGTAGCAAACCACCTCAAAGTTATCTTTCTGATCAATCTAATGAGCCATCCCTATAGGTGTCACAAACAGCCCTAGAGTTCGTACTAGAATAACACCATATGATACACATCAATCAACTCTAATGTCACCTAGATACTCCAATGTCACCACAAGTATCCGTGAGTTAATTATTCGATATGCATCAAACAATTTCATATTCATAATATTCAATCCAACACAAAGAACCTCAAAGAGTACCCCAAAGTTTCTATCAGAGAAAGTAGGATGAAAACGTGTATCAACCTATGTGCCTAGATTACCCCAATGTCACCTCGGGAATCCGCAAGTTGATTACCAAAACATATATCAAGTGACTCAATTGAATACCCCATTGTCACCACGGGTATCCATATGCAAGACATACATCAAGTGTTCTCAAATCCAATATTCAATCCGATAATAATGAAACTTCAAAGGGAAAGACTCAATTCATCACAACAAGATGGAGAGGGAAGAACACCATATGATCTGACTATATTAACAAAGCTCGTGGTACATCAAGATCGTGCAAAATCAAGAACACGAGAGAGAGACATCAAACACATAGCTACTAGTACATACCCTCATCCCCGAGGGTGAACTACTCCCTCCTCGTCATGGTGGCCGCCGGGATGATGAAGATGGCCTCCGGTGATGATTTTGCCCGCCGGCAGGGTGCGGAAAAAGGCCTCTAGATGAGATCGCTTCGGTACAGAGGCTTGCCGCGGCGGCGTGGAAGTTGTAGGTTTCTTTCTGGGGTTTCCCCTATATATAAGAATTTGCTGCGTTGGATTCACGTCAAACAGAGTCCCGAGGGAGTCACGAGCTCGGTAGGCGTGCCCTAGGGGGAGGGCGCTTCCCCTGGGCTCGTCGCTCCCCTGGACATTGTCTGGTCCACCTCCCAAGCTCCGTGGGTCTCTTCTTGTCCATAAAAAATCACCGTAAAGTTTTGTGGCAATTGGACTTTGTTTGGTACAGTTTTTCTGTGAAACAAAAAATAGCCAAAAAACAGAAACTGGCACTGGGTACTAGGTTAATAGGTTAGTCCATCAAAATCATATAAAAGTGCACCAAAACCATGTAGAATTCATATAAATATGGCATGAATACTTCATAAATTATAGATACGTTGGAGACATATCAGCATCCCCAAGCTTAATTCCTGCTCGTCCTCAAGTAGGTAAATGATAAAAGAAATAATTTATGAAGTGTGAATGCTAGCATAGTGCATAAGTTTGATCAATGATAATTTCGATCACTTTTCCTAGCATCATAAACAGCAACTCTTTCTCATAAAACTCATCATGATAAAATAGCAATCTATTCACATGTTATGGTTCAAACAATGCATTCCCTTGAAACTTAACAACTTATGTTCTTAGTCACCAAACAATTACAATTCATATTATTTTCAGAAAGGTCTAAGTAAGAGCTTCACATACTCAATTATCATACAGTCTTCTATGATTGCTAGTACTCAAAGCATATTTTTAGAACAAACAACATCCATCAGACACAGAGGAAGATAGGGGCTTAATGTTTCACCTCCCAACTTACTTATCACAGAGATAATTGTCAACAATAATAACTCATGATCAAATATATTTGACTGGATATATATGTCTGGATCTTACCCCACCACATGATGCTTGCCAAGTGGAGAATAATTGAGGTTGGAATGAGAAGTTGACTCAACATGAAAAGTAAATAGATAAGCCCTTCGCAGAGGGGAGCATGGATTTGCTAATGTGCCAGAGCTCGCTGCTTAAAACAGAGATAATTACATTTTGAGTGGTGTGCTTTTCCTGTCAACGTCATGACAAAGGATTTCAATATCTTCCATGCTAAACACATTATTGGCAGTTCCCATGCAGAAAGATAAAGGTTTACTCCCCCACAACCATACAAACAGAAGCCATGGCTAGCCGAATCCTCGGGTGCCCTCCAAACAATCAACTTTCTAGGGGGAGTTTGTTTTATTATATTTTTCTTTGTTTTTGTTTAACGGGACTGGGCATCCCAAATACTAGCCTCTCTCGTGCAAGACGAGTGAATAAACTCTTGTCGTGAGAATAACCCACTAAGCATGGAAGATATTGACCGACCCGTCGCTCCATGAGCGGTACGGGCACACAAATAGATGTTCATTTGAAGGTTTTAGAGATGGCACATGGAAATTTACTTGGAACAGCAGGGTAATACCGCATATAGGTAGATATGGTGGACACTCATGGAAGAAACTTGGCTCAAGGATTTTGGATGCACAAGCAGTATTCCCGCTTAGTACAGAGATTTTGGCTAGCAAAGATTATAAACAAGCACCACATGTTGGAGGATCCATAACAATATAATTTCTATGCAAATATACCCAAACAAAACTCATTATGTTGTGTTCCTTGTCCAACATCAACTTATTTGATCAAGTTTGGAAATAATTAATGGGTATTCACAATCATAAAAGATGTCCAAGATAATATATTTGTATGTGAAAGTTCTCTTCCTTATACCAATCCTTCATGAATTGTTCATATGACCAATATTGTGATTGTCAAACTTCAATAGATTTTACTTTATAAACCTAATGTGAAACTACCACTAAGCATTTAGAACATGGATAATTTCAGATTTATGATATCCAATTCATTAAACAATTTATTCTTAGGATATAAGTGAAGCACAAAAGTGAATGACAAACTACTCCAAAAAAGATATAAGTGAAGAACAAAGAGTAGTTAAACAATTAAGTAGCTATGTGAGGACTCTCTCCAATTTAAACTTTCAGATCCAAGTATTTTATTCAGACAGAAAAAAAAACAAAAATAAAAGGACACTCCAAGAATAGCACATATCATGTGAACAAATAAAAACTTAGGCTCAACCGAGACTAACCGATAGTTGATGATGAAGAGAGGTGGGATGCCTACCGGGGCATCCCCAAACTTAGATGCTTGAGACTTCTTAAAATATTAACTTGGGGAGCCTTGGGCATCCCCAAGCTTGAACTCTTGTGTCTCCTTAATTCATCTCATATCACGGCTTCCCTAAGTCTTAAAAACTTCATCCACACAAAACTTGACAAGAACTCGTGAGATATGTTAGTATAAATCGGTTCAAAACCTTAACATTCTCTACTGTACCAAATTACTAAAATTATAATCAAACATTGCATACTAAATTCCTCTGCATTTTTAATATTCCTATCCACTAATAGAAATATTAAACAAGCAAACATATGCAAACAGTGCAAATATAACAGCAATCTGTCTAAACAGAACAGTCTGTAAAGGATGAATAAGAATCTATACTTATATAACTCAAACAATTCTGAAAAATTACCACACTGTAGAAAATTTATCATATATTACTGTGTCAAAATTTCAATATTTTATCACATTCTGACATTTCAGGAATATTCAAACAATGACAGAAAACTTTCTGTTTTGAAACAGCAACTCATGAACATGCAAACTAAGCATGGTAAAGGCTATACTTGACAATTTTATTGAAATAAAAGATAGAAAACATAATTCTACATAACATCAAGAAAATAAAATTAAAATAAAATGATGCTCCAAGCAAAACACATATCATGTGATGAATAAAAATATAGTTCCAAGTGAAGTTACCGATAATGTTGAAGACGAAAGAGGGGATGCCATCCGGGGCATCCCCAAGTTTAGGAGCTTGAGTCTTCCTTGAATATTACCTTGGGGTGACATGGTAATCCCCAGTATTAGGGTCTTGCCACTCCTTATTCTCCTCATATCGATATCTCACCCAAAACTTGAAAACTTCAATCACACAAAACTTAACGGAACTTCGTGAGATAGGTTAGTATGATAAAGAATAAATCATCAATTTGGTACTATCAACACAAGATTCATAATTGTTCCCACATAATGCCTACTGTACTCTATCATTTCCATAATTTATATCACTCAATATAAGCTATGGAAACTATAAAACAAGCAAACTATGCATTGAAAACAGAATCTGTCAAAAATAGAACAGTCTGTAATGATCTGAACTAAAAACATACTTATGTAAGTCTAAAAATTCTGAAAAATTAGGAAAACGTAGGAAATTTGAATGAAAATACTGTGTAAAAATTTCAGAATATTTTGACTCTCCAGTAAAATCTGGAAATTCATACACTGGATGCAAAAGTTTCTATTTTTGCACAGAATCGAATCAACAAGTATCCACACTATCCCAAAGGCTTTACTTGGCACATTATTGAAAGAAAAGATATAAAACATGATTACTACAGTAGATTAATCATGTGAACACACAAAAACAGAAAATATAAATATTGGGTTGTCTCCGAACAAGCGCTTTTCTTTAATGCCTTTTTAGCTAGGCATGATGATTTCAATGATGCTCACATAAAAGTAAAGAATTGAAATACAAAGAGAGCAGCATGAAGCATATAGCAAACATATTTAAGCCTAACCCACTTCCTATGCATAGGAATTTTATAAGCAAACAATTTATTGGAGCAAGAATTGACTAGCATAGGAAGGCAAAACAAATATACCTCCCCGGCAACGGCGCCAGAAATGAGCTTGATGTCTACTACGCAACTTTATTCTTGTAGACTCTGTTGGGCCTCCAAGCGCAGAGTTTTGTAGGACAGCAGCAAATTTCCCATAAGTGGATGACCTAAGGTTTATCAACCCGTGGGAGGAGTAGGATGAAGATGGTCTCTCTCAAACAACCCTGCAATCAAATACAAGCAATCTCTTGTGTCCCCAACACACCCAATACAATGGTAAATTGTATAGGCGCACTAGTTTGGCGAAGAGATGGTGATACAAGTGTAGTATGGATAGTAGATATAGGTTTTTGTAATCTGAAAATATAAAAACAGCAAGGTAGCAAGTAACAAAAGTGAGCACAAACGGTGTTGCAATCCTTAGAAACAAGGCCTAGGGTTCATACTTTCACTAGTGCAATCTCTCAACAGTGCTAACATAATTGAATCATATAACAATCCCTAAATGTGTGTCAAAGAATCACTCCAAAGTTCTTATCTATAGCGGAGAACATAAGACGAAATTGTTGTCGGTAGCAAACCACCTCAAAGTTATCTTTTCGATCTATCTAATGATCCATCCCTATAGGTGTCACAAACAGCCCTAGAGTTCGTACTAGAATAACACCATATGATACGCATCAATCAACTCTAATGTCACCTAGATACTCCAATGTCACCACAAGTATCTGTGAGTTGATTATTCGATATGCATCAAACAATTTCAGATTCATAATATTTGATCCAACACAAAGAACCTCAAAGAGTACCCCCAAAGTTTCTATCGGAGAAAGTAGGATGAAAACGTGTATCAACCTATGTGCTAGATTACCCCAATGTCACCTCGGGAATCCGCAAGTTGATTACCAAACCATATATCAAGTGACTCAATTGAACACTCCATTGTCACCACGGGTATCCTTATGCAAGACATACATCAACTGTTCTCAAATCCAATATTCAATCCGATAATAATGAAACTTCAAAGGGAAAGACTCAATTCATCACAACAAGATGGAGAGGGAAGAACACCATATGATCCGATTATATTAACAAAGCTCCTGGTACATCAAGATCGTGCCAAATCAGGAACACGAGAGAGAGATCAAACACATAGCTACTAGTACATACCCTCAGCCCCGAGGGTGAACTACTCCCTCCTCGTCATGGTGGCTGCCGGGATGATGAAGATGGCCTCCGGTGATGATTTCCCCCTCCGGCAGGGTGCCGAAAAAGGCCTCCAGATGAGATCGCTTCGGTACAGAGGCCTGCGGTAGTGGCGTGGAAGTTCTAGGTTTCTTTCTGGGGGTTTCCCTATTTATAAGAATTTTCTGCATTGGATTCACGTCAAACGGAGTCCCGAGGGAGTCACGAGCTCGGTAGGCGCGCCCTAGGGGGCGAGGGCGTGCCGCCTGGGCTCGTCGCTCCCCTAGACATTATCTGGTCCACCTCCCAGGCTCCGTGGGTCTCTTCTTGTCCATAAAAAATCACCGTAAAGTTTCGTGGCAATTGGACTTCGTTTGGTATAGTTTTTCTATGAAACAAAAAATAGCCAAAAAACAGAAACTCGCACTGGGCACTAGGTTAATAGGTTAGTCCATCAAAATCATATAAAAGTGCACCAAAACCATGTAGAATTCATATAAATATGGCATGAATACTTCATAAATTATAGCTACGTTGGAGACGTATCAATGATAATGCCTTTGTGGCCGCGCTCCTTGAGGAGGACCCGCATGACGGTGTCCTGGATTAGGGGGTGCCAACCTAGCCGGGCCGAATCCTCGGATGGGCCGATATGCCCTTATGCGTGATCAAGATGGACTCCGGAGGCCGCAGAAGGGAGAGGTGATTAAGGCTGCCTCTATCGAAGACTTGCAGTATACTCCAAGATTATTCCAGCCGCCTTACTCCAAGATACCAACCTTGTAACCCTAGATACCCTCCCTGGCGTGTATGTAAGCCATAGGGTTTAGCCCGTAGGAGAGATGAGCGCAACATCAAACACCTAGCTATAGTAGTTAGACACATATTACGATCTCGAGGTAGATCAACTCTGTACTCTGTACACCTCCATTAATATAAACAGAAGCAGGACGTAGGGTTTTACCTCCATGAAGAGGGCCCGAACCTGGGTAAAACATCGTCTCCCTTTGTCTCTGTTACCATCGATCCGAGATCCGCAGCTCGGGACCCCCTACCCCGAGGTCTGCCGGTTTTTACACCGACACTGGAGCTTTCATTGAGAGTTCCATTGCGTGATCACCAGAAGGATTGATGGCTCGTCTGCAGATCAACTGCACCAATGGCTGTGGGGACGTCTACGCCCCAGGACAGCTTTTCATCTTCGGCAGCATGGTATTTTGCGCCGACTCGATGGGTCATCTGACCTCTGTCGAGAACTACGCCCCTGGTCAAATCGTGACCTTCGGCGGCCTCGAGTATACTGTGGACTCCCGCGGCGAGCTCGTCTTATCGGGATGGACTCCCGTCCGGATTGAAAGCTCGGCCAGTTCTGGAGGCTCAACTCCGGAACCGAACTCCGTCACGGTGCCCCTTGAGACTCCGGACGCCGCCGCTCCGGCCAGTCCCTCCCAGATTATCGGCCCGGAGATAGATCCGGCACCCACCTCTGAAATTACGTCAGCGCCAGAATTGATCCCATCATAGGAATTGGATCCATGCTCGGATTCCCCTCGAACTGGAAACACGTCCGGTTACACACCGGGGCTGCTTCAGATCAGCCCTGCTTATGGCGCATCCATGGATCCTGAAGAGCTATCTCAGATCGACGAGATGCTTGATCGAATCCGGAGCATGTCCATCTTGGACGGCAAGACTTCGGTTTATAATCAGATCGGACTTAAAGCCGCGACAACAGGGAAATTTATACCCCACCCACCACCCACCTAGTCGCCACGGTCGACGATTTAACCGACGTGTTGGACTACGGCGAACCTTCCGACATGGAGGAAGATACTGATGGCCCCCTTGAGGACACCTTAACCCCGGTTAACACGGGCAGGTGGACGGCCACATCCACTTACGATGTCTACATGGTGGATACCCCAAAGTCCCCTTCGAGACGTCAACGAAGACGCCGACGGGGGAATAATGGAGAACCTAGTGGCAATGACGCGACAGCCAATAACAATGACGCGGAGGACGGTGATGCCAATGACCACGAGGAGGACATTCAAGCCTCCCCCACAAGGGACGGCACACCAGATCGACCTCTTGTGGACTCTGATCCCGATGACCTCTTCGAAGGGGCCGACGACAATTACATGCCGGAGTCCGAGGAGGACGACAGCCTCTGTACCGAGGACTTCATCGTCCCCGAGGACCCCTTCGAACAAGAACGCTTCCGGCGACACCTCGTTGCGACAGCCCAGAGCTTAAAACGCAAGCAGCAGCAGCTGCAGGAAAATACCGACGCGCTAAATGACAAGTGGGTTGAAGTGCTCTCTGCCGAGCAAGATATGGAAAACCGATGCCATAGCGCGCCGAAGTCCTACCCACGCAGGCGCTTACTACCAGAATTCGACGAAGAGCTCGCTGATGACCTCGATCGGCCCCCTAGAGGCCGGGACAGGCCAAGATGAGAAGACCAAGGTGAAAGACCACCCCCACGCCGTCATGGTAAAGACCCCGTGGACAACCTGGATCCTCGCGACGCTCGACGTCGCATTGAAGAAAATAGGGCTCCTCCTCGGTCCATCATGGATCAAGGGGATGTGCGCCCGCAGGGCCCAACGGCTACGACGCCTGGATGGACAGGAATGGCCGCGCCCGAGATCAGGCTTACTCGCGGCTCTCTTCGGAGACCCGACGAGACCCTCCTCGGTCCCGAGGTCCGGCTCACCCGATCTTCTTTACAGACAGGGTAATGGAACATGAGTTCCCGGAAGGATTTAAACCCATCAATATAGAGTCATATGATGGTACCATGGACCCAGCAGTTTGGATCAAGGACTTCCTCTTGCATATACACATGGCCAATGGAGATGATCTCCATGCCATTAAATATCTGCTGCTCAAACTAAAGGGGCCGGCAAGTCACTGGCTCAACAGCCTACCTCCTCATTCTATCGGCAGTTCGGAGGCCCTAGAAGACGCCTTTCGAGCAAACTTCCAGGGCACATATGTCCGACCTCCGGACGCTGATGACCTCAGCCATGTCACCCAGCAGCCAGGAGAATCTGCCCGCAAGTTCTGGAATAGGTTCCTCACTAAGAATAACCAGATTATAGACTGCTCCGAAGCCGAAGCCATCGCCACTTTCAGAAACAACATCCAAGATGAATGGTTGGCTCGACAGCTCGGACAGGATAAACCGAGAACTATGGCAGCCCTGACTTCGCTGATGACTCGCTTTTGCGCGGGAGAAGATAACTGGCCCGCCCGAAGTACCCACAACGGCACCTCAGAAATTCGCGACGCCAATGGAAAACCAAAGCGCAATAAAAATAACCGCAGGTATAAAAACGGCGGAAGCGACACTGAAGACGCCGCGGTCATTGCAGGATTCACCGGACCTAAATCCGGGCTGAAAAGAAAACCCTATAAAGGGAACAAAGATGGACCTAGCCAGCTTGACAGACTCTTGGACCGATCATGTGGGATTCACGGTACCCAGGAAAAGCCAGCAAGCCACACTATCAGGAATTGCTGGGTGTTTAAGCAAGCCGGGGAGATAGCGGCAGAGGGGCAAAATAAAACCCAACACCGCAGCGACAACGAGGATGAACCTCGGCAGCCCAATAATGGAGGGCAGAAGAAGTTTCCAAATGAGGTAACAGATGTCAATATGATCTATGTAACCCACATCCCCAAGAGGGAACGGAAACGTGCACTTTGGGACGTATACGCGCTGGAGCCAGTCGCCGCGAAGTATAACCCGTGGTCGGCCTACCCGATCACTTTCGATAAGCATGATCATCCGACCAGCATCAGGCATGGCGGATCGGCGGCGCTCGTCCTGGACCCCATTGTTGATGGTTATCATCTAACACGCGTCCTAATGGATGGGGGAAGCAGCCTTAACCTCATTTACGAGGATACAGTTCGAAAAATGGGCATCGACTCATCTCGGATCAAGACGAGCTCTAACACCTTTAAAGGTGTCATCCCGTGCGTCGAATCCCGTTGTACGGGAACAATAACCCTCGAGGTAGTCTTCGGTTCGCCCGAGAACTTCAGAAGCGAGGAGTTCATCTTCGACATCGTACCCTTCCGGAGTGGATACCACGCGCTCCTAGGGCGCACAGCCTTTGCCCGCTTTAATGCAGTTCCGCATTATGCCTATCTCAAGCTCAAAATGCCGGGACCCAAGGGCGTTATCACTGTCAATGGTAACACAGAAGGCTCACTCCGGACAGAGGAACAGACCGCGGCTTTCGCAGCCGAGGTTCAAGCGTCCGAGGAGGCAGCCCGCAGCAGTAAACGCGCTGCCCGCTCTTTGAAGCGCGTCAAGGCTGCACAAGTCAGCCTCGGCCAGTTACCCCCGCACCCAAAATAGGGATGCGGGCTCCTCGAGTGCCCTCTCTGTGGGCACTACGTCCCTCGAGTGCATAATTTTGCACTCAAAATCCCCTGGGACGCCGAGGAGCCAAAACAATTCTGAAAGCGTCATGCGCGGGTTAACCACGCAATGGCGAGGCTTAGAGCCCCAGCGCAGGCAGGCATCTGTAACAGAAGCAGCCGAAATATGCATACGTCTAGGTGGCCTTACCCACAGAGTGACTTCGGCCACACCTCCACTCAAGGAGCTCGGTCAATCAAACACTTCGAGTGTATAAAGGGCCAGCAAGGCATCGACCTTCGCAAATTCTTCGTCTTCAATCAGGACGATCTGGTCAACAGTTCGGGAACACAGACGTGCGGCAGGCTTCGGTCCGGATCCTTCAAAATCCGTTAGTAATTATCCGACCTGTTTTTCCTCCTCCTTCTTTACCGTTTACATTGTATTCTTTTCCTTACTCTCGTCCACAGGGCATGTACATGATTGATATTATGAAATAAAGAAACCGTACCCTTTGAAGGTCCCTATTGAATTTCTTTATCAGCATAGCTCTGGAACGATGACGTTTTCTTAAAAAGATGCAATTGTATCACAAAAGTCCGATGTGTTCGGCGTCTCGGATTTTGGCCTTATATGCATCAGTTTCGAACCTAGATTTCGGTCAATAGTTGGGTTGCCCGGCTCCTATGTGTACCCCTTACGTTTCCGATGAATTCGGCTAAGGGCGTAACGGGAGAACCACTGCGATTGCGCCGCCAGGTCTATTGGCGTGGCGCCTCAGTGGAGAAAGCCGAAAACTGACTATCTAGGTAAGCGTAAACTGGTCCGCCATCCGGAGACCGCGTCAAGTGATGTGGTCATAGAGATCACCCGTGTTAAACAAAGGGCTTCTATCTTTTAGCCGAAGTGTGCTATGGCCTAGACCTCGGCCAGATTAAGCCGAACACTTCCAATACCGGGGGCTGGTCATCACCCCCACAGTCAAACTCCTATGGCTAAATGAATGACATCAAGCCACCATAGTCCGATTGCCTAGTTCCTGTAAGTCATCGACCGCCCATGGGTACCGAGACGTCGGCTAAGGGTCACGTATGGCTTAAGGAACACCCTTTGTATGACCTACACTGGGGCTGAAGCCGACGACTGGCCACTCTCATTTTAAAAAGTCATATCGAAGGAATAATCGAATTACTAAATAAACACATATGGAATTTCAAGCCATTTTCATTTCAAACGATAGAGTTTTTACATCATACACCCCGGCATTCCGGAGTACCTAAAAATACATCGTGTCCTTAGGGCACATGGCCTCGGTGGTCCGAGCTCCCGCCTCCACCTCGGTGAAGAACTGCTCGGCGGTCCGCGGCTTATCGGCAGGAGGGCCAGCAGCACAAGTCTTCGCATCAACTTTGCGGAACTGCGTCTTCACTCACGCGTATGCCCTCCGAGCCCCTTCGAAGCACGCCGACCTCTTCCAGCGGTAAACGTAGGGCACGGCATCCCGAAGTCGAGCCGACAGACCGAAGAGACTCTTCGGCATGGCTTCGGCCGGCCACAGAGCAACACAGAGATCCTGGAGTGCTGGCCTGGTCATGCGAAACAGCTCGACCAGCTGCTTCAGTCGATGATTTAGCATCTGCGCCGAGTGGGACCCTGGGAATTGACCCCAGAAGGCTTTCTCCGCCTCATGACCCGCCAGCTGGCCGAAATAGGCCACCGCTTCCTCTGCACTCTGCAGGAGATCCTCGAAGACCTCTGCGGAACGCCATAACTGGGTGAGCTCGACACATCCTTTGCTGCCAAACGCACACTGCAGCAATAATATTTTACCCGAGGCGATTTGTTCCACTTGCTGGAGCACCTCGCGGTCCGCACGAGCCGAGGTGCTGAGTTCGGAGTGGACACGTTGAAGCTTCTCGAGTTCCTCTTTCGCGCGCCGCTCCTCCTCCTGAAGCTTGTCGCGTGCTTCAAACACGCCCTTCAGGGTCTCCTCGACCTCCAGCACCCGCGCCTGGTGCTTCTCCCCGGCCGCCTTCTCGGCGGCCCGCGCCTTCTCGGCTTTCGCGTCAGTGGCTTTCTGCTGCCGCACTTCCTTCCGAGCCCTTTCCAGCTCGGCCTTGAGCGTCTCCAACTCCGCTGTTAGCATTTTTTAAGTCTTAGTTGTTTCCTTTAAACATAGAACATGCATTGCAAGTTTAACCTTGCTTACCTTGAGATCGCTCAAGTTTTCGGTTCATCTCCGCCATCTCTCCAGAGGCGGAGTCCGGCACTAAGGTCGACACCTGTCATAAAAACACACTCCTTGTTAAAGGACAAATGGTCTTGACCATCCACATGCTCCAGGACACCTACTTCGAGTAGCGTCCTGTGGGCTCCTCAACAGGCTCCTACTTATTCACGTGACCCCGATGCCGGTTTCTTGAAACCGACTTCGGGCTCGAGGGCTACTCACTCATTACGCCATTTAGCAGGCTACATTTTTATGTCCTCGGACACATTTCATAAAGACAAAGCAAACCGAACGTGTAGAAGACGTACCTCGAAACCTGCTACAAGGTTTTTGAAGACCTCGTGCAGGCCGGCTTGTGCGGACCGGTAACCTTCTAGCGTCGTGCCTATCAAGGCGCGGTGCTCCTCCTTAAGGGAGCAGCCCTTTAGGGCCTCCTCCACTTCCTCGGCCCACCCCGCGCCGGTCCGTCCTCGGACAGCAGGCTGGGGTGGAGGGATGACCTCGGATGGATCCACCCGAGGAGCCCCGTCTGTAAAGGCGGTGCCGAGGTAGACTCCGGCTGGGCCGACATCTGACCCAGCCCTTCTTCGATGACCTCGGGGTGCTTCGTCCCCTGGTCTTGTTGGGCCGAAGTTTCAACCTCGGCCATGATCACCGCATCATCGGCCCCCGCTGTATTGACCTCGGGGGCCAGGATAGATGTTGCCTCCCCCAGACCGACTTGCATCGGGGGAGAAGCAGCGGGCTCCGGAGTCCCGCTGGCGGACGGCAACCCGCCCGAAGAACCGCTGGGGATCACCTTCGGCGGTCTGTGTATGAAAAGTTGCTTTTGTGAAAATTTCCTTTGATGAAACATTGACTCAAGCAAGGGAGATAAGGATAAGCGCTTACCCTCGAGGCGCCGGCTTCTTCCTCCCCGTTTTGAGGGGGTCTTCCTCTGAGTCACCGGAGACCTCGGCTCTCTCCGACGACTTGTTGGCGGCCTCGGATGAGGCTCGCCTCAGCCGCTTTTGGCCCTTGGGCGGCATGCCCACGTCGGCGTCTTCTGACACCAACCTCTTCCCCTTCGGAGGGAGGGGGGAAATCTCCTCCTTGCCCTCCTCGGCGACGCCGTCTTGAGCGGCGGAGGTATGGGTCTCCTCTGATCGGGTGACCGAAGTCCCCCGGGTCCGAGCACTAGACCTCCCCGGTTGGGTCTTCGTCCCTTTGGAGGCCACCACATGTGGCTCCTCGGTCAGAAGCGCCGAGAGTAGGGGGGTTTGGGGTTGTTCCGGCAATGGGGCTGGGCATCGTACCCCTTTACCCATGCCGACCACTTCTGCAAAATGTCAAAACACGACGGCTCAAATAAAGACTAGACTCCTCGGAGCAATAAGCAAAGAATGAAAAATTGAAGGACGGAACCACTCACCGGAGGGGCCTCATAGCCGTGTTCGAGGCCGCGGTCCTCTCCCTCCTGGGGAATCTTGTCCTTGGCCAGCTTCATAAGCTTTGTCCACATAGTGGCCAAGGTGGAGCGGAAGAAGGTGTTGATGGTGTCCATGTCCTCGGGCTTCTGTGCCCACATCGGGGTGGCCCGAAGTTGGAGAGGAAGGATGCGGCGGTTGAGCATGAAGTTGATGACATCGGCCAGCTCAGCCTTCCCCGCGGTGGTCCACCACACGATCCTCTCGACCAGGGTCTCTACCTCTTCGGGCTTCCCCCAGGCGACGCCCTTTTCCTTCCAAGACTTTGGTTTCTTGGGAGGCCCGGCCGAGAATGCTGGGACCTCGGTTTGACCAGCGGCAAGGGGTTCGGTGATGTAGAACCATTCCTTTTGCCACTCCTTCACCGTCTCGATGAAGGTGCCCTTGAACCAGGTGGCCCCCTGGTTCTTGCTGATCAGTGCCCCTCCACACTCCGCAAGTTCGGAGCCGCTTGACTTCGGTTTGATACCAAAGAGCTTCAGCCACAGACCGAAGTGTGGCTCACAGTGGAGGAAGGCCTCGCAGACTGTTATGAAAGCGGCGAGGTGGAGAATGGAGTTGGGGGCTAGATGATGGAAATCTAACCCGTAGTAAAACATGATCCCGCGCACGAAAGGGTGCAGCGGGAACCCCAGTCCTCGGATGAGGTGGGGAACAAAGACCACCCGTTCCCCGTCGTTGGGAGCGGGTACCAGCTCGTCAGCCTTTGGAGCGCGGGCGGCGACGTCATGGGCTAGATATCCCGCATCGCGCACCTCGGCGATGGTCACCGCCGTCACGGTGGAGCCGCCCCAGTGCCCCTTAAGGGTATCGGCCATGGCTGATGGGGAAATCGAGCTTGCGTACGAGAGAGGCGTAAGAGTTGGATCTCGGCGTTGGAGCTAGACGAAGCAGCAGCAAGGGAGGAATGGGAGCGTAGGCTATCGCGCTGTTCTCCCCATTGCTTTTATAAGCCTATGAAAGGCCAAGAGCCCCCTTTGCTGCGCCGATAAATTCGTGATTATTACCAAAGAGGCCGTTGAGACATATGGGGAAACGAAATTTTGATGATATCCCTAAGAAAGCGGGCACGATCTCTGCCTCGACGGGACGTGCCAGTAAAGGAGCCACCTCGAAACGCGATTTGAGGGGAGGCAGTAACTGCTCAACCTGTCGTGGGGTGGACCTCTCCGATAAAGCTGTCAGGCCGGATTGGATTGTTCATACCGGCACAGCAAGCCTTCGAGGCTAAGATACCTGCTCACCTCGGATAAGGGTACAAGCTCGGTTGGACCACGGATGTCGATGCTCTATTAATAGAATCCGAAATGTAAGGTGGAACTCGTCTGTCAAGCCGGAGACTCCGGATCCGAAGTGATGGTTCAAAGTCATCCTCGGCGTAGAAGACCAGTTCGGAGGCTACTGACGGTGTCCTGGATTAGGGGGTGCCAACCTAGCCGGGCCGACTCCTCGGATGGGCCGATATGCCCTTATGCGTGATCAAGATGGACTCCGGAGGCCGCAGAAGGGAGACGTGATTAAGGCTGCCTCTACCGAAGACTTGCAGTATACTCCAAGATTATTCTAGCCGCCTTACCCCAAGATACCGACCTTGTAACCCTAGATACCCTCCCTGGCGTGTATATAAGCCATAGGGTTTAGCGCAACATCAAACACCTAGCTATAGTAGTTAGACACATATTACGATCTCGAGGTATATCAACTCTGTACTCTGTACACCTCCATTAATATAAACAGAAGCAGGACCTAGGGTTTTACCTCCATCAAGAGGGCCCGTACCTGGGTAAAACATCATCTCCCTTTGTCTCTGTTACCATCGATCCGAGATCCGCAGCTCGGGACCCCCTACCCCGAGGTCTGCCGGTTTTTACACCGACACCGCAGCTCCTCGATGTGAACTGCGCATTGTTCGAGTCTGTCGAGGACGAGCAGAAGATCGAGCGCGAGTGCCAGGAGATCTCCTGCCGGCGTGCCAAGCGAGAGGAGTTTTTCGATGAGCTCGACGAGCTCGTCGACGAGGCAGAGGAGGAGGAGGATGATCCGATGCCGTGGAGTCGGCCCACCACCAATGACCACGAGGTCGGCTCATTCGGCGGGGGTAGGGGGTGATCTCCATCTCCTCTGAGTCGGACTTGTCTGACTTCTCCAAGGACGACTGGGAGTAGAGCTCTGATGAGGAGTAGTTCTATTTAGATAGTATGATGGCCATATAGTGTTAATGTAGTAGGTAATGGACTGTAGTAGGTAATGGACTAATTAACTAAGCTATGTATGATGTTAATGTGGTACCATTGATTATTTATGCAATGAAGTACTTTAAATTTGTGTTAGAAAATAGAATTGTTTATTTCAAAGGGGTCAGGGGATTGAGGGGTCAGGGGTCGAGGGGTCATGGGTCGAGGGGGTAGAGGGATCAGGGGTCAGGGGGTCGAGGGGTCGGGGTCGAAGGGGTCAGGGGTAAAGGGTCGGGTGTCGGGGTCGAGGGGGTCGAGGGGTCAGGGGTCGAGGTGGTCGAGGGGTCGGGGGTCTTGGGGGTCAAGTGGTTGGGGGTCGAGGGTGGGGGTCAGGCGGTCAGGGGGTTGAGGGGGTTGAATATCCCACTACGTCATCTATATCCTCAATGTATCTTGCTGTCAAGACATGTATTTTTGTGTACTGGTGCTTATGTTGAATGTGCCGGTGCTTATGTCTGGTGCTTATGTCGTTTATGCCAGTGCTTTTCATGTGCAGTTGCTCCCCTCCACCTCCAGCACCACCGCCAGCCTGATCCCGCCGTAGTTCGACTACATTCACTACGGTTACGGTCGAGGTGAGCCAATGACACTATATTTTATTGATGTGACACTAGAAAATATCCATGTCAAGTCGCCTAACCTAGGTGTCTCCCGTTTGAAAGGGTTAAATTTATAAATATGCAACTCTTTGCATATTTATAACCATAACTCTTTTGAATTGTCCACATTTTTTGTACAGCCCGTGGATGTGTAGATTGGGTTCGTTTTCCATGCTTTACACCGATCCGAGACAGAATTTTGGCAGCGTCTCCCCATTGTTCTCCGGATACACATTCTCTTGTCTTGTTACCAAGACGTGTATTTGGATAACAGTGGGGAGGTGTTGCCAAAATTTTGTCTAGGATTTGAGTAGAGCATGGAAACGGCCCAATCTACACATCCTCAGGTGGGATTAGGACTTATCCTTGCCTATTAAATAGTTCAGTGCATGCCATTCAACCTATATAGTTGTAATTAATTGAAAAAATAAAATGCATTATATGTGTGTTTCGGTATATATCAATGGATGGAGGATTGTGAGTGGATGTGCACTGGCCGACCCAGTCAAATGGGTATGAGCACGAAATGGATGACAAAGACCAACTAGTTCTTGGAATCAGCATTTCTGGAGATACGGGACCTAGTGAAACTTGGTGCCCCTGCACTCTTTGCCGTAACAAGGTTAGAAGAACAAATGAGATTATGTGTCACACTTTGGTGAGTTGGTAATATATTGCAGTAGGAGCCTTTCCTACTATTTCACGGGAAAAAAACACCTTGCCAAGAATGGGTTTATGGCAGGCTATTACTGTTGGGTCTGTCATGGTGAGTCTGAACATGCGAGAGAGAAGGTGGTGCAACATCACACTGGCGAATATGATACTTGGCTTGAAGACATGTTAGATGACTTCCGTAATGCACATGCGCCTAAAATTCCAACTCCAGGGCAAGAGACACAGGAGGAGTGTAAGAGCAAATATCGACCAGAGGGGTGGTGAATGGGAGATTTAGAACTTTTTGATTGAATAAAACTAGCTCATAGAGTCCAATTGAACTATGCAGCAGTAGTGATCAGTGCAAATGGATAGATACGTATAGATGACTGAGTCTAAAACAGAGCAAAGGACTCACTACAGCAAGGCATATAATATTGATAGTGAAGCCAAACTAGAGCATGCAGCGGATAGAAGTGATAACAGGCAATGGCTTCACAATGGATTCAGAACGAAGATAGGGCAAGAGCTCCACAACGCAACAGATATAGAATGTAAATAGAGTTGTGAAAGGTAGAACCACTAGGCTCGGTGAAGACAATGATTTGTTGACCCAGTTCAAGTTGCTGACACAACTCTACGTCTAGTTGGAGGGGCTATGATTTAACACCGAGGCAATAACTCTCCTCACCCTATTCTCCTTGAGCTATGGCCTCTCAGACCATGCCCAATCACTCCTCAAGATTTTAAGGAAATCTCCAAACCTTCACAGACTCATTCCTTGGTGATCCACAATGACTCTTGGATTGTGACACCCCCGACTTAATCATGCACTAATCATACACGCAAATGCACACGATCAAGCCCAAGGACTCACGGGAAGATATCACAACTCAACTCTATACACAAAATAAAATAATACAAGCTTTTTATTACAAGCCAGGGGCCTCGAGGGCTCGAATACATAAGCTCGAGAACAAGCGTTAGCGGAAGCAACAATAGTATCTGAGTACAGACACAAAGTTAAACAAGTTGCCTTAAGAAGGCTAGCACAAACAGCAACACTGATCGAAAAAGGCGAAGGCCTCCTGCCTAGAGAGATCGAGTATCCAAGAGTCATTGTGGATCGCCAAGGAACGAGTCTATGAAGGTTTGGAGATTTCCCTAAAATCTTGCGGAGTGATTGGGCATGGTCTGAGAGGCCATAGCTCAAGGAGAATAGGGTGAGGAGAGTCATTGCCTCTGTGTTAAATCACAGCCCCTCCAACCAGACGTAGAGTTGTGTCAGCAACTTGAACTGGGTCAACAAATCATTGTCTTCACCGAGCCTGGTGGTTCTACCTTTCACAACTCTATTTACATTATGTATCTGTTGCGCTGTGAAGCTCTTGCCCTATCTTTGTTCTGAATCCATTGTGAAGCCATTGTCTGTTGTCACTTCTATCTGCTCCATGCTCTAGTTTGGCTTCTCTATCTGTATTATATGCCTTGCTGTACTGAGTCCTTTGCTCTGTTTTAGACTCAGTCATCTATACGTATCTATCCATTTGCACTCACTACTGTTGCATAGTTCGATTGGACTCTATGAGCTAGTTTTATTCAATCAAAAACTTTTAAATCTCCCATTCACCCCCCCCCTCTGGTCGATATTTGCTCTTACACTCCTCCCGTGTCTCTTGCTCTGGAGCTGGAGTTTTAGGCACATGTGCATTACAGAAATCATCTAACATGTCTTCAAGCCTAGTATCATATTCTCCGGTGCGCTATCGCACCACCACCTCTCTCGCATGTACAGACTCACCATGACAGACTCAACGGTAATAGCCAGCCATAAACCCATTCTTGGCAAGACATTTTTTTACCGTGAAACAGAAAGGCTCCTACTGCAATATATTACCAACTCACCAAAGTGTGACACATAATCTCCTTTGTTCTTCTAACCTTGTTACGGCAAAGAGTGCAGGGGCACCAAGTTTCACTAGGTCCCGTATCTCCAGCAAATGCTGATTCCAAGAACTAGTTCGTCTTTGTCATCCATTTCGTGCTCATACCCGCTTGACTGGGTCAGCCAGTGCACATCCACTCACAATCCTCCATCCTTTGATATATACCGAAACACACATATAATGCATTTTATTTGTTCAATTAATTACAACTATATAGGTTTAATGGCATGCACTGAACTATTTAATAGGCAAGGATAGGTCCTAATACCACCCGAGGATGTGTAGACTGGGCCGTTTCCATGCTCTACCCAAATCCTAGACAAAATTTTGGCAGCACCTCCCCACTGTTATCCAAATACACGTCTCGGTAACAAGACAAGAGAAAGTGTATCCGGAGAACAACGGGGAGACGCTGCCGAAATTCTGTCTTGGATCGGAGTAAAGCATGGAAAACGAACCCATCTACACATCCTTGGGCTGTCCAAAAAATGTGGACAATTCAAAAGAGTTACGGTTATAAATATGCAAAGAGTTGCATATTTATAAATGTAACCCTTTCAAACTGGACACACCTAGGTTATGTGACTTGACATGGAAATTTTCTAGTGTCACGGCAATAAAATATAGTGTCATCGGCTCACCTCGACCGTAGACCATAGTGGATGTAGTCGAACTACGGCGGGATCAGGCTAGCGGTGGTGCTGGAGGTGGAGGGGAGCAACTGCACATGAAAAGCACTGGCATAAACAACATAAGCACCGGACATAAGCACCAGCACATTCAACATAAGCACCAGCACATAAAAATACATGTGTTGATAGCAAGATACATTGAGGATATAAATGATGTATTGGGATATTCAACCCCCTCGACCCCCTGACCGCCTGACCCCCGACCCTCGACCCCCGACCCCTTGACCAACATGACCCCCGACCCCTCGACCACCTCGACCCCTGACCTCTCAACCCCCTCGACCCCGACCCCCGACCCTCTACCCCTCACCTCCTCGACCCCCGACCCCTCGACCCCCTGACCCCTGACACCTCTACCCCCTCGACCCATGACCCCTCGACCCCCTGACTCCTTTGAAATAAACAATTCTATTTTCTAACACATATTTAAAATACTTCATTGCATAAGTAAACAACGGTACCACATTAACATCATACATAGCTTAATTAATCAGTCCATTACCTACTGCAGTCCATTACCTACTACTTAACACTATATCGCCATCAAATGATCTAAAGCTTCGAGATAACTACATAGAACTACTCCTCGTCAGAGCTCTACTCCTAGTCGTCCTCCGAGAAGTCGGACAAGTCCGACTCAGAGGAGATGGAGATCACCCCCTACCCCTGCAGGATGAGCCGACCTCGTGGTTGTTGGCGGTGGGCCGACTCCATGGCATTGGGTCATCCTCCTCCTCCTCTGCCTTGTCGACGAGCTCGTCGAGCTCATCGAAAAACTCCTCTCGCTTGGCAGAGCGGCGGGAGATCTCCTGGCACTCGCGCTCGATCTTCTGCTCGTTCTCGACAGACTCGAACAATGCGCAGTTCACAACGAGGAGCTGCGGGTCCACCTCAAGGAGCGCAGCCACAAAGGCTACATCATCACGGTGGGCTGCAAGCTGCGCCTTGGCCATGGAGGCGACCCTAATGGGTGGCGTGATGGCAACCGTGGTCGTGGCGTCATCAGGGAAGTTGAGCTTCGCCTGGCTCCCGAAGAAGCAGAGCGCTGCGGTATTGTAAGGCTTCCGCCGCCTCCTCCGCGGTGGTGAACGTGCCAAGCCACACTTTCGCCACCCCCGGGATACAAATCTCGGCCCCCCAATTGTTGGATGAACGGAGCCTCGCACCTTGGTACTTCAGCGGCGATGCCATGACCTTGAGGTCGGTGCTAACACCTAACAACTAATTAATAAAAAAATTGAGAAGGTGAAAATTTATTATTAATTCATCACACAAGCATTTCTTTATTTTAATATCGTCATCACAAGTGTTGTCATATACAAGCCATGTACACAATCACTAAAGTTACAGTACACTAATCATCAAGATAACTAAATCATGTACAATGCCTTAGTTTTCTCTCCATATGTTGCTAAAAAGACTAAAAGCCCCTTTGACGTCAAGCCAATCAAGTGGGATTACCGTAGGTTTTAGGGTTGCCCTCGACGTTGAGGCAACCAAAAGGGTTTACCCCAGGTTTTAGGGCCACCTTCGACGTCGAGGAAACCAAACCCTAAACCCCTAACCCCAAACCCCTTCGAACGGGAGACGCCAAGGTTTACTTTACTTTTTTTTAAATTTCTCTTCCAAATTTCAACACTTGCTCATATGTTCCAAATTTGGAAGAATTTAATTTACTTCTCTTTTTTTTATTTCTTTACCATATAGAGAATTTACTTTACTTAAGCCAAGTGCAAATATCTTTAGCCAAATTTGAAAGATTTTACTTTACTTCTTTTTTTTTAATTTCTTTAGCATCTATAGCAATTTACTTTACTTTACTGCAAAAGAGATTTTCTTTAGCCACGTGCAAATATCAACACATATAGAGAATTTAGTTTACATCTATAGCAATTTACAAAATAGCACATAGCAATTTAAATAGCAATTTGCATAGCAATAAAAACAGAGGAGTGGAGGGGGGCCCCTAAGAGGGCAGAGGAGCTCGCGGCAGCTAGAGTCGAAGAGGTCGGGGCGATCGGAGGAGCTCGCGACGGTGGCAGCGGGGCTGAGGTGGCTCGGGCAGGCGACTGACGAGGACATATACTAGGGATGGGGTAACAGGCCTGACCTACAAACCCTACCCTAGGACTCCACACGCCTTATACTGGGCCCCAGGACCAGATTGGCAACCAAGAGTTCCGCAAACTGACATTCACTCGGAGTTCAATAAACCACTCGGAAAGCAAGAGAGCACTCGACCGTCTATTTCACTCGAAACACCTGACAGTCACTCGACCAGAGAAGACCAGGAGACTCCGGGAGCGCAACGGTCAGGACGCACGTTCGCCTGTATTAATTGTAATCAATGCGCCCGTTACCTGGCGCCCTTAAACCCCCTCTTAACCCCAAGTAATGGCGGCATTCATGGGAGGGCTGGCGTAGACTATATAAGCCACCCCCCAGCTCCATTCCAAGGGTTTGAAATCTATTGTAACACATACACTCAAGTAATCAAGCTCCAGAGCACCGAGACGTAGGGCTGTTACCTCCACCGTTGAGGGGCCTGAACTCGTAAATCCGAGTGTAACACCTGCGCCGTAGCTAGGCTCTGCCCTCTCATGCGTACCCCTACACACTACTGTCAGGCTTGCACCCACGACAGTTGGCGCCCACCGTGGGGCAGGCGTCTAGCGACTTCCGGCGTAGTTGCATTTTTTTCGATCATCACCATGGTTTCCGGTGGCAGAATGACTCTGGGCGGCGAGATCCGTTTTGGCGTCCTCAGCTTCATCGCCGACGATTCGGCGTGGCTCCAGGAAGCCCCGCTGGATGACGAGGCGTTGCCCGTCCGCGGCGCAGCGCACTTCCGCGCGAGTACCTTTGGCGTCCTTCTTCGGCAACCGTCGACTCCTTATCAGTCGACCTCTTCGCTCTCCACCAGCCATCGTCGCGAGCGATCCGGACGCTTGCGGCTTCAGCGGTGAATCAGGCACGCGGTGGCCCTTCAGGCTACAGCCCCGCAGATCGCGGCAATCGAGCCCGATGAACCTGTCTTCGATCTGTTCGCCTCCGTGCATGAGCACTCGGAAAGTTTATCCGAGTGCGAGAGCAGCGATCCTGCTGCGGAGGTGCTGGTGGCCGATTCCCCGCCCAGTCCGCCTAGGTACGGCCGCGGCGGCGCGGAGAACGGTGACCCGTTGCGCCCTGATCTTGGCGGCGTCAGGGACTGACGTGATGACGAGTACGTCCCCCGACCTCTCACTCGGCAGCAGAGGGAGGAACAGCATCGCAGGACCCAGCAGGCCCTTCAGACGCCCATCGTTGGGACAACCCCCGAGGCTCAGGCTTTGGAGGCCAAGCGCCAGGCCAACTTGGCTGAGCGCAATCGTCTGGAAGCGCTCCAGAAGTCACTCGACGATCGCGCCCGCAGGCAGCATCAGCCCAGTTCTAGTCGGCAGCAGCGGCAGTTGTTCTCGAATGACCAGCAGCAGACTTTTCAGGTATTCCGCACTCCCGTCCAGAATCTGGCGGCGGCCACATGGATAGCAGATTCCATTGAGTCGTCCCGATCCGAGGCGGGGGAGGGTCTTCGGCAGATCCGGGCCCTGCTCAAGGCGGTAGAGGAGCAAAATTCGGCAGTATCCCAGTCGCGCAACCGGATTCACAGCAGATCCGTTAGGGCTGACACCGTTCAGTCGGCCCACAGTCCAGTGTCCCCAAGGAGAAACAAACACTCGCCTCTGCGGCGAAATGACCAAGACCGCCACCGAGACCAGTACTCGGGGCAGGGCGCAGTCGGAATATGCCTCCGCGGCGTTAGGATGATCGTCGCCGCATGCAGTCGCCCCCTCCGCGGGATGGCTCATACGCGCCCCGGCCGTACGACGCCAGGCGTCCTTATGGCAACGATCGGAGGGCCAGCCCTCCCCGTCATGGTGACGGTTATCGCCAGAGAGAGCCAGTCGACTACCGAGACCCGCAGTTCAACGCGAGATCCGTTCTCGCTCAGAACCTGGTCGACAGAGGCAGAGGTCTAAGAGAGAACTTGGACAGAGATCGTCCGAGTGGAAGTGGAGCATTCATCTCCGGGCCCGAGTGTTTTAGCAGGGCCATCCGGGCCGCTGAGATCCCGCCTAACTTCAGATTGGCGGCTGGAGTAAGCAAGTTCACCGGTGAGTCCAAGCCAGAAACTTGGTTAGAGGATTACCGAGTGGCTGTGCAGATTGGTGGAGGAAATGACTATGTGGCTATGAAGCATTTGCCTTTGATGCTGGAAGGGTCCGCCCGCGCCTGGCTCAATCAGCTCACCCCGGCCAGCATATACTGCTGGGAAGATTTGGCCCGAGTGTTCATCAAAACATTCGAGGGCACGTGCAAACGCACGGCTAGATTAACAAAGCTATAGCATTGTGTACAGAAGCCGAATGAAACTTTGAGCGAGTACATTCAGCGGTGGATAACCTTGCATCATGTGGTGGAGAATGTCACGGAGCATCAAGCAGTCTGTGCCTTCAAAGCAGGAGTTAGATATCGGGAGCTTATCTTGAAATTCGATCGGTCAGGATCCTTGACCATGAGCCGAATGATGGAGGTTGCCACTCGGTACGCAAACGGAGAAGAGGAAGACCGTAAAACCTTCTGAAGCAAGTAGACGAGCCCCGCGCTTGGAATGCAGACTTGCTTCGACGTTTTTATACTTGATGATGAGATGTAATAAAAGTACTCGAGTGTTATTTGATGAATAAAAGCACGACCTCTCCAGTTCCACATTGAGTTCACTTGCACGCATTCTCTGGCTTACAACCCCCAGTGAGTGTACGCTTTTCAACTTAGCTGCAAACCAGTTTTTGCCTAAGTCAAAAAACCTACTCCGAGTAAAGAGCATCCCTCTCACTCGGGGGCTTGGCTGCGAACCAGCTCTCGCCCAAGTTAAAAAGCTACTCCGAGTGAAGAGCATCCCTCTCACTCGGGGGCTTGGCTACGAACCAGCTTTCGCCCAAGTTAAAACGCTACTCCGAGTGAAGAGCATCCCTCTCACTCGGGGGCTTGGTCGCGAATCAGCTTCGCCCAAGTTAAAATGCTACTCCGAGTGAAGAGCATCCCTCTCACTCGGGGGCTTGGCTGCGAACCAGCTTTCGCCCAAGTTAAAACGCTACTCCGAGTGAAGAGCATCCCTCTCACTTGGGGGCTTGGCGGCGAATCAGCTTCGCCCAAGTTAAAACGCTACTCCGAGTGAAGAGCATCCCTCTCACTCGGGGGCTTGGCCGCGAATCAGCTTCGCCCAAGTTAAAACGCTACTCCGAGTGAAGAGCATCCCTCTCACTCGGGGGCTTGGCTGCGAACCAGCTTTCGCCCAAGTTAAAACGCTACTCCGAGTGAAGAGCATCCCTCTCACTCGGGGACTTGGCCGCGAATCAGCTTCGCCCAAGTTAAAACGCTACTCCGAGTGAAGAGCATCCCTCTCACTCGGGGGCTTGGCTGAGAACCAATTTTCACCCAAGTTAAAACTCTACTCCGAGTGAGGATAATCCCTCTCACTCGGAGGCTTGGCTGTGAACTAGCTTTCACCCAAGCTAAAACGCTACTCCGAGTCAAGAGCATCCCTCTCACTCGGAGGCTTGCCTGCGAATAAGCTTCGCCCAAGTTAAAACGCTACTCCGAGTGGAGAGCATCCCTCTCACTCAGAGGCTTGGCTGCGAATCAGCTTCGCCCAAGTTAAAACGCTACTCCGAGTGAAGAGCATCCCTCTCACCCGGGGGCTTGGCTGTGAATCAGCTTCGCCCAAGTTAAAACGCTACTCTGAGTGAAGAGCATCCCTCTCACTCGGGGGCTTGGCTGTGAATCGGCTTCGCCCAAGTTAAAACGGTACTCCGAGTGAAGAGCAACCCTCTCACTCGGGGGCTTGGCTGCGAACTAGCTTTCGCCCAAGTTAAAACGCTACTCCGAGTGAACAGCATCCCTCTCACTTGGAGGCTTGGCTGCGAACCAGCTTCGCCCAAGTTAAAAAACGCTACTCCGAGTTAAGAGCATCCCTCTCACTCGGGGGCTCGGCTGCGAATTAGTTTCGCCCAAGTTAAAACGCTACTCCGAGTGAAGAGCATCCCTCTCACTCGGGGGCTTAGCTGCAAACCAGCTTTCGCCCAAGTTAAAACGCTACTCCGAGTGAAGAGCATCCCTCTCACTCGGGGGCTTGGCTGCAAATCAGCTTCGCCCAAGTTAAAACGCTACTCCGTGTGAAGAGCACCCCTCTCACTCGGGGGCTTGGCTGCGAACCAGCTTTCACCCAAGCTAAAACGCTACTCCGAGTGAAGAGTATCCCTCTCACTCGGAGGCTTCGCTGTGAATCAGCTTCGCCCAAGTTAAAATGCTACTCCGAGTGGAGAGCATCCCTCTCACTCGGAGGCTTGGCTGCGAGTCAGCTTCGCCCAAGTTAACACGCTACTCCGAGTGAAGAGCATCCCTCTCACTCGGGGGCTTGGCTGTGAATCAGCTTCGCCCAAGTTAAAACGCTACTCTGAGTGAAGAGCATCCCTCTCACTCGGGGGCTTGGCTGCGAACCAGCTTTCGCCCAAGTTAAAACGCTACTCCGAGTGAAGAGCATCCCTCTCACTCGGGGGCTTGCCTGTGAATCAGCTTCGCTCCTGTTAAAACGCTACTCCGAGTGAAGAGCATCCCTCTCAGTCGGGGGATTGGCTGTGAATCAGCTTCGCCCAAGTTAAAACGCTACTCCGAGTGAAGAGCATCCCTCTCACTCAGGGGCTTGGCTATGAATCAGCTTCGCCCAAGTTAAAACGCTACTCCGAGTGAAGAGCATCCCTCTCACTCGGGGGCTTGGCTGCGAACCAGCTTTCGCCCAAGTTAAAACGCTACTCCGAGTGAAGAGAATCCCTCTCACTCGGGGGCTTGGCTGCGAACCAGCTTTCGCCCAAGTTAAAACGCTACTCCGAGTGGAGAGTATCCCTCTCACTCGGAGGCTTGGCTGCGAATCAGCTTCGCCCAAGTTAAAACGCTACTCCGAGTGGAGAGCATCCCTCTCACTCGGAGGCTTGGCTGCGAATCATCTTCGCCCAAGTTAAAACGCTACTCCGATTGAAGAGCATCCCTCCCACTCCGGGGCTTGGCTACGAATCAGCTTCGCCCAAGTTAGAACGCTACTCCGTGTGAAGAGCATCCCTCTCAATCGTGGGCTTGGCTGCAAACCGGCTTTCACCCAAGTTAAAACGCTACTCCGAGTGAAGAGCATCCCTCTCACTCGTGGGCTTGGCTGCGAACCAGCTTTCGCCCAAGTTAAAAATCTACTCCGAGTGAAGAGCATCCCTCTCACTCGGGGGCTTGGCTGCGAACCAGCTTTCGCCCAAGTTAAAACGCTACTCCGAGTGAAGAGCATCCCTCTCACTCGGGGGCTTGGCTGCGAACCAGCTTTCGCCCAAGTTAAAAAGCTACTCCGAGTGAAGAGCATCCCTCTCACTCGGGGGCTTGGCTGCGAACCAGTTTTCGCCCAAGTTAAAACGCTACTCTGAGTGAAGACCATCCCTCTCACTCGGAGGCTTGGCTGTGAATCAGCTTCGCCCATGTTAAAATGCTACTCCGAGTGGAGAGCATCCCTCTCACTCAGAGGCTTGGCTGCGAGTCAGCTTCGCCCAAGTTAAAATGCTACTCCGAATGAAGGGCATCCCTCTCACTCGGGGGCTTGGCTGTGAATGAGCTTCGCCCAAGTTAAATCGCTACTCCGAGTGAAGAGCATCCCTCTCACTCGGGGGCTTGGCGGCGAACCAGCTTTCGCCCAAGTTATAACGCTACTCCGAGTGCAGAGCATCCCTCTCACTCGGAGGCTTGGTTGCGAACCAACTTCGCCCAAGTTAAAACGCTACTCCGAGTGAAGGGCATCCCACTCACTCGGGGGCTTGGCTGCGAATCAGCTTTTCCCAAGTTAAAACGCTACTCCGAGTGAAGAGCATCCCACTCACTCGGGGGCTTGGCTGCGAATCAGCTTTTCCCAAGTTAAAACGCTACTCCGAGTGAAGAGCATCCCTCTCACTAGGGGGATTGGCTGCGAACCAGCTTTCGCCCAAGTTAAAACGCTACTCCGAGTGAAGAGCATCCCTCTCACTCGGGGGCTTGGCTGCGAATCAGCTTCGCCCAAGTTAAAACGCTACTCCGAGTGAAGAGCATCCCTCTCACTCGGGGGCTTGGCTGCGAACCAGCTTTCGCCCAAGTTAAAACGCTACTCCGAGTGAAGAGCATCCCTCTCACTCGGGGGCTTGGCTGCGAATCAGTTTCGCCCAAGTTAAAACGCTACTCCGAGTGAAGAGCATCCCTCTCACTCGGGGGCTTGGCTGCGAATCAGCTTCGCCCAAGTTAAAACGCTACTCCGAGTGAAGAGCATCTCTCTCACTCGGGGGCTTGGCTGCGAATCAGCTTCGCCCAAGTTAAAACGCTACTCCGAGTGAAGAGCAACCCTCTCACTCGGGGGCTTGGCTGCGAACCAGCTTTCGCCCAAGTTAAAACGCTATTCCGAGTGAAGAGCATCCCTCTCACTCGGGGGCTTGGCTGTGAATCAGCTTCGCCCAAGTTAAAACGCTACTCCGAGTGAAGAGCATCCCTCTCACTCGGGGGCTTGGCTACGAACCAGCTTTCGCCCAAGTTAAAACGTTACTCCGAGTGAAGAGCATCCCTCTCACTCGGAGGCTTTGCTGCGAATCAGCTTCACCCAAGTTAAAATGCTACTCCGAGAGAAGAGCATGCCTCTCACCCGGGGGCTTGGCTACGAATCAGCTTCGCCCAAGTTAAAACGCTACTCTGAGTGAATAGCATCCCTCTCACTCGGGGGCTTGGCTGTGAATCGGCTTCGCCCAAGTTAAACGCTACTCCGAGTGAAGAGCAACCCTCTCACTCGGGGGCTTGGCTGCGAACTAGCTTTCGCCCAAGTTAAAACGCGACTCCGAGTGAAGAGCATCCCTCCCACTCGGAGGCTTGGCTACGAACCAGCTTCACCCAAGTTAAAAAACGCTACTCCGAGTGAAGAGCATCCCTCTCACTCGGGGGCTCGGCTGCGAATTAGTTTCGCCCAAGTTAAAACGCTACTACGAGTGAAGAGCATACCTCTCACTCGAGGGCTTTGCTGAGAACCAGCTTTCGCCCAAGTTAAAACGCTACTCCGAGTGAAGAGCATCCCTCTCACTCGGGGGCTTGGCTGCAAATATGCTTCGCCCAAGTTAAAACGCTACTCCGTGTGAAGAGCATCCCTCTCACTCGGGGGCTTGGCTGTGAACTAGCTTTCACCCAAGCTAAAACGCTACTCCGAGTGAAGAGCATACCTCTCACTCGGAGGCTTGGCTGTGAATCAGCTTCGCCCAAGTTAAAATGCTACTCCGAGTGGAGAGCATCCCTCTTACTCGGAGGCTTGGCTGCGAGTCAGCTTCGCCCAAGTTAACACGCTACTCCGAGTGAAGAGCATCCCTCTCACTCGGGGGCTTGGCTGTGAATCAGCTTCGCCCAAGTTAAAACGCTACTCCGAGTGAAGAGCAACCCTCTCACTCGGGGGCTTGGCTGCGAACTAGCTTTCGCCCAAGTTAAAACGCGACTCCGAGTGAAGAGCATCCCTCCCACTCGGAGGCTTGGCTACGAACCAGCTTCACCCAAGTTAAAAAACGCTACTCCGAGTGAAGAGCATCCCTCTCACTCGGGGGCTCGGCTGCGAATTAGTTTCGCCCAAGTTAAAACGCTACTACGAGTGAAGAGCATACCTCTCACTCGAGGGCTTTGCTGAGAACCAGCTTTCGCCCAAGTTAAAACGCTACTCCGAGTGAAGAGCATCCCTCTCACTCGGGGGCTTGGCTGCAAATATGCTTCGCCCAAGTTAAAACGCTACTCCGTGTGAAGAGCATCCCTCTCACTCGGGGGCTTGGCTGTGAACTAGCTTTCACCCAAGCTAAAACGCTACTCCGAGTGAAGAGCATACCTCTCACTCGGAGGCTTGGCTGTGAATCAGCTTCGCCCAAGTTAAAATGCTACTCCGAGTGGAGAGCATCCCTCTTACTCGGAGGCTTGGCTGCGAGTCAGCTTCGCCCAAGTTAACACGCTACTCCGAGTGAAGAGCATCCCTCTCACTCGGGGGCTTGGCTGTGAATCAGCTTCGCCCAAGTTAAAACGCTACTCCGAGTGAAGAGCATCCCTCTCACTCGGGGGCTTGGCTGCGAACCAGCTTTCGCCCAAGTTAAAACGCTACTCCGAGTGAAGAGCATCCCTCTCACTCGGGGGCTTGCCTGTGAATCAGCTTCGCTCAAGTTAAAACGCTACTCCGAGTGAAGAGCATCCCTCTCAGTCGGGGGCTTGGCTGTGAATCAGCTTCGCCCAAGTTAAAACGCTACTCCGAGTGAAGAGCATCCCTCTCACTCGGGGGCTTGGATATGAATCAGCTTCGCCCAAGTTAAAACGGTACTCCGAGTGAAGAGCATCCCTCTCACTCGGGGGCTTGGCTGCGAACCAGCTTTCGCCCAAGTTAAAACGCTACTCCGAGTGAAGAGAATCCCTCTCACTAGGGGGCTTGGCTGCGAACCAGCTTTCGCCCAAGTTAAAACTCTACTCCGAGTGGAGAGCATCCCTCTCACTCGGAGGCTTGGCTGCGAATCAGCTTCGCCCAAGTTAAAACGCTACTCCGAGTGGAGAGCATCCCTCTCACTCGGAGGCTTGGCTGCGAATCATCTTCGCCCAAGTTAAAACGCTACTCCGAGTGAAGAGCATCCCTCTCACTCCGGGGCTTGGCTACGAATCAGCTTCGCCCAAGTTAAAACGCTACTCCGTGTGAAGAGCATCCCTCTCACTAGTTAAAAAGCTACTCCGAGTGAAGAGCATCCCTCTCACTCGGGGGCTTGGCTGCGAACAAACTTTCGCCCAAGTTAAAACGCTATTCCGAGTGAAGAGCATTCCTCTCACTCAGGGGCTTGGCTGCGAACCAGCTTTCGCCCAAGTTAAAAAGCTACTCCGAGTGAAGAGCATCCCTCTCACTCGGGGGCTTGGCTGCGAACCAGCTTTCGCCCAAGTTAAAACGCTACTCTGAGTGAACACCATCCCTCTCACTCGGAGGCTTGGCTGCGAATCAGCTTCGCCCATGTTAAAATGCTACTCCGAGTGGAGAGCATCCCTCTCACTCGGAGGCTTGGCTGCGAGTCAGCTTCGCCCAAGTTAAAACGCTACTCCGAGTGAAGAGCATCCCTCTCACTCGGGGGCTTGGCTGTGAATCAGCTTCGCCCAAGTAAAAACGCTACTCCGAGTGAAGAGCATCCCTCTCACTCGGGGGCTTGGCGGCGAACCAGCTTTCGCCCAAGTTAAAACGCTACTCCGAGTGCAGAGCATCCCTCTCACTCGGAGGCTTGGTTGCGAACCAACTTCGCCCAAGTTAAAACGCTACTCCGAGTGAAGGGCATCCCACTCACTCGGGGGCTTGGCTGCGAATCAGCTTTTCCCAAGTTAAAACGCTACTCCGAGTGAAGAGCATCCCTCTCAGTCGGGGGCTTGGCTGCGAACTAGCTTTCGCCCAAGTTAAAACGCTACTCCGAGTGAAGAGCATCCCTCTCAATCGGGGGCTTGGCTGCGAATCAGCTTCGCCCAAGTTAAAACGCTACTCCGAGTGAAGAGCATCCCTCTCACTCGGGAGCTTGGCTGCGAACCAGCTTTCGCCCAAGTTAAAACGCTACTCCGAGTGAAGAGCATCCCTCTCACTCGGGGGCTTGGCTGCGAATCAGCTTCGCCCAATTTAAAATGCTACTCCGAGTGAAGAGCATCCCTCTCACTCGGGGGCTTGGCTGCGAATCAGCTTCGCCCAAGTTAAAATGCTACTCCGAGTGAAGAGCATCCCTCTCACTCGGGGGCTTCGCTGCGAATCAGCTTCGCCCAAGTTAAAACGCTACTCCGAGTGAAGAGCAACCCTCTCACTCGGGGGCTTGGCTGCGAACCAGCTTTCGCCCAAGTTAAAACGCTATTCCGAGTGAAGAGCATCCCTCTAACTCAGGGGCTTGGCTGTGAATCAGCTTCGCCTAAGTTAAAACGCTACTCCGAGTGAAGAGCATCCCTCTCACTCGGGGGCTTGGCTGCGAACCAGCTTTCGCCCAAGGTAAAACGTTACTCCGAGTGAATAGCATCCCTCTTACTCGGGGGCTTGGCTGGGAATCAGCTTTCGCCCAAGTTAAAACGCTACTCCGAGTGAAGAGCATCCCTCTCACTCGGGGGCTTGGCTGCGAACCAGCTTTCGCCCAAGTTAAAACTCTACTCCGAGTGAAGAGCATCCCTCTCACTCGGAGGCTTTGCTGCGAATCAGCTTCACCCAAGTTAAAATGCTACTCCGAGTGAAGAGCATCCCTCTCACTCGGAGGCTTGGCTGCGAATCAGCTTCGCCCAAATTAAAACGCTACTCCGAGTGCAGGGCGTCCCTCTCACTCGGATCAGGGAGGAACAAGCTTGACCAGTATCAGATCCTAAGTTCTAAGACTTCCGCTGACTGCCCGCAGTCGACGGCAGTCTCGGGGATTACACCTAGTGGGTGCACTCAGCGTGCCCCCACTGGAATGGTATCCACTCGTAACGGTCCGCCCGATCCGAGTGACGGCCGAACAACACAAAAAAAAGAGCTCTAAGACTCCCGCAGACTGCCCGCAGTCGACGGAAGTCTCGGGGACTACACCCAGTGGGTGCACTCAGGGTGCCCCCACTGGAACGGTATCCACTCGGAACTGTTTGCCCGATCCGAGCGACGGCCAAATGAAAAAACACCCAGTGGCTGTACCGGATATTTTCCGACTGAAATTCCTACTGAAGAAAAATGACTTGGAGATTGACTTACAAGAGCACTTACTCGAACGTTCTCCTAGAGAGCGGCACTGGCATCGTACGCCAGCTTCCCAGCTGCGCACATCTCCTTGAGCCGTTGGGTCATCAGCTACGCCTGGATCACCGCCACCTTGCTGGCTCCAGTTTGGTCCTCCAGCAGCTTGTACAGATTGAAGATGTTGACGGATCCACGGCAGAACCAGCTCCAGCCTGAGAAGAACCCGGCCCTAGAGACGCGGTCGCGGCAGGTGCGGGGGGAACTTGAGGCGCTTTGCTCGGTGGTGTCTTCCGTGTGGTGGTCTGAGAAGCAGTCGGAGTTGCGGTCCCCTTCTCGGTGTCCTTCCGTGGAGGCTCTTCATCGTCCGCTAGGTCCACTCGACACAATCAATTGCAGTTCACAATTCAATCGGATGAAGACATTTCAGTCGGACATCGTATGGACCGGAATCCGTCAAGGTGCCGCATGAAGACAAGGCCGTCCAATGACCAGTGAGAGTCCTTGAGCGCCCCTGCAGCACTCAACTCACCTGGGGATTCGCCTTGACTAATCCGCTTAACCTCGACCGATTCGGGGGCTAATGACGAGGACATATACTAGGGATGGGGTAACAGGCCTGACCTACAAACCCTACCCTAGGACTCCACACGCCTTATACTGGGCCCCAGGACCAGATCGGCAACCAAGAGTTCCACAAACTGACATTCACTCGGAGTTCAATAAACCTCTCGGAAAGCAGGAGAGCACTCGACTGTCTATTTCACTCGGAACACCTGACAGTCACTCGACCAGAGAAGACCAGGAGACTCCGGGAGCGCAACGGTCGGGACGCACGTTCGCCTGTATTAATTGTAATAAATGCGCCCATTACCTGGCGCCCTTAAACCCCCTCTTAACCCCTAGTAATGGCGGCATTCATGGGAGGGCTGGCGTAGACTATATAAGCCACCCCCCCAGCTCCATTCCAAGGGTTTGCAATCTATTGTAACACATACACTCAAGTAATCAAGCTCCAGAGCACCGAGACGTAGGGCTGTTACCTCCACCGCTGAGGGGCCTGAACTCGTAAATCCGAGTGTAACACCTGCGCCGTAGCTAGGCTCTGCCCTCTCATCCATACACCTACACACTACTGTCAGGCTTGCACCCACGACAGCGACTGTGAGAGGCATTGTGCTGGAGGCCGGGGGACGGCTAGTGGCGAGTGGAGGGGGCGCGGTGGGGGGTGGATCCGGGCCGGCGGGGGCCTGGGGAGGCGGTGGCGGCAGAGGAGCTCGCGGCCGGAGGAGCTCATGGCGGCGACGGCGGTGGGGTGGAGGTGCGGCGACAGGGCGACGACGGGGTGCGGCGATGGCCGTGAGGGTTCTTGCTTAGGTTTAGGATTTGGGGGAAAGAGGGAGAGAGAAAGGGCGCGCGTGGGGTGTTTTGCTTAAGTCCCCGCCCATTTCTTTGCCGAGTACCCAACATTTGCCAAGTGTCTTTCCTCGGGCACTCGACAAACGCTATTTTTTTAATTTTTAATTTGTTTCAACTTTGTTTCTTTCCTTTCTCTTCTTTTTTCTTTCTTGGTTTCTTTCTTTTTCATTTCTTTGTTTATTTCTTTATTTGTTTTTTATATTTTTGTTTATTTCTTTATTTGTTTCTTTCTTTCCTTAATTTCTTTATTGTTTTTTATTTTCTTTGTTATCTTTTTTCCTTATAGGCTTAATGGCTTTATTGTCCTATTATTTTCCTAACCATAGACTAAAGACCATAGATAGGAATTTTTAACCCATTTATGTCCATGATTGCATGCACTTGCGGTTCGGATTTTGAATTTTCGTCATTAAAACCCTAGAAATGCACTTAATGGCTGGAATATAGCAGACAGACCCCGAAAAGGCCAGGACTTGGCATTTGTGATGTAATGGTGTGTGTTGAGTGTAGAAAAAGTTTCAAGGCCAACACAGGGAAGGGGCCCGATACTTCACGTGCAAACCTGACACTTTCCCTCTCGAAACTTAGATCCTTCCTGGGAGATGGTCCTGTTTCTATGCGGTCTGCATGATGACTTTTGTGAAACACTCTCCAATTTTTACCACACCCTCTATGGGCCATATGATGACACCCTGCCAGGTCTCATGAATTTCTGGGAATTAAAACAACAATAACACGCATATCGGTGGCCTAGTCTTGGCCCCTCGGTGTCTAGGCCTCCTATCCTTTGGTTGTAGAAGGCCTGGACATGGACTAAAGACCACAGATAGGATTTTTCAACCCATTTCTATCCATGATTTCATGTGCTCGCGGTTCAGATTTTGAATTTCCGGCATTAAAACCATAGAAATGCACTTAATGGCCAGAATATAGCAGACGGACCCCAAAAAAGGCCAGGACTTGGCATGCGTGATGTAATATGGTGTGTGTTGAGTGTAGAAAAAGTTTCAAGGCCAAAAAAGGAAGGGGCCCGACACTTCGCGTGCAAACCTAACACTTTCCCTCTTGAAACCTAGATCCATCCTGGGAGATGGTACCGTCTCAACGCGGTCTGCGTGACGGCTTTCACGAAACACTCTCAAATTTTACCACACCGTCTATGGGCCATATGATGACACTGCGCCAGGTCTCGGGAATTTCTGGCTTCGTATGAATTTTCGGGAATTAAAACGATAATAACACGCATGTTGGTGGCCTAGTCTTGGCCCCCCGGTGTCTAGGCCTCCTATTTCAACGCGGTCTGCGTGACGGCTTTCACGAAACACTCTCAAATTTTACCACACCGTCTATGGGCCATATGATGACACTGCACCAGGTCTCGGAAATTTCTGGCTTCGTATGAGTTTTTTGGGAATTAAAACGATACTAACAAGCATGTTGGTGGCCTAGATTTGACCCCGGGTGTCTAGGCCTCCTATCCTTTGCTTGCACAAGGCCTAGACATGGACTAAAGACCATAAGTAGGATTTTTTCAACCCATTTCTGGCCATGATTTTATGTGGCCACAGTTCAGATTTTGAATTTCCCACATTAAACCCCTAGAAATACACTTAATAGCCGGAATATAGCAGACGGACCCCAAAAAGGCCAGGACTTGGCATGTGTGATGTAATGGTGTGTGTTGGTGTAGAAAGAGTTTCAAGGCCAACGGAGGAAGGGGCCCGACACTTCGCGTTTAAACCTGACACTTCCCCTTTCGAAACCTAGATCCTTCCTGGGAGATGGTCCCGTTTCTACGCGGTCTGCGTGACGGCTTTTGCGAAACACTCTCAAATTTTACCACACCCTATATGGGCCATATCATGACATTGTGCCAGGTCTCGTGAATTTCTGGCTTTGTATGCATTTCCGGAAATTAAAACGGCAATAACACACATGTCGGTGGCCTAGTCTTGGCCCCCCGGTGTCTAGGCCTCCTGTCCATTGCTTGCACAAGGCCTAGACATGGACTAAAGACCACAGATAGGATTTTTTCAACCCATTTCTGGCCATGATTTCATGTGGTCGCAGTTCGTATTTTGAATTTCCCGCATTAATACCCTAGAAATGCACTTAATGGCCGGAATATAGCAGACGGACCCCGAAAAAGGACAGGACTTTGCATGTGTAATGTAATGGTGTGTGTTGTGTGTAGAAAAAGTTTTAAGGCCAACGGAGGAAGGGGCCCGACACTTCGCATGCAAACCTCACACTTTCCCTCTTGAAACCCTAATCCTTCGATGGAGATGGTCCTGTTTCTACGCGGTCTACATGGCGGCTTTTGCGAAACACTCTCAAATTTGGACCACAACCTCTATGGGCCATATGATGACATTGTGCCAGGTCTCGTGAATTTCTAGCTTCGTATGAATTTTAGGGAATTAAAACGGCAATAAAACGCATGTCGGTGGCCTAGTCTTGGCCCCCCGGTGTCTAGGCCTCCTATCCTTTGGTTGCACAAGGCCTAGACATGGACTAAAGACCACAGATAGGATTTTTCAACCCATTTCTGGCCATGATTTCATGTGGCTGCAGTACATATTTTGTATTTCCCGCATTAATACCCTAGAAATGCACTTAATGGCCGGAATATAGAAGACGGACGCCGAAAAAGGACAGGACTTGGCATGTGTGATGTAATGGTGTGTGTTGAGTGTAGAAAAAGTTTCAAGGCAAACGGAGGAAGGGGCCTGACACTTCAGGTGCAAACCTGACACTTTCCTCTTGAAACCTAGATCCTTCCTGGGAGATGGCCCTGTTTCTACGCGGTCTACGCAATGGCTTTTGCAAAACGCTCCCAAAAATTTTCCACACCCTCTATGGGTCGTATGATGACACCGTGCCAGGTCTCGTGAATTTTGGGCTTTGTCTGAATTTTTGGGAATTAAAACGGCAATAACACGCATGTCGGTGGCCTAGTCTTGGCCCCCCGGTGTCTTGGCCTCCTATCCTTTGGTTGCACAAGGCCTAGACATGAACTAAAGATCATAAATAGGATTTTTCAACTCATTTGTGGCCATGATTTCATGTGGGCGCAGTTCAGATTTTGAATTTCCCACATTAAAACCTTGGAAATGCACTTAATGGCCGGAATATAGCAGACGGACCCTGAAAAAGGCCAGGACTTCGCATATGTTATCCAATGGTGTGTGTTGAGTGTAGAAAAGGTTTCAAGGCCAGCGGAGGAAGGGGCCTGACACTTCACGTGCAAACCTGACAGTTTCTGGCCATGATTTCATGTGCCCGGGTCCGTTTGCTATATTTAAGAATAAACATAGAAAGAAACAAATAAAGAAAAGAAAAGGAAATTAAAAGAAGAAAGAAAAGAAAGTACAATGAAAATTGGAAAGAAAGGAAAATAGAAGAAAGAAAAGACAATGAAAAGAAGAAGGTAAACGTTTGTGGCCAGACGACCGGCTAACGACTCGGCCGGTCATACGCGGCTCGTTCGATTGCCCGCATCGTACGTTTGTCAACATGTCGATCAATCGGTTGCGCCCCACGTGCCTGTGACCAAGCACCGCTCAGCGATCTTATCCCCATCCCTCCCGTCGTCTTCAACGCCCGACCACACATGACTGCGTCTTCCACCCTCCTTTCCCCCGCTGCCCCTTGCCTTTTCGCGGCGACAAGCTGACCGTTGCGCCATGAATCTAATCAACTGCTCGGGCATCTCCTCTTTCTCTTATTTCTCTCCTCACCTCTCCTCCTCCCCCCCCCTCGCCGCAGCATCAAAGGTGCTGCAGGGGGACGCCCGTAACGGGACGTGTGCTGCTTACTGCGGTGGTTGTGCAGCCAGGGAGAGACGCCCGCGACGAGCTGTTGCTTTTCTGCTGCGACGCCGGTTGTAGCTTTTCCACTAGCTGGTTGTATATTTTTGAATTGTTCTGTCCCAACCCACCAATCGCTTTGCTTTCGATGGAAATCGGCATCATTGTTTTGCTACGACCGGCCAGAACTTTTGCTGGAACCGGCGTCTGCGATTGCTGCAACCGGCAAGGCGACGTGCCCAGTGGTGCTGGAACTGTAGCGCGCCTCACCGGCGACGTGGTTTTTGCTGGAACCAGCTAGTTACCTAGCTACAATCAGACTTTTGGGGATTTTTGCTGCTATGTTTTTTTGCTGGAACCAGCTAGTTACTTAGCTACAATCAGACTTTGGGGATTTTTGCTGCTATGTTTTTTTGCTGGAACCAGTGTCAATTTTTGCTGGAACCGGCTATTCCTTTGCTACAAGCGGATCTTTTTGGATTTTTGCTGCTATGGTTGTTTGCTGGAACCAGTGTCAAATTTTGCTGGAACCGGCTTTCTGTTGTGCCTCAACTGGCCACCGGAGATTTTTTGTTCGCTGAGTTTTTGCACTGGAAGTCTGGAACACGACGGTGCTAGTAGATGACAACGGCGAGCGGGAGCCGATGACTCGAGCGATGCTGCAGCCATGGCCTCCACACACTGGAACCGACCGGCGTCAGAGCTGCATCGACGGGATTTTTGTTGCAAAATGGCCGGGATTTTGTTACCGGCTGCGATGACGAGCGTTGGCGGCGAGGCAGTGACCATCGGCGACGAGGCAAGCAAGGGGAAGGGCGGCTGGGGAGCTGGCTGACGGGGACATCCGCCATATTTTTTTGCAAAGAAACAGAGGCAAAGCGGCAGTTAGGGGAAAGGATAAGAAGGGGGGTCGAGCGGCTAGGAAATCACCAGATCGAATGGCTGGGGGCGGACCGGCCAAAAGTTTGGGCCGGTCCGCCGGCGCCTATCATTGCCCAAAGAAGAAAGATAGCAAAATAGAAGAAAGAAAAGAAAAGGAAAGCAAAGGCAATTAAAAGGAGAAAGAAAAGGGAAATAGAATAAAAAGAAAACGTTGCCGAGTGCCTTTTATCGAGTACTCGGCAAAGATTTTGTGCATAAAAAAGAAAATGAATGTCTTTGCCTAGAACCAAATGGCAGACACTAGGCAAATGCCCCCCCCCCCCCCCCCCCCCCCCGGGTAACGCTCCATCAAGTGCGGCCACAGGGGACATGTGGCTACCTATTTGCCGACCACGTTCTGTTTGCCGAGTTCCTTTTTGTTGATTTTGCCGAGTCTATATATATGTGCTTTTTGAATATATGTTTTGAATTGCAGGGCTGTTTCAATAAGCAAACAAAAAAAATCACTGTGTCCTTTGCCGAGTGTTACACTCAGCCAAGATGGATATGACTAGTATTACACTCGGCAAAGGTGCCATGTGGCATGATCTGGGAAAGTTGGGCCAAATGGCACTGCTCGGCCTCCGTGTTTGCCGAGTGTCAAGGTGGCGGCACTCGGCAAACACCGGGACCCGTGGGAGCACCTGGGAAGACCTGGCCAGTGATTGCCGTGCAGTGTTTGCCGAGTGCCGGTACTCGGAAAAGAGCTATGCCGAGTATCAGACGTGTGACACTCGGCAAACATTGGGACACGTGGCAGCATCTGGGAGCAGTGTTTGCCGAGTTCCGGTACTTGGCAAAGCCCTATGCCGAATATCAGGCGCGTGACACTCGGCTTACATTTGTGCCACGTGGCACCCCGTAATGCATCGGTGTTTGCCGAGCACTGACGGGAGGCACTCGGCAAACAAAGGTGCCACGTGGCATCGCCGTTCCGTCGGTTGGCCGTCAGCTGCTTTGTGTCGCCGAGTACCCGCATTTTACACTCGGCAAAGCATTTGACGAGTGCCCGACAGATGACACTCGGCATACCCTGCGTTGCCGACATGGGGTAAGCCGAGCGTGCTTTACCGAGTGTAACACTCGGCAAAGACTTTGCTGGGTACATTTGGGCCTTCGCCGAGTATTTCTGATACTCTGCATAGAAGGTTTTTCCTGTAGTGATTGCAGCCTTACAGGAGCTAAGTATGTAGAGCAGTCTTTAGTGTTTTTCATCCCTTTTTAGTGTAAGGAAAATTGGCATGCCAATCGTTAAATGTGCCAAGTGTCATAATATCCTTTTTTTTTCTGGCATCTAGTAGCATAACAGTTTCTAGAGTTGTGTTGAAATATAACCTTGTTTCATACAAGCGTGCAAGCTGTAAGTTGACTTTCGGCTGACGGATAAGCATGGTAGTATAGGTCAGTTAGTTTTGCTTAACTTATAAGCAGTGGCGGAGCTTGAAGCCCATTGCTGGGCGGGCTGGGCGGGCCAAACGGAAAGAAATCGTCTGTGGGCTGATGTTCGAAGGCCCAGGAGTTAAAAAAAACAGTGTACAGATTCTAAAATGCTGGGCAGGCCATGGCCCATTCGGCCTTGCCGAAGCTCCGCCAGTGCTTGTAAGGCATAAGCCTGCTGTGTAACAGCTTGTAGCCGCAGCCAACTTTGCACTAGGCTGTCACTGGGCTATCAAGTTTGTCATCCTGGTTGGCAACCAGTTAAACATTGAGGCTTAATAAAGGTTTACAGATCCTCACAAAACAAAAAAAAAACTGTCAGGTTTGCTGTACAGTAACCGGCCTACTGTAGGCTGTTACTGTACAAACCGACGATGTACTCTATATATACATCAGAATGCAATACAAGCAGCTGCAGCTTTCAGCAGCCCAGAAACAGAGTCCCAAAACAGAGTTTCGGCTGACGGATAATACTGTGCTCTTGCTCTACTCACACATTCAAGCGTGCAACCTGTAAGTTGACTTTCGGCTGACGGATAATACTAGTATTTGCTTCCCTGCAGCTGTTCATGACATGGTTATGGTACCGATAAAGAATAGAGTCTTTGAGGCCTCGAGATATTGCTGTCTATTGGGTTGGCATGGCTGAGGTAAACAGATGTTTTTGACTGAATGATTATATGCAAATGAAGTCTTGTACTACTAAATTTATCTTTTCATTTTTGCTTTATTCTTACTCACTATGTATATACAGTTCATACCAGAACGTGCAAATTATGGGCTCCTTGGACGGCATGTCCCATGATGAGGCAATGTCCAGGAGGTATGTTTTTGTCAGTTCTTCCTATGCTCACTCTGATTCGTAGAATAAAACCTTTTTATCGATTTGTGCGCATAATAAAGCTATGAGATCAAGTTCTTGGTGGAAGTGGAGTGGAAACTATCATCAGAATACCCGGTTGTTGGCGAGGGATTGACACAGAACAATAAACTTGTCCTGGAATAGGAGATTACTGCCACGGGTGTCCTCCCGCAAAATTCGTGTTGTATGAAATGCAAATCCCCATTTGCTTGATTGGGCTGCATGCCGTCTGTAATTTTGCCTTTCAACTGATCTACTGAAGCCACTTAGGAAAGGATACTTCTTTTGTGGGGTAAGGATTGACATCCAGTGACATGCCATTGGCATGTCACCAATGAACAGTAATGGTGACATGCCCCCTCCTTTCAGCCGTCCGATTGAGGATCAACGGGCAGATCGACATGAACAGCAACCTTGCTACAGTACCTGGCCTGGGCTGTCGATTTTCGATCCGACTGCCACGTTACGGATCTCTGTCCGTGGGGTAGGAGATGATCAAATTAGTTTGAAACTATTACTGCATGTAAAATACTCTTTACGCAATAAAACTTCATTCCTTGTATTATTCAAATGCTGTATCGTGTGTATATAAAATTACAAAGTGAATTTGCAGAACTTTGAAAGCTCTACCAGTGACAAACCTGGTCAGTGATCAGTGACTGACCAGTGACAAAATTCTTGAAGCAATAATACTCTGATGCGCACATCAAGGAAGTGACAAACCTGATCAGTGACAGTTGTATGGTTAAGGCATGCAGATCAAGCTAATCTGAGCTACCACAAGAGCTCCTAAGGCAATCAGCTACCTGCTGCACCATCAGCCTGACAACCGGAGACACCGCTCCGGCTCCGCCAGCCACGGCCGACACCGCCGACGCCAACGCTGGCAGTCCCGGGGCAACATCAAGGCACTCCTGGAAGTCGGCGTCGCAGGACAGGAGCACCCACTCATGGTCGTCGTCGAGGTACTTGACGTCGAAGGCGCCAGCATCTAGGCCCAGCCTCTTGGCCACCTCCTCCTTGACCACCGCGACGCCAGCGGAGCACGGCACCCTGAACCTGATGATGTCCCCTCTGTAGCTCGCCTTGATGGTCACCAACACCCAGGACGCGCCATTGCTACGCTGCAGCAAAGACTTGTGCAATGCGGTTCTGGTGAGAGGAGGAGGGTCTTGGCTTGAGCCCTGGGAGGAGGTGTCTTCTCCTAGATCACTTGACAGGCATGGCAGATGAGGAGCTAGAGCTCGGTGAGAGGAAGAAGAAGCGGTGGTCGGCTTCGGCGAGCAATCCACCGATTCGATGGTGGCACGCCTGATCTTGCTGATCTTCCGGAATGGCCATCTCGATATGCCGTGCTGCCTGCAGATGCGCTTCATCGTTGTCGGGCACACTGTAGAAGAAGAGTTTCAGTTACCTCATACAGTAAGCATTCCATTTATTTATTTTGGCATTTTGGGAAATGAGAACCAAACACCCTACCGAGCACCCAATTTACGACATGTTTCGCTAAACTGGGTTTCCCTGTGATGCTCAACTCGGTTAAGTTGTGTCGAAAATGTTCTTACCGCCGAGGCTCCTCGCAGCATCTTTCAGGCTCCTTGAGAAGTATCCTTGCAGCTCCTTCAGACTGACTGATTTTCCGGCCTTCCTTCCGGTCTTCTTCTTATCCGGTGGTTCGTCTGCACCATGGATGTTTGCTCCTTGATCACCATCTGCTACGTGCACGGCATCATCATACTCTCTACGATCATTCAGCCCATGAGCAGCGCCAGCTTCGATGGTAGGATTGCTGTCAAAAAGAATGGACTCCAAGCATCCGTTCATCGCCAAACGATCGCCCGAGCATTCCTCCAGGACCGTGGCGGTGACGGCGTCCACCACGGCCTTCTGCTCCGCGGCGCCCCTGCAGCTCGACGGGAGGAAGAACTCCAGCACCACGCACTCCTGCTCCTCCAGGCCGTTGTCCATGGCGGACCGCGGTAGCCGCAGGGGCACGGCGAGGCACCCGGCCAGACCGTGCATGCGGGCGTAGTGCGCGAGCGGGTAGGCATCCATGGTGTGGCTGGCGACGTTGGCGCAGAAGCGTGACCTGCGCGCGGCCGCCGCCTCGCCAACGAGCCCCTGGCCGTGCCGCAGGTGGTGCTCGGCGCAGGCGTCGCGGAAGCTGCCGTAGTGCGCACCGAGGCAGAACGGAGCGCCGGCCGTCGTCAGGGAGAAATGCTGGCCGTCGTCGTCGTCATCTGTTGTGCTGCAGCAGCGCTTGCACCTGACCCAGGCCTGCGCCAGTGGCAGCGCGTGAGCTTCGTGGACGGCGGCCAGCAGCTCCGACACCTCCGACATGGCCGCCTCTGAGTTGTACATCTGCACCAGATGTTCATAATTAAGAGGTAGCTTTTGATTGGTAGATGAACATGAATGGATTGTACAAGAAAAGAAAATTTTGCTTCCAAAGTTTGATCCGATTGCAATGTTAAGTTTTGCAACCAGTTCACACATGTAATCTACGCATATAGTAATTGCCAAAGTTCATGCGATTACAGTATTGAGTTCCATGCGCTGATCAACCCAGTTCACCTAAAAAAGCTAAGATGAAGAGAAAATATGTGTGGCACTGGCATGCAGCAATCAACTAAGCTGTCGAGAAAACGTGTGCGACGTAGCCACGTAGGTACCCATGGTTTGCAAGTCACCTCGGTCGGCACACAGGATGGCAGATCTCAGGACCTCTCAATGACACTGCCTGCATGCATAGAATTGCAGAAAATGTCACTCAATAGTCAATACAACCCTGACGAGACGACGATAATTGTACAAGTTTTCAAGATCCATGGCGCTCAGGTAAAGCATTTCTTCAGATGTACTACTAGTTTTTGACTTTTTGCAGTGGAGCGAGAATGCAAGGAGGAAAGAGAGACGGACGGATGGGTGACCTGGAGGGCCTTGCAGAGCTTGTCGGCCTCGGCGGCGAAGTGGGCGGTGGGCGCCGTGGTGAAAACGAGTTCGAGCACGGCGAGGCAGCGGCGCGGTTCGACGGGGTCGAGGACGGGGAGGGCGAGGCTTGCCTGGATGTCGTAGATGAGCGCGTAGCTAATGCGCGCGTACTCGCCGGTGCCGTGGAACTGCACGTTGGGCGTCCACTCCGGCGCCCGCGCGTCGAACACCCGCCCCGGCAGCCCGCGCTCCTCCCAAGTGTGCTCGCCGCCGCCGACGGCGAAGACGTGCGTCAGTGACACGGTCCTGTACTGGAGCAGCCGGCGGCACCGCGACGGGAGGACGAACGGCTGCCCGATGGAAAGTCAAATTTGTAACGTGTTAATCTAGAGTGGAGATAGCAGCCTCAGCTGGCGATGGATGTCCGTTCAAGCACCAAAATGGCAACCCAAGTAGTACCAAAAAAGAACACACAAGCCTAGCCGCGATCGATGGCGAGCCGTAGCTTCCCAACCGCTTTTGTTTTTGTATTATGGTCCGTGGGAATATGCCGATCTATGGAGATTAGATCCGTGTTAATTAATGTCATCGCCCGGTTAAACAAGCTTATCGTCATGTCCCCCCTGCCCCTGCCCCGCTTTGGAGTGGGGAATATGCGAATCTATTTTTTTTTTGCGAATGGAATATGCCAATCTATGGAGTAGTATGGGACCAGGGAGGTAAGGTGAGAGGAAGAAGCGACAAGGCCAGAGGAAAAGTAAGCAGAGAAAAAAAAAAGAAAAAAACAGCGGCAGAAGAGATCAGGAAAGCGCTTGAGGCCCACAGAACACGAGTGCTAGTTTGTTCCGGCGTGAAAGAGCGAGCGGGCGAGGGGCGCGACCGGCCGGTCATCCGGTGGGAAACGTTTCCCTTTTCTAATCTCACGGTATACATTACAAGGCTGTGGTACACGCATATTTATATGCTGAGATAACCTAGTAAAGTACTCGCTAGTAGAAAACAGGGCTTTGGTTCTGGTCAGATCAGAGCAATAGTACCGGTCATGTTACGAACCGGGACTAATGTGAACATCAGTCCCGGTTCGAACGGCTAGGACGCCGGCCGGGTCTCGGCAGGCATCAGTCACGGTTCGACTGGGACCTTTAGTCCCGGTTTCAGACACCAACCGGGACTAAAGGGCCTCGCTCCCTTTAGTCCCGGTTGGTGTCTCCAACCGGGACTAAAGGTTATTCTTCAGTCCCGGTTCTAGACACCAACCGGGGCTAAAAAGATGCCTATAGATATCCCCTGCCCGCTCTCTCCTCTGTTTTTTGGCCGTAGAAGGTGGGAGGTGTGTATGCTACTCTGTTCTCACTTCTTATGCACATAAGGTGTTCGATGAAATGTCCGAGCCACACTTAAGCTTTCTCCTTTGTTCTTCCTCCAAACTCGACCTCCAAGCTCCATTTTCCCCAAGATTTGTCTAGATTTGGCGGTGCACCAACTATCCAAGTGTTCTAAAAGGTTAGCAACTTCATCTTTTCATCTCTCACTGCTAGTTTAACTCATTTCATATGCTCTAGAAATAGAGTGGTTTGTGCGTTTTAGTGGAGGAGTGTATGTGGGAGTTTATTTGATTTAGATGCACAATTTGAGCTCAAATTAACTTCTTAGTTTGCACATGTGTAGGGTGCCGTCCCGTCCCCGTCCCCGTCCTCACCGCCGTCGATCGTCCACGCCGATCTCGTCGCCGGCACCACCGTGCTGAGCCTCTTATTTTTATCTTTTTTTTTAAAGAACAAATTCTTACTTGTATGATTTAGATAGCTACTTGTATAATTTTCTTACTTGTATTATTGTTTGTTATTATATAGTGCCATGGTTTTGGTATCCGCCCTCGTCGGCTCTCGTCCGGTCTATGATTCGGATGTGGTATATTATCTTTTATAACTATTTGTTTCATTTAGTGTTTATGAAAATTATACCGACCAACTTGACATAGATGTTTTTATCTAGGATGTATGTGAACCGGAAATTCCAACCGACCCTCTTATCGAGAGGTTAAATTTAGTTGAAAAAGAAAACAATTATTTGAAAGAAAAATTAAAAAGAATTGAAGAAGAGAAGATTAAATTGGAGTTGCATGTTGCCGATGTCGTCGATCTACACAAGATCCAGATGGATGCAATGCGCTTGAAGATTAGAAAGATTATAAAATATGCCATTGATAAAGAGGCTTAGTATCATTATGATGTTGGATCAATTGTTACCTTAGTTACGATTTTGATCGCATTTGTTGTTGCATTTAAATGTTTTACATAGTTGTATGTTGTTTTATGAGAACTATGTATGAACTTTATGTATTTATTTTTGCAGTAATAACATTTGATCACTACTGTACTTTGGTTTTAATGTGATGATGAACTTGTATTAATTTGGTCATTTCTCTATTCATGATGTTCTGTAATGGTTTTTGATATACTTAATTACATAATGCAGATGAACCGGCAATGGATGTACGGTGACCGACGCACTTCCGAGTACATTACGGGCCTGCATAATTTTATCGATGTGGCTGAGACAAACAAGCAGAATGGTTTTATGTACTGTCCATGTGTTGTCTGTGAGAATACGAAGGATTACTCTTTCTCGAAAACCCTTCACTTTCACCTGCTTCAGAAGGGTTTCATGCCCCACTATAATTGTTGGACCAAGCATGGAGAAAGAGGAGTTATGATGAAAGACAATGAAGAAGAAGAGGATGATGACAACTATCCTATGTTCCCTGAATACGGTGATACTGCAACGGGGAAAGCTGAAGATCAAGAGGCACCAGATGTGCCCGCTGATGATTTTCGCCGGGTCATTGTTGATGTACATAGAGAATTCGAAAGTGAAAGGGAGAAGTTGAAGTTCGATCGCATGTTAGAGGATCACAAAAAACGGTTGTACCCAAATTGCAAAGATGGCAACACAAAGCTCGGTACCACACTGGAATTGCTGCAATGGAAGGCAGAGAATGGTTTATCCGACAAGAGATTTGGGAAGCTACTGAAAATAATGAAGAAGAAGCTTCCAAAGGATAACGAATTGCCTGACAGTACGTACGAAGCAAAGAAGGTTCTCTGCCCTCTAGGATTAGAGGTGCAGAAGATACATGCATGCCCTAATGACTGCATCCTCTACCGCGGTGAGGAGTACGAGAATTTGAATGCATGCCCGGTATGCGGTGCATTGCGGTATAAGATCAGACGAGATGACCCTGGTGATGTTGAGGGCGTGCGCCCCAGGAAGAGGGTTCCTGCCAAGGTGATGTGGTATGCTCCTATAATACCACGGTTGAAACGTCTGTTCAGAAACAAAGAGCATGCCAAGTTGTTGCGATGGCACAAAGAAGACCGTAAGAAAGACGGGATGTTGAGAGTACCCGCTGATGGGTCGCAGTGGAGAAAAATCGAGAGAAAGTGGTCGGAGTTTGCAGGTGACACAAGAAACTTATGGTTTGGTATAAGTGCAGATGGCATTAATCCTTTTGGGGAGCAGAACAGCAATCATAGCACCTGGCCTGTGACTCTATGTATCTATAACCTTCCTCCTTGGTTGTGCATGAAGCGGAATTTCATTATGATGTCAGTGCTCATCCAAGGCCCTAAGCAACCCAGCAACGACATTGATGTGTACCTAAGGCCATTAGTTGAAGAACTTTTACAGCTGTGGAATATAAAAGGTGTACGTGTGTGGGATGAGCACAAACAGGAGGAATTTGACCTACGAGCGTTGCTGTTTGTAACCATCAATGATTTGTCTGCTCTTAGTAACCTTTCAGGACAGTCAAATAAGGGATACAACGCATGCACGCACTATTTAGATGAGACTGAAAGTATATATTTGGACAAATGTAAGAAGAATGTGTACCTGTGACATCGTCGATTTCTTCTGACCAAGCATGCCTTAAGAAAGAAAGGCAAGCATTTTAAAGGTGAGGCAGATCACCGGAAGAAGCCTGTCCCCCGTACTGGTGATGATATATTTGATATGGTCAAGGATTTAAAAGCAATCTTTGGAAAGGGTCCTGGCGGACAATCTGTTCCGAATGACGCTGACGGACACGCACCAATGTGAAAGAAGAAATCTATATTTTGGGACCTACCCTATTGGAAAGTCCTAGAGGTCCGCTCTGCAATCGACGTGATGCACGTGACGAAGAATCTTTGCGTGAACCTGCTAGGCTTCTTGGGTGTGTATGGGAAGACAAAAGATACACCGGAGGCACGGGAGGACCAGCAACGTATGAACGAAAAAGACGGCATGCATCCAAAGCAGTATCAAGGTCCTGCCAGCTACGCTCTTACCAAAGCAGAGAAGAAAATCGTTTTTGAATGCCTGCTCAGTATCAAGGTCCCGTCTCGCTTCTCGTCGAATATAAAGGGAATAATAAATATGGCAGAGAAAAAATTCCAGAAACTAAAATCTCATGACTGCCATGTGATTATGACGCAATTGCTTCCGGTTGCATTGAGGGGGCTTCTACCAGAAAATGTTCGATTAGTCATTGTGAAGCTATGTGCATTCCTCAATGCAATTTCTCAGAAGGTAATCGATCCAGAAATCCTACCAAGGTTACAGAATGATTTGGTCCAATGTCTTGTCAGTTTTGACTTGGTGTTCCCACCATCCTTCTTCAATATTATGACGCACGTCCTAGTTCACCTAGTCGACGAGATTGCAATTCTGGGTCCTGTATTTCTACACAATATATTCCCCTTTGAAAGGTTCATGGGAGACTTAAAAAAATATGTTCATAACCGTGCTAGGCCAGAAGGAAGCATCTCCAAGGGCCACGAAACAGAGGAGGTCATTGAGTTTTGTGTTGACTTTATTCCTGACCTTAAGCCGATTGGTGTTCCTGAATCGCGGCATGAGGGGAGACTGGGTGGAAAAGGCACGCTAGGACCGAAAGCAATAATATGTAGGGACGGGCATTCTTGGGCGCAAGCACACTACACAGTTCTACAAAATTCTACCTTGGTGGCCCCATATATCAATGAACACAAGAATATTTTACGCTCCAAACACCCGGAGCAGTCTGACGACTGGATTACACGTGAACACATGGGGACTTTCGGCGGTTGGTTGCAAACACATCTCATGGGTAACACCACTGTTGGAGATGAGTTGTACTTGTTGGCCAGGACACCATCTTCGACTGTATTGACTTTCGAAGGGTACGAGATAAATGGGAATACATTTTACACGATCGCCCAAGATAAAAAGAGGACCAACCAAAACAGTGGTGTCCGCTTTGATGCAGCAAACACTAATAGGGCAAAGGACACATATTATGGTTACATAGAGAAGATATGGGAACTTGACTATGGACGTGATTTTAAGGTCTTTTTGTTTCGGTGCAAATGGGTCAATCTGACAGGAGGCGGGGTACAGGTAGACCCGCAGTACGGAATGACAACAGTGGATCTCAACAATCTTGGGTACACAGATGAACCATTCGTCCTAGCCAATGATGTGGCGCAGGTTTTTTATGTGAAGGACATGTCTACCAAACCGAGAAAAAGAAAAAATAAGGAAGCGAATACATCATACGATGAGCCAAATCGCCACATAGTTCTTTCAGGGAAAAGAAACATTGTGAGAGTGGAGCACAAGACAGACATGTCAGAAGATTATGATAAGTTTCATGAAATTCCTCCCTTCACAGTGAAGACTGACCCAAGCATCCTCTTAAATGATGAAGATTATCCATGGTTACGGCGCAATAAGCAAGGAACACAGGCGAATAAATAATTTTATACCCCAAAAGATCCCACTCTGGGATGTGACCGGCTTCACCGCCATCACTTTCTCTCTACTGTGAGTTTCCGGACTTATAGCTGCAAAGTGCCACTTCGGACAAACCGGAGGGAATCTTTGTAAGAGCTAGCTAGGGCATTTTGGCATTTGAAACATGATTTTAGAATAATTATTTATTAAGTTATGAAATTTCAATTATTCATATCCTTTTAGTATTTTAATTATACAGAGGAGTTAATCAATGCAAATATTTAGACCATTTTAGCAGGTGTACCAAGTTTGAGCTCATTTGGACATGTTTAGCAATGTTAAGTTGCTCAAATTAGAAAATGGACAGAGATGGTTTCGAGGGAATTTGATGATGTTATCTTGTTCTCCAAGCCATGAGACTTGGCAAGATCATCAAATATGGCATTTGTGACATGCTAGAATTTTAGTTATGATCAACTAAAACAAAACTATAATATTCTTCAATAGCAAAAAGAATCAACTAAAAAGCTTTTATAAAACTCTAGTTATGATCAAAATAATATTAACTTAAAACTATATAAAATTTATGCAACTAAAATTTTCATAAAGTATTTTTTGTTAATAACTTTAATAGCAAAAAGAATTAAATGAAAACTAGGCATGTATGCTACTGTTTTTGAATCTGTTTAAAAGAAAACTAAAACTAAAATATCCTAAAAAGGTCTAAAACCAAAAACAGATTTAGTCCCGGTTGGTACCACCAACCGGGACTAAAGGCCTCCCTTTAGTCCCGGTCCGTGCCACCAACCGGGACTAAAGGCCTGGGTTTCGCGCCCTTTGGGCTGCCGAAATTTAGCTTTAGTCCCGGTTGGTGCCTCCAACCGGGACTAAATGTAGGCCTTTAGTCCCGGTTGGAGCCACCAACCGGGACTAAATCTCGGGCTATATAAACCGCAAGGACTTAGCGAAAATTTTCCTCCCCCAAACTTCTCCATCGCCTCTCCTCGCCTCGACGTGCTGCCCCGACGCCGTCGCCGACGCCCTGCCCCGACGCCGTCGCCGACGCCTCCTCGCTGTGAGCGCCGCCCCGATCCCCTCCTCCTCCTCCTATTCCACCCCCTGTTGGGTGCCGACCCCAACACCGGCCGCCCGCGCTGCTGGCCCACCCCGACGCCGCCCGCGCCGCTCTGCTGGCCGACGCCGGCGTTTTTTTTTAATTAGAGATATTTGTTTCAGATCATGTTGAGAACATAATTGATAGTTTCAGATGTGCAAAAATATCCCCGCAAAAGTCATTTTTTATAGCATTATTCATGTTCTCAAAGTCATTGATATTATTCATGTGTAATATTTATGCAAATGTTTTATAGTATTATTCATGATCAAAGTCATTTTTTATAGCATTATTCATGATCAAAGTCATTTCATTTGTGATATTTTTGTTCCGAGCGTATGTAATGAATTTGTGATATTTTCATGTGTAATATAAATTTTTGTTCATTGAGATGAGATGAGATGGATGAGATGAGATGGAGATGGATGAGATGAGATGGAGATGGCTGAATTTTTTTGTTTGTTTTGTGTAGTTTTACTAGGTTTTTAGATACATATACTCAATGTGATAGATAGATGTCCAATGCCTCATATCGCGAACATAGTTATATTCGATAATTGATCTTCATATAAATGAAGCATAAAAGTTTAGCAAACAGTTTAGCAATCACTTAGAAATTTTCATGTTGTAGGAGTACTTGTAAAAAATTTCAGAGTTGTTCATTGACTTAGAAATTTTCATGTTGTTCATTGACTTAGACATGAGGGGGGGGGGTCGTTAAAACATAACCCCGATAACTTCGGTATAACTTCGACATGAGGGGGGGGGGGTCGTTAAAACATAACCCCGATAACTTCGGTATAACTTCGACATGAGGGGGGAGGAGGCCCCGACGATCGCCGGAGGAGTCGTCCCCGACGATCGCCGGAGGAGTTGTTCCCGACGATCGACATGAATAAACTTTGTACATGTGTTTGGTGCATTTTAATGTCTATTTGCTGCTGGTATTTAATGAATAAACTTTCTTTTACACTTGCTGAAAAACTGCTAAGTCTGAAACTGACTGTTATAAAACTTGTCAACTTTGCATGATGTTTGCCACTAATCCATTGCTCATATGCATATGATTCCTTCTTGTGATTTGGTCTATGTAATGTGTACTTTGATGCCATGCCCTTGGTTGCCATGTAAAGTTGTTGTAGCATGACTCAATCTTGCTCTCAAGTTGTCATCATAATGTTACTGTTTTGCATTCCCAAATTTCATTAAGTCTGAAAAACAGCTTATCTCTCATGGTTGTATATTGCCATGTTGTAATATTTGCAGAAACTATGGAACACGACAGAGACTTAGAGCAAGAAGAGATGTTGGGGGATATAATCCGCGACGGATGTGATGATATCACCTCACAGTTTCTCAATGACTCCGATGGTGAGGGAAGAGAGGATGACGGCTCCGGTGATCGGATGGAGGGAGAAGATGACGGCTCTGGCGGTGTTGGAGCCTTAACTATTGCAAAGTCCGGCGAGGTATATTAATTAAGCCTATTGACTAGATGCATTAACTGGTTTTAGCCCTCCAGATCGAGCCAACCTTCTGTAAAGAGACGAGGCCCGAAGAAAAGGTTGGGCGAGAATGAAAGGTTCACGATCAAAGAAATCGCTGCAGATGGCAAACCGACTGCTCCCAAGCGGACCGTAGACCGATTTATAAGTCAGTGCGGAGTTGTTGTTAGGGACAACATCCCGATCAGCATTCAAGAATGGAATAAGCCAAAGGCGGATGATGGAGTTTCTTATGTCGACGATAGATCCAAAGATGAGCTTTGGAATACGCTCATGACAAATTTCAGCCTACCGCCAGAGGTGGATCCAAATAGCAATGTTGTAGAGCGAAAAGTCAAGGCGTGGGCTCTTAAGAAGATGGTCGAACAATTCAAGAACTGGAAGAAAGATTGCACGAAAAGTTTGTCCTGAAAAAGAAGACTCCAACATTCACCGGTCAATATGAGAAGATGAAAGATCACTGGCCCGCATTTGTGGCGTACAAGACATCGGAGAAAGGTAAGAAAAGGTCACTGATAAATAATCAAAATGCTGCAAAGAAGGAATATCACCATATTACGGGGTCAGGTGGCTACAAGGTTGCCCGGCCTACGTGGGACAAAGCTGAGAACGACCTGCTTGATAAAGGGATCCATCTAGAGACATTGAACTGGCCCGAACGGGCAAGGACTTGGTTCTTCGGACATGGGGGAACTTTGCACCCAGAAACAGGGAAGTGTGTTTATACGAAAGCTCAACTTGCAACACCCGTCAAAAACATTCAGGATGCAATCCAGGCCGTGCAGGAAGGGAAGTTCCATCCCAACAGAGAAAAGGACGAGCTATCACGCGCCCTCGGGAATCCTGAACACCCTGGACGAACACGAGGCACATCAGGCTCCGTTCGGTGGAAGGTTGGGTTTCCCGACAGCAGAGACACTTATAGAAGCCGAGGGAGAAAGAAGAAAGAGGATGCAGACCGGCTGCAGAAGGTAGAAGAAAGATTAGCGTTGCAGGAGAAGCAAATAGAGGCACTTAACAGCCAGCGAGCTACCGGCCCATCATCTCAGCGGCACGAAGATCCTTCATTCGATACTTCCCACGGAGCTACCCCACCATCTCAGCAGAAAAGTAGCGTGGCTTCCACGGAGCTCGTTCGGCCGCCCATAGATTATATCACGGCTCCTGATCGCTACCCCGTCGATGATATCACGGAGAGGGAACATTGTGATCTACATGTGAAATGCATGAACATAACCTTGAAGGTGGCGGTCGGCTATGCCTTACCTCGTGTACCTGATGGAACTTACCATTGCTCTTCGATTCCAGATGGCTATGCTGTTGTCGGGGTGGATGAAGTTACCAACGGATTTGAGCAGCTAGAGCTTGAGTACCCTACAGGTGAAGGGGAGACTCATCTGGGAGATGCCATAAGGACTACCATTCTATGGAGAAAGGAACACATCGTGCTTCCATACTGGACGCCGCCTCAGCAGACTCAGCCGGAGGAGGCCCCTCAGCAGACTCCTCACACTCCAGCTCCATCTCCGCTGCCTCAGCCGTCTCCGCCGCGTCAGCACACTCCGTCGCCTCAGCTGTCTCCGCCGCGTTAGCGGACTCCGCCAGAGGAGGCCCCTCAGCAGAATCCGCCGCGTCAGCTGACTCCGCCTCCTCCGCCGCCTCAGCACCGGCAGAAGAGATCCGCCGCCGCTCCGGCGGCTAGTAGTACAACAGCGAAGAAATCCAGAGCAGGTAGCGTCAAGAAGGCTCCTGCCAAGTTACCATACGACAGGACTGAGGAGGAAACCAAGGAGAACGTGGCTGCCGACATGAAACGCCAGCTTGCACCGACCCGTCCAGATCCAACGGAGAAAATAGATCCGGTAAAAGCGAGGCGCTTGCTGGAAAACCTTACAAAACCACCGCCGCCTCCGCTGCTATCAAACTATGACCGCTCTATTGTAAAGTCATATAGAGATCCACAGCAGCGGTCGGGAAGTAGCAGTAGTGCAAGGGGGAAAACAATTCCCCAGCTCGGCGAATAGAAAAACCAATTGTGCCCCCCGCTCAAGGTGTTTACCGATATCGCTAATGATCCGGGGGTAGCGGCCGCTGATCCTGGTTTCACTCTTGGTGATTACTTAGGCGATGAGGTACAGTTCGAAATGGCTGAGTTAGCCTTTAAATTCGAGCACGGGAAGCCTCTCGTCAGACCTGAGGAGCTCCCGCATCTACCAACGATGATGCGAAGATTGCATGACTGGTACTTGGAAGCCTCAAAGCAAGGGAGCAACTATATCATTGCGGGAATTAAAGATGAGCATTATTTCAATGGAGACGAGGAGATTTTCATTAAATTTGAAGAATTATTTTAGTTATACAATCAAGACGTCATCGACAAATCTATCGTAAGTTGCTATTATTTGTAAGTATCATTTCTGTAATTAAGTCTCTAGCTCAGCTCGTTCATTGCATGTATAATTATCCTCACTATATATATTATGCAGAAAGAAGATCCTCGAATGCAAAAGAGGACAAATCTATGACATTGGGTTCATTAACCCAAATACTATTCATGAATTTACGGTAAAATGGAACGCCAAGGATACAGAGAAGAACTTGGTAAGGGCGTTAATTAAACAACAAACCAAAAGGGAAATACTATTTCCTTACAACTTCCAGTGAGTGTTATACTGTCTTGTACACATCATTATGTTTCGCTTACTCGATGTTAAGTGTAATTGATGAGCTATACGTGCGCAGGTTCCACTTTATTCTGCTAGTCATTCAGTTTGACGCAGGAAAAATACTTGTCATGGACTCGTTACGTAAAGACCCTGAGATGTGGGCGGACCTAAAAAAAATTCTCCAGAGGTAATTTCAATCATTATCGCACTATATTGGCAACTATCGTTCATTTCCTGATATCAAGTAATTAATAACTCCTTTATTCATTTTCTTTGCCGGGCAGGGTTTGGAAAGAGTTCACCAAGCAAGTTAGGGGTGAATGGAGAGAGGAGCTGCGATTTGAACAACTCAGTGTAAGTAGTACTAGCTAGGTCCGCGCATCTCTTTGATTCTAGTTTCAATACCACTATCATGTTTGATTATTATTTTGATTGAACTCTATTCTCGTAAAGTGCTCGAGGCAGAGATCCGGGAATAAATTATGTGGATACTACGTTTGCGAGTTCATTCGCCAGACGACCTCTGAGACGGGTAGATTTTTTGAAAAATTTGAAGTACGTAAACAATATTCACAAATTTATTTTATTACCATCAATTGTGTTGAGTTTCTTTCATATATATATATATATATATATATATATATATTGACCCCCTTCTTTAAATTAGATCGAACGGAAGCGGGACGAACTCCTACCAAAGGCTCGCATACGAGCAATTCAAGAGGAATTGGCGGGATTCTTCCTTCAAGAGATCATAGCTAAAACCGAAGAATACCATCGAGAATTGGTAGTGAATGTTGGTAATTAGATATTAGGGATCGTAAAAGATGTTACATTGTATATATGCATGAACGTGTACTATACGTAGTAGCGTCGAATAGATATACGAAAACTTGTTGTTCGACCAAGCACGGAGAAAGAGATGTCACTTCTCTCTATATTCATGACAATTTGTGTAATGATTCATTCATTGCTATATGTAGTAACTAGCGTCGAGTTGAATGGAAAACGTAAAATAAAAACGAAAACCCTAAATGTAAAAGAATTGAATGGTAAACACAAAAAGAAAAGGGGAAAACACAATATGAAACCCCTAAACCCTCCAAAACCCTAAACCCCTCATTTCAAAAAAAAAAAAAAAAAAAAAAAACCCAGCGCTTGGCAGGTGCTGACGCGTGGCTGTCTTTTATTCCCGGTCGGTGTTACCAACCGGCACTAAAGGTCCTCCTGCCTGGGCACCCCACAGCGGCCACGTGGAGCTCTTTTAGTCTCGGTTCGTAACACAACCGGAACTAAAAGTGAGGGCCTTTAGTCCCGATTGCTTAGTCCCGGTTACAGAACCGGGACTAATGCCCTGTTTTCTACTAGTGACTCATATCCTACCCCTACACGAATACCACATGAAGCGCCCCAGTATGTGCACGATGGCCTGCCTTCGCCGGAGATTATGGCCCAGGCGACGATGCAGTCGCATCCATCTCGCTAGCATATATGAAGCGACGTGCAGGTGGATGAGGCGCATGCGTGGTCCTCATTTAAGTATGATCCGGCCACCCACAACCACTGCTCGGTCGCCACCAGCGAGGGCATCGGCAACACCCGTGATGGCTACTGTTGGGACATACCCAGAGACCAGCTCGCCCTCCTCGCTCTCGCTCGCTCGCGGACAGAGGTAGAAAATGAAGAGCAGCACACTGAATTTTTCCAGGCGACGAACGCCATGCCGCACAAACGGCGCCACACACGCACATACGCACGCACACACGCGCGGTTTATCCTAACAGACCCTGTCCAGCAGCGCCTCGCCGGCTTCCATGCCTCCCAGTGTGGCTTCTGCACTCCCGGCATGTGCATGTCCATCTTCTCCGTCCTCGTCAAGGCTGACAAGCCCCGCGACCCCGCCCCAACACCGGGATTCTCCAAGCTCGCCCGTTCCGAGGCCGAGCATGCCGTCTTCAGCAACCTTCTGGAAGAAAGGCACCGACTGTGCCGACGTCGGCAAGCTGCCAGAATACTCCAGCGGCGCCGTCTGCACCTTCCCTGAGTTCCTCAAGTCCAAGATCAATGATGCTCTAGCAGTGAACGCCGGCGAAGACGGCTGGTACGTGCAGCTTTCGGTTTCCTTTTTTCTTCTTATGTGAGTTTCACAGCAGAGCCATGCACCACGAGTCAACCAACCAGGCAGAGCCTGCCAACGGTTCCATCTGAGACCCTCTATTTGCTGATTCTTAAAGCTGCTTGTTGGTGCTCTAGGCTACTCGCGAAGGTATATAAATTGATGAAATTTGTTATAAAAGAGCAAGGTGGGACTATTTCATAAGTTAGCAAACCAACCCACATAACAGATACATTGTCTTAGCGCACTTGGCTAGAGACATTGGCACGGGCTGAGGAGGTGCAGAGTTCGACCCCAACAACTGCCATTTTGGACAAAAACGGACGAAATTACGGTGGTAAGAAACGCTTCTCCCTTTAAGCAAGGTGGGACTATTGCATAAGTTAGCAAACCAACCCACATAACAGATACATTGTCTTGGCGCACTTGGCTAGAGACATTGGCACGGGCTGAGGAGGTGCAGAGTTCGACCCCAACAACTGCCATTTTGGACGAAAAACGGACAAAATTACGGTGGTAAGAAACGCTTGTCCCTTTATTAGTAGATATAGATAGCAAAACGGCCCGTGCGTTGTAACAGGAGAAAAAAAATCATAATCTCCGATGGGCATGACCACATTTTGCTGCATCACCGAGATACACTATCACTCTCATTTTCATGAAATCGTGAACAATTTTTGAAAATCATGAACATTTTTTAAACTCGTGAACATATCTGAAATCGTGAACATTTTTCAAATTCCTGAACATTTTTATAGATTTTCAAACATTTTCTAAAATCATGAACATTTTTTGAATTCATGAATATTTTATGCTATTTGCAAACATTTTTTTTAAAATTGTCAACATTTTTTAAAACATTTAGAATTGACGAATATTTTTTTGGAAATTGGTGGAACAATTTTTGAAATTCGCGAACATTTTTTTGATTTAACTAACATTTTTTGAAATGCATGATCATTTTTTGAATCAGCAAACATTTTATGAATCAATAAACTATTTTGTAAGTCACGAACAGTTTTTGATTTTTTAGGATATTTTTCAATTCATTAACATTTATTGAATTGGCGAAAAATTGTTCAATTTCATTAACATATTTTAATACACGAAATTTTAAAAAAATCATGAACATTTTTTGATTTCCCGAACATTTGTTTGAAAAATTGCGAACATTTTTTTCAATATGTGAACATTTTTGAAAAATCATGAACATTTTCTGAATCCACAAACATTTATGAATTATTAAACATTTTATTTCAAAATTCTCTTTTTTAAAATTTTCGGAACTTTTTTGAAGTCCCAAATTATTTAAAGTAGGAAAAAACGAAGACGAAAAAGGAAAACAAAATTTAAAAAACAGGCCTCTCGGACATGTGCCGGCCCAAATAGGCGCGATGTGTCTTATCCCAACGCGCAGAGTGCAATATAGAAGGTTCCAACTGCACGGGCCGGCCCAGGCGGGGATTCTCCTGTGTGAAACGTTTTTTATCACTTGTGGCATCGGTGGGTAATATTTTGCAACTTTAGGGGCAGTTTCGGTGACGTACCGCCAGAAGCAATAACCCATTTATTATTATAGGTAGGAATTTATTATTATTACTAGCACATATGCCCGTGCGTTGCAACGGGAGAAATAACTGAGCTTTATTCAAATTTTGTGATGATTGTATCTGCAAAACACGTTCACAGTTCATGCAAACTTTAATCTTAACCAAGATCCGTGAAAACATGACAAAAAACTTTTTAGTGTTGTACTCATGATACATATCTAATTAATTGTTCCTGTCTTGTCAAGCATCTCATCAAAATCTTTTAATCTTTGTAGTCATTTACTAACAAAAAACCTAATATATTTTTTACCATCACAACGGCTGTTTTTTCCAACCTTAGTCCTCGTTGTCTGCCTCAACTTACCTGGACAAAAAACTACAAACATAATTTGCATACTTCAAAGAGCACCAAGCAAATAAAAATAAAATGTTTAGAAGTAACTCACCACCAATAGAGCAGGCTTAGGGCCCGACCAGTTATGCGAAGTGACTGCCTATAACATTTAAGGACGCCCGCATGAAAGATGAAAGCCCGTAAATCCATGAATTGAGCCACTAAAGAACATACACTACTTGGCAACAAGCATGGATAACACCATTTGGATCTTCTTGGTGTTTATTTTTTCCTTTATTATCAGGATACAAACTCCTTTGACTTGTTTGTTAGGCCGTAAAATTGTTTAGCGGCGCTGACTCAAGGGTCAGAAGTTGAGGACACAAAACGATCTCCAGTTCTTTTTCAATCATCTAAGAGCAGCTAAATTAAAATTAAAATTTCCGACAGACTCACATGTCATCACTTACCCTCCATCTGAATATTTTTGGGATCCAAAAGTGTTGACTCAGGAGTCACAATAAAAAGAACTATTTTGCAATGCTTTTTCAAGCATCCAACACAATGTGTGTGCGACCTACAGTACATATTAATTGACTATGACATCTTACCTAGTGTACACAGGAGAACAAGAGAGAATATCTAGTGTAGCACATCACCACCAAAAAAACTACTCTAGATCATACAACCAATATTGTACTACTTAGTATCCAGCGCAAATCATACAACAAAAGCCACTAAAAGAAAGCTTTGTTACTTCAGTAATCCAGAGTCTTTGCCCCGCCGTAAAAACTACTCCCTTCGCCCTGCAATATAAGATGTTATTGCAATCAATATGCTCACGTATTGGTGGTAATAACATCATATATTGTGGGACAAAGCGAGTAATTCAAAAGAAAGGATGACTGACTGCGAGGGCGCCCCTGACTGTGATCTCCATCGAGGGGTGCCGGGAAACAACAACTAATCAAACACTTACTAACCAATCAATTAGCCAGTGAATCAGCCCCTATCATCGTTATATTAGCACCAACTATACAAACTTGGTTTACCAGATGATGAACTTAATTACGACTGCAACAATAACAATAAAAAAATATCAATTGGTCTTGTTTCAGTGAGTTACCTAGCTAGCAGCCTACCTTGATGAATAAGTAACAGAATAGTACGTGGCGTCGAGTTGATAAGGCAGGGACCGTGGCCTGATGTTGTCGTCCGAGCACGGACTGGGTCGGCCATCTGCAGAGGTGTCAAGGCGGACGCGTCCGCATCATATAGGTGAGCTCGGCGTAACAGTTGGGATGCCCCATGCGTGCCGTGGAGTGCGCGAGCTCGGTAGTTGAGATGTGTATCTGCTGCCATCTCGGCTGAAGACGCGGAAGGCCTCGGCGAGCTGCACGGGGTCGACAATGACGGAGGAGGGGCAGGGCCAGAGGAGGAGCTGCACGCCACCCACTGGGAGGACGCGAGCTAGTTGAACTCGACGGTGCCGTTACCCATCGGCGTGCTGATCTCATCCCTCGTGGCTCGGCAGATGCCAAGTGAGCGGAGAAGCATGGCTATTTCGAGAAGGTGCCGCCACGGTCGAAGTCGAAGCGGACGAAGAGTTTGCAGAGTTGCGGCAGCTCCTCATCCCAGAGCCGCGCCCGACCGCCAGGGCACATACATCAGGCACGCACAAGCAAAACACATACATATGCATCTCCGTCTCTCCGACTCAGCACGCTTCACACAAAGTAACACCAGTAATGCATAAGGCACATCACATATGCAACTCTGATTCAGTATTCAGTTATTCACCACTGTGTAGATCCAGCAGCGAGTTAGACGGTAAGGAGAGTGCTACTGGTTTGGAGACAGCACCATGTATGTACGGGAGGTAAGTTAATTTTGGGGAGACAACGCCAAGTAGCCGATGCCGCCGTCCCGGTGGACGCCGAAGCCATGGAGAGGAGCAGCACATGGGTGACGGCTTGGGAGACGGGACGGCTCGATGGACACGCCAGCAGCAGCCGCCCACCAACGCCGCTGCTGATTCTAGCTGTCGCTTGCAGGACAAGGTCGAGCCACCATAGCCCCGCAGCCTCACGCTACAGGCTGCACCACTCCCTCCGCCGCTCCGCCCCGTCGTGCGGCCCGACCTCCTCATCGACCAGTCGCGGAGGTCTCCAGAGCTCACACACGCCTCTCGTCCGTGTCACCCAAGACGCCATTGGGGATAAGCGGAGAGCGTGCTCCCATCACCCAGCCGCTAGGATGCGCGGCAGGAGAGTGTGATCCCGTCTCCTAGCCGGTGTGCACCACTGCAGGGCCGCCTAGGACCGCGGGGCATAGGAACGGCGACCCAGTACGCCGAGGAAATCAACGGGACCTCTAGGGAATTAGCAGATTGCTTTTACTTTATAACTTCTTGTTCTCGCGGGATTGGTTTCAGATATGTATACGACTTCCGTTCTCCAGTAGGAGTCGGATTATACATGGAATGTGGACAACTTACCAAACCGAGCGTGACGGACGAAAATCAGGAACACGTCGCACGAAGGCAAACCTGGTATTTTGGACATCAGATCGGATGACGTACGAAACTGGACAGGCGGGGTGGACGGACGAAATTACGGTGGTAAGAAGCGATCGGTGCTTTATTATATATATATATATATATATATATATATATATATATTATATATATATATATATAATATAATATATATATATATATATATAATAATATATAATATATATATATATATATTATATATTATATATATATATATTATATATTATATTATATATTATTATATATATATATATATATTATATTATATATATTATATATATATATATATTATATATATATATTATATATTATATATATATAAAAAAAATTAGGTTAGGTATAGATATAGATATAGATATAGAATAGATATAGATATAGATATAGACTAGCAAAAGAGCCCATGCGTTGCAACGGGAGAGAAAACATAACACACGCTCTTAACCCAACAACCATCACTCAAGACCACAACAGGTCCATCTCCTTTATTTTAGCGAGGCATCATATTTGTGTTGCCGCTTATCCTCCTTCTCACCCTCGCCGCCGGTATGAAAGAAAAACGGATCGTGCGCTATAAATTATAAGTTTGCTTTCAAAACAATATTTAAAAAATATTTAACAGGTAAAATTAACATCATATTCAGATTTCACACATTTTTCTAATCAAATTTCATATATAACATGTTAAAATCGGAGTTACGGTTTAAAAGATACGGATAATTTAGAAAATCATTTGTTTGACTTAAATATCTTTTAAAATAATATTTAAAAATACTTAACAGGTAAAAATAATCTCATTCATATTCTACATATTTTTTTAATCAAATTTCATATATAACATGTTCAAATCGGAGTTACGGTTTAAAAGATATGGATGATTTAGAAAAACATTTGTTTGACTTAAATATGATCCGCGGATGAATTACGTAAAAGATCAGGGGGTTTCGAAAAATGTAAAATAACGGTTCGGGTGTGACTTAAATCCGGACTGCGGATTGATTTCAAGAAAACACAGGGGCTTTTGTGTAAAATACGAAAAAACGATTCATTTTTACTTACAGGACTGCGGGTTGAATTCTCTGAAATAGAGAGACTTTTCTGAAAAATGCCATGACGGACGACCAGAAACCCAATTTGCTTTATTATTATAGGAAAATGGCCCGTGCGATGCAACGGGATAAAAATTCTGTCAAAAGTTGCATCGTGTCTTGGTTTCAGAGAATTGGCTCACGGGCTTTTTAATCCCGGACAGAGGTAGTATTTGAGAGAATTGATCAAAAGGCAATGGTAGCAAATAGCTAGGCGCCTGGGTAGAAAAAATTGACGTGTATTTAAATTTAGTGAGAGTTCTATGTCTATCAACACTTTGGTTATAGGTTCTGCACATGTCATCACACTTAATGACATTAAGTCCTCTATCCGTTATTTATTATTAGGCCGGGAGTAATTCAATATGCTAGTGCATATTAATCCCAAGGGCGTTACAAATATATTATCATGCACAACCTCTAATCCCATTTTAATTACAGTTGACACCACCATGATATCTCAATGGCCAGCGCTAGGCGCCATCCGGATGTAGGGAGGAAAAAAAGAAAAACAGGGTCCGCAACGTCTAATCGATCTCCGTGTAGCCGTTAATCGCTATCCACCTCACACACTTGTCGTTTCGCATCTATCCTCATGCGCCTCGTTGCTGCAGCCGGCTCGCTGACACCGATGATCACTGCTGCACCCCCCCGTCGCAGCCGGCTCGCCGTCAGCCACCAGTGGCATGGTAATTTGCTGGGACTTGGGAGTTTAATTATTGCAGGATGATAATCGGTTTTATGTCGGTTTTATCTTCTCAGGAGCAAGCAAAGTATAGCTTGTACTCAACATTTTGACATTTAACATGTATGTACTACAATTTCAGAAGGGCAATAATACCCAATGCATTGCCTTCCATGAACTATCTTGATCTGCTAGCAACCCCATTTTAATTCGGTGCATGGGTACTATTTTATTCGGCATTGGTGGTTAAAACATTCAGTACCGGTGCATAAAATATGAGCTTTTGTATTTTGAAGGAAAAGAAGGCTTGTGTATGTTGAAGTTGCTAATTCCCATGAACAGCCACGGGGTGAGGAGAGGTTCGCATGTGATGGGTATAGGATAGAAAGAAACTACTGGACCAGTAGGCCTAGGCGGTGGTGTAGGACCCAGTGGACGCGTGTGTATCTCGCGCGAGGCGGCCGACGCCCAGCGCAGCGCTCCTCACAAGTGCGTGGTAGCTGGATTATTTCCCACGCGCCCGAGCGCGTCTTCACATCCACGAAGCAGCAGCCTTCACGTGAGCTGGTGATCTGTAGCAGCAGCAGCAGATGTATCCCTCCGCTTCCTCGCAGCCGCCATGCCTGCAAGGCATCCCCACCCAGCAGAGCTGCGCACGCCCTTGGTCTGCCCCATGCCCTCCTCACGCAGACGGCCTCGGCGCCTGATGCGGCCATCCCCACGCCGTGTCTCCCCTCCGGCCCCTCCCCTTCTGCCTCCCCTGATGCGGCCATCCTCGCAGGAGGTCGACCGACCACGAGTGGGTCGAGAGCCAGCCACCCCGCCGGTGATCTGCAGTAGCTGCAGCAGGACCCCGCCGGTGAGCCAGCTCCTCCCCGCGCTTCTCCCTCCCTTTCTGCCCCCAGTCTCCTCTCTTTTCTCACCCTCTCTTGAACAGGAAGCAGCAGCTCCAGCACCCATGGAGCTCCGAACGCCATCTGGCCACCCGATGCCCGAGTGCCGCCGGCCAAGGACCCGCCGGCGTCCAGACCCCCTCCACGCCATCCCCATCTCGCCGAAGACCTGCACCAAGTCCCATCCAGCGCCCGCGCCACCCTTCGACCCCCGCCCCGCAGCTCTGGAGCCCGACCGCTTCAGCCGCCTCGCGGTGGAGAACGCAAATTGATAAGCTGCGGTACTGCCCGGTGGTGAAGCGGTTTAATTAAGGATTGCGGGTTGCCAGGTAGTGTCGTCCTGCGGCGGCGCCGCGGTCACCGCGCAGCCGGACTGGAAGGTGACCGGCGAAAGCCTTGCACGACGGAGCCGCCGCGACTGACTTGGACGCCCGACGCCGGCGGCGACGGCCTCGTGGCTCTTGGAGACGCCAAGCCACGCCTGGTCCTCTCCTCCAGCCTCCTCTCGCGCCCGCCAAGCCACGCCTGGCCCCCTCCTCCAGCCCCGTCCGCCTCCGGCCGCCGCCGGCAAGCAGAGCCGTTGTCCGTGCGCTCCGGCCAGCTCAGACCGCCACCTCCTCAGCTTGGCCACATCAGCCGCCCCTCTGAACTTCCCCGTCGGTCTTCGCCTCCTGCACGAGCCCCCGCCGTCCTTGCACTCCGGCCAGCTCCCCGTCGCGCCCGAGACCGCCTCGAGTCTTCCTGCCGAGGCCTCCGCTGCGACCAGCCTTTAACATGGGTCTCCTGCCCGCCGCGACGCCGGCGGCAAGCGGCGGCGCGTGCCCGGCGGTGGAGAACGGCAGGATAAGCTGCGAGACGCGCGGTGGTGAGCCAGTCCAATAAGAGATAAGGGTCGCGGGTATAATTTCTAACAAATGCAGGGGTTTTTACGCAAAAATGAAACGTTTTTTCAGAGTGCCACTTAAACAGGGACTGCGGGTTGATTTCAAAGAAACAGAGAGGCCTTTTCGCAAAAACACCGACGACGTACGACCAGAAACCCTATTTGCTTTATTATTAGGTAGAGATATAGATTATTATTATTATTATTATTTGAACATGATTATTATTATTATTTATTATTAGGTATAGATACAGAGTCGTGTTGGTGTACCCATCAGATTCGTCCGGTTCCTGCTAGACATAATAACAGAGTAACGAACGGTTGCCGCTGCGATATAAAAAGTGTTGGTGTACCCATCAGATTCGTCCGGTTCCTGCTAGACATAATAACAGAGTAACGAACGGTTGCCGCTGCGATATAAAAAATTCTGTCTAACGATAGACACCAACACGCTTCAGCCGGGGTGGTACGTGCTAGCCGTGGAAAAGTAGGAGGTCACGCGTTCGATACCCAGACAGCCATCTATTTACGATTTCTTCCTCCATCCTGATAGGTAGGACCCCCACTCCTGCCGAACTGAAGCCAGAAAGTTACAGTAGCTAAAATCGAAGAAAAAAATAAGGTGCACTTCAAAAAAGAAAAAAAAAATAAGGCGGATGCTATGAATAAGTCGGCTGATAATACCCAAACATAAGCCGCCTCGCAGACCGTAGGATCCGTGGAAGTCGGGCCGCTAGGATTGATTCGCGCGGGGTGGTTGAGCCGCTTGTGCACCTGTTTCACACATCACATCACGTGGGTTTTATGCCCCACAAAAGCTTGTTTAATTGACGTACCAGTTAACCTCCACGGATCAAGCTAGCTGCTTATAGGTTTACAACGCTTTGTACGACCAAGCTAGTACCAAGCCGTACCTTGTCGCTGGCCGGCTCGTAGCAAGCCGTCGCTCCACCCCCCCGGCTCGCAGCAGTTGTAGCTGACTCGCCGTCTCCCTCGTCTCCTCACAGCACGGTGTCACTCAGCTTGTAGTAGACGACGACCATCCCTCGCCCGATCGCACTTGCCACACGTAGGGTCCTGCGCCGCCACTCGTCGCACCATCGTCGTAGCACATGTTGACCGTCGTCGCAACATCCCATGACCGTCGTTGCAACACCCTATCACCGCCATCATACTAGTGGTCGTCATTCGCCGTTGTCGCAACACCTCATGATCGTCATTGCAGCATCGGTCGCCGCCTACAACATGTGTTGACCGTCATCGCAGCATCACGTGACTGCCGCAACACGGGTGGTCGTTGTTGCAACACTAGTCATTGTCGTTGCAACGTGCATTGACCATCATGGCAACATGTGATGGTCATTGCAGCACTGCTAGTCGTTGTTGCGGCACCAATCGTCGCAACATGAGTTGACCATCATCGCAACACGTGATGGTCATTCTTGCAGCAGTGCGCATCCGACTTGCAACATCGTCTAAGCACCGCCGCCCATTGTCATAGAAAAAATATTCTTGTAACAACACCGCACGTTCAAATTGCAACAACGTCGCTAAGTTTTGCAGCATCCCATCTCGACTTCCAATGGTGGCGCCCAGCCTTGTATCGTCTCGTCCCAGCTTGCAGTGGTAACGCCTAGACTTGTAACGTTCCCAAACCGGTTGGCGGTAGCGCATCCAAACGTGTTGCAACGGCGTAGGTCCCCGCATGCAGCGATGGCGCCTAACCTTGCACGTTTTGTCCCTGCTTACAGCAAAGCCGACGAAGCCTTACAGCGACGCGACTCCCCGCTTGCAACTGCGGTGATGCCCGACCGCACCATCCCATCCTAGATTGCAGCAATGGCGGCGGTGCCTGGCCGCACCGCCCCATCCTAGATTGCAGCAACGGCGGTGGTGCCCGGCCACATCGTCCCATCCTCGATTGCAGCAACACCGAGGAGGCTTTGTAGTGGGGCGGATCCGATCGGATCGTCCGATTGACACGTGGACCGGATCGACCGCCTCCACATCCATTGGACCCGCTCGTCACAACCATCTGATCTGGCCATGTCGGCAATTCAACTGTGAAACGTCGTTTGCAACGTGACTCGTGTTGCGCTAGGTAGGTTTGCAACATGACCCATTTCGACCGCGACATGCCGTTTACAACATGACCCATGCTGCGCTCGGTAGGTTTGCAACATGATCCATGTTGCGCTCGTGTTGCAAACACTCAGTTGGTTTACAACATGGTACGTTTGCAAGATGACTCATGTTGCGCTCGTGTTGCAAGTGTTCTGTAGGTTTGTAACAGTACCCTTGCTGCGTTCGTTAAGTTCGCAATATGATCCATGTTGTGCAATGTTGCCGACACTATTGCGTTGTCTTCGCCTCGAGTATTTGCATCGTCGTCGCTCCTAGGTCCTGTCGACGCCACTTTCCCTCGATCTGGTCGGTCCGCAACACAACATGTGTTGTGCTCGGTTGTATTGCAACATGTCCCATGTTGCAATGCGCGTGTGTGATGGAGAGTTGCTGCGTGCCGCATGATAAAATACTAATCAAACGGTCGACGCGTGCCAAACGTTCAATTGGTTGAAGAGAAGCCTTTCCCAAGAAAAATATGTTCGGCCGATCAGGTAAGCTGCTTTTTTTCCCCGCAAAAAAAAAGGTAAGCGTCTTTTTTTGTACTAAAGGATGAAAATGTTGATTTCCATCATGTCCTATCCAAAATAACTGCTACAGCTCACCTGAGAGGCCATTCGCCAAAAAAAAAACAGCTCACCTAAAAGGCTGCTGCTAATTCACAGAGCAAATATGCAGCGTTGTCCAGGGTACACATAAAACGCGGTTTGCTTCCCACGTGGGTGGAGCCCACCAGATTCGTTGTTATGCTCCAACAAAACGTGCCAGAGAAATTGGTCCGATGGATCAGACACGATCCAACGGCGCGGCACGCCGCGGAAGAGCGAGAGAAATCAGCCGGTTGATTTCAATGCTTTTCCAAAAAATAAACTGCCTATGTGGCACGCCTACTCAACACCAAATTGGGGAAAAACACAAGGGGATAAAATGTGATCAATTGGGCTATAAATAGAGGATTTTCTCAAATTGAGGTCAATTCTGTCACAAGCGTAAATCATGGGGTAAAAAATGGAATTAACTCTTTTTTTTAATCATTACAGTGCGGATTTTTGGAACCTGGGTCTTGGTGCACCCGATTAGGCAATTTTTTTATAAGAAATAGTAAAAAAAAATTCAAAAAAATGTGAAACTTTGTCGGAACAAGCATTGTCTAGTGTATTACTCACGTGTAAAGTTTTGGAACAAAATGACTTCTGTGGTATTATTGGCAAAAAAGACAAAAATGCAAGTACAAACTATGTGAATAGTAAGCTTAATAAAGTATTGATTTTGTTATTATTCGTTCGGAATACCACGAAAGTCATTTTGTCGCGAAACTTTACATGTGAGTAATACACTAGACAATACTTGTTCCGAAAAAGTTTCATAAATATTTGACCATTTTTACTATTTTTTAATATTTTTTTGCAATTCGGGTGCATGTGCACCCATGTCCCAAGGTGTATTTTAAATCATTATCCCTAAAATCTACACTTCGTCGTGGAAGCATGGTCGATGCTGTGTTAACACAAACTCTGTTTCTTTTTTTCTTTTTAATTTTTGTGAATAACACAAACTCTGCTTTTCCACTGTTTGATGATGCATGCATATCAAAGCAACCAAAACAGGGAAATGACTTTTTACACTTTATTCCACCTCCGAGAACAAGCATTGCATGCATGAAATGTTTACATTTGGTTGACTCACATACCAATTATTGCACTGGACAATAAGAGATGAATTCACCCTTACGTCCATGATCGCGCACACAGCACATGCCACAGTTGTAGTATATCTGCACGTGGTCTCCCCCTAATCTCAATTGACGAACGCGCAGCGGTTCCGGACTTCTCCCTTGGAGGGGTCCGTTATCACCCTGATGTTTCCCATCTTGATCATCGACCGCGCGAAGGCCTTGAAGAAGGCATCCTGGCTTCCCGCGAACCGGTCGACGATCGGCGCCGTCGTCCCCGCCGCGCTGGGGTCCGACTTGAGCTCCTGGTCAGACTGGAGGAAGCCACGGTTCACCTCGAGGTTCGTGAAGTAGTTCTTGTCGAATTTGTCGGGTGTTGTCGGGTCGAGGTCATTTAGGGACGACCCGACGCCATTCCTTGGGCACCTCTGTGAAAGGAAGGCTCGGTAGCCCGCATTGAAGGTCGGGTCGGGTCGGTTTGTCCCGCTGAAGTTGTACAATCTGTTCGTGACAAACTGGCATTGCACGCGGCCAAAAGTGTGGGCACCTGGAGGCATTTGAAACAGAGACAAGGATAATTTTTAGATTTGAAACAGAGCCATATATACCAACTCCATCGATTTATAAATCAGTAATTAAACTTGCGGGTTTCTTGTGGAGTTCCTATGGTCAGTTTTTTCTAAGTGATAACTCATTGCACATCATTTTTATTGCCTTTTCTTGATTACGTGACGAGCTTAAGATAAGATTGTCTTATCAACCACAGTACATGCCCTAAGTTTCTTTAAAGCTTATAAGGCTTTCAGAATCAATAGTGTATTAATACTATGAAGGTAAAAGTACGGAGGCGACGCCATGAAAGCAATGTTACATCAAGTTTGTAAATAAAAAACTAAAAAGAATAGTGTGCTATGAGTATATATAGTAGTTTTCGATGTTGTGCTTGTGCGCGAGTTTGGTTTGGTTACCTGAGAGGGCAACGAGGTCGGTAGTATCGTCAAGCGTGGCGTTCCGGAACTTCGCTCTGAGCACGTTCAGGCCGTCGAACGGGCCTGGTAGGTTCTCGGCGTCGGCTTTGCTGGACTTGAAGCCATCCAGCCTCCCCAGCAACACGCTCCACCCGGGTCCTCCTGACTGCATATAGTACATGCGCGCCAACTTAATTAGCATGCATCCATTCCTGTCATCGACTTGCTTGCACAGTTGCATGCATGCGTGATCCACCGACAGAGGAGACACGAGTCACACGAGTCGTCAAATCATGCACTACGAAAGCTGCATCGAACCTACCTACGAATCATGCTCATGCACCCGATTTTTCAGTTCGATCACTGTACGTAACTAGGGGAGTAGTACGTACCAGCTGGACGGAGATCTCGGCGGCGATGGCGAGGATATCGGCGCAGGAGACGACGCCGGGGCAGGCGGCCTCGAGGGCGGCCTTGGCGGTGTCGACGACGTCGTAGCGGCGCGCCGACTTGAAGTTGGGAACCGCGTCCTTCTCCGTCTCCATCCCATCGAAGGTGTCCAGCAGCAGCGAGGCGTCGCACCCCAGCACGAAGCAGTCGTGGAAGTGGAGGCGGATCAGGCTGGCGAAGACGCGCGGGTCCGACTTGTGCGCCTGCACCAGCACCCCCTGCACGATCTTGTACGCGTCCGGGCACGTGCAGTCGTAGTAGTCCACGCACAGGTCCGCCGCCGCCGCCCCGCCGGCGTGGAGGAGGCAGACGGCCACCAGCAGAGCGGCCAAGGTGGCGGCGCCGAGGGCGACTGGGGAGGAGGAGGAAGAAGAAGCCATGTTGCTAAGAGGCTGATGATGAGCACTGTGAGGAAACGGGAGCTGGATTTATAGGCTAAGTTCTACTACTCGATGGTTTTAACATGCATGCATTCTTGAGATTGTTTTACGTAAGTACTTGGGCGGGGTAGGATAGAATTTTGAATGGATGGATGGATGCGCTCGACCTCCAATCGACAACTTGCAAGAGGGAGCAATCAGTTGAGCTCCGTGGACTACTTTTCAAACTTGGTCACGATGCTTTCTTTGATGTTTCCGATTCAATGAATGAGTGTGACTGAATAATGTCGTTAGCTATAGCTACTCTCACATGCTTGCAAACGTATGTGCGGCGTGTCTGCGGTTCAGCCATGTGTTGGGTGGTGTATCGTGTTCAAGTAGTGGCGAGATGAAGAAACATTGTTTTTGGATTTCTATATATCGAATCACAGCTATGCTTCTGCGTAATATATGTTAGCTAGTTTGGACTTTGGAGCAGTAGTACATATAGATGATGGTTTATTTTTCTCCAAAGAACATATGTTCTTCAATCGTGTATGTATATGTATTTCATGTATCTTATCTAGATCTCGTAGCTTCCAAACTATTTGCAGGTTATCTTCAGAGATACACGTGGATCCATATAAGGTGCTCTCTGCAACGTGTGGAGGATCAGACACCTATCACATTTGGATGCAGCCGTAGACTCGATAGCGCGGAACACATTCAACTGGTTTGTTGGCGGTTCAATAGGTTGTGTTCAAGTCATTCTGTCCAAATCTTGTTACTACCTTGTTTTCACTTTGTAATCAAGTAGTGGCGAGATGAAGAAACATTATTTTTTATTTCTATATATCAAATCACAGCTATATATATATATATATGCTTCTGGGTAATATATGTTAGCTAGCTAGTTTGGACTTTGGAGCAGTTACATGTATATGATTTATTTTTCTCAAAAGCATGTTCCTGAATGCGTATGTATATGTATTTCCTGTATGTTTTATCTATCACGTAGCTTCCAAATTGTTTGAAGGTTATCCTCAGAGATACATGATGGATCCGTATGTGATGCTTTTTGCAACATCCGGAGGATCAAGCGCCTATGACCTTTGGGTGCAGCCGAGGGAAGACCGTAGGGCGGGATACGTCCAACCACTTTGGATGGCGGTCTAGTAATACGTTGTGTTTAAGTCATGTAATCCAAATCTTGTTCTCTTAAACCTTGTTTTAACTTAGTAATATGTTTGGATGTTTGCTACGATATTTTGATATAGAGGCCGAGGGTTAACCTCTTTTTTTTTTGAAGAAAAAAAAATCTATCTCGTGGACAACCAGAGCCAGGGAGGTCTTATCAGATTTTTCCTCTTCCTTACCATTAATAGCTCATCAACCAACAGACTGAATGTGACTGCAATTCTCGAGGGAATGTGACGGCATCAACATTCACATATATTGGATATTCTAAACCCAATCAGTACCTTTTGCCAAAACAAAAGATCGGGGTGAGCTGTATATATATAGACGAAACTTCCTTCGTTCTCCATACGATGACGACGGCTGTCCTTCCATGCATACATGCAATGTCCATGTTATTGTACTAACATGATTACAACTAATTTTAGGAGCTTTCACCACTACCATTTTCGTTCACAAATACATGGTCGTAATAAGAGACATGCATGCAGTGAAACTTATCGAACAATCAAAAGCGTAAGGAGTGTGATCGTTGTGTCTGCAGCTAACTACCATGTACGCATAAGTACATGACACTTGGTACGTGAGCTACAGTTACAATGTTGTCGTATGAGTAGATGACACATGCTAGGGACCAACGTATGAATGCCATCCATGTCTGGGCCGGAGAGGTGGAGTGCACGCACAACATTGCTATCGTGAAGCGGAGCTGTGCAATCGTGGCATTAAGGCTCGCTGGCATATCGTTGGCACATACATGACATGATCAATCTCATCATCTTTCATACTGTTTCGTCTAACATCAATGATTTGAGGCTGCTTTGTACACGACGGAGTGCGGACAAACAATTAAAAAGGCAATTTATTTATGGTTCACGGGATCACGTGAAGCTGTAGTTATCTGAGTAGTAGAATCATACTGCCAGCTAGTTTGGTTGTTGGTCACGTCGTGAGAAAAAGCAAGTATTGTCGGTCATGGTCGGTACCAAAATTAGTGAGCCACTAGTTACCTCGGTTCACGATATGGTTTCATGTGTTACAAAACGCGTACGGTAGTAATTAATATCTTACGGAATTTGTTTGGCAAAGATGCTAGGCCGCTGGTTTAAAAGCAAATTCAAAAATCTGACCGAAGAGTCACCTGTCATTGATTATCATGGTCACTCGGCTCGACATTGGCTTGAGCTCGGCTCGAGCCTAGCTTTTTTCAATGAATGACGCTTATATTAACTCAAAATGTAGCATCAAGAGTCACCTGGCATTGACCTATCATGGTGACTTGGCTCAACATTGGCTTGAGCTCGGCCCGAGCCTAGCTTTTTCCGATAAAAGGCACTTTTATTAGCTCGGCTCGAGCCTAGCTAGACGAGCCGCATCGCTTCTCATGAAATCCATAGTGCGCTACTCTCTCTCTCTCTCTCTCTCTCTCTCTCTCCACAAATTGAGGCGGTTGGGGCTCAGCAGGGTGCTAGGCCATCCTATTTGCTCGGCCAAACAAGGAATGTCAGTACCGCTGCTCCAAGGCGGGAGATGAAGACGATGCTAATGGGGCACCTATGTGGCCATTAGAACCAAGCCTCCTCCCTAATGGCTTGCAAGCCTGAGGTAGGCCTGCTAAAGGTGTATGTCTCTTTCTCTTCTTATAACGATCAAGAGGACATATGAACTACCAGGCGACAAGCCTGGTAAGCTATTAAAAAAGAGGACATATGAACTTGGAATGGAAGAAACTAACTGCGGCCAAGGCTAGGATGGGTGCGAACTAGCTGTGAGGGTGGTTGGTGGATAATAGTAGCTACGATATAATTCCAGTGGTAATCAATCTATGAGATTATTCAAATATCTAATCTGATTCACCTGTGAGCTCAGTTCAAGAGACAAACTCACATTTGGTATCAAAGTCTCTTCGTCCTACATCTTTCAATGCATCATCACACACTAGTAGAAAAACTACTTTACGTGAGATACATTAATTCCGGTTTGTAAACGGACCGGCACTAATGTGACCATTAGTGCCGGTTCCAACGGCTAGGCGAGCGGGCATCATTAGTCCCGGTTCGTGTTGAACCTCTAGTACCGGTTCGTGCCACGAACCGGGACTAAAGAGGTGGTGGCAGGCTGGTGTCAGGCTGGGGCCCCACCAGTCCCTTTAGTCCCGGTTCGTGGCACGAACCGGTACTAGAAGCTCGCATTTAGTCCCGGTTTGTGTCATGAACCGGGACTAAAGGTTTTCCTATATAAACCCTTCGTCCAGCCCACGATCGAGCTCTCTGTTCTTCCCCTTTTCCTCTCCTCTCTGTTCTTCCCCAAAGCTCGAGCTCATCCTTCATTTTGCCCAAAATTTGTCAAGACTTGAAGGCCCCCCATCCATCCAAGTGATCACAAAGGTTAGCAACTTTGTCCTTTCATCTCTCATTGGTATATTAGCTCTTGCAATGCTCTATAAATATAGTGATTTGTGGGTTTTAGTTTGGGAGTAATTATATGTGGTAGTTTATTTGATTTATATGCAATTTGAGCTCAAATTAACTCTTAGTTTGCATATGTAGGTGTGGTTTACTTAGTGCCTTCCCGTCCCCGTCCTAACCACCGTCGATCGCCTGCACCGTCCCGTCGCCAGCACCACCTTGGTGAGCCTCTTGTTCTTATCTTTTTTATATAAAAAAATCATGTTTGTGTGATTTAGATATATAGTTACTTGTATAATTTTCTTACCCGTACGTTGTTTGTTATACATAGTGCCATGACTTTGATATCCGTCCCCGTCGGCCCTCGTCCGGTTTATGATTCGGATGTGGTATATTCTCTTTTATAACTATTTGTTGCATTTCGTGTTTATGACAAATTATGCCCATCAAGTTGACATAGATATTTTTATCTAGGAGGTATGTGAACCGGAAATTCCAACCGACCCTCTTGTCGAGAGGTTAAATTTAGTTGAAAAAGAAAACGAGTATTTGAAAGAAAAATTGAAAAGAATTGAAGAAGAGAAGATGAAACTGGAGTTGTATGTTGCCGATGTCGTCGATGATCACAAGATCAAGATGGATGCAATGCGCTTGAAGATTACAAAATTTAAAAAAAATGCCATTGATAGTGAGGCTTGGTATCACTATGTTGTTGGATCAATTGTTACCTTAGTTGCGATCTTGATCGCATTTGTTGTTGCATTTAAATGCTTTAGCTAGAGAATTTGTATGTTGTTTTATGAGAACAAGTGTGTATGAACTTTATGTATGAACTTGTATTAATTTGGTCTTTTCGGTGTTGTGTAATGAAGATGAGCCGACAATGGATGTACGATGACCGATGCTCTCCCTAGTTCATTAATGGCGTGCGTACTTTTCTGGTTGCGGCTGAGGCAAACAAGCGGGCGGATGGTTTTATGTATTGTCCATGTGCTGGCTGTAAGAATGATCGAAATTACTCTAACTCAAGAACCATTCACGTTCACCTGTTTGAGTCCGGTTTCATGTCCGGCTATAACTGTTGGACCAAGCACGGAGAAAGAGGGGTCCTAATGGAAGAGAATGAAGAAGAAGAGGATGACGACAGATATCCTGGCCATGGGTTCCCTGAATACGATGGTACAACAATGGGGGAAGAAGCTGAGCCGGCAATGCGGGAAGAAGCTGAAGAAGAGGCATCAGATGAGCCCGCTGATGATCTTGGTCGGGCCATTGCCGATGCAAAGAGAAACTGCGCAAGTGAAAAGGAGAAGCTGAAGTTGCAGCGCATGTTAGAGGATCACAAGAAATTGTTGTACCCAAATTGCAAAGATGACAAGAAAAAGCTGGGTACCACACTGGAATTGCTGCAATGGAAGGCAGAGAATGGTGTATCTGACAAGGGATTTGAAAAGTTGCTGATAATGTTAAAGAAGAAGCTTCCAAAGGACAACGAATTGCCCGACAGTACGTACGAAGCAAAGAAGGCTGTCTGCCCTCTAGGATTAGAGGTGCAGAAGATACATGCATGCCCTAATGACTGCATCCTCTACCGCGGTGAGTACGAGGATTTGAATGCATGCCCGGTATGCGGTGCATTGCGCTATAAGATCAGCCACGATGACCCTGGTGATGTTGAGGGCGAGCGCCCCAGGAAGAAGATTCCTGCCAAGGTGATGTGGTATGCTCCTATAATACCACGGTTGAAACGTTTGTTCCAAAACAAAGAGCATGCCAAGTTGATGCGATGGCACAAAGAAGACCGTAAGAAAGACGGGAAGTTGAGAGTACCCGCTGACGGATCGCAGTGGAGAAAAATCGAGAGAAAGTGGAAGGACTTTGCAGATGACGCAAGGAATGTATGGTTTGGTTTAAGTGCAGATGGCATTAATCCTTTTGGGGAGCAGAGCAGCAATCATAGCACATGGCCTGTGACTCTATGTATCTATAACCTTCCTCCTTGGTTGTGCATGAAGCGGAAGTTCATTATGATGCCAGTGCTCATCCAAGGCCCCAAGCAACCCGGCAACGACATTGATGTGTACCTAAGGCCATTAGTTGAAGAACTTTTAGAGCTGTGGAGTATAGAAGGTGTACGTGCGTGGGATGAGCACAAACAGCAGGAATTTGACCTGCGAGCGTTGCTGTTTGTAACCATCAATGATTGGCCTGCTCTCAGTAACCTTTCAGGACAGACAAACAAGGGATACCACGCATGCACGCACTGTTTAGATGATACCGACAGTATATATTTGGATAAATGTAAGAAGAATGTGTACCTGGGACATCGTCGATTTCTTCCGAGCAGGCATCCCGTAAGAAAGAAAGGCAAGCATTTCAAAGGTGAGGCAGATCACCGGAAGAAGCCTCGCCACCGTACTGGTGATGATATACTTGATATGGTCAAGGATTTAAAAGTAATCTTTGGAAAGGGTCCTGGCGGACAATCTGTTCCGAATGACGCTGACGGACGCGCACCCATGTGGAAGAAGAAATCTATATTTTGGGACCTACCCTATTGGAAAGACCTAGAGGTCCGCTCTGCAATCGACGTGATGCACGTGACGAAGAATCTTTGCGTGAACCTGCTAGGCTTCTTGGGCGTGTATGGGAAGACAAAAGATACACCGGAGGCATGGGAGGACCAGCAACGTATGCACGGAAAAGACGGCATGGATCCAAAGCAGTATCAGGGTCATGCCAGCTACGCTCTTGCCAAAGAAGAGAAGCAAATCTTCTTCGAATGCCTGCTCAGTATGAAGGTCCCGTCTGGCTTCTCGTCGAATATAAAGGGAATAATAAATATGGCAGAGAAAAAGTTCCAGAACCTAAAGTCTCATGACTGCCACGTGATTATGACGCAACTGCTTCCGGTTGCATTGAGGGGGCTTCTACCGGAAAACGTTCGATTAGCCATTGTGAAGCTATGTGCATTTCTCAATGCAATCTCTCAGAAGGTAATCGATCCAGAAATCATACCAAGGTTAGAGAATGATTTGGTGCAATGTCTTGTCAGTTTCGAGTTGGTGTTCCCACCATCCTTCTTCAATATCATGACGCACGTCCTAGTTCACCTAGTCGAAGAGATTGCCATTCTGGGTCCTGTATTTCTACACAATATGTTCCCCTTTGAGAGGTTCATGGGAGTCTTAAAGAAATATGTTCATAACCGTGCTAGGCCAGAAAGAAGCATCTCCAAGGGCCATGAAACGGAGGAGGTCATTGAGTTTTTTGTTGACTTTATTCCTGACCTTAAGCCGATTGGTGTTCCTGAATCGCGGCATGAGGGCAGACTGGGTGGAAAAGGCACGCTAGGAAAGAATTCAGTAATATGCCATGACGGGCATTCTTGGGTGCAAGCACACTACACAGTTCTACAAAGTTCCGCCTTGGTGGCTCCGTATATCGAGGAACACAAGAATATTCTACGCTCCAAACACCCGGAGCAGTCTGACGACTGGATTACACATGAACAAACGGGGACTTTCGCCGGTTGGTTGCAGACACGTCTCATGCATGACGACACTGTTGCAGATGAGCTGTACTTGCTGTCCAAGTTACCATCTTCGACTATATTGACTTTCAAAGGGTACAAGATAAATGGGAATACATTTTACACGATCACCCAAGATAAAAAGAGCACCAACCAAAACAGTGGTGTCCGCTTTGATGCAACAAACACCAATAGGCCAAAGGACACATATTATGGTTACATAGAGGAGATATGGGAACTTGACTATGGACGTGGTTTGAAGGTCCCTTTGTTTCGGTGCAAATGGGTCAATCTGACAAAAGGCGGGGGTAAAGGAAGACCCGCAGTACGGAATGACAACAGTGGATCTCAACAATCTTGGGTACGCAGACGAACCATTCGTCCTAGCCAATGATGTGGCGCAGGTTTTCTATGTGAAGGACATGCCTACCAAGCCGAGAAAAAGAAAAGATAAGGAAGCGAATACATCATACGATGAGCCAAAGCGCCACATAGTTCTTTCAGGGAAAAGAAACATCGTGGGAGTGGAGGACAAGACAGACATGTCAGAAGATTATGAAAAGTTTCATGAAATTGCTCCCTTCACAGTGAATATTGACCCGAGCATCCAGTTAAACGATGAAGATTGTCCATGGTTACGGCGCAAAGGGACACACGCGAAGAAAAAGTTTTATACCCAAAGATCCCACTCTGGGATGTGACCGGCTTCACTGTCATCACTTTCTTCTCTAGTGAGTTTCCGGACTTATATATCTGGAAAGTCCCACTTCGGACAAACCGGAGGGAATCTTTGTAATAGTTAGGGTACTTATGTGTTTTGGCATTTGAAACGCGAAGAACTGGATGCACTTCGTGTACAAAATGGACAATCTCTTTCGAAGTATCAGGCTTTCGGACGAAAACTCATCTGTTACAAAGGCATTTCATTTTTTTTAACTTATTTCAACTCCAGACTTTTTGTGCGTTCAGTATGCACCATTCAAAGCCACGTCATCAATTTTCAACCCTTTCTGACTTCATTTGCTATTTTTCATGCATTTACTGATTTTTTCTTAGCTAAATGACCCTGAAATTGAAAAGCACTACAAATGAACTCTGAAAAGGTTGAAAGTTGGCATGGTATCATCATTTCACCCACATAGCATGTGCTAAAAAGTTGAGAGGGTTACGGCAAAAACTGGATGCACTTCATGTACAAAATGGACAATCTCATTCGAAGTATCAGGCTTTCGGACGAAAACTCATCTGTTACAAAGGCATTTCATTTTTTTTAAACTTATTTCAACTCCAGACTTTTTGTGCGTTCAGTATGCACCATTCAAAGCCACGTCATCAATTTTCAACCGTTTCTAACTTCATTTGCTATTTTTCATGCATTTACTGATTTTTTTTGAGCTAAATGACCCTGAAATTGAAAAGCACTACAAATGAACTTTGAAAAGGTTGAAAGTTGGCATGGTATCATCATTTCACCCACATAGCATGTGCTAAAAAGTTGAGAGGGTTACGGCAAAAACTGGATGCACTTCGTGTACAAAATGGACAATCTCTTTCGAAGTATCAGGGTTTCGGACGAAAACCCATCTGTTACAAAGGCATTTCATTTTTTTAAATAACCTAAGAATTACCAAATTGAATATAATGATAAAACACACTAATATTAAACAGCAGAAAAAAGAATCACTGAAAAATCTATTTTTAAAGTAAAGTTATTCAGAAACTAGTGATTCACACAAATTTCAAATAATTCAAATTTAAACTATTCAAATTTGAAAACTACTGGCACTAACAGAAAGTTTATAATTTTTTGTGACCTAATGCAAAAAGATTCACAAAGAAACTCTAAATAAAGCAAAAAACAACTCAGAAACAAAAGAAAATAAATAAAGCAGAAAACAAAAAAAATTAAAAAAAGCCCTCCTACTGGGCCCCACGGCCTGCATACGACTAGAAACCCAACCTGTAGTTGGGCCAGGATGCAGGCCCGCAAGGCCCAGTAAGCCCAACAGGGCAGCACAGGTTCAATAGGCCCACAAAGGCCTGCTTAGAGAGGAGCTCGACACGGTAGCCGCGGCGGGGCTTATAAACCGCTGCGAGCTCCTCTCAACTAGCGAGGTGGGACTAAACATTCGACACGGGAAGCCAGGCCTTTAGTCCCGGTTGGTGGCTCCAACCGGGACTAAAGACCCCCCTTTAGTCGCGGTTGGAGCCACCAACCGGGACTAAAGGCCTGGCTTCCCGCCGCTTGGCCTGGCCAAAATTTACCTTTAGTCCCGGTTGGTGGCTCCAACCGGGACTAAAGGTCTCCGCATATATATACAACACTTAAAAATTTTGTGCAGTTCTCTGCTTCTTCGACCACACTATAGAGGAGATCGCCGCGCCGCCAGGCTGCCGCCGTACGCGCCTGCCCCGACGCCGTCTCGCCTCCCCCGACGCCGGAGCTCGTCGCCACCCGCGCCTCCTCGCCGATCCCCGACGCCGGACGCGCCCTCCTCCCCGAGCCCCGACGCCGCCCGCGCCCGCTCCTCCCCGAGCTCCTCGCCGCGCCGCCTGCCCCGACGCCGTCGCCGCCCCCGACTCGCCTCGCATCGCCGTCACCCCGCTGTGAGCTCCTTTCCTCCCTCTCCCCCCTCTCCCTCGCCCCCTGCCGCCATGGCCGCCCCTCCCCGAGAGCCCACACACACACACACACACATGCATGAACACACACACACACACACACACACACACACATTTCTTAAGTTAGATGATTTATATGTATTTTTGTATGTTTTAGTATATATGTATAGCAATTTTGACATTTTTCAGAAGAATTTTGACATTTTTTTTCACTAGATGATTAGATGTATAGAAAAAAGTTGAGGAATTTTGACATTTGAGGAATTAATTAGTATAATGTATGTATAGAAATTTTGAGGAATTTTGACATTTGAGGAATTTTGACATTTTGATCCAATGTATAGAAATTAGTATATATATATGTATGTATACAATGTATAGAAAAAAGTTGAGGAATTTTGACATTTTGATCCAATGTATAGAAATTAGTATATATATATATGTATGTATACAATGTATAGAAAAAAGTTGAGGAATTTTGACATTTGATCCAATGTATAGCAATTAGTATATCTATGTATACAATGTATAGAAAACATTTGAGGAATTTTGACCAAGCATAGAAAAAATTTGCATAGAAAAAAGTTGCATATTTTAATGTTGTATTTGCAAAAGTTTGTTATGTATTTGCAAAATCAAGTGAAAAAGAATTACAAAAATCACAATCAAGCATTTAAAAAATGTTAAATTTGCATAGAATTTGTTCTCGACGTCAACGATGCCCGGCCCGCATCCTCGTCGTCGACTCGTTCGCGACGACGTCCTGCTTCAGAGGTGCCACGTTCGGGACTGGGCTCCGCCGGGCTGGCACTGGGAGGTGCTACCTTCAGGGGCGCGCAGCTTGGTGAGGAACCCGGAGCTTCTTTGGTGGCGTTCGCGTGGGCCACTTTCAGTGCGGAGGCAGCCGGCCCCGCCGGAGGTGGTACGTCGCCGTGTTAGGGAGGAGGACGAGCACGTCCGTCGCTACATGGATGCGTTGGACGTCAGGTTCTCCAATACCTGGCAGGTTCTTCAGGGATCTCACTCGAGCTATGATCCTGTGATGGTTCCTTCTCTTTGGGTGTCCACCGCCCGCGCCTCAGGAACCGCGAGTGAACTAGATTCTTCGATAATATTCGATCTGTATTAGCTAGTGATGTTATATATATATGATAATATTCGAGATGTATTAGTGATAATACTCGAGATGTATTTGAGATTATATTCGAGACGATGTATTCGAGATTATATTATTCGATAATATTCGAGACGTTGTATTTGAGATTATATTCGATGATGCATATTATCTGGATTATTCGAGATGCATATTATCTACTATGATTTAGTTTTTCCTTATTGATTGCATGCATTCTAATTTGAATACTAAATTGTTTTATCTTTCTTCTAGATTAGTTAAATAAAAGCTATGGACAATACCGGCAGAGAAGGAGAAGAGGCTCTGTTCGACATCATACGCTCCCCGAGCCCAGATGATCATGATGACGGCTCGCAATATCTGAACCCTTCGGGTGAGGGTATGATGTTTGATGAAGACGAACGAATAGATGAAGGCGACAACAATGATGACGAAGGAAATGTTCTTCAAATAACAAAGACCGGCGAGCTAGAGGTATATTTATTATATAAGCCATCCGGTGATCATTACATGTATTAATTGATTTGTATATATTAACGAATCGATCTTTCTTCTTTTAACCCTCCGGATCGAGCAAATCTTCTACAAGCGGCAGGGCAGTTCGAGGCCCGGCCAAAAGGTTGCAGGCTGGCGTAAAGTACAACATCGATGCCATCAAATCAAATGGCGAACCGCTTGAACCTAAGAAGAATGCGACCAAGTTCACTCGTCAATGCGGAGTTATTGTCAGGGACCAAATCCCGATCTCCGTTCAAGAATGGAAAAAGGCAGCAAAGGGAGATCCAGGAGTTACTTTTGTCGACGAAAGAGCAAAAGATCTGCTTTGGGAATCGCTCATGTCACATTTCACCCTACCAGTTTATTTGACAGATGCAGATCTGGCGAAAGTCAGGAAGAGTGCTCTTAAGAAGATGGCGATAGCATTCAACAACCACAAGAAAAATATATGGGCCGCGTACGTCAGAGCAGGAAAGCGGACTCCAGAATTCAATGGAACACAAGAGAAGGCAAAAGATCACTGGGACGATTTCGTGAAGTTCAAGGAATCGGAACTAGCTCAGGAACGGTCGAGACAAAACAAGATTAATGCTGCGAAAAAGAAGTGGCACCATACTCTGGGGCTAGGTGGCTACCAGGTGGCCCTGCCTAAGTGGGATCTCGCTGAGCAAAAGATGATGGGTGCAGGGGTCACTCCAGTTACATTGGACTGGCCCCCCAGGTGTAGGACTTGGTTTTATGCGCATGGGGGGAAGTTGGACCCAGAGACAGGGCTGATTATGGAGCGGGCAAGTCTTAAAAAAGCTCAGGACGATTTACTTGTTGCAATAGAAGAAGCTCGAACGGGGGTGTTCACACCCAACAGAGAGAACGACGAGCTTACGCGCGCCCTGAAGAATCCTGAACACCCGGGAAGAACACGAGGCAAAGGCATTGTTCCGTGGTTTGAGGGGTTTGCGGATTGGAACGCCGATTACAGAAGCCGTGCGAGAAAGAAGCAGCAGGAGGAGCAGAAGAGGAAGCTGGAGGAGGAGAAGAGGAAGGAGGAAGCACTGCTCCTTCAAGGCCTATACTCTAGTCACTTGGAGTTGGAACGCGCTTTCAAGCGGCAGCAGGAGCAGATCGACTCACTTAGCCAGGAAAGGGCGTCTCAGCGGCAGCAGGAGCAGATCGATCCAGCATTGGATAGCACCGTCCCATCTATGCCGAGAAGCAGCGTGGGTTCCACCCCGGCCGATGATGCACTGCTGGCTAGATACCCTGTGGATGATATCAAAGATAGGACTACTTGTGAGCTACACATGAAAGTGAAGAACCTATCCATGAAGGTGGCGGACGGCTATGCTTTAACAAATCCCCCTGAAGCAACCTTCCATTGCAATCCGATTCCAGCTGGCTATGCTCGTGTCAGGGTTGATGAAGTGATGTTAGGATATTACGAGCTACAACTTGACATTCCTGGAGGTGACGAGGAGAGCACACTGGGAGAGGCCATACATCGTATCATTCTATGGAAAAAGGATTGCATCGTCTTTCCAAGGCCACCGACTCCTACTGCAACAAGTCCGCCACCGCGTCAGCCGACTCCTGCTCCTCCAAGTCCGCCGCCGCGTCAGTCGACTCCTCCTCCTCCAAGTCCGGCACCGCGTCAGCCGACTCCTCCTCCTCCAAGTCCGGCACCGCGTCAGCCGACTCCTCCTCCTCCAAGTCCGGCACCGCGTCAGCCGACTCCTCCGCCTCCAAGTCCGGCACCGCGTCAGCCATCTCCGCCGCCTCAGCGGGCTCCGCCGCCTAGGCAATAGCGGAAGAGAGGCGCCGCAGCTACGGCGGCTAGCGGTACAACAGGCAAGAAATACAAATATGGTCCAAGCCTCAAGCCTCTTCCGAAATTGCCTTACCACCTGACTAAGGAGGAAACCAAAGCCGAAGTGGCTGCCCAATTGAAGGCCCATTTTGGACCGAAACCGCCCCCGCCGCCAAAGGAGAAAGTACCTGAGGTTGTCATACAACACTTTATTGATAATGCTCAACCGGCTGTCAAGCATACGGACTCAGACTATGAGCGTTGTATCAAGAAGTCATATCAGGCACAACAAAAGAAGGAGTCGAGCTCGAGCTCGAGCCAAGCAGTTGGCAAAAAAAGCAGGAAAACTGTTCCCCAGCTGGGAGAACAGGCAGTGCAATCGATCCCCCTGCTCATTGTACAAACACATGTGAGTACCGCCCATCAGCTGGTAATAACCGACGATCATAAAAGGCAGGCTAAAGAGGCCGGTCTCACTGTTGAACAACTCCTAGGCACCGAGGAACTCCCCGTGTTTAAAGAGGAGGAACTAAGATGGAAATATGTCCGCGGCCAACCTCTGGTCAAGCCTGAGCAGGTCCCGCTTCTACCAACGAGAATGTACAATTTGCATAAGTGGTACATGCAAGAAGCAGCAAAGACCGATCGAGAGTCCCTCATGGTGAAAGTCAAGGAAAAGCATTACTTCCATGCAAAAGATTTGTGGGTTGAGTTTGAAGAGATGTTTCAGTTATTCAATCAAGACGCACTCGACAAATCTATCGTCAGTTGCTATTGTCTGTAAGTGATTTCTTTCTGTAATTTAAGTCTCTAGCTAGCTGTGCTCGTTCATTACCTGTAATTATCCTCACTATATTCTTTTCTGTGGTATTATGCTAAATGAAGATTGATGAAATGGAAAAAGCTGGACGCTATGGCATTGGGTTCATTGACCCAAATATGATTAATCAAAAGACATGGTCAATTGAATGGTCGAGAGAAGACACAGAGATCAGCTTGCTAGAGTTTTTGAAGTGACTAAACACCAAACCAGAAATACTACTTCCTGACAACTTCGGGTGAGTGTTACTATATCTTGTACTACAAATTCTATGTTTGCTTACTAGATGTTAATAAGTGTAGTTGATGAGTTATGCACATGCCCGCTTAATTATACAAACATGTGCGCATGCAGTTTCCACTGGATCTTGTTAATCATTGAAGTTGACAAGGGAAAAGTTCAAGTACTGGACTCACTATATAAAGAGCCATCCGAATATGAAATCGTGAAGGGGATGGTCGACAGGTAATTTCAATCATTATCGCACTATGTCGGCCTCTTTAGTTCATTTCCTGATATCAACTAATTAATAACTCCTTTATTCATTTTCTTTGCCGGCGGGCAGGGCTTGGCAAAAGTTCATCAAAGAGGTCCCCAGCGAATGGAAAGAACGGCTGAAATGGGTGCGACCCAAGGTAATTAAGTAGTACTCCCTCCGTCCGAAAAAGCTTGTCTCTCAAATGGATGTATCTAGCACCAAGTTAGTGCTAGATACATCCATTTGAGGCACAAGCTTGGGACAAGCTTTTTCGGACGGAGGGAGTACTAGCTAGCTTGATTAATTCTAGTTTCAATACCATTATCATGCTTGATTAATTATTATTTGATTGAATTTTATTCTCGTAAAGTGGTTGAGCCAGGCGCCGGGGAATAATTTATGCGCATACTACGTTTGCGAGACCATTCGCATGATGACGTCCGAAATGGAAAAATCTGAAAGACAACGTTGGGTACGTTTGCCAGAACACTATCCACAATTTTTTTATCATGATCTAATATATATACACACAACTAATATATTCATCTTGATCTCCTTCTTTAAAGCTGTGGGAGATGCGGGGCAAGCTCCTACCAACGGATCACGTACGAGCAATTCAAGAGGAAATAGCGGGATTTTTGCTCGACCAGGTCATAGATCCCAAAGGAGAATTCCATTACAAGCTGTAATGCCTGCATGTAATGATCCGCAAATTGTAGGAGAAATTGTATATACCAAATTGTATATATATATGTGTGTATGTGAATGGTCGTACGAGAAATTCGATGATATATATATTATCGGTTCTACGAGAAATTCTATTTATATATATATGCATAACGTGTACAGTATGTAGTAGCGTAAAATATGTTTGAAATGAAAAAGAATTAAATGGAAAACACAAAATTAAAAGGAAAAATAAACCATAAACCCCTAAACCCCTATACCTTTTAGTCCCGGTTGGTATTACCAACGGGGACTAAAGGCCACCAAGCCCCCGGCGCGGGCTCGTGCCACGTGGTGCCTTTTAGTTCCGGTTGGTGTTACCAACCGGGACTAAAGGTCCCCCAGCCCCCAGCGCTGGCTCGTGCCACGTGGTGGGCCTTTGGTCCCGGGCCGTGTTGAACCGGGACTAAAGGGGGGGGGGCTTTAGTCCCCACCCTTTAGTGCCGGTTCTTGAACCGGGACTAAAGGCCCTTACGAACCGGCACTATAGGCCGATTCTGCACTAGTGACAATATTTTGATTTAGAGATTGCTAGTGTGAGCAAGCGATGGATGAACTCACCCCCGAGGCGAAGGCTATCTACGATCTCTACGACGGCAATCTCTCACATAACATGGGCCGAAGGTCAAGGATCACCAAGATGACGTAGTCAAGGCCATGCACAAGATGCTAAACATGACCGGCAAGCTGGATGACATCATCATCACCAGGATCGACGACATTTGGGAGGAGCTGGGTGTCAACATTGGACAAATCCGGCTGGATCTCGACAAGGCACTGAGAACTGGCATGGCGTGAAGTCAATGAACATGACGATGCCGCACAGAGACTCTTGAAGCAGCTTCGTGGCCCCGTTCGATGACTCGGGCACTGGGAAGGAACATCGGGGAAGGCACATAACACTTATGTCCCTCCTCTGCCAGAGGTGTGGCTGGCCCCAAAAATTTCCACTCTGCTTCACATGTTCGTTAAACTGCTTGCCATGATTTACTTATACTTTTGGTATGGGTTCTCGGGTTGAACTTCCCTGTTTTGACGTCACCAATCTGATGCTATGTCAAGCCCATTTTGATGATTATGTCCATATGTGGGGAAGGCCTTCGAACATGTGGGTTTCCTTTGCTTCATCTTAGTTTTATGGTGCCACAAAGCGTTGGATGAGTCAGTGCAATGCCATGTTTCTAGCGCCAATTGGGAGGGATTATGTCATCTACTGCAAAGCCAATCGGTCGTAACCAACACCAGATCTTGATTCGCCATTTGTTCCATATTTCTAAGACTTCGGGAGTTGAAGATTATGCTAAGACCGTTTTCCAGAGTTGTATGAGCAGCGGAGTGCCTACAAATCAGGTCCTGGTCTATTTCACTACACCACGTGCTTCCTCGATTATCTCAAGCTCATAGTGGAAGTTGCTATATGGAATCCCCAAGACTTGGATTTAACCTAATGAGCTCACGTTCCTTCATGAGGAATTGGGAGACGGATGGCAATCAATGGCGCGCATAACCTCGCAGCTACTCCCCTTCCGTTACCTCCTGCCCTACGACCACATGCATTTGAAGAGTGCAAAACTCCATCGTAACACTTCTGGCAAAGATAAATGGTCTGTTCTGCACGCTTATAGGAAATTGTGTGGTCTTTATTTTGTCTGTGGGGTGAAATAAGCTAGAGATCATTAGTGCAAGCTCTTAGTTCGGCTACAATTTGTGCAAGAGATGATTGATCACTTTTGGACTTCATCATCTGCATCTTCTGAATTATCTGATAGTGAACATCTCAACCACGGACTCTTGAGGTACAATTCAGTTGCAGCCCTAGGTCATGATCAGTTAGCACATACTCTACAACTATATGTCCAAATGCAAGGCTCTTTACTTCTTTGTCGACTCGGGCAGCACATATTCCTTTTTGGATTTGGCTCTGCTAACTCATATTCAAGGAATCCATACTATCAAACCCTTGACAATTACTATCATCGGAGGATCTCTACTTTAGTGCAAACATCATGTTCAACAATGCAGTTGCACTTGTGCTAGTCACTCCCTCAACACCAATTTTTGCCTTATAACCCTTGGTACTTATGAGGGTATACTGGCCCTCGATTAGCTTCATGTCCACTGCCCAATGCAGGTTGATTGGTTGCAGAGATGGATTGCATTCTATTACAAGGGGGAGTTCATCACCAAAAAATCATGTTGATTTAACTGTTATGTCCATCAATCCTCTTACTTCTTCTGGATCAACACATATTTCTGCTTCTCTACAACTGATACTGGACAAGCATTCTGAAGTGTTTGCTGCTCCTCAGGGTCTCCCTTCCAGAGTATAATATGATCATGTTATTCTACTAATTCTAGGAGCAAGGCCAGTTTCTATCAGACCCTATAAAGTGGCTCCACATTTGAAAGATAAAATTGAAGCACAAGTTTCTTAATTGTTAAACTGTGTTTTCTCATCTCTTGTTTTTTTGGTCAAAAAGAAAGAATGTACATGGAGAATGGCAATTGACTACATGCAGTTAGCTATCTCTTACCGTCAAAGGCAAATACCCATTGCCAATCATAGATGATTTGTTAGATGAGCTATCTGGAGCTACATGGTTCTCTAAACTAGACTTGAAAGCTGGCTACCATGAGATTCGTTTGGCCCCTGGAGAAGAATACAAAACAACATTTCAAACACATAATGACATTATGAATTCAGAGTGATGGCTTTCGCTTTGACACGTGCACCAGGCACAAAAATATTTCCAATGATGTTGCACGCGGAGGTTTTATGATCCAACAGCCAGAGAAGCGGCCGATCTAGGGTCGCCCCACCTAGTTGACAGGAAGCATTGCCCTATTTTTAGTGTGTAAAATCGGTTCATTTTCATGGAATTCATGTTAGTATTATTGTGGTATTCACCAATATTGTCACGTAGGACGCACGGTTATTCAATTTTTTTGCATCTATAGAGGAGAATAGTGGTGAGCTTACACAGATGAAGTGAGAAGCAGCGTTGTAGGAGCTCGCACAGCGATGAGGCAAGGCTGCAGGAGAGGCAGATAGTAATCCTATCCCGCAAGAGAATGAGAGGAGGCAAAAATTCCCAAAAAGCAGCTCAACAAGGTAAGTAGTAGAGAAACCCAACTACTCCCTCCGTTTCTAAATATAAGTCTTTTTAGAGATTCCAATATAGACTAAATACGGAGCAAAATGAGTGAATCTACACTCTAAAGTAAGTCTATATACATCCGTATGTAGTCCATATTGAAATCTCTAAAAAGACTTATATTTAGAAACGAAGGGAGTATATCATATATCCCGTGGAATTCCATGGTTCCACCGTGATTTGCCTATCCTTTCTCACTTTTCAAGCCTATCCTAATAGCTCATCTGGTTGTCTTCTCCTGTCCAAAGACGTCCTATCCTCATTTCCGGTGGCCACCGTCTACATCTGGTTGGCCTCCCCCTGACTGGGTCTTCCCGGTGGCCGGTTGGGCACGCCGTTGTGTTCTGCAACCGGGAAAACGACTGATTTCCCATCTTAGTTCACAGCAAAAGCGGTTCCAGAAGCCCAAACAATAGACTGAACTTTACTAAGCAAATGAATGAATGATTAATTTCTTTTTTCTTCTGAAACAATCATTGGAAAAAAAGCTCACTGGAGCCCCTCACCCCTTCTGGTCAAACAAAAAATGAGCCCCATGGCTCTCTTGCTTCGTCGTTTTGCCATCACCGCAGGTTTCAAATTGTAAATCTGCACTGCAATCCATGGGCAAAGACGGCACAAATTATATACTGCTATGGCGGACTGAGCTCCAGAAATTTTGCTGCCTTGAGCCAAATTGAAGGAGAGGAGATGTGCAAGAAAAAAATGTGCACCTCGTTCGCGGTGGGGAACAGCTCGGCTCACGCGGTGGCCTTGCGCCACAGGCTCAAATGGTGGCCCCAGGATCAGGCAGTCGCGGCCTCCCCGCAGCTCCAGGCGCCGCAGCCGCCGGGGGTCACCAACCATGAGCGCCGGCGAGGACCGCATCCTGACCACCGCCGTCGTCGGTTGGGGGCGCAGATGGGAGCAGCGCGTAGATGGCCTAGCGGCGCTGGCTGAGGCCGCAGTCGGAGGTCGGTGGGGGGCATACGCAGTCGGAGAGAGGAATGCCGCTGGCGACGATTTGCGGCGGAGACGCCGGAGAACGAGAGTGACCGGTGCGTGCGTGCGTGCGTCGTGTAGTGGGCCAAGCCCAAGCGGCTGGCCCAAACGTGTTGTGTCCCTTGGTATTTTCAGCCAATCTTCTTTGATATGAATATAAAGCTTAGCGAGGATTGTCTCAAAAAAAAAAAGCCAATCTTCTTTAGTAAAAAAAAAAGTTTCTCTATTTCTTTTACAAGTCAAAAATGTACCCCCCCCCCCCTCCCCCTCTCCTCCTCTCCTCTCCCTCTCTCTCTCTCTCTCTCTCTCTCTCTCTCTCTCTCTCTAACATGCATTCTGTCGAGCACCTTGTGTGCACTCTTGTCTCACCGACATGTCGAGACGAGGTAGATCGAAAGAAGAGACTCCGCGTGCGTGGGGTGGAATGGTGGCGCGGCAGCAGCTCTAGAGCACATCGGTGTTGGGTATGATTGAAGGAGGAGGCAAGAAAGGCACTGATGATGGTTCAGCTAGGTGCTCTGTTTTTTCTTGACTAATGGCCTCAAAATATTTTATCTTTTTTCATATTTTTTAGATAGCTCACCTACCGCATGTGCCATATGATACCTGAAAATCTTTTCCTACCCCTCTCAATTGTAGAACTAATAACTCGAAATTAGCTTGTGCGGCATATCTGACCATAAATTAATCTAACAATATGTGGGTTATGTATGTCACATAAACTTGATACCATTTAATTCGTATTCAAAAAGCGATTGTGATTTTGTAACTATCAATAGAATATTATCCAAAGCATGTACACTCAAATTTTTTGAAGTTGAACGGTCAAAACATGCCCTATATTTTGTAATTGAGAGGCAGAGACACAAATTGCATTCACAATATTCATGCAGTAATGCGAACTAAGCGTAGCTCAGATAGTTAGGTTCGTTGTGGTGGAACCAACCCACCAGAGTTCAAGTCTTAGACTTGGCATTGGTGGTTGCATTTTCCTGGATTTATTTCAGGCCTTTGGCGATGTGCGTTTAGTGGGAGGAGATGTTCCTGTTGACTACGAAGGCGTCTGTGGCGACTTCATCAATCTCAAGATGATGTGTCGGCTCAGTCTCACGAAGGTGCTCATAGGGGTAGGGTGTGCGTGCGTGCGTTCATAGGGGTGAGTGTATGTGCGTATGTATGAGCGTCTGCGTGTGTTCAAAAAAAATATTCATGCAGTAATCAATGGATGCAAAATGCCACCAAATTTCGTGCACTTGGTTCCGAAATCAAAGCAACAGCAAGATATGACTAACTTAAATAGAGGCCACGAGATCACAAGAACCACATCATTTGTGCTGCCAAAGTCATCAGTATATATTTACTATGAAAACCCAAAGAACTGAAATTTTGTTGTCTGAATCAGAGAAGCAACCAGACTGGGACAAACGCTTTTCTGAATTTTAGCGCTCCGAATCAAAGTAACACTTATTTCAGGCTAAAAACAATATAACTTCAGGGAGAAGTAAACATAATGGATAACAAATAGGTATTGCATATTCTAGAAACAAATAATTGATGAAAAATGGAAATGTTGACTTCGGAATCACCACAAACTTAACAGGCTTCTCCGTAAACGACACCACATGCCACAAGCTGACAACGGGCTACAGCAGAGCTGTAAAGACGATCGTAGTAACACTTCATGGCTCACTCGGATTAGGCGGTTGCTCAGAATTCACGAATAACCATGCTTTCTTTATGATGTTCAATTCCTTAACTACATCTTCTATCTTCATTCTCTGCCTTGGGGAGTCCTCGCAGCAAGCTAGGCCAAGAATAAACATAGGATATAAGAATATACCAATGATACGCTGCGTGTCTCCGCTGTAGGTAACATCCAATATTTCCAGTAGCTTATCGGGATAGGCCATCCTGACATAGTCGACTAGGCTTGTCACACCATCCATGAAATTGCCAGTTGGCTTCCTTCCAGTAAGTATTTCCAATAGCAACACCCCGTAGCTATATACGTCACCATTCATGGAGGGTTCAGATCCTGAGCCATACTCTGAAAAACATGTAAAAAAAAAAAGGTTACTGGCCATGTAATGGGTAGACACAAATTTGGCAGATTTCACTCTCAATTCAATCTAGCTTGTCAAGTGAAATCTACCAAACTGATATTGAATTAAATATAAAGATAAATATTCCACAATAAATTCAAGATGTTGCTCACCTGGTGCGACGTATCCAATTGTGCCTTTAATCACAAATGAGATGCTTTCAGTTCCACCACCATTGTGCCCGCATTCTTCAGTATGCATTATCTTTGCTAGACCAAAGTCGGTGACATGTGCAACAATGTCATCATCTAGAAGGATGTTGCATGGTTTGATATCACAATGAAGTATGGATGGCTCAATTTGATGGTGAAGATATTCTAATGCCTCTGCAACATCAAGAGCAATGCATAGCCTTTCCATCAAACTTAGTCTTCTAAAAGTCATGCTATTAGTCACTGCTTTTGGATGCAGCCACTCATCTAAATTTCCATTGCAGATAAATTCTAAGACAGGTGCCTTGAACTCATCACCATTATGGTCCAAATTGCTACACACAGTGATCACTTTGACAAGTTTCCCGTGTCAAATCTTCCTTAGGGCTTCACACTCTCTTAAGAAGCTTCTATTAGCTCTTCATTTGCCAAGATTGAGAACCTTGATTGCTATATATAACCTCTCATCAAGATATAGAGTTCCTATGTACACGTTGCCGAAACTTCCAGAACCAATCAAATTTGCCGGTGAGAATGACTCTGTTGCTGCATCTATCTCAGCATAGGATATCCTCTCATGCATCTCATGGTGAAATTCGATTTCTTGGTCAGCACCACTGTTTGGTTTGATTCTTATCTTCATCAAGTAGCATGCAGTTAGGGAGCACATGCTGTTAGGCCTGATGGGCTGTTTTTTGGGCCATTTTCGGCCTATTAGGCTGTTTATGGGCCATATATATAAATATAATTCAGAAAAAAAGGGTCATGCCATGCCAGCCCACGTGCCAAGCCTCCAGGCCCAGGCACGGCCCGTTTAGCCCGTGTCGTGCCGTGCCCAGGCCGTGCCATGCCTGCGTGCTACCGGGCCGGCCCAGCTAGCACGGCCCGTTTGGCCAGCTCTGGTAGGAACCGTGGGTTAAGAAAGAGTAAACAATGCAAGTCTCGGCCATTTCACTACACTTGGGTTGAGAAAGAGTTGAATGATTTTTTTTCAAAAAAAAAAGAGTTGAATGATTTTGTTGGTACTTACCCAAAATGCGTGAACTTCACCTCATGTCTGTACATACCCAAAATGCGTGAATCATCATGAGGATACAAGGGGCAAACCTAGTTTGGTGGCCTCCGGGTTGAATGAGCCGGAGAATATGCGTCGCCAGCGAGCGAGGGCGCGGGGCAGCGTCGAATCCATGAAACCACCCAACCAGAGAACGTGGAGAAGGAGGGGTCTAACCGGCACGGAGGAAAGGATAATTGGTGGGTGGGAGGTGGATCCCATCGCCTGGGGACTGGGACTGGGAGGGACGGCCGCCGCCGGCCGCCGGTCGCCGGAGCCGAGGAAGCCGAGACCCGAGAGGGGAGAGGGGAGGGATGAGTCAGAGGTAGGCGTGCACGTGGACCGGACCGGTGGGCGGAAGTAAACAGAACCAATCGGCAGCCGTCCATGCGGGAATGGACGGCAGTGATGGAGATCAGGCGTGGTGTTTGTCAAATTCCGGCCTGATCCTGCGTTGCGTAATTTGTTGGTGAACGATATCACTCAAGTTTGCCATGAAAAAATATTATTCAAAAGAAATTTTGTCGGTGAACAAACAATGCATTTATTATCCTTGGTTGATTCAAAATACGAGGTGTTTCAGTTGATTTCGGAGACGACGATGAGGACGAGCACCGAGCGGTTGACTCAAAATACGAGGCGTTTCAGTCAATTTCGGAGACGACGATGAGGATGAGCACCGAGCCGGATACAGGGATATGGCCGGCCATGGCGTCGCCAGCGACGGCGAGCCAGGTACAAGCCGGAGATGGAGACGAGGTGGCGGCTAGGCGGAGGGTTGACAATGCGGGTGTGAATGGACGGGGGAGGAGGGGTTCGCCGGCGCCGGAGAAGGGGGGTTTTGAGGGATGGCCGGGGCGGCGGCGAGTCGGCAGAAGAAGCAGCTCGAGCAGGATGAGGTGGCGCGGCCGGTGTCACGGCCGCGGGTGTCGGGTGGCGGGAAGCGACAATTAGATTGGTGGCAGCGAGCGGGTCGACGTCGACGACATAGGAGAGTGATAGGAGACGACGGACGGAATCGGCTAGAACTGAAACAAGTATCAGTCGACTGAAAAATAGGCGACTCCAACAAATAAATCACGGTCAAATCGGGAGAGTAGAAGATACAAAAAACAAAAGGAAGCAATGTGGAATTTAGGCATCATTCGGTTCAACGTGGAATTATTGGGTCTCACTGCGAACAAGCAAAGCAAAGCCAAGACGAGACTGGTGAACTGCATTCATGCTGTACTGATGCACATCTTCAAACAAGAAGAATGATATTGTACATTGCTAAACTGATTTACCCGAAGCCTGGTATAACAAAGGATTATCCCAGCTTCATCACTACCAAAACTTAAAACTTAAGAGACTTTTACTCATACCACAGCATCCAAAAAACGATGCTTCCGGATGAGCACTCTGTAGCTGTCGTACGTACCGTGGATCATCAAGTATGCATGCGTATCCACTCTGCTGCATGCATACATGCAGATCATGATCCGATCACAACCACACAAGCATGAGCACAAAGGCGCAGCATCAGCCATCAGATGGACGTGTTGGACAACTCCTGTACCCTGCCGCGGAACAGAGAGGGCAGTTGTTTAGTCCCACATCGGTAAGTTAGGCATACTCGGCCTTGTTTATAAGGGAGGAACATGACTAGCCATTCGTGCCATCAAACGGAGCACACCATATGATGAGACGGTTACCTATATATTGTGTGGCACTGCACAATAAGCAACTAAACCAAATGATCAAGGCTAAAATCATTGTCACCAGATTACGTACGTGTGCTTGGCTTTTTTATTTTATTCCTGAACGCCCCTTTTTCACGGAAGCATATTCCTTACCAACAACATACTCAACATCTTAATTTGGCATTGTTCTTCTAAATTCACTTTTTTTTGCTTTAAGATTTTTCCCGAAATGGCCAATTGTTGTCGTATCAAAAATCAAAAAGATACAAATAATCAAACCCATTATTTTTCTTTCTCAAAACACTCTCTTTTTTCAAAAATTAATTAAATGCCTTTTGATATTGTATTCTGTGATCACACATAATTGGCATCTAAGGTACACTTCTAAGAAGACATGCAATTCCATTATCAACCCTCTAGCAGCGTGTGGCCCCTTCAAATGGATTTGGAATCCCGTCGTTTGTCAAAACATAAGTTTTGTTGGCTACTGATTCTTTTTGCGAGAAGAACCAGATCTATAATAAAAATTCATCGGAAAATACAAAGCACCTCAAACATAATAAAAATTACATCGAGGTCCATGGACCACCAAACGACCACTGCCGCCGCCAGAACGAGCCGCTGACGCTGCTCCCATAATGGAGCCGGCCTGACCCTAAGGGCCAGCGCTCTAGAGCTGCAGTCGATGCCGTTGAACAATTGAATCGCTCTGAAGAACTAGACACCAAATCTCGTCGTTCCGTACGCACAACGAGAAACCCTAACCTCGCCGCCCCGAGGAGCTGGCAGGAATCTACGCCGGAGCTCCGTCTAATCCGCCCCGACGGATGAACTTGAGGAGGATCGGAGCCTAGAAGACTAACTCGGAGAAGAAGCGCCGCCCCTGTGAGGACTAAAACCCTACCAATCTACTAGTCGTAGCTGAGGCTCCAGGACTCCCCTCCCCGCCACCGGCCGCCAGAGCGGCAGGCGGAGGGGAAGCGAATCCATGGGCTCGTCGACGAAGATCGAGGGGAGGAAGGCTTTCTCATAGTCACCTTGCGAGAGGGGAAGGAAAAGCACTTCTCAACAAAACACGCGATGAGCCTCTGTTGCAAATCCTAATTCCTAATTCTTGCTTCTCTGACCGTGTGGGCACTCGGGTTTCCGCCTATTGATTCAGGATAGGTTAAACACAAGGGAGCTTATGCTTCGGAAAATTTCTATGTTGAGGACGCCAAATGTGTTCTATGCTCCGAGAGCACCGGTGAAACTTTGCTCCACCTATTTTTGTACTTGTTATTTCAGCCAGAATTTTTGGTGGAAGCTCAACATGGAATGGAATGCTGACTTACATATCATTGACATGATGTTTGAGGCTAGAAACAAACAATTGAATTCGCGATTGTTGTATTAGATTAATTGATGAGATTATATAAGTGCTAATGGATCTTGTCTAATACACATGAACACAATTTGATCTGATGCGGAATTTAATGGACAGTAGATAATTGTACCTCCGTTAGAAGAGGCCATCTCAGTAGAGGAAGTTGAATCTGAAGTTGATGACGAATTACAGCAGCGTCTCCAGCAACTCGCTGGAGTAACGGCAAGGCCTTCACGTCAATGAGCCGAGCTCTCCCGATTGGAAAAAAGAGTGATTTTAGGAGGAGACAATGACTAATGCCATGGACTGATGCGTACGTGCAAGTCTTCTCCTTATATAATGCGCTGGCTTTGACCGTGGGACCTTAACCATATTAGCGCAAATTCAGCCCCCCAATCACGGGCCCGATTTGTTAATTGCCATTTAATTGGTATTAATCCCGAAATTAATTAACGGGCCCATAGTAATTTATGGTAATTAACCTTTTGACCATTTGATCACATAATAATTCCAACATTCTCCCACTTGATCGAATGGTTAACATCATTAGTCCATACTACGACAAAAGCACCATACCAAGGTAATTTATTCACAGTAATCGAAAAGTTATTACTGTAACCCCATTATCTATAGCATAATACTCCGTCTCAACACAGATAATTATTCATGGTTGGGAGTTTGTATGTGCATGCAGGCATACTCCCTACTTACGGTCCTAGTAGTTTGTTTCTTTATTAATAATCATGTGCACTTATTGAGCGAAACAAACTTTCTTATTGTCCAGATCAAAATTCGAGATCTCATTTATATAATTATCCCAACAATTAGAGGCCTTGAGTTATACTTATGCTAGCAAAACTAATGGTAAGCCTTTAGTTAGGGGATCAGCTATCATGCACTTAGTACATATATGCTAAATTTAATATTTGATCTTGGACAGTATCTTTCACAACATGATACTCACTTAATTGTTGTTACTCGTGAACTAATGTGCGGATTTCTTATCGCACAAAAATATTAGTTATGTAGTGTACCAGTCTAAGTCCAGGCAAAAATTGTTAAGCCACAAGGCTTGCCTGGCTGTATCACAACATAGCTAAAATTCAAAATTGCATTGTTGTCACCTTAGACAGTAGGCTTAGTAGTGGAAAACTAATTTTATATGTATCGTACCACAAAGTACAAACGTGGTATACTAGCTCCCACTCATCTTAGCATACATGCAATTTCCCTTCTTATTTCGTGTATGAACCCAACAACTTTAGTTTTCCATTCCCCTTTTTTGTATATAGCTCCCACTGATGCAAACATTCTATAAAGATTAAGAGTGTTTGACGGTGGTGAATATCGGGTAACAATATTAAAAACTTTGTTCTTCTAGAACATGGGGCGATGCAAATAATTAGCGATGAAGGTAATAAAAGAGTAATATACTTATAAGTACTAGGGAATGGAACACAATTTTTTTTTTTTGCATATTAATTCCAAAACCCAAGTACTGTGAAGAACTCATTTATTAGCTTTCTTTACTTATTTCCCTTAATATAACCAATAGTGTGACCTAAATCAGATAAGGCAAGTAGATGAAGGTGTCTCTTAATGAGAGTGTTTAATTCTCCCCTTCGAAATATGGCTTAAATGATAGTATCATCATTTCGATGAGCACTCATAATACACATTCAAGTATTCACAAGAGACAACACAACCAGAACCATCATGACAACTCTTAATAACACAATATTTGTTCGCAAAATAACAAATAATCCATCATCTCATAGAGAAACAAAATAAGGTCCCTCATGGTAGGAACATAAGAGCATTATTAAGACGGAGGATGAACAATCTCCAACACTTAAGGAAAAATACTAATGCTTGAACATCAGTCCAATTAGAAAAATCTAAGACTTTGATCCATCCTTTGGAGTGTCCTCACGGAATTGAATCCCTGAAATGAGTTCGAAATGTGCAAGTGGCACCTGAGTCAACTCACCATTATTTATGGGAAGATAAGTAAACTAATGATTCATAAATTTAAGAAATTATGTCATTACCCTTATTAGCAAGCCTCTGAGCACAACTCTTTCATAACATGCCCATGAGATGTTCTTCTTCTTGAACACACATAGCTATGAGCTCACTCATGGTCCACTTCTCCTTCCGTGTGTTATAATTGATCCTAAATGGACCATACTCCACAGGAAGGGAATTCATAATGAAGTCTACCAAAATGCCCTCAGAAATCTCAATGCCTATGCCCTCTAATTTCGCGGCCATATCATTCATAGTTATGATATGTTTTCTAATGCCGCTTACACCGTCATACTTAGAGGTGATTATTTCCATGATCCCCTTGCTGGCATATACTTTTGAGTGTTAGAAATATGCCCTAGAGGCAATAATAAATTGGTTATTATTATATTTCCTTGTTCATAATAATCGTTTATTATCCATGCTATAATTGTATTGATTGGAAACTCAAATACATGTGTGGGTACATAGACAACACTGTGTCCCTAGTAAGCCTCTAGTTGACTAGCTCGTTGATCAAAAGATGGTGAAGGTTTCCTAGCCATGGACATGAGATGTCATTTGATAACGGGATCACATCATTAGGATAATGATGTGATGGACAAGACCCAAACTATAAACGTAGCATATGATCGTGTCAGTTTATTGCTATTGTTTTCTGCATGTCAAGTATCTGTTCCTATGACCATGAGATCATGCAACTCCCTGACATCGGAGGAGTACCTTGTGTGTATCAAACGTCGCAACGTAACTGGGTGATTATAAAGGTGCTCTACAGGTATCTCCGAGGGTGTCTGTTGGGTTGGCATGGATCAAGACTGGGATTTGTTACTCCGTGTGACGGAGAGGTATCTCAATGTGACTAAAGTGTTAGCCACGAGATCTTGTATTACGGAACGAGTAAAGAGACTTGCCGGTAACGAGATTGAACTAGGTATAGAGATACCGACGATCGAATCTCGGGCAAGTAACATACCGAAGAACAAAGGGAACAGTATACGGGATTAACTGAATCCTTGACATAGAGGTTCGACCGATAAAGATCTTCGTAGAATATGTAGGAGCCAATATGGGCATCCAGGTCCCGCTGTTGGTTATTGATCGTAGAGGTGTCTTGGTCATGTCTACATAGTTCTCGAACCCGCAGGGTCTACACACTTAACGTTTGGTGACGATTAGTATAGTTGAGTTATTGTGTTGGTGACCGAAGGTTGTTCGGAGTCCCGGATAAGATCCCGGACATGACAAGGATCTCCGGAAGAGTCCGGAGGTAAAGATTGATATATGTGATAATAGTGTTTTGATCTCCGGAAGGGTTCCGGAATTCACCGGAAGGGGTTCCGGGTGTTTACCGAAGTGTTCGGGTGCAGCAACACTTTATATGGGCCAAAGGGGTAAAGCCCACGAGGTATTGGAAAGTGCAAAAGGAAGTTTTGCTGCTGCCTTAAGCGGTACTACCGCTGGTAAGGCAGTACTACCGCTCAAGCGGTACTACCGCTCGTGAGCGGTACTACCGCTTGTGCGCGGTACTGCAGGGATCCGAGTTGGACTCTTTCCCTGCGGGCCAAACCGACCTTGTGCGGGCATATAAATAGGAGGCTTTTACTCCAAGTTTAGACCCCAAGGCTCAACATATAAATAGAGGGGCAGGGCTAGCACACGGGATACATCAAGATTTCCCAAGCCGTGTGTCGGCAACCCTAACCCTCTAGTTCTCCCGTCATAATCTCCGTAGTGCTTGGCGAAGCCCTGCAGAGATTGTTCCTCACCACCATCACCACGCCGTCGTGCTGCTGGAACTCATCCACTACTTCACCATCGCTCGCTGGATCGAGAAGGTGAAGGCGTCATCAAGCCGTACGTGTGTTGAACGCGGAGGTGCCGTCCGTTCGGCGCTAGATCGGAAGGACCGTGATCATGATTGGATCGCGGGACGCTCGGCGATTTGGATCGCGAAGACGTTCGACTACATCAACCGCGTTTCTTAACGCTTCCGCTTAGCGATCTACAAGGGTATGTAGATTCACTCTCCCTCTCGTAGATGCTCATCACCATGGATAGATCTTGCGTGTGCGTAGGAAATTTTTTGTTTCCCATGCAACGTTCCCCAACAGTGGCATCTGAGCTAGGTCTATGCGTAGATGAGATCTCGAGTAGAACACAAACGAGTTGTGGGTGTGGGTGTATACATATTGCTTGCCGTTACTAGTTGATACTTGATTCGGCGGTATTGTGAGATGAAGCGGCCCGGACCAACATTACTCGTACGCTTACGAGAGACCGGTTCCTTCAACTGACATGTAACTTCGTTGCATAAAGATGGCTAGCGGGTGTCTGTCTCTCTCACTTTAGTTGAATCGATTTCAATGAAGAGGGTTCTTTTAGAAGATCAAAAAGCAATCACTACACCACGTTGTGGTTTTGCGTAGGTAAGAACGGTTCCTGCAAACCCGTAGCAGCCACGTAAAATTTGCAACAACAATTAGAGGACGTCTAACTTGTTTTTGCAGGGTATGTTGTGATGTGATATGGCCAATTATATGATGAGATATATGTGATGTATGAGATGATCATGTGTTCTATAGAATATCACGACTTGCATGTCGATGACTACGGCAACTGGCAGGAGCCATAGAGTTGTCTTTAATTATTTTCGCCGTTTTTGCTTTACTTTATCGCTATGAGTTAGCAATAGTCGTGGAAGCAACAGTCGGCGCGACAACCTCATGGCGACACGTTGATGGAGATCAAGATGATGGAGATCATGGTGTCATGCCGGTGACGATGGAGATCATGCCGGTGCTTTGGAGATGGAGATCAAAAGCACAAGTTCATGGCCATATCATGTCACTTATGATTTGCATGTGATGTTAATCCTTTTATGCATCTTATTTTGCTTAGGACGACGGTAGCATTATAAGGTGATCCCTCACTTAAATTTCAAGATAAATTGTGTTCTCCCCGAGTGTGCACCGTTGCGAAAGTTCGTCGTTTCGAGACACGCCGTGATGATCGGGTGTGATAGACTCTACGTTCACATACAATGGGTGTAAGCCATGTTGCACGTGCGGAACACTCGGGTTAAACTTGACGAGCCTAGCATGTACAGACATGGCCTCGGAACACAAGAGACCGAAAGGTCGAACATGAGTCATATAGTAGATATGATCAACATGAAGATGTTCACCATTGAAACCACCTCAACTCACGTGATGATCGGACTTGAGTTGGTGGATTTGGATCATGTTACACTCGAATGACCGGAGGGATGTCAATTTGAGTGGGAGTTTTTAAGTAATATGATTAACTAAACTCATTATCTTGAACAATAGTCTAAGTTGTCTTTGCTATATTTATGTTGTAGATCATGGCTCGCGCAGTAGCACCCCTGAATTTTAATGCGTTCCTAGAGAAAGCTAAGTTGAAAGATAATGGAAGTAACTTTGTGGACTGGGCCCGTAATCTAAGTATTATCCTTACGGCTTCCCAGAAGGCTTATGTCCTTGATGCACCGCTTGGTGATCCACCCGCTCCAGTTGAGTCTCTAGACATTGTGAACGCCTGGCAGGCTCGCTCTGATGATTACTCAATAGTTCAATGTGCAATTTTGTATGGCTTAGAACCGGGACTTCAAAGACGTTTTGAACGTCATGGAGCATATGAGATGTTCCAGGAGTTGAGGTTTATCTTTCAGAAGAATGCCCGGATCGAGAGGTATGAGACATCCGATAAGTTCTATACTTGCAAGATGGAGAAGAACGGGTCTGTTAGTGATCACATACTCAGAATGTCTGGGTACTCCACCCGTCTGGCTGAATTAGGGATGCCCCTTTCGCCAGAGGCTATCACTGACAGAGTTCTTCAATCATTGCCACCTAGCTACAAGAGCTTCGTGTTGAACTATAACATGCACGGGATGAACAAGTCAGTCGTCGAGCTGTTTGCGATGCTGAAAGTCGCTGAGTCTGAAATTTAGAAGGTGCATCAAGTGTTGATGGTCAATAAAACCACTAGTTTCAAGAAAAATGGCAAGGGTAAGAAGGGTGACTCCAAGAAGAGTGGCAAAGCAGTTGCTCCTCCCGTGAAGAAACCCAAGGCTGGACCCAAACCAGAAACTGTGTGCTTTCATTGCAAGGGAACTGGATACTGGAAGCGGAACTACCCCAAGTATTTGGCTGACAAGAAGGCGGCCAACAACAAACAAGGTATATATGATATACATGTTATTGATGTGTACCTTACCAACTCTCGTTGTAGTGCCTGGGTATTTGATACCGGTGCGGTTGCTCACATTTGCAACTCTAAATAGGAACTGCGGAATAGACGGAGGTTGGCAAAGGATGAAGTGACGATGCGCGTGGGAAATGGTTCCAAGGTTGATGTGATCGCCGTCGGCACGCTCGCTCTTCAATTACCATCGGGATTAGTGATGAACCTGAATAATTGTTATTTAGTGCCTGCGTTAAGCATGAACATTATATCTGGATCTTGTTTATTGCGAGATGGTTACTCATTTAAATCAGAGAATAATAGTTGTTCTATTTATATGAGTAATATCTTTTATGGTCATGCACCCGAAGTGAGGGGTTTATTCTTATTGAATCTCGATAGTAATGATACACATGTTCATAACATTGATGCCAAAAGATGTAGAATTGATAATGATAATACCACTTTCTTGTGGCACTGCCGTTTAGGTCATATTGGCGTAAAACGCATGAGGAAGCTCCATGCTGATGGACTTTTGGAGTCACTTGATTTTGAATCACTTAACACATGCGAGCCATGCCTCATGGGCAAGATGACTAAAACGCCGTTCTCTGGAATAATGGAACGGGCAAGTGACTTATTAGAAATCATACATACTGATGTGTGCGGTCCGATGAGTATTGAGGCGCGCGGTGGTTATCGTTACTTTCTCACCTTCACTGATGACTTAAGTAGATATGAGTATATTTACTTAATGAAACACAAGTCTGAAACATTTGAAAAGTTCAAACAATTTCAGAGTGAAGTTGAGAATCATCGTAACAAGAAGATTAAATTCCTACAATCTGATCGAGGAGGAGAATATCTGAGTCATGAGTTTGGCAGTCACTTAAGACAGTGTGGAATTGTTTCACAATTGACACCGCCTGGAACACCACAGCGTAATGGTGTGTCCGAACGTCGTAATCGAACCTTATTAGATATGGTGCGATCTATGATGTCTCTTGCCGATTTGCCACTATCGTTTTGGGGTTATGCATTAGAGACAGCTGCATTCACTTTAAATAGGGCACCATCGAAATCCGTTGAGACGACGCCATATGAACTTTGGTTTGGCAAGAAGCCAAAGCTGTCGTTTCTTAAAGTTTGGGGATGTGATGCTTATGTCAAAAAGCTTCAGTCTGAAAAGCTGGAACCCAAAGCGGAGAAATGCGTTTTCATAGGATACCCAAAAGAGACAGTTGGGTATACCTTCTACTTCAGATCCGAAGGCAAAGTGTTTGTCGCTAAAAACGGAACATTTCTTGAGAAAGAGTTTCTCTCAAAAGAATTGAGTGGGAGGAAGATAGAACTTGATGAGGTTGTTGAACCTTTACTTCAACCTGAGAGTAGCGCAGCGCAGAAAGATGTTTCTATAGAGCCTACATCAGCTGAAGAGGAAGTTGATGATGATCATAAAGCTTTGGATCAAGTTGCTATCGAACCTCGTAGGTCGACAAGGACGCGTACTGCTCCTGAGTGGTACGGCAACCCTGTCTTAGAGGTCATGTTGTTGGACAACGATGAACCTACGAGCTATGGAGAAGCGATGATGGGCCCGGATTCCGAGAAGTGGTTAGAGGCCATGAAATCCGAGATGGGATCCATGTATGAAAACAAAGTGTGGACTTTGGAAGTATTACCTGAAGGGCGTAAGGCCATTCAGAACAAATGGATCTTTAAGAGGAAGACGGACGCGGACGGTAATGTCACCGTCTATAAAGCTCGACTTGTGGCAAAGGGTTTTTCACAAGTTCAAGGAGTTGACTACGATGAGACCTTCTCACCCGTAGCGATGCTTAAGTCCGTCAGAATCATGTTAGCAATATCTGCCTTTTTCGATTATGAAATTTGGCAGATGGATGTCAAAACAGCGTTCCTTAACGGTTTCCTTAAGGAAGAGTTGTATATGATGCAACCAGAAGGTTTTGTCGATCCAGAGAATGATAACAAAGTTTGCAAACTCCAGCGATCCATTTATGGACTGGTGCAAGCATCTCGGAGTTGGAATCTTCGTTTTGATGAGGTGATCAAAGCGTTCGAGTTTATACAAGTTTACCGAGAAGCTTGTATTTACAAGAAAGTGAGTGGGAGCTCTATAGCGTTTCTAATATTATATGTGGATGACATATTGCTGATTGGAAACAATATAGAAATGTTGGAAGGCGTGAAGGAATATTTGAACAAGAGTTTTTCAATGAAGGACCTAGGAGAAGCTGCTTTCATATTAGGCATCAAGATCTATAGAGATAGATCGAGACGCTTAATAGGACTTTCACAAAGCACATACCTTGACAAAGTTTTGAAGAAGTTCAAAATGGATCAGTCCAAGAAGGGGTTCTTGCCTGTATTGCAAGGTGTGAAGTTGAGTAAGACTCAATGCCCAGTGACTGCAGAAGATAGAGAAAAGATGAGTGTCATCCCCTATGCTTCAGCCATAGGCTCTATCATGTATGCAATGCTGTGCACAAGACCTGATGTTAGCCTTGCCATAAGTATGGTCGGAAGGTTTCAAAGTGATCCAGGAATGGAACACTGGACGGCGGTCAAGAATATCCTGAAGTACCTGAAAAGGACTAAGGACATGTTTCTCGTTTATGGAGGTGATCAAGAGCTCGTCGTAAAGGGTTACGTCGATGCAAGCTTTGACACTGATCCGGATGACTCTAAGTCACAAACCGGATACGTATTTATTCTTAATGGGGGTGCGGTTAGCTGGTGCAGTTCCAAGCAAAGCGTGGTAACTGATTCTACATGCGAAGCGGAATACATCGCTGCCTTGGAGGCGGCGAAGGAAGGTGTCTGGATGAAGGAGTTCATGACAGATCTTGGAGTAGTGCCTAGTGCGCTTAACCCAATGACTCTGTTTTGTGATAATACTGGTGCCATTGCTCTAGCCAAGGAACCAAGATTTCACAAGAGGACCAGACACATAAAGCGACGTTTCAATTCCATCCGCGATTACATCAAGGAGGACGACATAAATATTTGCAAAGTACACACGGATCTGAATGTTGCAGATCCGATGACTAAACCTCTTCCAAGGGCTAAACATGAACAACACCAGAACTGCATGGGTGTTCGATTCATTACAATGTAAAATCACATAGTGATGTGAACTAGATTATTGACTCTAGTGCAAGTGGAAGACTGTTGGAAATATGCCCTAGAGGCAATAATAAATTGGTTATTATTATATTTCCTTGTTCATAATAATCGTTTATTATCCATGCTATAATTGTATTGATTGGAAACTCAAATACATGTGTGGGTACATAGACAACACTGTGTCCCTAGTAAGCCTCTAGTTGACTAGCTCGTTGATCAAAAGATGGTGAAGGTTTCCTAGCCATGGACATGAGATGTCATTTGATAACGGGATCACATCATTAGGATAATGATGTGATGGACAAGACCCAAACTATAAACGTAGCATATGATCGTGTCAGTTTATTGCTATTGTTTTCTGCATGTCAAGTATCTGTTCCTATGACCATGAGATCATGCAACTCCCTGACATCGGAGGAGTACCTTGTGTGTATCAAACGTCGCAACGTAACTGGGTGATTATAAAGGTGCTCTACAGGTATCTCCGAGGGTGTCTGTTGGGTTGGCATGGATCAAGACTGGGATTTGTTACTCCGTGTGACGGAGAGGTATCTCAGGGCCCACTCGGTAATACAACATCACAATGAGCCTTGCAAGCAATGTGACTAAAGTGTTAGCCACGAGATCTTGTATTACGGAACGAGTAAAGAGACTTGCCGGTAACGAGATTGAACTAGGTATAGAGATACCGACGATCGAATCTCGGGCAAGTAACATACCGAAGAACAAAGGGAACAGTATACGGGATTAACTGAATCCTTGACATAGAGGTTCGACTGATAAAGATCTTCGTAGAATATGTAGGAGCCAATATGGGCATCCAGGTCCCGCTGTTGGTTATTGATCGTAGAGGTGTCTCGGTCATGTCTACATAGTTCTCGAACCCGCAGGGTCTACACACTTAACGTTTGGTGACGATTAGTATAGTTGAGTTATTGTGTTGGTGACCGAAGGTTGTTCGGATTCCCGGATAAGATCCCGGACATGACAAGGATCTCCGGAAGAGTCCGGAGGTAAAGATTGATATATGTGATAATAGTCTTTTGATCTCCGGAAGGGTTCCGGAATTCACCGGAAGGGGTTCCGGGTGTTTACCGAAGTGTTCGGGTGCAGCAACACTTTATATGGGCCAAAGGGGTAAAGCCCACGAGGTATTGGAAAGTGCAAAAGGAAGTTTTGCTGCTGCCTTAAGCGGTACTACCGCTGGTAAGGCAGTACTACCGCGTAAGCGGTACTACCGCTTGTGTGAAGCGGTACTACCGCTTGTGTGAAGCGGTACTACCGCTCAAGCGGTACTACCGTTCGTGAGCGGTACTACCGCTTGTGCGCGGTACTGCAGGGATCCGAGTTGGACTCTTTCCCTGCGGGCCAAACCGACCTTGTGCGGGCATATAAATAGGAGGCTTTTACTCCAAGTTTAGACCCCAAGGCTCAACATATAAATAGAGGGGCAGGGCTAGCACACGGGATACATCAAGATTTCCCAAGCCGTGTGTCGGCAACCCTAACCCTCTAGTTCTCCCGTCATAATCTCCGTAGTGCTTGGCGAAGCCCTGCAGAGATTGTTCCTCACCACCATCACCACGCCGTCGTGCTGCTGGAACTCATCCACTACTTCACCATCGCTCGCTGGATCGAGGAGGTGAAGGCGTCATCAAGCCGTACGTGTGTTGAACGCGGAGGTGCCGTCCGTTCGGCGCTAGATCGGAAGGACCATGATTGTGATTGGATCGCGGGACGCTCGGCGATTTGGATCGCGAAGACGTTCGACTACATCAACCGCGTTTCTTAACGCTTCCGCTTAGCGATCTACAAGGGTATGTAGATTCACTCTCCCTCTCGTAGATGCTCATCACCATGGATAGATCTTGCATGTGCGTAGGAAAATTTTTGTTTCCCATGCAACGTTCCCCAACATTGAGGAGGTTTTGAATTGCTCCTCCACTAATGCCAGGTCAATTTTTGCACACACAGAGTCAGGAATTGCTCCCTTGATCCCATGAGTTATTGTGCTTTTCATGAGCTTGACACACATGCGGTTGGAGCGATCCCATTTCTCCTTATTAGCCTCATAAACCTTTGTTTTCTCAAGAAGGTTTTCATCATCAGATGGGGGAGGAATAGGAGCTTTTTCTCTAAGTGCGTAGTCAAGGTCCATCATTGTAAGGGCATTCAAAATATGCTCCTTCCAGGAAGGAAAATTAGTTTCATTGAGATGCTCAATTGAGTTTAGGAGCCCAGAAATAACTGATGGGTTCAAAGCTGAATAAAACATAAATAACATGGATATTAAAATTATGCATTATGAAAATATCCATATCTAAGGAAACTTAATGCATGATATTAATCCTACGTTGGTCTGATTAATAACATGGCAAATTTAATAAAATCCTTATTCGCAACACCGTTGGGCAGTAACGAAAAGGAACAAAATGAAATATCTTTATTGGGAAATTAATTATAGTAATCATGATAATAATCAACTTTGGTCAGAATATAATCATGCGTCATAAAAATTAATCATTTCAATTATCCCAAGATATATAGTAGCCTTAGATAAAAGGTCCGAAAATAATCATAATAATCATGATCACATACAACGTTGGTCAGTATGTAATCATGCAGTACTAAAAGTAATCATCACAATTATTGTGAGAATATATAGCAGTGTTAAACCAAAATTTCTCGTTGGTTCCATTCTAATTCAACACTCAATGCTCGTAAATAACAACTGGAATGCACATAATAAAAATAATAATCAAGCGTGCAATTTAATGAGTAGAATTAAATAATAATGTACATCGCGTGATTAACTTTTGTGCATCTCAGGAGATGATAGTAGTGCAGCCTAGGCATCACGGGCTGCCGCTTAAATGAGCAGCTAACTTATAACCGGCAGCAAACAAAACAAATGCATGTGCAACCTATCAACAGTACAACAGTGCACAGGCTAAGGACGTAATTTTATGAAGCAGCACCCGGGAGGGGGAAAAATACTCATAAGATATACTGAATCATACAAATAATTAAATAACAATATACTGCTTCAAAAATAACAAACAGAATTCAAAAGCTCAGCATGTACTCTTCCTGAAAGTACTAAGGTGCATGAGGAGTTAAAACTAAATGAGTTGCACGTTCTAGTACACTACTAGACTACTAGCCAACTATGCCATTTTGCTGCCTGCTGCCATCGCTAAGCCTAAGTCGTTAACGCTTCGTTTGGATGTCTCCATTGGAGAGCTCCGTATTGAATTGGTCTAGAATTCCAAATCAGTGAGGAAACTGAAATGGCACGAATACGAATTCGCCTGTTTGGTTGTCCATTGAATTGGCCCTTGAAATGCCTCTGAGATTTCAATACAAAATCCTGTTTGGCTGACAATCTTTGGAATTGCATAGCTACATTACCATGAAGATTATACCTTGTTGTACATGACTCAAAAATGAAATCTGATCACATGTGACTATTGAATGAATATATAGCAATGAAAATAAATAAATATTCTAGAAATGCATCAGGAAAACACAAATGGTCACACAATGACAACAATATTTTCTTACGATAACATAACACAAATTCTAAACAATAACAAACAGCACGTACTCTCAAATATGGTCTCGTACATGACATAAATCACAACGATTCAAATTGATAGGTCCAAATGCTTGACACAAACAGTGCGTAGCAGTAGTTCATATATAGTTCCAAGTTCAACAGGACATAAAATAGATAGTTCGAAGTTCAACAAGACATAAAAGAACACACACATATCAGGAAAGCATCAATCTTCAAGGCAATATGAGCAGCCATGTCTTCCTCATGGTGATGGGCAGCTCCTTTAGAGCTTGAAACAGGCGATCATTGAGTACCAACTTCCCATAACATCGAAGCATGTCTTGCTCAGCTAAATCAGGTACCAACTTAAGTGCATCAAGTATTTCAGCGGGAGTGGTAACCTTTGGTAGTGGAATGGGCTCAGTTGCCTTGAAAGCATCAACTAAGTCCTTCTTCATATCTCCAAGCATGCAAAGAATAGCATCACCTGTTCGCTGCCTCTTTGGCGCTACTTCTGGAGCGACTTCAATCGGTTCTACTAATGGCTCTGCAGCAATCTCAGCACCTGTCTTCGCACCCTCACCATTAGCATGATCTTTTGAATATATGATACATATGGACTCCCAGTTCTTGATTACTTTGGTCTTGTAAGACTTTATCTCCTTGCATGTCTTGTTAGCCTGCACAATAAACACAAACCAATAGTAAAGTTGTTGCCTTGTTATTCTACATATGCAAACTATATAAAGAATGTGTACTCATGGTGGTTACCTCCACATATTTAGCCCAAACATCATCACTATCCATTGATAGCCTATTATTAATCCAATCCCAGCCAAAACCACTTTGAGAAAGGATCTTGCTAACGACCTCATAGTGATGATCCAAAGTCCTCATCCTTCCACTTATGTTCTCCTTTGTGATATCCTTATTGCACTTGTCCTTCACATGCCTTATGGCATGTGTGTACACATGTGGTTTCCATCCATTTTGGGCATGGTCACCCTTGTTGTGATGCTCAACAAGGACTTCAAGCAATGCATCATCCATCTCATCATCCCATATGTAGTAATTCCTCTTCCTTGTAGTTACTTCTTCGGCCATGGTGCTACAAGGAAATAAAAATTGTACATAATAGAAACAACAAAGACAATATTAAGTTTGAGAAATAACATAATGTCATTCATTAATTTCATGAAGATGATGCATATACAAAATACCACAGGCATCATCACACTAGCAACTAGCTAGCTATACAAAAGAAGACCACCGCAGCTAGCTATACAAAAGAAGACCACCGCAGCTAGCTATACAAAAGAAGATCCCTGCAGCTACCTATCATACTCTCATCCTATTCCATCTCTAGTTCTCCTTGTGCCACAAGGTACTCAGCAAACATATCATCAGCTAGTTGTTGCCTAAAGTAGGACCATTCAGTAGTGACTTGCACACTTCTAATGAAGTTGTCATCATCTGGATCATCATTTGGCGCATCTGCTAATTCACTATCCACTTCAGGCAATAACAAATCATCCATGACATGCTGCCTATCCCTTGCAAAGTTGTGTAACACACAACAAGCATTAATAATTCGAATCTGCAATGATATTTTAGTTCATAGTAAGCAATTGTCATCTCACAGATTTATTTTATTTAACAACATATTTACTTTTGGTACCTGATCCTTTATGTCAAAGAAGGTTTGGGAACGCAAGATAACCCATTTTTTCTTGAACAAGCCAAATGTTCGCTCCAGTACATTCCTAGCACGAGAATGGCGCAAGTTATATAACTCTTTAGCGGTTTGAGGCTGTTGTGCACTTGCAGCCCATTCTTTTAGATGATACCGAGTGGACCTGAATGGAGCTAGAAATCCTTCTCCATTGGTATAACCAGCATCAACTAAATAGTATTTCCCTATATCAATAAGTCAGTTAGCTAACAATCAAGTCAAAGAAACTACATGCCAAGAGTAAGAGTCATACCCTTAGGCACAACAAAAGCATCTTGGCGGTTTGTCCTCATTGCATCACGCAAAACTCTCGAGTCTGAAACTGAACCCTCCCAGCCAGGTAACACATAAAGAAACTTCATGTTCCAATCAACAACACCTAGCATGTTAGTGGTAATGGCCTGCTTTCTATTCCTATACCTCCCTTGGTCAGCCACATCAACACACACGTCAATATGACAACCATCTAGTGCTCCAAGTGCATTACCAAACCACTTCCATTTGTAATCGTCAGGAGCTTGAGCAGTAGAGTTAGGCAGCTTAATGAACTCCCCATGTAGAGAGAGTAAGGCTGTTAGGACAGCAGAGAAGTGTGTGCTTACGGTCCATAAAGAACGCTTGTAGGTGCCACGCAACATCCTCATCTTAAGACTATGACCAACTACAAGCAGGAACATTGCAAATTTCTCTTCCACGGTTACATATACACTATCACGGAGGCCACATCTCTCCCGTAACATGGTGAACAAGTCATGGAAGTTTCGTTTGGTTAAACGCAACTGATCATAGCATGTCTCTTCAGATCCATCGTACATGCTTTTAAGCAAATATTTCCTATGCATAACCTTGTTCTCATCATCATTAAAACTGCCCAAGTCCCTTGGTCCCCTATCCCTCTGTGTAGTAACAAATGCGAATGCAAGAGAACATGTTTCAATGAACATTTTTGTCAAAACAATCCTTTTCCACTTCCTTCTTTTATTTTCTTCATTTATCCACTCAACCAACTCTAACTAATCTGACATGGGGCTGTACAATGGAATTATCTAGGTTGTAAAACATGGCATGATGGCATTACATACACAAATGCATAGTGAAAACAGAGTGGATTTCGACTATATACCTTCAATCGGCCTCCAGATCGATGAAAACTTCACTAGTCTGCACAAGTTTAGACAGAAAAAAATTAAAACATATGTGCATAGTGCTTTCTGATGAAATACGACAACATGTTATATTCAAACGGTAAATATTGATGCTATGTAAGTAACCGTCCTAAATACTACCATGTTCTCAAGTTAGGATACCACGAAATCCGTCCAGCCCAAGATTATACTCTGTTAATTAATTTCTAGATGCAAAACATAGACTAGTAGAGCAAAACAAAACGAAGCATCCCTCCCAGAATGTATAATTCAGGGTACTGGTGGTGTGCTGGGGGAGGGCGGCGCGAGCTGGTCAGGTGACCCAGCAGAGAAAGGAAAAGGGGAGGGTTGCAGGTCCGGGGATGGACCAGGGCGGGAACGGGGATGGGTCAGGGGGGATGTGGGCGCGCCGGCGCAAGGAGGCTGCCGAAGGAGGTGAGCCGGGATGAGAGAAATGGGGGGGAGGCCCGAGGCGGAGCGACCGTGGCCAGAGGAGACCTGCGCCTCCACTGCCGAAGCCCTGCTGGTCACTGCTCTGTTTCGGGGACGGGGATAGGGTGAGGAGGAGGGGACGGGGAAGAAGCGGACCGGGGAACCGGCGCCTCCGCCGCCGCGGTCCTGCTGGTGGTCGCCGCCGAGATGCGCGAGGACGGCGATGGGAACAGGAGGAGGGAGCGAGGAAGGAGATGGGAAGAGGAGGAGGGAGGGGGGCCGAATCGAACCTGGGTGTGGCCGCCGAGATCCTTGGGAGTCGCCGCCGAGGTCCTTGGTGGTGGCCACCGAGCTCCCTGCGGGTCGCTGCTCTGTTCCGTTCGTCTCCTCCTCCTCTTCTTTTTTTCTCGAGGACGTAGGGGATAAGGCAGCGAAGGGGTACGTTTTGCGGGAAAGGGTCAATTCGGAGGAAATCGGAGCGCCAAGGCTTCGTATCGTTGGAGGGATGTTTTGGTGGGAGCGAATACGAGGCTGAACTTGGGTTTCGTTTTCAAACGGCAATTCACAGTCCAACCAAACAGCCGAATTGCAATCAGGGAATACCAAATCCATTTCAGGCACCTCAATTCGGACATCCAAACGCAGCGTAAAAGAAAAATGCCCGTGCGGCCCAGTTATATGCAAGGCCCATCTGATGCCCAGACAAATTAGTGGCAGACTACTCACTTAGGAGGAGTGCAAAGCCAAATCCCTAATCGAGCGCAGCCAGCTCCCTGCTCCGCCGCCGCTACCATCGCGAAAATTGGATCGAGCGACACGGCAGTTACGGAAATGAGCCGGCTGTCCGGGGAAGGTGTTGATGCGCCGCGTCCCTCGCTATTGCGTCCGACGCGAACGGCAGCCGGAGCATCGCCCTGATGCGTGCGGTGTCGAGGCGCGGCATGATGCGCATGGCAACTGATGCAGATGGCGGTGGCAGCGACGTGCGGCACTCGTGTGGCTCCTGATGCGCACGGTGGCGGCGGGAGCACCGGTCTGAGGCGCGCGGCAGTGGGAGTACAGCCTAAGGTGCGCAGCGGCTCCTGATGCGCACGGCGGCGCGAGCACCACTCTGAGGCGCACGGCGGCAGGAACATCATAGTAATATGCACGATTTTCAAGCAAGTTCTACCAGATTTGCAATTCCTTTGCTCGGTATGATTAATCTACTGTGGATTATCAAATCGATTCATGTAATTAGATCCAACCATGCTACTGATACCAAATATTAGATTAATTGATGAGATTATATAAGTGCTAATGGATCTTGTCTAATACACATGAACACAATTTGATCTGATGCGGAATTTAGTGGACAGTAGATAATTGTACCTCCGTTAGAAGAGGTCATCTCAGTAGAGGAAGTTGAATCTGAAGTTGATGACGAATTACAGCAGCGTCTCCAGCAACTCGCCGGAGTAACGGCAAGGCCTTGACGTCAATAAGCCGCGCTCTCCCGATTGGAAAAAGAGTGATTTTAGGAGGAGACAATGACTAATGACATGGACTGATGCATACGTGCAAGTCTTCTCCTTATATAATGCGCTGGCTTTTACCGTAGGACCTTAACCATATTAGCGTAAATTCAGCCCCTCAATCACGGGCCCGATTTGTCAATTGCCATTTAATTGGTATTAATCCCGAAATTAATTAACGGGCCCATAGTAATTTATGGTAATTAACCTTTTGACCATTTGATCACATAATAATTCCAACATGCTGCTGCCACATGATCTCCTCTCTGGGATTCAATTCAACAATCCAATTGAAAATTTTAATTTCCGCATGAGATAGACTAGACAGGTGTGGGTCAGCCTGCATCTGTTCCAGGCTTCCAGCTCAACATTGAGCTTCCGCAGCTCCGATGCCGAAGGTGCTCGTGCCCCGGCCATCCCTCAAGCCGGCCCGAGACAGCAACGCCGTCATGCTCCGATCGATGTGAAACCGCGCCTTAGTTATCACTTGATGGCCCGGTCTGGTAGTTGACGATGGGCTTCCCACAGTTCCTGGGGAAACTCGGCTGGGGGCAGCCACAACTAGGTTGGATATTTTTCGATAAAGGACGCTTTTATTAACTCAAAATATAGCATCAACTGGATACAAAGCATAATGAGCAACACCTAGCCTCTGCATAACTAAGATGCACACAGCTAAACACTAAAAATCTGACAAAAGTTGAAAGAAAAACCAACATATCGACAACACTAGAGTCATATGACCGACACTATGCTTATGTCGAAGGAGGAGGTGGATCGATCCGAAGATTATGCTAATCACATGCTAGCTTGGAATGACTCCTGGAGCCAGGTTCTGCAGTTTCCCAGCTGCCATCACATTTCAGTTCTCCCGAGCCGAGGCATACTTGTGCCTGACTGTCTGTTTTTATTTGACTGACTGCGAATTAATTAAACACTGCACCTACAGCTTGCTCCACGTCTGTTTTGCACTTTTGCTACGCGCCCCCTCCGCCGTCCCGTCGCGATATATAGCACCGTCACAACGACGCCGCGGAGCAGGGATTCTAAAACGGCCTGAACCGCGGCTGCCTCAACGCGGGCCTCCGCCGTCTCCCCAACTTGGGCTGTAGTGGCCTTCAGCGCCTGCCGCCGAGCTGCAGATTCCATTTTTGTTCCCGGACCAGGTTAGAATCGACCGGTTTACACGCATATAAGAGAAGAGATCACCTAGCTAGGCTCTACGTGGGTCTGCCTGTGTAGAGCCATGCGTGAGCGTGTTTCTTTTTCTTTAGGTGCTTCTACGTACTGCTTGAGCAACCCAAGAAAGATATATAGATGAAAGAGAGCTGGAGAGGTAGTCTCGGTTGATCCGGACGACGCGATGGCATGCCACATGCGAGACATCACCCACAAGCAGTACCGTGCCCACGTTTGTGATCACCAACTCGTGCTTCCCCACTGTTGTGGCGTGTCCAAGACAAGGATGTCGCTGCAAATGCAAATGTAGTGCCCCACGGCTGCTACGTGTTGCCAGCTGTGTGATCACAACAATGCTTGCCTTCCTCGCAAAAAAAAAAAAAAAAAAAAAAACAATGCTTGCCTATACGCAAACTCCGTCAAACACCTTATGTGCATGCCGTAAGGAGTGGCGCCACACCCAAGTGACCATCTTCGGTGGCGTGTGAGTCGCGGGGCGGGCGTGGTTGAAGGCAGGGGCGGAGCGTCGGGTGGACCATACTGGGCCATGGCCCACCCTTCTCTACATGCATTCTCTTAGGATTTAACATTGATTTGGCCCACTAGCAGCACTGCCCAGCTTATGGCCCACTCTTTACTGAACTGGCCCGGCCTACATATCGTGTCACGCTCCGCCACTGGTTGAAGGGATGATCTATGCTGCAATCGCATGCATGGTCAATCTGTGAAACACCGTCTGTGCATGCCATAAGGTGTGGCGCCGCACCCAAGTGACCATGGTCGGTCGCGTGTGAGTCGTGGGGCTTGGTTGAAGGGATGATCGATGTCGCATCCCTATGCATGGCCAGTCTGTCCTACTTTGCAAGAGATGTTGACGACGAGGAACCGTGCCGAAAAGGTGGTGGTCGTCCATGCGTTCGGTTTGAGGGGTGAGAGCTGCTGCATGGTTGAGGACGGTGAGGCTCCCACGGGTGCTTGAGTTCCGGTGGAAACAATCCTCGACTTCAGGGATCACCAATGCTGGGCCTGGAACCACACGTCGAACACTTGGCAGGCAGGCATGGTGCTGGAGCCATTGACACGGTAAGCCTCGCGCGTGTGTTTGCTAACTAACAGGACGCGATCTTTTTTTTTTTAACACAGTACAGACGCAAGCGCTCATATATATGCGCATACACTCACCCCTATGAACGCACACACGCGCACCCTATCCATATGAGCACCTCCGAGAGACTGAGCTGGCATATCATCTTGAGATTTTACAAAGTCACCGTAGGCGCCTCGTAGTCAACGGGAACGTCTCCTCCCACTGAATGCGCATCGCCGGATATCTTGAAATAAATCCAGGATAAATGCGAGCACCAGGACTTGAACCCTGGTGGGTTGGGGATACCACTGTCCTCCTAACCATCCAATCACAAATTAGTTCACGGACGCGGCCTACTTTTCTCCTTTTTTTTCTTTTTTCGTTTTTTTTTCTTCTCCTTTTTTTCATTCTTTTTGCATGTGTTTCTTTGTTTTTTAAATTTTCTGTTTTCTTTGGTTTATTTCGTTTCTTTTTCGGTTTTCATTTTTTTGGATTTCTTTGTTTCTTTTAGTTTTCATTCAATATTCTTTGTATACGTCAACAACATTTTTCTAATACACATTTAACATTTTTTAAATACAAGATTAACATTTTTTGTATACATGATCAACATTTTTTCTATACACACATTTAAACTTTTTCAAATACTTGATTAACATTTTTCAAATACAAGATTAACATTTTTTGTATACATGATTAACAATTTTCCTATACACACTTTTAAAATTTTTTCAAATGCTAGATCAACAGTTTTCAAATACAAGATTAACATTATCTAATACATGGTCAACATTCTTTCTATGCACATTCAACATTTTTTTCAAATGCTTGATTAAATTTTTTTAAATGCAATATTAACACTGTTTTAACACATGATCAACATTTTTTGTAAACACATTTAACATTTTTCAAATGCTTGATTAACGTTTTTCAAATACTTGTTCAACATTTTTTCATATGCTTGATTAATATTTTTATATACATGATAAAAAAAATTCATCATTTTTTTTAATTCATGGTCAACATTTTTTATACACATTTAACATTTGTCAAATACTTGTTCAATATATTTTTTTCAAATGGTTGATTAATTAACATTTTTATATACATGATAAAAAAATTCATCATTTTTTAATACATGATCAACAATTTTTCTATTCACGCTCAACATTTTTCGAATGCTTGATTAACATTTTTTAAATACTTGTTCAACATTTTTCAAATGTTTTTTGTAGAGTGTTTTTTGTAATATATATATTTAGAATATTTTAAAGTATAAACAAAAGTACAAAAATAAAGCAAAAAACAAAAATAGAAACGTAAAAAAAAACACAAAAAGGAGGTTGTGGCTTCCCGTGCTCCTAGGCCGGCCCATCTCAGTCTCCCCTTCAGCGAGGGTTCCTCTCCTCTCGCTGAAGGCGACATATAGGGGCGCCGCTTCGTTTGAGGAAGGACGTGTTCGAATCGAATCAAGCTCTTTTCGTTTGTGACCTACGTAATCAACTTCGGCGCGCTCAAAATCCAGCAGCGCTAATCAATCAAATCAAATCAAATCAAATCGCCTTGATTTGCTCATCCATGTGTGCTCTCCATTCCAATCGCCAAAAGGCCTAGGTAGTTGGTGGGCTCCCTCCGTAATGCTAGATACATCCATTTGAGCGACAACTAATTCCAGACGAAGGATCAGAGATCAGGGATGGGCGGAAAACATCACGTCATCCCTAGGAGAGCTAGAAGTCAAAAGGACTTGCGACGCTCGTCTCGCCCGTCAGATGACAAGTCCAATTGAGGGGGCGTCATCAACCCTCATGCGCCGGTCATGATGGCCCCTTGGTGGCATGGGCCGCAGTGGAAGGGTTGATTGACCGACGAGGGTGCTCGAGAGGGGAGTTTCCCGAGGAACACTTCTGGGATACGTGAAATCCCCCAAGGCTCCTGCTCACCAAGCGGCCCACCGTTCCTGGGCCGGCACGGCGCCGGTGCCGCCCCATGTTGAAGCATCTCAGGAGGGCCCCGTTTTCTAGGACACTGACAGACACTATCAAGATGTTTCGTATAGCGTCCCCTAAAAAGAGATGTTTCTTATAGCGGGGCTATAGAGATATCTACAAAGATATTTAAGAATTCACACACAAACATATATATTATATTCATATGGAACTATCACAAACTAACTCGAGAAGATATATAATTTTGTTTTTTCTATTTTCTCACATTGAATTGGATTTGGTTTAAATATGTTTTTCAAGGTGCAATGTATTAAAAATAAATGTAGCTTTTGTTATCGAATACAGTTTAAATTTACCATAATACATTGCTATGATTGTGATATGACAATATTGGTACACATAAAACCTTGGTATTAATAGTTATATTTACCGTGCCTCCATCCCAGCTCTGGGGCAATCGACATGGTGGATCGGCAGCATGTTCAGGCGCAATACACATCTGTCATTTTATGTGGATGTTGGTCCGTTTGGATGGAACGGAATGTGCTACATCACGGCGGTGGGTCAGCTTAGCTCTTTTTTTCCAAGAATGTAACCATGGAGGAAAGGAAAGGAGGGGGAAAAAGAGAGGGAGATGGAGTGGGAAACAAGCCCAGTAGCACATTAAGATGAGTTGGTGGAGCAACTGCGAGAGCTCTTTCCACCAGTGTAAATGATTAGTTTTGGCCGATGATGACCCACAAGTGTATGAGATCTATCGTAGCCTTTTCGATAAGTAAGAGTATCGAAAAATACGAGGAGCTGAAGGAATTGACAAGTAGTTTTCAGCAAGGATTCACTATAAATGTTGTAAATATAGATTGATAGGTAATTTGATAGCAAGATAATTTGTAATAAGGCAAATAGTAACAAAAGTAAAAAAGTGCAGCAATTCCCAATCCTTATGCATGCTAAGGAGAAGCCGGTGGTCTTTCTTATAATAGCTAAAACGCTCTTGAGGACACACAGGAATCTTGTCAAGTTACTTTCACCATGTGATTCATTAAGTTACCGTTCATTGCTTTAATAAGTGTTGTGTGGATGGACTGGAGCTAAGATAATATTCTTACTTGAACAAATACCTACTTATGATTATACCCTCCATGCAAGCATCCGTAAATACAAAAAAAGTAATTAAGATAAATCTAACCATAGCATTAAACAATAGGATCCAAAACAGCCCCTCACGGAACAATTCATAAACTAGGGTTTGGGTTTCTATCACTCCCGCAACCCATCATCTATAAGCTAATTCCACAATGTCTTCCTCTAGGCCCAAATATGGTGAAGTGTCATGTAGTCGACGTTAACATAACACCACTAGAGAAAGAACAACACAACATATCTTCAAAACATTAAAGGGTAATCAACTTCACATGATTACTAGCAACAAGACTTCTCCCATGTTCTCAAGAATAAATGGAACTACTCACAACACATCTTATGGATCATCATCAGTAGGTATAAATATATGATGAACAATCTGAACTCAACAATCTTTCACCAATAAATCTCCTATGCATCAACTACAAGGTGTAAACAACACACATAAGTACTCCCAGTTACCAATATGAGGTTTAATACAAATATTGAACAAATGGGATGAACTAGAGTTTGGAGATGAGATTGTGCTGGTGAAGATGTTGATGACGACGATGATCCCCACGATGAATGGAGTGTTGATGATGATGAAGGCTTCGATTTCCCCTTCCTGGAGGGAAGTTACCCCTGCAGAATCGCTCCGTCGGAGAGCAAAAGTGCTCCGCCAAAGTTCCGCCTCGCAGAAGGCGGCGGAATTCCTGAGAATTTTCTGTGATTTTTTGTTGGATAAATGGGATTCTATGGCAAATGGGCGCCGGGAGGCGAGCCACCAGGGCCCGCACGGCCATGGGACTTGGCCAGGGGGTGGCCCGCGCCACCAAGCCGTGTGGAGGCCTGGTGCGCCCCCTCTGGTCCATCTTCGGTCCTCTGGCTCCATATTTTCTGGAAATAATTTAGTAAAATCCCTGCTGCATTTGGAGATCCGGAAGACATAGCGATCTAAATCTCGAAACTTTGACAGAAACAAGCTCGAAACGAAATTAGGAGGAAAAAGTGTGATACACAGATCAAAAAGTCCGGCGGAATTTATAGAAATTTTTACCATGCGAAACAAGTAATCGGGAAAAAAAATTGGAGTCAAGGGGGCGCCCCGCTCCCCTAGGCCGTGTGGAGCCCTCGGGCATCCCCTCGGTTGCTTCTTTTTCCAAAAATTTCCATAAATTCCAAAACTGTCGGATATAATTTTTTTTGGAATTTTTAGAGTCGGTTTACTTACCGTACCACGCAACTCTTCGTTTTTCAGGATTCTGGAGTCCTGAGGAAAGTTTTTTGATGTATTTTTCTGGTGTAATTACTTGTATAACGTTTGTATCTACCTCATGAGGGTTATCGGTAATATAATGCTTAATTCTTTGTCCATGGGCCACCTTTGGTTTATTACCTTCGGCGTTATTGATCTTTAATAGCTCTGGATCGGTATATTTCTTCGATGATATAGGGTCCTTCCCACTTGGAAACAAGTTTGCCTGCAAAATGCTTGAAACGTGACTTGTACAAAAGAACTTTAGCACCAATATTAAATTCTCATTTATGAATTCTTTTATCATGTCATCTTTTAACTTTTTATTTAAATAACTTGGCATTTTCATAAGCTTCAGTTCTTCACTCATCTAAAGAACTCATGTCAAGTAACCTTTTTTTTGCAGCAAGTTTGAAATCATAATTAAGTCCTTAGTTGCCCATTAAGTGTTATGTTCTAACTCAAGAGATAAATGATATGCTTTTTCATAAACCATTTTATAAGGGGACAATCACATAGGATTTTTTATAAGCCGTTCTATATGCCCAGAGTGCAACATCCTGTTTTTTAGAACGGTTCTTTCTGGATTTATTCATAGTCTTTTGCAAGATTAATTTGATCTCTCTGTATGTTAATTCTACTTGTCCACTAGACTAAGGATGATAAAGTGATGCTAAGGTACGTCTCAAACATATCTATAATTTTTGATTGTTTTATACTACTATATTATCACTTTTGAATACTTTTATAGCATTTTATATTATTTGACGCTACTCCATCGAATTGGAGGCGAAACGCAACGCCCACATGCTGATGGGTCGGCCCATCCACATAATAATGTAGCAAGCTGGGAACGAGAGAATTTTTTGGTGCATTACTGTTTGTACATTTTTTTATTTCCAACTGGTTTTTTATTCTTTTTTAAAAAAGACTTATTTTTACAATATTTAAATAAATCCAAACATTTTATATAATGCGAATTATTTGTAAAATTTGTGAATTGTTTTAAAACAGAAATATGTTTGAATTTTTTTTAAATGTGAAAATTTTCTCAAATTTTCTAAAAATAAGTTGAAAGTATTTTTTTTCCGAAAACACGATTGTTTTCAAAATTTTAAATATTTGTTGAAAACGCAAACATTTTTTGTAAAGGCGAACATTTTTTGATATTTACTATTATTTTTAACAAAACAACATAAAATAGAAACGAAAAAACCAACAAGAAAAAGAAAAACCAGGAACAAGGCAACATAAAACACAAAACAAAAACAAACTGGAAGCTCCTAGTAGGTTCTCAAAACCGGCAAAACAACGGACATGAATTCACAAAACCAATTGTTGTGTATCTCGTAGCTAGCTAATGGGTTGGCCAACTACTTTTGTTCGTTCCCCTCCTATGTGGATCCGCCAGTGGTTTGACGCAGAGAGCGTCAAATAGGGTTTGCCACTCCTAAAAACAACTTATAAGGAGCGTCAAGAAGTTCCTCCAGGTCAAATCTATGGACTCAAATCATATTAGACCCCCCCCCCCCCAAACACACACACACACAATTCTTCACAACCCGTATGGAATAGGATTTGTCCATCCTATGTGCCTGAATCATTTGATGCTAGCTGCGTCAAACTGGACGCGAAACGAACAGGCCACGCACTGATGGCTCGGCTCATCCACATAATACGGTAGCTCGCGAGCAAGAGAATTTTTTGGTGCAAGACTGTTTGTACAAAAAAAATTCTTATTTTCAACTTTTTTTTCATTCTGTTTTTCCAAAAAAATATGAAGACTTATTTTTTAGAACATTTGAAAAATATCCAAACATTTTATATAATGCGAATTTTTCATAAATTTGCGATTTTTTTTGAAAAAAAAATTATATCAATTTTTTAAACGTGCACATTTTCTCAAATTTTATAATTATAAATAGAAAATATTTAATTTTTTCTGAATTTTAAATATCTATTGAAACGGGAAATATATTTTGAAATTTCTGAACACTTTTTACAAAAACGATCATTTTGTCAAATTTTGTACATTTTTTCAAATATGTGAACATTTATTGTAAACCTGAACAGTTTTTGAAATATACTATTATTTTAAAGAAAACAACATAAAACAGAAAAGAATAAAATGAACAAGACAAAGAAAAACCAGGAACAAAGCAACATAAAAAAGAAAACGAAAACAAACTGGAAGCTCCTTGAAGTTTCTCAAAACTGGCAAAACAACGGACATGAATTCCCAGGGCAAATCCTATTTGCCGCCCGCGGGCGGCAAATGGTCAAGGCTTCGCTGAAAGGAGCCTCCACATGGATCGGCCCACGTACGGATTAAGTGTGCTGTTTTTAGTTGGCTGCTGTTTTCCACGCTGTTTCCTGCGGGGTTTTTTTCGTTTTTCTTCTGATGTTTTTTGCTTCCGGTTTTTTCATTCTTTTGTCGGTTTTCAGTTTTGGTTCATTTTTTTTATTTTACGTTTCTTTTTTTGTTGTTTATGTTTCTTTTTATTTTTCCGTCTTTTTTTCATATTATATAAAAAGTTCACCATGTATTACAAAAATGTTCATCGTATATTCAGAAAATGTACACCATATATTGATGAAAAGTTCACCATGCATTATAAAAATGTTCATCATGTATTACAAAGATGTTCATCATATATTTAAAAATTGTTCAACGTATATTTTACAAATATTCACTGTGTATTTAAAATTTGTTCATCATATATTAAGAATTGTTCAATGTATACTACAAAATTTTCATTGTGCATTTGAAATTTGTTCAGCATTTTTTTACAAAAAAGTTCATTGTTTTTTAAAAATTGTTCAGTTTATATTACAAATGTTCAATGTGTATTCGAAACACGCATATATATTCATAAAATGTTCAAAGTAAAAACCAAGCAAAAAACCGGGATTCTACAGTGAAGTAGGAGGCACAGTGCTATTTTGCTACAGTACCTATTGCTACTGCTAGGGGTGCGCATATTAACCGAGAACCGATGTACCGAACCGAAAGAACCGGGACCGAAACCGAATAGACCGAAACCGAAAATTACGGTTCCTATTTCGGTCATTAAATCTGCAGAACCGAAATTTATGCAGCAAATTCGGTTTTTACACTTAGTTAACCGAAAAAGCCCCGAAAACCGAAAATAAATAACACGCCACGCTCCTCCCTGTATTTCCTATCCTCGCTTCCCCCCAGCCGAGCTGGCTCAGCTGGCCCAATGTATCTCTAGGCCTCTAAGCCTCTTTGTCTCTTAGTTTTTGTCACGTACATGTTTGTTAAGGCCCAAAAATAGTCTAGCAATCGACCGTACAAACACTACAGCAGCTTTGGGTTTAGTACCACCTCGAATGGCTGTTGAGTAATGAAGTGCACGCATCACTATAAAGGTAGCAGCTTGTCATCCATTTCCTTGGGGATAGTCAGGCTAAAAGGAAAAATTAGTCAGGCTAAAAAGGACGTGAGGGATAGTCAGTAGTCACACTTGATCACGATGCTCACGTGAACTTCAGTTTTCTTCGGTCAAACCGATGACCGAACCGAATTTTTGGTTCCAAAAAACATCGGTTACTTAGTTGTGGAGGGACCGATCGGTCTGCAGTTTAAAGAAACCGAAATTCTTTTGTTACCCGAAAAACCAAACCGATCGGTTCGGTTAGACCGAACGCCCAGGCCTAGCTACAGCGTCCCTGTGCGAAGCCACAACTCCTTCCCCTCCCAATGTGGATCGTCAGTGGTTCGACGCAGAGAGCGTCAAATAGGGTTTGCCAATTTTGAAAACTACTCATAAAGAGCGTCAAGAACTTTCTCCAGGTCATAGCTTTGGACGCAACTTATATTAGCCACCCCGGCCCACACACACACTTCTTCGCAACCAACATGGAATAGGATTTGTCCATCCTATGTACCTGAATTAATTTTATTTTTTAGAGAGTCCTGTACCTGAATTATTTGACACTAGCTATGTCAAACTGGAGGCAAAACGCACATGCCACATGCTGATGGGTCGGCCCATCCACATAAAACTGTAGCAAGTTGGGAGCGAGAGAATTTTTTGGTGCATTACTGTTTGTACAATTGTTTTTATTTTCAACTATTTTTTCATTATGTTTTTCTAAAAACATATGGGAGACTTATTTTTTAGAACATTTGAAAAAAATCCAAATATTTTATATAAAGAAAAGCTTTTATAAAATTTTCGAATTGGTTTAAAACACCAAGATTTTTTTTTAAATATCATGAACATTTTATCAAATTTAACAAAAAAAATTAAAAGTATTAATTTTTGAAAACAAGAACAGTTTTTCAAAATTTATATATTTGTTGAACATATAAAACATTCATTCAATTTTCTGAAAACAATGTAGAAACTGCGAACAGTTTTTCAAAATTTTGAACATTTTTTGAAAATGCAACATTGTTTCTAATGTGTGAGCATTTAGTGTAAGCACGAACATTTTTGAAATTTTCTATTCTTTATAAGAAAATAATACAAAACATAAAAGAAAATACAAACAAGGAAAATAAAAACCAGGAACAAAGCAACACAATAAAAAATTAAAATAAACTAGAAAATCTCCTAGAAGGTTCTCAAAATCGGCAAAACAACGGACATGAATTCCCAGAACCAATTGTTGTGTATCCCGTAGCTAGCTAATGTGTCGGCCCAACTAACGTTTGCTCGTTCCCCTCCATGTGTGGATCGCCAGCGGTTTGACCGCAGAGAGAGTCAAATAGGGTTTGCCACTTCTGATAACTACTCATAAAGAGCGTCAAGACAGGCTTCGCCTGAGGTGCTTTTCTTGCTGGGTCGGCACAATAGTAAATGAGTATTTTTATTTTTATGTTTCCTTTCCTTTTCCTTCTTTGTATTTTATTTTCCTATCCCTTCCTTCTTTTATTTTATCTTGTTTTAATCCTTTTTTTCATTTTTCTTTGTTCTATGTTTTATGTTTTCCATTCTTAATGTCTTTAGAAAATGTGTAAATAATTTTTTTTAAATTACATGAACATATATTATAATATTTATGAACAACTATTTCTCAAATATATGAATGTTTTCCAAATACATAAACTGTTTTATTTTTACATGCATAACTTTGTTTAATATGAAATGGATATCATTTTACACATACATTTTTGTCTGTATTATTAAGTTACCTTTTGATTTTTGTGAACAAACAATATGGAATAAAAATATATTTTGGGGTTTCTGATTAAAAAATGGAACAATATGAATTAATGGGCCATGCGAGTAGCTGGTGAATTACAAATCCCTTCGGGCGCATTGCCTATTTGACGCCCTTTGCGTCAATTAGTAGGTGTAACGCACAGGTGCGTGCAATAAGTGGCCCATTTAACGCTAGCACAGTATTCCGGTTTTAGGAACCTTCTGGAAGATTCTGTTCGGTTTTTTCTGCTGTTTCTGTACTGGTTTTTCCGGTTTTATATTATATTATATTTTTCGTTTTTCTTTTTCTGTTTATTTATTTATTTTTATAATTCAAAAAATGTTCAAAATCTTCAAAAATTGTTCTGAATTTCAAAAGATCTGCGCCATGGTAGCAGGCATATAGTTAACCAGAAAGACTATCTCAGGCATTTGCTTCCCATCTCGGTCATCCGAGTAATTCACCTCTGGAAAAATAAAGAGGAAACTGCCTTAATATTGTTTAGGTATTGTAGCTTTACTGTGTGGTTACGTCTCAACTCTCTCACACATTCATTAGCTCACAAATTTTGGTTGGCCAAAGTGTTGGGTAAAGTCTAGTGTTTCAGATTTTCAGTTCAGTCTCTTGTAAAAACAGTAGTCTATGAACAATTGGACTAGCATGCATACTGATACACTCACACGCTGCTCTGCTTAACACGGTACTAGCTTTATACAAACAGAACTACCGACATTGCAGTATGCTAACTTCATACAAACAGAATCTACATGCACCATGGTGATGCCATGCACCGGCAGCGCCACGTGCCGTATGCACAAGATCACCGAGCGGACCAACTTCCATAGCCCTGCAGATCGAATCGTCAGGGTGAGTTCAGACAAGTGTTTTTTCCATGACGACATGACCTCTCTAGTAAATAGTGACTATGTCCATGGGTGACAGTACTCTAACTTGTGCCAGGGTGAGGATGATGCAGGATGTCGTGCCGTTGCTGCCATGCAAAGAGATCAAACACAGGACACTTAGTGTGGCTGAATAAAGACTAAAGCTCTCTGTCGAAACAAGGACACCGTCACCGATGACCAGCTACTTCAGCTATAGGACTAGCCCGACAATAAATCCAATTAATGCAATTAACACCATATTCAGTCCAAAATCATCTCTCCCTTGCAACGATAAAATGTTGCAGTTTGTTAGGCAGATACCTACTGCAGATATGGTCGGTGGCGCCATGAGCCTCCTTCAGGTTCATTCAGAAGCCCTTGTCGTCGGCAACCCCGCTCTCGCACGGCGCCAGGAGTGGAGCCTCCTGCAAGTATGTACTTCCGAGTCATTTTCTCTGAAACTCTGAACATGCCAAGCCAAGAACACCGGAACAGCCAACCGACATGGACGACCATGTACACTTACAATCTGGTTCCCCATTGTGTTCATCAGGTCCAGATGATGCAAACACCAGAAGAACCGCTTCCTCGTCGCTGTCGGTCGGTCACTGGACGCTCCACAATGACACGACTGCATCTTTTGGGACAGCTTACATGACTTGTGCATCAGGCTGTAGGTGTACGTCCATATGAACACAGGCCACCATGCTGCATGCAGACAGACAGGCGCAGAGCGAAATGAACAGCCTGGTCTCTCGGCGTCAGACAACAGGCAATGGCAGAGCCTAATGTTTGAGGAATGTGGTCGAGGAAATGTGACAGCGACTAGCAGGAGATCCCAAACGGTACCAAAGTTGTCGGCAGCCGAGTCTTGCATCTTCTGCAGTTCCTAGATGCAGTCATCCATTGCAGCCGAGCCACCAATGTCAAGATCGTTCATAGATAGACATTTCAGTGACAGCACCAGCAAAAGATGATTACATTTATCTGCTAGCTAGGACTAATTAAAGTGCCATATACAAACTGGTGCTCATATCTCATAACCAACACAAGCATTGCCAACCCGTCATAATATATATACAATTAAAGTGCTCGTTCAGAATACATGAGATAGATAAACTGAGCAATATTCTAACCTGCTGGTAGAAACTGAACCAACAACAGTATGAGCCCTTTGCCAGCCGCATTAATTCAGACGTACCTCCAGAAGATATTCAAGTCAGAAAAACTGTACATGATGAAAATGCCTGAAAATCTGAAGCTACACATAGAAGTGTGCATGAGAAAAATAAACAGCAGGGAATGAGCAACTATAAAGACCAGCTCAGACCTCCCATGCCAATCATGAGCAACTGTAAGAATAAACAGATCTGAAGCAGCAGATCAAACAAAGTTTCCTCGTGCAAGAAAACTGGCCGTGGCGCATGGAACCCAAGTAGTGCAATACATCACATAACTAGTTACGGGAGTGAATCATAAAGGAGACCTTCAGTTACATGGTGTGTAAGAGCACACAAGAGATAAATATTTTTACAATACGTACAAACCGATAATTTGACGTACTCCAGGAGAGGTAGCAGAAAAATACAACAATAAAAAGATGCATATTATACAGTACTTTCCGCAATTGTTCCATCAACGAATAATACTAGCATGAACAAAAATATAAATGCAACACAAGTACGTAATCCAACGTCTGTGATAGTGGCACCAGAGAAAAGGAGGTGGTGGAGCTGTGGAGTGCGAGAGGGCAATGCATCAGGCTCTCAGTCTCAGAGAAGCAGGAGACTGACCGAGGGGAACAGCACCAGCCTGTGAAGTAGGAGAAACAGTTGAACAATAAGAAACTCCACTCGTAACAGGCCTGCTATTAATTTGAAGTAAACAAATGAATAAAACATAGAAACAAATGGAGTATCTAAAACATAAAAGAGAAAACTAAATGCCCATGATCTTTGAGTGAAAAGGTGGCTCACACGAGCTAGTTTACCTTCCCGTTATTTGTAGGTCGGAATCTTAATCACACTTTAATGAATATCCTTCCAGCGGATATGCTCGATCTTTGGCCAACTTTCTCCATCAGGTGCTCGGCAGCTTTCCTTCAAGAGCTCACAACACCCTATGCGTATCGACTGGAGGGAGGATGGCAGGTCTGGTAAAGATGATATGTTGGGGCAGAAACAGATGTGGAGATTCTTCAGATTGGAGAAGCACTTCAGATTTGTTGGCAGGGAAACCATTTGACAATCACGGAACGTCAGCTCCTTGACATATGTGAAATTTGCGGATTCTTCCAATGAAACAAGTGGTTCCTTGCATCCGTGAAGAGAGAGCTCTGCTGGAACTATGAAACCTTCAGCCGAGAGGAGGTTGTTGAGTATTACAGGAGTGCTAACATCGAGTGAGATCAGGACCTGAAACTGCGAGATACACTCAGGGGTGAGTTGAGGAACATCAATCAATTCTCCGCGGTGAAGTTGCAGAGAAGACAGTCCTTCGAGCGTACATAAATCTGGCAAGTTACGCAGTGTGATTGATTTAACAGAGGTGAGACTACCAACAGATAAGCATGCAGTGCTTCTGCAATTCAATATGAGAATATGATCCATGTGTGGCCAGTAAGCACAGAGGAAGTCAGCTGCAAGCACACACTTCTGTATACTAAGGCTCTCAAGGGATAATGGCAAACATTCTGCTCCACATGCCAACTCTAAAGAAGGGCAGCCAATCAATCCAACATTTCTAAGAGAGGTAGCAGCTCGTAAGCCCCCTAACGACCTGAGACACCAGCAACTTTGGATGTACAAGAAGCCAAGTTCTGTCAAATGTTGGGAGGACCTCTTCTGAAGGAAGTGTAGTTATAGTCATAATATCTACTAAGTACAAACTTTTCAGTGAAGCCAGACCATCAAGGCAAACAGCTAAAGCTCCATCTGTAATGCTGCATGAAGAAAGATAAAGTGAACGAAGTCCTGATGGTAGAACAAGTGGCAGCCCAATGCTACTTCCATACATGAGTCTCATCCTCTGCTCGTGACAGTATATCCATGCCTTGATGACATCCTCTTTCACCAATACCTCATCCTTCTCTCTTTCTAGAGCACTCTCAAGGTTTTGAACATGCGACACATCACCATGCATCAACGTCATCAGCTGCTTCAGAAATGAATGTTCCTTTGAGAGTACAAACCTAATATGTGATCCTGAATCCACTTCCCAAATCAAACCAAGCTGTGATGCCAATTGGTCTGTCCCCATGATATTCTCTCTCTGATCATGATGTTCCAGCTCATCGTTGGAAATAAATATAAGCAGTGGGCATTTGTCTACATCTAACTTTTGAAGGCCTGATGGAAGAGGAGGTAATGTCTTCAGGTTTGGCAGATTGCGGAGGGAAAGTGAAGAGTACTTCACAAATAGCTCAGTATTGGATGGTAGGCTTTGTAATGCGTTGCAATCAACAAAGCTTAGAGATTCCAAATTCTCGAAATACGAACCATCAAGTAACCAGCTTGGATATTTTGAAGATTTGTAACCTTCAATGGAAAGTTTAGGAAGTTGAGGTGGTGGCATCAGACCTTCTAGAACGTCCAAATGTAAGCTATCATCTGCATTCGTGTTATTCTTGCAGTTCCAGACAAGTCGCAAGTAGCCAAGAAGACTTTTCTGATGCAGCTTCGATTCTAAGGCTTGATCCTTCCCACTGACATTCTCAAGATTCATGAGAAATAAATTGCCACGAATCTCATTCATGTCCCTCAGCTGTTGTAACTCATATCCTTTTTTCTTTTGCACAGAAAATTCACCAAATTGTTGAAGCGAAGTTAGCTTGCCAATGTTAGGAATTTGAGGCAATGCTTCTCCATATATTGATTCAAGATGCTGTAACTTCGTCAAATTGCTGAGTTTCTCAGGGAAACTCTTAACTATGTTATTTAACAGAAGTAACTGCAAGTGGTAAAGGGTACACAATGATCTTGGCAATTCAGAAATCAGCGTTTGTTTGATGTTCAAATACCGAAGGTGCTTCAGCTCACCTACAGATTCTGGCAGCTTACTACTGGTGTAAGATGACAAATATAATACTCACAACTTCTTCAGATTCTGTAGTATCTGATTAAAAAGGTCACTTACATCATCCATTAGAGGGTATATGCAGATAATAGTGCGTAAATGATGCAGCTTGCAGATACTTTGCCCATGTTGCTTCATACTATCAACATTAACAGATAGATGTCGAACAGTGGATGGTATTTCTGTCACCTTATCATCTTCCAGTCTGAAGTAGTCTTCTTTACAGAGTGATTCTGCCAGATCATGAAGGAGATCATGCATAACATATCTGGGAGTCATAAAAGTGTATTTCGTGTAAACTGGTTGAAAGAATGATACAGAGATCATCTCCTTGAAGCAATCCTTTCCAATATCTTCCACTCTTGTTTCGGTCGCCTGAATCAACAAAGCCCTCTGCCATCCAAAGATCAATCAACTCATCAACGTCATAATTGTGGCCTTTTGGAAACAAGCTGCAATAGAGGAAGCACCTCTGCAGACGTGGATCTAACTTCTCATATCTCCACAACAAAGCTCTCATGGGCTCACTTAATTTGTCAATTTGTATGGTAAGAGCATCCTTCCATGCCGTGATATCTGTTTTCCCTTTCAACTGGGAACCCACGACTTTTGCCACGAAAGGAGATTGTCCGAGCTTTTTAGCTATCTTCTCTGCAAAATCTTCCAGCCTTTCACGCAATTGCGGATTTCTGATTTCTGGCCCAAAGAATGCATGGTGTTTGAAGAGCTCCAAGAACCCAGAATCTTCCATGTTTTCCAGAGGACACACTTCTTCACAACAAAGAGAAGCCGGAAATGTATCCCGTCGAGAAGTTACCAAAACTTTGCTTCCCATCTGCTGGGAAACTAGAGGAGCTAACAGTTGGTCCCATTCCCTCTCACTGCCAGGTTCAAACCAAACATCATCCAACACAAGTAGGAATTTCCCTGATTGTTGCAGTATGTCTGTCAGCTTGCGCTGCAGAGTATCAAGGTTATCAATGCGTGGGCATTCATCCTGAGAGGCGGACTCGATGATCTCCCGTGTATGATGGCGGACGTCAAGTTTGCGTGAGATGCTTACCCACATTGTCACATCAAAATATTCTTTTACCCTTTTGTCATTGTAAACAAGTTGTGCCAAGGTGGACTTTCCCATGCCTCCAGCTCCAACAATGGCCAAACCCGAGTACATAGTTGTACTAGACTCAATAGTAGCAGTTGTCTTGGTAAGAAGATCTATTATATGATCCCGATCCTTGTCACGGCCAATCACTTTCAGAGGTGGTAGTGATGTGGTCTCAGGAATAGCAGCTGATAAGATGGGGCTCTCTGTATTACATCCAGATGGTAAGCAGAGCAGTTCACGGAAGTCCTTGGCTTTTGCCAGGGTAGCCTTCAGTTCATTCAGCTGTTGAATTAGCTTTCTGTTCTCAGAGCTCAGATTGGACAGCCTGCTTGATGCAGCACGTAGAGGCTTCATAAAAGTCCTGCTAATGGAGGAGGCATTGGGAGGCAAGGAATCCTTCCCCTTTGCTTGGCGCTTTAGGAGGTTGTACTCATGCTCGTCAAGTAAGTGTTCGGCCATGTAGAAGGCTTTTTTGAGTTCCTGAAGCCATTTGTCCAACTTGGGTCTGTGATTTCCCTTGTCTGCTGCTTCAATCATCAACTCGAACTGTGGCATAATAGTGGTCTCCAGTTCATGGAGCTCACGCGCCATGTCCACTCCAAGGTACGATGAAGCATTAGCAAGGAGTTTCTTCAAGACTGGCGCTGCGGCTAGTTTTAAGCTAACACTTAAGGCAGTGCTAGCCAACGCCACTTCCATCAGATTGCAAGGCTTATTTTTTGGGTGTATATGCCGAGGGAGGGGAGCTGTGTTTGTTTTGTGGACGCTTAAGACGAGCACTGGAATTGCTTCTGGATGCAGTGATGGATGAAAAAACCCTGTTGGAGTGGGAAACGACGAGGTAAATTAGCCAACTGCAATGGTGATAAGAAAAAAGGAACCCACTAGCAGATTAAATCTGTAGACAATGGCAAAAATTAAGAATACTATATCCAATTAGTATTTTGAGAGTGGGGAATGACCTGAATAATTGACGGACGGGCAATGAAATTTGCTTGTGGATCGGAGGTAGAAGCAACCTGTGAATGTATCGATGTTTGAACAACCTGCTGGAGTTAGAAATCACAAGATAAATTAGCCGGCTGCAACAACGAAGATACTAACAAACAGTCAGATCTGTAGAGGAAATCAGAGAATAGTGGTGAGCTTACAGAGACGAAGAAGCAAGGAGCAGCGTTGTAGGAGCAATGATGCAAGGTTGCATGAGAGGCAGATGGTAATCCTCCCTGCAAGAGAATGGGAGGAGACAGAAATCGCCAAAAAGCGTTCTTCTTCTCCTACTCCTTCCTTGTGTGGATTTTCATCTTCCTCAGGTTTCGTTGCTGTTCACAAGCAGCTATTGCATCCATCTCACATCCTGTCAGTTGTCAAAGGCAACGAGGCCTGCCAATTTTTGCACGGCCTGTTCAATTACAACTGAAAAAAGAGAAGCATGACTGTAAGTCAAGTAGTCCACCATAATAATCAAGAAGATATCAGAAATTACTTTAAAAGGAACCTGCTCTTCAGGTCATAAACAAAAGGAATCTGGATATCATCGGCGTAACAAATCATTGGCGCAAAGGGGATCGAGTTCATCCAATATATACTGTCGAACATTTCAAAAACTATATATGTATATATATATATATATATATATATATATATATATATATATATATATAGAATCCCCATGTGTGGATGGATAATGGACAGAGCGAATACAATCTCAGTTAACCTTCTTATTATGGTCTGATTCACACACTGCAACACAGATTTGACACTAGATAGGAGGGTCGTAAGTAAGGCAAGATACATTTTGGCCTTGATACTTGAACCAGGTTTAGGATTTTTACAGTCCCTTGTCCGGCTCATCTGCTCTGCCCCTGCTCCTGATATGGGGGTGCAGAGGGGATACAGCAGAGGCGGATCTGCTACCCAGGCCGGAAACGGGGACAGATCCACTAACGCAAACGAAAAGGAACAGAAGGCTAAAGCGTGAGGGAGATGGATCTTATCACCTGGGACAGGGAGAGACGCCGGCCGCCGGTCGCCGGAGCCGAGAGGGGATGGATCAGAGGAGAAGCGCTTGCACCGGTGGGGAAAAAAGGTGGTGCATCAATCAGTGATAGCACAACTAAGTCTTGAGGCAAGAAGAGGAGTGGGCAGTGGCACTGTACTCCTAGACAACTGATTGAGCTGAAGCAAATGATAGGTCCGGCGACCAAAAGGACCCAGCATTGCTGTAGCGGACTGCAGACCAGACTCACTTTTGCTGTTTTGCAATCAAATCCAACAGGCGAAATGTGAATGCACGCACCATGTTTCCGCGTGGGTGAATAATTCGTTGGCTCCGTCTGCAGTATATGGTCCTGCTAATCTTGATTGAATAGTGAGTGGGAAATTAAAGACATTGAGGAGTGGGTCCACTGATTTTGAGCTCACGCGCCATGTCCAATCCAAATTCCAATGTAGGAGTAGGCACGTTGAATCCAGACTGAAAGTGAAAGGGGAGGGAGGAGACTAGAGGTGCATCTTTTTCGCTGCTATACATGCTGGGGAAAGGACTTCGCCGTCGGTGCCGATTTGCGGCGGAGACGCCCAAGAACAGGAGGTGCGTGTGACCTTTTTTTTTTTTTTTTTTTTTTTTTTTTGAGAGGAAGGAGGTGCGTGTGACCTGGACCTGGAGAGACTAGGCACGGGTGTGGGCTGGGCTGTGGTGCGTGCGTGGACTACTGGGCTAAGCCCAAGTGGGCCCACCATGTTGTGTTCTTTGTTCTGTCTATGCCCATGTCACCGTTCTTTCTTTTCATCTTCTTTTTCAGTTGGCCATTTTTATTTTTATTTTTATTTTTTTGCGGGTATTTCAGTTGGCCATGTCAACCGCGGAGGCAACTTGTTGTTGAAGAACTTGCAAATCACGCCAACTAGTTTAGGGGCGGGGGCGTTCAATCTCATGTTTTGCATTCCTCAAGTTGGTGAATGGTGATCCATGTTTTGCTTCCAAGTTGACTTCATGGTGAATGTAATGATATGAATTTACATTATGGATGTTGATAATTTTTTCTTTAAACTTGGTCAAACACACACATGTTCGACTTTCAGAAAATGAAATATGCGCTACATTTTGAGACAGAGGGAGTATGATACAACATTAGTCACACACTTTACATGGCCAGCAACAGGGTTTTGTTTGAATACATCATTTTACATGAGCCTTATTATTTAAGTGTGATTATGGAAGTGGGATGCCCACTTGTCCCATGAAAATTTATTTGGACATATGAGGGCCTCCACTTATACTATGCGACAGACATCGGGGCGGACGCCGGGTCACACGGAACATACCACCTGCAGCCTGAAGTGTGGGTGTGTTGACCTTCGCCTCTGCGGTGTGTCCCCCGCCACCAGGGATTTGCGTCTCCACTTCGTTTTGGGGCTCCTTCCTGCTGCTACAACACACCGGGTTGTTCCCTAGGCTGGGCAAACAGGGCGCCCCGTGCCCCAATGGGCGGAGACCCCTACCCACATACAAATTGTGTATATTTAACACAACTTTATTAGTATTATAACTTACACCAAAAATCCTGATTTAATACAGAGAGAAAATAGAATATCTAGGAAGCAGAAGACCCAATTTATAGGAGCAAGTGCACACCATAAAACCATAAGTGTGCACCACATAGAAACAAATCAATCTAATTGACGACTAGTTTCGTTAGGATGCTTGTCTCTCACCGGTGAACACTTTACAAGTTGTACCTAAGGTTATCTTAGCCAAATGGATGGTATTTTTATTGTTTTAGTACCAAGTACAAAGCAAAAACACGTCAGCAATAAACTATTGAACCCACTAGAATATGCAAGAGGCATTTTACCAGAGAAAAATAAGAAAGCACCATGTCAATGATTGAATAACAAACTCTTCATAAACATCTTATATTCTTTAGATTTTTCTATATTTGAGTATATCTAATTATAAAGACCGCTATCAAGATATTTCTTATGGAGGGCTATAGAGATCTCTAAAAATATATTTCACACACGAACATATATATTATATTCATATGCAAGTATCACAAACTAACTCGAGAAGACATGTAATTTTTTGTCTCTATTTTCTCATATTGAATTGGATTTGGTTTAAATAAAGGTTTCAAGGTGCAATGTATTCACAAAAAATGTAGCTCTTGTTATAAAATACAATTTAAATTTACCATAATATATTGCTATTATGGTGATAAGAAAAAACTGATACACATAAAACCTTGGTATAAATAGTTATATTTAGTTTGACTCGCCCTGAGGGCAAAAAATTTCCCAACAACAGATGAAATTGGTCTCGTTCATGCTACTATCCTCCCACATTCACTATTTCTTGCGGACTCGGGTCATGGGTGCAACACCCCAGACTTTCTATGCCAACCAGCAGCGCTACCACGGTACTCGAATTAACAAGTGCTTGCAAAAATTCTAAATTTCGGCAGCACTTCCTTTGTTTATAAGGAAATCAGCAATAAGAATATCACAATATCACGTTTAAATAGCCACGATATCCATAAATAACCATTCACGCAATTCAAATGAAGAATTTAGACTCCGATAAACATGTCACGACCGAAATAACCAAAGATCTCAAACTGTGCATGGAAATTTTATTCTAAGACGGCTAACCAAAGAAACTCATAAGTATTTTGTGACACGCATGTAGAACTAATGTATGTAGTGTAGACGGGGTGCACCCGTGTATTGATGAACTACTTTCTCCCATGCATGCTGTTATTTTGAGTACCTGAAATCCAAATAAAAGAGACCGACTTTTGAACACCTAGGTGTCTGGACACCCAATTATCTTCACTGTTTGCTGTGGTCGTCCTATCTCGTGATCCGATCCCTGGTCTGCCACAACTTTGTGATTTGCAATGCTGCATTATTAGCCAACTGACGCATATGGGGCCAAGCCACTTCATGCACGTGAAAAAGTGCCACCGTCTGTTCCATTCGTCACTGCACACCATTGGCTCGTCTGCACCCCACATTTTTTATCCTAATATTTATGACTTTCACGTGTGAGAGAGAGGTCATGAGAGTGAGACCGGAGGAGAGACAGAGGGCACTTTTCTCTCTCTCTCTCTCTCACACACAAAGAGGTGCTATTAGAGAGGAGGGAGAGAGGCGTTGTGTGTGACCGAAAATAGGAGCAGAGAGAGAGGCATTGTGGCTGAGAGAGAAAAGGAGTAGAGAGGGAGATAGGTGATGCAAGAGAAAAAGGGAAAAGGAGCAGAGTAGTATTGTGTGGTCTGTAGTCAACCGTGTCGTTGTTCCATCTTCGAGCAGCTAAAAAGGATAGAGGATGCGGATGCTGCATTGGGCCAATCAACATTGGTGTTGGCATCGGAGGTCACATGACTATAGTGACCTGACCTGCCACATTCGTCTAGAAGCGCTGTGAAAATAGCTACCTACACAAATGGCTGGCAAAGTTGGGTGATTCTGCAAATTGCCTGATCCCAGTCAGACCCCAACACGAATCTCGAGGAGACTGCACGGGCCTGGTAAGGGGGTGACGGGAGTCCCAGGTGGTACCACATCTTTTCATTTTATTAGCACATATGTCCGTGCTTCGCTACGAAGGAAACATGATTGCTATGAACCAGTTGATAATGCATTTAAATGAATTAAACTAATGATTAAGATGAATGAATCCTTTGAGAGGGACAACCATGATCTCCACGCACCACCGTTCCGGATATGCCAGAGATGGCGTCACAGTGGCGATCGTGGGCATCCGTGATGATTGCTGCCATCTTGATAGTGTCGACGCGGATGAGTATGGAGACCTAGCCGGACTTGAAACAGGCCCCTCGCCCGTCTCCAGCTCCTGCATGAAGGCATCCATGACGTCCATTGTGGTGGAGCAGAACGGGAACATGTAGGCACCGGGCCACAGGCCCATAGGTAGGTTCTGGACGCAAACACCGTCGACAAGCAGGTCTCATGCAACAAAAGGAGGGTGATCATCCGTGAAAAAAATTGATGGAGACCATAGGTAAGCCTCCTCATGTACGATATGTTGTGACTTGTGCAACCTAATCATCGTACGTCCTCGGCAAAGCTGTCCTGCAAAATCAAAAAAATCGTGAAAAAGAGAAAGAGATAGGGTCAGGCTTGGCTTCAAAGCCAACCATTGTCCAACCCAGTCTGACCGGTCAATATAGGTTGGAAATCTATATCTATACCTAATAATAAAGTCATTAGTGCTTCTTACGGTACGTCACATAAATTACCCCCAAAGTTGTAAACTATTATGCACCGATGCCACCTATAATGACAAAAAAAACGTTTCACAAAGGGGAATCCCCTGCCTGGGCCCGCCCACACAGTAAGGACCTCCTATACTGCGCTCTGCGCACTGGGAGAAGACACAGCGTGCCCGTTTGTGCCTGCCCTTGTGCGAGCGGCCTGTTTTTAAATTTCGTTTTTCTTTTCTGTTTTTGTTTTTTTTTCTCCTTTAAATTATTTGGTACTTCAAAAAAGTTTCAAAAATTAAAAAAATGAGAATTTTTAAATAAAATGTTCAATAAATCATACAATGTGGATTCAAAAAAATCGTAATTTTTTAAAAAGTGTTTGCATATTCAAAAAATGTTTGCAATTTTGAAAAATTGGGAAATAAAAAAATGTTCATGATTTTTTTAAAAAGTTCGTGTATTAATTTTTTTTAATGAAATTGAACAAAATGTTCGCCAAAATGTTATCGGTGATGCAGCAAAATGTTGTCATGGCCATTAGAGATTATGATATTTTTTTCTCCCGTTGCAACGCACGGGCCCTTTTCCTAGTCAATACCTATTCCCCAAGCAAAGCAATACCAGGACACCTAAGTTCGAACAACAGCAACCGCCACCTCATTCCTGGACTCCAGCTCCTTGATGCACTCCTCCAGCCTCTCTGCACCGCTGTTACCGTCGTCTCCTCATCTGCTACGTTATCGCCTGCTTCTATGTCACCGTGACCTAGGCCGCCGAGTAGCCTTGAGCGCGACGGCCGGATGGCGAGGCGCGGGCCTGTCGCCCAACGTTTTGGCTGCTGAATCCTAGGAAAACCATAATGTTGCCGCGCTTACCGTCGTCTCCTCCTCCGCTGCGTTGTCGCCTGCTTCTATGTCACCGTGACCAGCGCCGCCGAGCAGCCTTGAGCGCGACGGCCAGATGGCGAAGCACATGGGTTTGCCGCCGCCGTTACCGTCGTCTCCTCCTCCGCTACGTTGTCGCCTTCTATGTCACCATGACCAGCGCCGCCTGGCAGCCTTGAGTGTGACGGCCGGATGGCGAGGCGCACGGGGGCTTGCCGCCATCTGTTGCAACCTGACCGCGAAGGCCAGGCGCGGCGGGGCCTATCATAGCGGCCCACGACAACCAAGGCCTCGGTGACACCTGCTAGAGCATGACCTTGGCTGTGGCGTCCATGGTGGACCGGGTCAGTGCCGACAAAGGCCTAACGGCGGGCTGGTGTGTTGCAGTGTTCAGGTGAGGCACTCGGCCGGCCACCCGAACCCTGATTATGGCTCCTCCCGTGCTGGTGACGACACTTATGACTGAGTTGTGTGCGTTGGAAACGGCGAGGAGGGTTTGCCGGGTTGGACTTTGGAAACCATGACGCGGTTTCAATTTCGATCGGCTCGAGCGCGACACGGGAGTACATGTGATTCGCGTTTTATCTGCGTTAACTCGATGTATATGTACATATATATCGTGATGGATACATGTCTAGCATGTCTTTGCATCGGATTCTATCTTCTCTATCATTTTAACCTCTATCTTTCCTGTTCTGATTTGATTCTATTTTTACGTGCCGATCAGGTTTTTTTTTAGTATACCGTGCCGGTCAGGTGGTGTTGTTTGGTCTCTAAACAGCCCAGTAGGGATGTAAACGGATCGGATCGGATCGGATCGGATAATGCTTTTACCATATCCTTTACCATATTTTTTCTTCGGATTCGGAGCGGAGCGGATAATGACCAGATGCGGATTCGAATGCGGATTATATCGGACTACGGATTCGGAGCAGAGGCGGAGCGGATTCGGACCGGAAACAACCAAAAAATATCGGATGATACGTGCAAAGAGACATGATATACCAATATCTTTTTCAGACGATCTACAGAAAGAACAACAATATATAAGTAACTAGTAACCTTGATCAAAGGAATTAATATCTTAGACGCTGCAGCAAGTAAGATAGTAAACATCATAGATTCATACTGTTTTGTAGTTTACTAAGATGAAGCCTACTCTACTCGACTACAAATTAACTTGGTATTCATACTTGTACGTGACTGCATGCAAGGAAGAAGGAACCACTACCAATGTTCATACTTGTTCATACTCAGTATTCCTAAGTGTGTATGTACGTAGACCACCGTTCGGACGCACAGCCAGCGTATATGTACGCAGTCGCAGACCTCCGTCGGATGCGCCGCGCCGGCGCCGGCATATATGTACGCAAAGTGTTGTCTCGACGCCGTCGACGTCTATGTATGCACTACGCAGAGCATCGTCTCGACGCCACCGGCGTATATGTGGATTACCCCTCGCCATGTATGGGTGTAGTGTAGATCATGGCCGCGACCAGCACCGATTTCGCTCACGGTGATCTACCAGACTACCACCATGACCCGCTGTGCATGCAGAGAAGAGAAGCTGCACCTGCATGGCGTGGAGCCGTGGATGCATTCATGGATACAACATACCTACCTTCGTCCTTCGACGCCCTAAACTTGCATGATTCATTGCATCTAAAAAAACATGAAAGGTCAGAGTGCTTGCTCACCTCCGTTGCTTGGATCGGCGCCGGCATCTTTGCCCATTGTGCCGGACAGCCGACTAGCCGGAGAGATGCGGCCGCCGCTGGCTGCGCAAGAAAAGACGACGCTAAGATGACGAAGGTCGACGGCTGCGTGTGAATTGTGATTCTGGTCTCGTACAAGGGTTAGGTTAAATTCTATTTATATGTGGTGATTTTTATTAGTGGTCCGCGTGGGCATTTGGGCTTCTTAATTGGGCTAAATTTATCGGATAATCCTATTTGACAACCACGGATAATCTGCAAAAAATATCGGATAATCCATATCCGCCGGATATTACCAATACCATATCCTCTACCGTATCCGCCGGATATCCAATTGACTAATATCCATATCCGCCGGATTTGTGTAAGTGCATATCATATCCTTAAAAACGGATGCGGAAGCGGATTCGGAACGGAAATTATCCGTACCATTTACATCCCTACGTGGGTACCCGTCCGTCCGGACTAAACCCTAATTGATCTATATCGAGCGACCCCATGGCGCTGCCGCTGCTGGCGAGGAGGCTCGCTCTGCGACTGCCGCTGCCGATGTCGACCTCGCAGCCGCCGGCAACTCACCGGCCTTTCTTCACCCGCATCTTCAACTCCACCTCTAAGGTACGTACGCACATTACAAATTAGCTAGTTCCTCTCGAAGCAAAATTTGCTTGCCCAGATCGCCACTAATTGAACCATATGTCCCCTGTTGCCGTTGGCCATTAAAGTTTCCAATCATGGATACTTCTAAATAGCTCCCCATGTTATTATTCATGATTGCTAAGTAGACTGAATTGGTAATATTGAAAAGCGTATACTAGTGACTTAATCCTGCATGCTATTTTTAGGTTTTTTGTCACTTGTTTTCAGGCAAATATCAGTTAGGGTATCACTCGGCACTGATCAGTTTGCCATCATCTTCAATTTTACCATTATTAACTAGTTAATTGCATCTCTGCATACGTAGGTTGAAGAGAAGCAAGGCAGAATATTTAATTTGGAATCAGCTAGTGAAGAGGAGATCCGACACGAGGCACGCCTTGTAGAAGAACAGCTTGATGAAGTTTGGCGACGTAGGAGGTAATTAATTAACATCGGTTGTTGTTACGGCTTTGCATTATATTTTCATAACACTAGTCTTGATCTTACTGAGAGCAAGTATAATAGTAGGCTACAAGCTTGCTTACATGGTACTTTTGTCCATCCAAAGAAGAGGGATATAGAAAAAGAGTATTTAGTGGGCTCTAATGCAATGCAAGAGTCAAGCTCTAAGGGTGCTCTAGTAAAAAACAATGGGATGAAAGAGAAAGAGAGAGTGCAAAACTAACCTAATAGTCAACTCTATTATATGAGTAATTAATAATCTTGTCTCTTATCCTCTTGATGACATAGTCTTATATACTAGCTGGTGGCTATATCATTAACCCTGCTCTTAAGTGTATTTATCGTTTCATCACTCCACAATTAAGTTCATGTATGTATATATGTTTCTCTTTTGAAGGAATGAGAGCAAGAAGATGTCGGGAATTTTTAAGCATGTATGGGGGAGTATGAAGCTGTGGGCTGGTGGTATTGTTGTAACAGAGCTCATTTTATTTGTTGATGATGTGCGACGCGACACTGCTAGTACTCCTACTAGCGTGGAAGAACCTAACAAGAAGTGCCCGTGTTGCGGCACTCACCTACACGATTAATTAACTATCAAAAGCTAAGTTGCATCCGACAGTTGATGCCCAGTTTTTATGTCCTAATAAACAATTGTGCCGATATGCATGTGCTTTATTTTATTGTGACGAGCATTATTATGTGTGAACTGATTGTAACAATTGTGATTACAATAGAAAGCTTGATTGCTTTAAGAAAATCTGGGATACATTGTATGGATTTGATAATATAAATCACGTGTACCATTGTTAATGTACGGGCAATGCACGCAACCACCTAATGCATACAAGTTTAAGTTACATACTAAATAGATATTTGATAGTCAAATTCAAGCAAACTTTTATCAAAATATGTTGCTTCACACCACGAATCAGGAATCGGTCAAAGCAAAAAATGCGGTGTCATTAATTGGTGCATGTAAAGAGTGCAAAAGCAAATTACTAGTACACACAAAAATTATAAATGATACTCCCTGCGTCCCAAAATAAGTGTCGTGGTTTTAGTTCAGAAAGTTCAAATTTTAAACTAAAGCCACGACACTTAGTTTGGGACGCAGGGAGTATATACCATGTGATCTAAACTTTGTATCCACTTGATTCTACATTTTGATTTAATAAAAAGCGTTTTTTATCAAAAATCTAAACTTTGTGAAAGCATTGTGGTCAACGGCGAATCTACTAGAGGGGCTTTAAGCTCGAGCCTGCCCTCCCGAGATGCAATTTTCATTTACTCCCTACGTTTCTTTTTACTATGCGTATATAATATGTTTGAAGTCAAAATATTAAAGTTTGACCAAATTTATTCTTAAAAAATATCAACATTTCAATACAAAAGTTATATAGTACAAAAATTAATTTCATGATGCATCTAATGATATTGATTTCATATTGTGAATGTTGATATTTTTTTCTTATGTAGTTGGTCAAACTTTATGAACTTTGACTTCAGACAAATCTTATATGCAGACTAAAAAAAAAGATGGAGTACTACTAATACTAGACGATGTCCGTTGCTGCAGGAACCTTGTTACAAAGATGTATGGATAAGTGGTAGAAGACTAAAATTAATGCAAAAACAAATATAACATGACTTAATTCCCCGGAAAAAAGGTCATGCATGAGATGTTATGTTTTGCATGAAGAGATTAAAGGAAAAAGTAACTTATGTCTACATGCATGGATTGATGATGTGGCATTGTTGCATGGAGAGGAAAATTAGATACACTGTGGGTTCTAGCTACTTTAGAATAGAGGATTAAGGTCCAGCACCTGCTCATCAAGCCCCACACAACGTCCTTGAGCAGTCATTTTTTCGTTCTAGACCACGCTCACATGAGCCGCCCGCACTCCATGTCGCCGACAGTGTCCTAGCCACCGCTGGAATCCCTTCGCGTCGTCCACATGACGACCAGCCGACCTCCCCAACACTGGTGAGTATAAAGTTGTGGGTCGGTGATGTGCGGGTCGTTCTAGTATTAATAAAGAACCTAATAAGAAGAAGTGTCCATATTGTGGCACGAACATCCACAATTGATCAATTATCACGGGGATACGTTACATGTGACAGCTAATGCCCATAGTGTGTTTTACTGTGATGAGCATTATTATGTCTGAATCACAACTGATTTTAATATTTGTAATTAATGTACAAAGATTGATTGGTTTAACAACATCAAGGATCCATCATTTTGGTTTGATAATGTAAATCACTTACTCTCTCCGTTTGCGAATAAATATACTTCTACCTTTTATCCTAAGTCAAAGTTTTAAAATTTTGACCAACTTCATAAAAAAGAGTAGTAACATATATGACATAAAATTGGTATATTGTGAAAGTACATTTCGAAACGAATCTAGTGTTATTAATTTAGTGCCATAAATGTTGTTACTTTTCCTTATAAAGTTGGTCAAAATTTTAAATTTTTGACTTTAGGACAAAGCTAGAAGTACACTTACTCGTGGATGGAGGGAGTGCACCTTTGTTAAGTAATATGAATCTTTGAGTATCAACTTTGTAAGAGTGTGTGTGCAATGCACGTATCACCTAATGCATAAAAGTTTAAAGTGCATACCAAAAATATACAAATTTCAAGCTCTATGAGATAATAAATATCTTTTAGTATGTTGCTTCACACTCCGAATCAGGAAGTGCCAAAACAAAAACAAATAACAAAACATGTTGTCATTAATCGTGCATGTGCAACTAATGACAACTAATGGAATCAATGCAAAAACGTATTATAAGCACAATTTATTTTTGTAAATTATATATACAATTTATCAAACTTAGCGAAAGCATTGTCGTCCTTGCTTGGATCCACATCACCAACAACTAGTAGAAATACACATGCCTTACAAAAGCATGTATGAAAATTAGAGAAAATTAACTAGCAACATAGGTTCCGAATTTTAGTGAAGTCAAAGGGTGTTGAGCATCCTTGATGTTTTCACCGATGTCACTGGTCTAAAAATGAACATCATGAAGGCTGAAGTCTTTCCCATTCGCTGCGAGCACATTGACTTGGCTGACACCCTCTCGGTCTTGCCAGCTAAGTTGGCCACCTTCCCTGGCAAATACCTCGGTCTTCCCGGCTAAGTTGGCGACCTTCCTTGGCAAATACCTCGGTCTCCCCCTGCACATCCGGCGCCTTCCGAAGGTGGATTTGCAACCTCTCATGGACAAGAAACCTAACACGGCGCAGAGCGGGGGGGGGGGGGGGGGGGGGGCAGCTCAATCTGATGAAGTCGGTGCTCATTGCTACTACCACCTACCACTCGGTGCTCCTCTCGCTTCCCAAATGGGCGATCAAGAAGATGGACAAATTGGCCATGATTTTCAGTTGGAACGCTGATGATAGTGAATACGCTAGCGTTGGGCGCTCCCTGGTCAATTGGAAGATGGTGTGTGCTACTTGTGATCTGCGTTGGTTTTTCCCCGAAAAGGAAGGGATGATGCAGTACAGTAGAGATAAGTATTTCCCTCAGTTATGAAACCAAGGTTATCAATCCAGTAGGAGAATCACGCAACACCTCGTTAGCAGCACCTGCACACAAAACAACAAACCATTGCACCCAACGCAAACAAGGGGTTGTCAATCCCTTGGTGGTTAATTGCAAGATTAAATTGTATGGTGATAGATAAATAGATCAAACAAAAATACAAAATAAAATAAATAAAGAAAAAGTGCAGCAAATATTTTTAGGGTTTTAGTAAATGATAGAAGTAGACCCGGGGGCCATAGTTTTCACTAGAGGCTTCTCTCATAGAAATAACATACGGTGGGTGAACAAATTACTGTTGGGCAATTGATAGAAAAGCAAATAATCATGACGATATCCAAGGCAATGATCATGTATATAGGCATCACGTCCGAGACAAGTAAACCGACTCCTGCCTGCATCTACTACTATTACTCCACACATCGACCGCTATCCAGCATGCATCTAGTGTATTAAGTCCATGAAGAACGGAGTAACGCCTTAAGCAAGATGACATGATGTAGACAAAGTAAACTCACGCATGAATAAACCCCATCTTTTAACCCTTAATAGCAACAATACATACGTGTAATGTCCCTTTCTGTCACTGGGATTGAGCACCGCAAGATCGAACCCATTACAAAGCACCTCTCCCATTGCAAGATAAATTAATCTAGTTGACCAAACCAAATCAATAGATCGGAGAGAAATATGAAGCTATAATAATCATGCATAAAAGAGTTTAGAGAAGACTCAAATAATATTCATGGATAATCTGATCATAAACTCACAATTCATCGGATCCCAACAAACACACCGCAAAAAGTGATTACATCAGATAGAACTCCAAGAACATCGAGGAGAACATTGTATTGAAGATCAAAAAGAGAGAAGAAACCATCTAGCTACTAACTATGGACCCGAAGGTCTGTGGTAAACTACTCACGCATCATCGGAAGGGCAGCAAGGTTGATGTAGAGCCCCTCCGTGATCGATTCCCCCTCCGGCGGAGTACCGAAAAAGGCCTCCAGATGGGATCTCTCGAGAACAGAAGCTTGCGGCGGCGGAAAAAGTATTTCGCGAACTCCCCTGTTGGTTTCCCGATTTTTGGGAATTTATAGTGGTGGAATTAGGTCAAAAGAGACAGAGGTGGGCCCACGAGGCACCAGGGCGCGCCTGCCCCCCAGGCGCGCCCTGGTGGCTCGTGGCCACCTCCTAGGGCTTCTGGCCTCCTCCCGAAGCTTCTAGTATTTTTATGTCCAGAAAAAAATCTCCAAAAAGTTTCGTGGCATTTGGACTTCGTTTGGTACTGATATTCTGGAAAACCAAAAACAGGCAAAAAAACAACAACTGGTACTGGGCACTAAGTTAATAGGTTAGTCCCAAAAAATGATATATAATTGCTGTAAATGTATATAAAAACATCCAAGATTGATAATATAACAGCATGGAACAATCAAAAATTATAGATATGTTGGAGACGTATCAAGCATCCCCAAGCTTAATTCCTGCTCGTCCTCGAGTAGGTAAATGATAAAAACATAATTTTTGATGTGGAATGCTGCCTATCATATTCATCATATATTCTTTTCTTTATAGCATGGACATTTGGACTTGAATGATTCAAAGCAATAGTCTATAGTTTGACATGAAGATATAAATACTCAAGCATACTAACAAGCAACCATGTCTTTCAAAATATCAACGCTAAAGAAAGTTATCCCTAGCCCATTATGCTCAATCATTGATCCATTCATGAAACACACTCAATATTAGCTACACACAATGCACAAGTATGACAATAGTGCTCTCTAGTTGGTGCTTTGTAAGAGAAGATGGAGACTCAATAAAAATAAAAATTGCATAAAAGTAAATAGATAGACCCTTCCCAGAGGGAAGCAGAGATTTGCAAATGTGCCAGAGCTCAATGCTAAAATTAAAGGGATAAAATTGTTTTGAGAGGCATGCTTTTCCTGTCAATGAAAATGACCGAGAATTCCCAATATTTTCCATGCTAGACACATCATAGGCGGTTCCCAAACAGAAAGTAAAGTTTATTTCCTTTCCACCATTCTTTCACAATCCATGCCTAGCCGTATCCACGGGTGCCCTCCATACCAACACTTTCCAAGGAATTTTGTTGTTATTATTTTGGATTTCATTGTGGGACTGGGCATCCCTATTACTAGCTACTCTCTCGTGCAATGACAAGTGAATAAACACTCATCGTGAGAATAACACACCTAGCATGGAAAATATTGGCCACCCCCTGCCGCTTCATGAGCGGTACGGGCACACAAAATGGAAAATTATTTTGAAAATTAGAGTTGGCACATGCAAATTTACTTGGAACGGCATGGAAATACCGCATATAGGTAGGTATGGTGGACTCATTTGGCACAACTTGGGTTTAAGGAGTTTGGATGCACAAGCAGTATTCCCGCTTAGTACAAATGAAGGCTAGCAAATAGATTGAGAAGCAACCAACCAAAAAGAGAAAACGGTCATAAACATGCATTGAACATAACTAACACCGAATAATGCACCATAAGTAGGATGTAATTTCGTTGCATAACTATTGACTTAACGTGCATGCATAGGGAATCACAAACCTTAACATCAATATTCTTACTAAATCACAATTACTCACTAACATGACTCACATATCATCATCTCCATATCGCAAAACTATTGCAAGGAATCAAACTTATCATATCCAATGATCTTTATGAAAGTTTTTATTATATCCCTCTTGAATATTCATCACTTCGGGACCAAATTCATATCCTGTGCAAATTACCATTACTATTATCAACTCTCAAAAAGATATAAGTGAAGCATGAGAGTGCAAATATTTCTTCAAAATTTTAATCTTATCAACTCTCAAAATAATATAAGTGAAGCATGAGAGTTCATTTCTTCAAAATTTTAATCTTATCAACTCTCAAAATAATATAAGTGAAGCATGATAATTCATTTCTTCAAAATTTAGCCACCGCCGTGCTCAAAAATATTTAAGTGAAGCACTAGAGCAACTGTCAGCTCAAAAAATTTAAGTGAAGCACATAGATCATTCTAACAAATCATGATAAACGTGTGGCTCTCTCAAATTGGTGTGTCCAGCAAAGATGATTGTGACAAACTAAAAAGCAAACAAAGCAAAGACTCATATAATACAAGACGCTCCAAGTAAAACACATATCATGTGATGAATAAAAATATAGCTCCAAGTAAAATTACCGATGGTTGGTATGCCCAAGCTTAGACGCTTGAGTCTTCCTTGAATAGTACCTTGGGGTGCCTTGGGCATCCCCAAGCTTAGGCTCTTGCCACTCCTTATTCCTTCATCCATCGTGATCTCACCCAAAACTTGAAAACTTCAATCACACAAAACTCAACAAAACCTTCGTGAGATCCGTTAGTATAAAAAAATAAATCACTACTTTAAGTACTGTTGAAAACCCATTCATATTTTATTTTTGCATTATACCTACTGTACTCTAACTTCTCAGTGGCTTATACCCCCCGATACAATCCATAGATTCATCAAAACAAGCAAGCAATGCATCAAAAACAGAATCTGTCAAAAACAGAACAGTCTATAGACATCTATTTAAAAGCTATACTTCTGTAACTCCAAAAATTCTGAAAAATTAGGACAACGTGGGAAATTCATATACCAATACTATGTAAAAATTTCAGATTTTTCTGACGCTCCAGTACAGAACTAAAATTCCAGCACTGGACGCAAAACTTTCTGTTTTCCAAACAGCATCAATTATACTATCTTCCAAATCATCCTAAAGGCATTACTTGGCACACACACTAATTAAAACACAAAAACACAATCATAACAGTAGCATAATTGTGAAAACACACAAGAACAGAAACAAAAAGTAAAAATTTATTTTATTCGTTGGGTTGCCTCCCAACAAGCGCTATTGTTTTATGCCCCTAGCTAGGCATAATGCATAGTTTCAAGTATTGTCATCCTTCAAGTTGATTCCATAAGTGGCCCTCATAATTGATTCATATGGTGCTTTAATTATTTTCCTAAGGAAATGTTCCATCCCTTTCTTTAGTGGAAATTGAAATCTTATATTACCTTCTTTCATATCAATGATAGCACCAATAGTCCATAAAAACGGTCTACCAAGTATTATGGGGCAAGACGGATTGCATTCAATGTCAAGTACAATAAAATCAATGGGCACATAATTTCTATTTGCACGAATAAGCACATCATTAATTCTACCCAATGACTTTTTAATAGCAGAATCCGCCAACTGCAAATTAAGAGAACATTCATCAATATTGGTGAAACCTAGCACATCACATAGAGATTTTGGAATTGTGGAAACGCTAGCACCCAAATCACATAAAGCATTGCACTCATAATTTTTAATTTTAACTTTAATGGTGGGTTCCCACTCATCATATAATTTTCTAGGGATTGAAATTTCTAGTTCTAGCTTTTCTTCTAACGCTTTCATCATTGCTTCTACAATGTGTTTAGTAAAAGCCTTGTTTTGTTCATAAGCGTTGGGTGAATTTAGCATGGATTGTAACAAAGAAATGCACTAAATCAAAGAACAACTATCATAATTAAAGTCTTTGTAATCCAAGAGAGTGGGCACATCGCTAGTTAAAGTTTTTACCTCTCCAGACCCACTTTTATCAAATTTTTCATCAAGATTTTCACCCTCCAAATTATGAGGACGCCTACTAGCTAAAGTTGACTCTTCTTCAGTCCCCTTTTTATCAAGTTTTATATTGCTAAACAAGGAATCAATAGATGAAACACCAATCATTTTAATATCCTCATCATTACTACGATAGAAACCGGGAGGAATCGCTTTTTCTAAAAATTCTCGTTTAGCTTTTAGCATGGCGGTTCTTTTCTTACTCTCATCCATGGAGACATATACAGCTTTAATTGATTCATTAATATCAATTTTGGGTGGCAAAATTTTAGTCTTGAAATTTTCCACATCATGAATAATTCTATCAATGCTCCTAGACATATCATCAAGTTTACTCAATTTTTCTTCTATCGTAGTGTTGAAAACTTTTTGAGCATTAATAAATTCATTAATATTACTTTCAAGATCAAAGGGCATCCTATTATTATTATTATAAGGATTACCATAGGAATTACTATAATTATTAGAGGAATTTCCAGGAAACGGCCTAGGATTAAAATTACCTCTATAAGCATTATTATTAAAATTGTTTCACGAGACAAAATTCACATCTACGGGATCATTATTTTGCTCAATCAAAGTGGATAAAGGCACATCATTAGGATCAATAGGAGTATTTTTGCGAGCAACCAATTTCATAAGTGCATCAACTTTATCACTCAAAGTACTAATTTCTTCAACATAATTCACTTTTTTACTAGTAGGAACTCTTTCAGTATGCCATTGTGAATAATTTGCCATAATATTATCAAGAAATTTAGTAGCTTCTCCCAATGTAATCTCCATAAAAGTACCACCCGCAGCGGAATCTAAAAGATTTCTAGAAACAAAATTCAAGCCCGCATAATTTTTTTGTATGATCATCCATAAATTTAAACCATGAGTAGGGCAATTTCTTATCATTAATTTCATCCTTTCCCAAGATTGGGCAACATGTTCATGATCAAGTTGCTTAAAATTCATAATTTGATTTCTAAAAGAAATAATTTTTGCGGGAGGAAAATACTTGGTAATAAAAGCATCTTTACACCTATCCCAAGAATCGATACTATTTTGTGGTAAAGATGAAAACCAAATTTTTGCATGATCCCGCAATGAGAACGGGAATAATTTTAATTTCACAATATTATTATCCACATCTTTTTTCTTGTGCATATCACACAATTCTACGAAAGTGTTAAGATGGGATGCAACATCTTTATTAGGACTACCGGAAAATTGTTCTTTCATGACAAGATTTAGCAAAGCAGCATTAATATCACAAGTCTCCGCACTAGTGGCGGGAGGAGCAATCGGTGTACTAATAAAATCATTATTATTAGTATTAGAAAAATCACATAATTTTGTATTTTCTTGAGACATTGTGGCTACGCAAACAAGAAAAAGGCAATCGGAAAATATTTTTATATTTTTGTAAAAACTTTTTAGATGTGGGGGAGATGAAAACGAGAGGCAAAGGCGAATAAAGTAAATGCAAGGAGATTAAATTTTTATGCGTAGGTACTTGATAGATGTTGATGATGTCTCCCCGGCAACGGCGCCAGAAATTCTCCCCGGCAACGGTGCCAGAAATTCTTCCTGCTACTTGTGATCTGCGTTGGTTTTTCCCCGAAGAGGAAGGGATGATGCAGTACAGTAGAGATAAGTATTTCCCTCAGTTGTGAAACCAAGGTTATCAATCCAGTAGGAGAATCACGCAACACCTCGTTAGCAGCACCTGCACACAAAACAACAAACCCTTGCACCCAACGCAAACAAGGGGTTGTCAATCCCTTGGCGGTTAATTGAAAGATTAAATTGTATGGTGATAGATAAATAGATCAAACAAAAATACAAAATAAAGTAAATAAAGAAAAGTGCTGCAAATATTTTTAGGGTTTTAGTAAATGATAGAAGTAGACCCGGGGGCCAAAGTTTTCACTAGAGGCTTCTCTCATAGAAATAGCATACGGTGGGTGAACAAATTACTATTGGGCAATTGATAGAAAAGCAAATAATCATGACGATATCCAAGGCAATGATCATGTATATAGGCATCACGTCTGAGACAAGTAGACCGACTCCTGCCTGCATCTACTACTATTACTCCACACATCGACGGCTATCCAGCATGCATCTAGTGTATTAAGTCCATGAAGAACGGAGTAACGCCTTAAGCAAGATGAAATGATGTAGATAAAGTAAACTCATGCATGAATAAACCCCATCTTTTTACCCTTAATAGCAATGATACATATGTGTCATGTCCCTTTCTGTCACTGGGATTGAGCACCGCAAGATCGAACCCATTACAAAGCACCTCTCCCATTGCAAGATAAATTAATCTAGTTGGCTATAATAATCATGCATAAAAGAGTTCAGAGAAGACTCAAATAATATTCATGGATAATCTGATCATAAACTCACAATTCATCGGATCCCAACAAACACACCGCAAAAAGTGATTACATCAGATAAAACTCCAAGAACATCGAGGAGAACATTGTATTGAAGATCAAAAAGAGAGAAGAAGCCATCTAGCTACTAACTATGGACCCGAAGGTCTGTGGTAAACTACTCACGCATCATCGGAAGGGCAGCAAGGTTGATGTAGAGCCCCTCCGTGATCGATTCCCCCTCCGGCGGAGTACCAAAAAAGGCCTCCAGATGGGATCTCTCGAGAACAGAAGCTTGCGGCGGTGGAAAAAGTATTTCGTGGACTCCCCTGTTGGTTTCCTGATTTTTGGGAATTTACAGTGGTGGAATTAGGTCAAAAGAGGCAGAGGTGGGCCCACGAGCCACTAGGGCGCGCCTGGGGGGTAAATTCCCAAAGGCGCGCCCTGGTGGCTCGTGGCCACCTCCTGGGGCTTCTGGCCTCCTCCCGAAGCTTCTAGTGTTTGTTATGTCCAGAAAAAAATCTCCAAAAAGCTTCGTGGCATTTGGACTTCGTTTGGTACTGATATTCTGGAAAACCAAAAACAGGCAAAAAATAGCAACTGGCACTGGGCACTAAGTTAATAGGTTAGTCCCAAAAAATGATATATAATTGCTGTAAATGTATATAAAAACATCCAAGATTGATAATATAACAGCATGGAACAATAAAAAATTATAGATACGCTGGAGACGTATCAGTGTGTACCCCTAAAATCTTGGAAGGTCTTGGGGTGGCTGATCTGGAGCACTTTGGCTGAGCGTTGCATCTGAAGTGGCCATCTATGTGTGGACGGACCCAGACTGGTCATGGGTTAGCACTAGGGTGCCATGCAACAACTCCAACTTGGCGTTCTTCCGAGCCTCAATTACTATCACCATCGGAGATGAGAAGCGTACCACTTTTTGGAAGGATAAATGGATCAGGGATTATCCCATGTGCACTTGCGCCACTCTACATAAGATTGCGACAAGGAAATATGGGATGGTCTTCGAGGATCTTGGGGGGGGGGGCAATGGATTAGTGTCATTTCCTGTTTGAGCAGTGATACGTCTCCGTCGTATCTACTTTTCCAAACACTTTTGCTCTTGTTTTGGCCCCTAATTTGCATGATTTGAATGGAACTAACCCGGACTAACGCTGTTTTCAGCAGAATTGCCATGGTGTTGTTTTTTGTGCAGAAATAAAAGTTCTTGGAATTGGATGAAACTTTTTGGAGATTTTTTATGGAATAAATAAAAAATACTGGAACCAAGACCCACTGGAGGGGGGCCACCCAGTGCCCACGAGGCACCAGGGCGCGCCACCCCCCAGGCGCGCCCTGGTACCTCGTGGGGCCCACGTGGCTCTGTCTGACCTAATTCCAATGCTATAAATTCACAATTCCAGAGAAAAAAAAGAGAGAGGAAGTTTTATTGCGTTTCACGATACGGAGCCGCTGCCACCTCCTGTTCTTCATCGGGAGGCCAGATCTGGAGTCCGTTTGGGGCTCCGGAGAGGGGGATCTTCCGGCATCGTCATCATCAACCATCCTTCATCACCAATTTCATGATGCTCACTGCCGGGAGTGAGTAATTCCTTCGTAGGCTTGCTGGACGGTGATGAGTTGGATGAGATTTATCATGTAATCGAGTTAGTTTTGTTAGGGCTTGATCCCTAGTATCCACTATGTTCTGAGATTGATGTTGCTATGACTTTGCTATGCTTAATGCTTGTCACTAGGGCCCGAGCGCCATGATTCCAGATCTGAACCCTTTATGTTTTCATGAATATATTTGTGGTTTTGATCCGATCTTGCAAGTTATACGCACCCGCTATGTGTTATGATCCGCATATCCCAAGGTGACAATAATTGGGATTCTTTCCGGTGATTGCCATAGTTTGAGGAGTTCATGTATTCACCATGTGTTAATGCTTTGTTCCGGTTCTCTAATAAAAGGGGGCCTTAATATCCCTTAGTTTCCTTATGGACCCCGCTGCCACGGGAGGGTAGGACAAAAGATGTCATGCAAGTTCTTATCGCAAGCACGTATGACTATATACGGAATACATGCCTACATTACATTGATGAATTGGAGCTAGTTCCGTGTCGCCCTAGGTTATGACTGTTACATGATGAATGTTATCCAACATAATCACCGATCCAATGCCTACGAGTTTTTCACATATTGTTCTTTGCTAAGTTACTACTGTTGCTACTACTGTCACAATTGCTACCAAACTATTGCTACTACCGTTACTGCTACTGTTACTGTTATTGCTACTGCTATCAAACTATCATACTACTGTGCTACTGATCACTCTGCTGCAGATATTTAGTCTCCAGGTGTGGTTGAATTGACAACTCAACTGCTAATACTTGCAAATATTCTTTGGCTCGAATCAATAAATTTGGGCTGAATACTCTACCCTCGAAAACTATTGCGATCCCCTATACTTGTGGGTTATCAAGACCTTTTTCTGGCGCCGTTGCTGGGGAGCATAGCTTTATTTTCCGAGTCACTTGGGATTTATATCTGTTGATCACTATGAAGAATCTGAAAGACGCTAAGACCAAGATCGTTCCCTCTAAAACGAGGGGAGGTAAGGAACTGCCATCTAGCACTGCACTTGATTCACCCTCTGTTTTGAGTAAACTTGCAACACCACCACATGCTATTTCTGATATGTCACAAGTTATTGATGATACCACTTCTGCTATGAATGATACTTATGATGATGCTAGTACTACGCTTGATAATGCTGTGCCACTTGGTGAATTTCTTACTGAACAAATTGCTAAAGCTAAAGAAATTGAAAATGTTGAAACTCTTGAAAATTATGATTCACCTATTATGCCTAGCTCTCCCACTAGAGTTGAAACACCTGATGAACATTGCTTTGATAGGGAGACGGCTAGAGCCATCCTTGCTTGTAATGATAGACATGAAGTTATAAAGTTGCTTGCTGAAATGAAAGAAAAAATCTATGAGGGAGAGAATGAAATATGATCCTAAGTTTGCTACCTCTCCCATATTTGTTACTGATAAGGATTATGAATTCTCTGTTGATCCTGAGTTAATTACCTTGGTTGAATCTGATCCTTTCCATGGCTATGAAACTGAAACCGTTGTGGCACATCTTACTAAATTAAATGATATAGCCACCCTATTTGCTCATGAGGAAAAAATTCGCTATTACTATATTCTTAAGTTATTTCCTTTCTCATTAAAGGGTGATGCTAAGGAATGGTATAATACTCTTGCTCCTGGTTGTGTGCGTAGTCCCCAGGATATGATTTATCACTTCTCTAAAAAATATTTTCCTGCTCATAAGAAACAAGCTGCTTTACAGGAAATATTTAACTTTGTGCAAATTGAAGAAGAGAATCTCCCTCAAGCTTGGGGGAGGCTTCTCCAATTACTTAATGCTTTGCCTGATCATCCTCTTAAGAAGAATGAAATACTTGATATCTTCTATAATGGACTAACCAACGCTTCTAGGGACTACCTAGATAGTTGTGCGAGTTGTGTTTTCAGGGAACGGACTATTGAACAAGCTGAGGAATTATTGAATAATATATTGAAGAATGATAATGATTGGACACTTCCTGAACCACCGCCCAAACCCACTCCGAAGAAGAGGGGTATTTTATATCTCAGTCCCGAAGATATGCAAGAAGCAAAGAAATGTATGAAGGAAAAAGGTACTAAAGCTGAAGATGTTAAGAATCTACCACCTATTGAAGAAATACATGGTCTTGACACATTGCCATAGGTAGTAGAGGTAAATTCTCTTATAAAATTTGATGAAGGTGATATTCCTTATAACAAACCTCCTAGTCAATGCTTGTATGAATTTGACAATTATATTATTAAGCAAGATCACTTCAATGCAAATGTTATGAAACAATTAAAATGAAATGCCTACATGATTGATCGCTTGAGTGACTTGTTATTTAGAATTGCTAATGATGTTAAAGGTGTGAGTAAACATGCATCTATGGTTCAAACCCAACTAGAACAAGTTGCTAAATCTCAAAGTGAATTGCTCAATGAAATGAATAACAATATGAATGATCATGCTGTTAGAGTAATGACTAGAGGTAGAATGACTCAGGAGCCACTTTATCCTGAAGGTCACCCAAAAAGAATTGAACAAGACTCTCAAAGAATTAATGTTGATGCACCTAGTCCATCTAAAAAGAAAAAGAAAAAGAAAAATGATAGGACTTTGCATACTTCTAGTAAACCCGAGGTAGAAAAAACCTTGGAGGATAGTAATGATGTTTCTATTTCTAATGCTGAAACACAATCTGGTAATGAGCAACCACTCGATGATAATAATAATGATGATGCTCATGTGGATACCCAACCAGATAATGATAAAGAACCTGATAATGATGTTGAAATAGAACCTGCTATTGATCTTGATAACCCACCTTCTAAAAATAAACGTTATGATAAAAGAGACTTCGTTGCTAGAAAACATGGTAAAGAAAGAGAACCATGGGTTCAAAAACCCATGGCCTTCCCTCCTAAACCATCTAAGAAAAGAGATGAGGAAGAATTTGAACGCTTTGCTGAAATGCTTAGGCCAGTCTTTTTGCGCACTCATTTGACCGATATTATAAAGATGCCTCCCTATGTTAAATACATGAAAGACATTGTCACAAATAAAAGAAAGATACCTGAAGCTGAAATTTCCACCATGCTTGCAAATTATTCTTTTAAGGATGGAGTACCTAAGAAACTAGGAGATCCAAGAATACCAACTATACCATGCTCTATTAAAAGAAATTATGTCAAATCTGCTTTGTGTGATTTCGGAGCCGGTGTTAGTGTTATGCCTTTCTCTTTATATAAAAGACTTGATTTGAATAAACTCACTCCCACTAAAATATCATTGCAAATGGCTGACAAATCAACTGCCATACCTGTCGGTGTTTGTGAGGATGTACCCGTTGTAGTTGCAAATGTTACTATTCTAACAGACTTTGTTATACTTGATATGCCCGAGGATGACAACATGTCGATTATCCTTGGTAGACCCTTTTTGAATACTGCAGGGGCTGTTATTGATTGCAACAAAAGTAAGGTCACTTTTCATATCAACGGTGATGAACATACGGGGCACTTTCCGAAGAAACAATTTCAAGTAAATGGTATTCATATTATTGAAAAAACTCCGATAATTACTATTGGAAGTTTTCAACTCCCTCTTCCTACTGTTAAAAGGAAATATGAAACTCTTATTATCGGGGAGATGCATATCCCCGTTGAGGTAACTTAGTGTTATACGAAGATTCTTCGGTTTCATGATACTCGGAAATGGTTTGTTAATAAGACTTGATCAACCTTATTAATGGATTCTTTTTGAGGGGCATGGGGTCGATGAATTTAGTAAGCACAACCTTCTGTACCCACTTTTTGCTTTCTGTTATTTTTAGTTAAATGCAATAAAATGCCATGATTATCCTGTTTTCTGATTTATCCGTGCAATAACAAAGTGCCTAGAAATAAAAGTGCTCAGAATGCAATAAAATTTTGATATGACTTTTTATGGAATATTTAAGAATTTTTGGCACTGGAAATATACCAGGGGGGTGCCCCAGGTGCCCACGAGGCACCAGGGCGCGCCACCCCCCCTGGCGCGCCCAGGTGACTCGTGGGCCCCACAGGGACCCCCTCACTTATCCCTTTAGCCCACTTTGTCTCTTACCTCTAGCAAAAATTCCTGGTAGCTCTCTCTCTCTCTCGTGTTCTTGCTCACAAACCTGAAATTTTGATCTCTTTGGTCGGAGCTCCGTTTCCGAAACTGTTTTGGGAGATTGCTCCTTGGTATGTAACTCCTCCATTGCTCCAATTAGTTTTTGCTCTAGTGGATTATATTTTGCATAATTAGCTACTCTTGGTGCTACTAAAAATGATCTTGCATGTTGAATTCTTTGAGTTCCAAGTAGTTTGAATGCTTGATATAGCCTCTAGACATCCATATGAGTAGTTGCTATCAATCTTGTGAAGTTTTATTGATATCATTTTGTGGCCCAAAAATTTTCAGAAATTTGTTCATAGGAAAATGAATTTCTTCCGGAGGAGTTCCTCGAAGCGGAACGCCAAGGGAGTCCTTGGGGAGTCTTCGGACAGTGACCTCAACATTCCGCGTAGGACGGAGGTCCGGCCGTGCGAATGGCCGCACAATGCCTTCATGAACGAAGCCAGATTCTACCAAGAGTTCGCGCAATTCGTTGCAAATGCCGGACTGACCGACTTCCTCACAGATGAGTGTGACTAGCAGCACATCCTTACAAATTCCTTTGTGCAAAATTTTCATTTTCTGAATAGGCTCGAACCCCCCGAGGTGCGCTTTGATTTATATGCTGAACATTATCAGATACCTCTAGCTGAATTTTGTGAGATATGTTTGATACCCTTCGATGGGGATATAAGAGAGTCTCGACCGGAGGAGTTTGAGGGCTTCCTCCACACTTTAACTATGGGAGAAGGAATGGGCGTGTCGAAAGCCCGAGCCACTAGCTTGCAATTTCCCGCTGTTCATTACTTCGCTTTATTCTTAGGGAAATGCTTGATTGCTAGGGAGCAAGGTAGTGCACTAGCTGCACCTGACTTTGCCATTTTGCGCCGCGCATTGCATAATGATAACACTTATAACCTGGGAGCCATCATTGCACGCCGCTTGCACACTAATAGGACTAGGGAAAAAAATTCATGGTGGTATATATGCTACTCGCTTAGCGAGACGTTTTAATGTTAACATACACCCTCATGATTGCTTGTTGCCCAGAGTTTACTGATAACCCACAAGTATAGGGATCGCAACAGTTTTCGAGGGTAGAGTATTCAACCCAAATTTATTGATTCGACACAAGGGGAGCCAAAGAATATTTGCAAGTATTAGCAGTTGAGTTGTCAATTCAACCACACCTGAGACTAAATATCTGTAGCAGAGTGATCAGTAGCATAGTAGTATGATAGTTTGGTAGCAGTAGCAATAATAGTAATGGTAACAGCAACGGTAACAACAATAGTGGTAGCAATTGTGACAGCAGTAGCAACAGTAGTAACTTAGCAAGAACAATAGGTGAAAAGCTCGTAGGCATTGGATCGGTGATATTCGTTGGATAACATTCAACATGTAACAGTCATAACCTAGGGCGACACAGAACTAGCTCCAATTCATCAATGTAATGTAGGCATGTATTCCGTATATAGTCATACGTGCTTGCGATAAGAACTTGCATGACATCTTTTGTCCTACCCTCCCGTGGCAGCGGGGTCCATAAGGAAACTAAGGGATATTAAGGCCTCCTTTTAATAGAGAACCGGAACAAAGCATTAACACATGGTGAATACATGAACTCCTCAAACTATGGCAATCACCGGAAAGAATCCCAATTATTGTCACCTTGGGGTATGCGGATCATAACACATAGCAGGTGCGTATAACTTGCAAGATCGGATCAAGAACACAAATATATTCATGAAAACATAAAGGGTTCAGATCTGGAATCATGGCACTCGGGCCCTAGTGACAAGCATTAAGCATAGCAAAGTCATAGCAACATCAATCTCAGAACATAGTGGATACTAGGGATCAAGCCCTAACAAAACTAACTCGATTACATGATAAATCTCATCCAACTCATCACCGTCCAGCAAGCCTACAAAGGAATTACTCACTCCCGGCGGTGAGCATCATGAAATTGGTGATGAAGGATGGTTGATGATGACGATGCCGGAAGATCCCCCTCTCCGGAGCCCCAAACGGACTCCAGATCTGGCCTCCCGATGAAGAACAGGAGGTGGCGGCGGCTCCATATCGTGAAACGCAATAAAACTTCCTCTCCTATTTTTTTCTTCTGGAAACTGAATTTATAGCGTTGGAATTAGGTCAGACGGAGCCTCGTGGGCCCCACGAGGTACCAGGGCGCGCCAGGGGGGAGGGGTGGCGCGCCCTGGTGCCTCGTGGGCACTGGGTGCCCCCCCCCTCCAGTGGTTCTTGGTGTCAATATTTTTTATATATTCCATAAAAAATCTCCAGAAAGTTTCATCCAATTCCAAGAACTTTGATTTTCTGCACAAAAACAACACCATGGCAATTCTATTGAAAACAGCGTCAGTCCGGGTTAGTTCCATTCAAATCATGCAAATTTGGGGTCAAAACAAGAGCAAAAGTGTTTGGAAAAGTAGATACGGCGGAGACGTATCAACCCCCCAAGCTTAACTCATTGCTTGTCCTCAAGCAATTCAGTTGACAAACTGAAAGTGATAAAGAAAAACTTTTACAAACTCTTTTGCTCTTGTATCTATATATATGCTTAAGTAGTGCCCAAGTTTTCAGCAAAGATTATAACTAACCATGCAAATGATAACTCTTAGAAATTATATTCACTCATATCTATGGCATAATCAACTAGAGAGCAATAATAAGATATCTCAAATGCCAACACTTTGTCAAAACAATCATGATATAATATGACAACATGGTATCTCGCTAGCCCTTTCTGAGACCGCAAAACATAAATGCAGAGCACCTCCAAAGTTCAAGCAGCGACTAAACATTGTAATTCATGGTAGAAGAGATCCAGTCACGATGCACACAACATTAACTATACACAATGCATGAGAATGACAATAGTGCTCTCAGGTCTGGGGCTTGTTTGAGAAGGTGATGACTCAACAATAAAAGTAAAATAACATAAAAGTAAATAGATAGGCCCTTCGCAGAGGGAAGCATGGATTTGCAGAGGTGCCAGAGCTCGAAGCTTAAATCAGAGATAAATAAAGTTTTGGGAGGTATTCCTTTCCTGTCAACGTCACGACCGAGAGTTTTCAATATCTTCCATGCTAAACACATTAGCGGTGGTTCCCAAGCGATAAAGTAAAGTTTACCCCCCTCCACCAACAATCACAAGCCATGGCTAGCCGAATCCTCGGGTGCCCTCCATACCAACAACTTTCCGGGGGAGTTTGTTTTATTATTTTGCAATTTTAATAGTGGGATTGGGCATCCCGATTACCAGCCCCTCTCGTGAAAGGACAAGTGAATGAACACTCATCATGAGAATAACCCACTTAGCATGGAAGATACTGACCGCCCCCTGTCGCTCCATGAGCGGTACGGGCACACAAAACAGATGTTCATTTGAATATTTAGAGGTGGCACATGCAAGTTTACTTAGAACGGCAGGGTAGTACCGCATATAGGTAGATATAGTGGACTCATCTGGAATAACTTTGGTTTAGGGGTTTTGATTCACAAGCAGTATTCCCGCTTAGTACAAGTGAAGGCTAGCAAATAGGTTGAGAAGCGACCAGCTAGAGAGTGAAAACGGTCATAAACATGCATTATGAATAATCAACATTGAATACTAGCATGAGTAGGATATAAGCACCATGAACATAAATATCGTGAAGGCTATGTTGGTTTTGAATCAACTACATGCGTGAACATGTGCCAAGTCAAGCCACTCGAAACATTCAGAGGAGGATACCATATCATCATAATACATCACAACCATTTTAATGCATGTTGACACTCAAGATAAATCATTATCCACTCCTAGCTACTTAATCATGGCATGGGAAACTATAATTTCTAATTTTCATAATAAACATGTTTAATCATAATATGCTGAATCATGGATACTGAGTTAAAGATATTTACAAAAACAAAGAACAAGTTGAGTTCATACCCGCTTTTCCTTGCCACAGTCACTTCGTCAAATCATCGTCATTATTGCCTTTCACTTGCACGACCGAATGATATGAAAATAATAATAGTGCAAGAGTGCCGTGGACTAAGCTGGAATCTGCAAGCATTTTATTCAAAGGAGAAGACAAGGTAAAATGGGCTCTTTGCTAGATCAACAACAATTCATATGGGAGCCACTCAACATTTTCATCGTGGTCTTTTCCTCACAATGACTCAACAAAAGAATAGAATTTTAGAGAAACACACCGAAATATTTTTGGAGTTTTTAGTTTTCTGAAGAAAGCAAATTAAAGAAGAAAACGAAAAGCGAGAATAGAAATCTATTTACAAGGGAGAACTCCCAACAAGCAAAAGAAGAACCGGGAAATATTTTTGGGTTTTCTTTTAATACTATGAAACTATGACTAAATAAACTAGAAAGAAAAACCGAAAAGAATCGAGAAAAGTTTTTGGATTTTCTCAAAGTTTTTCGAACACACAAGATGAAAGCGAGAAAATAAAACTAGCATTGATTATATAATGAAAAAGTATGAACACCGACAACTAGAATGAATGTGCATGAACATGAATGTAATGTCGGTGAGAAATATGTACTCCCCCAAGCTTAGGCTTTTGCCTAGCTTGGTCTACGGCCATCCGTAGTAGCCATCTGGTCCCATGTGAAATTCTTGAGGCGGCGGCACCCGAGCGTCCCAATCCTGGGCCTCCTGCTCTGCTGCTGCCAAGGCATTCCGATAAGCAACGATGTCCAGTGGCATCACGGTATATCAATTCCTGGCATGAGAATCAAACAAAGCAGGTGCAGGCAACGGAATAATATCACGAGTATCCTCACTAAAAACCAAGTTATAACGAATGTTGTGAGGAGGCTCAGGAGCATCAATAAAGTGGTGGTCCCTCATGGACTGGTGATCTAAGTAAACTCTGGGCAATGGGTAATCATGAGGGCGTATGTTAATATTAAAACGTCTCGCCAAGCGAGTAGCATAAATACCACCATGAGTTTTACCCCTAGTTCTATTAGTGTGCAAGCGGCGTGCAACGATAGCTCCAAGGCTATAAGTGTAATCATTATGCAATGCACGGCATAAAATGGCCTAGTCAGGTGTAGCTAGCGCACTACCTTGCTCCCTAGCAAGCAAGCATTTCCCTAAGAATAAAGCAAAATAATGAACAGAGGGAAACTGCAAGCTAGTGGCTCGGGCTTTCGACACGCCCCTTTCCTCCCCCACAGTCAAAGTGCGGAGGAAACCCTCAAACTCCTCCGTTCGAGGCTCTCTGATTTCCCCATTAAAGGGAATCAAACATATCTCTCAAAATTCAGCTAGAGGTATTTGATAATGTTCAGCATATAAATCAAAGCACACCTTAGGGGGTTTGAGCCTACTCAGAAAATGAAAGTTTTGCAGAAAGGAATTTGTAAGGATGTGGTGCTGGTCACACTCATCTGCGAGGAAGTCAGTCAGTCCAGCATTTGCAATGAATTGCGCGAACTCTTGGTAGAATCCAGCTTCGTTCATGAAGGCATCATGCGGCCATTCGCACGGCCGGACCTCCGTCCTACGCGGAATGTTGAGGTCACTGTCCGAGGACTCCCCAAGGACTCCCTTGGCATTCCGCTTCGAGGAACTCCTCCGGAAGAAATTCATTTTCCTAAGAACAATTTTCTGAAAAAAATTTGGGACACAAAATGATATCAATAAAACTTCACGAAATTGATAGCAACTACTCATATGGATGTCTTGAGGCTATATCAAGCATTCAAACTATTTGGAACTCAAAGAATTCAACATGCAAGCTCATTTTCTGTAGCACCAACAGTAGCTAATTATGCAAAATATAATCCACTAGAATAAAAACTAATTGGAGTAATGGAGGAGTCACATACCAAGGAGCAATCTCCCAAAACAGTTTCGAAAACGGAGCTCCGAGCAAAGAGATCGAAAATTTCAGTTTTGTGAGCAAGAACACAAGAGAGAGAGAGCTACCAGGAATTTTTGCTAGAGGTAAGAGATGAAGTGAGCTAAAGGGATAAGTGAGGGGGTCCCTGTGGGGCCCACGAGGTACCTGGGCACGCCAGGGGGGGGGGTGGCGCGCCCTGGTGCCTCGTGGGCAACTGGGGCACCCCCCTGGTATAATTTTTGTGCCAAAAATTCTTAAATAATAAATAAAAATTCATATCAAAATTTTATTGCATTTTGAGCACTTTTATTTTTGGGCACTTTTTTATTGCACGGATAAATCAGAAAACAGGATAATCATGGCATTTTATTGCATTTAACTAAAAATAACAGAAAACAAAATGTGGGTACAGAAGGTTGTGCCTACTAAATTCATCGACCACATGCGTCTCTGAAAGAATCCATTAATAAGGTTGATCAAGTCTTATTAACAAACCATTTCCGAGTAACATGAAACCGAAGAACTTTCGTATAACACTAAGTTACCTCAACGGGGATATGCATCTCCCCAACAATAAGAGTTTCATATTTCTTTTTAACAGTAGGAAGAGGGATTTGGAAACTTCCGATGGTAATTGTCGGAGTCTTTTCAATAATATGAACACCATTCACTTGAAATTGTTTCTTCGGAAAGTGCACCGTATGTTCATTACCATTGATATGAAAAGTGACCTTGCGTTTGTTGCAATCAATAACAGCCCCTGCAGTATTCAAGAAGGGTCTACCAAGGATAATCGACATATTGTCATCCTCGGGCATATCAAGTATAACAAAGTCTGTCAGGATAGTAACATTTGCAACTACAACGGGCACATCCTCACAAACACCGATAGGTATGGCAGTTGATTTGTCAGCCATTTGCAATGATATTTCAGTGGGAGTGAGTTTATTCAAATCAAGTCTTTTGTATAAGGAGAAAGGCATAACACTAACACCGGCTCCTAAATCACACAAAGCAGTTTTGACATAATTTCTTTTAATGGAGCATGGTATAGTTGGTATTCCTGGATTTCCAAGTTTCTTAGGTACCCCATCCTTAAAAGAATAATTTGCAAGCATGGTGGAAATTTCGGCTTCGGGTATTTTTCTTTTATTCGTGACAATGTCTTTAATATATTTAGCATAGGGTGGCATCTTTATATTATCAGTCAAACGAGTACGCAAAAAGACTGGCCTAAGCATTTCAGCAAAGCATTCAAATTCTTCCTCATCCTTTTTCTTAGATGGTTTAGGAGGAAAGGGCATGGGTTTTTGAACCCATGGTTCTCTTTCTTTACCATGTTTTCTAGCAACGAAGTCTTTTCTATCATAACATTTATTTTTAGGAGGTGGGTTATCAAGATCAACAGCAGGTTCTATTTCAATATCATTATCAGGTTCTTTATCGTTATCTGGTTGGATGTCCTCATGAGCATCAGCATTATTATTATCATCAGGTGGTTGTTCATTACCAGATTGTGTTTCAGCATGAGAAATAGAAACATCATTACTATCTTCCAAGGGTTTTTCTACTTCAGGTTCACTAGAAGTATGCAAAGTCCTATCATTTTTCTTTTTATTTTTCTTTTTAGATGGACTAGGTGCATCAACATTAATTCTTTGAGAATCTTGTTCAATTCTTTTTGGGTGACCTTCAGGATAAAGTGGCTCCTGAGTCATTCTACCTCCTCTAGTCATAACCCTAACAGCATGATCATTCATATTGTTATTCATTTCATTGAGCCATTCACTTTGAGATTTAGCAACTTGTTCTAATTGGGTTTGAACCATAGATGCATGTTTACTCACACCTTTAACATCATTAGCAATTCTAAATAACAAGTCACTCAAGCGATCAATCATGTAGGCATTTCGTTTTAATTGTTTCATAACATTTGCATTGAAATGATCTTGCTTCATAATATAATTGTCAAATTCATACAAACATTGACTAGGAGGCTTGTTATGAGGAATATCACTTTCATTAAACTTTATAAGAGAATTTACCTCTACTACCTGTGTCGGCTTGTCAAGACCATGTATTTCTTCAATAGGTGGTAAATTCTTAATATCTTCAGCTTTAATACCTTTTTCCTTCTGGCATTTCTTTGCCTCTTGCATATCTTCAGGACTGAGATGTAAAATACCCCTCTTCTTCAGAGTGGGTTTAGGCGGTGGTTCAGGTAGTGTCCAATCATTATCATTCTTCAATATATTATTCAATAATTTTTCAGCTTGTTCAATAGTCCTTTACCTGAAAACACAACTAGCACAACTATCTTGGTAGTCCCTAGAAGCATCGGTTAGTCCATTATAGAAGATATCAAGTATTTCATTTTTCTTAAGAGGATGATCAGGCAAAGCATTAAGTAATTGGAGAAGCCTCCCCCAAGCTTGAGGGAGATTCTCTTCTTCAATTTGCACAAAGTTAAATATTTCCTGTAAGGCAGCTTGTTTCTTATGAGCAGGAAAATATTTTTTAGAGACTACGCACACATCCAGGAGCAAGAGTATTATACCATTCTTTAGCATCACCCTTTAATGAGAAAGGAAATAATTTAAGAATATAATAATAGCGAATTTTTTCCTCATGAGCAAATAGGGTGGCTATATCATTTAAGTTAGTAAGATGTGCCACAACAGTTTCAGTTTCATAGCCATGGAAAGGATCAGATTCTACCAACTTAATCAACTCAGGGTCAATAGAGAATTCATAATCCTTATCAGTAACAAATATGGGGGAGGTTGCAAACTTAGGATCATATTTCATTTTCTCCCGCATAGATTTTTCTTTCATTTCAGCAACCAGTTTTATGACTTCATGTCTATCGTTACAAGCAAGAATGGCTCTAGCTGTCTCCCTATCAAAGCATTGTTCATCAGGTGTTTCAACTCTAGTAGGAGAGCTAGGCATAATAGGTGAATCTTAATTCTCAAGAGTTTCAGCATCTTCAATTTCTTTAGCCTTAGCAATTTGTTCAGTAAGAAATTCTCCAAGTGGCACAGCATTATCAGGCATAGTACTAGCATCATCATGAGTATCATTCATGGCAGAAGTGGTATCATCAATAACTTGCGACATATCAGAATTAATAGCATGTTGTGGTGTTGCAAGTTTATTCAAAACAGAAGGTGAATCAAGTGCAGAGCTAGATGGCAGTTCCTTACCTCCCCTCGTCTTAGAGGGAACGATCTTGGTCTTAGCGTCTTTCAGATTCTTCATAGTGATCAACAGATATAAATCCCAAGTGACTTAGCAAATATAGCTATGCTCCCCGGCAACAGCGTCAGAAAAAGTTCTTGATAACCCACAAGTATAGGGGATCACAACAGTTTTCGAGGGTAGAGTATTCAACCCAAATTTATTGATTCGACACAAGGGGAGCCAAAGAATATTTGCAAGTATTAGCAGTTGAGTTGTCAATTCAACCACACCTGAGACTAAATATCTGCAGCAGAGTGATCAGTAGCACAGTAGTATGATAGTTTGGTAGCAGTAGCAATAATAGTAACGGTAACAGCAACGGTAAAAGCAATAGTAGTAGCAATTGTGACAGCAGTAGCAACAATTGTAACTTAGCAAGAACAATAGGTGAAAAGCTCGTAGGCATTGGATCGGTGATATTCGTTGGATAACATTCATCATGTAACAGTCATAACCTAGGGCGACACAGAACTAACTCCAATTCATCAATGTAATGTAGGCATGTATTCCGTATATAGTCATACGTGCTTGCGATAAGAACTTGCATGACATCTTTTGTCCTACCCTCCCGTGGCAGCGGGGTCCATAAGGAAACTAAGGGATATTAAGGCCTCCTTTTAATAGAGAACCGGAAGAAAGCATTAACACATGGTGAATACATGAACTCCTCAAACTATGACAATCACCGGAAAGAATCCCAATTATTGTCACCTTGGGGTATGCGGATCATAACACATAGCAGGTGCATATAACTTGCTAGATCGGATCAAGAACACACATATATTCATGAAAACATAAAGGGTTCAGATCTGGAATCATGGCACTCGGGCCCTAGTGACAAGCATTAAGCATAGCAAAGTCATAGCAACATCAATCTCAGAACATAGTGGATACTAGGGATCAAGCCCTAACAAAACTAACTCGATTACATGATAAATCTCATCCAACTCATCACCGTCCAGCAAGCCTACGAAGGAATTACTCACTCCCGGCGGTGAGCATCATGAAATTGGTGATGAAGGATGGTGGATGATGATGATGGCGGAAGATCCCCCTCTCCGGAGCCCCAAACGGACTCCAGATCTGGCCTCCCGATGAAGAACAGGAGGTGGCGGTATCGTGAAACGCAATAAAACTTCCTCTCCATTTTTTTTATTCTGGAAACTGAATTTATAGCGTTGGAATTAGGTCAGACGGAGCCACGTGGGCCCCACGAGGTACCAGGGCGCGCCAGGGGGGGTGGCGCACCCTGGTGCCTCGTGGGCACTGGGTGGCCCCCCTTCAGTGGTTCTTGGTGCCAATATTTTTTATATATTCCATAAAAAATCTCCAGAAAGTTTCATCCAATTCCAAGAACTTTGATTTTCTGCACAAAAACAACACCATGGCAATTCTGCTAAAAACAGCGTCAGTCCGGGTTAGTTCCATTCAAATCATGCAAATTAGGGGTCAAAACAAGAGCAAAAGTCTTTGGAAAAGTAGATACGACGAAGACGTATCATTTACTTAGGTCACCAATCCATGAGGGACCACCACTTTCTTGATGCTCCTGAACCTCCTCACAACATTCGTTATAACTTGGGTTTTAGTGAGGATACTCGTGATATTATTCTGTTGCCTGCACCTGCTTTGTTTGATTCTCATGCCAGGAACGGATATACCGTGATGCCACCAGACATCATTGCTTACCGGAACGCGTTGGCAGCGGCAGAGGAGGAGGCCCAGGATTGGGACGCTCGGGTGCCGCCGCCTCAGGACTTTCACATGGGACCAGATGGCTACTACGGATGGCCGTAGACCAAGCTAGGCAAAAGCCTAAGCTTGGGGGAGTACGTATCTCTCACCGACATTACATTCATGCTCACACATTTAATTCCAGTTGTCGGTGTTCATACTTTTTCATTGTATAATCCATGCTAGTTTTATCTTCTCGCTTTCTTCTAGTGTGTTCGAAAAACTTGAGAAAATCCAAAAACATTTCTTGCTTCTTTTCGGTTTTTCTTTCTAGCTTAATTAGTAGTAGTATTAAAAGAAAACCCAAAAATATTTCCCGTTTCTTCTTTTGCTTGTTGGGAGCTTTCCCGTGTAAATAGTTTTTCTCGTTTTTCATTTTTCTTCTTTATTTCGTTTTCTTTAGAAAAACTAAAAACTCCAAAAATATTTCAGTGTGTTTCTCTGAAATTCTCTTCTTTTGTTGAGTCATTGTAAGGAGAAGACCACGATGAAAATGTTGAGTGGCTCTCGTATGCATTATTGTTGATCTAACAAAGAGCCCATATTACCTTGTCTTCTCCTTTGAATAAGATGCTTGCAGATTCCAGTTTAGTCCACGGCACACTTGCACTATTTTTATTTTCATATCATTCGGTCGTGCAAGTGAAAGACAATAATGACGATGATTTAATGAAGTGACTGTGGCAAGGAAAAGCGGGTATGAACTCAACTTGTTCTTTGTTTTTGTAAATATGTTTAACTCAGTATCCATGATTCAGCATGTTATGATTAAACATGTTTATGATGACAATTAGAGATTATAGTTGCTCATGCCATGCTTAAGTAGCTAGGAGTGGATAATTATTTATCTTGAGTGTCAACATGCATTAAAATTATTGTGATGTAGTATGATGATATGGTATCCTCCTCTGAATGTTTCAAGTGGCTTGACTTGGCACATGTTCACGCATGTAGTTGATTCAAAACCAACGTAGCCTTCACGATATTTATGTTCATGGAGTTTATATCCTACTCATGCTAGTATTCAATGTTGATTATTCATAATGAATGATTATGACCGTTTTCGCTCTCTAGCTGGTCACTTCTCAACCTATTTGCTAGCCTTCACCTATACTAAGCGGGAATGCTGCTTGTGCATCAAAACCTTTAAACCAAAGTTATTCCAGATGAGTCCAGTATATCTACCTATATGCGGTATTACTCTGCCGTTCTAAGTAAATTTGCATGTGCCACCTCTAAATATTCAAATGAACATCTGTTTTGTGTGCCCGTACCACTCATGGAGCGACAGGGGGCAGTCAGTATCTTCCATGCTAAGCGGGTTATTCTCATGACGAGTGTTGATTCACTTGTCCTTGCACGAGAGGGGCTGGTAATCGGGATGCCCAGTCCCATTATTAAAATTGTAAAATAATAAAACAAACTCCCCCGAAAAGTTATTGGTATGGAGGGCACCCGATGATTCGGCTAGCCATGGCTTGTGATTGTTGGTGGAGGGGGAGTAAAGTTTACTTTACCGCTTGGCAACCGCCGCTAATGCATTTAGCATGGAAGATATTGAAAACTCTCGGTCGTGATGTTGACAGGAAAGGCATACCTCCCAAAATTATATTTATCTCTGATTTAAGCTTTGAGCTCTGGCACCTCTACAAATCCATGCTTCCCTCTGCGAAGGGCATATCTATTTACTTTTATGTGATTTAACTTTTATTGTTGAGTCATCACCTTCTCAAATAAGCACCAGTCCTGAGAGCACTATTGTCATTCTCATGCATTGTGAATAGTTAATGTTGTGTGCATCATGACTGGATCTCTTCTACCATGAATTACAATGTTTAGTCGCTTCTTGAACTTTGGAGGTGCTCTGCATTTATGTTTTGCGGTCTCAGAAAGGGCTAGCAAGATACCATGTTGTCATATTATATCATGATCGTTTTGACAAAGTGTTGGCATCTGAGATATCTTATTATTGCTCGCTTGTTGATTATGCCATTGATATGAGTGAATATAATTTCTAAGAGTTATCATTTGCATCGTTACTTATAATCTTTGCTGAAAACTTGGGTACTACTTAAGCATATATATAGATATAAGAACAAAAGAGTTCGTAAAAGTTTTTCTTTATCACTTTCAGTTTGTCAACTGAATTGCTTGAGGACAAGCAATGAGTTAAGCTTGGGGGAGTTGATACGTCTCCATCGTATCTACTTTTCCAAACACTTTTGCTCTTGTTTTGGCCCCTAATTTGTATGATTTGAATGGAACTAACCCGGACTGACACTGTTTTCAGCAGAATTGCCATGGTGTTGTTTTTTGTGCAGAAATATAAGTTCTTGGAATTGGATGAAACTTTTTGGAGATTTTTTATGGAATAAATAAAAAATACTGGAACCAAGATCCACTGGAGGGGGGGCACCCAGTGCCCACGAGGCACCAAGGCGCGCCACCCCCCTGGCGCGCCCTGGTACCTCGTGGGGCCCACGTGGCTCCGTCTGACCTAATTCCAACGCTATAAATTTAGTATCCAGAAGAAAATAAAAATGGAGAGGAATTGCGTTTCATGATACGGAGCTGCCGCCACCTCCTGTTCTTCATCGGGAGGCCAGATCTGGAGTCCGTTTGGGGCTCCGGAGAGGGGGATCTTCCGGCATCATCATCATCAACTATTCTTCATCACCAATTTCATGATGCTCACCGCCGGGAGTGAGTAATTCCTTCGTAGGCTTGCTGGACGGTGATGAGTTGGATGAGATTTATCATGTAATCGAGTTAGTTTTGTTAGGGCTTGATCCCTAGTATCCACCATGTTCTGAGATTGATGTTGCTATGACTTTGCTATGCTTAATGCTTCTCACTAGGGCCCGAGTGCCATGATTCCAGATCTGAACCCTTTATGTTTTCATGAATATATTTGTGTTCTTGATCTGATCTTGCAAGTTATACGCACCTGCTATGTGTTATGATCCGCATACCCCAAGGTGACAATAATTGGGATTCTTTCCGGTGATTGCCATAGTTTGAGGAGTTCATGTATTCACCATGTGTTAATGCTTTGTTCCGGTTCTCTATTAAAAGGAGACCTTAATATCCCGTAGTTTCCTTATGGACCCCGCTGCCATGGGAGGGTAGGACAAAAGATGTCATGCAAGTTCTTATCGCAAGCACGTATGACTATATACGGAATACATGCCTACATTACATTGATGAATTGGAGCTAGTTCTGTGTCGCCCTAGGTTATGACTGTTACATGATGAATGTTATCCAACATAATCACTGATCCAATGCCTACGAGTTTTTCACATATTGTTCTTTGCTAAGTTACTACTGTTGCTACTACTGTCACAATTGCTACCAAACTATTGCTGCTACCGTTACTGCTACTGTTACTGTTATTGCTACTGCTATCAAACTATCATACTACTGTGCTACTGATCACTCTGCTGCAGATATTTAGTCTTCAGGTGTGGTTGAATTGACAACTCAACTGCTAATACTTGCAAATATTCTTTGGCTCCCCTTGTGTCGAATCAATAAATTTGGATTGAATACTCTACCCTCGAAAACTGTTGCGATCCCCTATACTTGTGGGTTATCAATCACTGCAGACCAACTACTCGGCATTTGGCTGCTTCTTCAGAACCCTGGCATTGTCTTCTCTTGTCCGGACTCCATCCGCTAGAACTGGACGAGCTCCAGGGAATACTCCACCAAATCTGTGTGCTGGATAAAGTTATCTGGTCATCGGGTGCCTTTTCGCTCTACTAAAGTTTGGAAAGCTCAGGCCACCACCAAATGGAAGCTTTTTGCCTGGCTTGTCCTGGATGGAATAATCCTCATGGCGAAAACTTGTCTATTTGTGGATTGCCCCAAAATCTGATCTGCCACCTTTGCCTAGCATCCGTTGAGACTATTGCTGATCTTTGCCGAGATTGCCTCTTCTCACAAGAGCTTAGGCCGACCCCGTCACAAGCTGAAATTTCCATCAATTTGTGGTGGAAGGATTCCTCTCTAGTGCCTCGGAGCGAAGCGTGCAAGAGCATAGTGGTACCATGATATACTCACTCTGGAACATTTGGAAGGAGTGGAACCGCCCAGTTTTCACCGTGAAGTGGCTCACCTAGCTTTGAAGGATATATAATTGCACAAATCTAGTTGCTTTCTCTTTCACAAGTAGTTCGCATCCCGCCCTTTTTTGAACTATTCAAGGTTTACCTCTTCGGCAAGTAGCACCCCCTTTTCTTCTAAATGAAAGGCAACACTCCCGCCAGTTTCTCAAAAAAATGTACCGAGCCTGTACCCCACCATTGAGCGCCGTGTGTGAGGGTCATCCATGGCAGAAGAGGTATGCGGGCTATAGTGCTACAATGGTAGAGCAACGGAGATGGTTGTCCTTTGATGTGGTGGTGTCTACTACTACCAGTGTGGCCACAACCCTCTGATGGTACTCCATGCTACTGGAGCGGCGATGATGGTCGACCTTTGGTGGCGGCAGTCCCAACACTAGGCACGGTCACGATGATGTTCATGCATAGCCATGATTGTAGCCCCGAGCGATAAGAGGACGACACAACAATGCAATGGTGAGGCGGTGCCCAGCTCCAAGCGATGAAAGGATGACACAACAATGCACTGGTGAGGCCTGCCCGGAAACACGACGTCGGTGGTAGTATGACAGTTTTGTTTTCAATTATCTCTACTCCTAAAGGGGGAGTCTGCGGTTGTGATGGGCATTAGTACGTCGTTCGTTCGCCTCCCCTTCGTTCGTTCGCAACCCCTTCGTCCCACCCTCGCAATGCAAAAGTCATACACATGGAAACAAACCCAAAGAATCCTAACAATAATTAGCCTGATTATACATATACTAATAAACATGGAAACAAATCCAAAGAATCAGCACCATCGTAGTGCAAAAGTGATATACATGGAAAAAAACCATAGAATGCTAACAATAATTAGCCTAATTACATACTAAAGATCAGGTACAAGATATGGAAAGCCCAAAAAATTGATAATCCCCTTCAAACATCTCCACCATATTTGGTAGGAGTATGTATTTAAGTACATTTTTGTTACAAGGGTTGGTCATTCACCAACACCCCTGCCTCAAGTACTCACCATCAAGCGCAGACGACAGATCGCTGGGAGATCACACAAGGTCACTGGTAGTAGCAATCACAAGAGTATTGTCAACCACGCCCATCACTGGTACTCTGCCTCGCTTTCATCACCCGGAGGTGAGCTCACCTTTGACAAAGCCATATGTTTCTCCAATGTCGTGCCGTCTTTCTTGTGGATCTTCATAGTCCTGATATATGCATTATTAATTTATTTAGTTCGCAAAAGATTATGCATGACGAACTACTACTAAAAATCGCTCGTTAAGAATGATTGCCACGTCTTAATTTGAATCAACTTCAAGAATGAAACACAACAGTCACCTGCATGTCGACCGTTGTTGGCCCCCAGGAGCATTCAACTTGGGCAATAAGAAATGCAACCTCACCAAGCAAACTAGTAGAAATTCATTAAAATTTAGCCACTCGTGTCTGGAGAAGACAATAATGTGTGCATGGAGGAGAAACTGCGTATGTAGGTAATTATTATTTATTTTTCTTTGTTTATTATGAACCATGGTATTGAAGGTTCAAAGGGCCTAATCACTATCCCTGCACCATTTACTTCTAAAGTATTTTATTTTGCCCTTTTTCTCTAATGAATTCTCCCCCATGACATCTTTATTGCCTGAAACCGTAGCACTAACTATTTTACATTGGATATGAACCACGGTGCTGAAGGTTCAAAGGTCGTTAATCATTATCCATACAACATTTGCTTATAAGATGTTGAAGGATAAGGGAAAAAGAGATGTGTATTTTCTAACAACCTATGTAGACATAATGTCTTAATTGGTGATTTGAAGCTGACCATCTTATAATCTTAACTGTTGTTGTGGAACAGTCATATGGAATGTTCATATGTGAACATTAGCTACAATGCTTCCCATAGCCAGTACCATGATAGCATTGGAGCCAGGAGAGAATGTGGGAACATCAAATGGTATTTACCCTTTCACACAACATTTTTACCATTGAAGTATGGTCATCTATAGATCTAGATTTGCTAAGTCTAACCATTGCTGGGTATATTGTTTCAAAGGCGGGTCTTGGATTTAACAAATTCCACACTGGCCATGCAGAAATCCCAACAACACCTCAAGGAACACCGAGTGGTGCTGAAGATATTGCTTCCAATGCAAGCATTAAAGAAGACAAAAATCAACAAAGACGGAACCGTGATAAATCACGGTGAGATAGCCTAACACCCGAGCAAAGAGAAGAAATGAAAGCACGTCGAAGAGCGTCTAGACAAAATAAAACTAATGAAGAGAGGAATGCAAGCCAAAGGGTTGCCAGGCAAAATCTGACAACCAAGGAGAGGCAAGAGATGAACGCCCGTAGAAGGGCAGCGAGTAAAAATATACCAGTTGAGCAGAGGCAAGAGATGAACGCCCGTTGAAGAGCACGCAGACAGAGCATACCACCAGATGAGAGGAAGGCATTGCGGGCTCAGCGAAACGCAGACCTTGCAGCTAAGCGGAAGACCCAGTGCGCTGAATGCATCGCAATGCCTTGCCCAGATGCATATCTCTAATGAACCACCATGTTATGTTACTGAAGTTTTCATGTGTCCAGTCTATATTTGTCAATTACTTGTTAATCATGCTTTGCAGAATTCAGTTGTAGATTGATATTCTATCAGTCCTCTATTGAGGCAATTATTGTACTTGCAGATAAAGTTATATGAACATTGAACCATGAATTAATCCCTGGGCATATGCATTTTTGAGTTTAGTTTTATTTTTGACTCATTAGCGACATGATATAATTTATGTACAATATTGAATAATGACATGCAATTGTGCATGGTAATGATTTAAAAACTGGTATACTAAATAAGAGGCCCGTAGTTCTGAACTAATTTTCCTATACCTAAACCAATGGCCCGTAGTTCGGAGCTAATTGTCTTGCGCAGATTTTGTACTGTAGAACTCAGCTCTGCAGCAATTGATCATTGGCAGCTCTACCTCTACTATGATAACACGAGAAAATCAAGTCTTCTTCCATGAACCAAAGCCAACTTAATCAACTTGTTATGAACAATTTATAGCTCGGTCCGCCTTTCCTACCCCATCATCACCGCACATGCTTGCGGCAGATTGAGCGACAAAAGGACTGCTCGCCCGAGAACAAGATTTCTCGCATTCCTCGTTAAGATACTCAATTTGTTATATAAAAAGTTCTATCTATTGTGCTGAAACCAATTTAATCAATTCATAGTTGATACTGATTTCTTGTTATTGGCCATGGATTGAATCAGATATCAATCAAATTATCCCAATGTACTGAAGTCAATTTAATCAATTTCATAGTTGATAGACACTGCTTTTTTATTTTTATTCTAACTTGTTATTGACCATGGATTGAATAGAATAGCAGTCATATTATCTCTATGCCCACAAGCATAGTTCATGCTCCTAGGAAACAAGCAAGAAATCGAAGCTCACGAGAGCAACAAAGCAAGAAGAGAATTTACCTGTGTGGCTGTATCGTGTCTCACGTGGAGGTACATCTGAATCTCCTTGCGAACGAAAGAAGGCACCGCGCGAGCACTCCATCGTGAACCTGCAGAGTCTGGGTCTGCCGCCTCCGGCTATGTGCAGCGCGCTCAAGCCCGTACACTAATATGAAAATGCTTGTGTCTAACTAGAAAATAAATGATCCAGCAACAATCATTATTGGGAGAATTCAAGCTAGGAAGGAACATGATAGAGAAGCAAAAGTAACTTATCAAAGAACAAAGGGATATTATGAGGATAAAAAGATTTCACACTGAAAGGCACATGAAGAAGATCTACCTTATGAGGATTTCACATATGTGCATTTCAATAATATAATAAACAGATTTCACATATGTGCATTTCACACTAAAAGGCTCATCTATCTTATGAGGATGGATTTTAAAAATTGCGTAGGTTGGTCTCGAGAGAGAAATGGCGAGGAACACGTGAAGTAATCCCAGTTTAGTTCCTGGAACACTTGAGCATGCTGTTTTTATCAAGTGTATAAGCTACCTTAACCTTTGCATTCCCCAATAGCTTTTAGTTAAGTGCATCTGTACTTCTCCAGTTCTTGTAGAGAATGAAAACTGTGTGTAGTGTGTTATCAGACGTTCTGTATAATCATTTAAGGAAATGTCAAAAAATCAAAATCCAGTTAACTGGGAATAGGGAAATTCAAGTTGGTCGGAAGTAATGGCATACCAAGTGATAAAGAATAGCATCATTGCAGCTACAGAATCACAATCCTTTGCTCAAAGATCTGTGATGTTCACCCTGAAAAACAGTTAGTCATCTGAAATCTGACTGGATGATAGTTGGATGGAACCAAAGCAATAGACTGTACTAAAGACTTTCATATTCAGTCTAATCAAGACGCCTCAATCTTACATTTTCCATTGTAAATTCGAAGTCAGTTTCTCCTATACATTTTGGAAGGGATATCCTGGCCAGGTTTAGTCTCATAAACAAGTAACAGTGGATTTTGGAATTTTCTGTGACTACTGGATAATGTCTTCCACATATAAATTAGTCGTCATGTTCACTTCAGTTGAATGTACTAATCTTGACATTGTAGATTAACAACAATATTGCCACAAACTCCATGACCGGGGCTTACCAATAAATGATGCTTTGTCGGACCAAGTAAGAAAGCTACTGAATTAAGCATCCACACCTCCAGAAATCTGTTAGCATGCAAGAAGTTTTCCAGGAACACATTCTACCTAGCAGTCGTATATGTACTGACATTTTTGCTATTTATTTCACTAAATCTACATGTGCATGGCCTCTAAAGAAGATTGCTTCCCGTCCCTTTTTCCATTATAATAAAAACAGAGATAATCAGGGAAACCTAAAAATTTATGAGGGGCAAATTTATTTAGCCAAGGAAGGGGAAGAACTAACCTGCAGGGAGCATGGTCGAGGTCGCCGCTCAATGTCTGCTGTCATTGCTTACAGCCCCACCGACGTTAGTCTTCCCGATGGGAAGGAGGGCTGGGGCGCTGCGGCGGGGAGGAACACGGCTTGTGCGCTGCGGCGGGGGGAACACGGCCTGTGCGCTGTGGGAGGTAGCCGGGGAGGTTGCTGGAGGGGAGCAGGCTGGGAGCCATCGCATCATCAATCTGTAGGACTCCAGATCCGGCGGGGGAGGTCTAGCGTGGGGCGCGGCTCCGGGTGCAGTGCCCGTGCAGAGGGTGGACATGGGTCAGGGTTGGCTAGACTTGGCGGGAGAGGAGGCGGCAGTCGATGCCATGGCGGGATAGGAGGCGCGGTGGAAGGAAGAGGAGCGGCGGCTGACGCCATGTGAGTGGGAAAGTCACGGAGTAAAGTAAGCGCCGAATCAATTTGAAAATCAATCCATTAATGCGTAACAATTTGTAAAGTAAGCGCCAAATCAATTTGGAAATCAAGTCATAAATGTAATTAATTAGTCAGACAGTTAATCACGTATGCAATCGCTCGTTGGGACGTAACCATTAATGCGAAAATAATTTGAAAACCAAACACCGAATCAATTTGGAAATCAATTCATTAATGCGAAGCAATTTGTAAACTAAGCTCTGAATCAATTTGAAAATCAAGCCATAAATTCAATAAAATTAGGCAGACAGTTAATTACGTATGAAATTAATTAGCTTCATAAATTTTTTTTTTCGCGCCGAATCAATTTGGAAAACCGACTCATCAATGCAATTAATTAATTAATTAGGAAGATATCTATTTAGATCCAAAATTCAGAAACGCTACATAAAATGGGTTGGCATACCTGGCGAACGTCCATCATAAGAGATGGAATTTGCGAACGTTCATCTAGCAATTTCATTGTATTTGAGGAAACTAGATGGCTTTTTTATCAAATTGCCATGACATTTCTTTAATTTTGAGTGTAAACAGTTATCCAATCTACACCCTAGGATCAAGATTGTGTGGCAGTTTAGGCATTCGCTGGCAGTTTTTCCCTGGCGAACGTTTGTCAGTTACTATTTCCGAATATTATTCGTCATGATAAAAGGAAACTTTTCATGTGAAATTCGGAAATAATTTCTAGTTAATAGCTAGCATGTTTCAAGTGCTAACAAACCAAATAATTCCATGCATGGCGGGATTGTAGCTTAACGAAAATTTGAAACACGGATAATATACCTGTAAAAAAATCATGGATAGTATCAATTTGATAGCACCATTGCAACTTTATTATTTACTTTTGTGTTTTAATGATGCTATATAGCATACTTTCTTTGTTTTTGAATCAAGAGCGATGAGGTTAGTGACAAGGTAGCGCGCCGGCCGAACGACATTACCTATACATGTTGCCTATATAAGCAAGCCTGGCACCCTCCTCTTCGCTCCAAATTCGCTCCGATCCTCGTGGTAGTCGATGAGGAGGTGCTCAATGCAATGGCGCCCGTAGCACTTGCACTATGCTTATTTGCCACCGTCCTTCTCTCCGCTCCACCACCCGCCCATGCCTACATCGGCCACCCATGGTCCCCTCCCCGCCCCGGCCCCTCGGCGGCAGGGTCGACGTCGTCTTCTGAGTACAAGATCTACATCATCCTGCTGAAGCCTCGAGCGAACGCCGAAGCCATGGACAATGAAGCGCGCCAGCGATGGTACCGGTCCTTCCTCCCCGACGAGGTCACCGCCGACGGCAAGCCGCGGCTCGTCTGCTCGTACAAGACCATCTTCCACGGATTCGCCGCCTGGCTGACGGAGGAGGAGCTGGACGCCGCGTCTAAGAAACCCGGCTTCGGGCGCTGGTTCCCGAACAGGATCAGGTACCCGGCCGTCGAATAACCACCAGACCGGTGACAATGCAACTAGATTCAAATATGAGTTGTACTCTAGATCCATCGGTTTCCAAATTGATTCGGCATGAGAAAATATCTATATATGAATTTAATTAATTGCATACGTAATTAACTCTGGCATTTGCATTTAGGGCTTAATTTCCAAATTGATTCGACGCTTAGTTTACAAATGGTTTCGCATTAATAGATTGATTTCCAAATTGATTCGGCGCTGGGTTTCAAATTATTTTTGCATTAATACTTGCGTCCCAACGAGCGATTGCATACCTAATTAACGGTCTGACTAATTAATTGCATTTATGATTGATTTCTAAATTTTTATGACTCTTAATTTACAAATTATTTTGCATTAATGGATTGATTTCCAAATTGATTCGACGCTTGGTTTCCAAATTATTTTTGCATTAATGGCTGCGTACCAACGAACGACCAACTGACTCTCTCTTTAGGATTAGAGATTTATGGCTTGATTTCTAAATTGATTTGACGCTTAATTTAAAAATTATTTCGCATTAATGGATTGATTTCTAAATTTATTCGGCGCTCGGTTTTTAAAAAAATCGCATTAATGGCTGCATACCAAGGAACGACCTACTGACTCCCTTTTTAGGAGTAAAGATCCATCAGAAAGAGACTGAACAAATTAGTCTTGAACCCTATGATAATACTGCATCTGTTATGTTTTGTGTGAAATCTCCATCTGATCCAGTGTACAGGTAGATTTCGGATCCAAATCTCGTGCAATACTAGAGATCAATCGATGTTTGTTAGGTTGAAGGCCGGCCTGACCTAAGATTGGAAAGAGCTGGCGGAGAGTTGCTTGGTTCCAGGCCGCCCGGAGCGCCCCCGGTAAACATTTGAGGAAGCATAGGCTTTCGTACACCCCCTTATCTAGCCATTCATTTCTGCATCACGATTCGTGCGAGCACTTTTGTATTTTTTGTTTCTTCTAAATAAAACAACATATGAACTTGAAACTTTGGAGTACAACAAAAAATTCTAACTATAATATGGGAAAAAACTTTCAGATTTTTTTGTGAATCATATATACAAAAAAACAATATTTTTTACACAAAAAGTCTCATTTTGTATATTTATGTCGGACCAAAAAATCTGAAAGTTTTTTCCCACATTGTAGTAAGAATGTTTTGTTGTCCTGCGAAGTTCGAAGTTCATATGTTGTTTTGTTTTGAAGGAACAAAAAAGAGAAAATTTCGGTTAGTAAGTTAGTTGTGTAGCACAGATCTTAAAGCAACATTGGAGGGTAAGGATAAGAGGTGTCCAGAAACCTGAGCTTTATAAATCCACGTACGAGCACCCCCGCCAGTGACGGCACCCAAGAGCCGGGCATAGATAATCCACGGCGCCCACCCAGCCCCAACCGCGCTCTGCAGAACCGCCGGACCTCGCCATCGGCGGCCACCTCCATCCCTTTTGCCCCATGACGGCCTCAGCCCCGAACCACTCACGCAGCCTCGACTAGATTTTTATTTTTTGATAGCTTGGATCAGTGGCTCAAGGGGCGACGATGAACGGGAGATCGATTCATCTAGAGGTCGACGGTGAAGTTGCAAAAGTACGCATGGCCGCATGGGCGCATTCGGTGTCTTTTCTCTTTCTTTTTTGTGGAACGCCATATATTAAGTATCACAAATCGTTATAAACACATCTTTACGAAAAACAACAGTACGCCTCAAGTTTTTCTTTTGGAACGTATCAGTTTCCTTTTCTCCAATAAAAACAATATATGAATATCAAATTAATACAAGTCATATCCGGTTCATGCAACAACACAATGTCAAAAACTAGTGTGTGGCATCATGTATGCACACAACCACATTATTAAGAGAAAAGGTAATAAAAATTTACTAGCAAAAGAGCCTGTGCGTTGCAACGGGAGGAAAAATAACACACGCTCTTAACCCAATAACCATTACTCAAGATCACCATAGGTCCATGTCCTTTATTTTAACATGCATCACATTTGTGTTGCCACTTATCCTCCTTCTCACCCACGCCGACGGTGGTCTCAGTGTTCACACAAATCAAAACATGTTTGAATGTGATTAATTCTAAGGCGTCTCTCTCTCTCTCTCTCTCGATGAGAAATCTGTTGTTTTTCCCTTGCGAGATTTTTCAGAGGTGTGCATGTGTGGTTATCGATGTTTCCTTTCGTCTCTATATGGGTTTAGGGGGTGTTTATTTGCAATCGGGATCGCCACTGGTAGGAAAGAAAAACGGACCATGCGCTATAGATTATAAGTTTGCTTCCAAAATAATATTAAAAAAATATTTAACAGGTAAAAGTAACATCATATTCAGATTCTACACATTTTTCTAATCAAATTTTATATATAACATGTCAAAATCGGAGTTACGCTTTAAAAGATATGGATAATTTAGAAAAGCATTTGTTTAACTTAAATTTGATCCGCGGGTGAATTACCTAAAAAGTCAGGGGGTTTCCAAAAAAATGCAAAATAATGGTTCGGCTGTGACTTAAGTGTGTACCGCGGGTTAATTCACAGAAAATGCAGGGGGGTTTATGTAATATTGCATGACGGGCCGCCAGAAGCACTCCTTACTTTATTATTAGCTATAGATAAGAATAAAGGGTGTGCCATCAAAATGCCATGTTGAAGTTGTCAATGCCAAACAACAGCAAGCATCAACATCTGCCACCATCCTTGATAACACACCAACAAAGCAAGCATTAACATCTACTATCACCCTTGACAATACAGAGACTGCCTATAGAAAGTTAAATCATGCGAAAACCTTGTTGATTTATTTACCAAGTCTCTACCAACTTCTTCATTCCAGAATTTTTTTCAAGGAATTGGTATGCGACGACTTCGTGACATGCAAGAATCATTGGGAGTGTCTCCCTGAACTATTCCTCTTTAAAACATTATATTGCACTCTTTCTCTTTGTGACTTTATGTTTCAGGTTCACGTCAAGGATATCAATGAAGAATTTTTTTGGAAGGGAATCCTTTCGAGGTGATGATGCCACAATGGACAATCTCTCAAGATGATGATGTCGGGTAACGCGAGAGAAAACAAAATTTTCGGTACAGCGAGCACGCCCAGGAACACTATGGAGATGCATACAAGGTTTGGATCTGATCGTTACCGACTCGTAGCGCAGCGGAAGTAGAGTCGATGTAGATCGTTGGTGCAGATCCCCGTAGCTAGGATTTACAACCTCCCAACCGCGAGGATGTACTCCCTCGTCTGCCCCTCAGACAGTCCCTCGGACAACCCTCCGGGAGGCGGTCGGACAGTCCCCCGAACGATGTCACGGACAGCCCTTCGGGAGGACCCTCGAAACTCGGACAGCCCTTCGGGAGGCACTCTCGAACTGCCCCTCGGGCAAAAAGTAAGTAATTTCTTGTGTTATGTACAAAGTGATAATACTGGAAATAGTGGTAAAGTGTTCACGCAGACTGCTTACAAACCAGACCATATCTGAAAAAAGAACTAGGTTTCGAGAGGGAACGGGCTAGGTTTCCATGTGAATCGACCACTGCTTTACCCTTCGGGCTTGAAACTTTTGCCACACTCAGTAAACAACATTACATGTATCGTGTCAAAATTTGGCATTTTCCAGTGTCTGTTTCCTATATTTAAGCCATTAAATAGGCATTTGAAATAGACCAATTTGCATGTGAAGCGACCACTTCTTCCCCAATTAGGGTTCAAACATTTTCCACACTCAACATACACCATTACATGTGACATGCGAAAATTTAGCATTGTTTCAGGTCTGTCTGCTATATTTATGTCTTTAAGTGGATTTACGTCCATTAAATATCTAGAAACCTATTTAATGACCTAAAAATAGTTAATTAACATTAAAATGGGCCAAACTCTTACATTAAAGTTTAAATGATGTACCTTTAATGTAGAAAAAAATTGGTCCCTGAGACTAAAAATAAAATACTAAAATGATAAAATTACGGAAAAATGACAGAAAACATTCTTGTGGCGGGCACAAAACATGGCCCGCCACTGCTATTTCCTTTACTAGTAGCGGGCCATAACTGTCGCCCGCCACTGGTAAGTTCTGGACAGATTTGTTACTAGTGGCGTGCATCTGCTGCCGCCCGCCACTGGTAGTTTATGAAAGATTTGCCGCCAGCCCAAAAAATACCTGTGGCGGGCATGTATTGTCGCCCGCCACTGTTAAATCATCTACTAGTGGCGGGCCCCAGTTTGTGCCCGCCACTGGTTACATTTGTCCCATGGAAAATCTGGACATCGGTTACCACTGGCGGGCACAAACTGGTGCCAGCCACTGGTAAGCTAACAGCAGTGGCGGGCGGATTTTATCGCCCGCCACTGGTAATTTCATAGATTAGCAGTGGCGGGTGCTAAACTGTGCCCGCCACTAATGGGGTTTCTCCTATAAGCCCTTTCCCAGTAGTGTATGTTTCATGCTATGGTTAGAGTTATCTTAATTCTTCTTTCGTAATTGCGGATGCTTGCGGGATGGGGTAATCATAAGTGGGAGGTTGTTCAAGTAAGAACAGCACTCAAGCACTGGTCCACCCACATATCTAATTATCAAAGTAGCGAACGCGAATCAAACAAACATGATGAAAGTGACTAGATGAAATTCCCATGTGTCATCGAGAACGCTTTGCTTATTATACGAGTTCGTTCTGGCTTGTCCTTTGCTACAAGAAGGATTGGGCCACCTTGCTGCACTTTTGTTACCGTTACGACTTGTTACTTGTTACGAATTATCTTGCCATCAAAACTATCTGTTACCCCTACTTTCACTACTTGCAGAGAATACCTTGCTGAAACCCGCTTGTCATTTCCTTTTGCTCCTCGTTGGGTTCGATACTCTTACTTATCGAAAGGACTATGATTGATCCCCTATACTTGTGGGTCATCACTCGCCGGCGGCTGCTCCGGAACAGCGAGGCGTCTGAGGGACGGCGGCGCCCTCTCCCCTGTGCCTGCTTCGCCGCCGGCGGGGGTGTCTTGTGTAGGAGATATGCCCTAGAGGCAATAATAAATGTTATTGATTATCTCCCTGTTCATAATTATGTTTATGTTCCATGCTATAACTGCCATGATTCTCGAGTCTGCAAATAAAACGAGGCTTGGAGGGAAACTCATGTGCACGTGTGGGATAATAAACGGTAAAAAGTATTCCTAGTCAAGCCTCTATGACTGGCTCAAGTATTGCATGATGATCCTGTTTTCCTGATCATGGGCATGACTATGCCGACAATTTTGAGGGCACAATTGTTGGTAGAACACTTGTGTTGAATCGACCCGAATTGATGTTATGCTATGAGATACATTCGTCATTAGTTAATGGTTAATAACATAGAGATGGTTAATGTTTGCATGATTCCTTAGACCATGAGAGTATCGAGTTTCTTCATGCTTGCTTCATGAACTTTGGGGTTTGTTAAACGTCATCCGTAAATGGGTGGCTATTACGGCGGCTTACGGGTTCATGGAAAAGTATATCAAGTAACTTGATAGCTCAAGATTGGGATTTGCTCCTCCGACGATGGAGAGATATCTCTGGGCCCTCTCGGTGTTACGGTATCCATCATCGTCTGGCCAGACACTTTGTGATTTGATCACGGGGATGCCGGAACACGGGAACGAGAAAAGAGAACAATACCGGTAACGAGGTAACTGGCATAGTGGACAAGTTGTTGATCCACGGGGATGCCTACATGTCTCACCTCGGGTATTTGTAACATATCGCGAAGCAACAGGAATAGCACACGGCAACTGGAGGTTCACTCGAATATTCATTCGTGTGGGTATAGGGGTCAATATGGGTGTCCACGGCTCCGATGTTGATCATTGATCGGAAGGGGTTCCGGGTCATGTCTATGCTTCACCGAACCTATAGGGTCACACGCTTAAGGGTCATCTATCTGCTGAATACTAGACGGGGAGTCTGAGAGAAAATCACCGAAAAAGTTTCGGGCGAAACGGAAACGTTCCGGAGAGGATATCGGAATAGTTCCGGTGAAACTGAAAAGTTGTTTCAGGGTATTCCATAAAGTCAAATTGGTTTCGGCACATGCCTGGAAATTATTGGAAGGTACCAGAATTGTTCCGGTAACTTCTGAGATTTTTCAGAGACAAAAACCGGAAATGTTCCGGACTGCCGGAACCGCTTTAGTTGCTTTTCACAGATGAAAATCACTAAAACCGAAAAGTTGTTTCGGAGTGCACCATAAAGTCAAAATGGTTTCGGCACATGCCTGATAATTCTTGGAGGGTGCCAGAATCATTCTGGAAACTTTCTGGAATTTTCCGGGATGAAAACCGGAAATGTTCCGGAGCTGCCGGAACCGCTTCAGATGCTTTTCGCAGATGAAAATCACTAAACCGGAATTGTTCCGGCTCGCGTTGAAAATTATTTTGGTGGGTACTGGAAATGTTCTAAGCCCACATGAATATTTTCAGTTCGATCAGACGCTGAAAAATGTCATCGTGAATAGTGAAAGTGCTTTTTGGGATATTTATGGAAAAGTCACCTTTTGGGATATTTTCCCAAAAGGTTTCTAGAAGGCTTGGGGGCCAAGCAACCCTACCCCTTGGAATTCCTATAAATAGAGGTGGAGGGGCTGCCTCCACACTCACTCCTTCTCACATACAAATGCCATGACATTTCTGGCTTCTCTCTCCCTCCCAGCGAAATAGTTTCGTAGAGCCGAAAGGCTGTCTGGGTTCCGGTGGGAACTAGTTCTGGACGGCGAAGCCCTGCCGGATAGATGACACCGTATGTGTGCAACTTTGTAGAGAGATCGTAGTTTCGGTCTTAGTTTGAGAGTGCCTCCCGAAGGGCTGTCCAAGTGACTGTCCGAGTTTCGATGGTCCTCCCGAAGGGCTGTCCGAGTGACTGTCCGAGTTTCGATGGTCCTCCCGAAGGGTTGTCCGTGACACCGTCCGAGGGACTGTCCGATCGCCTCCTGGAGGGCTGTCCGGGGGCGGATGAGGGTATACATCCTCGCGGTTGGGAGGTTGTAAATCCTAGCTGCGGGGATCTGCACCGCCTATCGTCATCGACTCTACTTCCGCTGCGCTACGAGTCGGTAACGAAACAGATCAAACCTTGTATGCAGTCTCCATAGTGATCCTGGGCTGGTACGTAGGTCGGAAATTTTTTGTTTTCTGCTGCGTTACCCTACAGTGGCATCAAGAGCCGTGCTATGCGTAGATGCAGGTTGCGATCTAGAATACATAGAGATGTATGGGTGTTGCACAATATAATTAGGTAGTAGATGTGTTCTATTGCTGAAAATTATTTGTGCGGGTAGCAGATGAAATCTGTTACCCGATGTTCTTGTTGCTTCCCTGGAATTTGCATATTTCTGATCTTGATAACGGTATGGTGGAGTTTCAAAGTTCTGGCAATCCGCGATCCTGATTGATCAACGAAGTGCTAACAGTTCTTTGAATTCCACCGTAGTTAAAAAGAAAGATGAAATTTTGCAGACGAAAGGGCAATGCAGATATGATCTGCACGGGGGTCACGCGTATGACGAAGTTTAGTATGGGGCTCGAGATTTTATTATCTCGTGTTTCATACACCCCGCAATGTTAATCTAGCGACTTGGATTATCATGCTTGATGATGGACGTTGGTAGCTTCGGTTTGTTTCGAAACCTTAGAAGCCACGTAAAATAAAATTTTGCATGAACCGATTAGAGGCGTCTAACTTGGTTTTGCAGGATGGTTTGCATATGCATGTGATGTGGTATAGCAGTGTTCATAATAATTTGATTATGTATGAGATGGCTATATGATGTAAATTGATTAACATGACCTGCGTGTCATGATTCGGCATGATGGCTGGAGCCATATGATTGCACTTTAATGACCTGCGTGTCAACCTTATGTAATGCACTTATTTTATTAGCTATAGAGATAGCAATATTATCTGGTGCATCGACTAGGTGGTGGCAATCTTCGCGAAGGTGAACACCGACGCGAATGCCGAAGACGAAGAAATGAAAGACTTCTCCGTCAGAAAGGGCTATACCATATCTTGCTATTATGAATTGCCTGAGATGTTTATCCCTTATGATGCACCCTTCTTGATTGTGCGGTAGTCGCTTTTTATTAGGGTGATCTCTCACAAAAATATCAAGTAGTTAGTGTTCTCCCAAGTGTAGCACCATCACGGCACCTAACTTTTCGGGGTGCGCCATGCTGACATGGGTACGAACGATTAGGGATGTGTGAGGCGGGTGAGTTAAGACCTCGCAGCAAGATCACTTGGTTGTCTTGACGTTCAGGCATGAAAGTCATGAGCTCGGAACACACGCATCGAAAGATGAACAAGAGTCACATAGAGATGTGATCGGCAAGTTTGCCTAACGATTGAAGTTCTCGTCATCAGTGATGCTCACCATCAATGGCGTTGAATTGAAATTCGTGTCTTGAATCATTCATAATCAATTATGAGAGATATTGATTTGAGTGGGAGCGCACTATTGAATTAACTTGTTTAATTCTCAGTGCAATTAATTTTGAACACTGTCTAAGTGTGGTTTCCACCTTCCCTATTAAAATTGAATAGCTGTTAAATATCTAGTTAAAACTTTACGGTTGGTAACGTAATGTGAGGATTGTCCTCAATAGTGCCGAGAAGGACTTTGTCCTATCGCATACTTTCGGTATTCTCCCGCTAATGCTATGGATCATGTGACTCTCGTCCTTCGATCCAAAAGCTAGAATTCTGTTTCAGTCAAGTGCAATACGTTTGCTTTCATGAGACCCAAACTTCGAAAGTTTGGATAGTTATGTGATATTCATGGAATCTGAAAATCATTTTCAGAGACAGACAAAGGCTAAAAGATATGAGATATCCAAAGCAATGTTTGTTTGCAAACTGTTAGTAAAGGAGTTTACTATGCATTAGACTGATAAGAGAGGGATCCAGAAGAACGCCTGTCATATGATGATGGTGAATAAAACAACAACTTAAAGAGAAAGGAAGTATCCGGAAGGGTGTTAGTGAAACTTTCACGCCTAGGAAGTCCGGGGCTAACGCCACTCTTAAGTTGGATGCTTCTTCTGAGAGTAGGAGAAATACTAGAAGTTAAACTGTTAGAAGTATAAAGGCAAAAGGAAAGAAGACTGGAATATCCAGCTCATGTATGAATGTCATACAAGTTTTTTGATGTATAGAAGGCTGGTCAGAGATATAGTTCTTGGGAATTATGGTTAAACATGTTAATCACTAATTCTTGGGTATTGTGAGTTAATCACAAAGATACCCGCTCGATTGCATTCTGTTGCAACTCGATGTAAGAACTACTATGGCCTGAAAGACTAGCCAGGAATGAGATTTAGATACACGCAGGGAACATAGTAAATGTTACTATGCCTTCCATCGGTGTATTCCCTATGTATTTACTTTCATAATTCATTTTAGAGTTTCACACTCTAGCCCTTTGCATAAAGTATCTTGCAAGAAGGTTGTTCATAAGAGAACTTTTAATGTTCGGAGTTATGAATAACAAAAAGGGCCATACTTTCATTATGAATGAGAAGTATGTTATGAATATTGATAATAATACATTACCTCTATATTTACTTTCATAATTCATTTAGAGTTTCATACACTCTAGCCCTTTGCATAAGGTATCTTGCAAGGAGGTTATTCATAAGAGAACTTTTGATGTTCGGTGTTATGAATAACATGAAGGGCCATGCTTCCATCCAGGATGGGATGTATGTTATGAATATTGATGGTAATATGATACATCCATAACACTGACGCTAAATGTCGCAAGACTAAAAGAATACCACATATGTGTGGCACTGCATTTGGTCACATTGGAGAAACCCGCATGGAAAATTCCATTATGATGGATTTTAAAGTCATTTGATTTTGAATCATCTGACACTTGCAACTTTCCTCCGGAAAGTGAAGTGACTGAAATACCGTTCACAGGCCATAAGGAACGAGCAACAAACTTATTGGTGATCATACATTTTGATGTGTGTAGTTCAATAAATGTTGTTGCAAGTAGTGGATTTATCTATCTTCAGAAATGACTCAAGTAGATATATTGATATTTACTTGATGAGACGTAAGTCTGGATCTTTTGAATTCATTCATAAGGTTTTCAAAAATGAAGTAGAAATTGTTGTAACAAGAAAATTATGTTTCTACAATTCGATTGCAGAAAGGAATATTTGAGTTACAAGTTTAGCGAATGTCTGATGAGTTGTGAAAGGGGTTTCATAACTTGCACCTCCCGGAGCACCACTGCAAGTGGAGAGTCCGTGTAGATGTAATCGAACCATTCATGACATGGTAAGATCAAAGATGACATAAATAAATTTGCCATTATCCCTTTTAAAGTGATGCTTTAGAGACTGTGGTTTTACACTGAAAAGAGCTCCATCGGGTCTGTTGAAATGACGCCATGGTATGGTACGCCCAACCATATTATATCTTTTCTTAACATTTGGAATATGGGGCTTGTGTAAAAGGTTACAAACCTATTCCAAATCAGACAAGTGCTACTTTGTAGGTTATCCCAAGTCATTGGGTATTTCCCCACCACAATACCGAGGCAAATAGGTTTGCCACAAAGAACGGTATGCTTTTTTGAAGAAAATGGTTCTTTCAAAAAGGTGAGTGGGAGAACAGTGCAACTCGACGAGATAAACAGTATCATCGTCATCAGATCAAAGGAAAGAGACATTGAAAGTAATTCCAGAGTTTCCTACTGCGACTGATACGGAAGTCTCTACAATAAAATGTATGGACTTCGGTCGAACTTGCAGCTGAACCACGTAGGCAAAGCTCGTGCAAACCTATCAGGTGCGCAAACGAGATATTGTTGTTAGACAACAGTATACCTACGATTCACAAGGAAGCGTTGATGGGCCCTGACTCCGGAATTGGCTAAATGCCAATACAATCCGAGATAGTTTCCATATAAGTGATTCAAGATTTAGATCTTGATACACCTTTCGGAAGACTTAGAGTCTAACGAATATTTATGGAACTAAAAACTGATACGGATAAAATGTTTTATCCATAAAGCTCGACTTGTTGCAATAACAAGTTCAAGGAGTTGACTACGATGAGATTGTCTGACCGTAGCGATGCTTAAAGTTGGTTCGGGTTGAACTAGCAATTAACACATATTTCAATCATGAGATATGAAACATGGATGACAAAAGGATTTCCATGTGATGGAAATGAAACCTAGGACTTGTATGTGATACAGTCCAAAGTAATTTGTCGATCCAGAGGATGCTAGTAAGTATGCAAACTTCAGAGTTCCAGCGATGGACAGAAGAGAGCAAAGTGGAGTTGGAATCTTCGTTTTTGATGGAATGGTCAAAGGGGTTTGACTTCATCAAATGGGTATCGAAGATGCTTGTGATTCAAGAAAGTAAGTGGGAGCATAATAATATTTCTAGAAACCTTGTGTACTTGACACATTGTTAATTGGAAATAAATTTCTTGACACGAATTAGGACTTCATTTGAAAATAGTTTTTCGATGAAGTGCTTAGGCTAAATAGCCTCAATATTAGGCATGATGATCTATGGAGATAGATTTACCTAATGGGGCTAAGCTATGAATACATATTGACAAGATGCTAAAACCTTTTAGCATTGAAAACCGTCAAGGAGTGATTCTTGCCGAAGTCACATGGAAAGAGTTTTTGCAAGACTCGGTGTCCCAAAACACTGATGAGCAAAATACATGATGGTGATTCCACACACTCTTGTGTTTGGATTAATCATGTATTCCATGGTATGTAAAAACAACCAGATATGTCCAATACACCAAAGTTGTTGCGAGTATAGATACCAAAGTGATCAAAGTACTGATCATAGGACAACAGTGAAAGATGTCATTGAGTACTAGAGTAGTAGTGATGACATGTTTTCTCGCAAGCGGAGATTATGAAGTACTCGTTGTAAGTAATTACATCGATACAGTCTTCATCAATGCTCCATGCGATTTTCGATTTAAGTTAAGGGTTTTGTGTAATACACAATATGGTGGCACGGTAGTTGGAAATTGTTCCAAACAAGATACTGTGGCGAATTCTATAACAAAGGCTAAGTATGTTAACGCTTAAGAAGTGACAAAGAAGTTGTTGAATCATATAGTTCATTCATGAACTTAGTATGGTTCCAAGATGGCTTTGGTCTATGGGACACTATTGCAGATAGTTGCTCCATAGCTCAGTCTGAGGAATCAGGTTTCGACCAATGATTCACACATATGCAAAGCCAAGTCCACACAAAATATGAATTTTGTGAAAGCGTGAAAACGCAGGGATATGCAAAGTTACACACGGAGCTGAAGTCGTCAGATCCGTTGGACATCAGGCTATACCACATGTGAAGCATATTTTACACCAGTATGCCATAGGTGAAAAGTGCATTAGCATTGACTAGATTATTGACTCTAGTGCAAGTGGGAGTCTGTAGGAGATATGCCCTAGAGGCAATAATAAATGTTATTGATTATCTCCCTGTTCATAATTATGTTTATGTTCCATGCTATAACTGCCATGATTCTCGAGTCTGCAAATAAAACGAGGCTTGGAGGGAAACTCATGTGCACGTGTGGGATAATAAACGGTAAAAAGTATTCCTAGTCAAGCCTCTATGACTGGCTCAAGTATTGCATGATGATCCTGTTTTCCTGATCATGGGCATGACTATGCCGACAATTTTGAGGGCACAATTGTTGGTAGAACACTTGTGTTGAATCGACCCGAATTGATGTTATGCTATGAGATACATTCGTCATTAGTTAATGGTTAATAACACAGAGATGGTTAATGTTTGCATGATTCCTTAGACCATGAGAGTATCGAGTTTCTTCATGCTTGCTTCATGAACTTTGGGGTTTGTTAAACGTCATCCGTAAATGGGTGGCTATTACGGCGGCTTACGGGTTCATGGAAAAGTATATCAAGTAACTTGATAGCTCAAGATTGGGATTTGCTCCTCCGACGATGGAGAGATATCTCTGGGCCCTCTCGGTGTTACGGTATCCATCATCGTCTGGCCAGACACTTTGTGATTTGATCACGGGGATGCCGGAACACGGGAACGAGAAAAGAGAACAATACCGGTAACGAGGTAACTAGCATAGTGGACAAGTTGTTGATCCACGGGGATGCCTACATGTCTCACCTCGGGTATTTGTAACATATCGCGAAGCAACAGGAATAGCACACGGCAACTGGAGGTTCACTCGAATATTCATTCGTGTGGGTATAGGGGTCAATATGGGTGTCCACGGCTCCGATGTTGATCATTGATCGGAAGGGGTTCCGGGTCATGTCTATGCTTCACCGAACCTATAGGGTCACACGCTTAAGGGTCATCTATCTGCTGAATACTAGACGGGGAGTCTGAGAGAAAATCACCGAAAAAGTTTCGGGCGAAACGGAAACGTTCCGGAGAGGATATCGGAATAGTTCCGGTGAAACTGAAAAGTTGTTTCAGGGTATTCCATAAAGTCAAATTGGTTTCGGCACATGCTTGGAAATTATTGGAAGGTACCAGAATTGTTCCGGTAACTTCTGAGATTTTTCAGAGACAAAAACCGGAAATGTTCCGGACTGCCGGAACCGCTTTAGTTGCTTTTCACAGATGAAAATCACTAAAACCGAAAAGTTGTTTCGGAGTGCACCATAAAGTCAAAATGGTTTCGGCACATGCCTGATAATTCTTGGAGGGTGCCAGAATCGTTCTGGAAACTTTCTGGAATTTTTCGGGATGAAAACCGGAAATGTTCCGGAGCTGCCGGAACCGCTTCAGATGCTTTTCGCAGATGAAAATCACTAAACCGGAATTGTTCCGGCTCGCGTTAAAAATTATTTTGGTGGGTACTGGAAATGTTCTAAGCCCACATGAATATTTTCAGTTCGATCAGACGCTGAAAAATGTTGTCGTGAATAGTGAAAGTGCTTTTTGGGATATTTATGGAAAAGTCACCTTTTGGGATATTTTCCCAAAAGGTTTCTAGAAGGCTTGGGGGCCAAGCAACCCTACCCCTTGGAATTCCTATAAATAGAGGTGGAGGGGCTGCCTCCACACTCACTCCTTCTCACATACAAATGCCATGACATTTCTGGCTTCTCTCTCCCTCCCAGCGAAATAGTTTCGTAGAGCCGAAAGGCTGTCTGGGTTCCGGTGGGAACTAGTTCTGGACGGCGAAGCCCTGCCGGATAGATGACACCGTATGTGTGCAACTCTGTAGAGAGATCGTAGTTTCGGTCTTAGTTTGAGAGTGCCTCCCGAAGGGCTGTCCGAGTGACTGTCCGAGTTTCGATGGTCCTCCCGAAGGGCTGTCCGAGTGACTGTCCGAGTTTCGATGGTCCTCCCGAAGGGCTGTCCATGACACCGTCCGAGGGACTGTCCGACCGCCTCCCGGAGGGCTGTCCGGGGGCGGATGAGGGTATACATCCTCGCGGTTGGGAGGTTGTAAATCCTAGCTGCGGGGATCTGCACCGCCTATCGTCATCGACTCTACTTCCGCTGCGCTACGAGTCGGTAACGAAACAGATCAAACCTTGTATGCAGTCTCCATAGTGATCCTGGGCTGGTACGTAGGTCGGAAAATTTTTGTTTTCTGCTGCGTTACCCTACATCTTGCACGCCGTCTGGCCGCATCTAGCTCGCCGTGGTCAGCTCGACTGCCATGCCGACGGTATTGAGCGGCGTACAGAGGAGTCGGCAGGGTCACGCGTGAGAAGCCGATGAAGGGGATATGTCCCTGAGGTGATTGAGGAGGCGAGCGGACATGCGAGGTAGGAAGACAAGCAGTTGTTCAGGTAATATTTCCGCCATCCCCTCCCTCCCTCCCCATGTGCAGTTATCCTCTTCACCATGCCATGAACTGTGATTTTCCTCTTCAGCACGAGAAGGGGGTGGCCGGAGCGAGGTCGCTGTCAGAGCCGGAGCTCTGCTGGAGCGAGGTCGATTTGGTGTTCTGTTTCAGCTACTAGCTCGATTTGTGCATCTACCACATGGAGAAAGCTTCCCTTGTTGTTGTTGTTGTTTTCCAAGGTGTTCTGGTTCTTATCTTTGTTCAGTCTAAATCATCTATTTTTATTCCTTTTTTTCTTCATTTTTCTTTGGTTTTCTTTGCTCTCTCATTGGTTTTTTGGTTTTTCTTTCTCTGTTTGTTATACTATGTTCTTCCTTTGTTTCTTTCTTGTTTCTTCATCTTTAGTTTTTTCCTTTTTCTTTTGTTTCTTTGTCGGTTTTTATTGTTTTCTTGTTGGTTTTTATTGTTTCCTTGTCGGTTTTTCTCTTTCTTTTTTTCAACACATGTCTAAGTTTTTCATACGTATTGTACATTTCTTTTGTATACATTAGGAACCTTTTTCTACACACGTTTAACGTTTTACAGTGATTAATATTTTTTAATATAAGCTTTGATGTCTAATATTTTTCATACATGTTGTACATTTTTAATTTAATTTTTTTTCAAATACAATTTTAATATTTTAACAAATACATGTTTTTCTCATACACATTGGAACATGTTTTTAGTGATAAATACATTTTTTCCTGAAGTATGCATACTATTGTTTTTACATTTACAAACATTTTTGGAAAATGTCCCGAACATCTATTTGTAAACATGTGAACATTTCTTTAATGTAACAAATACTTTTTTGAATTATACGAACATTGTTTTACATTGCATAGACATTTTTCATACACATAGTTAACATTTTTTTTTTGCACACATGAGTAACAGTTTCTACTTTTCTATTCTCAATTTACATTTTTCGTATATATAAAAAACATTTCTATATATACGTATAAATTTTTTCAAATGCAAGATTAACATTTTAAAAACTTATGTAAAACGTTTTTTGTATTGTTTGTGACATCCAAAAAGATTCACGTGTTCAAGAAATTTTAAAAAGTGTACGTGCTATTTAAAAAAAATGTTCATCTAATGTACATTAAATGATCATGTAATTAAAAAAATCTTTTGTTCATTCAGAAATATGTATAGAAAAATGTTCTCATTTTGCAAAAATGTTTTCCAGAAATTTTCAGAAAAGTGTATACAATGTAAAAAGAAAATGTTTCTTAATTTTACAAATATTTCCTACCATTAATACAATGTACAGGACCTTTTAAAGAATATTTCTGGTGATTCAAAAAATGTTTCTGACATTTGAAAAAATGTTTATACAATGTGAAAAATGAATCCATAGGTTAATGTTTATGTCCAACGAAAATGTATGTGACATTTTAAAGAAATATTCACGTATTTCCAAAAAATGTCAGTGAAAAATGAAAATATATTTACACAATGTAAAAAAAATGTCCATGTGGTTTAGAAAATATTTATTGCCATTATACAAATGTATGATATGTATTTGGAAAATGTTACTGTGTATTCAAAAAAAGTGTTCCAAAAAGGAAAATTGAATCATGTATTTGAAAAATATCCAAAGTGTATGAAAAAAATATTTTTCATGTGCTCCAAAAATGTACATTTTATACCGAGAGAAAAAGTAGACATGAGTTCAAAAAAGGAAAACCGATAAAAAATCACAAATAAACAAAATAGAAAAGCAAAAAATGGATGAAAACAAAGAAAGAAACTAGAAAAGAAATATAATGAAGAAAGAAAGAAAAACCGAGAAAAACGAATGAGAAAACAAAGAAAACGCACGGAAGAAAAAAAAAGGGTAAATCTGTGCCTCTCGCGGAAGGAAAAAAGAAAGAAAACGCTTTCTTTTTTCTTTTTCCGAGTGGAACGGCCGTGCCTCTCGCCAGGGGCGGAGCTTTGTAGGGGCCAGACCGGGCCGTGGCCCTCCCAGTAATTTGACACTTTTTTTACCTATGCATATTCTTAGCACAGCCCACATGCAGAGCTTATTAACCAGGCGGCACATCTCCTCTCAGGAGCAAGGAGCAGCCGCCGCCCATCGGGCGTCGCACAGCCAAGGCCAACCCCATGCTCGCTGCACCCGACCCGTTGTACGGGACCTAGCCTGTAGCAAGCGATTGGCGACATCCGCGCGGCCGCGTCGTCGTGCCGACCCACTAGCTGGTTCTTTGCCGTCTGCTTTGCCAAAGCAGACGGCAAAGAGCCTCTTTGCTGTCAGCTGGCAGACGGCAAAGAGGGGACATATGGCAAAATGCCAGATTCCAGTAGTGACTGCTGGCGCAAGAGCCCCCTGCACGGCTGCACATGCACAACAGCACGTACACTAATATCCTTCCCCAAATTAGCCTATTTTTTTTTTCCAGTTCCTTACATCTTATGCAAGTTTTTTGGTGCATAATGCAGTCCTGATTTGAGTCTGCATAACATGCAAGGAACTGAAAAAAATCAACATGACCTTTGGCAACATGTACAATTTCAGTTATGTGCATAGTCGGAATAACATGCAGGCTGTTAAACATGCTATTAAACAAAGCAACATGATCTTTGGCGCATAATGCAATCCTGATCTTATACAAATTGCAACGTAGGTAGTAATGGGCACAGGAAACAAAGCAACACGAGCATTTATTTATTTTCTAATAAGTGAATATTTTTCGGAATTTGCGATTTAGAAAAAACATAACTCTTTTTGAGATTTTTTAAAACATGATTTTTTTTCTAGAATTATGAATTGAAAATAAAATAAATAAAGGATATTGTGAATTACAAACACTTAGAAATTGCTGAATATTTTTTTAAAAGTGATCATTTTATAATTTTGTTTGTATATTATAAAAAAATTGATGAACGGTTATACGAAAAAACTTTAAGAAAACAAGTGAGATAAAAACTAAGTACGGACATGACCGAAAGAACCACAAAGGGCCGCTCGAAAACCAACATCTAACGAGAAAACGTAAAAAAAAAAAAACATTGTGCCCCTTGGTACCTCCTGGGCTTGGGCAACAACAGATTGTCCCGTGCAAATTCCCGACAATTTGACGCGACGAACGTCGAATAGGATTGCCCTAACCAGATTCGAAAGTAGTGTTAACAGGCCCCTCAATATAAGAAGGGGTGTTAATTGGACTGTCTCGGGTCTGAAGGTATACTATCGTGCCATCATTCAATCAGTGATTTTTTTGAGCGATTTTGCTCTAAAAAAGATCCAATCGGTGATTGGTTTTTATTCCATCAGTTCAATGATCTGATAAATGGATAACTCCGACCAACGCGAGCAAATAAATTGCCACAGCAGTGCCCATTTTTGACAAGAGGATCGGGACACCCTCACTGTCACAGCCTATTATTGGCCCATTCCTCTGCATGCAGCTTTCAGTGAACTTTCTCTCTTTATCTCCAATGATAGCTTCTTCCGTATATAGCCTCCAATGAACTTCCGTCCATTGTACGTACTACCTCTGTATCAAAATATAAAACGTTTTTGCAGTTCAATTTTGATACGGAGGGAGTATCTCACATGTTGAACACTGACGGACCCACCAAATCCTGAAGCTCTGAACACTAATCCTATCCTCTCCGTCTAATTTAACCTCGTCAATTAACTCGTGTTAACCAACTTCTGTCTAAAGAAAAATCACCATTCCAAATGAAGCAAAAAAGTGTATAGCACAGAAACAAAGCCAATCCATGTACAGTACTCCTACCCTTTTATGCCCGGCTGGCTGGGACAATCACTTAATCAGCCACGTACCAATAGCCGTTGAAAGTTGGGTATATAAAGCCGTGCTGGTAGTAGTACGACCCATCGTCGTTAACAAGATGACACTTTAGCAGATTAATTAGTTAGGGATTCTTTGCGTTCCGCTTGTTTGCCTCAGCCACACGTAGAAAACTATGCACGCCATTAATGAACTCGGGAGAGCGTCGGTCATCGTACATCCATTGCCGGCTCATCTTCATTACACAACATCGAAGTGACCAAATTAATACAAGTTCATACATAAAGTTTATACATACTTCTCATAAAACAACATACAACTATCTAGCTAAAGCATTTAAATGCAACAACAAATGCGATCAAAATCACAACTAAGGTAATAATTGATCCAACAACATAATAATACCAAGCCTCTTTATTAATGACATATTTTCTAATCTTTCTAATCTTCAAGCGCATTGCATCCATCTTGATCTTGTGATCATCGACGACATCGGCAACATACAACTCCAATTTCATCTTCTCTTTTTCAATTCTTTTCAATTTTTCTTTCAAATAATCGTTTTCTTTTTCAACTAAATTTAACTTCTCGACAAGAGGGTCGGTTGCAATTTCCGGTTCACATACCTCCTAGATAAAAATATCTATGTCAACTTGATGGGCATAATTGTCATAAACACGAAATGAAACAAATAGTTATAAAAGATAATATACCACATCCGAATCATAAACCGGACGAGGGCCGACGGGGACGGATATCAAAACCATGGCACTATATATAACAAACAATCATACAAGTAAGAAAATTATAAAGTAACTATCTAAATCATACAAATAAGATTTTTTTTTACAAAAAGGATAAGAACAAGAGGCTCACCAAGGTGGTGCCGGCGACGGGGCGGCGCGGGCGATCGACGGCAGTGAGGACGGGGACGGGAAGGCACTAAGTAAAGCACACCTACACATATGCAAACTAAGAAGTTAATTTGAGCTCAAATTGCATATAAATCAAATAAACTCCCACATAATTACTCCCAAACTAAAACCCACAAATCACTATACTTATAGAGCATGAAACGAGCTAAACTAGCAATGGGAGATGAAAGGATGAAGTTGCTAACCTTTTAGAACCCTTGGATAGATGGGGTGCCTCCAATCTTGACAAATCTTGGCAAAAATGGAGGATGAGCTCGAGCTAGGGGAAGGAAACAGAGAGGAGAGAAAGGAGAAGCTTGGACTCGGGCTGGACGAAGCAGCTTTATATATGGATATCTTTAGTCCCGGTTGGTGATACCAACCTGGACTAAAGGTCTATCTTTAGTCCCGGTGGGTGATACCAACCGGGACTAAAGAGGCTCGCAGGGGCCCCAGCCTGCCGCAACCCCTTTAGTCCCGGTTGGTATCACCAACCGGGACTAGAGGTCCCATTTGAACCGGGACTAAAGGGGGCCGTGCCCTCGTCCGCTCCTAGCCGTTGGAACCGGGACTAATGCTCACATTAGTCCCGGGACCAAACCCGGCCGGGACTAATGCTCCGGATCAAAGGTAGGTTTTCTACTAGTGGGACCCACCAAATCCTGAAGCTCTGAACACTAATCCTATCCTCTCCGTCTAATTTAACCTCGTCAATTAACTCGTGTTAACCGACTTCTGTCTAAAGAAAAATCACCATTCCAAATGATGCAAAAAAGTGTATATCACAGAAACAAAGCCAATCCATGTACAGTACTCCTACCCTTTTATGCCCGGCTGGCTGGGACAATCACTCAATCAGCCACCAATAGCCGTTGAAAGTTGGGTATATAAAGCCGTGCTGGTAGTAGTACGACCCATCGTCGTTAACAAGATGACACTTTAGCAGATTAATTAGTTAGGGATTCACGCATATGATGACACTTTAGCAGATTGATCAGGACTTGGCCAGCCACCTAATATATATGGCAACAGCTTTGATAGGTGGTTGAGAAAGAGAGAGATGAGAAGTCTGACTAGTCAAGCTCTCCAACTCCAAGTTGATCCACGCCACGCATGGTGTGCACATGATTATCTATTTGATAAGCCGTTTCTTTGCTCAGTTTCTGTATATGGCAGGAAATTGACAGAATAACAGCATTTTGGAACTAGCTGTGTCCTATCTTCACCAATGCATGACGTCGTTTGCAAATGTGGAAAACAAAATATAATTTTAGTTCCTTAGCGATTGTCAAAGTCTAAACTTGGTCTCTTACCTATGATGCCAATGTTCTTGGTCCCAAAGTGTCAAAGCCATCTGAACTTTGTCCCTTGTTCACCAAAATCGGTTTGTATAATGACGTGCCGGAGGTTTAGCAGATGTGCCAACCCACAAAAAAAACTGTAAAAAGAGGGGAGGGGGGGGGGGGGGGGGGTGTGGGGATACAAAAAACAGAAAAATCAAAGCAAATCTCGGAGAAACCATAAGTACTCCAACAAAACTACTAAAGTATTTCAAAATTTTAATAATACATAGCAATCATGCAAGCGTTATTATTTTGCAGGGGAACAGTTATTATTTATCGCGGGAACAATCATACATTATGGTCATTCTTTGCGTTAAAAAACCATGGAGATTGTTAAAAATTTGGAAACCATGGAATTTAGTAATGTCACTATTGGTTTTTTTAACTATCTCAAATTTAAATTGCCATATACCTTTCAAGATTTTTCTATAATGTTCCTGGCTTTTCTAAAATCAGCTATTTTATTTTATTTTATTTTGTTTTCTTTCAATTTTCCTAACTTTTGTTTTTATGTTTTTTCTTGTCTATCTTGTCAAAAAAATTGTGATATGTGCGAACACGCCACTAAGTCATCGTAAAGTTGTTTAAATGCAAAACAATCCATACACCCGGCAGGCATGGAATAACTCTTATACATTACTTGAAAGCAAATTTAGACTTCAACAAAAAAATTTGCAAAAGGGCCAAAGGGCATAAATTAAAGTCGACCAATCCTTACAAGGCTATTCTTACATAAATTAAAAATGACACATATGTTCTTGGGGAGATCGACGTCGTCTTCCTCCCACATTCGCCGACGGTACCCCATGAGCAAAGCTCGATGCGGCCTCTGGACATCTGAAACACCATTGCATCCAGGGAAACATTGTTGACACAACGGCTGGGAAGTCGTAACTAGAAGACATCATCAACAATAATTTAAAACGCGGTTCACCGTCCCGGAGAAGAAGGCGCCAAAGAGGAATGAACGGCCACCTCAGATCCAGCCAGACAGATCTAGGGAGACCTAACCTCACAACCTCCCCTATGGCGCCAAAGTTGATCGAACATCGTCACTCGCCGGTGGGCGAAAGAGCCAAAGGACCAAGACACTAAGCGGCATTGTCCACTCCGCTGGAAGTCGTGTGAAGACCACATATATAACACGAAAACACAATTAGACCCACCACTCAAGAAGAGCAGCGACCAAACGACCCCCTGCGCTCATGTGCGTCTACAACAAGGTGTATGAGGAGTCAGGAAAATCTTACTCTTGATCCGCATGTCGCCACCATAGCCATTACGGCGCCGCATCCAAGGAATCAAATTCTAATCCTAAGAGACCCGACTACATCAAAACATAACCGGGGTCCCTACCCCCCTCGCCGGAGCGGTGGGTAGAGTAGGAGAGGATCTGTGGCCTCTCCAGTGGGAGTGGGTTGAGCGGCAGATGTCTAGTGTTCTTTCTGGGTGTTGCAGCCAATGTCTAGGTTTTTTTTAATCCAAATTGTTTTCAATCACTCTCTTTCGAAAAAAGATTGTTTTCAATCACATGCACACATCTAACGTTCACAACAAAAGGCTGACTTTAGCAATAGCTTGAGATACAGCCCCCAAAAGGTATCTATTTTCCACTTTTATTTGGATGTGTGCATGTGATTGAAAACAATTTGTATATGTTGGAACGAGTTTGAAAATGTCGAGAAAACAGAAATAATTTGGATAGACACCATGGAATTAATGGATGAATATTGTTAACATCCCATACAGAGATCGATCGATATTAGGTTCGGTTGATCGTGATTGGTAGAACATGTGGTAAGCAATTCAAACTATTTAAGAAAAGGTCGTAATTGGTAGCAGCATGTTACTAGAAGGAGTAGTGGTTAATCCTCCAGCTAGTTGGACCAGTGCAACCAATTTGATTAGTATATCAGATAACCAAGACATGTCGATACAAGAGAGAGATAGAGAGAGGTGAGGAAACCAAGATGATATTGCTGCAAATTGCAAAACTGTAGCGAGCATATGCAAGTTGGCCTTAGAACACTACAGCACTCTTTGCCTTGTCTCATTTCCTGTTACTAACTTGAACGGTTAAATTAAGGGGACGCACATCTAGTGAGCATCCATATGTTTTTTTTTTTCATTTGTGGTCTCATGAAAACTGTATTAGAAATCAGTATCAACAACAAATTATATAAAGCCAAAATAGATGTCGCAAAACTGTTTCAAACATTAAAAAATGCATTGCTTTCAAACCGAACATGCAAATCAAAATCCGTTTTTTACCGTTGTATTCCTCCCGACCAGTCTTCCAAATTAGACCCCGCATGACCATATTCCGCCGAGTATTTTGAAAATCAACCAACATGCCTATACGGAATCTAGTTTTGAAGGAGTCATGACGATAAACATATTTTTTTCTTGCAAAAAAGCATGTGTAATTTATTTACTCAAAACAAATACTATCTTATTGGTATGTGCTAGGAAAACAAGAGAACTTTATAGAAAGGGAAAAAATCCGAAGTAATGATATCCTCTATAAATTTCTATGGAATTCCATTGAACCAAAGAGGCCCTAAACAGTAGAGCCAGTTGCGGCCAGCAGAATCGGTTTGAGGATCAGATCATAGCTGCCAAGGAAAAAGAAAGATTTGAAGGTCAGATAAGCAGGACCATATGGAGGATACGAGGGATGGGTGAGGAAACCAAGATGATTTTTTTTATTTTTGTTTTGCGGGGGAGGAAACCAAGATGATGATACTACTATATACTATCAGTTGCAAGTTGCAGAGTCGGAGCATGGCAGCAAAAGCATACAAACATATACTGGAGCTAGGTTTTGAATGTTGGATGCAGCAACACGTAGACCTAGGCACTAGCTGCTGTTAACTAAGCTAGTCCACATGCAAGCAAACAAAGCAGGCAGGCATGGCGCCGGCAGCGCGGCCTGATTAGTGGTTAATATAGTAGACTCTAGACAGACTGATACACATACATGACGATCTTTATATATGTGTATAGACTATAGACAGATTCTTGATTACTAGTAGTTGGTTAATATAGTAGATAGATTCTTATTTGGTTTAATCATTTCATCTTCAGGGTCGCCGCTCCGCCGGCCATGGAGCTCCGGCCACCGCCGCGCAGCATAGGGGCGCCGCCCTAGCTGCCGCCCCCGGACTCCCACGAGAGGTGCCGGCCCTGCCGCCTCAGATGGGATCCCGCCGCGACCGCCCGCCCTGGTGCCTTCGGCGCCGGGCCCGCCGCCACCGCGGCCCACGCCGGCGGCAGCGGCGGCGGGAGGAGACGTGAGGGGCGACCGGCGGCGCTAGGTTTCCGGGCCCCTGGCGTCGCCTTATAAAGGTCTAATTCCTTTGCGCCGACGCGTTTCGGTCATCCGGCAAATGTTACCACCGACGGCGACGCGGCCGGGGCTGTGTCATGTGCCGCGTCGCCGCCGCCCGACGACGGCCGGAGGGCCGAAAGCGTGCCTCCCATGACTTTGACTCCTCCGTCGGTCCTCCCGGTGGCGCTAGATAGCTGCCTAATCCAGCCTGGATGGTTATCCAACCTGGTGCCCGGTGACTTTGACTTAATGCAAAATAGAGCTTAAGTCTTGCCAAAAGTACAACACACAACCGGACACACGGAGTACAAACATCCAACAGAAACACTTGTCCAAAAGTAAGCAATGGAAAACGATCCAACTGAATTTAAATCCTAACGGACGCGAATGAACGAAATGCGTCCCTGCGTTGGAGTTGTCCTTATGATTAGAGATCGAACATGGTGTGGATTTGTATTCGCCAATACAGATGCAAGATCCTAGTCAATGTGTTGTATCGATAGATAGTAGTCAAATGTAATGTAACCATGAGAATCCATGTTCCCAGACTGTTTACTACACTGCTTGGCAGTGGCACACATTTGAGCAGAGTAGATAGATATACTAAACTGTTATAAATTTGAGCAGAGTACAAATATCTAGCTGGATACAACAAGCTGCATCCAAATTTCAATTGGGCAGGTTCTTTTGTGAGTGGCAAGAAAACATAGTGTCTTCTGAAAATAGGAGGAATGTATTACAGCAGTAGCAGCAACGTGCTTTTGTCACACACTGTTTCCTAGCAAAATAATGTATGATGCTAAAATGATCACAGTAAGTGTTCGACAGAAACGATCCACAACCCGAAAGAATGTACTCCCTCCATTCCATAATTCTTCTAGTCGTGTTTTTAGTTCAAATCAAATTTGAACTAAAACCACGACAAGAATTATGGAACGGAGGATGTGGTACTTGAATTTGACCGAAAGTAAACAGCAGAAACAATATCCAAACATAATTAGTGTAGCAAGTTGCAAGTGAGACCGCTCTTTGGAGGTTATCAACTCGATGCACAAGGAGTAGCTGCAGGCCTTCGCCAGCACGACATTCGAAGAAGCAAATCTGCACCGGGCAGAATCTGCGAATTTGTTAAGTGTGGACCTGCAGATGTTGTAGACGAGAAATTGCATTTAATTGGTGAAAACAGCGGGGCGATGTTTCTCTGGAGAGGGGATGGACAGTAGTCGATACCTCGTGTCATCGGGGGGCGACTTTTCACCGTGGATGAAGATCAGCGTCACCACCTTCCATGCTATTCTTCGACAATGGTAACTTTGGGGTGGTTGGGGTGGGCGCCTGCTTCATTCCTGATCACAGCTGCCGCAGCCTTGGTTTCTGAATATTTCGCCCTTTTGCTGTAAAGATGCACCTCTGCTTCTCTGAGACACGGGAGATGCCCGATGCCGAAAAAGAAACCATAAGTTGCCACCATCGACACATGGAATGGCAGCTCAAGCTTCTCAAGCTTCAGCATGGCCTGTTTCGCAAACGTAACGTATGCGCCGCCGTTACGGTCTCTGAAGACGAGGACAAACTCCCTAAGACTTGGAAATCCTTGGACCGTAAGCCTTTCCTTTGGGTCATATTTCGACCACAGTTCCAGATCAAGTAAAGGATGGAGCTTCCCAAGCAGGCGCAGATCCTCCTCTGTTACCACAGTTAGATTGATGTTTAGGTACGTTAGACTGGTGAGTGCTGGTGTGATCCACTTTGGAGTTCTTGGTAGATAGTAGGTGGTGGTGTCCATATTGAACAACTGGAGGGAAGATGGCAGAGGGGACCAAGAATCCAAGAATTCGAGCGGAGTTGCTTCATCACTGTATATTTCTAGAGACCGGAGTTTACAGGCACCAAGCTTGCATAGTGAGGAGAGTAGCATCTCTTTGTACTCTTCAGTTCCTCTGGTTCTACCGTTCAACTCCACATGGAGATGATTCAAACTCGTTAGCTTTCCGAGCTCCTCCACTGCACCTTTTGAGCTCATGGTGATATTAAAACCTGAGATCGCCCGCAAATTCCTGTTCCCAATCCCATCTGGTATCTTTGTGTTTCCCTCCACCTCACCATATGTATCCCTTGCAGTGAGTAGATGTTGCAGTTTTACGAGCTCAACAATTCCAGCTGGAAACTCTTGTACATATCTGTATTCCGAAGATCCAGCATCTCTAGATCACGCAGCGCCGGAACTCCTGGTGGTATCTCCGGTATACCCGTGCCACGAAAGCTCAGGTACTTTAGGTGGAACAGTTTGTCCATACCATTCATATCATACTCCTCCAGACCCTCACAGCCTTCAAAATCCAGTACACGTAAAGTTTCAAACTGGACAAGACTAGGCAAATGTTTGATGCAATCTGAATCTGTTACCGTTAGACATCGAACATGGCGCAGATCTTTATTTGCCAATACTGAGGCAAGCTCCACATCAATGTTTTGGATTGATAGTTTTTTTTTTTTTGAAAAGGAGGTTAAGACCCCTGGCCTCTGCATCAATCGATGCATACGGCCATCTTTATTTATTATTCAACAAAGGTCTAACAAGAACATACATCAAGCCACCCGAAGCCACCACTCACACCTACAAAACTCGATAATGTGGAGTGCTCTCACTCCCCATATCTAAACCCGGTGTCGTCGCCGATCCATCCACATAACGTATCGGAAGCAACAGCCGGTGCAGCAGACCTAAAGCGTACACCACATGCATACGTTCTAGACACCGCCATCTTCATCGGACCGCTGACCCATCTTCAGGAGAGAGATCCGCATCATTCTTGCCAGTCCGTCCATCCGTCGACGCCACCACGACGCCCAACGGCGCCACCGCCCCGCACTCGTCCATCCAGACGCGAAGATTCTGCAAGATCTGTCATGCGTAGCACCTGCCGACCAGGCATGACACAGCGTAGCACCTGCCGGCCAGGCATGACTTGACATCTCCACCGAAAGCTCCGTGCAAGACGAAGCCGCTCCACCTCCTGCCTCTGTCTTCCAGCGCTGCTCCACAAACGATGCTCCGAAGATAGAAAACGACACCGCAGTACCGCCATCGTCCGATCTGGAAGACCAGATCCTAGGGTTTCCCCCGGAGCAGCACGAGTGGGTCGATAGTAGTTACACGACGATGCCTTCATCAAGGTAACGACGCAGAACGCCGCCATCGCCTGCCATCGGCTCGGTTTTCACCGGCAACTATGTCTTCCCGACTCACAGACGGAGCTAGATGACGGATCTCGAGATTTGACCATCCAGCGTCAGGCCGACCACCTCCGACGGAGGAGATGGCCACAACCGCCGGCTGCACCAGCCAGATCAGATCTGACCGGAGGCGCCGCCGACCAGTCCACCATGGCCTCCACGCCGTCACCGCCGATCCGACGCCCGATGGGGCGCCGACCACAGCCGCCGCCCTTCCCGGTATAGGGCTGCGCCGCGCCTGCAGTTGCCGCTGCCCGAGACAGGGCCGGCCACCACGCCGCCGCAGCCATCGCCGCCGCGCCGCATAGATTAGATCGGCCGCCAAGCTCGCGTCCTAGTCGCCGCCGCCGCGCCGCGCACGACGCCGCCAAGAGTTGCCACCCGCCGCGCCGCCAGACCCCGCGTTAGCCCGGCGCCTCCTCGCGATCTGGCCGTCTCGCGCCGGCCGTGATGCTCGAAGGGTGGAGAAGCCCCGCTGCCGCCCTGCCGGCCAGGCTTTGCCTGGCGGCGCTGCGGACGGCGGCGAGGAGGGGGGAGAGGCGCGTGGGTTCGAGTGGCGGCGGCTAGGGTTTACCCCCGGGTCGCCCATGGGGACGACACGAGGGGGCTGCCTTGCAACTGGGGCCTGGTCGATCACATGCGTGCTGCACGCAGTAGGCGTCCTGGATTGATAGTTGTCGAATATAACCATGAGAATGTTCGCACAGACCGTTTGCCCACCGTTTATCACAGTGATGAAATTCTCTTCAGCAGATTTCGATATGATAAGTTCAAGCATCAAGTCATGGACTCGACAGCCACGGTCCTTACCATCATATCCAATTTCCGAACGCATGATTAACATTTTTCTATACACATTTAACATTTTCCAAAAGCTTGATTAATATTTTTCAGACACTTGTTCAATATTTTTTCAAATACTTGATTAACATTTTTATATACATGATCAAATGTTTTCATTATTATTTTTAATACAAGGTCAATATTTTTTCTGTACACATTTAACATTTCCCAAATGCTTGATTAACATTTTTCAAATACTTGTTTAACTTTTTTTTCAAACGCTTGATTAATACTTTTATATACACGATAAAAAAATCATCATTTTTTTAATACATGATCAACAATTTTTCCATACACGTTCAACATTGTCCAAATACTTGCTCAACATTTTTTAAATACTTGTTCAACATTTTTAATGTTTTTTGTAGCGTTATATATATATATATATATATATATAATAAATATTTTAAAGTACAAAAAAATGTACAAAAATAAAGCAAAAAACAAAAACAGAAAACCTAAAAAAAAAACGGTTGTGGCCGCCTGCGCAAGTGGGCCGGCTCATCTCGCTCGCCCCTTCAACGTGTCGGAAGCTAGACTCACTGAATGCAAGATATAGAGGCGCCCTGGGATTGAGGGGTCCGGTGGGAGAGGGATCGATGGGGAATACAAATAGAACAATGTACGGACTCCTCTTTTAGGAGTAGATTCTGTAAGTTGTTCGTTGGTACGCAGCCATTAATGCGAAAATAAGTTTGAACCGAGCGGCGAATCAATTTGGAAATCAATCCATTGGTGCGAAATAAATTGTCAACTAAGCGCCGAATCAATTTGGAAATCAAGCCATAAATGCAATCTCTACTCCAAAAGGGGGAGTCCGCAGGTCATTTGTTGATACGCAGCCATTAATGCAAAAATAATTTGGAAAACGAGCACCGAATTAATTTGGAAATCAATCCATTAATGCGAAACAATTTGTAAACTAAGCGCCATATCAATTTAGAAATCAAGTCACAAATGCAATCTTTACTCCAAAAGGGGAGTCCGTAGGTCATTCGTTGATACGCAGGCATTAATGTGAAAATAATTTAGAAACCGAGCGCCGAATCAATTTGAAAATCAATCCATTAATGCGTAACAATTTGTAAAGTAAGCGCTAAATCAATTTAGAAATCAAGTCATAAATGTAATTAATTAGTCAGACAGTTAATCACGTATGCAATCGCTCGTTGGGACGTAACCATTAATGCGAAAATAATTTGAAAACCAAGCACCGAATCAATTTGGAAATCAATTCATTAATGCGAAGCATTTTGTAAACTAAGCTCCGAATCAATTTGAAAATCAAGCCATAAATGCAATAAAATTAGGTAGACAGTTAATTACGTATGAAATTAAGTAGCTTCATAAATATATATTTTTTCGCGCCGAATCAATTTGGAAAACCGATTCATCAATGTAATTAATTAATTAGGAAGATATCTACTTAGATCCAAAATTCAGAAACGCTACATAAAATGGGTTGGCATACCTGGCGAACGTCCATCATAAGAGATGGAATTTGTGAACGTTCATCTAGCAATTTCATTGTATTTGAGGAAACTAGATGGCTTTTTAATCAAATTGCCATGACATTTCTTTAATTTTGAGTGTAAACAGTTATCCAATCTGCACCCTAGGATCAAGATTGTGTGGCAGTTTAGGCATTCGCTGGCAGTTTTTCCCTGGCGAACGTTTGTCAGTTACTATTTCCGAATATTATTCGTCATGATAAAAGGAAACTTTTCATGTGAAATTCGGAAATAATTTCTAGTTAATAGCTAGCATGTTTCAAGTGCTAACAAACCAAATAATTCCATGCATGGCGGGATTGTAGCTTAACGAAAATTTGAAACACGGATAATATACCTGTAAAAAAATCACGGATAGTATCAATTTAATAGCACCATTGCAACTTTCTTATTTACTTTCGTGTTTTAATGATGCTATATAGCATACTTTCTTTGTTTTTGAATCAAGAGCGATGAGGTTAGCGACCGGGTAGCGCGCCGGCCGAACGACATTACCTATACATGTTGCCTATATAAGCAAGCCTGCCACCCTCCTCTTCGCTCCAAGTTCGCTCCGATCCTTGTGGTAGTCGATGAGGAGGTGCTCAATGCAATGGCGCCCGTAGCACTTGCACTATGCTTATTTGCCACCGTCCTTCTCTCCGCTCCACCACCCGCCCATGCCTACATCGGCCACCCATGGTCCCCTCCCCGCCCCGGCCCCTCGGCGGCAGGGTCGACGTCGTCTTCTGAGTACAAGATCTACATCATCCTGCTGAAGCCTCGAGCGAACGCCGAAGCCATGGACAATGAAGCGCGCCAGCGATGGTACCGGTCCTTCCTCCCCGACGAGGTCACCGCCGACGGCAAGCCGCAGCTCGTCTGCTCGTACAAGACCATCTTCCACGGATTCGCCGCCTGGCTGACGGAGAAGGAGCTGGACGCCGCGTCTAAGAAACCCGGCTTCGGGCGCTGGTTCCCGAACAGGATCAGGTACCCGGCCGTCGAATAACCACCAGACCCGTGACAATGCAACTAGATTCAAATATGAGTTGTACTCTAGATCCATCGGTTTCCAAATTGATTCGGCATGAGAAAATATCTATATATGAATTTAATTAATTGCATACGTAATTAACTCTGGCATTCACATTTAGGGCTTAATTTCCAAATTGATTCGACGCTTAGTTTACAAATGGTTTCGCATTAATAGATTGATTTCCAAATTGATTCGGCGCCGGGTTTCTAATTATTTTTGCATTAATAGTTGCGTCCCAACGAGCGATTGCATACGTAATTAACGGTCTGACTATTAATTGCATTTATGACTGATTTATAAATTTTTATGAATCTTAATTTACAAATTATTTTGCATTAATGGATTGATTTCCAAATTGATTCGACGCTCGGTTTCCAAATTATTTTTGCATTAATGGTTGCGTACCAACGAACGACCAACTGACTCTCTCTTTAGGATTAGAGATTTATGGCTTGATTTCTAAATTGATTTGACGCTTAATTTAAAAATTATTTCGCATTAATGGATTGATTTCTAAATTTATTCGGCGCTCTGTTTAAAAAAAAATCGCATTAATGGCTGCATACCAAGGAACGACCTACTGACTCCCTCTTTAGGAGTAAAGATCCATCGGAAAGAGACGGAACAAATTTGTCTTGAACCCTATGATAATACTGCATCTGTTATGTTTTGTGTGAAATCTCCATCTGATCCAGTGTACAGGTAGATTTCGGATCCAAATCTCGTGCAATACTAGAGATCAATCGATGTTTGTTAGGTTGAAGGCCGGCCTGACCTGAGATTGGAAAGAGCTGTCGGAGAGTTGCTTGGTTCCAGGCCGCCCGGAGCGCCCCCGGTAAACATTTGAGAAAGCATAGGCTTTCGTACACCCCCTTATCTAGCCATTCATTTCTGCATCGTGATTCGTGCGAGCACTTTCGTCTTTTTTGTTTCTTCTTAATAAAACAACATATGAACTTGAAACTTTGGAGTACAACAAAACATTCTAACTATAATGTGGGAAAAAACTTTCAGATTTTTTGTGAATCATATATACAAAAAAACAATATTTTTTACTCAAAAAGTCTCATTTTGTATATTTATGTCGGACCAAAAAATCTGAAAGTTTTTTTCCACATTGTAGTAAGAATGTTTTGTTGTCCTGCGAAGTTCGAAGTTCATATGTTGTTTTGTTTTGAAGGAACAAAAAAGAGAAAATTGCGGTTAGTAAGTTAGTTGTGTAGCACAGATCTTAAAGCAACATTGGAGGGTAAGGATAAGAGGTGTCCAGAAACCTGAGCTTTATAAATCCACGTACGAACACCCCCGCCAGTGCCGGCACCCAAGAGCCGGGCGTAGATATTCCACGGCGCCCACCCAGCCCCAACCGCGCTCTGCAGAACCGCCGGACCTCGCCATCGGCGGCCGCCTCCATCCCTTTTCCCCATGACGGCCTCAGCCCCGAACCACCCACGCAGCCTCGACTAGATTTTTAATTTTTTGATAGCTTGGATCGGTGGCTCAAGGGGCGGCGATGAACGGGAGATCGATTCATCTAGAGGTCGACGGTGAAGTTGCAAAAGTACGCATGGCCGCATGGGCGCATTCGGTCTCTTTTCTCTTTCTTTTTTGTGGAACGCCATATATTAAGTATCACAAATCCTTATAAACACATCTTTACGAAAAACAATAGTACGCCTCAAGTTTTTCTTTTGGAACGTATCAGTTTCCTTTTCTCCAATAAAAACAATATATGAATTTCAAATTAATACAAGTCATATCCGGTTCATGCAACAACACAATGTCAAAAACTAGTGTGCGGCATCATGTATGCACACAACCACATTATTAAGAGAAAAGGTAATAAAAAATTACTAGCAAAAGAGCCTGTGCGTTGCAACGGGAGGAAAAATAACACACGCTCTTAACCCAATAACCATCACTCAAGACCACCATAGGTCCACGTCCTTTATTTTAACAGGCATCACATTTGTGTTGCCACTTATCCTCCTTCTCACCCACGCCGACGGTGGCCTCAGTGTTCACACAAATCAAAACATGTTTGAATGTGATTAATTCTAAGGCGTCTCTCTCTCTCTCTCTCTCTCTCTCTCTCTCTCTCTCTCTATGAGAAATATGTTGTTTTTCCCTTGCGAGGTTTTTCAGAGGTGTGTATGTGTGGTTATCGATGTTTCCTTTCGTCTCTATATGGGTTTAGTGGGTGTTTATTTGCAATCGGGATCGCTGCCGGTAGGAAAGAAAAACGGACCGTGCACTATAGATTATAAGTTTGCTTCCAAAATAATATTTAAAAAATATTTAACAGGTAAAAGTAACATCATATTCAGATTCTACACATTTTTCTAATCAAATTTTATATATAACATGTTAAAATCGGAGTTACGCTTTAAAAGATATGGATAATTTAGAAAAGCATTTGTTTAACTTAAATATGATCCGCGGGTGAATTACCTAAAAAGTCAGGGGGTTTCCAAAAAATGCAAAAAAAATGGTTTGGCTGCGACTTAAGTGTGTACCGCGGGTTAATTCACAGAAAATGCAGGGGGGTTTATGTAAAATTGCATGACGGGCCGCCAGAAGCACTCCTTACTTTATTATTAGCTATAGATAAGAATAAAGGGTGTGCCATCAAAATGCCATGTTGAAGTTGTCAATGCCAAACAACAGCAAGCATCAACATCTGCCACCATCCTTGATAACACACCAACAAAGCAAGCATTAACATCTACTATCACCCTTGACAATACAGAGACTGCCTATAGAAAGTTAAATTAGGCGAAAACCTTGTTGATTTATTTACCAAGTCTCTACCAAATTCTACATTCCAGAATTTTTTTCATGGAATTGGTATGCGACGACTTCAGGACGTGCAAGAATCATGGGGAGTGTCTCCCTGAACTATTCCTCTTTAAAACATTATATTGCACTCTTTCTCTTTGTGAGTTTATGTTTCAGGTTCACATCAAGGATATCAATGAAGAATTTTTTTGGAAGAGAATCCTTTCGAGGTGATGATGCCACAATGGACAATCTCTCAAGATGATGATGTAGGGTAACGCGACAGAAAACAAAATTTTTGGTACAGCGAGCACGCCCAGGAACACTATGGAGATGCATACAAGGTTTGGATCTGATCGTTACCGACTCGTAGCGCAGCGGAAGTAGAGTCGATGTAGATCGTTGGTGCAGATCCCTATAGCTAGGATTTACAACCTCCCAACCGCGAGGATGAACTCCCTCGTCTACCCCTCGGACAGTCCCTTGGACAGCCCTCCGGGAGGCGGTCGGACAGTCCCCCGGACGATGTCACGGACAGCCCTTCGGGAGGACCCTCGAAACTCAGACAGCCCTTCGGGAGGCACTCTCGAACAGCCCCTCGGGCAAAAAGATCGAACCTACGACCTCTCTACGGGGTTGCACACATACGGTGTCATCTATCCGGTAGGGCTTCGCCGTCCAGAACTAGTTCCCACCGGAACCCAGACAGCCTTTCGGCTCTACGAAACTGTTTCGTGTGAGGGAGAGAAGAAAGGCAGATCATGCATGCCATTTGGTGAGAGAGTTGGAGTGAGTGTGGAGAGCTCCTCTCCACCTCTATTTATAGGAGAAGGAGGGGTGGAGGGGCTGAAATTTCAGCCACAAAAAGGGGTTCCTTCCCTCCCAAGCCTTCTCCAAGATCTTTTGGTAAAAGCCCCAAAAAGTGGCTTTCCAAAAAGCAACCAAAAAGTGCTTTTCACTATTCACGGAAACTTTTTTCCTCGACCGTTAGATCCGAAAATATTTCTGTAGGTCTTAGAACATTTCCAGTAACCACTAAAATAATTTTGGACGCATTCCGAAACAATTCCAGATTAGTGATTTTCATCTGCGAAAAGCAACCAAAGCGGTTCCGGCAGGTCCGGAACATTTCCGGGTTTTTTCTCCGGAAAAATCCTAAAAGTTCCCAGAACAATTCTGGCACCCTCTAAGAATTTCCAGGCATGTGCCGAAACCATTTTGACTTAATGGTATACTCCGAAACAACCTTTCGGTTTTACCGAAACTATTCCGGTGTTCTCTCCGGAACGTTTCCGTTGTCTCCGAAACTTTTCCGGTGACTTTCTCTCAGACTCCCTGTCTAGTATTCAGCAGATAGATGACCCTTAAGCGTGTGACCCTATAGGTTCGGTGAAGTATAGACATGACCGGAACACTTTCCGATCAATGATCAACATCGGAGCCGTGGACACCCATATTGACCCCTATACCCACACGAATAAATATTCGAGTGAACCTCCGGTTGCCGTGTGCTATTCCTGTTGCTTCGCGATATCTTACAAAACCCGAGGTGAGATTTATCTACATCCCCGTGGATCAACAACTTGTCAACTATGCCAGTTACCTCGTTACCGGTTTTGTTCTCTTATCTCGTTTTCGTGTTCCGGCATCCCTGTGATCAAATCACATTGTGTCTGGCTAGACGATGATGGATACCGTAACACCGAGAGGGCCTGAGAATATCTCTCCATCATCGGAGGAGCAAATCCCAATCTTGAGCTATCAAGTCCCTTGACACACTTTTCCATGAACACGTAAGCCGCCGTAATAGCCACCCAGTTACAGATGACGTTTAACAAACCCCAAAGTTCATGAAGCAAGCATGAAGAAACTCGATACTCTCATGGTCTAAGGAATTATGCAAACGTAAACCATCTCAGTGTTATAAACCGTTAACTTGTGATGAATGTATCTCATAGCATAACATCAATCGGGTCGATTCAGCACAAGTGTTCTTCTAACATCGTGTCCTCAAAGTTGCCGGCATAGTCATGCCCATGATCAGGAAAACAGAACCATCATGAAACACTTGAGCTAGTCTTAGAGGCCAGACTAGGAATATATTTTACTGTTTATTATTCCACACGTGCATATGAGTTTTCCTCCAAGCCTCGTGGTTATTGCAGACTCGAGAACCATATCAGTTATAGCATGGAATATAAACATAATTATGAACATGAAGATAAATAATAACATTTATTATTGCCTCTAGGGCATATCTCCCACAGACTCCCACTTCCACTAGAGTCAATAATCTAGTCAATGCTAATGCACTTTACACCTATGGCATACTGGTGTAAAATATGCTTCGCTTGTGGTATAGCCTGATGTCCAACGGATCTGACAACTTCAGCTCCGTGTGTATCTTTGCATATCCTCGCATTTTCACGCATTCACAAAATTCATATTTTGTGTGGACTTGGCTTTGTATATATGTGAATCACTTGTCGAACCCTGATTCCTTAGACTGAGCTATGGAGCAACTATCTACAATAGTGTCCCATTGACCAAAGCCTTCTTGGAACCATACTAAGTTTATGAGTGAACTATATGATTCAACAACTTCTTTGTCGCTTCTAAAGCGTCAACATAATTAGCATTTGTTATAGAATTCGCCACAGTAACCGGTTTGGAACAATTTCCAACTTACCGTGCCACCATATCGTGTTTTACACAAAACCCTTAACTTAAATCAAAAATGGCTTGGAGCATTGATGAAGACTGTATCGATGTAACTACTTACAACGAGCACTTCATAATCTCTGTTTGCGAGAAAACATGTCATCAGTGCTACTTTAGTACTTAACGACATTTTTCACTGTTGTCCCATGATCAATACTTTGATCACTTTGGTATCTATACTCGCAACAGCTTGGGAGTATCGGACATATCTGGTTGTTTTACATACCATGGAATACATGATTAATCCAAACACAAGAGTGTGTGGAATCTCCATCATGTATTTTGCTCATCAGTGTTTTAGGACACCGAGTCTTGCAAAACTCTTTCCATGTGACTTCGGCAAGAATCACTCCTTGGCATTCTTATGCTAAATTGTTTTAGCATCTTGTCAATATGTATTTTTGGCTTAGCCCTATCAGGCAATTCTATCTTCGTAGATAAATATGCCTAATAGCAGGGCTACCTAGCCCAAGCACTTCATCGAAAAACTAATTTTCTATGAAGTCCTAACTCGTGTCAAGAAATTTCTTTTATTTCCAATCAACAATGTGTCAAGCACACAAGGTTTTAGAAATATTATTATGCTCCCACTTACTTTCTTGTAATCACAAGCATCTTCGCTATCCATTGATGAAATCAAACTCTTTTGACTATTTCATCAAAAACGAATATTCCAACTCCATTTTGCTCTCTTCTGTCCATTACTGGAACTCTGAAGTTTGCACACTCACTAGCATCCTCTGGAATGACAAAATACTTTGGACTGTATCACCCACAAGTCCTAGGTTGCATTTCCATCACATGAAAATCCTTTTGGCATCCATGTATCATATCTCATAGTTGAAATATGTATTTAATTGCTAGTTTAACCCGAACCGACTTTAAGCATCGCTACGGAGAGACAATCTCGCCGTAGTTAATTCCTTGAATTTCTAATTACAACAAGTCGAGCTTTATGGATAAAACATTTTTATCCGTATCAGTTTATAGTTCCATTAATATTCATTAGACTCCAAGTCTTCCGAAGGGTTTATCAAGATATAATCTTGAATTATTTAAATGGAAACTATCTCGGATTGTATTGGCATTTAGCCAATTCCAGAGTCAGGGCCCATCAACGCTTCCTTGTGTATCGTAGGTATACTATTGTCTAGCAATAATATCTCATCTGCGCACCTGAGAGGTTTGCACGAGTTTTGCCTACATGGTTCAGCTGCAAGTTCGACCGAAGTCCATACATCTCATGTAGAGGCTTCCGTATTAGTCGCAGTAGGAAACGCTGGAATTACTTCCAAGGTTTCTTTCCTTTGATCTGATGACGAAGATAATGTTATCTCGTCGAGTTGCACTGTCCTCCCACTCACCTTTTTGCAAGAAACATTTTCTTTCAAAATTATACCGTTCTTTGTGGCAAACCTTTTGCCTCGGTATAGTGATGGAGGATGTAGGAGATATGCCCTAGAGGCAATAATAAATGTTATTGTTTATCTCCATGTTCATAATTATGTTTATGTTCCATGCTACAACTGCTTTGGTTCTCGAGTCTACAATAACCACGAGGCTCGGAGGAAGACTCATATGCACGTGTGGAATAATAAATGGTAAAATGTATTCCTAGTCTGGCCTCTAAGACTAGCTCAAGTGTTGCATGATGGTTCTGTTTTCCTGATCATGGGCATGACTATGCCGGCAACTTTGAGGGCACATTGTTTGGAGAACATTTGTCTTGAATCGACCTGAATTGATGTTATGCTATGAGATACATTCGTCACAAGTTAATGGTAAATAACACAGAGAAAGTTAACGTTTGCATAATTCCTTAGACCATGAGAGTATCGAGTTTCTTCATGCTTGCTTCATGAACTTTGGGATTTGTTAAACGTCATCCGTAAATGGGTGGCTATTACGGCGGCTTACGGGTTCATGGAAAAGTATGACAAGGGACTTGATAGCTCAAGATTGGGATTTGCTCCTCCGATGATGGAGAGATATCTCTGGGCCCTCTCGGTGTTACAGTATCCATCATCGTCTGGCCAGACACATTGTGATTTGATCACAGGGATGCCGGAACACGAAAACGAGAAAAGAGAACAAAACCGGTAACGAGGTAACTGGCATAGTGAACAAGTTGTTGATCCACGGGGATGCCGATAAATCTCACCTTGGGTATTTGTAACATATCGCGAAGCAATAGGAATAGCACACGGCAACTGGAGGTTCACTCGAATATTTATTCGTGTGGGTATAGGGGTCAATATGGGTGTCCACGGCTCTGATGTTGATCATTGTTCGGAAAGTGTTCCTGTCATGTCTATACTTCACCGAACCTATAGGGTCACACGCTTAAGGGTCATCTATCTGCTAAATACTAGACAGGGAGTCTGAGAGAAAGTCACCGAAAAAGTTTCGGAGACAACGGAAAAGTTCCGGAGAGAGAACACCGGAATAGTTTCGGTAAAACCGAAAGGCTGTTTCGGAGTATACCATTAAGTCAAAATGGTTTCGGCACACGCCTGGAAATTCTTAGAGGGTGCCAGAATTGTTCTAGGAACTTCTGGGATTTTTCTGGAGAAAAAACCCGGAAATGTTCCGGAGCTGCCGGAACCGCTTTGGTTGCTTTTCGCAGATGAAAATCACTAATCCGGAATTGTTTTGGAAGGCATCAAAAATTATTTTAGTGGGTACTGGAAATGTTCTAAGACCTATAGAAATATTTTCGGATCTAACGGTCGCGGAAAACAGTTTCCATGAATAGTGAAAAGCACTTTTTGGTTGCTTTTTGGAAAGCCACTTTTTGGGGCTTTTACCAAAAGATCTTGGAGAAGGCTTGGGAGGGAAGGAACCCCTTTTTGTGGCTGAAATTTCAGCCCCTCCACCCCTCCTTCTCCTATAAATAGAGGTGGAGAGGAGCTCTCCACACTCACTCCAACTCTCTCACCAAATGGCATGCATGATCTGCCTTTCTTCTCTCCCTCACACGAAACAGTTTCGTAGAGCCGAAAGGCTGTCTGGGTTCCGGTGGGAACTAGTTCTGGACGGCGAAGCCCTGCCGGATAGATGACACCGTATGTGTGCAACCCCGTAGAAAGGTCGTAGGTTCGATCTTTTTGCCCGAGGGGCTGTTCGAGAGTGCCTCCCGAAGGGCTATCCGAGTTACTGTCCGAGTTTCGAGGGTCCTCCCGAAGGGCTGTCCGTGACATCGTCCGGGGGACTGTTCGACCGCCTCCCGGAGGCCTGTCCGAGGGACTGTCCGAGGGGCAGACGAGGGAGTACATCCTCGCGGTTGGGAGGTTGTAAATCCTAGCTGCAGGGATCTGCACCAACGATCTACATCGATTCTACTTCCGCTGCGCTACGAGTCGGTAACGATCGGATCAAAACCTTGTATGCAGTCTTCATAATGGTCCTGGGCTGGTGCGTAGGACGGAATTTTTTTGTTTTCTGTCGCGTTACCCCATCAGTGGCATCATGAGCCGTGCTATGCGTAGATGCAGGTTACGATCTAGAATACATAAGATGTATGGGTATTGCATAATATAATTTTGTAGTAGATGAGATCTATTGCTGAAAATTATTTATGCGGGTGGCAGATGAAATCTATTACCCGATGTTCTTGTTGCTTCCCTGGAAATTGCGTATTTCTGATCTTGATAACGGTATGGTGGAGTTTCAAAGTCCTGGCAATCCGTGATCCTGATTGATCAACGAAGTGCTAACAGTTCGTTGAATTCCACCATAGTTAAAAGAAAGATGAAATTTCGCAGACGAAAGGGCAATACAGATATGATCTGCACGGGGGTCATGCGTATGATGAAGTTCAGTACGGGGCTCGAGATTTTATTATCTCGTGTTTCATACACCCCGCAAAGTTAATCTAGTAACTTGAATAATCATACTTGATGATGGACGTTGATAGTTTCGGTTTGTTTTGAAACCATAGAAGCCACGTAAAATGAAATTTTGAATCAACCGATTAGAGGCGTCTAACTTGGTTTTGCAGGATGACATAAGATGTGCATGTGATGTGGTATAGCAGTGCTCATAATAATTTGATTATGTATGAGATGACTATATGATGTAAAATTAACATGACCTGTGTGTCATGATTCGGCATGATGGCTGGAGCCATATGATTGTCACTTTAATGACCTGCGTGTCAACCTTAAGTAATGCACTTATTTTATTAGCTATAGAGATAGCAATATTATCTGGTGCATCGACAAGGTGGTGGCAATCTTCGCGAAGGTGAACACCGACGCAAATGCCGAAGACGAAGAAATTAAAGACTTCTCCGTCAGGAAGGGCTATACCATATCATGCTATTATGAATTGCCTGAGATGTTTATCCCTTATGATGCACCCTTTTTGATTGCGCGGTAGTTGCTTTTTATTAGGGTGATCTCTCACTTAAAATATCAAGTAGTTAGTGTTCTCCCAATTGTAGCACCGTCACGGCACCTATCTCTTCGGGGCATCACATGATCTCCAAGGGTGCGAACGATTAGAGAAGTGTGAGGCGGGTGAGTTGAGACCTCGCAGCGAGATCACTTGGTTGTCTTGACGTTTAGGCAGGACAGTCCTGAGCTCGGAACACACGCATCGAAAGATGAACAAGAATCACATAGAGACGTGATCGGCAAGTTTGCCTACCGATTGAAGTTCGTGCCATTTCTGTTCATCTCGAACCGTGGCATTGAATGGAAATGTGGGTCTTGAATCACTCACAATCAATTATGAGAGATATTGATTTGAGGTGGAGCGCACTATAGAATTAACTTGTTTAATTCTCAGTGCAATTAATTATGAACACTGTCTAAGTGTTATTTGCAAAATAGTTGTAGAACAATGGCTCGCAGTTCCACCTTCCCTGTTAAAATTGAATAAGTTGTTAAATATCTGGTTAAAACTTCACGGTTGGTAACATAATGTGAGGATTGTCCTCAAGAGTGCCGAGAAGGACTTTGTCCTATCGCATGCTTTCGGTATTCTCCCGCTAATGCTATGGATAATGTGACTCTCGTCCTTCGATCCAAAAGCTAGAATTCCGTTACGGTCAAGTGCAATATGTTTGCTTCCATGAGACCCGAACTTCAAAAGTTTGGGATAGCTATGTGATATTCATGGAACTGAAAATTAGTTTCAGATACAAACAAAGGATAAAAGATATGAAATATCCAAAGCAATGTTTGTTTGCAAAGAGTTAGTAAAGTGTTTACTGAGCATTTGACTGATGAGAGAGGGATCCAGAAGAACGCCTGTCATATGATGAAGGTGAATAAAACAACAACTTAAAGAGAAAGGAAATGTCCAAATGGTGTTAGTGTGACTTACACGCCTAGGAAGTCCGGGGCTAACGCCACTCTCAAAGTTGGGTGTTTCTTCTGAGAGTAGGAGAAATATTGGAAGTAAAACTGTTAGAAGTATAAAGGAAAAAAGAGAGAAGACTGGAATATCCAGCTCATGTATGAAAGTCATACAAGCTATTGATGTATAGAAGGCTGGTCAAAGAAATAGTTCTTGGGAATTATGATTAAACATGTTAATCACTGATTCTTGGGTATTGTGAGTTGATCACAGAGATACACGCTCGATTGCATTCTGTTGCGACTCGATGCAAGAACTACTATGGCCTAAAAGACTTGCCGAAAATGAGGTTTAAATACGCACTGGGAACATAGTAAATGTTACTATACCTTCCATCGGTGTATTACCTATGTATTTACTTTCATAATTCATTTTTGGAGTTTCATACACTCTAGCTCATTGCATAAGGTATCTTGCAAGGAGGTTGTTCATAAAAGAACTTTTGATGTTCAGTATTATGAATAACATAAGGGCCATACTTCCATCATGGATGGGATGTATGTTATGAATATTGATGGTAATATGATACATCCATAACACTGACGCTAAATGTCGCAAGACTAAAAGAATACCACACATGTGTGGCACTGCATTTGGTCACATTGGAGAAACCCGCATGGAGAAATTCTATAATGATGGATTTTGAAGTCGTTTGATTATGAATCATCTGACACTTGCAACTTTCCTCCGAAAAGTGAAGTGACTAAAATACCATTCACAGGCCATAAGGAACGAGCAACGAACTTATTGGTGATCATACATTATGATGTGTGTAGTCCAATAAAGGTTATTGCTAGCAGTGGATTTGTCTATCTTCGAAAATGACTCAAGTAGATATATGGATATTTGCTTGATGAGACATAAGTCTGGATCTTTTGAAATCATTCGAAAGGTTTTCAACATGAAGTAGAAATTATTGTAACAAGAAAGATTATGTTTCTGCAAACTAGATTGCAGAAAGGAATATTTGAGTTGCAAGTTTAGCGAATGTCTGATGAGTTGTGAAAAGAGTTTCATAACTTACACCTCCCGGAACACCACTGTGAGTGGAATGTCCATGAAGATGTAATCAAACCATTTATGACATGGTAAGATCAAAGATGACATAAATCAATTTACCATTAGCCCTTTTAAAGTAATGCTTTAGAGACTGCGGCTTCTACACTGAAAAGAGTGTCATCAAATCTGTTGAAATGACGTCATGGTATGGTACGCCCAACCATATCTTTTCTTAACATTTGGAATATGGGGCTTGTGTAAAATATTTATAAACCTATTCCAAATTAGACAAGTGCTACTTTGTAGGTTGTCCCAAATCATTGGGTATTCCTGCCTCACTATACCGAGGCAAAAAGGTTTGCCACAAAGAACGGTATGATTTTGAAGAAAATGGTTCTTGTAAAAAGGTGAGTGGGAGGACAGTGCAACTCGACGAGATAACTGTATCTTTGTCATCAGGTCAAAGGAAAGAAACCTTGGAAGTGATTCCAGAGTTTCCTACTGCGACTAATACGGAAGCCTCTACATGAGATGTATGGACTTCGGTCGAACTTGCAGCTGAACCACGTTGGCAAAACTCGTGCAAACCTCTCAGGTGCGCAAACGAGATATTGTTGCTAGACAACAGTATACCTACGATACACAAGGAAGCATTGATGGACCCTGACTCCAGAATTGGCTAAATGCCAATATAATCCGAGATAGTTTCCATATAAATTATTCAAGATTGGATCTTGATAAAACCTCCGAAAGACTTAAAGTCTAACAGATTGTAATGGAACTATAAACTGATATGGATAAAAATGTTTTATCCATAAAGCTCAACTTGTTGCTTATAACAAATTCAAGGAATTAACTACAGCGAGATTGTCTCTTCGTAGCGATGCTTAAAGTCGGTTCGGGTTAAACTAGCAATTAATACATATTTCAATCTTGAGATATGATACGTGGATGCCAAAAGGATATCCATATGATGGAAATGCAACCTAGGACTTGCATGTGATACAGTCCAAAGTATTTTATCAATCCAGAGGATGCTAGTGAGTGTGCAATCTTCAGAGTTCCAGCAATGGACAGAAGAGAGCAAAATGGAGTTAGAATCTTCGTTTTTGATGAAATAGTCAAAAGAGTTTGATTTCATCAATGGACAGCAAAGATACTTGTGATTACAAGAAAGTAAGTTGGAGCATAATAATATTTCTAAAAACCTTGTGTGCTTGACACATTGTTGATTGGAAATAATATAAATTTCTTGACACGAATTAGGACTTCATTGAGAAATAGTTTTTCGATGAAGTGCCTAGGCTGGGTAGCCTCGATATTAGGCAGAATTATCTACAGAGATAGAATTGCCAAATACGGCTAAGCCAAAATACATATTGACAAAATGCTAAAATAGTTTAGCATAAGAAAACCAAGAAGTGTTTCTTGCCGAAGTCACATGGAAAGAGTTTTGCAAGACTCGGTGTCCTAAAACACTGATGAGCAAAATACATGATGGAGATTCCACACACACTCTTGTGTTTGGATTAATCATGTATTCCATGGTATGTAAAACAACCAGATATGTCCAATACTCCCAAGCTGTAGCGAGTATAGATACCAAAGTGATCAAAGTACTGATCATGGGACAACAGTGAAAAATGTCATTGAGTACTAAAGTAGCACTGATGACATGTTTTCTCGCAAGCGGAGATTATGAAGAGTTCGTTGTAAGAAGTTACAAAGATACAGTCTTCATCAATGCTCCATGCGATTTTTGATTTAAGTTAAGGGTTTTGTGTAATACACGATATGGTGGCACAGTAAGTTGGAATTGTTCTAAACAGGTTACTGTGGCGAATTCTATAACAAAGGCTAAGTATGTTGCCGCTTTAGAAGCGACAAAGAAGATGTTGAATCATATAGTTCATTCATGAACTTAGTACGGTTCCAAGATGGCTTTGGTCAATGGGACACTATTGCAGATAGTTGCTCCATAGCTCAGTCTGAGGAATCAAGGTTTGAACTGTGATTCACATATATACAAAGAAAGTCCACACAAAATATGAATTTTGTGAAAGTGTGAAAACGCGAGGAGATGCAAAGATACACACGGAACTGAAGTTGTCAAATCCGTTGGACATCAGGCTATACCACAAGCGAAGCATTTTTTACACTGGTATGCCATAGGTATAAAGTGCATTAGCGTTGACTAGATTATTGACTCTAGTGCAAGTGGGATTCTGTAGGAGATATGCCCTAGAGGCAATAATAAATGTTATTGTTTATCTCCATGTTCATAATTATGTTTATGTTCCATGCTACAACTGCCTTGGTTCTCGAGTCTACAATAACCACGAGGCTCAGAGGAAGACTCATATGCACGTGTGGAATAATAAACAGTAAAATGTATTCCTAGTCTGGCCTCTAAGACTAGCTCAAGTGTTGCATGATGGTTCTATTTTCCTGATCATGGGCATGACTATGCCGGCAACTTTGAGGGCACATTGTTTGGAGAACATTTGTGTTGAATCGACCCGAATTGATGTTATGCTATGAGATACATTCGTCACAAGTTAATGGTAAATAACACAGAGAAAGTTAACGTTTGGATAATTCCTTAGACCATGAGAGTATCGAGTTTCTTCATGCTTGCTTCATGAACTTTGGGGTTTGTTAAACGTCATCCGTAAATGGGTGGCTATTACGGCGGCTTATGAGTTCATGGAAAATTATGACAAGGGACTTGATAGCTCAAGATTGGGATTTGCTCCTCTGACATTGGAGAGATATCTCTGGGCCCTCTCGGTGTTACGGTATCCATCATCGTCTGGCCAGACACATTGTGATTTGATCACAGGGATGCCGGAACACGGGAACGAGAAAAGAGAAAAAAACCGGTAACGAGGTAACTGGCATAGTGGACAAGTTGTTGATCCACGGGGATGCTGATAAATCTCACCTCGGGTATTTGTAACATATCGCGAAGCAACATGAATAGCACACGGCAACTGGAGGTTCACTCGAATATTTATTCATGTGGGTATAGGGGTCAATATGGGTGTCCACGGCTCCGATGTTGATCATTGATCGGAAAGTGTTCCGGTCATGTCTATACTTCACCGAACCTATAGGGTCACACGCTTAAGGGTCATCTATCTGCTGAATACTAGACAGGGAGTCTAAGAGAAAGTCACCGGAAAAGTTTCGGAGACAACGGAAAAGTTCTGGAGAGAGAACACTGGAATAGTTTCGGTAAAACCGAAAGGTTGTTTCGGAGTATACCATTAAGTCAAAATGGTTTCAGCACATGCCTGGAAATTATTAGAGGGTGCCAGAATTGTTCTGGGAACTTCTGGGATTTTTTCGGAGAAAAAACCCGGAAATGTTCCGGAGCTGCCGGAACCGCTTTGGTTGCTTTTCGCAGATGAAAATCACTAATCCGGAATTGTTTCAGAACGCATCCAAAATTATTTTAGTGGGTACTGGAAATGTTCTAAGACCTACAAAAATATTTTTGGATCTAATGGTCGCGGAAAAATGTTTTCGTGAATAGTTAAAAGCACTTTTTGGTTGCTTTTTGGAAAGCCACGTTTTGGGGCTTTTACCAAAAGATCTTGGAGAAGGCTTGGGAGGGAAGGAACCCCTTTTTGTGGCTGAAATTTCAGCCCCTCCACCCCTCCTTCTCCTATAAATAGAGGTGGAGAGGAGCTCTCCACACTCACTCCAACTCTCTCACCAAATGGCATGCATGATCTGCCTTTCTTCTCTCCCTCACACGAAACAGTTCGTAGAGCCGAAAGGCTGTCTGGGATCCGGTGGGAACTAGTTCTGGACGGAGAAGCCCTGCCGGATAGATGACACCAAAGGGGTTCACCGTCATCTATCGGTGTCATCTATCCGGCAGGGCTTCGCCGTCCAGAACTAGTTCCCACCGAAAGCCAGACAGCCTTTCGGCTCTACGAAACTGTTTCGTGTCAGGGAGAGAAGAAAGGCAGATCATGCATGCCATTTGGTGAGAGAGTTGGAGTGAGTGTGGAGAGCTCCTCTCCACCTCTATTTATAGGAGAAGGAGGGGTGGAGGGGCTGAAATTTCAGCCACAAAAAGGGGTTCCTTCCCTCCCAAACCTTCTCCAAGAACTTTTGGTAAAAGCCCCAAAAAGTGGCTTTCCAAAAAGCAACCAAAAAGTGCTTTTCACTATTTATAGAAACATTTTTCCGCGACCGTTAGATCCGAAAATATTTTTGTAGGTCCTAGAACATTTCCAGTACCCACTAAAATAATTTTGGACGCGTTCCGAAACAATTCCAGATTAGTGATTTTCATCTGCGAAAAGCAACCAAAGCGGTTCCGGCAGCTCTGGAACATTTCTGGGTTTTTTTCTCCGGAAAAATCCCAGAAGTTCCCAGAACAATTCTGGCACCCTCTAAGAATTTCCAGACGTGTGCCGAAACCATTTTGACTTAATGGTATACTCCAAAACAACCTTTCGGTTTTACCGAAACTATTCCGGTGTTCTCTCCGGAACGTTTCCGTTGTCTCCGAAACTTTTCCGGTGACTTTCTCTCAGACTCCCTGTCTAGTATTCAGCAGATAGATGACCCTTAAGCATGTGACCCTGTAGGTTCAGTGAAGTATAGACATGACCGGAACACTTTCCGATCAATGATCAACATTGGAGCCGTGGACACCCATATTGACCCCAATACCCACACGAATAAATATTCGAGTGAACCTCCGGTTACTGTGTGCTATTCCTGTTGCTTCGCGATATGTTACAAAATCCGAGGTGAGATTTATCTGCATCCCCGTGGATCAACAACTTGTCCACTATGCCAGTTACCTCGTTACCGGTTTTGTTCTCTTTTCTCGTTTCCGTGTTCCGGCATCCCTGTGATCAAATCACATTGTGTCTGGCCAGACGATGATGGATACCAATACACCGAGAGGGCCCGAGAATATCTCTCCATCGTCGGAGGAGCAAATCCCAATCTTGAGCTATCAAGTCCCTTGACACACTTTTCCATGAACCCGTAAGCCGCCGTAATAGCCACCCCGTTACGGATGACGTTTAACAAACCCCAAAGTTCATGAAGCAAGCATGAAGAAACTCGATACTCTCATGGTCTAAGGAATTATGCAAACGTAAACCATCTCAGTGTTATAAACCATTAACTTGTGACGAATGTATCACATAGCATAACATCAATCGGGTCGATTCAACACAAGTGTTCTTCTAACATCGTGTCCTCAAAGTTGCCGGCATAGTCATGCCCATGATCAGGAAAACAGAACCATCATGCAACACTTGAGCTAGTCTTAGAGGCCAGACTAGGAATACATTTTACCGTTTATTATTCCACACGTGCATATGAGTTTTCCTCCGAGCCTCGTGGTTATTGCAGACTCGAGAACCATAGCAGTTATAGCACGGAATATAAACATAATTATGAACATGGAGATAAATAATAACATTTATTATTGCCTCTAGGGCATATCTCTCCTACAGATGATACTACCTGAACAAGCGTGTAAAGATTCTACATGGACAAAGGCAGATTAGGGGGAGCGTTGTGATTAATGAGCATGTATTAATTAGAGGGAATATCTCCCCTTGTCTAACTATCGTGCGGTTTCATATTAGTAACCGACGTGACTCTTTTTCCTTTCTCTTCTAACTATTGCATTGGTTCCAATCGTCGCGACTTGTGCGCCGCATCTCTTCAGGACATATAGATATGTACTATGTGTTCCTATCAATGAGAAGTTGATCATTTTCACAAAAGCATGTCCAACGAACATGGTCGATGTTGGGCGCACGCGACAGTTCTCGAGAGGCGATGTGCGCCGCATGATCTTGTGAGATCCTACAGTGATCGAGGCGGCTGACGGAGCTATCACTACAGTCAGATGAAATGAATCGTTTTCCTTACTACTAATAAGTAAAATCCAAAAATGGAAACAAAGGGACCTATCAAGCTACTACTAACCTTCCAGCATACCCAGAAATTGCCAGGCCCTAAGCATTTCCTATCCCAACATGCTTGGGCCCTAGCCCACGTATATAGATTAATATAGAACTAGGAGGAATCTGGTAGGGAGAATCCTATACGGCGCGTACCGCGCGCCCTAGCGAGGTAGCGCGCACTACCCCTCATGCGCTGGGCTGGGCGTTCTCATGGGCCGGCCCGTTTTTCGTTTTTTCTTTCGTTTTTTCTTTCTTTATTCTTTTTTCGTTTTTTCTTTTCTTTTCTTTTCTTTTCTGTTTTCCTTGTTCTTTCCTCTTTTATCATCTTTACTCTTTCACTTTTTTGCGAATTTTCTTTTCAAATTCGTAAAAGTTTTTTTGTTCATTGATGTTAAAAAAATGTTCAAGAATTCAAAAAATGTTCATCAAATTCAACTTTTCGTTCACTGGATTTAAAAAATGTTCATCAAAATTGAAAATTTGCTCACTGACCTAAAAAATTGTTCATTGAATTCAAATTTTGTTCATTGTTTTCAAAAAAGTTCAGTGAATTCAAAATTTGTTCATCCATTTCATTTCAAAAAAAAATGTTCTTGAGTACAAATTTTGTTCATCAAGTTCAAAAATTGTTCATTGCATTCAAAATTTGTTCTTTATGTTTAAAAATTGTCTCATGTAGGGTGCAGGGGGAGCTCCTAGTCAGCACCTTTGCCTAAAAAAAAACTAGGCATTCCGGCGCCCATGCAGCGGCGCTCATGGGCCCAGCCCAAAAACGGGGCGTGTTCCTGGCTGGTTACGTTCGTTTCGGTGTGTTGTTCGTTCGCCTACTGTTGACTGATCGCGGTTGACTGGTCAACCGTTGACTTACGAAAAAAAGGAAAAAGCAAAAAAAATTGAAAAAAAAATCAAGAATTCGAGAATGTGGATGAAATTTTCAAAAAAAGTTCACAAATTTTGAAAAAAGTTCATCGGATTTTGAAAAAAAAACTCGTCAAATTTGAAAATAGTTCATCAATTTCTAAAAAAAATTCATCAACCTTGAATAAAGTTCATCGAAATTGAAAAAAAATCATCGAATTAAAAAAAGTACATCGAATTTGAAAAAAAGTTCACCGATTTTGAAAAAAAGTTCATCATATTAGAGAAAGTTCATTGAATTTTAAAAAAGTTCATAAATTGAAATTTTAACTCCGCCTATGTTGTCTCAACATAGCCGGTCCCAAGCCCGGATAAAGGAGGAGGGTTGTGATAGGCTTGGCGAGCCAACGTCAAAACTCAGCCACTCTTATGGAGATGAAACCCAAAAGATTTTCGTTGGGGCGTAACCCTCTCAGCGACGCGCCACATCGGAACCCGGGTGTGGTGGAAAATGGGCAAGGGCCGGGCCGTCACCCCCCAGGTGGCGCGCCGTATCTTGATCTGGATACGGTGGCAAGTGAGCGAGGATCGGGTCGTCGCATCCTTAGTGGCGCGCTACATCGGCGCCCGGGTGTAGTGGAAATTGAGCAAGGGTCTTCGCATTTGACTCGACGAGTGCGAAGGGTAAGGAAGCTAGCCGAGCCTAGGAGGATTCGCTTAGGTAGCTGGAACGTAGGGTCTCTGACAGGTAAGCTTCGGGAGGTAGTTGATACCGCGGTGAGGAGAGGCGTTGATATCCTTTGCGTCCAAGAGACCAAATGGAGGGGACAAAAGGCGAAGGAGGTGGAGGGTACCGGCTTCAAGCTGTGGTACACGGGGACGGTTGCAAACAGAAATGGAGTAGGCATCTTGATCAGCAAGAGCCTCAAGGATGGAGTGGTAGACGTCAAGAGACGTGGGGACCGGATTATCCTGGTCAAGCTGGTAGTTGGGGACTTAGTTCTCAACGTTATCAGCGCGTATGCCCCGCAAGTAGGCCACAATGAGAACACCAAGAGGGAGTTCTGGGAAGGCCTAGAGGACATGGTTAGGAGTGTACCGATTGGCGAGAGGCTCTTCATAGGAGGAGACCTCAATGGCCACGTGGGCACATCTAACACAGGTTTTGAAGGGGTGCATGGGGGTTTTGGCTATGGCATCAGGAACCAAGAAGGAGAAGATGTCTTAAGCTTTGCGCTAGCCTACAACATGATCATAGCTAACACCCTCTTTAAGAAGAGAGAATCACATCTAGTGACTTACAGTAGTGGGCAACACTCTAGCCAGATTGATTTCATCCTCTCGAGAAGAGAAGACAGGCGTGCATGCCTAGACTGTAAGGTGATACCTGGAGAGAGTGTTGTCCCTCAGCATAAGCTTGTGGTTGCTGACCTCCGCTTTCGGATTCGTGTCCAGCGGGACAAGCGTGCCAAAGTCGCTAGAACGAAGTGGTGGAAGCTCAAGGGGGAGGTAGCTCAGGCGTTCAAGGAGAGGGTCATTAAGGAGGGCCCTTGGGAGGAAGGAGGTGATGTAGACAACATGTGGATGAAGATGGCGACTTGCATTCGTAAGGTGGCCTCAGAGGAGTTTGGAGTGTCCAGGGGAAGTAGAAGAGAAGCTAAAGATACCTGGTGGTGGAACGATGATGTCCAGAAGGCAATTAAGGAGAAGAAAGAGTGTTTCAGACGCCTATATCTGGATAGGAGTGCAGACAACATAGAGAAGTACAAGATGGCAAAGAAGGCCGCAAAGCGAGCTGTGAGTGAAGCAAGGGGCCGGGCGTATGAGGACCTCTACCAACGGTTAGACACGAAGGAAGGCGAAAGGGACATTTATAAGATGGCCAAGATCCGAGAGAGGAAGACGAGGGATGTTGACCAAATCAAGTGCATCAAGGACGGAGCAGATCAACTCCTGGTGAAGAACGAGGAGATTAAGCATAGATGGCGGGAGTACTTTGACAAGCTGTTCAATGGGGAGAGTGAGAGCTCTACCATTGATCTGGACGACTCCTTTGCTGATACTAGCAGGCTTTTTGTGCGGCGAATCCAGGAGTCGGAGGTCAAGGAGGCTTTGAAGAGGATGAAAGGAGGCAAGGCGATGGGCCCTGATTGTATCCCCATTGAGGTGTGGAGAGGCCTCGGGGACATAGCGATAGTATGGCTAACCAAACTTTTCAACCTCATTTTTCGGGCAAACAAGATGCCAGAAGAATGGAGACGGAGTATATTAGTACCAATCTTCAAGAACAAGGGGGATGTTTAGAGTTGTACTAATTACCGTGGAATTAAACTGATGAGCCATACAATGAAGCTATGGGAGAGAGTCATTGAGCACGGCTTAAGAAGAATGACAAGCGTGACCAAAAATCAGTTTGGTTTCATGCCTGGGAGGTCGACCATGGAAGCCATTTTCTTGGTACGACAACTTATGGAGAGATATAGGGAGCAAAAGAAGGACCTGCATATGGTGTTCATTGACTTGGAGAAGGCCTATGATAAGATACCGCGGAATGTTATGTGGTGGGCCTTGGAGAAACACAAAGTCCCAGCAAAGTACATTACCCTCATCAAGGACATGTACGATAATGTTGTGACAAGTGTTCGAACAAGTGATGGCGACACTGATGACTTCCCAATTAAGATAGGACTGCATCAAGGGTCAGCTTTGAGCCCTTATCTTTTTGCCTTGGTGATGGATGAGGTCACAAGGGATATACAAGGAGATATCCCATGGTGTATGCTCTTTGCGGACGATGTGGTGCTAGTCGATAAGAGTCGGACGGGGGTCAACAGGAAGTTGGAGTTATGGAGGCAAACTTTGGAATCGAAAGGTTTTAGACTTAGTAGGACTAAAACCGAGTACATGAGGTGCGCTTTCGGTACTACTAGGCACGAGGAGGAGGAGGATGTTAGCCTTGATGGGCAGGTGGTGCCGCAGAAGGACACCTTTCGATATTTGGGGTCAATGTTGCAGAAGGATGGGGATATCGATGAAGATGTGAACCATCGAATTAAAGCCGGATGGATGAAGTGGCGCCAAGCTTCTAGCATTCTCTGTGACAAAAGGGTGCCACAAAAGCTAAAAGGCAAGTTCTATAGGACGGCGGTTCGACCCGCAATGTTGTATGGCGCTGAGTGTTGGCCGACTAAAAGGCGACATGTGCAACAGTTAGGTGTGGCGGAGATGCGCATGTTGAGATGGATGTGTGACCACACAAGGAAGGACCGAATCCGGAATGATGATATACGAGATAGAGTTGGGGTAGCGCCAATTGAAGAGAAGCTTGTCCAACATCGTCTGAGATGGTTTGGACATATTCAGCGCAGGCCTCCAGAAGCCCCAGTACATAGCGGACGGCTAAAGCGTGCTGATAATGTCAAAAGAGGCCGGGGTAGACCGAACTTGACATGGGAAGAGTCCGTAAAGAGAGACCTGAAGGATTGGAGCATCACCAAAGAACTAGCCATGGACAGGGGTGCGTGGAAGCTTGCTATCCATGTGCCAGAACCATGAGGTGGTCGCGAGATCTTATGGGTTTCACCTCTAGCCTACCCCAACTTGTTTGGGACTAAAGGCTTTGTTGTTGTTGTTGTTGTCATAAATTGAAATTTTGCATCCATTTTGAAAAAAGTTCATTGATTTTTAAACAAAATATGAGAAAATAAAAAAAATCGCCGATTTTGGAAAAAAACCTGAATTTAGAAAAACTAAAAAACAACAAAATGAAAAGGAAAGAAAAGAAAGAAAAAAAGAAAACCCAAATAAAACCTCCCCGGAAATGACCAGCGAACCGGGATAAACCCGGTTTGGGAAGCTTCTGGAAGAAACCGAAGGATTTCCGCGACTGAAGAGAACAATAATAAAAAAAAAGTGAGAAAGCACTGGTTGTTCGATGGCGTGGTGGTTACTGTCGCTGGCGCTGAAGGAAGAGAGTTCGAGTTCGAACTCCAGTAGCGCACCTTTTTTGAACATTTTTTTTACACACGAAACAGAAATACATGGGCCGGCCCAGCTCATAGCGGAGTGTCGGCGAGATGTATGACGGCCTCGCCTGGACAAGAGCAAGATTGGGCCGGGCCAGCGCATGGGAGGCCAGAACCTTGTTTTTTTCTGTTTTTTTTTCATGTTTTTTTTTCATGTTTTTTGTTTTCTGTTTTGCTTTCTTTTTATTTTTTACTTTTGTTTATACTTCTAAATATATATATATTATAAAACTAATTACATATCTGGAAACATGTTAATCAAGCATTTGAAAAATCTTAAATGTGTATAGAAAAAATGTTTCTCATGTATACAAAAAAATTAAAATGTGTATGATAAAAGTTGATCATGTATTTAAAAAAATGTTAATCAAGCATTTGAAAATCTGTCAGAAAATAAGTGACTCAACTTTGTAATAACTTTAGTACTAAGTTAGTACAAAGTTTAGTCACTTATTTTGGGACGGGGGGAGTATTTGAAAATGTTAATCAGTAATTTAAAAAATGTTAAATGTATGTTGAAAAAATGTTTGTCATGTATACAAAAAAATACAATGTGCATGAAAAAATGTTGATCATGTATTGAATTATTGTTATAAACGTGTATGATAAAAAGTTCCTCATGTATATGAAAAATGTACAATGTGTATGTAAAAAAGAAGAGATGAAAAAAATGTATTAAATTTTTTTAATCATGTATTCAAAAAATGCTAAATGTCTATATTAAAAATGTTTCCCATCTATACAAAAAATATACAATGTGTATGTAAAAAGTTGATCAGGTATTTAAAAAAGGTTAATCAAGCATTTGAAAAATATTAGTAAAGTATTTGAAAATGTTAATCAGTCATTTTATAAATGTTAAATCTATGTAGAAAAATGTTTGTCATGTATATGGAAAATTTATACCAAAAAAATACAATGTGCATGAAGAAATGTTGATCATGTATTTAAAAATAGTTAAACGTGTGTGAAAAAATGTTCCTGTGTATACAAACAATGTACAATGTGTATGTAGAAAGTAGACATAAAAAATATGTATTAATTTTTTTTAATCATGTATTCCAAAATTGTTAAATGTGTGTGTAAAAAATGTTCCCGGCGTATAAAAAATGTAGAATGTGTATGCGAAAATTTGGCATCAAAAATATATTTTGAAATGTTTTGAATAATGTATTTGAGAAAAAAAATGGTCAACATGTACACAAAAAATGTAGAAGCTCACAGCCTAGTTAAGGCTGCGACCACATTACCTTATGATATGTATCCCCGAAAACATTTTGAGCTAATAAAGAGATCAAATGGCTAATCATCCAAGCAATGATTTTCCCTAAAATAGTGATAAATTCCAAGCAATGATTGGTATTCAGTTTCATCCAATCAATTCAATCTCATCAATGGATAACTCCGGCCAACTCAAGCAAAAAGGTTGTACTCTCTTTGGCTAGAGGATTAGTACATCATCACGGTATTTTCTGGAGAAAAAGAAGTGTTTTTAGCGTCTCACGTTCTACCTATCAAGTAGGAGTATCAGCCCATTCCTTCTCCTCCGTATATAGTTTGCAATGAGCTTTCATCCATTGTACCTCATGTGCTGAACACTAATCCACTTACCGAATCCTGAATGAATCCTCTTTTACCTAATTTAACCCGAACTACTGCAAAGCACTACTACCCAATGTAAAATAAATAAATGAAAAAGCCATTCCAGATTAACAAAAAAAGTGTAGCACAGAAACAAAGCTGATCCATATACTCATGCACAGGAGTCTTTGTCCACAGCGCTGGGCGCCTGTTTGAGCGGCTGGGACAATCAGCCACCAATCGCCATTGAGAGTTGGGTATATAAAGCCGTGCTGGTACGACGCATCATCCTGAACAAGATTAGTTAGGAGCACAATGTACATGCATGGTGGCACTTTAGCAGATTGATCAGGACCCCTTGGCCAGCCACCTAATATATATTGCAACAACTTGGATAAGTGGTTGGGAGAGAGATGAGAAGGCTGACTAATCAAGCTCTCCAACTCCAAGTTGATCCACGTCACACACGGTGTGCACATGATTATCTCTTTGATAAGCCGTTTCTTTGTTCGGTTACTATATACGGCAGGAAATTGCCAGGATAACAACATTTTGGAACCAGCTATGTCCCATCTTCAACAATATACGATGCTTACAAATGTGGGAAAAATATATAAAATAGTCTCTCAAAAATTGTCAAAATATTAGTTTGGTCTCTTAACTCTGATACCCGATGTTCTTGGATCACGAGTGTCAAAGCCATCCAGATTTTGCTCCTTGGACCGCATTCATCGACTTATAGGATGACATGGTGACAATTTAGGAAACGAGCCAACCCATGATAAAATTGCAAAAAAAAGGAAGAAAAAAAATGAAAGCTTTAGAGAGAACATAAATATTCCAATAAATATACAAGAGTTTTTATAACCTTTGTAGTAATACACAACAATTGTACATATTATTATTGTGTGGGGAACAATCATAAATAATGGTAATTATTTATTTTTAAAAGCTAGGGAGTTTTTTGAAAATATAGGAAGCCATGGAATTTGGTAAAGTTACTGTAGCTTTTTAAAATCTATCTCAACTTAAAAATGGTCATATATTTTAGTATATTTCTGGAATACTCTTATTAAAAAACTTTTTTCTTCTTATTGTCCTGTAATTTTCATAATTTTGTGTTTTATGTTCTTTCATGTAGATCGCCATCTTGAAATGTTTGATAACAATGTTTTCTCTTTATCAAAAGAAACTTTTTTTTCTTCAAAATCACTCATTTTGAATACATCTTCCACATTTTCTCTTCATATCAGTCAAATTCACGAAAAGGAAATTCCACTCTTTTCTATTTTCTTTTTCATTCTCCATTCTTTTGTCAAAATTTTATGCTGACTGAGTTGCCATATGAGCGAAAGCACACCCAAGTCAACAATCATTGTTAAAGCCGTTTCAATATAGCAATGACCAAATCTAATTTGTTTTTCTTTTTACATTTGATAGACCAAAAGAAACTCTAGTATACTACTTGAGAGACCAAATTTAGACCTCAACTATAGCTTTGGGATACACACCATAAGAAAGGTACATAAGTTTTCCTTTTAGATGTGTGAATGATTGAAAACAATGTGTATGTGCTGGAACTTTGAAAACGCTGACGAAAGTTATTTGGTTTGACATCACGGAAATGATGTATGTATGCAACTAACTAACATTCCCTACAGAGACCGATATAGATTAGGTTTGGTCGATTGAGATTTCCAGCAGCATGTTACTAGAAGGGGGGTAGTGTCCAGCTGGCTGGGCCAGTGCAATCAACTTGATGACTATATACTACTACCTCCGTAACTAGATATAAGATGTTTTTACAGTTCAAATTGAAAATTTTGAACTGTAAAAACATTTTATATTTAGTTATGGAGGCAGTATTAGATAACCAAGACATGTCGATACAAGAGAGAGGTGAGGAAACCAAGAAGATATCCTTGCAAGTTGCAAAACGGCAGCAAGCATATGCAAGTGGGCTAGCTTTTGGATACTGGACGCAACAACACTAGTGATCTAAATGCTTCTGGTTGGGATTTCGGCGGATCAAACGAAGCATCCAACGCGTGATAGGTCTTGCTGAGCAGACGGTGTTTCTGTTTTCGGAAAAGATAAGCTTAAACATTTCCCATTCGAATAAATTTCAAAGAATTTCACGACTCTGTTTCCCCTGCTCTAGCGACTGGATAGTATTTTTCATTTTCGGGAAATTCAAGTTAGTCACTTTTGTATTGAAGAATTTTTAAATTATTCACAAGCCTCCCTGCAAAAAAAGGGAAGATAAGTAGTATTCGCAAGTCGATTTCCATGATCTAGCAAATACCAGTAAAATGCACAGAACCATTAATTGCGGCGTGATTGGCTGTTTGCCGCCACTTCACAATTTTTTGATGAAACAACACCAGCGAAAACGTTATTTTTTCACCAAATGCACTGACTGCTCGCCGAGCACGTTTGGAACGGATTATGCCTGATGGGCGGGCCCTATCTGTCATAATCCGGGTCTAAACGCGCTCAGCGAGAGTCAATGCATTCGGTGAAAAAAAATAGTGTTTTTGCGTGTGGTTTTTTGTCAGAAATCGTAAAGTGATGGCAAACAGCCAATGACGTCGCAATTGTGATGGTTTTGTGCTTTTTACTCAGCAAATACGGATAAGTCCTCATGAAGTCATGAGTTTTGGCAATGTTATGCTCCCTCTGTTTCTAAATATAAAACCTTTTAGAGATTTCAATAGGGACTACATACGGATGTATAGACATATTTTAGAGTGTAGATTCACTCATTTTGCTCTGTATGTAGTCCATATTGGAATCTCTAAAAGGTCTTATATTTAGGAACGGAGGGAGTAGACTACTCTAACTCCATGGAGAATCCACAACTTTTTTGGAAAGGAAATTTACTTGTATGTGGAGTTTTGATTTGTACAATGAGAATTATCCAAAGTGGATTTTGTGCTCTCAAGCTCTTTTGCACCATTTAGTTTAGAATAATGAAAAAAGAATTCACAAAAATCTAAAATAAATCTGTCATGCGCATATGTCAGTGTACTATGTATCAGCAAATTTTATGATAGAATATGCTACTGTTTGTTCTTAACAAAAATACAAATAAGTGAATATAATAGCAACCATTTATGCACTGTTTTTTTTTCTTTTCACGGTGGTGAAAAGAACATGAGGTTTTGCACCAACTTTCACAACTATTTTTTTTAGATCATCAGGGGATTTGGACTTTGGAGAGCCCTCCCGTATCCATTAGATGAAACCAACAAGATTCACAAAGTTCTGTGTTCCTTTCGCAACTGCAGTGCATATATGTGTGATTTCTTTTGAGAATTTTGACAATGCAGGATGTTTTGAGAATGCATAGGTTGAGAATTCCTTGGAATAAAAACCAATGATGCAAAACAGAGCTTAAGTCTTACCAAAGGTACACACACAACCGGATCACACTGTATCTAGTATCCAACAGAAAAACTTGCCCAAAACTAAACGACGGAGACCAATATGACTGAATTATAAGTTTATAACTAATGCGGCAAGTAGGAACTAAGGGCACCCTTTTTTTTTGGAAGTAGAAGGAAGAGTAGCTGCAGGGCTCATTCATCATGCATGCCAATCCAAGCAAGCCAGCCGCACATCGCCTTGCACTTGTAAAATGAAGTGGGAAGAACACATGTGAATTTGAGAAAGCAGGTAGCGGCTTGGACGTATAAAAGAGGAGATGCATTTTTGACTGGACAAAACAGGAGATGAGTAGTTATGCATACCTCATTCGATTGGGAACATTTCAACCGGATGATCGATGACCATTTTAATAGTCATAGGTGTCGTCATCTCCCATGCTTCTCATTTCCTCATCGCTATCAGCCTCTAGATTGCACTCCCCAGAAATAAAAACTCTGGGATGGTTGGGATGGACACTTGCCTCGTTCCGGATCACAGCGGCTGCAGCCATGGATTCAGAATATGTGGCATCCTCAAGGTGAACATATACTCTTGCTTCTCTGAGATAAAGAAAATGCCCGATGCCTAGGTAGAATCCATAAGTTGTCGCGGTTGACACAAGGAATGGCAGCTCAAGTATCTCAAGCTTTGGCATAACCCCTTCAACGAACATAAAATATGCCCCACTACCCCTCTTGCATTTAAGGACAAACTCCTTCACATTTGGGAAACCTTGGATTGTAAGCCTTTCTTTTGGGTTTGATTTGAACCACAGTTCCAAACAAAGTAGAGCAGGCAGCTTCCCAAGCATGCACAGATTCTCCTATGTTACTTCAAACAAATTGATGTTTAGGTATGCCAAACTGGCAAGTTCAATCCACTTTGGAGTTTTCAGGAAATAGTAGCTGGTAGTCATCCGAAAACTTTGCAGGGAAGATGGCAAAGGGGACCAAGAATCTAAGAACTCAAGGGGACTTGAATCACTACTGTATATCCATAAAGACTCTAGTTTGCAAGTGCCAAGCTTGCACAATATGGAGAGTAACATCTCTTCATTTCTTTTGTACTCGTCAGATCCTCCACTATTCAAATCTAGATGGAGTTCACTCAAACCGACCAAGCTCCCGAGCTCCTCTATGGCACCTATAGAACTCATGGTAATATCTAACCCTGAGACCACTCGTAAGTTCCTCATGTTTTCAATCCCTTTTGGTATTTGTGTTATGCCAACAAGTAGAACCTGCAGTTTAACAAGCTGAACAATTCCAGCTGGCAACTCTTGTATGTTTGTCCTTCTAAGATCTAGCGTCTCTAGATCATGTAGCATCACAATTTCTGATGGTAGCTTTGATATGTCACTGCCCCCAAGGCCTAGGTACTTTAATTGGAATAATTTGCTCATACCAGTCATATCATACTCCCCCAAACTAATACAATCCTTCAAATCCAGTACACGTAAAGTTTCAAACTCAGAAAGGCCGGGAAGATGTTTGATGCAGCATGGGCCTGTTATGGTTAGAGATCGAACATGGCGTAGATTTTTACTCGCCAATATTGATGCAAGATCCTGGTCAATGTGTTGTATCGATAGTCTTCGAATGTAACCATGAGAATTTTCCCAAACTGTTTGTCCACCGTTTACCACGGTGATGAAGTTCTCTTCAGCAGATTTTGATATGATGAGTTCAAGCATCATGTCATGGACTCGACAGGCACGAGCCTTACCATCATAGCCAATGTCTAATGGTTGAACCATGCTTTTGTTAATAAGCTCGTAAAAGTTGTTCTCCGCAACTTCTTGCAAGCTCTGTCCACGCTCTTCAGAGATAAAACCTTCTCCTATCCACCGCCATACTAGTCTTTCTCTCTCAATTACATAGTCCTCTGGAAAACTACTTAAATACAACAAATAAGTTTTGAGATTGGGTGAAAGAACATTGTAGCTTAGAGATAGTATGCTATTCATTCCCTCTAGACTTTTGTTTCGACTTAGATCAGAACCAACTGACCTTTTCACCTTCTCCCACTGTTTCTTGTCAACTGGTATGTTTGCCAATAAACCAGATATGCTGATAATTGCCAAAGGTAGCCCTCCACATTTTTTCAGGATTTGATTTGAAACTTCTTTCAACATTTCAGGACAGCAATCTTTAGAGCCAAAAACTCTTTTGAAAAACAATCTTCTAGAGTGAGAAGGACTTAGAGGTTCGATGTCATAGATGCGATCATCACCACCTGAACAACACAAGCTTGCTACTTCAGAAATTCGTGTGGTAGTTATAATTCTGCTAGCAGAATTATTCTCCGGAAAAGCACACTTGATAGCATTCCACGCAGATATAGACCAGATATCATCAATGATGATGAGATACCTAATAGATATAGTAGATAGCATCAACCAATTATGATAAGAAATACAACTAGAAAAAAAGCATATAATGAAACTCCAAGATTGTAGATGTATACTTCATGCACCGAAGTATAGTTAATTAAGTGCACCAGGCACACCGCTTGAATAGATGTATCAGGTTCATTTCATTGCAATGTTTACCTATAAGGCTATAACTAGATCTCATTGCAGGTTCATGTTTTAAGTTCTAAAAATAAGATACCTGCCTCTATCTCTATTCCACAGAATATTACCCTTTATTTGGAAACCATTGTGATATTAACTGCAGGCACTTCTTAAGCTGGCTCATTAAGTAGCAAAGGTTCAGACTTCGGAAAGGGTTGTTTGCAATTTTTGTCCTATATATTATTTCTTGATGGACGAGAACATATTTTCAGGACAGGGCCTTCCAATTTTCTAAACCAGAAATCATATCGGTAAAATTACAGATCTAATAAGGCAACAAGAATTGGCATCTTATAGCCAGGTTTTGAAACGAAAACTTTACCCATGGTAATTTATGACTACCTAGGTGCTACAATATGTGCAAAAATAATAGTGGAAGCACTAAAAACTACCTGAAATGATGAGAACTATGCATGTGACATGCTGTGGGAATGGGTAAAAGCTTATATCACCTCTTGTCTTTTAGCAGCTCTCTCAGCCTTGCAATAGATGTCATTTCATCCCAAACGTCGATGTCTTTTATGAATCCAGCCGGGCAAGGCATTTTGTAGATCACATCCTTGATAATCTTCTTTATATCCGGCTTCTGCGAGACTGATATGAAAGCTTGACAGTGATAATGCCCCTGAATCTTGCGATAGACCTCATGTGCTAGAGTTGTTTTTCCCAATCCACCAAAACCAACAATAGATAACACCCTGCGATGACGCTTGGTCGACCTGTCTTCTTCCATCATCCACTTGGCCAGATCATCTCTTGGACCATCAATGCCCACAAGGTGTGCTTCCTCAGCAAAAAGAGCAGACAGCCGAGGATCCACGGCTGCATGGTTGGAGGAGGTACTACAGGCAATATCATCGAGCTTGTAACTGCTCTTAAGCTCTTTCACTTGCTTGACGCGAGCCTTCAGATCGTCAATTTGGTTGGCGATTCCACGCCGAGACCCAAGTGTCTTTAGACGGCGAGCAGTCTTGCGAAAGAAGTCCTTGAAGCTTCCATGACGCCCGCCACTGCCAAGCTGGTGAATGAACTTGTCGACACAATCTTCGATGTCATAGGCCAGCTCTCTCACCAGCGATATCCATGCCTTCACTTGGACATCTGGATCATCTAGCATGGTGTACTTCTGGACCGCAGCATGCATGCTAGTCAGCTCAGATTTGAGGGAGCGGATCTCGTGGCGGACCCCTTTCAGGCGGCCGCACTCACCGGCGAGCAAAGCGGTGAGCTTCACCAGCAGGGGACCCAACGCGCCCAGTGAAGCGCTCACCACCGGCGCCATCGATCCCTTTCTCGCTCTATTCCTTGTGTTCTGCACTCAATCCCCCGTTTGTGTGTGTGATGGGATGGAGAGGGCTCAGACAAGAGGAACCCAGATGACCAAGCAATAGGAGCATACCAAGACCAGTTCCAAGCTTCTCCTTGTCTCACATAACGATGGCCGGCATGTGCATTTGGTCAACACACCTCGCGCGCTACTAGCATGTGTGCACCAGGCAACTGGAGCTGGGTCTGAGTAAGTTAATAACAACTTATGTCAGGTCACAACAGGTAGAGAGAGCCTCGTTAGCAGTAATGAATTCAGGTTAATTATAAAACCGAGGCAAAACTTTTGGCCCTCAAGCGTTCATCTCGATAGCCACAGCCACTCGTACATATTATAGTTAGACTTTGTTTTACGCGCTGGGTGCGCATACGCGAATCTCACACAAGCATCATAGCTGGATTCAAACCTCGATTAGTCAACGGTGACAACTGTACACTAGCAGCATTTAGATTAGGACAGGGGTGAAGGGCTAATGCATCGACTTTTTCAGCACCTAAATTGGATTTTGTTTTTTGGCTGAGATCATGTATGTAAGCCTCTGCTTGCCTTTCAGTTTTCGCCATCCAAATTCATCCCCTCCTCTAGTCACCTTCTCTAAAATAATACTAGTGCATATTCACAAACACCCTATATCAGATCCGGATTCGAATCGGGTCAACAAACCAAGATTGTTTCTGCTATGATGTGCCTTAGGCTGTTTTATGTTGCGGAGAATAAAACCAGCAGCTGTCTAGAGAGAGAATAGTGGTTTCAAAAAGTATTTTGTTAATACCTGTCGATGCATTATTAGCAAGGAGCTTCTTCAAGACTGGAGATGCGGCCAATTTTAAGCTAACGCTTAAGGCAGCGCTAGCCAACGCCACTTCCATTGGATTGCAGCGTTTATTTTTTGGGTGTATATGCCTACGGAGGGGAGTTTTGTTTGTTTTGTGGATGCGCAGATCTTGGGTGCGGAAAGACAAATTATGGGAAACAAGTAAAGAACCCTAAAGGCAGACTTCTCCTTGTCTAAGGTGAGGGTCACTAGGCTGAAAAGAGTAGGGGTGTTTCTAGGTGTGTATGGAGATGAACAAGTAGACAATCTATGAAACAATTTCCCCTCTTTTTTTTCCTTTTTTGGGTGTGGAATGGCCCAAATAAAGTGATAGATAGATGAAAAACCTGTTGGAGTAGGAAATCACAGGATAAATTAGTCAACTGCATGGAACAGAGATAAGAAAAAAGAAACCTACTGGCATGTGTGTAGACAATGGCAAAAACCAAGGATAATATTTTGAGAGTGGGTAATGACCTGAATAAATGATAGATGAGCAATCAAAGTGCTTCTGGATCGCAGGTAGAAACAACCCGTGAATAAGCAATGGATGAACACCTGTTGGAGTGAGAAATCATGAGATAAATTAGCCAGTTGCAATAAGGAAGATAATAAACAGAACCCTACAGCCAGATTCGTAGAGGAAAACAGACGAGAATAGTGGTCAGCTTACACAGTTGAAGAAGTGAGAAGCAGCGTTGTAGGAGCCAGCGCAGCGATGAGGCAAGGTTGCAGGAAAGGCAGATAGTAGGAGCTAACAATGCTGTGTTGCAAGAGAATGAGAGGCAGAAATCCCCAAACAGCAGGTCAACAAGGCTATAGCAGATCTGATCCAACTACTTGCCCTTTTTTTAAGTTTAGCTGATCTGGACTTGCTAATAAACTAACTGATTGATAATTGAAGTACTAGCAGAGGACAACATTGTGTGACCAAATCCAAACAACCAGTTGGTAACAAAACTTTTTTCTTTTTGTTCACCATCGCTGGATCTTCTGGCTCTTCATGTTCCACATGCAGAGAAATCATGAGAAAACAGGATCTCCTTCAAACTGCCCCCATATATTACATACTAAAAAAGGAAGGGATTTTGTACAGCCCTATTACTTTCGAGTTACTATAGAAGTGTACATGCAGAATTTGCAGAGTGCTTGCTTCTAGGTCTTCCACAAGGAAAGTAGCAAATTTGTTGCTAATGCACTGATCTATGTATCACTAAATATATAGTACTCATCACTGATATATCAGCCAGCTTTGAAAAGAATGTACATACCTAAGAAATAACAAATAACTTTTTGTAGTTTCAACCAGCACATGCGGACAGTTGAGCTATCTGCACGCACTAAGAAACATCTCTCGTTTCATATGGCATTTGGAGCTGAAACATCTCTCGTTTCATATGGCATTTGGAGCCGTAACATCTCACCTTTCCAAATCTGTTAGTGCTGTTCCACGGTCTCCAATGTAGCCACACAGTACACAGTAGGTGACTGAAATAAGAACGGATAGGCAATCTGACAAACGTTTCGTATTTTCTTCTTCTGTTAGTCCTTCCTTGTCTAGCATTTTTCTCTTCCTAGGGTTTGGTTGCCATCAACAAGCAGCTATTGTATTGATCTCACGTCTGACAATTGTGGATAATAACACTTCATGTCATTCCCTGATTTACCCACTGAATTACTGTCTGTCCTACAAACCTAGAAGCAGAAAACACGAAAGCATGCCTCTGTAAAGTCCAGCATATATAATTAAGATATCAGAAATTCCTTTAAAGCGAGAGAATATGATATACCGGAAAGCAAATTTGGGTATCATTAATTGGTGGTATAAAGTAACCAGGGAGTCTCCGTTGGCAGGTATCTATCGATCCAACTACACAATTAACGCGGGCGAGAATGAATAAACCCACTGGGGTATGGACAAGGCGGATGGGAAGTGGATCTTATCTATCACCTGGGAGAGATGCCAGCCGGTCAACAAGTCAATAGTAGATCTGATCCAGCAACTTGCCCTTTTTAAGGTTTGCTGACTGGACCTGCTAATAAACTAACTAGTAACCAATGTGGACAGTGGACACAGCTCACCAATCGATAATTAAATTACAGAACGTAAGCTAGACGCATCTTTCATGTTATGACAGTGTCACATAATGGAGTATTTTGTACCAAAATCTTCAGCAGCCAATACATAACTCTACAGAATTAGATCAGTAGTAGAGAACTATCCCAATACAACACCATTGTGTGACTAAATACAAAGAACCAGTTTGTAACCCCTGAAGCATCACGAGTTAGAATCCCATTCTTCCCCTTACCATGCATGCAAGAGTGGAGAACAACCATCATGGTGGTGATCAGGTGGACATGGTGCCAGCCCATCAAAATCTGTTTTTTTTTCTCTTCATCGCCATTACTGACTTATGCTTTCCATGAACCATCCTCACAGATCTGAAAGCTATGACCAAGAATAACATATGACCCCACTGAAGCTCAACCTGCACGGAAATGTAACATGATCTCCTTCAAATTGATCCATATGCTACATATTCAAAAGGAAGGGATATTGTACAGCTGAATAGCTTCTGAACTACTATGGAAGTGTACAGAATTTCACGGAGCGCTTGCTTCTAGGTCTTCCACAAAGGAAGTGGTAAGTTTCTAGCTGATGAACTAGTGTACGTACCACTAAATATATAATAGGCATCACTGATATAACAGCCAGCTTTGGAAAAAATTACATACCGGAACTAGCATAGGCGGACAGCTGAGCTATCTGTATCCTGTACCTCAGCCTGAACCACCTGTCTATCTGATTTTTCATACGGTAACAGTTCACTTGGTTTCCCAAATGAATCTCTGTTGTAGGCCAGCCTGATTCATCAAATTAACATTAGTCCGATAATCAGCTAAATGATTTCTACCCAATGGCGTGTAGTATCCTACCTATTCTGTAAGAAAGGAGGAGTACAGTCTATCCTGACGTCGACTCTGAGGAGTCATTATCAATGTTGCTAGTGCGCACAATTATAAATAATCAGAGGCAAGTACCAAAAAAGAGACAAACTAATGCAAGTATGAATGCCACTAACCTCTTTTGGGGACAGCAGCATGGTTCCAGAAGGCTTGAGGCTCTGAATAAGCATGCCCGTCAGTCAAGTAGTCCACCAAAATAATCAATATATCAGAAAGTCCTTTACAAGGTACCTCTTCAGGGCATAGACAAAAAGAATAAAACTCGGCGAGTGAGAATGTGGCAGGAAGGAAATTTAGATATCAATCATCGGTATAAATAAATCATTGGTGCAAGGAAGGAGATCAAGTTCATCCAGTAGCTAGTACTGTAGAAAAGCCCTGCCTAAACATACAAGAACCCACCCAAAAATACAGTCCCCACAAATAAATACTGGACACAGTGAACACAATCTCAACATAGTGAAACCTTCGCATTGTGATCCGAGTCATACGGTACAACGCAACCTTGAGACTAGCCAGGGTTTGCATCTGGCCCTATCCTGCTCCAGCATTAGGATTATACAGTTGCTGCACCTACTCCACTCCTTTGTTGACCCAATCAACATGGGTAGTACACAGCCGTTGGGCACATGACACATCGATACTCAATGTAAAAATTAAATTAAACTCCTGTTCTTGTATCATCAGGCAAAAATAAGGGCAGCATCCGAATGGACCCAGCATTGCTGAATCAGCCCTGTCTCACAGGTTTCACTCTTGCAAGCAAATGGAACCGGGCAGATGAGACATGTGTTGCACTAAGGAAGACGACAGCTCAACATGCTCACAGATCAGCACAAAGATATGCAGTGTGAAATGTGAATGCGTCAATCAAATTTCCGCATGGGGGAGCAATCTGTTAGCAATATTGGGTTTCCGCATGGAGACCCAACATTGTTGTATCAGCCCTGTCTCACAGGTTTCACTCTTGCAAGCAAATGGAACCGGGTAGATGAGCCCTGTTGCCCTAAGAAAACGAACATATACAGATCAGCACAAACACGCACAGTGTGAAATGTGAATGCATCAATGAAGTTTCCGCATCGGTGAACAATTTGTCAACTCTGCAAATGAAAAAAAATGGCCCTGCTACCAAGCCGATTTTTGATGTACTATGATGGTTTCAGATTAAAGCTATCAAGGCGAGTTTCTGCATCCGTGAACTAGGGAACAGCTCGGCCCACGCGGCGACCCTGCCTGCCCGGATAGGCGTCGTGCTCGCAGATTCAAATAGTGGCCCGCCGTCGACCGCTCGACGCTTCAGGCGCCGCAGGCGACAGGGGCCACCCAGCATGAGCCCTTGCATCCCGACCACCACCATCTCAGCGGGCAACCCCTCCCGATTCGTTGGACAGGAGGCGGCATTGTGGGGCTAGAGGCGCTGGTTGAGGACGCAGGCAGAGGTCGGTGGGGGCCGCACAAGAGAGAGAGAGAGAGAGAGGAGCTCCGCCGGTGCCGATTTGCGGCGGAGACGCCCAGGAGCGAGAGTGACATTGACCTTTTTTTTTTTCAAGCACACAACGAGAGCGAGAGCGAGAGCGAGAGTGGCCTGAGTACTAGGCTAAGCCCAGGTGGCCCAACCGTGTAATGTCAAGTGTGTTTGTCTCTTGGCATTTTAAGCCCATCTTTTATATTTAGTTTAAAAAAAAGGTTACTCTAAAAAAACTTTGTAAAAGGGCAATATGAATCTCCGCTGTTCTAAAATTTTAGGTTAACAAACCAGGTCGATTGTTCTACTCAGATCCAAAGTTTTGCAAAGAAATGATATTCGTGATAATCTTGGCGAAAAAAACAATATCGGACCTCCAAATTGCTTCAAACATGTTTTTTTATAGCACGGAATTTTTAATTTTTGCCCAGATACCACGGATACCATTTCTTCCCAAAACTTCACACGTGGTTAGAACACTCAACCATGTCTGTTACAAAAAAAATTCAGGATTGTTTGATTTGTTTTTCTATTTTTCTGATTTTATTGTTTATATGAGGTGCGTGTGGGCCCATGTTCCAAAACTATGACCACTAATTCCTTGATGCTCTACCTATTGTGCATGGCTCGGCCTCTCGTCCAGGTATTGGTTGAATAGCAGGGGTTGCTTTCCCCGGGCAATACTTGTAGTCTATGTGTCTTCTCCCTAAAAATCCCGGTGCCCTAACTCAGTACCGTCTTTAGACTTCTCACAGTGGATATTATCCTAGACTTCAGTACAGTACTAACCAATTGCATATTATCATAGGCTAGGAGAGAAGTGCCTGCCTCAACTAGCCATACATTGGTCAGTGTACATCCATGTTTTGGTCAATGTAACCTGTGAGCTACGCAAGTACATATCATTTGTACTTATGTGCCATGCAATGGATTCACAACCTAGTAATTTATTTAATTTACTTTGCCTAAGTCACGTGGACAAGGCATTATCAATTATATTCTACTCAGTAGTTAATTAACCATTCCAAGAGGATGACATGGTGTATAAATCCATACTTTACCTATTCTAGCAATAAGATGTCGCTACTTTCAAAACCATAATTTGATAGGATAGGATGCACTAATCATTTATGCATATTGAACTATGAGTGAATATATCATGTATGGGCATTTTACCCCCGACTAATACTAATTGGATGCTAAATATTGTACATTGACACATGTTTTGTAGGGGAATGCGACCGAAAACAAAAAATTTCGGTACAGCGAGCACGCCCAGGATCACTATGAAGACTGCATACAAGCTTTGATCTGATCCGTACCGACTCGAAGTGCAGCGGAAGAAGAGTCGGTGTAGATCGTCGGTGCAGATCCCTGCAGCTAGGATTTACAACCTCCCAACCGCAAGGATGTACTCCCTCGTCGGACAGCTCTTCGGGAGGCGGTCGGACAGTCCCTCGGACGATGTCGCGGACAGCCCTTCGGGAGGACTCTCGAAACCCGAACGGAATCTCGGACAGCCCTTCGGGAAGACACCCGAAACCCGAACGGAAACTCGGACAGCCCTTCGGGAGGACACTCGAACAGCCCCTCGGGCAAAAGATCGAAACTACGAACTCTCTACGGGGTTGCACACATACGGTGTTAGCTATCCGGCAGGGCTTCGCCGTCTAGAGCTAGTTCCTGCCGGAACCCAGACAGCCTTTCGGCTCTACGAAACTATTTCGTGGGAGGGAGAGAGAGAGAGAGAGCCAGACGAGCTTGGCATGTGTATGAGAGCAAGGATGAGTTTTGGGGCAGCCCCCTCACCTCTATTTATAGGAAAGCCAAGGGGTAAAGTTGGCATTCAAAAATCCCAAAAGTACCCCCACTTTATGCCTTTTCACAAAAGAATAAAGCAAAGAAGGATGGCAAGTGGAGCTCCAAGGAGCCCCACCTCCCTTGGCCGGCCACTCTTGGGGGCCCCCCCATGAGGGGGCTTCCTTGGCTCCCAAGTCCTTCTAGAAGCCTTTTGGAAAATATCCCAAAAGGTGCTTTCCAAAAAATATCCATAAAGCACTTTCACTATTCACAAAGACATTTTCCTGCGTCCGTTAAATCCCAAATTATTTCTGTGTGCCTAGAATAATTCCAGTACCCACTAAAACAATTTTGAACGCATTCCGAAACAATTCCGGAACAATGTTTCTTCAGCGAAAAGAAACCAAAGCGGTTCCGGCTGCTCCGGAACATTTCCGGTTTTTCTCTCCGGAAAAATTCCAGAAGTTACCAGAACAATTCTAGCACCCTCCAAGAATTTCCAGGCGTGTGCCGGAACCAATTTGACTTAATGGAATACCCTGAAACAACTTTTCAATTTCACCGAAACTATTCCGGTGTTCTCTCCGGAACGTTTCCGTTTCGTCCGAAACTTTTTCGGTGATTTTTTCTCAGACTCCCCGTCTAGTATTCATCAGATAGATGACCCTTAAGCGTGTGACCCTATAGGTTCGGTGAAGTATAGACATGACCCGGAACACTTCCGGATCAATTATCAACATCGGAGCCGTGGACACCCATATTGACCCCTATACCCACACGAATGAATATTCGAGTGAACCTCCAGTTGCAGCGTGCTATTCCTGTTGCTTCACGATATATTACAAACACCCGAGGTGAGATTTTCTGCATCCCCGTGGATCAACAACTTGTCCACTATGCAAGTTACCTCGTTACCGATTTTGTTCTCTTTTCTCGTTTCCGTGTTTCGGCATCCCAGTGATCAAATCACAATGTGTCTGGCCAGACGATGATGGATACCGTAATACCGAGAGGGCCCGAGAATATCTCTCCATCGTCGGAGGAGCAAATCCCAATCTTGAGCTATCTCGTTTCTTGTCATACTTTTCCGTGAACCCGTAAGCCGCCGTAATAGCCACCCAGTTACGGATGACGTTTAACAAACCCCAAAGTTCACGAAGCAAGTACGAAGGAACTCGATACTCTCATGGTCTAAGGAATTATGCAAACATTAACTATCTCTGTGTTATTTACCATTAACTTGTGACGAATGTATCTTATAGCATACCATCAATTCGGGTCGATTCAACACAAGTGTTCTACTAACATTGTGCCCTCAAAATTGCCGGCATAGACATGCCCATGATCAGGAAAACATGATCATCATGCAATACTTGAGCCAGTCATAGAGGCATGACTAGGAATACATTTTCCGTTTATTATACCACACGTGCACATGAGTTTCCCTCCGAGCCTCGTGGTTATTGTAGACTCGAGAATCATTGCAGTTATAGCATGGAACATAAACATTCATTACAAACTCGGAGATACAAAGTAACTGTTATTACTGTCTCTAGGGCATATCTCCTACATATTTTGAGGCCTATTGATTACAAAAAGATAATAGAATTGGTAGAACAAGGACTATGACCAAACTAAGTATTTTTTTAGAAGAGCTTTGGCTCAGAATCTAAGGGAATAATAAGCTATTACAAGAAAATGATTGTGTGCTTGGTTTTCAATTAAAAATCAAAGTAAGAATTATTAAAAAGAGCACTTCAAGAAGATTCGTTGGCATGGTCTCCGTTCTCGAGTTGACGTCATGTTGGATGCCCTTTTGTTGATTCCCCCTTTGAATACCTTCCGAAGGTGAGGTTTCTGGCATTGTTTAGTGAGGTGGAGCCTCTCTGTTCGTCATCCTTCAGATCCAATTACACGGAGTGAAAATAATTGTGGTGCCAAGTAGTATGACCGCGGGTATGAACATGTGCGCTTGTACCATTGGTCATCTTCTCTTCTACATCCTCCAAGCAATGTGGGTTTTCCTCCCGTGTGTCTCTCTCTTCATACAGAACGTTCCTCTAACATCCAATCAACATATTCCTTTGACATCCAATCAACATATTGGAAAAATACAGTTCATGAGGGGGAGGGGGGCCATTGCCCCCTAATCCTAATTGCTTTATTTTCTTTATTGTGGTTTTGCTCATTTTCACGCAGGCCGACTGAGGCATCTAGTCGGTGATCGAGAGGTTCTTGAAAACCTGCATGGAAACCTATTCAAGGATTACAATTACTCCTACTACTGGCACAATGACACGGAACCATGTGGGCAGTGGCAGTTCCTGCGATCAGAATGGTCGTGTCACAATAATCAAGCTTGTGGGCTTGGGGAATGTTGGTAACCTGTCGTCAAGTGTCTCCAAACTTGATGCACTATAGGAACTAAACATAGGGTTTGGTGGCATGACAAGTCTCAGCCAAATGATTCAACTTAGGATTGTTTCGCCGGCCTCCCTAGCCTTGTATATCCCGACATCGATGACATCACCAAGCTCAACTATTCAATTGGGGGGGGGGGGGGGGGGGGGGTAGGCTCCCTGCAAACCCCAATTTCTGACCGCGAGAACTGCAATACCTATCCATATATAGGTCAGTCCGGCCTCTTATGTGCCATACCAGAGTACCTTGGGTTGATCAAAAGCCTCAAGTTACTATTGATCAGCATCAACTCCATTTCTGGTTCGATCCCAGCCACTTTTAATGGTGGCAACATTTAACGCCACAGGACCGACACTATGCAGTGCTATCACCTCTGATAGCACCCGCATAATATTGATCGTAGGACGCCCACCAAACGTGCACGTCGCAACATATACAATATGCAAGTGGAATTGGTAAATATCATAACACAAACCACGGAAGAATCCATAGCAACAATTTATACATCAACTTTGAAGAGTCAAATTTAATAAACGAATGTATTACAAGGGTCATATGAACAATATACAAATCACAACGAAAGCGAAATATAGCTTACACATGTAAAATTTAACAAATGCCTTAAGAAGTCTTTAAAGAAAAGCAAATGCTGTCTATATCCCTGCCCAAGCCATTGTCGGAGGGATAACCAAGCTATTGTCGTCTGTCAACAAACCTATTTTCAAAATGGTACCATCTAATTTGCAGCAATTCTGGATCAAAGAAAAATTGACAATAGAGCGTGCTGGTCTCCCAAGAGAAAAATAAGATTCGATTTCCTTCTAACTAGCAATACCATCACTTCGACATGGTCATACAAATCATCGGTGGTCATCAACAACCTACTTTTCATTGTCGTGCCGAGAATTAAAACACTGACTATGATGATGCATGGTAGGAGAAGGCCATATTATGTTGTTCATCGGTATTTTCCAGCATAAGAAAGTGATCAAAACTATCAAAATACCAAGCTGCGGTATAGTATGCTGTTCATCTATATTTTCTACCATAAGAAAGTCGCCGCGCTGCACAACCCTTTGTTAGATGTACTGTATGGCAATATTGGGTGCTCACCTCTATGGCCCACCACTAGGAAAGCCCGACTTAGTTTGGTGCGCTATACGTTACCAAAACACGCATAGAGGCCCAATGGATGTTTGGCATTGGCTATGGTGTCAGAATGCATGACGGAGAAGGCCAAGGTAACAAAGTTAACCAACCAATCTTGGCAAATTTTAAATTCACCTCTCTTTCACGAAGAGAGAATAATGGCATATAAGAAGAAACTTAAAAGGAGAATGAATTAAATATGCACTCATATTAATTCACTAACCAATCATTAAAAATAATATTTTCAAGCACCATTTTAGCTACCTTTAAACTGGACATCTATATGAGCGATCAATATTTAGAGGTGGCACTAAATTTAGACATCATGATAAGGCAACACTTTTTTTAATTAAGATAAGTATCAGCCATGCATCTTTAGAAGCAGAAATAAAATTGGACGTTTATAGAATACCTAACATGAACAATTAATATTTTCTATAATATTCAGCGTTAACGCCAACAATCTTTTCAAATAAATATGAACCATGGAGCAAGCATTTGATAGTTGTACAATCATCGGTTCCACTTATAAGGATACCACACAATATATCCGATTCTCAATGGTCAAGTACACGAGGAATAGTGCTCAAGAGCTGGTGCTACTTTCTTTCGTTCTCGTGGTGTGTTCTGCGTATCTTGGATGTGCACATGGTAATTAACAAATCAAAATTTGTTTTATTTTGGCACCTTGTTGTTAAAAAGACTGCATTGGATTAACCAGAAAACAAACAAACAAAAAATTATGCCACGAAATGGACACGGACACAGTGATCCAAAACGCAGCGAACTGTTTGTCTCTCCGGTAAACCTAATTTCGCACAGCGCCATGCTCGAGATACAATCATTGAAACGGCCCATCTTAGGCCAATCAAAATCTTATATTCGCACTTGACGCAAACAGACCAAAAATTTGGAAAATTACACACTTTTTGTTTGCACTTTGACACACACAGAATGCCATGCCTTGTGTAAGTCTCTCGGTGACACAAGGGTGTGTCGTTTTGCCAAACAAAAGTGTGTCGTTTTATCCAATACCCCATAAACGGACTGAGTGACACCATGGGCTCATCCAATAGTAAGTAACTAGAGAGAGTTAGCTAAGATGACCCGTATATAGGCTGGACTTTTAGCCGAAACATGATTGAACTGACGCGAGCCTGTTAGTCGACATATACATTACACGTCACGTAAAGGCCACCTAAGAGCAGAACAACTCCTTCCAGCAGTTCCATCAGTAGTCTGGTCAGATGCAAATGCCTCCTCTGCTTGTTTGCACCTGTACGAGTTCAGCAACAGCACCCTCCCAAGTTCAGCAGAGTCAACCTGTGCAGCAAGCAAAATGCTCACTACTCAGAGTCAGCAGCAGACAACAAATAAAAAAGTTCTCAAGCAGTATAGGAATTCACTGCCGCTGGATACAAAGCTTGGAAATCAACCAGCCACACAAACATAGTAAGTGCCTTTCAGACTGTAACTAAGCGCCCCCAGATTAGGCTGTGATCGAACTTTGGAATCTGCCAAACACCTAATCCTTGATTGCCCCTTTGCAAAAGAGGTGTGGTTCAAAGCCAGTGCTGATTTCCCACTTGCTGCTCAGGCTGCAATGAGTGCATCTTCTAGTTTGTCATGGTGGAGCAAGGTAAGAATCCTGAAGAAAAAAGGAAGAGAGTCTGATGAGTGCACTGCGGCTGTTTACATTGCTTGGAATTTGTGGCTTGAGAGAAACAGTAGGATTTTCAAGGCAAAAACAAGCACGAGCTCCACGGTTTTGATGCTGGCAAAATATGAGATTAGCCTCCTAATGGAGGCCTGAGAGTAGTTGTGTTAGGCATGGCATCTAGGCTGCCATCTAATTTTTTTCCTCTTTTCTTCCATTTCTCCCTTTCTGGCTGTTCCCCTCAACAGCCTATGTACAGTTTTTCCCCCTACTATAATGAAAAAACAGAGCTCCTGCGGTTCCGGTCAAAAAGATTAGGCTAACAAACTCTGGGACAGTACAAATAAAACCTGAAAAGAACCAAAGCTGTATAAGCAACAACAGAGCATTCTTCAGGTTAAGCAGAGTGGGGCTCCAGTCTCTCAGATGCAAACTCAACCTGTGCAGCAAGCAAATACTCAGGGTCAGCAGCACACATCAAACAAGACTACCAACAAGAAGAAAGCTCCCAAAGCAAAAAAAAAAAATCCCATTAGTGGTTCTGTAGCAGTAGAAAAATTCAGTCGCAGGATACAAAGCCAGGGAAATCGTCCTGCCACACAAACATAGTGTCTTTCGGACTTTTACGAAGCGCCTCCTAATTTGGCTAACAACTCATCCGCGACACCGTAACAAACTCTGTGACAGTACAGAAAAACTTGAAAAGAATCAAAGCTATACCTATATGAGCAACAGCTGAGCATTCTTCAGGTGTTGGCAACTCGGCCCCTACCAAGATTAGCTGCTCTCTTCATAGAAAATTAACACATACCTCAAATGAGTCCTAGAGCCAGCTTCTGCGGCTTCCTAGATGCCATCATCCATCAGTGTATCTCATAATTTGCTCCAGACTGTTCATACACATTTCACTGCTATTGCTACTTGCCTATCATACAAAGGGGAAACAGCGAATCAACAGTTATCTGCTAGAGTAGGAGTAGGTGCACGCATCAGTCATGATGAATTGATAATGTCTCGCATGGCACAAACCGTCATCAAATATACATCGCACAAGCCAAACACAATTGAAGTGGTCATTCATAGTACATGAGACAAATAAACAGAGCAGGGAATGGTCATTTTTATCCTCAAGAATCTGAATGTGCGACCTTCCATACAAATAAATAGACCAGTCAGTTAGAGTGGCACCAGAGGACATGAGGTGGTGGAGCAGTGGGGTGTGAGAAGGTAATCAGCGGAAGCAGGAGACCGAGCGAGGGGATCAGCACCAGCCGGTGAAGTAGGAGACCGAGTTGAACTGTAAGACGCGCCAGCCTGAGGCATTCCACCTCTGTGACAGGTTGCTGGAGGGTACACGTCTTGGGCCTGCTATTAATTTCAAGTGAATAAGTGAAGGAAACTCTGAAATAAATGGAGTGCTTGAAAGATGAAAGAAGTAGCGAAATGCATACATATCATGGAAGGTATATATCTTTGAGAATGAAAAGGTGGCTAATTTACCTTTCCGTTTACTTGTAGGTGAAATGTAAGTCACACTTTAACTCTTTTTCAAAAAAAAAGTCACACTTTAACTAATGTCTTTCCAGCAGATATGCGCGATCTTTGGCCAACTTTCTCCACTGGGTGATCGGCAGCTATCCTTCAACAGCTCACAACCCCATATGCTTATGTTCTGGAGGGAGGATGGTAGATCTGGTAACGATGATATGTTGGGGCAATCATGGATGTAGAGAAACTTCAGATTGGAGAAGCACTTCAAATTTGTTGGCAGAGAAATCATTTCACAACGAAAGAATCTCAGGCACTTGACAGATGTGAAATTTCCAGATTCTTCGAATGAAATGAATTGTTCCTTGCATTTTTCAAGACGGAGAGATTGTGGAACTGTGGAACCTTCAGTCGTAAGAATGTTGTTGAGTATTACAGAGCTGCTAACAACGAATGTGTGGTGGGCTTGAAACTGTGAGATACATTCAAGGGTGAGTTTCCTAACATCAATCAAATATACACAGTGAAGTTGCAGGGAAGACAACCCTTCAAGCCTTTGTAAATCTGGTAAGTGATACAGTGCAAATAGCTTAACTGAGGTGAGAGTACCGACAGACAAGCATGCGGTGCTTCTGCAATTGGATATGAAAATAAGAACCATGTGTTGCCAGTCAACAGAGAGGAAATCAGCTGCAAGCACGCACTTGTCTATACTGAGGCTCTCAAGGGATAATGGCAAACATTCTGCTCCACGTGCCAACTCTAAAGAAGGGCAAGAAATCAATTTAAGATTTGAAAGAGAGGTAGCAGCTCGTAAACCACCTAATGACCTGAGACACCAGCAATATTTGATGAACAAGCGGTCAAGTTTCTTCAAATGTTGGAAGACCTCTTCTGAAGGAAGTGTAGTTAAAGTCATAATGTTTTCCAAGGCCAGTCTTTCTAGTGAAGCCAGGCCATTGAGGCAAACAGCTAAAGCTCCATATGTAATATTGCACCAAGAAAGATCAAGTCGGCGAAGTCCTGATGGTGGAACCATCGACAGCCCAATGCTCATTCCATACATGAGTCTCATCCTTTGCTTGTGACAGTGTATCCATGCATCGATGAGATGCTCTTTTATATACATGTCATGATTCATAATTTCTAGAGCACCTTCAAGGTTTTGAACATTTGACACATCAGCATGCATATTCACCAGTTGTGCCATAGATGAATGTTCCTTCGAGAGTACACTCCTAATATCTGATCTGGAATGCACCTTCCAGATTAAACCAAGCCGTGATGCCAAGTGGTTTGTCCTCATGATATTCTCTTGTTGGTCGTGATGTTCCCGCTCAACGTTCGAAATAAATATAAGCAGTGGGCATTTATCTACATATAACACTTTAAGGCCTGGTGGAAGACAACTAGACAAGGTAATGTTTTCAGGTTTGGCACATTGTCGAGGAAAAGTGTAGAGCAATTCCCAAATAGCTCAGCATTGGATGGTAGGCCTTGCAATGCGCTGCAATTCATAAAGCTCAGAGATTCCAAATTCTCAAAATACGAACCACCAAGTAACCAGCTTGGATATTTTGAAGATTTGTAACCTTTTAATTGTAAGACCCCCAAGTTGAGGTGGTGGTACCAAGCCTTCTAGAATCTCCAAATGTAAATTATCCTCTTCATTTGTGTAATACATGTGACTCCAGACAAGTTGCAAGCTGCCAAGATGAATTTTCTGATACAACTTTGATTCTAGGGCCTGATCCTTCCTAGTGACATTCTCAAGATTTGTGACACTTAGGCTGCCACGAATCTCGTTCATGTACCTTAGTTGTTGCAACTCATATCCCTTTTTCTTTTGCACAGAAAATTCCTCAAATTGTTGAAGCGAAGTTAGCTTGCCAATGTTAGGAATTTGGGGTGGCACTTCTTTATCTGACGTAAGTTTGCCAGTGTTATCCTCATGACATTCAAGATTGTGACGCCCCCGGCCCGACCGTGCACTAATTATACACGCAAATGCGCACGATCAAGCCCAGGGACTCACGGGAAGACATCACAACACAACTCTAGACACAAAATAAAATAATACAAGCTTTATATTACAAGCCAGGGGCCTCGAGGGCTCGAATACATAAGCTTGAGTTACACAAGAGTCAGCGGAAGCATTAGTATCTGAGTACAGACATAATTAGACAAGGTTGCCTTAAGAAGGCGAAAACAAACAACGATTCTGATTGAAAGAGGCAAGGCCTCCTGCCTGGGAGCCTCCTAACTACTCCTGGTCGTCGGCGGTCTCCACGTAGAAGTAGGCTCCACTGGAAGTGTAGTAGCAGTCGTTGACGGGAGCAGCTGGCTCCGGGGCTCCATCATCTGATCGCAGCAATCGGGTATGGGGAAAAAGAGGTAGCAAAGCAACCGTGAGTACTAATCCAAAGTACTCGTAAGACTTACATCAGATCTATTCTATTTATGCATCGGTATCAAATGAAGGGGTTGTATCTGTGGACTAGACTGCAGAAATGCCAGAATAGAGGGGAAGGCCTAGCCTATCGAAGACTAGCATCTTGCAGCGTCTTGCAGCATTAGGAGAGTGCAGATTAGTATCAATAAATAAAGTAGCAAGCATGTAGTAGCAAAGCCTAGAGATCCTCCCTCGACTCCCTGCGAGAAAGCGATCCCGAAGCTAACATTTAATTAACATGTATCTAGTTCAAGTTGTAGTAGATCGGGATACAACACTGAGCGTCCTGTTACCGTGGACACGACTATTCGAATAGATAACTTCCCTGCAGGGGTGCACTACTGTTACCCAACACGCTCGATTAACTCTGGCCGGACACACTTTTCTCGGTCATGCCCGGCCTCGGCTGATTGACACGACGTAGTCCTACCTAGGCTCAACAGAGAGGTCCCCACCGGTCTACATCCTAAGTGCTCAGGGGTCTTGGGCCCATCGCCCATTGCACTCCGGGTCGTTGTGTGCAGGGTGGACCCAGGCACCACCTCTGTCCTGGATGGCGCCAGCCCGACTCGGTCACACTGCTGAACTGGACGTTTGACAGAGCTTTCGGCTGATACATACGGTGCCGAGGGCCTCATTAAACCATTATCCCACGAGGTGGTAGTGCGTATAGGCCAGTGGCCAACTCAGATCAAATACCCAAATCCGTTAGTGTGTTGGGAGCTCGCGGTGATGATCAGCACTTCTGTCACCCCGTCTCGAGGAAGTGCAACAAGGGTTAGGCCCATCCCTCTCAAGGGCGGTCTCTGCCTGCCCGGCCGCGCCTCGTAATTGTTGGAAATATGCCCTAGAGGCAATAATAATTTAGTTATTATCATATTTCCTTGTTCGTGATAATCGTTTATTATCCATGCTATAATTGTATTGATTGGAAACTCAAATACATGTGTGGGTACATAGACAACACTGTGTCCCTAGTATGCCTCTAGTTAACTAGCTCGTTGATCAAAGATGGTTAAGGTTTCCTAGCCATAGACATGAGATGTCATTTGATAACGGGATCACATCATTAGGAGAATGATGTGATGGACAAGACCCAAACTACGAACATAGCATATGATCGTGTCAGTTTATTGCTATTGTTTTCTGCATGTCAAGTATCTGTTCCTATGACCATGAGATCATGCAACTCACTGACACCGGAGGAATACCTTGTGTGTATCAAACGTCACAACGTAACTGGGTGACTATAAAGGTGCTCTACAGGTATCTCCGAGGGTGTCTGTTGGGTTGGCATGGATCAAGACTGGGATTTGTTACTCCGTGTGACGGAGAGGTATCTCAGGGCCCACTCGGTAATACAACATCACAATGAGCCTTGCAAGCAAAGTGACTAAAGAGTTAGCCACATGATCTTGTATTACGAAACGAGTAAAGAGACTTGCCGATAACGAGATTGAACTAGGTATAGAGATACCGACGATCGAATCTCGGGCAAGTAACATACCGAAGAACAAAGGGAACAACATACGGGATTAACTGAATCCTTGACATAGAGGTTCGACCGATAAAGATCTTTGTAGAATATGTAGGAGCCAATATGGGCATCCAGGCCCCGCTATTGGTTATTGACCGTAGAGGTGTCTCGATCATGTCTACATAGTTCTCGAACCCGCAGGGTCTACACACTTAACGTTTGGTGACGATTAGTATAGTTGAGTTATTGTGTTGGTGACCGAAGGTTGTTCGGAGTCCCGGATATAAGATCCCGGACATGACAAGGATCTCTGGAAGAGTCCGGAGGTAAAGATTGATATATGTGATAATAGTGTTATGATCTCCGGAATGGTTTCGGAATTCACCGGAAGGGGTTCCAGGTGTTTACCGAAGTGTTCGGGTGCAGCAACACTTTATATGGGCCAAAGGGGTAAAGCCCACGAGGTATTGGAAAGTGCAAAAGGAAGTTTTGCTGCTGCCTTAAGCGGTACTACCGCTGGTAAGGTAGTACTACCGCGTAAGCAGTACTACCGCTTGTGTGAAGCGGTACTACCGCTCAAGCGGTATTACCGCTCGTAAGCGGTACTACCGCTTGTACGCGGTACTGCTGGAATCCGAGTGGGACTCTTTCCGTGCGGGCCAAACCGACCTTGTGCGGGCAAAACCGACCTTGTGGAGGCTTTCTCTCCAAGTTTAGACCCCAGGGCTCAACATATAAATAGAGGGGCAGGGCTAGCACACGGGATACATCAAGATTTCCCCAAGCCGTGTGCCGGCAACCCTAACCCTCTATTTCTTCCTCCGTCATAATCTCCGTAGTGTTTGGCGAAGCCCTGCGGAGATCGTTCTTCACCACCACCGTCATCACGCCGTCGTGCTGCCGAAACTCATCTACTACTTCACCATCGCTCGCTGGATCGAGGAGGTGAAGGCGTCATCAAGCAATACGTGTGTTGAACGCGGAGGTGCCGTCCGTTCGGCGCTAGATCGTGATTGGATCGAGGGACGACTTGCGATTTGGATCGCGAAGACGTTCGACTACATCAACCGCGTTTCTTAACGCTTCCGCTTAGCGATCTACAAGGGTGTGTAGATTCACTCTCCCTCTCGTAGATGCTCATCACCATGGATAGATCTTGCGTGTGCGTAGGAAATTTTTTGTTTCCCATGCAACGTTCCCCAACAGTAATTATCTCGCGGGTACCCTCCAGGTCAACCCGACTCTCAGGAGACTGTCGGGAACTTAGGTCCACCTCTACCGGGGTGGTACCGCGTGTCCCTTCAGTCCCACAGTAACAGTTAAAAAGGGGCAACAGTTAAAGATAACCGTGTGTCCGTAACATCAAGAGGGTAATCCGAGGAATCACCCTCGATGGATTCCCACTCGATGTAATCGTCAAGGTGAACTTGGAGGAATCACCCTCGATGGGTTCACACTTGAGGTGTTGCACGACAGAGTCATCATCGGAGGTGGTGAAAGAGGAATCACCCTCGGTAACCCACAACCGACTAGCTACGCTACAGAGGTATCATCAGGAGTGAGGTAGGAGGTATCACCCTCGGCACTCGATAGTACCTCTACAGGGTCGTACAACTAAGGAGGTGTGCGGTGCTGTGTTCGGTCTCTGTACATCGATCACTATGATCGAGACATCCGGAAACTAAGCATGGCAATACGGACAAGGGTGTGGGGCCATTGATGGATCACTAACCAGCCTATACTAAGCATTTAGGTCAACAGGTAAAGTATCAACAGCAGGTTACAAAATCAGGCTTATGCATCAGAATAGGAGCATTCAATTACAGTAGCGAAATCTAATGCAAGCATGAGAGAGAAAGAATGGGCGATATAGGAATGATCAAGGGGGTTTTGCTTGCCTGAAAGATCTGTTGAAAAGGAAGAAGGGTCGTCGGTGACGTAGTCGATCACAGGGGCAGCGTCGGTCTCGGGGTCTACCGGAGAGAAGAGGGGGAAGAAACAATAAATAAAAGCAAACAAATGCAGTCACGATACATGACATGCCTAAACGATATGCAGGGGTGATATATTGCATCTCTCAATATTTTAGATGTTTTAGGATTTTAATTGGAATTATTTATCTGAGGTCATGCACTATTTATCTATCGGAAACGGGCAAAAAGTTCCATGTTCATCTACTTAGAGGGTTCTAACACGGGTGCAGATGACATATTCGAATTCTTCTCATTTTTCTGATCATTTTTCATATATAAATTATTTTCATCCGAGTTACGGTTTATTTTATATGATTTTTCAAAGTTTTAATCATTTTCTGAAATTGTTTTAATTACTAAATTCGACAGAAAAGGAAATATGACGCCAGCATGATGTCAGGGTGATGTCAGCAGTCAACTTTGGACTTTGACTGGTCAAACTGACCAGTGGGTCGCACTTGTCATTGACTCAGTTAATTAATAGAGGTTAGTATTATCTAATTAAGTTAATTAGTTGGTGGGACCCATTTGTCAGTCACAGATTAATTAGTAGATTAGGTTATTTTTATAAATCAATCTAATTATGCGCGGGCCCCACATGTCAGTGACTGAACCCAGCCCAGTCAGCCGGTTGACTGGTCAACTGGGCCCAGTGGGACCCGCTGGCAGTGACTGGGCGCTGCCCAGTCAGCCAGTTGACCTGGTCAACTGGTCAACTGGGCCCGCGGGTCCCAGCTGCCAGCGACCCAGGAGGGTCCACCGGTCGGGCCAGGTCAGCGGCGGCGCCGGCGACCAAATCTGCGGCGGCAGCACGCCGGAGCTGGCCGGAATCCGCGCACAGAGCCCCGTTTGGCACGGGAGTAGGCGCGTTCGAGAGCCAGGGCTGCGCCGCGTCTAATGGTGGTCCCGGGGAGGCCGGGGAGAGACGGTAGCGACGGCGGCGTCGACCGCGGCGGACACCGGAGCACGGGCGTGCGCACGTTTGCAGCAGCAGCTCGCGTTCGAGCAAACAGACGGGCTATGCCTACTCTACGTGTTACCACGACGCCAATGGACAAGTCCATTTGACCAAATGGTCGCCGGAGCACGGCCGGCGACGAGCTCTTGAGGCGGCGGGTTCGGCCTCAGTGGCGCAGTGACTAGAGACGACAAGAGAGAGAGGGGAAGGGCGTATCCGGCGCAGCGGCTCACAGTGAAGACGACGGGCTGGTCCGTGGGCTCGGGGATGGCTCGATGCGGCCGTAATCGACGACAGCGATCTGCGGTGGCCGTGGAGAAGACGAGGTCGAGGGGCTTGACGCAGAGGCGATGAGCTCCGCCGGGTGGCCTCAGGTGATGTAGGGGAGCGCGGCGAAGCTCGGGGACATGTCGGTTAGGCGAGGGATGGCCGGTGGCCGCGATGGGGACGATGGCGCGGTGGTGTGCGTTCGGGCACCGCCGAAATGAGGGGCAGAGAGGAGCGAGGGGGAAGAGTGGGGGTTGCTAGGGTTCGCAGGGAGAGAGGGGAGGTCTTGCAGCGTCCGCGGAGCCGCAGTCGCGCGCTGTCGAGCGCGCGAGAGGGGTGGGGGGGGGGGTGGGGGACCAGGGCGCACGCGCGTGCTGTGTCGACAGCGAGGAGAGAGAGCGGGAGGTTAGGGACGGTGGGGGTGTGGGCTGGGCCTGGGTACTGTTCCACTTAAGCCCAGACGAACAGGTACGCTCTGCCCTTTTCCTTTTATATTTTCTGTTTTCTTTTATTCTTTACTGTATTGCATTTTCTTTTAATAGCAAACGATTTTAGAAAAATGTGAAACTTGCCAATTTAAATACCCTGCAATATTCTGCACTGCCACAGTGGGTTTGAGATTTAAATGAATTTATTAGAATTTTGCATAATTGAAAATGGATTAAATGGTGCTGTTTTGGCACTGGTATTGGATGTTATGGTCAATTTGGGAATTTAAATAATGTTGATTTTATTTTTATAATAGCTTTGGGATTATTTGCAACATTATGAACATTTTTATTCAATTAATTGAGGAAGTAATAATTTGACTTGCATTTGAATTTGGAATTTGAATTTGTATTATTTCCTAAATGCAATTTAAATAGGATGATCATGATGACATGGCAATTTAATTAGCTTAATGACAGGGTTAGGATCTGGGGATGTTACAAAGATATCGTAAATTTACTAAATTGTAGAGTTTCTGAGGCAGACTCCTAACTTTGGTATTAAACAGAAGTATCTGCAGGTGGTAAAGAGTACAAAAGGATCTTGGCAATTCAGATATCAGTGTTCTGATGATGTTCAAATACCGAAGGTGCTTCAACTCACCCACAGATTCTGGCAATTTACTACTGTTGTAAGATGACAAATATATGACGCGCAGCTTCTTCAAATTCCGTAGTATATGATTAAAAATGTCACATATATCATCCATTAGGGGGTCTATGCAGATAATAGTGCGTAAATGAAGAAGCTTGCAAATAATTTGCTTGTGTTGATTCAAACTATCAACACGAACGGACAAATGTCGGACAGTGGATGGTATTTCTACCACCTTATCATCTTCCAATCTGAAATAGTCCTCTTTGGACAATGATTCTGCCAGATCATGAAGTCTATCATGCATAACATAGCATTTGCGATCGTATGGTTGAAAGAATGAAACCGAGATCATCTCCTTGAAGTATTCCCTCCCAATATCTTCCACACTCTTGTTTTTGTTGCACGAATCAACAAGGCCCTCTGCCACCCAAAGATGAACCAACTCATCAATGACATACTTGTGGCCTTTTGGAAACAAGCTGCAATATAGGAAGCACCTTTGCATACATGGATCTAACTTCTCGTAACTCCACAAAAGAGCTCTCATCATGTGCTCACTTAATTTGTCAATCTTTATAGTTAGAGCATCCTTCCAAGGGGTCATACATGTTTTCCCTTTCAACTAAGAACACACAAGTTTTGCCACCAAAGGAGATTGTCCAAGCGTTCTAGCAATCTTCTCTGCAAAATCTTCCTGCTTTTCACGCAACTGCGAGTTTCCAATTTCTGGCCCAGAAAATGCATGGTGTTTGAAGAGTTCCAAGAATTCAGCATCTTCCATATTTTCCAGACGACACACTTCTGCACAACAAAGAGCAGATGGAAATATATCTCGTCGAGAAGTTACCAAAACCTTGCTTCCTGCCTGTTGGGAAACTAGAGGAGCTAACCATTGGTCCCATTCCGTCTCACTGCCTGGTTCAAACCAAACATCATCCAACACAAGAAGTAATTTCCCTGATTCTTGCAGTATGTCTGACAACTTGCACTGCAGGGTATCACGGTTATCAATGCGTGGGCATTTCCCCTGAGAGGCAGACTCGATGATCTCTCGTGTATGACAGTGGACAACAAGTTTGCGTGAGATGCTTACCCACATTGTCACATCAAAATATTCTTTTACCCTCTTATCATTGTAAACAAGCTGTGCCAAGGTGGACTTTCCCATGCCTCCAACTCCCGAGTACAATGGCCAATCCCGAGTACATAGCTGTACTATACTCAGCAGTAGCGCTTGTCTTGGTAAGTAGATTTATTATATGATCACGATCCTTGTCACGACCAATCACTTTCAGAGGTGGTAGTGATGTGGTCTCGGGAACAACATTTGACGGTATGTTTGGACCGTCTGCAATATAACCAACTGGTAAGCAGAGCAGTTCACGAAATTCCTTGGCTTTTGCCAGGGTACCCTTCAGTTCATTCAATTGGTGAAGTAGCTTCCTGTTCTCCGAGCTCATATTGGACAACATGCGTGATGCAGTACGCAAGGGCTTCATAAAAGTGTTGCTGATGGAGGAGGCATTGGCGGGCAAGGAATCCTTCCCAGTGGCTTTCCGCTTGAGGAGGTTGTAGTCATGCTCATCCAGCAAGTCTTCGGCCAAGTAAAAGGCTTCTTTGAGTTCCTGAAGCCATTTATCCAACTTGGGCCTATGATATCCCTTGTCTGCTGCTTCAATCACTAGCTCAAAATGCGGCATGATTGTGGTCTCTAGGTCATGGAGCTCACGTGCCATGTCCACTCCAAAGTATATCGAAGCATTAGCAAGGAGCTTCTTCAAGACCGGCGATGCCGCCAATCTTAAGCCAGCACTAGCTAATGCCACTTCTGCCATAAGATTCCAAGTTTTTTTTTTTGGTGTGTTTGTTTTGTAGGTGCACAGATCTTGGGTGCAGACAGACAAGCTATGATAAACCGGTAGAAGAACCCTAAAGAAAGTGTTTCTTGATCGGGGCTCGAAACAACTTGTGAATATCGCAATGGAGGAAACACCTGTTGGAGTGGGAAAGTACAAGATAATTTAGCCAGTTGCAACAGCGAAGATAATAAAGAGCCAGATTTGTAGTGGAACACATATGGGAATATAGTGGTGAGCTTACACAAGTGAAGAAGTGTGAAGCAGGGTTGTAGGAGCCGACAGATAGTGATCCTAGGCAAGGTTGTAGGAGTCGTCAGATAGTGATCCTTGGCAGGGTTGACACATCAGAGAGGCAGATAGTAATCACTCCTGCGAGAGAATGAGACGAGGCAGAAATGCCAAACACTTTCTTATTATCCTAGTCCACCCTTCTCTGGATTTTTCTCTTCCTCAGGTTTTGTTGCTATATATCCACAAGCTGCTATTGTATGGATCTCACGTCTTGATGAGAAAACAGAAAAGCTTGTCTGTAAGTCAAGTCCACAAATATTATCAAGATATCAGAAATTCCTTTATAATCACTTGTCAATTGGCATATAAACAGAAAAACTAAAACTCATCAAGAATATGCTGTTTGGATATCGTCTGTATAACAAATCATATATAATCACTGGTGCAAGAAGATCAAGTTCAACCAACACTGTCGAATGGATACTTGACATAGCGAATACAATCTCAGTTAACCTGCTTATTATTACGGTCTGAGATAGGAGATGTAACTTGTAACTGGTAATAATGTTACAAAGAAGAGCTTAAGTAGTTAGCGAATACAATCTGAGATAGGAGATGTACACTGTAACATAAACTTGGCACTAGATAGGAGATGTAACTTGTAAGTAAACCTTTTTTTGGAACCACGCACGAGTGCTGCATGTAATTTTAGAGGGGTGCAACGAGTGTTTGTCCCTGCAGTTTGGAAGCTACTGATGCCACCTAAAATTCACATTTTCCTTTGACTTATCTCTTATAACAAGATCATTTTTTTTTGGAAAAGGAGGTTCAAACCCCCGGGCTCTGCATCAATCGATGCATGCAGCCATCTTTATTAATTATTCAACAAAGGTCTGTAAGAACATACATCAAGTCACCTGAAGCCATCACTCACACCTACAAACACGATAATATGGAGCTAATGCTCTCACTCCCCATATCTAAAACCGGTGTCGTCGCCGACCCATCCACATAACGTGTCGAAACCTACAACCGGTGCAACAAACCTAAAGCGTACACCACATGCACACGTTTTAAAGGCCGTCATCATCATCGAACCGCCGACCCATCTTCAGGAAAGAGATCCGCATCATCCTTGCCAGTCCGGCCCTCCGTCGACGCCACCACGGCGCCCAGCGGCACCACCTCCCTGCACGCAAAATGCTGAACATGTCGCGGTCGCCGCTGGTACACCGCAGCACCATGCCGCCAAGTACCACCAGCCGACACAGCTTGAAGTCCCTGGAAGATCTGTCGGGCATAGAACCTGCCGAACAGGCATGACACAGCGTAGCACCTGTCGGCCAGGCATGACTTGACATCTCCACCGAAGCTCCGTGCAAGACGAAGCCGCTCCACCTCCTGCCTCTGTCATGTAGCGCTGCTCCACGAACGATGCTCCCAAGAGAGAAACGACACCGTATCGTCCGATCTGGAAGACCAGATCCTAGGGTTTCCCCCAGAGCAGCACGAGTGGGTCAACAGTAGTTACACGATGATGCCTTCATCAAGGTAAGTGCTCAGAACATCGCCATCGCCGGCCGTCGGCTCGGATTTCACGGGCAACTGTCTCCTCGACTCGCAGCCGGGACTAGATGACGGATCTCGTGATCCGATCACCCAGCCTCAGGCCAACCACCTTCGACGGAGGAGATGACCACCACCACCGCGATCCAAAGCCGAACCTGCGGTTGAGAGGCTGCAATATGGCCGCCGCCAGCACCTGCCGCCCGGAGATCTGATCAGCCAGCCCACCACCACGCCACGTGACACACGCAAACGAGGCAGAGCTCCACCACCGCCCTCAGCCACCGCCACCAGAAGGGGAGCAGTAAACTCCGGCCCGCGCCGCCTGCCCGCTAGATACAGCCGCCGCCTCGAGGCACGCCCCTCCCACCACATAGCCCTTCACGCCACAACGCCCCCGTGCAGCAGCTGCTCCGACGCGCCCGTGCCGCGCCCTGACCCGACGAGAGCGGCCCGCTCCACCCTGTCGTGCAAGGGAAAGACCTAGCCCCCCCGCCGCCGGAGCCGGCCGGGCACGCCCGGCCGCGCCCTATGACGGCGGCGAGGGAGGAGGAGGGGGAGGAGGGAGGCTGGCAGCGTAGATCGAGAAGCCCTCCCCGGCGGCCTCGCGGGTGGCGGCGCGAAAGAGGGTCGCGCGAGAGAGGTCCTTTCCATGGATAATCTTAGGAAAAGAAACATCATCCAACCTCTAGACTGTGTGTTCTGTTCCTCGGATGAATCAACTCATCACCTGTTCTTTGATTGTGTTGTGGCTAAATACATTTGGAGTTTGGTTTGTGAATATTTTAACATCTCATTGGGGGCTGATTATTTTTCTGTGGCTAGACTATGGGTCTCTAACAAGAAAAATTCTGCCCTTAATGTTGCTAATGCTGCTACCATGTGGTGTTTGTGGAAATTTAGAAACTCCATGATTATCAATAACACTGCATGGATAAATATCAAACAGGTAATTGGGAAGCTTCAGGCTACAGTTGGGAATTGGATGATCCTCTCTGGAGACAGGGAGAGAACCCAGTTAGAGGGCCTCGTCTTCTTCCTGGCAGGTCACCTATCGAGGAGCCTACACAAAACAAACCCGTCCCCCAACCCACCCTCGCGCGACCGCGTCCGTCCCCCGTGGGCGGCCGGCCGCGCCGTCCATCCTTCTTCCCCAGCGCTCCCCCCACCCACACTCTCCCCGCCGTCGCCGGCGTGCGTCGTCAGGCTCGGCCCGGGGCGGCGCCGGCGGCGGCGGCCTGCGGCTTTTCCCCTCCTGTGGCGGATCCTGCGTGGGGCGGCGCTGCTTCAGGAGGTGCGTCCAGGCGGCGATGGTGCGGCGCGGCGGCGGGCTGGCTCACCGCTGGCGTCGGTGGTCGGAGGCGTGTGGCGCGGCCGTTGGCGGCGGAGCTCCGCGGCGGCGCGGGCTGGCGGCGCCCGCTCGGCCCAGATCTGGGCCCCTTCGGGGCCCATCTGGGCCGGGGCGGGCCGGCGGCTCCGATCTGCGGCGTAGCTTCCTGGAGGCGGCGGTGGGGCGTCTGGATCCTGGGTGGTGGCGTCGCCATCGTCGGCTTGCTGCAGCGTGGCGTGGAGTCTTTGCGGGCTCGATCCGAGCCCGGCCGGGCCCGGGTGGCCTGGTTTGCCTCCTGCTGCGGCGTCCGGCCGGCTACCGCGATGGCGCTGGAGGAACTGGCCTCTGGTGTGACGGCGGTGGAGGTTGTCCCCTCCCGCTCGGCCGCGGTGCTGCCGCCCCCGGCTCCATGCGTTCTCATTTTCCGTCCTCTAGGCCTCGCGGTGGTGGCCTCAGTGAGACGGCGTGGGTGGCTTCAAGACCGTGGTGGCGCAGGCAGGTGGGTGGCGTGCTGGGTGGAAGACTCCGGAGCGATTGGGTAGTGGTGTCCTGGGGGTGGGAGAAATCCATGTCGGCTCGTCCGACTCCGACGCGGTGACGCCTGCGGGTGCCGCCACCCCTCCTTGGAGGGCGTCGGGTGACCCCTTTCACCTTCTTCCTCCGCGTGCCGGGGGAATCCCTAGGACAAGTCCGGGCAACAGCGTCGTTGTCGTCGCTCTCCTTCCTGAAGGTGTTGCTTGGTACGCGGCGCTCCGGAGTGTTGGGTGCGTGGTTGGACGACTTCGGAGGGCGCAGCGGTGGCGGGTCATTCACGTGTCGTCAAGCTGCCATTGTTGGCATTTGTTTCTCTCTTGTTCTTCTTGTTTTATCTTTGGCTTGATGTGCTGTTCGCCCCAGCAAGACGGTGATGGTTGCTTTGTAATACAAAGCGGGGAGAAACCCTATTTCGAGAGGTCACCTATCGAAACCACTCCGCCTGACAAGTGGCTGAGAGCCGGTGTCAACTCTGAAGCGGGAAACAAGCTGGAAGATCCAGAGAGGGAGCTGTTCGAGATGGGTACACTGGCTGCCTCGAAAACAGTGCTCCTGGGCGAATGGGCGCCACAACCAAATGCCGCCCCACCACTGAAGTCAAGGAAGTCACTGTCAGAGATGGTGGCGGTGGCATAGTTATCTGTTAGGAGTGCAGCGATTTGGTGCCCAGACTCATCTGCACCCGGTTGAAAAAAAATCACAAAAAATTCCAAATTTTTTTTTGCATGGTAGAAAATTTGATGCGTGAGGTCCGCTCCAATTTTCAGATCATTTGGACATCTGAGCAGCTCGGAAAAAAAGACAAATTTGGGGTCTGTAAAAAAATTACTGTTCATGCACTGTTCTGACCCGATTTGTCTTTTTTGCCGAGAGCTGCTCAGATGTACGAATGATTTGAAAATTGGAGCGGACCTCACGCATCAAATTATCTACCATGCAAAAAAAAAATTGGAATTTTTAAAAATTTTCTAATATTTATTTTGATTTTTTTCGTCAGCGCGGGTGCATATGAGCCTGGGCTCAGAAGATGATTATCGATCTGTTAGTACCTTTAATCTGTAGAACTCTATTGGCACCTGCGTGTGCCATTTCTATCCTGTATTGAAAATGGTTTTCGTCCCGCTTTATATATAAAGCAACGATCATCAACAACCCGTTACAAACGCACGTCACCACAACACACGCACACACCCAAGGCAGAATACATAGGCGCTGAGCGCAGCAACACCACCCCTAGCACTACAAGAGCAACCGGGGGCTTCAACCGTGAACACGTCACCGCGAAGAGATGAAGCCGCATACGACGAACCGTGGGCTCCAAGGCGGCGCCTTCAAGAAGGTTACAACACCGGAGCGCCGCTACCGCCCGATCCGAGGATCAGAGTCTCCCTAGAGCAACACGACGGGCAATGAGAGCCGCGACGACGCTTTCAAGAAGGGAACGAGCTTGGCCGCCGCCGGTCCGTCCGAAGATAGAATAGGTTTTCACTCCGGCCAACACTCACCGCCACCGAACGCCACACCCCGGCTACCAAGCCGCGCACACGGCCATGGCCACCGGGCAGCACCGAGCCACGGGTTCTGCCCATGAGCACCGCGCTACCACCACCTGGGCCGCCAAACCTGGCCTCCATCGATCCGTCCTGCAGCACCAGGCGCGAGACGAGCTCGGTCCTGCTGCCCGGGCGCGAGACGAGCGATGGACCGCAGCTGGGAAAGGGCCAACCCTTCGACGAAAGTAGCGCCCGGACAACGAGGAGAGGGATCGAAGGTCGACACAAGCCGCCTACGGACGAGCCGCTGCCGGAACATGCCAGCCGCCGCCGCAGCCGATCTGCCAAGCTGCCATGGAGCCACCCAAGGCCGGAGCAGCAGCCACACCACACCGTTTCTATCCTGTAGCCTTTCAAACCTTTTTCGAAGTCTAGATGCAGCTGGGTCTTCGTTCCCTTTGCTACATCTTGGGAGCAACTGAAAACTGGCTTTTATTTTGTGGTTTCATTCGAGTTAATGGAACCGGGGAAGGCCTCCCTAATTTTTCAAAAATAAAATAAAATACAGCACAAGGTACAAACGTCCACAATTCTGAAAAAAGCCCAGGCCAACGGCAACTAGTGTTAGTTCTAATCTTGTTGCAGGTTTAGTCCATGGTTTGGTTAGTCCATTTCTTGCATGCATGTTTAGTTAGAGGTTAATTAGGCTGCATGTACGTGCACGTATGGATAGATGTGTGCACGTGGTTTTGAGTCGTTGCATGTGCTCGTTCACGTTGCGGCGTGTGGGTTTGCTGGACACGATCAAGTCGTGGGATGGCACGACATAGGCGGATCGTGGAGTTAGTTTCGGCCGAGTCGTCCGGCTGTAATCCTTGTAATCTCTCAGGTTGTTACGGGAGAAAGAATAAGAAGAGAAGAAAGCAAGAAAAGAGGCAAGCAGTTGGGTCTCGCAAAAAATACTGGTGCTTCTGTGTTCGTGTTCCTCTTTCCCTCAGTACTAGCGTGTGTAGCCTCGCGTTTGTTCCAACAACAAATAGCCTAAGAGCCTACCCTGCTGCATATGGGATCCTAAGCCTACCGTTTTTTGAAAAGGAGGATAGACCCCGGCCTCTGCATCTGGACGATGCATGCGACCATTTTATTAATTATTCACAGAGACCATATAAAGTAATACATCAGTCAGCCTGAAGCCACCATCTAGGCAACACCTGTTGCTACTCCTATCCCATTGATGAAGGTGTGCCGAATATCCGGGCCTAATACCAAACGGACATCGCACCAAACCCTAACATATAAAGCCGGATGCCCCAGCCCAGCCACACATCGGGACTGGGTCTCATACCGGACCGACGCACTCTCAGAGGCTGTCGCCGCCATCTTCCACTGGTCCATCTCCAGAGCAGTAACTGACACATCGACCTTGGCTGGCCTGCCGTCGACGCCACCACGACGCCAGACAACTCCACCATCCTGCACGTATCCGTCCACACGCACCCGTCGCCGAACCTCCGCAGCGCCATGCCACCGGGATCCGTCGTCGGCCTTGCGGTGGATGAGACACCGCTCTTCCGCTTGTCCCGTCCAACCAGCACTTGCTCCAAAACGATGCCCTCAGGAGGGACAACGGCATCAAAGGTACCATCATCGTCCGATCCGGTAGATCCAGATCTAGGGTTTCCCCCGGAGCATCACGAGTGGGGTGCCACGACCTGCAACAACGATGCCTCGAGAAGGGAACGACGTCATAGACGCCGCCATCGTCCGCCATGACCGAAGTCGGCGCGATTTTCACCGGAAGTCGCGTCCCCCCAACCTCGCAGATGGCTGGAACCGAACGGAGCCTCGCCATGGAGACAATGACCGCCGTCGGCACGCCGGCAGGGAGCCTTCATCCGCCCCTCACCGGTCCTCCTCGCGCCACCGGCCGGCCAAAGCCATACCGAGACGGATCTGGACAGGACGCCAGATCCGCAGCCATCGGAGCCACCCATGCGCACGCAGCCGCCACACCGCCGGCCATGGAGGCTCCCATCACCGCCGCGCAGCAGGGGCGCCGCCCTGACTGCCGCCCCCGGCCTCCCCGCATGAGACGCCGCCTCCGCCTCACAGGGTCCGCCGCGGCGACCACCCGCCCTGGATCTGCGGTGCAGGGCCTGCCGCCACCGCGGCCCTTGCCGGCGGCAGCGGCGGCTGGGGATGGAGCAGCGGGGAGGGACTGGGGGCTAGGGATCGGGGGCCCCTGGCGCCGCCCGAGGGGAGGCGAACGCTAGGGGAGGGAGACGCGAGGGGAGGGGACGCGAGGGAATCGTACAGGATCCTAAGCCTACCGTAACTTGCTACGACCCAAAAGCGAGCATCCGTCTTAATCTGGTCTATGATACGCTGGATGGGTTGTGAAAATCCCATCGAAAACCCTTTTGTTCCTCTCGATTCATATGGACCAGACTACCAAAATCACAGGTGTGTTGAGCGCTTTTCTCTCCTACTTGTAAGTAAACCTAGCTGGCTCCGTTTGGCCCTGATTCTGCCCCAGGCTTAGGATATGGCAGTTCATTTGGCTCAACGTCGTGGAATCCACTATCCATGGATCCGACTACCCAGCCCGAGAGCGTGTGAACAGATGTACCATGGGGGCAAGGATAGAGATGGATCTTCTCACCTGAGAGGGACGCCGGAGCCGAGGAATGGAGGAAGCCGACGAGAAGAGAGGGGATGCGCTGGGTCAGAGGAGAAGCTCGTCGACCGGCGGGCAGGAGTACAGGTCTCTACAAAAACTGGCCGCATGGGTCGGAGAGTACAAAGCTTTGCTCGTTGGCCAGCTATAAGAGCCAACGACAAGAAGAAACGAGCGAAATCTTCCATAGGAAAGAACGTCTGCATCCTTCTTGTAACTTCTTTTCGGTAGGAAAGAACGCCGTTATATATTTTAAGAAGGGTATATAAAAGTTACAAGAGATGAATTTCATTATTTTACAAGACGTTAACACGGGATCAAATGGTGGACATAAAAGAAAAAAAATAAGAGAGCAACAGAGCAAAGGCAAAGGTAAATGTTACTAGATCAGCGACACTACTTATTTTCGGACGGAGGGAGTAATAGATCAGCGACACTTATTTTGGGACGGAGGGAGTACGATGCAGGCTTGGATGTTGGGTCGGATTGCAGAGGAAGAAGGGAGAAAGGCACGGTCATGATTCTGATAGAGATAGGTGCTCTGTTTTTTCTTCAGACTTCTGACCTGAAAATGGTTTTTTATATTTTGTAGATAGCTTACCACATGTGCTTGAAGATCTTTCCTTAGTCCTCTCAAGTGTAAATCTTATAACTCAAAATGAGCTTGCCCAACGTATTTTGACCAGCAAATAACTGAATAATAAATTTGAACATCATTACAATAAAAATAAAATAAAACGAGCGGTCTAAATAAATATGATTCTGTAACTGAGAGGCTGCAGAATACTGATAAGAACAAGCTAAGTGAGACAGGGGTACAAATTGCATTCACGATATTCACGAAGTAACCAATGCATGCAACAGACTATGACTAACTTAAAAAAGAGGCCAACAGATCACAAGAACTATATACTATACTTTGGTTGTCTAAATCAAAGTGGCAGTTCTTTCAGGATAAAGGCGATACAACTTCAGGGAGAAGTAAACATAATGGATGGAAAATGAATACTGCATATTCTAGAAACAAATACAGGGATACGGGATAAACATAATAATGGATGAAAATTGAAAATACCAACTTCCAAACCACCACAAACAGGCTTCTCGTACCCCAATGCCACAGGCTATGGGTGACGACTGGCAATAGCAGGGCCATAAAGATGATCACTTCATTGCTCGACAGATAGTTGTTCGGATGTGAAATGGGCTCTCTACCGTTCAGTTAACTAGGGATACCAATTCATCATCGCAAACTATCGAATAAGGAGTGGAAATGTATTGAAGATCGATTTGAAAAAAGGCTAAGCTGCTGGAAGGGCAAGCTTATGTCTTATGGGGGCCGGCTTGTGTTGATAAACTCAGTTCTAACTAGTTTGCCGATGTTCCTTTTGTCTTTCTTTGAAGTACCTGTAGGGGTACGGAAAAGACTTGACTTTTATCGATCTCGCTTTTTCTGGCAATGTGATGAAGTTAAGACGAAATACAGTTTGACCAGATGGGATATAATTTGCAAACCCAAAGATCAGGGTGGGTTAGGGGTCGAGAACTTAGAAGTTAAAAATAGATACCTACTTAGCAAATGGCTATTTCGGTTGTCTGTTCAGACTGAGGGTACGTGGGTACAAATTTTGCGTAACAAGTACCTATAATCTAAGACATTGGCCCAGGTTACTGCTAGACCTAATGATTCGCCGTTCTGGAAGGGGTTATTGAGGATGAAAGAAACATTTTTCAGAGGGTGAAATTTATCATTGGTAACGGTACCACGACTAGATTCTGGGAAGATGCATGGTTAGGGGAGATGCCTTTAGCCCTGCAATATCCCACGTTATATAATATTGTACAACGTAAGGAAGCGTATGTTGCTACAGTATTACCAACGGTCCCTCTTAATATCCAATTCAGGAGGTCTCTGGTGGGGGAACGTTGGAACTCGTGGTTGCACTTGGTGCGCAGGTTGATGGACGTTCAACATTCGAACCAACCAGATGCCATTCACTGGAAATTATCTAGGAACGGTAGTTTCACGGTGAAATTTATGTACTTGGATCTAATTGACTTGGGCCAATCTCGAGATCACTTCATATCTAGAAGATTAAAGTTCTGCTGAGGATTAAAATTTTCATGTGGTTTGTCCACAAAGAAGTGATCTTAACCAAGGATAACTTGCTAAAGCGAAGATGGGTGGGTAGCTCTCGATGTTGTTTTTGCGACCATGATGAAAATATACAATACCTCTTTCTCGATTGTCCGCTAGCCAAACTGCTTTGGCGGACGATTCATATAGCCTTCAACGTTAATCCTCCCACTAGCATCAACACGTTATTTGGGACGTGGCTAAATGGCGTGGAATCAAATATTGCGAGACATATTCGGATAGGGATATGTGCACTATTTTGGGCTATATGGAACTGCAGAAATGATATGATATTTAACTGAAAAAAATTTACCAACTTTTCACAGGTTATCTACAGAGCCACTGTTTGGATCCGTACGTGGTCGTTACTCACTCCTGCGGACTCCAGGGAGCTTTTGGTTACTGGGTGCAACCGGTGGGAGATGATAGCACGGACTATCTTCAACCGATTTGGATGGCGAGCTAATAATAGGCTATGTGTTTAGTCATCATAGCCTGTTTTATCGCCGGATGTGGCATCTTATACTTTTCCTTTTTGCTTCATTTAGGCTCCTTTTGTGAGCCAGCACTGGATCTCAGACTTTGTCTTCGTATTTTTCTTTAAATAAAATGGCTGCATTCTGATGCATGCAGAGGCCAGGGGCCTTCCTCCTTTTCAAAAAAATAAATAAAAATTGCTCGCCTGGATCAGGCAGTTGCTCGGAATTCACGAACAGCCATGTGAGCCGCGCATGCTTTCTTTATGGTGTTCAATTCCTTGACCACATCGCCTATCTTCATTCTGTGGCTTGGGGAATCCTCGCAGCAAGCTAGGCCAAGCTTAAACATAGGATATAAGAATTTATTTGTGACACTCTGCATGTCTCCGTTGTAGGTTGCACTAGCATCCAATATTTCCAGTAGCATATCAGGATAGGCCATCCTGACATAGTTGACCAGGCTTGTCACCCCATCCATGAAATTGTCAGTTGGCCTCCTTCCAGTAAATATTTCCAATAGCAAAACCCCGTAGCTATATACATCACCATCCGTGGAGGGTTCAGATCCCAAACCATACTCTGACAAACATGTAAATACGATGTTGCAGTTTATCAGGCAGAGACCTACTACAGAATACAGATAAGGTCGGCGGCTCCATGAGCTCCTCGACGAGCTGGCACACGGCCTCTTTCAGGTTAATCCAGAAGCCCTTGTCATTGTCGGCGACCTCGAACTCGCAACTCGCACGGCGGCAGGAGTGGAGCCTCGTGCAATTCTGCCCTAGTCATTTTCTCTGAACTCCGAAGATGTATGCAATACCGGGAACACCCACGACCATGAACACTTACAATCTGGTAATCTGGTTCCCTCATTGTGTTTGGCAGCTCTAGCTGATGAACATGACGGGAAATGTGCTTCCTCATCGGCATTGAATCCCTCAAGGAACTGCCGGGCATAGACGCTCTTGGACTGCATCTTGTGGTGCAGCTTTGCTGGAGTTCTGCATCAGGGCTGTAGGTCTACGTCCATATAAACAGGCCACCAAGCTGCATGCTACCAGGAATGTGATTGCTATATGAACCGGCCTGTATGATAATCGATTCAGAACGGAGATGCATCACCATTCACCTCTACTCCTCCTAGCCTAGCTAGGTGCTCAAGACAAGAACGGTCCACACAATAGAGGCCTCGGATATTCGTCCCTTGAATAAACGGAGAAGACCAAAAAGGTACAGACTGTGGTTCATTGAAGAATAGTCCCAGGCTCCTAGTGCAGTCGATGGAAACAAAGTCTGCAGTCTTCGTAGCATGGAGACATGCCATGACTTCAGCCTGGAATGAGTCCTGGAAGTCACCATGTATATGCTCCCATGCATAATCAATCGTTATCTTCCACAAATTGCTCCATGTCCAGATTGTTTCATAGACATTTCACTCACAGCACCGGCAAAAGAGACAGAGCGCGGCTGCTTGCTTTTCATACTTGGACTAAGTGCACATTTATCTCAGCCATGGTAAGTAAATTAATGCCCCGCATGGCAACTGTCATATATGAACCGGTGCTCATATCACACAATTAGCACAGCCCTTCCAAACCGTAATAATATATAGATGAGACACGTCATATGTATATAATTAAAGTGCTCATTCATAATACATGGGGCAATAAACAGAGCAGGGAATGGTCATTCATAGTACACCATGGGAACTGTGAGATGGAGTGCAAACATTGATAGGGTACTTGAAAGATGAACAAATACTATCAATTTGAAGTGAACAAATGAACAAAACTTTGAAACTAATGGAGTATTTGAAAGATGAATAAATTAACAGAATGTACATTACCAAAAGCCATATATCTTTGAGAGTGCGAAGGTGGTCCATGGGAATCTAAATCACACTTTTATAAGAACTTCTAGCGGATATGCGCGATCTTTGGCCAACTTTTCCCATCAGGTGCTCGGCAGCTCTCCCTCAAGAGCTCACAACGACCCTCTATGGAAATGTACTGGAGGGAGGATGGCAGACCTGGTAAACATGATAAGTTGGGGCACATATCGATGCTGAGACGCTTTAGATTGGAGAAGCACTTCTTTATTTCAACACTCTCGTCATAAAAGTGGGCAATGCCGGCACCTTTTCCGATGCCGGGTTGTGTGATACAATCTCGGAGGCCCAGCCTCCACCTGAGATTTTTCACATACTTATTATTTTGCCAAGTTTCGGATAGGAAGACGAGACACACGAGCTCCTGAACTGTACGTGGCTGCCCGAGACCTCGACAGTTCCAACTTAGGAGCGTCATGGCATCGGCGCCCACCAGTTGACCGGGAGCCCCTATGCCAGTTGCTTCCTGACAACCATCAGCGCCCACAAACAATATTTTTCAAGTTTGTTGGGAAAAAATATTGTTCAAAAGAAAAGTGTTGGTGAACAAACCATGCATTTATTATTGGGCCATTTGCATTTCTATCCCTAACTTGAACCACCTACTCATATTTGCCCCTAATTTCGAAGCCTGCTCAAATTTGCCCCTCTGCCGTTATATGCACATATAGAAATGCCCTTCTGTGTCATTACCGTCTGGTCAAAGGGCTTTGACCGTCCTGAAAAAAATAGCAAAAAAAATCTAAAAAATCTAAAATTTTGTGGGATCGAAGATACTCATGTGCGCAAGGTGCGTGCAAATTTTCGTGCTGTTTGGACATTCCAGGAGCTCGTGGTGAGGAAAAACAGTAAATCTGTCCGCTTGTGAACAGTAAATTTGAAATAAAATAGCAAGAAAATTCAAAAAAATATGAATTTTTTTGGCATCAAAGAGGCTTGGGTGCACAAGATGCTTGCAAGTTTTTGTGATCAAATGACATGCGAGGAGCTCTAGCAAAAAAAACAAAATAGTCATTTTTTCCAAAGTTTTTTCCCGAGCCAAATTTTGTTTTTTTCTCCACGAGCTCCTACAATGTCCAAACACAACAAAAATTTGCACACACCTTGCGGACCTGAGCCTCTTTGATGCCAAAATTTTTCATATTTTTTTGAATTTTCTTGCTAGTTTTTTGAATTTACTGTTCACAGGCGTACATATTTACTGTTTTTCCTTCGCCACGAGCTCCTGAAATGTCCAAACAGCACAAAAATTTGCACGCACCTTGCGAACCTGAGTATCTTTGATCCCACAAAATTTCAGATTTTTTAGATTATTTTTGCTATTTTTTTCAGGACGGTCAAAGCCCTTTGACTGGCTTTGACTGGACTGTAACGGCACAGAAGGGCATTTCTATAAGTGCACATAACGGCAGAGGGGCAAATTTGAGCAGACTTCAGAATTAGGGGCAAATATGAGTAGTGGGTTCGAGTTAGGGGCACAAATGTACAAAACCCTTTATTATTATCCTTCTGTTGCCTACAAATACGAGGCGTATCGGGCGATTTCGAAGATGACGTTGGAGACAAGAACCAGACCGAGACGGAGACAATGTGGCAGGCCGTGATGTCATCGGCAAAGGTGAGGGGGTACGGCCGGAGATTGGGAAGAGGATGCCTCGCGCGGCGATGAGGCGGAGAGTTGACAGTGCGGGCATGGGCGCAAGGAAGGTGGGGTCGCTGGCGGTGGAGAAGTGTGGTCTAGAGGGATGGTTGGGGCTACGACAACTCGGAGGAGGAGGCGGCTCGAGCACGCTGAGACAGTACGGCCGCATGGGTGGCTGGTGGTGCGGGTGACTATTAGGCTGGTGGCGGTGAGAAGATCGACATTGACAACAAAAGAGAAGGATAGACGAGCAATCAACTAAAACTGATTTATTTTCTTGAATCGACTAAAACGTAGCCGACTCCAACAAATAAATCACAATCGAATCGACAAAGTGAATACATAAAGGACATAAAAATATATATAAGGAAGCCCTGTGGAATATAAGCATCATTGTTGGTTTAATGTTTATTCATAACAGCAACGTTTGATCAGGACTAACCGAAAAAAGTTAATTATAACTAGTTAATTAACCCTTGGTCACATCACATTTCAGTGTAAAAAGCTTTGCCTTGTTAGGAATAGAGTAGGTTAATTACTAATTATGGGGTTTCATGCATTGAGAAGAAGCAAAGTAAAGCCAAGACCAGATCGGTGAACTGCATTCATGCGGTGCTGATGCACATCTTCTTCCTCTTTTTTGCGTGGGACTGATGAACATCTTTCAAACAAGAAGAATGTCACTGTACAGTACCAAAACCGCACCGGTGAGTTTTGCTAGGCTGCCCTCGTTTTCTCAGGAGGAAGGGTGAAGATCATCGCGCATGCCTAGCCTGTCCACTCTGCTTATACATGCAGTCATGCAGATGAGATCATGATCGGATCACAGAAGCAACACAGGTATATACGGCCAAACAAGCGCAGCATCAGATCAGATGGTACCATGCCTGGCCGCCAAACAGAGAAGGCGCTTGTTTTAGTCCCACATCGGCAAGCTAAGCATACCTGGCCTTGTTTAAAAGCGAGGAGCATGACTATCCATTTGTGCCCTTAACATAGCACACCAATTGATGAGACGGTGACCCATTGTGCGGCATTGCACAATTAGCAATTAAACAAATGATCAAGTCTAAAATCATTGTCACCAGATTACCTCCGCGCATGACACGTGCGCTTGGCTTTTTTATTTTTATGTTTTGGACACCCTTCTTTTGTCCAAGAATACTTAATTTCTTACCCACAACATACTTAACTTCTTAATTTGGCATGGCATTGTTCTTCGGGCCACACCACGCCTCGGCCGGCAGATCTTTTTAAAAGATCCGTCGCCTCCTGTGTTGTTGGATTGAGCCCCAAATTGCAACAAGGTAGATGTTGCACAACTCGCTCTACAACAACTACTTTGTTCCACAACCACCGAAGCGTTATTTTCGCCCCTTTTTTTTCTTTTTGTCTTCAATTTTTTTTTTTTTGCAACATAGATGATGTTGCGGGAGGAATTCTGCAACAGTGGTGGTGTTCTCGAATTATTTTTTTCGTCTTCACCTTTTTTGCAACATAGATGATGTTGCGGGAGGACTTTTACAACATGAATAATGTTGTATAAACTTTTTCACTGAAAGTTGGTGTCATCTGCAGTGTGACAAGAAATTTATGCAACAGAGATGATGTTGCGGGAAGACTTCTGCAACACAGCCTTTGTTGCGAAAAGTATAGAAAAACATCGCCGGTCGGAGCGACGACGGAGGGCGAGAGGGGAGTCTGGAGCAGCGCAACTGGGCTGATGGTGGCCAAAGCAGGGCTCGGGTGTGCGCGCTCGATCAGCAGCCATGGCTGCGAGTGAACGTAGGGTGGCGGGGAGTACATAAGAAAAGGATAAGGACACGTGTTGGACGTAGGAGACGGTGGACGCAGTGCGTGTGATCCGCCAGCTAAACCATAGCGTTTTCCTTGTTCTTCTAAATTCGAAATTTTGTTGCTTTAAGTTTTTTCCTGAAATATCCAATTGTTGTCATACCAAGAATATACAAACATGCAGGTCGTGCTCCCGCATTCTACTACCGCGCGTGTAGCCAGAACATTGTCTCGTCTATCTTCTATCTAGTTTCTTGTGGACTCGATTAATATTATGATCGATTTAGCATACTCATATTTTTTAAAAGTTTTGGCAATGCAGTTTTCCCCTTGGTCTTTTCGATGTTGTTTTTCTTTTCTACCGTTCTTTACACAAATGGTGCACCTCATAAGTTGGAGAAAGGAACAAGGAACATAGTACGCTGCATTAAAAAACATCATGAAAAGAAACAGAACAAAACACACACAAAAACGTGAACCAACCTGTAGTTGGATGGTTAGATGGACAGTGATATCCCCAGCCTACCAGGGTTCAAGTCCTGGTGCTCGCATTTATCTACGGTGACTTCGTAAAATCTCAAGATGATATGCCGTTTCAGTCTCTCGGAGGTGCTCATAGGGGTAGGGTGTGCATGTGTGCGTTCATAGGGGTGAGTGTATGCGCGTATATATGAGCGCTTGCGTCTGTACTGTGTTCCAAAAAAAAAAAAACACACACGAAAACAAAACTGTGGAGGTAGTTAAGCCACTTGCCATCACTAAACCGTAAACTCGGGAACCCTTGCCCACAAGTCGGCAACTCCTACAAATAATGTGCTACGAAGTTTCTTAAGTCTTGGGGAATGAATGTTGTTGATCAAATTTTTCATGTCATCTGCATCCAAGTGTTTTGCTTCATGAACATCCTAGTTTAAAGAATCAGCAAACCATGTGTGATTTTTGGGAGCAGTTATTTTAGGGGCAGTTCACCAGACAAAGAGGTGTAATCAAAGGAATTTTTGTTAATCAAATGCACTTATGCACCCACACTCATATCCAACTGCAACGCAGTGGTTCAAAGTTTTTTTTTTTTTTTTTTTTGGGACAAAGTTTTTTTTTTCTTCTTTTATAGGAAATCATGGCTTTTTTTAGAACAAGGAAAACATGGCTTTGATAGTTAGATTCCTAGTTAGGCTTTTGTTGGTGGGATTATATTTCTTTTGAGACGATATAATGCAGTTTGGGCCAGCCCACGAACGCTGGATGCACTCTTCTTCGCTCGCTTTTTTTCCCATGTCGTTCACTGCTCTCAGAAAATAATCGGTAGTGAAAACCAGCCTCCTAGTTTGAAAAAAGGGAAAACTACTGGTTCTCAACAGATTTAGAAAGTTCATATATTAGAAAAAAATGTTCATGAATTTTTAGAACGTTATAGAATTGGAAAATATTTGTGTATTTTTTCAAAATATTCATTAATTTGAAAAAAGTTCACAAATTTAACTTTCTTATGATTTTTTTTAAAAAATACGAATTTTAAAAATGTTCTTGAATTTGAAAAAATGCATTCATTTCAACAAAATTGTAAAATGTTCACAAATTTGAAAACAAAATTATATCGTAAAATATTTTTGAATATAAAATATTAACAGATTTGGAATAATGTATACAAATTTAAAAATTATTTACGAAATTGAAAAATATTCAAGCTCACCACGCCAAAAATTGGGTAGATTTGCCGTTGGTTCAAACTGAGATACCTGCAAAATTGTCCGTATTAGCCAGTAAGTGCGTGCCCTGATGCCTTGTGGGCCCTCTGTGGCACCTCTTCGCGTGATTCCAATGCTGAAAATTCTTATATATTCGGAAACCCCCGAGAGTTAACCTAGATGAGTTTTTTCGCCGCCGCAAGGCTCTGTCCCGAAGCGATCTCAATCGGAGCCTTGTTCAGGCACTCTGCCGGAGGGGGGAAGCCATCACCAGAGGCCATCGTCATCATCCCCACTGCTTCCATGATGAGGTGGCAGTAGTCCACCCTCGGGGCTGAGGGTATGTACCAGTAGCTATGTGTTTGATCTCTCTCCCTCGTGATCTTGATAGGACACGATCCTGATGTACCATGAGCTTTGTTAATATAGATGAATCATATGGTGTTCTTCCCTCTCTACTTTGTTGTGATGAATTGAGTCCTGCTCCTTGAAGTTCTTCATATTGGATTGAACATTATGAATCTGAAATTGTTTGATGCATATCGGATAATTAACTCACGGAGACTCGAGGTGACAATGGGGTTCTCTAGATGACATTCGAGTTGATTGATATGTATCATATGGTGTTATTGTAGTACGATCTCTAGGGCTGTTTGTGACACTTATAGGGATGGCTCAATAGATCGATCGGAAAGATAACTTTGAGGTGGTTTCGTACCCTACAAACAATTTCATCTTATGTTCTCCGATAGATAGGAACTTTGATGTTTCGTTACGTTGGATTGAATATTGGATTTGAGAACAATTGATATATGTCTTGCATGTGGATACCCGTGGTGACATTGGGGTATTCTATTGAGTCACTTGATGTATGTTTTGGTAATCAATTTGCGAATTCCAGTAGTGACATTGGGTTAATCTAGGCATAGAGGTTGATACACGTTTTCTTCCTACTTTCTCCGATAGGAACTTTGGAGTGAATCTTTATTGCACGTTGAGGGATGGTTATATGATTCAATTATGTTAGCACTGTTGAGAGATTGCACTAGTGAAAGTATGAACCCTATGCATTGTTTCCAAGCATTGCAATACCATTTGTGCTCACTTTTATCGCTTGCTACCTTGCTGTTTTTATTATTTCAAATTACAAAAACCTATATTTACTATCCATACTACACTTGTATCACCATCTCTTCGTCGAACTAGTGCACCTATACAATTTGCCATTGTATTGGGTGTGTTGGGGACACTAGAGATTTCTTGTATTTGATTGCAGGGTTGTTTGAAAGAGACCATCTTTATCCTACACCTCCCACGGATTGATAAACCTTAGGTCATCCACTTGAGGGAAATTTGCTGCTGTCCTACAAAACTTTGCGCTTGGAGGCCCAACAGAGTCTACAAGAATAAAGTTATGTAGTAGACATCATAGGTTCGGTAACTCATAGACATGACCGAAACCGTTCGTTCAATGACCGATAGCGGAACCGTGGATGTCCATATCGATCCCTATGAGCACACGAATGATATTCGAGTGAACCTTTGGTTATCATGTGATGTTCTCTTTGCTTTGCAATACTTCACAAAACACAGGATGCATCGATATCCTCCTGAGTCATCACATGCTCACTATACCGTTATCCTCGTTACCGGTTTTGTTCTTCTTTCTCGTTGTCGTGTTTCGGCATCCTCGTGACATAGTCACCTGTGTCTAGCTAGATGATGATGGATGCCATCACATTGAGAGGGCCCTAAGAATAGCTCTCGTCGGAGGAGCAAATCCCACTCTTCAGCTATATAGTCCCTTGTCAAACTTTCTGATGAGCCTGTAAGTTGCCGTTATGATCGCCGTGTTACAGGTGATGTTTGAGCAACCCCAAAGTCCACCGTATTATAAGAAGTGACTACGATACTCTCATGGTCTAAGGAGCAAAATCACATGTTAACACTCCGTGTTATTACAATTGATTACAGACGATATAAACTCATTTCATAACAGACAAGTTTGGGTCGATTCAATATGATCATTCTTCCAATGTCATAATCTCAATGTTGTTTTAGGACTATCGTTTACACTTAACGATATCCTAAGATCCAGAAAACGTGATCAGCAACAACACTTGAGCTAGTCCAACACTAGTACAAAACAGGGCATTGGTCCAGGCCAGATCGAGCAACAGTCCCGGTTCTGTTACGAACCGGGACTAATGCGTGCATCAGTCCCGGTTCGAGTGGGCAGGACGCCGGCCGGACCCCTTTAGTCCCGGTTTGTGGCTGGAACCGGGACTAAAGGGGCCGATACCCTTTAGTCCCGGTTGGTGTTACCAACCGGGACAAAAGGCTCCACCTTTAGTCCCGGTTGGTAACACCAACCGGGACTAAAGGTCCTCCCTCCCCCGCCCCAGGCAGCGCCACGTGGATGGCCTTTAGTCCCGGCTGGTGTCTCCAACCGGGACTAAAGGGGTTGTACTGTAGCTAGCCCTTTTTTTTTTCTTCTGTTTTTACATTTGTTTTCTGTTTTTAGTTTCTGTTTTAATTTGCTTATATCTTTTAGGATATTTGATGTTTTTGAGTGATTCTTTTTGCATTGGATTCAAAATTTTGTCTAGTTTCTGTTTGTGCCATTAGTTTTCAAATTTGAATGGTTTAAATTTGAATTTATTCAAATTTGCTTCAAACCCTAGATTGTGAATAACTTGAGTTTACAAATAGTTTTTAATTTAATTATTTTTGCTCCTAGTCACGTGTTAGATTCTTGTCACAGTAAGATTTATTTGGTTATTTTTAGAATAATTTAAATTAGGATTTTAAATAAAACAATACTGTTTTGCTTATATAGTTGTTTTAGTCATTTAATTGTTGTTTTTTATTATTTTTAGTTAGTTCTTTCTGTAGATTTTAACATGTTGTAGTATGGTGCATATTGAATGCACAAAAAAGTCTGGAGTTGAAATAAGTTTAAAAAAATAAAATGCCTTTGTAACAGATGGGTTTTCGTCCGAAACCCTGACACTTCGAAAGAGATTGTTCATTTTGTACACGAAGTGCATCCAGTTTTTGCCGTAGCCCTCTCAACTTTGTAGCACATGCTATGTGGGTGAAATGATGATACCATGCCAAGTTTCAACCTTTTCAGAGTTCATTTGTAGTGCTTTTCAATTTCAGGGTCATTTAGCTCAAAAAATCAGTAAATGCATGAAAAATAGCAAATGAAGTTAGAAAGGGTTGAAATTTGAGGATGTGGCTTTGAATGGTGCATAATGAACACACAAAAAGTCTGGAGTTGAAATAAGTTTAAAAAAAATGAAATGCCTTTGTAACAGATGGGTTTTCGTCCGAAACCCTGACACTTCGAAAGAGATTGTTCATTTTGTACACGAAGTGCATCCAGTTTTTGCCGTAACCCTCTCAACTTTTTAGCACATGCTATGTGGGTGAAATGATGATACCATGCCAAGTTTCAACCTTTTCAGAGTTCATTTGTAGTGCTTTTCAATTTCAGGGTCATTTAGCTCAAAAAAAATCAGTAAATGCATGAAAAATAGCAAATGAAGTCAGAAAGGGTTGAAAATTGATGGCGTGGCTTCGAATGGTGCATAATGAACACACAAAAAGTCTGGAGTTGAAATAAGTTTAAAAAAATGAAATGCCTTTGTAACAGACGAGTTTTCGTCTGAAACCCTGATACTTCGAAGCCGACGGCCGCATACCTTTCTGACTTGGTTAACCTTAGTTGTGACTCTGGCTGGGACGGTGGTAGCAGATGTGTAGTCGACGGTATGATTGGATGGACACCAACCCGGACTAAAGGGGTTCTGAAATTTTCAAACTCTACCCCCACCCCCCCCCCCCCCCCCCCCGTGGACCGCCTTTTTTAGTTTTGTAGAAAATAAACAAAAATGATAAAATCTTCAAAAAATAAAATCCTTTGAGATTTAGTTAGGTTTTAGTGTCTAGTTGGTATAGAAATTTTGAAATATGAATTTTGACCTTTTTTTGCAAAAAAACGAAAAAAATGTAAAACGGCCATAACTTTTGCATACGACGTCGAAAAAAAAGTTTAATATATCAAAAAAAACTAGAGAAAAATTGGGACTCGATTTCACCGGGGTTTACCAGGTGAAGTTTTCTCAGATTCTCAAAATTCCAAAAGAAAAAAAAGTTATTTCAAATCAAAAAAAATAATTTAAATAATTTTAAAAATTAATTTTATTTAAAAAAAATAAATGATGTCATATTTGGATTCCTCACATTTTTCTGATAATAATGGATATATTATTTGTCGAATTTCGATTTACAGATTTAAAGATATTAATTATGTCATATTAAATGAATAAATGGCAAAAAAAAATGAATAAAATAATATTATTACTTATTTTATTTTCATTGAAATTCAATATTATTAGTACTTATTTTGTTTATTTTAATAATTGTTTAGAATTCAAAAAATTAAATCATGTGACATCAAGACCTAAGGGTTAATAGGATTGATAGCTTACTATTGTCAGGAAAACAACAAGTGCAGACTTGGAAACTAGGGTCGATAGAACCAGGAAGTTAAGCGTGCTGGGGCTGGAGCAGTGAGAGGATGGGTGACCGGCCGGGAAGTTAAGCGTGCTGGGGCTGGAGCAGTGAGAGGATGGGTGACCGGCCAGGAAGTTAGACGATTTGAAATGAGTGCTCCACGCTGGAGCAGTGAGGACGGGTGATTAGAGATTAAATTGTCAAATAATTCAAAGATTTGGAAATCGGAATAAAATTTAAAAAAAATTCAAAAAAAAATTTCAATTTTTTTTTCTAAAAATTCCTTTAGTCCTGGTTGGTAACACCAACCGGGACTAAAGGTCCTCCAGCCCACGCACAGAGAGCGGCCACGTGGAGGGCCTTTAGTCCCGGTTCGTAAGCCAACCGGAACTAAAGGATTTGGGCATTAGTCCCGACCCTTTAGTCCCGGTTCCAGAACCGGGACTAAAGCCCCTTTGGAACCGGGACTAATGGGCCTTTTTCTACTAGTGCAAGAGGCAAGGCTAGGAACCTTTTATTTAACCGTTTATCATTCCTCACGTGCATATGAGTTTTCCACTGAATCGCATATTCCAGGATCATAGCAGTTATAGCATAGAATATAAAATCTTTAATTATGCATATGGAAATACAATAATACAAATATTATTGCCTCTAGGGCATATTTCCAACATTCAACGCCATATACCATAAAAAATGGTGTGTAGTCGGTGGATCTATTCGGAGTTGTGCGCAAACTCCACAATATGGAGTCAAGCTCCTCGACCCATTTGTTATCGGCCTCCTCTAGAGATCGAATAAATCGAGGTTTTATGCCGCTTAGGATCAAGCCATTTGCTCATTCAACCTGCCCGTTCGTTTGCGGGTGGTATACAGAGGCGTAGTCAAGCTTAATGTTATGCTTGGCGCACCACACTTTTACCTCATCGGCTGTAAAGATGGATCCATTGTCCATGATGATGCTGTGAGGCATCCCATAATTGTGTACTACACCTGAAATAAAGTTAATTATAGGCCTAGCCTTTGCCGTAGCCACAAGTTTTGCCTCAATCCACTTGGTGAACTTGTCGACCATAACTAGCAGATATTTTTTACCGGATTTTCCTTTACGGAGTGGTCCAACCATGTCCAGCTCCTAGACGGCAAACGACCATATTATCGGGATTGTTTATAAGGCTGTAGCTGGTAGGTGGCTCCTGTTGGCAAAGAGCTGACAGCCGACAAACCTATCGACCAAATCCCTTGCATCGGCTCGTGCTGTGGGCCAGTAGAACCCAGCCCGGAATGCCTTGCTTACCAAGGTCCGAGGAGCTGCATGATGCCCACAGGTGCCAGAGTGAATCTCGGATAGGAGCTGTTACCTTTCCTCTTGGTAAATGCAACGTTGGAGTACCCCGGTAACACTAAGTTTTTAGAGTTCTCCTTCGTGGATGGTGTAGGTGGCCGATCGTTGAACGATCCGGTGTGCATCCGTCTAGTCGTCAGGCAACTCCTTGTGTATCAAGTACACAAAGAGCGGCTCAGTCCATAGCGCAATGACTGCCATGATTTCATGGGCCAAGGAAGTTTCTTCAAGCTCCGAGTCCCCAATTATTTCCTCGTCCGGCTCTATGGCGGGCGGGGTGATCAAATCGGATATGGGTTCCTCGGTTTGTTTACCTGGCTCAGTGTCACCTTGCCACTTGACAAACGGTTTGAACAATCATTCGAGGAAGGTGTTTTGGGGCACTGGCTCACGCCGTGCGCCTATCCTAGCCAGTATATCCACAGCCTGATTGCCGTCACGCTAGATGTGGTGGAACTCTAGGCCCTCAAATCGAGCCGACATGGTTATCACCGCATTCCGATAAGCTATCATTTTTGGGTCTTTGGCATCGAAGTCGCCGTTAATCTGAGAGATTGCGAGGTTAGAGTCACCTCGGACCTCTAGACGCTGAATACCCATGGAGCCAGCCATCCGTAGTCCATGGAGCAGTGCCTCATATTCCGCCGCATTATTGGAGTCGGTATACATAATCTGAAGCACATACTTCATGGTGTCGCCAGTGGGTGAGATCAGGACCATCCCTGCCCCTAATCCGGCAAGCATTTTGGAGCCATCGAAGTACATCACCCAATTGGTGTAAGGCGCAGGCTCTTTAGGGAGCTCGGCTTCTGTCCACTCGGCGACGAAATCGGCCAACACCTGGGATTTAACAGCTCGACGTGGTCGATACAGGATCTCGAAAGGAATGAGCTCGATGGCCCACTTGGCGATCTGACCAGTGGCATCCCTATTGTTGATGATGTCGTTTAGTGGAACTTCTGAGGCTACAGTTATTGAGCACTCTTGAAACTAGTGCCATAGTTTCCGAGAAGCCATAAAAACTGTGTAAGCTATCTTCTGGTAATGCGGGTAGCTCATTTTACATGGGGTAAGTACCTCGGAAACGTAGTAAACCGGCCTTTGCACTTTTAGTTTGAGGCCTCCCATGTCGCGCTCGATGACCAGGATGGCACCTACCACCTGGTTGGTTGCCGAGATATATAGCAACATTGATTCTCCGGGGTAAGGAGCGGCTAGGATAGGATTACTGGCCAATGACGTTTTGATTTCTTCTAGGGTCGTGCTGGCCTCGGGCATCCCCTTAAAGCCCCTGGTCTGTTTAAGCAGCCGATAAATGGGGAGTGCGTTTTCACCGAGGCGGGAGATGAATCGGCACAAAGAGGCGACACATCCTGCCGATCATTGGATATCCCGAAGCTCGATAGGTGCCTGGAGTCATGCCAGTGCCCTGATTTTATCAGGGTTTGCCTTGATGCCTCTGTGTGAGATGATAAAACCGAGGAGTTTGCTGGATGGGACGCCGAAGATGCATTTTTCCGGATTTAACTTGATGTTGTATGCGCAGAGATTTTTAAACGTCTCGAGCAGATCATCAATTAGGGTGCTGGCATGCCTGGTTTTAACAACCACATTGTCTACATAAGCCTCGGTGGTTTTACCGATCTGCGGGTGTAGACATGTCTGTATCATCCGTTGATAAGTGGCGCTAGCATTTTTTTGCCCGAAGGGCATGGAATTGAAGTAGAACGGACCATAGGGAGTGGTGAATGCGGTTACTTTTTGGTCGGATTCGTTCATCCTTATCTGATGATAGCCTGAGTATGCATTCAGGAAGCAGAGGAGGTCATGTCCCGCCGTGGCATCGACTATCTGGTCGACCGTGGTAGTGGGAAGGGGTCCTTAGGGGAGGCTTTGTTGACGTCTTTAAAATCAACACAAAAGCGCCAGGATTTGTCCTTCTTGGGTACCATGACCAGGTTCGCTAACCAGTCTGGATGTTTGACTTCTCGGATGAATCCAGCCTCCAGTAGTTTGGCCAGTTATTCTCCCATTACTTGCCTCTTTGGTTCGGAGAACCTGCGCAGCGCCTGTTTGATTGGTTTGAATCCAGCGATTATATTCAGGCTATGCTCTGCGAGATCCCGCGGGATGCCTGGCATGTCGGAAGGGTGCCAGGCGAAAATATCCCAGTTTTTGCGAGGAAAGTCATGGAGTGCCACGTCCAGCGTGGCGTCCAGACGAGTTCTAATGGATGCCATTTTAGACGGATCATCAAGATGGACTTGGAACTTGACGATCTCATCGGCTGGTTTAAAGGATGTTGATTTTGAGCGCTTAGCGAGGACCAAGTCATCACTATTGACTACCGCCTGCAGCTCAGATAACTCCTTGGCCGCTAAGGCCTCGAATTCGGCCTCGATGGCCAAAGCTGTAGTCCTATCGTCGGCTTTAAATGACCGATCGGGGTTGCTATCTATTGTAATCACGCCGTTCGGCCCTAGCATTTCTAATTTCATATATGCGTAGTGGGGTACGGCATGGAACTTGGCGAACGCTGATCGGCCAAGCAATGCATGGTAGCCACTCCGGAAGGGGACTACATCGAAGCTTAATGCCTCGACCCAATAATTGTCGGGGATTCCGAATACCACGTCTAGCGTGACCCTTCCGGTGCAGCGCACCTCCCTTCCAGGGATAATCCCCTTGAAGGTGGTCTTGCTCGGCTTGATGCGGGACTTGTCGAACTATATCTTGTGTAAAGTTTCCACATAGATGAGGTTAAGGCTGCTGCCACCGTCCATCAGAACTTTAGATAGGCGATAGCCATCGATTATGGGATTGAGGACGAGAGCTGCAACTCCTCGGCTGTGGAATCCTACCGGTTGATCTTGATGATCAAAAGTGATCGGAACGTCTGTCCACTTAGTGTCCGGTGTCGTCGTGTTTTCGATGGCGCAGATCTCTCGAAGAGCTCTCTTTCGTTGATTCTGCGAGGAGTGCGTCTCGTAAATTGTATACACATCCTTGACCTCAGATGGATATTGTCCATGGTCGTGGCCGATCTTTATACCTCAGATCCGTCCATTATCAGGGTTATCGAGGCATGCAAGGCCTCCTTTTGCCACCTGCCTTAGTATCCAACAGTGCCTGTTCCTATGGGTAGCCTATTTATCCGATGAGGTGGAGTGGATTGCGCATGGCTGGTCGAGTATTAAGTCCAGTTGTGACTTGCCTTCGCTGCTCCCTGCCCGACTCCTCTTGCGTGGGAGCTGTTCGCCGAGTTCATCGATGCCGTTGCGTTTGTGTCCGCGGTGACGACGACTGGGCATGCCTTCTCTTGTCGCTCTAGGCAATCTCGAGCTGGGCCTTGATGCCCTTGCTTGGCCAAGCAAGCGTCTTCCATGGCGCAGCAGTTCGTCATTACGTTGGAGAGTGCGGCGAATGTTCTCGGGCGGTGGCGAACGACTTCCCTGGTTATCCACTCGTTATGAATATTGAGGCGGAATGTCACCAGGGCTTCAGCGTCCTCGCAGTCCAGGATCTCGTTCTTCTTTGACAGAAAACAGGTCCAAAATTGCCAGACGGTTTCTCTCTCCTTCTAGATGATGAGCGACAAATCCCAGATGTCCGTTGGTGGGTGGGATCAAAACATTGGCTCTGATCCAATCTGACATCGGTTCCAAGGTTAATTCTTCCGTGGATCACATCGATCCAAGGTTATCCCGCGGGGCCAGATATGCCTGGCTTCCGAATTGAGTCGTCGGATCCGAGCTCCAGGCTTGGTCCATCGAGGGGTAGATTTCGTTCCAAGCTTGACTTGACGTCGGTGTTTGGACGAGTGGGGCCCGCTGCTCCTCGGTCCAATCTAACATCACGAGCGAGGAGTTGGGGTTTCGACCCAGCCTAGCTGGCTGGTCGAACTGGCGTGAGGTCGTTCCGGTGCAGAGATCGTGCTGGGGCTGCCCTGATCGTCGGTTACAAGCGCCATCGAACCGCTGCGACTACTCAGTGGGACCTGCATGGGCCACCAATGATGGAGTCAAATCTAGCAGATCTCGGGTAGGGGGTCCCCAGCTGGTAGCCTTGGCACGATTGTAACAGGGACACATGATTTTACCCAGGTTCGGGCTCTCTCGAAGAGATAATACCCTACGTCCTGCTTTGATTGCATTTGATTTCGAGGGAGTACAGTTACAGGTAGATCTACCGCGAGATCTATGTGTGTATGAGTTGATCGTCTACGGGCCTCACCCCTTAGTTTATATAGATACCGGGGGTGTACATAGGTCAGTTACATCTAGGGTAATCATGGTGTATATGATCTCTAAGTCTTGGAGTAGGCGCCAAGTCTTCGGAAGTTTCCATCCTGGTGCTCCTGGGCCTGACAATCATGGCCCACCGGTAGACTATCTTGGGGATCCTAGGCCCGGCCCACCAGGCCGGGAGATGATGTGGTGCATGCCCCCTAGTTCAGGACACCATCAGTAGCCCCTGAACCGGTATCCAAGTCGAGGACATTCCTTGTTTCTTCCGAGCTGCTACTTCATCTTCGGTTGTCGGTCTTGGAAACTGGTTCATCAAGTCCTTCCCTTGCTCTTCGGGAGTTTGGCTCGGCGTAGCATGCACTTCATCTTGTGGGCTGACTGATGAGTTCTGCATAAACCATCATGCGCCTCTCCCATAGCGACTTGAGCCTGGTCTTCGTCCAAACATTTTAAAAGAAGACCGTCAGCTATTCGGCGATATAAGTCATCATCCTCCATTGTATATTTAAGAGCGAGCTGCCAAACAGTCCTATCTATTTTCTGATTTGGATCCTGCAGATAAGAAATAATGGGTTTCCTCCAGTCGGCTTCCTGGATTGCACTGGATCCGTTATTTGCCGAATCCAATGAGTTGGCCTTGCTCAAGTCAGCAATTTCAAGTGTCGGCTATTTGGATATGAAGAACATACCCCGACTGACATGATAGCAGGATGTTTGCCGAGTCAACTCGTTAGCGAGCCAATTGTCCTACCTGGATATATGGGCAATAGAGAAATAGTCAAAGGTAGAAATAATATCTAGGCATCTGTCGAGGTACACGTTGAGTGATTCGTCCAAACATTGGAAAACCTTGGATATTTGTTGGACAACTAGCAACGAATCACTGTAAGCTTTGACATGGGTAGCTCCTACATTGATTAGAAATTCTAGCCTGAATAGCAAAACTTCATATTTGGCTTGATTATAAGTGCAAAAATATTCCAACCGGCATGAAACCTCAACGGTTGTACCATGTGGAGATATGTACACAACGCCGATTCCTTGGCCGTTGCTACAAACTGAGCCGTCAAAGTATAATCTCCATGGTACCAAGGATATAAGGTCCACGTCCAGGCTAAGCTCCTTGTCAATCCGATGCTCAATGATGAAGTTGGCTATGATCTGGCCTTTCTCAGATTTAAGAAGCTCATAAGCCAAATCATACTCGATCAACCCGTAAGCCCATTTACCGATTCGACCACTGAGAATCGATCTTTGCAACATGTATTTGATGACATCGGTCTGACAAGCTATGATGCATGTGCTGGATAGCAAATAATGCATCAATTTGGTGCAAGCGTAGTATAGACACAGGCATAACTTCTCAATAAACGTGAACCGCGACTCGGCATCCAGCAAGCGCCGACTCAAATATGTGACAACATACTCCTTTCCTTTGGCTTCTTGAGTTAAGATGGCGCCAATGACCTTCTCCTCGGCTGCAATATAGTGTCGGAAAGGCTCTCCACAACTCGGTGACTTCAGAACCGGAGGAGTAGTTAAGCAGACTTTAATTTTCTCAAATGCATCTTGTTGTCTTGACCCCCAAGTAAAGTCGTTATCATTTTTGGACCGACGAATCTGAGTGAACGCATCAATTTTCCCCGACAAGTTAACAATAAATCTCCTGAGGTAATTTACTTTGCCGAGAAACTTCTGCATATCCTTTTTGCAAGTCGGAGCTTGAATTTTACGGATGGCCTCTATCTTCTCCCGGTCAATCTCTATGCCATGCTGGTGAATGATGAAGCTCAAGAACTTCCCAGCCGATACAGCAAGGGCACACTTCAATGGATTCATCTTGAGCCCGTACTTGCTCATCCTTATGAATGCTAAACGCAAGTCAGCTAAGTGATGTAACTCGGCATCCGACTTCATGGCGACGTCATCAATGTAAACTTTCGGTACAACTCCAAGAAGATCATGAAAGTCATCACCGTCCACTAGAATAAACTGATGAATCCGAGGAACCTGAAGGTTGTTTTAGCCAAATCCTCTTCGACCATGAAGACTTGGTTGTACCCTGCTTTGCCGTCTAGAAAGCTGATAATCTTGTGTCCTGATGCGTCATTGATAAGCATATCGGCTATTGCAATAGGATATTCATCTTTGGGTGTTGCCCTGTTTAAATCCTTGAAATCAATGCACACCCTGAGCTTGCCGGATCCTTTCTTCTCGATTGGCACGATATTAGAAATCCAGTCGTCATATCTGCACTGCCTTATAAACTTAGCTTTGAGGAGTCGGCTGATTTCTTCTTTGATCCGACCATAAATCTTGGGATTGAATTTCCTGGCCAGCTGCTTGTGTGATCTGAAGCTGACCTTTATTGGCAACCAATGCTCAACTAGCTCTCGGCTTAACCCTGGCACCTCTTGGTACTCCCACGCGAAGCAATCAACATATTTTTTACTACCGCGATTAGAGCATGTTTATAATCAGCTTTTAGATTTTGATTTACAAACGTCGGCCTTGGGACCGTGCCATCTCCAATATCCACTTCCTCCAAACGGTCGGCTGACATAAAAACTTGACCCAACTTATCCATGTCGTCTATTTCTTCTATAGCTTCGTACATATCGTTCCTGTCGGCCCGATACTCGTCCAGACGCATTTTCAACCATTCATTGTCGAGATCCATCCGACAAGATGAATTGGAGCCGATTACTCCTAATTGGTTTTAGAGACACTGGTACAAACCCATCCTTGGTGGTGCTCAAGAAACCAAACTCGGATAGATCGTATCCCGACAGGCACACAACGTTGGGATGCTGGCAATCGACTAGTGACTCGGCCAAAGCGACGCAAGCTGACTCGTCTGCATGGATGACTTCTACTTGGCCATCCTCCCACTGAATTAGCAGCTGGTGCATAGTAGACGGCATACACTGGTGAGCATGAAGCCAACCACGTCCTAGCAGAATATTATAGTTCCCTTTCACATTAGCAACGAAGAAGGCTGTAGCCAAAGTCTTGCTTCCGACTGTAAGTTCCAAGCTCATCATGCCTTTGGTTTCTACTTTCTCTATGCCTTCAAATCCATTCAACACCATATTGGTCTTCATCAAATCTTTATCATCTACCTTCAACTTTTTGAAGACTGAATACGGCATCAGATTCACCACAGCGTCGACTAGCATCCTGGACACCAGCGATCCATTGATGTGCCCTCTGATATATAATGGCTTTAAATGTTTCACCGGTTCCCCTGGCTTCTCAAAGATGGCATTCTTGGGACCAAGGACCAGCCGGGCTATGTCTTCGACCTCATCAACAGCACGGAATTCGGCATGCAAATAATACACCATGTTAATATCTATGCCAGCCCCAGTCGGCATCACCTCGGAGTTTACCGACTCCCCTTCCAGTGCCTTGGCCGACTCAGTCATGGGTTCGGACAAAGCTGTAGATCCTTCGTCTACCGACTCGGACATGTATTCAGATGATTCAGCCGACTTCCTTTCTTGCAAGTCGGCTGCTGCTACTTGATCAGCCCATGAAGAGAATGTAGTAGTAGCAAGTGGGGTGACGACTAACTCTTTTTCCACAAGACTCAATGTGCTGGTTTTTGTAACTACAAGATCTGCCGGCTTCAGTACCCACTTCTTAGAAGGCATTATGGGAAAATCCCTGTTAAATGATTCATCTCTCAATCGTTCTGCTTCCTTCTCTACCTTCTCTTGATTTCTCAACCTTTGCAGTTTTCTCTTCTGGGTCTTGGTCAAACCTCGAGGGCTTGATGCGGTTGTATTTGGATTCGACTCTGTTAGTCTTCCATTTGCTGAATTCTGGACTTCAGGACTTGATGAAATTTGTCAGTGATTCCTGTTTCTGCGATTGCCCCCCGAGTGCAGGATTTCTAATGGTAATCTTCTGTGTCTCCTTGCCACCCGGCTTCCGACTCAACACAACTTCCCGGCCCGAGACTTTGTTGCTCTCCTTGCTGTTCCTAGATTCACCAACAACAACATTATCTTTGTTTGCCAATTCGGCCACCTCTGGCTAAATAAGAACCTTCTTTCCTTCTTGATTTAACACGTTCATTGGGAACGACTGTCTGTCAATTGCCATGCTGGCAAAGCTCAATCATCCGTCGTTGATAGCCAATTGAATCTGTCATTGAAAAACATTGCAATCATTAATCGCATGAGAGAAAGAATTATGAAACTTACAGTAAGCTCGCCGTTTCAACTCTTCAGCCAATGGTAAAGTATGGGATATTTTAATAAGCTTATCTTTCAACATGGCATCGAATATCTTATCGCATTAAAACTCAACTTGATGTCTTCATCCCAATTCTTGCCAGTCGGCTTCAGATCATCACACACGTAAGGCCTGACTTTAGACGGCCAAACAAGCTCGGCAGAATAAACATCGGCTTCTTCATCCAACTCGCTGGTACATCCGACTAGATGCACGCGAGGACGGCTAGACATATTCGCATCTCGAGCCTCATTGCTCCGACTCTCCTGAACAGGCCCGGGCCAAGGTACGTGCAACCAGTGCCGGCCGCACAGGGCCCACCATTTGCAGGGCCCCGAATTTCAGCCATAGGCTGAAGGCCCAACATTCTCACCTGGCCAGGAACGCTGAGGGTGAAAAAATTTCTATGCGTTTCTTCTGAGATCGAACTCACGACCTTGTGCTAGCCAAAATAAACAATAACGAACTGACCTATTTGCTCGGTGCGGCAATATCTAGCAATAAATCTCCACTACAGATATATAAGATGCCTTGTCCGGTAGTATTCATTCCAGGCTTTTCACACAGAATGATGATTTGAGGCGTAGTGAAGAACACCTTAATATATCATCTAATAAAAAAACATCGTAGCATGGAAACTATTCTGAAGTGTTTTCTCTACTTGCCTTAATATATACTCTCTCCATCCCATAATATAAGACGTTTTTTGTAAATTAACATAGCTTGTAAAAACGTCATATATTATGGGACGGAGGAGGTAGTGTTTTTAGGCATTTTGATGAAAACGCCACCAAATAATTATTTAATATGATTTTTCTAAAATGTTTGAAAATAAAACTTTGAGTCCTTTTAAAAAATGTACTAAGAAAACGCCTTTGATTGTAGATGACGACTTGGTGCTATGCCGCAGTGCGTCTCTTCACCGAAAATTATTCATGTAGTGGTAGGCCCATTTTTACAGTTTGGCACAGGGCCTCTGATTTTGCCGGCCCGGCCCTGCTCCTGAACAAGAGCCCACTGCAGGACTTGGCCGACAGTCAAGAACTCAAAACCCTCCAATCTTTCTTTGATGTGAGATCTTAAGCCATTAAGTACCAGGTCGGCCGTGTCTCTCTCAGTTATTCCCAAATTATAACACCGGTTTTTTGTGTCTCTAAAGCGATTGACGTAGTCGGCTACCGACTCATTGTACTTTTGCTTAACCGCTGTAAGCTGGGACAACTTCAGTTCATTATCACCGCTATAAAAGTGTTCATGGAATTTCTTCTCTAGATGAAACCAAGTGTGGATCGAATAAGGAGCTAACGCAGAAAACCATGAGAAAGCGGTTCCAGTTAATTACAAACCAAACAAGCACACTTTAAGACAGTCTTGGCTACTGGCTTCACTAAGTTGCGCTAGATATTGACTAATGTGTTCCCAGGTCCTTTTATTGGCCATCCCGTTAAATTTAGCAAAACCAGGTACTTTATATCCGGGTGGATAAGGAAGTGCGTTGAAGTACTCCTGGTAAGGCTTTCGGTGAACTCTATGCTTCGGTACTATCCCATATTTTTCAAAGACCATCTGGTGCAAATCTCTCCTGAATTTCTCCATTGGATAGTCTATGTTGGACGACGCAGGAGTTTGCCCAAGAGAAGTATTGGTCATATGGTCGACTCGCGCCCAAGGTGACGAACATGGGTTCGGCACTGGCTCCTGACCCGGAAAACGTACGACATGATTCAGCTGATTCGCCGAATAAGGCACGCTCTCGATAGGAGTCGGACATGGCATTGCGGACTCTGACTGTCCTGATTATAACTCACCAACTTATTAGCCGATCGATGGTTGGCTTTGAGGTGTGTTTCTTTTAGCCGTTTCCTCTTCCTTTATCAAGTCGTAAACATGTGTGGTACCACTAGAAACATAATGCTGGATCTCAGCTATCTGTTTGGGAGAAAAAAAATACTTACAGAGGATTTGTCACTGTTGTCGATCATTAGAGGTGGCATCCTGGGCTCTCCGATCGGTGTGATGACACCTTGCCGATCTTTCTTGAAGCTGGCCAAGTACGCCTCCAGATCTGCTTCTTCTTGCTTCATCTGCAACGCCTCGAACTCTTCTTGGTGTTCTTCTTGATTACCTCAAAAGCTTGGCGATGATCATCTGATAGATAGCTAGACTAGGCTTGATGATGTTATCAGTGTCAATTTCTGAGGGATTAATGATCTTAGGACCGGTCATGTTAGCCTGATCTTAGATTGCAGTGTCCCCAGCGGAGTCACCAAATAAGGTGTATTCACGTCTACACTGAACATGTCCTCATGTACCCTCGACGCCGGGGGTGATGCACCGCAACGCACGCCGAAGGAGGCCTGTCGGAAGCGTGATACACAAGACAATCCGGCTGGCACTTTTTCAACCCGAAGTCCTATTCACCCGGGAGGCTTGCTGCGACTATGGGCGGAGATGGATCGAGTTTGGCTACATCTTCCTTTTGATTTTAAATTTATGTTGCAAGCATCCAAAATAGGAAAAACTTCAAACAACTATCATACAAAAAATTAAATATCATAACACCAGATATCCGAATATGATATGAAATATAAAAGTATCTGAAGTTAACTAGAAAAAAGAATGATATACTCTAAAATTGAACACAAAACAACTAGCTGTAATTTGGTAGACCTTTTTTCGACCAACGAAGCAAAACACTCAAAGCTTCATAACTATATCCATAATTTTGTGGACCCATATTCTCTATGCAACACCGTTATTTTAATTTTCCAACTGCACCATGTGTCTATTTGTATTTAGCACGCCTCAACCAACATTACATGCATTATACTGATAAATAAGGCGTCGTATCTAATGCATCCGGGATGGCTTGTGCATCCATGTATCTATCGACACCTCGGCCGGCCGATCACCATCTCACGCACCAGAGCAAAAGGAATAGAAAATTTGCAAAAATACGCCCGCACCAGCTCTATGTTATGTCTGCTAATTTGCTAATGACCCCTCGGGGGAACCAGCGCTCCTAATTCCATGCCCCGTCTCCCTCCCAAACCCTAATCAGGGCCGCAACATGCATCGCAACGACAGCCACTGCAGCGACGGCATGCATCTGCAAGGACAATTGCCACGACCGAATTCATCTGTCGAGATGATCTCCACGACCGCCACAACGGAATGCAGCCCTGAACTACCCATCAGCATGGTGGACACCCTCGCTGCTTGATACGCTGCAGCCGATCATCGGCGGCTCCTCTCATTATGGATGTTGAACATGCATCAACAGTGATGGATGGGTCTTGGGTGGCCTCCTTTCTCCATAATTCAAGTGGTGACCCAGAGTATGCCTCCCCATCTAGCCATCAGGAAGCCCATCTGACTAGCCCTGATACGGCTGTAGAAAATGCTACTGTTGCAGAATACGAACTGAACTGCAGTACGGTGCATGGAGCTTCAGGTAACACATCAAAAAGAACTAATATTTGTTTATATTGTAACATGCGTACTTGTTGTGTCGACGACTAATCATGTAGATGAATGTGCAGTTAGAGAATCTGGCAAAAGCTTGCAAACTCAAATGACTGAGGGAGAATTTGCTACACCAAAAAAGAAAGCCAATATTTCTCTATTCGTGAGTTTAACAAATTTTTCTTGACCATGTCGCTTTATAGTTCAGAGAGTTATGCCTGCTGATGATTATTATGATTTATTATTTTCTTTTCAGTGCTTGTGTTTTACGCCGAGATGCAACGAGAAATTGAACCTAAAATAGGGATGACATTTGAAGGGCTTGAGGGCGTGGAAGAGTTTAACAAGTCATCTGCACATCATGTGGGTTTTGGAGTCCGTGTCAGACAACAGAAAAAGTTGGACAATGCGGTGGTTCGGACAAAGCGTTTCATGTTCGGAAAAAGATGACATTTATATGGGTTATTAATGTTGAATTCTTTGATGCACTGGATTCTTGTAACGGGTGGAATTATGTGTTTTGTCGAACTGTCTTCCTCTTATTTTCCATAACTTATGTGTATTGAATGGAGTGTAGCAACAAGCAATACCACCATGTTACATTATGTTCACATAAACCTGAAGCATGCTCTGTTTTTCTCATACAAATGATAAACAACAATCATCAAGGAGTAATACAAGCACAAGAAACTGTCAGCCTGTGAGTGCTCGTCCCTTTAGTCAGCTGTATAACTGTTATGACCGGGGTAACTTATACCCGTAGGAGGCCCACTGGGCAGGTTTAGTTAGGGGCTTGGCCCACAAGTTATCTTATTTTTATTAGCATCGTGGTTATATAAACAAGCTGTAAAACTCTTTTGGAGATTAAGCAATAAGACAATTCTATTGCCCGGCTCCCAGAGGAGCCGGAACCCCAAAACCCTAGCCGCCTCCTGTCACCTCCGCCGCCTCCTCCCACGCGCACGACGGCGCCCAGCCGCCGGCGGCCGCGTGCTCGTCCGCGTCCAACTCCCTCCTTCCCCTACAACCTCCGTCCAAGACCCGGTAGAGCCCTAGCTCGTACCAATAACAGTATAATTCGCCGTATAACTGATTCATTAATTATTTTAGCTGTTAGTTGCTTAATGGAGTGTAGCAACAAGCAACTCAGTTTCCAAACCCACATCAACCTCGACAATAGCATTCGCCAACAGAAATTAAACAATGATTTTGTTCAGAATTTTGCAGTCACCAACACCTTTACATTCACTTCTTGTTTCTAAGCTTCCAGCTTTGGAAGCTTGCAGCAACAGCACCATGTTCTTGTTTGTGAATATGTGAAAGAAATGTAGGAATGCAGAAGCAGCAGCCGAGATTATGCCCTGGTTCATCTGTATTACATCATGTAGTGCAGAACACCTCAAACCACCGGGCACTAGGCAATAACAAATTTGTTTATTTCTGAATTTTTGCATTCACAACAAGCTACATTCACTTGTCTGAACTCACAAGCTTGCAATCCGTAAGTACTAGATACGTTCACATTCTGAGTTCTGATCAATACTCACCAACGATGTACAGTTTACAGTATATACTCTGAAACAACACACACATTCAATAAAGAACAATTGCAATGAGCTCACAAGCTACAATCGCAGGTGCTAGATACATTAAGCTGGAACAAAAACAACCAGAGACGTAGTCCTTGTTGCTACGCAGGCGCACCTCATCAGGGCAAGGAGCAAACGCTGGATACGAGGGAGCAGCAGATGGTGTGCAGGTTGTGGCGGGCGGCAGACTCGGCGTCGGGGACCGGCAAGACGGCGGGCCGGCGCGGAGGTAGGCCAAACGTGGTGGATCTCGCCGTGGCAGTCAAAAGGAGACGTGGGGCCGTTTGAGGCGGACGACCGCGGAGGCCGGCCAAGCGTGGCCACCGTCGAAAAGATCACCGGGCCGTGGAGCCGTTTGAGGCAGAAGAACGTGGAGGTCGGCTAAGTGCGGCTGCTGTCGAAGGATTCGCCGGCCGGGGCCGCCGCCATGGAGCGATTGGAGAAATCCAGATTGAGAAATTGATATTTTAGCAAAGGTCTGCTTTGGCTGAGGGGTCATTAGCAAATTAGCAAAAGCGGCTGCGGGTGTGTTTTTGTAAATCCGTGTTGCTTTTGATACCATGCGTGAGATCTTAATCGGCTGGCCGAGGAGCCACGGGATACAGGGATGCACAAGCCATCCCGGATGCACTTGATACGACGCCGATAAATAATGCACTAGCTGCAAGAACCGATACAAGGGCAATTAAGGTCGTGTTTTGAAACTTTGGGACACAATTTATTCACTAATAATTTTTTATGTGGAATAAATTGGTCAGCAAGTTTATGCCAAACAGTAGAGAGGGCCTTCAAAGTTGGAGTATGATGTGAAGAACAAACTGAAAATCAGTTTCCCTATTAATATTTTATATCATAGTGAAGGAAGTAGATGCACAAACATTATATATTTTAAACTATTTATTTCAAATTTGCTGATAGTGATACCTTAGAGACTAGGGTGAAAAATGATAAATAGCGTGTTGATGTATGGATATCATCCATATATTCAAAACGACATTGACCTACCTACACAAATAATGCTGATGTATGATCGTTGAATTAGATTTAGATTTTTTGTGTGTGCATATGATATTGGCCTACCTACCCCAATAGATAAAGATCCAAAAAAGAAGCATGGGCAGAAAGTGTTTAAACATTTGTGACATTGAAATCCTTTTGCTAGAGTCAGTATAATTTAAATTGTGCGAAAATTTCAAATTTGACGACAATTTTAACATCATTTTTCTAGGTTTTTATTATTTTAATTGCGGTGGAATCAAGATAAACTGTGGGGAGAAATTTTAGCAAATATGATAGATGCACCTGTTTTGGAAACGATAGTGATTGTCACTTTGAATTTAGCCAGAAAATCCGACGGTGAGAACATTACTCTCTCTCTCTCTCTCTCTCTCTCTCTCACACACACACACACACACACACACACACACACACACACACACACCCGAGCACGGTGCTTTTTATTAACGTATAACCATAGTTACAACATGATATATTCAAATTTTAAAACATTTTCACAATCTTTTGTCTAGGCTTGGCATAGTTAGATTTTATATCTCAAATTGATTTGTTTAAAATCGATCAATTTACAGTGTTTCCTGCCAAACTTACAACTAGGACTATTATGACCTACTAAACAATTATGTATCACAAATTCCATCTAAATTTTTGAATAATGAAAGTAAGACTAGCTAGGATGCTGATCTCATAAATTTTGTAATGTACATGTGTATTAAGAATTCAAATCATGGAAATCTCTACCTAATATTAAAGGGAGCAGTGTTTCTCCATTTTCTGTTTTGCCCATATTTTTGATCAAAATTACATCCATTGCCACCGCCTAAGTGAAAAAATGTTTCGTCGCTTCGTGTCAGCCCATAGCTTCCCCGCTTGCTTTGCTTTGGTCCATCCCCCTTCCCACCTCATGCCTCTCCACCCACGTGAACAATAACCATATTCGTATACAACTCTGTAACCAATCCCTACGTGACGCTATAAATCTAATCTAATCCCTTCGATTTCCGGCGATTCTCAAGGGGAAAAAGTCGCCATGGACCGGCGTGATCGAGAGACAGCTCAGTGGTCGTGAGGAGCGGCGGCTGAGGGGAGAGGCCACCACAACCCGAGCGGCGGCCTCGACGGCCCAAGCGTTTGTGAGAGGGGATGGAGTGGCGACTGCGCGGCCGTGTCGACCCGAGCAGTTGCGAGAGCGGATGGAGCGGTGGCTGCGCAGCCGTGTCGACCCAAGCAGTTGCGAGAGCGGATATGGAGCGGCGGCTGCACGGACGCGCTCGTGGAGGTGCCATTATGCACGTCCGCGTCCCTGATTTTCAGCCCGCCTCCGGCCTGGCAGGATTCTCACTTTGCCCTGGCCTCAAGGGCGTTCGCCTACCTGTTGTCATGCTCAGGACGATGCACTAATGCAGGTTTGGTTCTTTACCTTTTCTTTTTCATTTTCGTGGTATGCATATCTCTGAATCTTGTCAGCCGTAATTTACATGCTGTCGTTTGTGCCATTGTGTCCCGTATAATGATTCTTATTTTTTTTTGAACGGGTATAATGATTCTTATTGAGGCACTGCTGCTACCCAATTTTCTTATTAAATTGATGCAAGAAATAAGAAACTAACACAGGGAGAGAGTACAAATTTATTACACAATAATCTATATATGCCCTGAAGTACCCGTGAGCCTGCCGACAGGTAGAGATGGATAAATTTTGTAGCTTTTTGTTCCGGGTTTTTCCCATTGAAATTATGGATTTCGAAGCTAATAATGGAGTGTTTCCATTGCCTGCTATATTACCCATTGCGCTGAAGGAAAAGCCGCTGCCACTGATGACGACGACACTGGGTGAGATATTTCGTGTTTGCTTTGTTGTGTTAGTAACTTCCTGTAGCATATTCCATGAAATATTTGTTCCATCTTTTTTTGCATCCAGGTACATTATTCTCATCTTGATATATATCATTCGGTGAACTGGAGATTTGAGCTCAGGGTAGAATTCTTGGTTGATTCTAGAATTTCATTGTAGATTAGCTGGGTCAGCAAGTTTTTATGAAGTTTGAGGCGTCTTCAGTGTACTATGCCATATTTGTCTTATTTCTATACTCACAATATTTCTGCATCATCCGAACAAATGATGCTAAATTGATATAATCATTTTGGATCAGTGTCATCTTCCCCGCTGGGGTGCTTACTTATTATGAACTACTGTAGAGACATTGGACTCCTCAAGGTGGCAGGCTTGTGCTCATTGCTGTTGATATCATCCTGCATTGTCATGAGATTTTAATTCTTTGATCAAATGTGGGGCTCATATTTCATACAGGTGCAAAGGTTACAGTTGCTAAGTTTGTGAAGTTGTGTATGTTGCCTCAGAAGGTACAACTTATTTGGTACATGTCAAGTGTGAGAAGTTTTGCTTCAAGAGGCCAGGTGATTTTGGTTCTTTTAATGTAAAATCTTGTGATGGCTTGACACAACAGAGTTAAATCATGTACGTTGGCGGCTCAGGAAATCCAAAAAAAGCACCTGGTTTTTGTTGCAGGTTCATGGCATAACTTGAAATCATGTTCTTTGTTTTTGGTTGCTCAAGCATGTAGATGATACTTTTCTACATATGCATCCTAAAGCTTATTCAAGACGAGGCCAAACTTTGGGTTAGCGCGGGGGCTAAGCATTTGAGCAAGATCATGCCGCGAGAGTAATTCCATATGTAATTTTCCTTTGACGGGCTATGTTGTGGAGCCATTGCTATGTACTCTAAACTCCTTCTTTATTAATGAATGTAGATCCATAGACTAATATATTGGTTTGGTTTCTAATGCATTGACTCCTTTGCACATATCACTTGTGTCTCGTGCTTCTTAAGAATATTGCATCTGCAGTGGCCTGTAGCTACAAAGATGATGATCTAAAAATATATAGATGATGACTAGCCATTGACAAGCATAATAATGTTTTTATTTCTTCTTCTGGGCAATCAAGGTCTAACAAATATTTTCATGTTTGTCTGAATAAAATAAAATTAATGGACAGTGCTACTCCATTGATAACTAGAGCCAGTAGCGTGTTCACCTCGATGGTTACATTTTCTTCTTAGAAGAATTTACCATGTGAGAATTAGTCTGTGCATTAGAATTGTAATTATTAGTGTCGAATTACCTCATAAAGTGTTGGATTAATTTCTAACAATCGTACATCAACCAGTGGCGAGGCAGTCGAAATTTGCACGTACTCAACACTCATTGTGACAAGTGGTTAATACATAGTTTTGTTAACCCGTTGCAACCGCACGTGCCCTTTTGGTAGTAATATATAGACAATTAAGATGTTGCCCCTGGAAAAACATTTATGTATCGCAAATTCCATCAATATTTTTGTATAATGAAAGTAAGACTAGGATGCTGATCTCATAAAATTTGTAATGTACACATACTCCCTCCGTTCATAAATATAAGATGTTTTGGATATTTCAATATGGACTACATACGGACTGAAATGAGTGAACAAACACACTAAAATTCCTTTATATACATCTGAATCAGAAAAAAGTTTAGAACATCTTATATTTGTGAAATCGGAGGGAGTATGTATTAAGAATTCAAATTATAGAGATAATATATAAGATGTCGCCACTCTGCTAGCTCTTTAAGCAATAATACTCTGATGCACTTCTGATGCACTACAGGGAAGTGACAAGCCTGATCAGTGACAGGTGTATGGTCAAGGCATGCAGAAGTAGTTCTCCTCTCCAGCCTAATCTGAGCTACCACAAGAGCTCCTAAGGCTATCAGCTACCTCGCCTGCACCATCAGCCTGACAACCGGAGACACCGCTCCGGCTCTGCCAGCCACGGCCGCCGCCGCCGATGCCGCCGCTGGCAGTCCCGAGGCAACATCAAGGCACTCCTGGAAGTCGGCGTCGCAGGACAGGAGCACCCACTCATGGTCGTCATCCAAGTACTTGACGTCGAAGGCGCTAGCATCTAGGCCCAGCCTCTTGGCCACCTCCTCCTTGACCGCCACGATGCCAGCGGAGCACGGCACCCTAAACCTGATGATGTCTCCTCTGTAGCTCGCCTTGATGGTCACCAACTCCCCTGCGGCGCCATTGCTGCGCTGCAGCAAAGACTTGCGCAATGCGGTTTTGGTGAGAGGAGGAGGATCTTCGCTTGAGCCCTGGGAGGAGGTGTCTTCTCCTAGACCACTTGACAGGCATGGAAAATGAGGAGCGGAAGCTCGGTGAGAGGAAGATGAAGCGGTGGGCGGCTTCGGTGAGCAATCCACCGATTCGACGGTGGCACGCCTTATCTTGTTGATCTTCCGGAATGGCCATCTCGATATGCCGTGCTGCCTGCAGATGCGCTTCATCGTTGACGGGCACACTGTAGAGGAAGAGTTTTAGTTACCTCATACAGTAGGCATTCCATTTATTTATTTTGGCATTTTGGGAAATGGGAACCAAACACCCTACCGAGTACCCAATTTACAACATGTATCGCTAAAATGGGTTTCCCTGTGATGCTCAACTCAGTTAAGTTGTGTCGAAAATGTTCTTACCGCCGAGGCTTCTCGCAGCATCTTTCAGGCTCCCTGAAAAGTACCCTTGCAGCTCCTTCAGACTGACAGATTTTCCGGCCTTTCTTCTGGTCTTCTTCTTCTCCGGTGGTTGGTCTGCACCATGGATGTTTGCTCCATGATCACCACCTGCTACGTACAAGGCCAGATGCTCGTCTGAATCTTCAGCATCATACTCTCTACGACCATTCAGCCCATGAGCAGTGCCAGCTCCGATGGTAGGATCGCCGTCAGAAAGAATGGACTCCAAGCATCCGTTCATCGCCAGACGATCACCGGAGTATTCCTCCCTGACCGTGGCGGCGACGGCGTCCACCACGGCCTTCTGCTCCGTGGCGCTCCTGCAGCCCGACGGGAGGAAGAACTCGAGCACCACACACTCCTCCTCCAGGCCGTTGTCCATGGCGGACCGTGGCAGCCGCAGGGGCACGGCGAGGCACCCGGCCAGGCCATACATGCGGGCGTAGTGCGCCAGCGGGTAGGCGTCCTTGGTGCGCCCGGAGACGTCGGCGCAGAAGCGCGGCCGGCGCGCGGCCGCCGCCTCGCCGACGAGCCCCTGGCCGCGCCGCAGGTGGTGCTCGGTGCAGGCGTCGCGGAAGCCTCCGTAGTGCGGGCCGAGGCGGAACGGAGCACCGGCCGTCGTCAGGGAGAAATGCTGGCCGTCGTCGTCGTCGCCGTCTATGCTGCAGCAGCGCTTGCACCTGACCCAGGCCTGCGCCAGTGGCAGCGCGTGAGCTTCGTGGATGGCGGCCAGCAGCTCCGACACCTCCGACATCGCCGCCTCTGAGTTGCACATCTGCTTAAGAGGTGGCTTTTGATTGGTAGATGAACATGAATGGATTGTACAACAAAAGAAAGCTTTGCTTCCACAGTTTGATCCGATTGCGATGTTAAGTTTTGCAGCCAAATCACCACAGCTAAGCTGTCGACATAGCGTAGGTACCCATGGTTTTCAAGTCACCTCGGTCGGCACAGGGTGGCAGATCTCGGGACCTCTCAATGACACTGCCTGCATGCATAGAATTGCAGAAAATGTCACTCAATACAACCCTAACGAGACGACGATAATGGTACAAGTTCTCAAGATTCATGACGGTCAAGTAAAGCATTTCTTCAGATTTTGGCTTTTTGCAGGGGAGCGAGAATGCAAGGAGGAAGAGGAGAGACGGACAGAGGGGTGACCTGTAGGGCCTCGCAGACCTTGTCGGCCTCGGCCGCGAAGCGGGTGGTGAGCGCCGTGGTGAAGACAAGCTCAAGCACGGCGAGGCAGCGGCGCGGGTCGGCGGGGTCAAGGATGGGGAGGGCGAGGCTGGCCTGGATGTCGTAGATGAGCGCGGAGCTCATGCGGGCGTACTCGCCGGTGCCGTAGAACTGCACGTTGGGCGTCCACTCCGGCGCCCGCGCGTCGAATACCCGCCCCGGCAGCCCGAGCGTGTGCTCGCTGCCGCCGACGGCGAAGGCGTGCGTCAGCGACACGCTCCTGTACCGGAGCAGCCGGCGGCAGCGCGACGAGAGGACGAACGGCTGCCCGCGGGTGGCCAGCACGCGGCGGCCGTCCCCGTCCCGCGCCGGAGCCCAGACCTGCACCAGCGCGCCGCTGTTCGCCGCCGTCGACTCCTTGTACAGCCGCAGCGCCCGCGCGATCCGCTCCTTCACCGCCTCGTCATCATTACCCGGCGCCGGCGGCCGCAACCCTCCTCCTCGGCCGCCGCTCTCATCACTGTCGTTGCGGAGGCTGAACCCGCCAAGAACCCGCTCCATGTCGGCCTCCACCTCCATCTCCATCACACCCACCCACCACCAAACAGCTAATAGCGGCCAAGAAAGACAAAGACAAAAGATCAATATCCTGCCGCAGGTTCTCAGATCCTAGGTTTTATCATCCACGGGGTGACGGTACAGGAGTCGCGGTGACGGCCTGCGACCGGTCGCCGGCGTTCGGGGACGGAATATTACGCCGCGGCGATGGGAATGTGCCGACGACGCCGATCCATGGGGGATTTAGATGGCTGTTAATTAATGCCCATCAAGGGATTAAACAAACTTATCAGCCCCCCTGTCCATCATTTGGACTTTTGTGATGCTGGAGTAGCACCAAACAGTTAAAGCACCAAAACGGCAACCCAAGTAGTACCAGAAAAGAACACACAAGATACTAGCTTGAAAGGCCACGTCTCCGGCCGTCCGAGGAGTGATGGCTAGCTACTGACCGACCGATCGATGTCGAGCAGCAGCTTCCCAAACGCTTTTGTTTTATTATTAGGTCCGTTGGAATATGCCCATCTATGGAGATTAGATCCGTGTTCATTAATGCCATCGCCCGATTAAACAAGCTTATCGTTCGTCATGTCCCCCCAGCCCCGCTCCGCTTTGGACTTGGGAATATGCCCATCTATGGAGTACAGTACTAGCATATACTCCCTCCATTCCCTATAATATAAGGTACATCGGTTTTCGTGCAAGTCAAACATACGGTTTTTTTATGTGCGAAAACATACTTATGTTTGACTAAGATTATGGGATAAAATATCAACGTCTAAAATACAAAATAAATAAAATATGAAAACCTTTTCGTAATGGATCTAATGATGCGAATTTGGTATTGTAGATATTGATTCTTTTTTCTAAAAACTTAAAACTTGGTCAAACGTGCACATGTTTGACTTTTGAAAAAACTAATACACCTTATATTATGAAACGGAGGGAGTATAGTTCGTCTCCCATCGTGAGGTTTTCAACGCAAGCAAAAGGCTAGTTGTCTGGATTAACTTTAAGATCGTTCTAGGCATCTTTTTTTTTTGCTGCGCTCTGCACTGTCTGTGATACGCTGCCTTGCCCAACTACTCTCTCCGTCCCGAATGACTTGTCACAGAAATGGAAATGGATGTATCTAGAATTAAATATACGTCTAGATACAACCATTCCTGCGACAAGTAATTCAGGACGGAGGGAGTATGTTAGAATATAGCTATGATACGATGCGTGTCTCCACTGTCGGTTGCATTAGTATAGCATCCAATATTTCCAGTAGCTTATCAGGAAGGATAGGCCATCCTAACATAGTTCTTGAAACAGGCTTTCAATCACCATATCCATACAACAAGTTCAAGTGCACGAAAAGAAAAATACTCCCTCCGTCCGGAATTACTTGTCGCAAAAATGAATAAAAATGGATGTATCTAGAACTAAAATACATCTAGATACATCCATTTCTCCGACAAGTATTTCCGGACGGAGGGAGTAGTTGACAAGGCTTGTCACACCATCCATGAAATTATCAATTGTTCTTCTTCTTCTTCCTGTAAATATTTCATTTCCAATAGCAACACCACGTAGCTATATACGTCACCATCCATGGAGGCTTCAGATCTAACAAACATCTCTACAATTAAAGTGGACTTTGTTGGTTTCGTTTCCATCGCTTTCACCCTTCCCATCGATACATGCTCCCTTTTTCCAAACCACGCGATAACCCTCATTATTATTTTTCCAAACCGACCCCCACCTCGTCGTTTCTGGCAAAGAAATCCTTTGCAAAGCAATCAACCGATTTTTTTTCCCAAACCATGCGATAACCCCCATTAATTTATTTCCAAACCGACCCCCCACCTCCTCGTTTTTGGGGAAAAAAATCCCTTGCAAAGCAATCAACAGAAATGGTTTCCGAATTGAGTCGTCGGATCCGAGCTCCAGGCTTGGTCCATCGAGGGGTAGATTTCGTTCCAAGCTTGACTTGACGTCGGTGTTTGGACGAGTGGGGCCCGCTGCTCCTCGGTCCGATCTAACATCACGAGCGAGGAGTTGGGGTTTCGACCCAGCCTAGCTGGCTGGTCGAACTGGCGTGAGGTCGTTCCGGTGCAGAGATCGTGCTGGTGCTGCCCTGATCGTCGGTTACAAGCGCCATCGAACCGCTGCGACTACTCAGCGGGACCTGCATGGGCCACCAATGATGGAGTCAAATCTAGCAGATCTCGGGTAGGGGGTCCCCAGCTGGTAGCCTTGGCACGATTGTAACAGGGACACATGATTTTACCCAGGTTCGGGCTCTCTCGAAGAGATAATACCCTACGTCCTGCTTTGATTGCATTTGATTTCGAGGGAGTACAGTTACAGGTAGATCTACCGCGAGATCTATGTGTGTATGAGTTGATCGTCTACGGGCCTCACCCCTCAGTTTATATAGATACCGGGGGTGTACATAGGTCAGTTACATCTAGGGTAATCATGGTGTATATGATCTCTAAGTCTTGGAGTAGGCGCCAAGTCTTCGGAAGTTTCCATCCTGGTGCTCCTGGGCCTGACAATCATGGCCCACCGGTAGACTATCTTGGGGATCCTAGGCCCGGCCCACCAGGCCGGGAGATGATGTGGTGCATGCCCCCTAGTTCAGGACACCATCAGTAGCCCCTGAACCGGTATCCAAGTCGAGGACATTCCTTGTTTCTTCCGAGCTGCTACTTCATCTTCGGTTGTCGGTCTTGGAAACTGGTTCATCAAGTCCTTCCCTTGCTCTTCGGGAGTTTGGCTCGGCGTAGCATGCACTTCATCTTGTGGGCTGACTGATGAGTTCTGCATAAACCGTCATGCGCCTCTCCCATAGCGACTCGAGCCTGGTCTTCGTCCAAACATTTTAAAAGAAGACCGTCAGCTATTCGGCGATATAAGTCATCATCCTCCATTGTATATTTAAGAGCGAGCTGCCAAACAGTCCTATCTATTTTCTGATTTGGATCCTGCAGATAAGAAATAATGGGTTTCCTCCAGTCGGCTTCCTGGATTGCACTGGATCCATTATTTGCCGAATCCAATGAGTTGGCCTTGCTCAAGTCAGCAATTTCAAGTGTCGGCTATTTGGATATGAAGAACATACCCCGACTGACATGATAGCAGGATGTTTGCCGAGTCAACTCGTTAGCGAGCCAATTGTCCTACCTGGATATATGGGCAATAGAGAAATAGTCCAAGGTAGAAATAATATCTAGGCATCTGTCGAGGTACACGTTGAGTGATTCGTCCAAACATTGGAAAACCTTGGATATTTGTTGGACAACTAGCAACGAATCACTGTAAGCTTTGACATGGGTAGCTCCTACATTGATTAGAAATTCTAGCCTGAATAGCAAAACTTCATATTCGGCTTGATTATTAGTGCAAAAATATTCCAACCGGCATGAAACCTCAACGGTTGTACCATGTGGAGATATGTACACAACGCCGATTCCTTGGCCGTTGCTACAAACTGAGCCGTCAAAGTATAATCTCCATGGTACCAAGGATATAAGGTCCACGTCCAGGCTAAGCTCCTTGTCAATCCGATGCTCAATGATGAAGTTGGCTATGATCTGGCCTTTCTCAGATTTAAGAAGCTCATAAGCCAAATCATACTCGATCAACCCGTAAGCCCATTTACCGATTCGGCCACTGAGAATCGATCTTTGCAACATGTATTTGATGACATCGGTCTGACAAGCTACGATGCATGTGCTGGATAGCAAATAATGCATCAATTTGGTGCAAGCGTAGTATAGACACATGCATAACTTCTCAATAAACGTGAACCGCGACTCGGCATCCAGCAAGCGCCGACTCAAATATGTGACAGCATACTCCTTTCCTTTGGCTTCTTGAGTTAAGATGGCGCCAGTGACCTTCTCCTCGGCTACAATATAGTGTCGGAAAGGCTCTCCACATCTCGGTGATTTCAGAACCGGAGGAGTAGTTAAGCAGACTTTAATTTTCTCAAATGCATCTTGTTGTCTTGACCCCCAAGTAAAGTCGTTATCATTTTTGGACCGAAGAATCTGAGTGAACGCATCAATTTTCCCCGACAAGTTAACAATAAATCTCCTGAGGTAGTTTACTTTGCCGAGAAACTTCTGCATATCCTTTTTGCAAGTCGGAGCTTGAATTTTCCGGATGGCCTCTATCTTCTCCCAGTCAATCTCTATGCCATGCTGGTGAATGATGAAGCTCAAGAACTTCCCAGCCGATACAGCAAGGGCACACTTCAATGGATTCATCTTGAGCCCGTACTTGCTCATCCTTACGAATGCTAAACGCAAGTCAGCTAAGTGATGTAACTCGGCATCCGACTTCATGGCGACGTCATCAATGTAAACTTCCGGTACAACTCCAAGAAGATCATGAAATATCAGGTTCATCGCTCTCTGATATGTGGCACCAGCATTTTTTAACCTGAAAGTCATCACCGTCCACTAGAATAAACTGATGAATCCGAGGAACCTGAAGGTTGTTTTAGCCAAATCCTCTTCGACCATGAAGACTTGGTTGTACCCTGCTTTGCCATCTAGAAAGCTGATAATCTTGTGTCCTGATGCGTCATTGATAAGCATATCGGCTATTGCAATAGGATATTCATCTTTGGGTGTTGCCCTCTTTAAATCCTTGAAATCAATGCACACCCTGAGCTTGCCGGATCCTTTCTTCTCGATTGGCACGATATTAGAAATCCAGTCGTCATATCTGCACTGCCTTATAAACTTAGCTTTGAGGAGTCGGCTGATTTCTTCTTTGATCCGACCATAAATCTTGGGATTGAATTTCCTGGCCAGCTGCTTGTGTGGTCTGAAGCTGACCTTTATTGGCAACCAATGCTCAACTAGCTCTCGGCTTAACCCTGGCACCTCTTGGTACTCCCACGCGAAGCAATCAACATATTTTTTACTAGCGCGATTAGAGCATGTTTATAATCAGCTTTTAGATTTTGATTTACAAACGTCGGCCTTGGGACCGTGCCATCTCCAATATCCACTTCCTCCAAACGGTCGGCTGACATAAAAACTTGACCCAACTTATCCATGTCGTCTATTTCTTCTATAGCTTCGTACATATCGTTCCTGTCGGCCCGATACTCGTCCAGACGCATTTTCAACCATTCATTGTGGAGATCCATCCGACAAGATGAATTGGAGCCGATTACTCCTAATTGGCTTTAGAGACACTGGTACAAACCCATCCTTGGTGGTGCTCAAGAAACCGAACTCGGATAGATCGTATCCCGACAGGCACACAACGTTGGGATGCTGGCAATCGACTAGTGACTCGGCCAAAGCGACGCAAGCCGACTCGTCTGCATGGATGACTTCTACTTGGCCATCCTCCCACTGAATTAGCAGCTGGTGCATAGTAGACGGCACGCACTGGTGAGCATGAAGCCAACCACGTCCTAGCAGAATATTATAGTTCCCTTTCACATTAGCAACGAAGAAGGCTGTAGCCAAAGTCTTGCTTCCGACTGTAAGTTCCAAGCTCATCATGCCTTTGGTTTCTACTTTCTCTATGCCTTCAAATCCATTCAACACCATATTGGTCTTCATCAAATCTTTATCATCTACCTTCAACTTTTTGAAGACTGAATACGGCATCAGATTCACCACAGCGTCGACTAGCATCCTGGACACCAACGATCCATTGATGTGCCCTCTGATATATAATAGCTTTAAATGTTTCACCGGTTCCCCTGGCTTCTCAAAGATGGCATTCTTGGGACCAAGGACCAGCCGGGCTATGTCTTCGACCTCATCAACAGCACGGAATTCGGCATGCAAATAATACACCATGTTAATATCTATGCCAGCCCCAGTCGGCATCACCTCGGAGTTTACCGACTCCCCTTCCAGTGCCTTGGCCGACTCAGTCATGGGTTCGGACAAAGCTGTAGATCCTTCGTCTACCGACTCGGACATGTATTCAGATGATTCAGCCGACTTCCTTTCTTGCAAGTCGGCTGCTGCTACTTGATCAGCCCATGAAGAGAATGTAGTAGTAGCAAGTGGGGTGACAACTAACTCTTTTTCCACAAGACTCGATGTGCTGGTTTTTGTAACTACAAGATCTGCTGGCTTCAGTACCCACTTCTTAGAAGGCATTATGGGAAAATCCCTGTTAAATGATTCATCTCTCAATCGTTCTGCTTCCTTCTCTACCTTCTCTTGATTTCTCAACCTTTGCAGTTTTCTCTTCTGGGTCTTGGTCAAACCTCGAGGGCACCAATCCGGTTGAGTGTATTTTGCATCTCTTGGCTTGGTTTGGCTAGTGCTAGCTTCATGATCATTAGCCGCGGAACCTGGCACGAAATTATCGGCCCTTTCACTCCAACTGAGTTGTCATCAACAACCGTCTGCTTGAGCTTCAAATCCTTGGTGCCTATAATAATCGAGTCGGCATTAATGTTTGATTCCAACTGGCTTGACTTGGCCGCCGTGGCACCCGGTGATTTGGCACGCCATGTCTTCTGCGTTCCTTCATTTGAAGGTCGTATTGCTGCCCGACTGATACTAGGGTCTACTTGGTCTTGATCAGGATACATGAGCGGACTCCAGACAGGCATTGGAGCAGTAGCAAGATACGTTCCCCTTGGAGGCGACGCCTTCAGACCAGCCGGCTTTACATATCGACTGAACTTCTCACTTGATGGTGACCTTGGGCACTTCACATATTTTAGCCGATTAGAGTTAGAACCAACCGACTGGTGCACGTATTTGGAAAGTAGCATATTGAAAGTTGGCTTGATGCGCTTGTATTTGGATTCGACTCTGTTAGTCTTCCATTTGCTGAATTCTGGACTTCAGGACTTAATGAAATTTGTCAGTGATTCCTGTTTCTGCGATTGCCCCCCGAGTGCAGGATTTCTAATGGTAATCTTCTGTGTCTCCTTGCCACCCGGCTTCCGACTCAACACAACTTCCCGGCCCGAGACTTTGTTGCTCTCCTTGCTGTTCCTAGATTCACCAACAACAACATTATCTTTGTTTGCCAATTCGGCCACCTCTGGCTAAATAAGAACCTTCTTTCCTTCTTGATTTAACACGTTCATTGGGAACGACTATCTGTCAATTGCCATGCTGGCAAAGCTCAATCATCCGTCGTTGATAGCCAATTGAATCTGTCATTGAAAAACATTGCAATCATTAATCGCATGAGAGAAAGAATTATGAAACTTACAGTAAGCTCGCCGTTTCAACTCTTCAGCCAATGGTAAAGTATGGGATATTTTAATAAGCTTATCTTTCAACATGGCATCGAATATCTTATCGCATTAAAACTCAACTTGATGTCTTCATCCCAATTCTTGCCAGTCGGCTTCAGATCATCACACACATAAGGCCTGACTTTAGACGGCCAAACAAGCTCGGCAGAATAAACATCGGCTTCTTCATCCAACTCGCTGGTACATCCGACTAGATGCACGCGAGGACGGCTAGACATATTCGCATCTCGAGCCTCATTGCTCCGACTCTCCTGAACAGGCCCGGGCCAAGGTACGTGCAACCAGTGCCGGCCGCACAGGGCCCACCATTTGCAGGGGCCCCGAATTTCAGCCATAGGCTGAAGGCCCAACATTCTCACCTGGCCAGGAACGCTGAGGGTGAAAAAATTTCTATGCGTTTCCTCTGAGATCGAACTCACGACCTCGTGCTAGCCAAAAGAAACAACAACGAACTGACCTATTTGCTCGGTGCGGCAATATCTAGCAGTAAATCTCCACTACAGATATATAAGACGCCTTGTCTGGTAGCATTCATTCCAGGCTTTTCACACAGAATGATGATTTGAGGCGTAGTGAAGAACACCTTAATATATCATCTAATAAAAAAACATCGTAGCATGGAAACTATTCTGAAGTGTTTTCTCTACTTGCCTTAATATATACTCCCTCCATCCCATAATATAAGACGTTTTTGTAAATTAACATAGCTTGTAAAAACGTCATATATTATGGGACGGAGGAGGTAGTGTTTTTAGGCATTTTGATGAAAATGCCACCAAATAATTATTTAATATGATTTTTCTAAAATGTTTGAAAATATAACTTTGAGTCCTTTTAAAAAATGTACTAAGAAAACACCTTTGATTGTAGATGACGACTTGGTGCTATGCCGCAGTGCGTCTCTTCACCGAAAATTATTCATGTAGTGGTAGGCCCATTTTTACAGTTTGGCACAGGGCCTCTGATTTTGCCGGCCCGGCCCTGCTCCTGAACAAGAGCCCACTGCAGGACTTGGCCGACAGTCAAGAACTCAAAACCGTCCAATCTTTCTTTGATGTGAGATCTTAAGCCATTAACTACCAGGTCGGCCGTGTCTCTCTCAATTATTCCCAAATTATAACACCGGTTTTTTGTGTCTCTAAAGCGATTGACGTAGTCGGCTACCGACTCATTGTACTTTTGCTTAACCGCTGTAAGCTGGGACAACTTCAGTTCATTATCACCGCTATAAAAGTGTTCATGGAATTTCTTCTCTAGATGAAACCAAGTGTGGATCGAATAAGGAGCTAACGCAGAAAACCATGAGAAAGCGGTTCCAGTTAATTACAAAGGAAACAAGCACACTTTAAGACAGTCTTGGCTACTGGCTTCACTAAGTTGCGCTAGATATTGACTAATGTGTTCCCAGGTCCTTTTATTGGCACCCCGTTAAATTTAGCAAAACCAGGTACTTTATATCCGGGTGGATAAGGAAGTGCGTTGAAGTACTCCTGGTAAGGCTTTCGGTGAACTCTATGCTTCGGTACTATCCCATATTTTTCAAAGACCATCTGGTGCAAATCTCTCCTGAATTTCTCCATTGGATAGTCTATGTTGGACGACGCAGGAGTTTGCCCAAGAGAAGTATTGGTCATATGGTCGACTCGCGCCCAAGGTGCCGAACTTGGGTTCGGCACTGGCTCCTGACCCGGAAAACGTACGACATGATTCAGCTGATTCGCCGAATAAGGCACGCTCTCGATAGGAGTCGGACATGGCATTGCGGACTCTGACTGTCCTGATTATAACTCACCAACTTATTAGCCGATCGATGGTTGGCTTTGAGGTGTGTTTCTTTTAGCCGTTTCCTCTTCCTTTATCAAGTCGTTAACATGGGTGGTACCACTAGAAACATAATGCTGGATCTCAGCTATCTGTTCAGGAGAAAAAAAAATACTTACAGAGGATTTGTCACTGTTGTCGATCATTAGAGGTGGCATCCTGGGCTCTCCGATCGGTGTGATGACACCTTGCCGATCTTTCTTGAAGCTGGCCAAGTACGCCTCCAGATCTACTTCTTCTTGCTTCATCTGCAACGCCTCGAACTCTTCTTGGTGTTCTTCTTGATTACCTCAAAAGCTTGGCGATGATCATCTGATAGATTGCTAGACTAGGCTTGATGATGTTATCAGTGTCAATTTCTGAGGGATTAATGATCTTAGGACCGGTCATGTTAGCCTGATCTTAGATTGCAGTGTCCCCAGCGGAGTCACCAAATAAGGTGTATTCACGTCTACACTGAACATGTCCTCATGTACCCTCGACGCCGGGGGTGATGCACCGCAACGCACGCCGAAGGAGGCCTGTCGGAAGCGTGATACACAAGACAATCCGGCTGGCACTTTTTCAACCCGAAGTCCTATTCACCCGGGAGGGACCCCGTCAAGGCTTGCAGCGACTATGGGCTGAGATGGATCGAGTTTGGCTACATCTTCCTTTTGATTTTAAATTTATGTTGCAAGCATCCAAAATAGGAAAAACTTCAAACAACTATCATACAAAAAATTAAATATCATAACACCAGATATCCGAATATGATATGAAATATAAAAGTATCTGAAGTTAACCAGAAAAAAGAATGATATACTCTAAAATTGAACACAAAACAACTAGCTGTAATTTGGTAGACCTTTTTTCGACCAACGAAGCAAAACACTCAAAGCTTCATAACTATATCCATAATTTTGTGGACCCATATTCTCTATGCAACACCGTTATTTTAATTTTCCAACTGCACCATGTGTCTATTTGTATTTAGCACGCCTCAACCAACATTACATGCATTATACTGATAAATAAGGCGTCGTATCTAATGCATCCGGGATGGCTTGTGCATCCATGTATCCATCGACACCTCGGCCGGCCGATCACCATCTCACGCACCAGAGCAAAAGCAATAGAAAATTTGCAAAAATACGCCCGCACCAGCTCTATGTTATGTCTGCTAATTTGCTAATGACCCCTCGGGGGAACCAGCGCTCCTAATTCCATGCCCCGTCTCCCTCCCAAACCCTAATCAGGGCCGCAACATGCATCGCAACGACAGCCACTGCAGCGACGACATGCATCTGCAAGGACAATTGCCACGACCGAATTCATCTGTCGACATGATCTCCACGACCGCCACAACGGAATGCAGCCCTGAACTCCCCATCCGCATGGTGGACACCCTCGCTGCTTGATACGCTGCAGCCGATCATCGGCGGCTCCTCTCATTATGGATGTTGAACATGCATCAACAGTGATGGATGGGTCTTGGGTGGCCTCCTTTCTCCATAATTCAAGTGGTGACCCAGAGTATGCCTCCCCATCTAGCCATCAGGAAGCCCATCTGACTAGCCCTGATACGGCTGTAGAAAATGCTACTGTTGCAGAATACGAACTGAACTGCAGTACGGTGCATGGAGCTTCAGGTAACACATCAAAAAGAACTAATATTTGTTTATATTGTAACATGCGTACTTGTTGTGTCGACGACTAATCATGTAGATGAATGTGCAGTTAGAGAATCTGGCAAAAGCTTGCAAACTCAAATGACTGAGGGAGAATTTGCTACACCAAAAAAGAAAGCCAATATTTCTCTATTCGTGAGTTTAACAATTTTTTCTTGACCATGTCGCTTTTTAGTTCAGAGAGTTATGCCTGCTGATGATTATTATGATTTATTATTTTCTTTTCAGTGCTTGTGTTTTACGCCGAGATGCAACAAGAAATTGAACCTAAAATAGGGATGACATTTGAAGGGCTTGAGGGCGTGGAAGAGTTCAACAAGTCATCTGCACATCATGTGGGTTTTGGAGTCCGTGTCAGACAACAGAAAAAGTTGGACAATGCGGTGGTTCGGACAAAGCGTTTCATGTTCGGAAAAAGATGACATTTATATGGGTTATTAATGTTGAATTCTTTGATGCACTGGATTCTTGTAACGGGTGGAATTATGTGTTTTGTCGAACTGTCTTCCTCTTATTTTCCATAACTTATGTGTATTGAATGGAGTGTAGCAACAAGCAATAGCACCATGTTACATTATGTTCACATAAACCTGAAGCATGCTCTGTTTTTCTCATGCAAATGATAAACAACTATCATCAAGGAGTAATACAAGCACAAGAAACTGTCAGCCTGTGAGTGCTCGTCCCTTTAGTCAGCTGTATAACTGTTATGACCGGGGTAACTTATACCCGTAGGAGGCCCACTGGGCAGGTTTAGTTAGGGGCTTGGCCCACAAGTTATCTTGTTTTTATTAGCATCGTGGTTATATAAACAAGCTGTAAAACTCTTTTGGAGATTAAGCAATAAGACAATTCTATTGCCCGGCTCCCAGAGGAGCCGGAACCCCAAAACCCTAGCCGCCTCCTGTCACCTCCGCCGCCTCCTCCCACGCGCATGACGGCGCCCAGCCACCGGCGGCCGCGTGCTCGTCCGCGTCCAACTCCCTCCTTCCCCTACAACCTCCGTCCAAGACCCGGTAGAGCCCTAGCTCCTACCAATAACAGTATAATTCGCCGTATAACTGATTCATTAATTATTTTAGCTGTTAGTTGCTTAATGGAGTGTAGCAACAAGCAACTCAGTTTCCAAACCCACATCAACCTCGACAATAGCATTCGCCAACAGAAATTAAACAATGATTTTGTTCAGAATTTTGCAGTCACCAACACCTTTACATTCACTTCTTGTTTCTAAGCTTCCAGCTTTGGAAGCTTGCAGCAACAGCACCATGTTCTTGTTTGTGAATATGTGAAAGAAATGTAGGAATGCAGAAGCAGCAGCTGAGATTATGCCCTGGTTCATCTGTATTACATCATGTAGTGCAGAACACCTCAAACCACCAGGCACTAGGCAATAATAAATTTGTTTATTTCTGAATTTTTGCATTCACAACAAGCTACATTCACTTGTCTGAACTCACAAGCTTGCAATCCGTAAGTACTAGATACGTTCACATTCTGAGTTCTGATCAATACTCACCAACGATGTACAGTTTACAGTATATACTCTGAAACAACACACACATTCAATAAAGAACAATTGCAATGAGCTCACAAGCTACAATCGCAGGTGCTAGATACATTAAGCTGGAACAAAAACAACCAGAGACGTAGTCCTTGTTGCTACGCAGGCGCACCTCATCAGGGCAAGGAGCAAACGCTGGATACGAGGGAGCAGCAGATGGTGCGCAGGTTGCGGCGGGCGGCAGACTCGGCGTCGGGGACAGGCAAGACGGCGGGCCGGCGCGGAGGTAGGCCAAACGTGGTGGATCTCGCCGCGGCAGTCAAAAGGAGACGTGGGGCCGTTTGAGGCGGACGACCGCGGAGGCCGGCCAAGCGTGGCCACCGTCGAAAAGATCACCGGGCCGTGGAGCCGTTTGAGGCAGAAGAACGTGGAGGTCGGCTAAGTGCGGCTGCTGTCGAAGGATTCGCCGGCCGGGGCCGCCGCCATGGAGCGATTGGAGAAATCCAGATTGAGAAATTGATATTTTAGCAAAGGTCTGCTTTGGCTGAGGGGCCATTAGCAAATTAGCAAAAGCGGCTGCGGGTGTGTTTTTGTAAATCCGTGTTGCTTTTGATACCATGCGTGAGATCTTAATCGGCTGGCCGAGGAGCCACGGGATACAGGGATGCACGAGCCATCCCGGATGCACTTGATACGACGCCGATAAATAATGCACTAGCTGCAAGAACCGATACAAGGGCAATTAAGGTCGTGTTTTGAAACTTTGGGACACAATTTATTCACTAATAATTTTTTATGTGGAATAAATTGGTCAGCAAGTTTATGCCAAACAGTAGAGAGGGCCTTCAAAGTTGGAGTATGATGTGAAGAACAAACTGAAAATCAGTTTCCCTATTAATATTTTATATCATAGTGAAGGAAGTAGATGCACAAACATTATATATTTTAAACTATTTATTTCAAATTTGCTGATAGTGATACCTTAGAGACTAGGGTGAAAAATGATAAATAGCGTGTTGATGTATGGATATCATCCATATATTCAAAACGACATTGACCTACCTACACAAATAATGCTGATGTATGATCGTTGAATTAGATTTAGATTTTTTGTGTGTGCATATGACATTGGCCTACCTACCCCAATAGATAAAGATCCAAAAAAGAAGCATGGGCAGAAAGTGTTTAAACATTTGTGACATTGAAATCCTTTTGCTAGAGTCAGTATAATTTAAATTGTGCGAAAATTTCAAATTTGACGACAATTTTAACATCATTTTTCTAGGTTTTTATTATTTTAATTGCGGTGGAATCAAGATAAACTGTGGCGAGAAATTTTAGCAAATATGATAGATGCACCTGTTTTGGAAACGATAGTGATTGTCACTTTGAATTTAGCCAGAAAATCCGACGGTGAGAACATTACTCTCTCTCTCTCACACACACACACACACACACACACACACACACACACACACACACCCGAGCACGGTGCTTTTTATTAACGTATAACCATAGTTACAACATGATATATTCAAATTTTAAAACATTTTCACAATCCTTTGTCTAGGCTTGGCATAGTTAGATTTTATATCTCAAATTGATTTGTTTAAAATCGATCAATTTACAGTGTTTCCTGCCAAACTTACAACTAGGACTATTATGACCTACTAAACAATTATGTATCACAAATTCCATCTAAATTTTTGAATAATGAAAGTAAGACTAGCTAGGATGCTGATCTCATAAATTTTGTAATGTACATGTGTATTAAGAATTCAAATCATGGAAATCTCTACCTAATATTAAAGGGAGCAGTGTTTCTCCATTTTCTGTTTTGCCCATATTTTTGATCAAAATTACATCCATTGCCACCGCCTAAGTGAAAAAATGTTTCGTCGCTTCGTGTCAGCCCATAGCTTCCCCGCTTGCTTTGCTTTGGTCCATCCCCCTTCCCACCTCATGCCTCTCCACCCACGTGAACAATAACCATATTCGTATACAACTCTGTAACCAATCCCTACGTGACGCTATAAATCTAATCTAATCCCTTCGATTTCCGGCGATTCTCAAGGGGAAAAAGTCGCCATGGACCGGCGTGATCGAGAGACAGCTCAGTGGTCGTGAGGAGCGGCGGCTGAGGGGAGAGGCCACCACAACCCGAGCGGCGGCCTCGACGGCCCAAGCGTTTGTGAGAGGGGATGGAGTGGCGACTGCGCGGCCGTGTCGACCCGAGCAGTTGCGAGAGCGGATGGAGCGGTGGCTGCGCAGCCGTGTCGACCCAAGCAGTTGCGAGAGCGGATATGGAGCGGCGGCTGCACGGACGCGCTCGTGGAGGTGCCATTATGCACGTCCGCGTCCCTGATTTTCAGCCCGCCTCCGGCCTGGCAGGATTCTCACTTTGCCCTGGCCTCAAGGGCGTTCGCCTACCTGTTGTCATGCTCAGGACGATGCACTAATGCAGGTTTGGTTCTTTACCTTTTCTTTTTCATTTTCGTGGTATGCATATCTCTGAATCTTGTCAGCCGTAATTTACATGCTGTCGTTTGTGCCATTGTGTCCCGTATAATGATTCTTATTTTTTTTTGAACGGGTATAATGATTCTTATTGAGGCACTGCTGCTACCCAATTTTCTTATTAAATTGATGCAAGAAATAAGAAACTAACACAGGGAGAGAGTACAAATTTATTACACAATAATCTATATATGCCCTGAAGTACCCGTGAGCCTGCCGACAGGTAGAGATGGATAAATTTTGTAGCTTTTTGTTCCGGGTTTTTCCCATTGAAATTATGGATTTCGAAGCTAATAATGGAGTGTTTCCATTGCCTGCTATATTACCCATTGCGCTGAAGGAAAAGCCGCTGCCACTGATGACGACGACACTGGGTGAGATATTTCGTGTTTGCTTTGTTGTGTTAGTAACTTCCTGTAGCATATTCCATGAAATATTTGTTCCATCTTTTTTTGCATCCAGGTACATTATTCTCATCTTGATATATATCATTCGGTGAACTGAAGATTTGAGCTCAGGGTAGAATTCTTGGTTGATTCTAGAATTTCATTGTAGATTAGCTGGGTCAGCAGATTTTTATGAAGTTCGAGGCGTCTTCAGTGTACTATGCCATATTTGTCTTATTTCTATACTCACAAAATTTCTGCATCATCCGAACAAATGATGCTAAATTGATATAATCATTTTGGATCAGTGTCATCTTCCCCGCTGGGGTGCTTACTTATTATGAACTACTGTAGAGACATTGGACTCCTCAAGGTGGCAGGCTTGTGCTCATTGCTGTTGATATCATCCTGCATTGTCATGAGATTTTTATTCTTTGATCAAATGTGGGGCTCATATTTCATACAGGTGCAAAGGTTAAAGTTGCTAAGTTTGTGAAATTGTGTATGTTGCCTCAGAAGGTACAACTTATTTGGTACATGTCAAGTGTGAGAAGTTTTGCTTCAAGAGGCCAGGTGATTTTGGTTCTTTTAATGTAAAATCTTGTGATGGCTTGACACAACAGAGTTAAATCATGTACGTTGGCGGCTCAGGAAATCCAAAAAAAGCACCTGGTTTTTGTTGCAGGTTCATGGCATAACTTGAAATCATGTTCTTTGTTTTTGGTTGCTCAAGCATGTAGATGATACTTTTCTACATATGCATCCTAAAGCTTATTCAAGACGAGGCCAAACTTTGGGTTAGCGCGGGGGCTAAGCATTTGAGCAAGATCATGCCGCGAGAGTAATTCCATATGTAATTTTCCTTTGACGGGCTATGTTGTGGAGCCATTGCTATGTACTCTAAACTCCTTCTTTATTAATGAATGTAGATCCATAGACTAATATATTGGTTTGGTTTCTAATGCATTGACTCCTTTGCACATATCACTTGTGTCTCGTGCTTCTTAAGAATATTGCATCTGCAGTGGCCTGTAGCTACAAAGATGATGATCTAAAAATATATAGATGATGACTAGCCATTGACAAGCATAATAATGTTTTTATTTCTTCTTCTGGGCAATCAAGGTCTAACAAATATTTTCATGTTTGTCTGAATAAAATAAAATTAATGGACAGTGCTACTCCATTGATAACTAGAGCCAGTAGCGTGTTCACCTCGATGGTTACATTTTCTTCTTAGAAGAATTTACCATGTGAGAATTAGTCTGTGCATTAGAATTGTAATTATTAGTGTCGAATTACCTCATAAAGTGTTGGATTAATTTCTAACAATCGTACATCAACCAGAGGCGAGACAGTCGAAATCTGCACGTACTCAACACTCATTGTGACAAGTGGTTAATACATAGTTTTGTTAACCCGTTGCAACCGCACGTGCCCTTTTGGTAGTAATATATAGACAATTAAGATGTTGCCCCTGGAAAAACATTTATGTATCGCAAATTCCATCAATATTTTTGTATAATGAAAGTAAGACTAGGATGCTGATCTCATAAAATTTGTAATGTACACATACTCCCTCCGTTCATAAATATAAGATGTTTTGGATATTTCAGTATGGACTACATACGGACTGAAATGAGTGAACAAACACACTAAAATTCCTTTATATACATCTGAATCAGAAAAAAGTTTAGAACATCTTATATTTGTGAAATCGGAGGGAGTATGTATTAAGAATTCAAATTATAGAGATAATATATAAGATGTCGCCACTCTGCTAGCTCTTTAAGCAATAATACTCTGATGCACTTCTGATGCACTACAGGGAAGTGACAAGCCTGATCAGTGACAGGTGTATGGTCAAGGCATGCAGAAGTAGTTCTCCTCTCCAGCCTAATCTGAGCTACCACAAGAGCTCCTAAGGCTATCAGCTACCTCGCCTGCACCATCAGCCTGACAACCGGAGACACCGCTCCGGCTCTGCCAGCCACGGCCGCCGCCGCCGATGCCGCCGCTGGCAGTCCCGAGGCAACATCAAGGCACTCCTGGAAGTCGGCGTCGCAGGACAGGAGCACCCACTCATGGTCGTCATCCAAGTACTTGACGTCGAAGGCGCTAGCATCTAGGCCCAGCCTCTTGGCCACCTCCTCCTTGACCGCCACGATGCCAGCGGAGCACGGCACCCTAAACCTGATGATGTCTCCTCTGTAGCTCGCCTTGATGGTCACCAACTCCCCTGCGGCGCCATTGCTGCGCTGCAGCAAAGACTTGCGCAATGCGGTTTTGGTGAGAGGAGGAGGATCTTCGCTTGAGCCCTGGGAGGAGGTGTCTTCTCCTAGACCACTTGACAGGCATGGAAAATGAGGAGCGGAAGCTCGGTGAGAGGAAGATGAAGCGGTGGGCGGCTTCGGTGAGCAATCCACCGATTCGACGGTGGCACGCCTTATCTTGTTGATCTTCCGGAATGGCCATCTCGATATGCCGTGCTGCCTGCAGATGCGCTTCATCGTTGACGGGCACACTGTAGAGGAAGAGTTTTAGTTACCTCATACAGTAGGCATTCCATTTATTTATTTTGGCATTTTGGGAAATGGGAACCAAACACCCTACCGAGTACCCAATTTACAACATGTATCGCTAAAATGGGTTTCCCTGTGATGCTCAACTCAGTTAAGTTGTGTCGAAAATGTTCTTACCGCCGAGGCTTCTCGCAGCATCTTTCAGGCTCCCTGAAAAGTACCCTTGCAGCTCCTTCAGACTGACAGATTTTCCGGCCTTTCTTCTGGTCTTCTTCTTCTCCGGTGGTTGGTCTGCACCATGGATGTTTGCTCCATGATCACCACCTGCTACGTACAAGGCCAGATGCTCGTCTGAATCTTCAGCATCATACTCTCTACGACCATTCAGCCCATGAGCAGTGCCAGCTCCGATGGTAGGATCGCCGTCAGAAAGAATGGACTCCAAGCATCCGTTCATCGCCAGACGATCACCGGAGTATTCCTCCCTGACCGTGGCGGCGACGGCGTCCACCACGGCCTTCTGCTCCGTGGCGCTCCTGCAGCCCGACGGGAGGAAGAACTCGAGCACCACACACTCCTCCTCCAGGCCGTTGTCCATGGCGGACCGTGGCAGCCGCAGGGGCACGGCGAGGCACCCGGCCAGGCCATACATGCGGGCGTAGTGCGCCAGCGGGTAGGCGTCCTTGGTGCGCCCGGAGACGTCGGCGCAGAAGCGCGGCCGGCGCGCGGCCGCCGCCTCGCCGACGAGCCCCTGGCCGCGCCGCAGGTGGTGCTCGGTGCAGGCGTCGCGGAAGCCTCCGTAGTGCGGGCCGAGGCGGAACGGAGCACCGGCCGTCGTCAGGGAGAAATGCTGGCCGTCGTCGTCGTCGCCGTCTATGCTGCAGCAGCGCTTGCACCTGACCCAGGCCTGCGCCAGTGGCAGCGCGTGAGCTTCGTGGATGGCGGCCAGCAGCTCCGACACCTCCGACATCGCCGCCTCTGAGTTGCACATCTGCTTAAGAGGTGGCTTTTGATTGGTAGATGAACATGAATGGATTGTACAACAAAAGAAAGCTTTGCTTCCACAGTTTGATCCGATTGCGATGTTAAGTTTTGCAGCCAAATCACCACAGCTAAGCTGTCGACATAGCGTAGGTACCCATGGTTTTCAAGTCACCTCGGTCGGCACAGGGTGGCAGATCTCGGGACCTCTCAATGACACTGCCTGCATGCATAGAATTGCAGAAAATGTCACTCAATACAACCCTAACGAGACGACGATAATGGTACAAGTTCTCAAGATTCATGACGGTCAAGTAAAGCATTTCTTCAGATTTTGGCTTTTTGCAGGGGAGCGAGAATGCAAGGAGGAAGAGGAGAGACGGACAGAGGGGTGACCTGTAGGGCCTCGCAGACCTTGTCGGCCTCGGCCGCGAAGCGGGTGGTGAGCGCCGTGGTGAAGACAAGCTCAAGCACGGCGAGGCAGCGGCGCGGGTCGGCGGGGTCAAGGATGGGGAGGGCGAGGCTGGCCTGGATGTCGTAGATGAGCGCGGAGCTCATGCGGGCGTACTCGCCGGTGCCGTAGAACTGCACGTTGGGCGTCCACTCCGGCGCCCGCGCGTCGAATACCCGCCCCGGCAGCCCGAGCGTGTGCTCGCTGCCGCCGACGGCGAAGGCGTGCGTCAGCGACACGCTCCTGTACCGGAGCAGCCGGCGGCAGCGCGACGAGAGGACGAACGGCTGCCCGCGGGTGGCCAGCACGCGGCGGCCGTCCCCGTCCCGCGCCGGAGCCCAGACCTGCACCAGCGCGCCGCTGTTCGCCGCCGTCGACTCCTTGTACAGCCGCAGCGCCCGCGCGATCCGCTCCTTCACCGCCTCGTCATCATTACCCGGCGCCGGCGGCCGCAACCCTCCTCCTCGGCCGCCGCTCTCATCACTGTCGTTGCGGAGGCTGAACCCGCCAAGAACCCGCTCCATGTCGGCCTCCACCTCCATCTCCATCACACCCACCCACCACCAAACAGCTAATAGCGGCCAAGAAAGACAAAGACAAAAGATCAATATCCTGCCGCAGGTTCTCAGATCCTAGGTTTTATCATCCACGGGGTGACGGTACAGGAGTCGCGGTGACGGCCTGCGACCGGTCGCCGGCGTTCGGGGACGGAATATTACGCCGCGGCGATGGGAATGTGCCGACGACGCCGATCCATGGGGGATTTAGATGGCTGTTAATTAATGCCCATCAAGGGATTAAACAAACTTATCAGCCCCCCTGTCCATCATTTGGACTTTTGTGATGCTGGAGTAGCACCAAACAGTTAAAGCACCAAAACGGCAACCCAAGTAGTACCAGAAAAGAACACACAAGATACTAGCTTGAAAGGCCACGTCTCCGGCCGTCCGAGGAGTGATGGCTAGCTACTGACCGACCGATCGATGTCGAGCAGCAGCTTCCCAAACGCTTTTGTTTTATTATTAGGTCCGTTGGAATATGCCCATCTATGGAGATTAGATCCGTGTTCATTAATGCCATCGCCCGATTAAACAAGCTTATCGTTCGTCATGTCCCCCCAGCCCCGCTCCGCTTTGGACTTGGGAATATGCCCATCTATGGAGTACAGTACTAGCATATACTCCCTCCATTCCCTATAATATAAGGTACATCGGTTTTCGTGCAAGTCAAACATACGGTTTTTTTATGTGCGAAAACATACTTATGTTTGACTAAGATTATGGGATAAAATATCAACGTCTAAAATACAAAATAAATAAAATATGAAAACCTTTTCGTAATGGATCTAATGATGCGAATTTGGTATTGTAGATATTGATTCTTTTTTCTAAAAACTTGGTCAAACATGCACATGTTTGACTTTTGAAAAAACTAATACACCTTATATTATGAAACGGAGGGAGTATAGTTCGTCTCCCATCGTGAGGTTTTCAACGCAAGCAAAAGGCTAGTTGTCTGGATTAACTTTAAGATCGTTCTAGGCATCTTTTTTTTTTGCTGCGCTCTGCACTGTCTGTGATACGCTGCCTTGCCCAACTACTCTCTCCGTCCCGAATGACTTGTCACAGAAATGGAAATGGATGTATCTAGAATTAAATATACGTCTAGATACAACCATTCCTGCGACAAGTAATTCAGGACGGAGGGAGTATGTTAGAATATAGCTATGATACGATGCGTGTCTCCACTGTCGGTTGCATTAGTATAGCATCCAATATTTCCAGTAGCTTATCAGGAAGGATAGGCCATCCTAACATAGTTCTTGAAACAGGCTTTCAATCACCATATCCATACAACAAGTTCAAGTGCACGAAAAGAAAAATACTCCCTCCGTCCGGAATTACTTGTCGCAAAAATGAATAAAAATGGATGTATCTAGAACTAAAATACATCTAGATACATCCATTTCTCCGACAAGTATTTCCGGACGGAGGGAGTAGTTGACAAGGCTTGTCACACCATCCATGAAATTATCAATTGTTCTTCTTCTTCTTCCTGTAAATATTTCATTTCCAATAGCAACACCACGTAGCTATATACGTCACCATCCATGGAGGCTTCAGATCTAACAAACATCTCTACAATTAAAGTGGACTTTGTTGGTTTCGTTTCCATCGCTTTCACCCTTCCCATCGATACATGCTCCCTTTTTCCAAACCACGCGATAACCCTCATTATTATTTTTCCAAACCGACCCCCACCTCGTCGTTTCTGGCAAAGAAATCCTTTGCAAAGCAATCAACCGATTTTTTTTCCCAAACCATGCGATAACCCCCATTAATTTATTTCCAAACCAACCCCCCACCTCCTCGTTTTTGGGGAAAAAAAATCCCTTGCAAAGCAATCAACAGAAATGGTTTCCGAATTGAGTCGTCGGATCCGAGCTCCAGGCTTGGTCCATCGAGGGGTAGATTTCGTTCCAAGCTTGACTTGACGTCGGTGTTTGGACGAGTGGGGCCCGCTGCTCCTCGGTCCGATCTAACATCACGAGCGAGGAGTTGGGGTTTCGACCCAGCCTAGCTGGCTGGTCGAACTGGCGTGAGGTCGTTCCGGTGCAGAGATCGTGCTGGTGCTGCCCTGATCGTCGGTTACAAGCGCCATCGAACCGCTGCGACTACTCAGCGGGACCTGCATGGGCCACCAATGATGGAGTCAAATCTAGCAGATCTCGGGTAGGGGGTCCCCAGCTGGTAGCCTTGGCACGATTGTAACAGGGACACATGATTTTACCCAGGTTCGGGCTCTCTCGAAGAGATAATACCCTACGTCCTGCTTTGATTGCATTTGATTTCGAGGGAGTACAGTTACAGGTAGATCTACCGCGAGATCTATGTGTGTATGAGTTGATCGTCTACGGGCCTCACCCCTCAGTTTATATAGATACCGGGGGTGTACATAGGTCAGTTACATCTAGGGTAATCATGGTGTATATGATCTCTAAGTCTTGGAGTAGGCGCCAAGTCTTCGGAAGTTTCCATCCTGGTGCTCCTGGGCCTGACAATCATGGCCCACCGGTAGACTATCTTGGGGATCCTAGGCCCGGCCCACCAGGCCGGGAGATGATGTGGTGCATGCCCCCTAGTTCAGGACACCATCAGTAGCCCCTGAACCGGTATCCAAGTCGAGGACATTCCTTGTTTCTTCCGAGCTGCTACTTCATCTTCGGTTGTCGGTCTTGGAAACTGGTTCATCAAGTCCTTCCCTTGCTCTTCGGGAGTTTGGCTCGGCGTAGCATGCACTTCATCTTGTGGGCTGACTGATGAGTTCTGCATAAACCGTCATGCGCCTCTCCCATAGCGACTCGAGCCTGGTCTTCGTCCAAACATTTTAAAAGAAGACCGTCAGCTATTCGGCGATATAAGTCATCATCCTCCATTGTATATTTAAGAGCGAGCTGCCAAACAGTCCTATCTATTTTCTGATTTGGATCCTGCAGATAAGAAATAATGGGTTTCCTCCAGTCGGCTTCCTGGATTGCACTGGATCCATTATTTGCCGAATCCAATGAGTTGGCCTTGCTCAAGTCAGCAATTTCAAGTGTCGGCTATTTGGATATGAAGAACATACCCCGACTAACATGATAGCAGGATGTTTGCCGAGTCAACTCGTTAGCGAGCCAATTGTCCTACCTGGATATATGGGCAATAGAGAAATAGTCCAAGGTAGAAATAATATCTAGGCATCTGTCGAGGTACACGTTGAGTGATTCGTCCAAACATTGGAAAACCTTGTATATTTGTTGGACAACTAGCAACGAATCACTGTAAGCTTTGACATGGGTAGCTCCTACATTGATTAGAAATTCTAGCCTGAATAGCAAAACTTCATATTCGGCTTGATTATTAGTGCAAAAATATTCCAACCGGCATGAAACCTCAACGGTTGTACCATGTGGAGATATGTACACAACGCCGATTCCTTGGCCGTTGCTACAAACTGAGCCGTCAAAGTATAATCTCCATGGTACCAAGGATATAAGGTCCACGTCCAGGCTAAGCTCCTTGTCAATCCGATGCTCAATGATGAAGTTGGCTATGATCTGGCCTTTCTCAGATTTAAGAAGCTCATAAGCCAAATCATACTCGATCAACCCGTAAGCCCATTTACCGATTCGGCCACTGAGAATCGATCTTTGCAACATGTATTTGATGACATCGGTCTGACAAGCTACGATGCATGTGCTGGATAGCAAATAATGCATCAATTTGGTGCAAGCGTAGTATAGACACATGCATAACTTCTCAATAAACGTGAACCGCAACTCGGCATCCAGCAAGCGCCGACTCAAATATGTGACAGCATACTCCTTTCCTTTGGCTTCTTGAGTTAAGATGGCGCCAGTGACCTTCTCCTCGGCTGCAATATAGTGTCGGAAAGGCTCTCCACATCTCGGTGATTTCAGAACCGGAGGAGTAGTTAAGCAGACTTTAATTTTCTCAAATGCATCTTGTTGTCTTGACCCCCAAGTAAAGTCGTTATCATTTTTGGACCGAAGAATCTGAGTGAACGCATCAATTTTCCCCGACAAGTTAACAATAAATCTCTTGAGGTAGTTTACTTTGCCGAGAAACTTCTGCATATCCTTTTTGCAAGTCGGAGCTTGAATTTTCCGGATGGCCTCTATCTTCTCCCGGTCAATCTCTATGCCATGCTGGTGAATGATGAAGCTCAAGAACTTCCCAGCCGATACAGCAAGGGCACACTTCAATGGATTCATCTTGAGCCCGTACTTGCTCATCCTTACGAATGCTAAACGCAAGTCAGCTAAGTGATGTAACTCGGCATCCGACTTCATGGCGACGTCATCAATGTAAATTTCCGGTACAACTCCAAGAAGATCATGAAATATCAGGTTCATCGCTCTCTGATATGTGGCACCAGCATTTTTTAACCTGAAAGTCATCACCGTCCACTAGAATAAACTGATGAATCCGAGGAACCTGAAGGTTGTTTTAGCCAAATCCTCTTCGACCATGAAGACTTGGTTGTACCCTGCTTTGCCATCTAGAAAGCTGATAATCTTGTGTCCTGATGCGTCATTGATAAGCATATCGGCTATTGCAATAGGATATTCATCTTTGGGTGTTGCCCTCTTTAAATCCTTGAAATCAATGCACACCCTGAGCTTGCCGGATCCTTTCTTCTCGATTGGCACGATATTAGAAATCCAGTCGTCATATCTGCACTGCCTTATAAACTTAGCTTTGAGGAGTCGGCTGATTTCTTCTTTGATCCGACCATAAATCTTGGGATTGAATTTCCTGGCCAGCTGCTTGTGTGGTCTGAAGCTGACCTTTATTGGCAACCAATGCTCAACTAGCTCTCGGCTTAACCCTGGCACCTCTTGGTACTCCCACGCGAAGCAATCAACATATTTTTTACTAGCGCGATTAGAGCATGTTTATAATCAGCTTTTAGATTTTGATTTACAAACGTCGGCCTTGGGACCGTGCCATCTCCAATATCCACTTCCTCCAAACGGTCGGCTGACATAAAAACTTGACCCAACTTATCCATGTCGTCTATTTCTTCTATAGCTTCGTACATATCGTTCCTGTCGGCCCGATACTCGTCCAGACGCATTTTCAACCATTCATTGTGGAGATCCATCCGACAAGATGAATTGGAGCCGATTACTCCTAATTGGCTTTAGAGACACTGGTACAAACCCATCCTTGGTGGTGCTCAAGAAACCGAACTCGGATAGATCGTATCCCGACAGGCACACAACGTTGGGATGCTGGCAATCGACTAGTGACTCGGCCAAAGCGACGCAAGCCGACTCGTCTGCATGGATGACTTCTACTTGGCCATCCTCCCACTGAATTAGCAGCTGGTGCATAGTAGACGGCACGCACTGGAGAGCATGAAGCCAACCACGCCTAGCAGAATATTATAGTTCTCTTTCACATTAGCAACGAAGAAGGCTGTAGCCAAAGTCTTGCTTCCGACTGTAAGTTCCAAGCTCATCATGCCTTTGGTTTCTACTTTCTCTATGCCTTCAAATCCATTCAACACCATATTGGTCTTCATCAAATCTTTATCATCTACCTTCAACTTTTTGAAGACTGAATACGGCATCAGATTCACCACAGCGTCGACTAGGATCCTGGACACCAGCGATCCGTTGATGTGCCCTATGATATATAATGGCTTTAAATGTTTCACCGGTTCCCCTGGCTTCTCAAAGATGGCATTCTTGGGACCAAGGACCAGCCGGGCTATGTCTTCGACCTCATCAACAGCACGGAATTCGGCATGCAAATAATACACCATGTTAATATCTATGCCAGCCCCAGTCGGCATCACCTCGGAGTTTACCGACTCCCCTTCCAGTGCCTTGGCCGACTCAGTCATGGGTTTGGACAAAGCTGTAGATCCTTCGTCTACCGACTCGGACATGTATTCAGATGATTCAGCCGACTTCCTTTCTTGCAAGTCGGCTGCTGCTACTTGATCAGCCCATGAAGAGAATGTAGTAGTAGCAAGTGGGGTGACAACTAACTCTTTTTCCACAAGACTCGATGTGCTGGTTTTTGTAACTACAAGATCTGCCGGCTTCAGTACCCACTTCTTAGAAGGCATTATGGGAAAATCCCTGTTAAATGATTCATCTCTCAATCGTTCTGCTTCCTTCTCTACCTTCTCTTGATTTCTCAACCTTTGCAGTTTTCTCTTCTGGGTCTTGGTCAAACCTCGAGGGCACCAATCCGGTTGAGTGTATTTTGCATCTCTTGGCTTGGTTTGGCTAGTGCTAGCTTCATGATCATTAGCCGCGGAACCTGGCACGAAATTATCGGCCCTTTCACTCCAACTGAGTTGTCATCAACAACCGTCTGCTTGAGCTTCAAAACCATGGTGCCTATAATAATCGAGTCGGCATTAATGTTTGATTCCAACTAGCTTGACTTGGCCGCCGTGGCACCCGGTGATTTGGCACGCCATGTCTTCTGCGTTCCTTCATTTGAAGGTCGTATTGCTGCCCGACTGATACTAGGGTCTACTTGGTCTTGATCAGGATACGTGAGCGGACTCCAGACATGCATTGGAGCAGTAGCTAGATATGTTCCCCTTGGAGGCGACGCCTTCAGACCAGCCGGCTTTACATGTCGACTGAACTTCTCACTTGATGGTGACCTTGGGCACTTCACATATTTTAGCCGATTAGAGTTAGAACCAACCGACTGGTGCACGTATTTGGAAAGTAGCATATTGAAAGTTGGCTTGATGCGCTTGTATTTGGATTCGACTCTGTTAGTCTTCCATTTGCTGAATTCTGGACTTCAGGACTTGATGAAATTTGTCAGTGATTCCTGTTTCTGCGATTGCCCCCCGAGTGCGGGATTTCTAATGGTAATCTTCTGTGTCTCCTTGCCACCCGGCTTCCGACTCAACACAACTTCCCGGCCCGAGACTTTGTTGCTCTCCTTGCTGTTCCTAGATTCACCAACAACAACATTATCTTTGTTTGCCAATTCGGCCACCTCTGGCTAAATAAGAACCTTCTTTCCTTCTTGATTTAACACGTTCATTGGGAACGACTATCTGTCAATTGCCATGCTGGCAAAGCTCAAGCATCCGTCGTTGATAGCCAATTGAATCTGTCATTGAAAAACATTGCAATCATTAATCGCATGAGAGAAAGAATTATGAAACTTACAGTAAGCTCGCCGTTTCAACTCTTCAGCCAATGGTAAAGTATGGGATATTTTAATAAGCTTATCTTTCAACATGGCATCGAATATCTTATCGCATTAAAACTCAACTTGATGTCTTCATCCCAATTCTTGCCAGTCGGCTTCAGATCATCACACACGTAAGGCCTGACTTTAGACGGCCAAACAAGCTCGGCAGAATAAACATCGGCTTCTTCATCCAACTCGCTGGTACATCCGACTAGATGCACGCGAGGACGGCTAGACATATTCGCATCTCGAGCCTCATTGCTCCGACTCTCCTGAACAGGCCCGGGCCAAGGTACGTGCAACCAGTGCCGGCCGCACAGGGCCCACCATTTGCAGGGGCCCCGAATTTCAGCCATAGGCTGAAGGCCCAACATTCTCACCTGGCCAGGAACGCTGAGGGTGAAAAAATTTCTATGCGTTTCTTCTGAGATCGAACTCACGACCTCGTGCTAGCCAAAAGAAACAACAACGAACTGACCTATTTGCTCGGTGCGGCAATATCTAGCAATAAATCTCCACTACAGATATATAAGACGCCTTGTCTGGTAGCATTCATTCCAGGCTTTTCACACAGAATGATGATTTGAGGCGTAGTGAAGAACACCTTAATATATCATCTAATAAAAAAACATCGTAGCATGGAAACTATTCTGAAGTGTTTTCTCTACTTGCCTTAATATATACTCCCTCCATCCCATAATATAAGACGTTTTTGTAAATTAACATAGCTTGTAAAAACGTCATATATTATGGGACGGAGGAGGTAGTGTTTTTAGGCATTTTGATGAAAATGCCACCAAATAATTATTTAATATGATTTTTCTAAAATGTTTGAAAATATAACTTTGAGTCCTTTTAAAAAATGTACTAAGAAAACACCTTTGATTGTAGATGACGACTTGGTGCTATGCCGCAGTGCGTCTCTTCACCGAAAATTATTCATGTAGTGGTAGGCCCATTTTTACAGTTTGGCACAGGGCCTCTGATTTTGCCGGCCCGGCCCTGCTCCTGAACAAGAGCCCACTGCAGGACTTGGCCGACAGTCAAGAACTCAAAACCCTCCAATCTTTCTTTGATGTGAGATCTTAAGCCATTAAGTACCAGGTCGGCCGTGTCTCTCTCAGTTATTCCCAAATTATAACACCGGTTTTTTGTGTCTCTAAAGCGATTGACGTAGTCGGCTACCGACTCATTGTACTTTTGCTTAACCGCTGTAAGCTGGGACAACTTCAGTTCATTATCACCGCTATAAAAATGTTCATGGAATTTCTTCTCTAGATGAAACCAAGTGTGGATCGAATAAGGAGCTAACGCAGAAAACCATGAGAAAGCGGTTCCAGTTAATTACAAAGGAAACAAGCACACTTTAAGACAGTCTTGGCTACTGGCTTCACTAAGTTGCGCTAGATATTGACTAATGTGTTCCCAGGTCCTTTTATTGGCCACCCCGTTAAATTTAGCAAAACCAGGTACTTTATATCCGGGTGGATAAGGAAGTGCGTTGAAGTACTCCTGGTAAGGCTTTCGGTGAACTCTATGCTTCGGTACTATCCCATATTTTTCAAAGAGCATCTGGTGCAAATCTCTCCTGAATTTCTCCATTGGATAGTCTATGTTGGACGACGCAGGAGTTTGCCCAAGAGAAGTATTGGTCATATGGTCGACTCGCGCCCAAGGTGCCGAACTTGGGTTCGGCACTGGCTCCTGACCCGGAAAACGTACGACATGATTCAGCTGATTCGCCGAATAAGGCACGCTCTCGATAGGAGTCGGACATGGCATTGCGGACTCTGATTGTCCTGATTATAACTCACCAACTTATTAGCCGATCGATGGTTGGCTTTGAGGTGTGTTTCTTTTAGCCGTTTCCTCTTCCTTTATCAAGTCGTAAACATGGGTGGTACCACTAGAAACATAATGCTGGATCTCAGCTATCTGTTCGGGAGAAAAAAAAATACTTACAGAGGATTTGTCACTGTTGTCGATCATTAGAGGTGGCATCCTGGGCTCTCCGATCGGTGTGATGACACCTTGCCGATCTTTCTTGAAGCTGGCCAAGTACGCCTCCAGATCTACTTCTTCTTGCTTCATCTGCAACGCCTCGAACTCTTCTTGGTGTTCTTCTTGATTACCTCAAAAGCTTGGCGATGATCATCTGATAGATAGCTAGACTAGGCTTGATGATGTTATCAGTGTCAATTTCTGAGGGATTAATGATCTTAGGACCGGTCATGTTAGCCTGATCTTAGATTGCAGTGTCCCCAGCGGAGTCACCAAATAAGGTGTATTCACGTCTACACTGAACATGTCCTCATGTACCCTCGACGCCGGGGGTGATGCACCGCAACGCACGCCGAAGGAGGCCTGTCGGAAGCGTGATACACAAGACAATCCGGCTGGCACTTTTTCAACCCGAAGTCCTATTCACCCGGGAGGGACCCCGTCAAGGCTTGCAGCGACTATGGGCTGAGATGGATCGAGTTTGGCTACATCTTCCTTTTGATTTTAAATTTATGTTGCAAGCATCCAAAATAGGAAAAACTTCAAACAACTATCATACAAAAAATTAAATATCATAACACCAGATATCCGAATATGATATGAAATATAAAAGTATCTGAAGTTAACCAGAAAAAAGAATGATATACTCTAAAATTGAACACAAAACAACAAGCTGTAATTTGGTAGACCTTTTTTCGACCAACGAAGCAAAACACTCAAAGCTTCATAACTATATCCATAATTTTGTGGACCCATATTCTCTATGCAACACCGTTATTTTAATTTTCCAACTGCACCATGTGTCTATTTGTATTTAGCACGCCTCAACCAACATTACATGCATTATACTGATAAATAAGGCGTCGTATCTAATGCATCCGGGATGGCTTGTGCACCCATGTATCCATCGACACCTCGGCCGGCCGATCACCATCTCACGCACCAGAGCAAAATCAATAGAAAATTTGCAAAAATACGCCCGCACCAGCTCTATGTTATGTCTGCTAATTTGCTAATGACCCCTCGGGGGAACCAGCGCTCCTAATTCCATGCCCCGTCTCCCTCCCAAACCCTAATCAGGGCCGCAACATGCATCGCAACGACAGCCACTGCAGCGACGACATGCATCTGCAAGGACAATTGCCACGACCGAATTCATCTGTCGAGATGATCTCCACGACCGCCACAACGGAATGCAGCCCTGAACTCCCCATCAGCATGGTGGACACCCTCGCTGCTTGATACGCTGCAGCCGATCATCGGCGGCTCCTCTCATTATGGATGTTGAACATGCATCAACAGTGATGGATGGGTCTTGGGTGGCCTCCTTTCTCCATAATTCAAGTGGTGACCCAGAGTATGCCTCCCCATCTAGCCATCAGGAAGCCCATCTGACTAGCCCTGATACGGCTGTAGAAAATGCTACTGTTGCAGAATACGAACTGAACTGCAGTACGGTGCATGGAGCTTCAGGTAACACATCAAAAAGAACTAATATTTGTTTATATTGTAACATGCGTACTTGTTGTGTCGACGACTAATCATGTAGATGAATGTGCAGTTAGAGAATTTGGCAAAAGCTTGCAAACTCAAATGACTGAGGGAGAATTTGCTACACCAAAAAAAAAGCCAATATTTCTCTATTCGTGAGTTTAACAAATTTTTCTTGACCATGTCGCTTTTTAGTTCAGAGAGTTATGCCTGCTGATGATTATTATGATTTATTATTTTCTTTTCAGTGCTTGTGTTTTACGCCGAGATGCAACGAGAAATTGAACCTAAAATAGGGATGACATTTGAAGGGCTTGAGGGCGTGGAAGAGTTCAACAAGTCATCTGCACATCATGTGGGTTTTGGAGTCCGTGTCAGACAACAGAAAAAGTTGGACAATGTGGTGGTTCGGACAAAGCGTTTCATGTTCGGAAAAAGATGACATTTATATGGGTTATTAATGTTGAATTCTTTGATGCACTGGATTCTTGTAACGGGTGGAATTATGTGTTTTGTCGAACTGTCTTCCTCTTATTTTCCATAACTTATGTGTATTGAATGGAGGGTAGCAACAAGCAATAGCACCATGTTACATTATGTTCACATAAACCTGTAGCATGCTCTGTTTTTCTCATGCAAATGATAAACAACTATCATCAAGGAGTAATACAAGCACAAGAAACTGTCAGCCTGTGAGTGCTCGTCCCTTTAGTCAGCTGTATAACTGTTATGACCGGGGTAACTTATACCCGTAGGAGGCCCACTGGGCAGGTTTAGTTAGGGGCTTGGCCCACAAGTTATCTTATTTTTATTAGCATCGTGGTTATATAAACAAGCTGTAAAACTCTTTTGGAGATTAAGCAATAAGACAATTCTATTGCCCGGCTCCCAGAGGAGCCGGAACCCCAAAACCCTAGCCGCCTCCTGTCACCTCCGCCGCCTCCTCCCACGCGCACGACGGCGCCCAGCCACCGGCGGCCGTGTGCTCGTCCGCGTCCAACTCCCTCCTTCCCCTACAACCTCCGTCCAAGACCCGGTAGAGCCCTAGCTCCTACCAATAACAGTATAATTCGCCGTATAACTGATTCATTAATTATTTTAGCTGTTAGTTGCTTAATGGAGTGTAGCAACAAGCAACTCAGTTTCCAAACCCACATCAACCTCGACAATAGCATTCGCCAACAGAAATTAAACAATGATTTTGTTCAGAATTTTGCAGTCACCAACACCTTTACATTCACTTCTTGTTTCTAAACTTCCAGCTTTGGAAGCTTGCAGAAACAGCACAATGTTCTTGTTTGTGAATATGTGAAAGAAATGTAGGAATGCAGAAGCAGCATCTGAGATTATGCCCTGGTTCATCTGTATTACATCATGTAGTGCAGAACACCTCAAACCACCAGGCACTAGGCAATAATAAATTGTTTATTTCTGAATTTTTGCATTCACAACAAGCTACATTCACTTGTCTGAACTCACAAGCTTGCAATCCGTAAGTACTAGATACGTTCACATTCTGAGTTCTGATCAATACTCACCAACGATGTACAGTTTACAGTATATACTCTGAAACAACACACACATTCAATAAAGAACAATTGCAATGAGCTCACAAGCTACAATCGCAGGTGCTAGATACATTAAGCTGGAACAAAAACAACCAGAGACATAGTCCTTGTTGCTACGCAGGCGCACCTCATCAGGGCAAGGAGCAAACGCTGGATACGAGGGAGCAGCAGATGGTGCGCAGGTTGCGGCGGGCGGCAGACTCGGCGTCGGGGACGGCAAGACGGCGGGCCGGCGCGGAGGTAGGCCAAACGTGGTGGATCTCGCCGCGGCAGTCAAAAGGAGACGTGGGGCCGTTTGAGGCGGACGACCGCGGAGGCCGGCCAAGCGTGGCCACCGTCGAAAAGATCACCGGGCCGTGGAGCCGTTTGAGGCAGAAGAACGTGGAGGTCGGCTAAGTGCGGCTGCTGTCGAAGGATTCGCCGGCCGGGGCCGCCGCCATGGAGCGATTGGAGAAATCCAGATTGAGAAATTGATATTTTAGCAAAGGTCTGCTTTGGCTGAGGGGCCATTAGCAAATTAGCAAAAGCGGCTGCGGGTGTGTTTTTGTAAATCCGTGTTGCTTTTGATACCATGCGTGAGATCTTAATCGGCTGGCCGAGGAGCCACGGGATACAGGGATGCACGAGCCATCCCGGATGCACTTGATACGACGCCGATAAATAATGCACTAGCTGCAAGAACCGATACAAGGGCAATTAAGGTCGTGTTTTGAAACTTTGGGACACAATTTATTCACTAATAATTTTTTATGTGGAATAAATTGGTCAGCAAGTTTATGCCAAACAGTAGAGAGGGCCTTCAAAGTTGGAGTATGATGTGAAGAACAAACTGAAAATCAGTTTCCCTATTAATATTTTATATCATAGTGAAGGAAGTAGATGCACAAACATTATATATTTTAAACTATTTATTTCAAATTTGCTGATAGTGATACCTTAGAGACTAGGGTGAAAAATGATAAATAGCGTGTTGATGTATGGATATCATCCATATATTCAAAACGACATTGACCTACCTACACAAATAATGCTGATGTATGATCGTTGAATTAGATTTAGATTTTTTGTGTGTGCATATGACATTGGCCTACCTACCCCAATAGATAAAGATCCAAAAAAGAAGCATGGGCAGAAAGTGTTTAAACATTTGTGACATTGAAATCCTTTTGCTAGAGTCAGTATAATTTAAATTGTGCGAAAATTTCAAATTTGACGACAATTTTAACATCATTTTTCTAGGTTTTTATTATTTTAATTGCGGTGGAATCAAGATAAACTGTGGCGAGAAATTTTAGCAAATATGATAGATGCACCTGTTTTGGAAACGATAGTGATTGTCACTTTGAATTTAGCCAGAAAATCCGACGGTGAGAACATTACTCTCTCTCTCTCTCTCTCTCACACACACACACACACACACACACACCCACACACCCACCCACCCGAGCACGGTGCTTTTTATTAACGTATAACCATAGTTACAACATGATATATTCAAATTTTAAAACATTTTCACAATCTTTTGTCTAGGCTTGGCATAGTTAGATTTTATATCTCAAATTGATTTGTTTAAAATCGATCAATTTACAGTGTTTCCTGTCAAACTTACAACTAGGACTATTATGACCTACTAAACAATTATGTATCACAAATTCCATCTAAATTTTTGAATAATGAAAGTAAGACTAGCTAGGATGCTGATCTCATAAATTTTGTAATGTACATGTGTATTAAGAATTCAAATCATGGAAATCTCTACCTAATATTAAAGGGAGCAGTGTTTCTCCATTTTCTGTTTTGCCCATATTTTTGATCAAAATTACATCCATTCCCACTGCCTAAGTGAAAAAATGTTTCGTTGCTTCGTGTCAGCCCATAGCTTCCCCGCTTGCTTTGCTTTGGTCCGGCCCCCTTCCCACCTCATGCCTCTCCACCCACGTGAACAATAACCATATTCGTATACAACTCTGTAACCAATCCCTACGTGACGCTATAAATCTAATCTAATCCCTTCGATTTCCGGCGATTCTCAAGGGGAAAATGTCGCCATGGACCGGCGTGATCGAGAGACAGCTCAGTGGTCGTGAGGAGCGGCGGCTGAGGGGAGAGGCCACCACAACCCGAGCGGCGGCCTCGACGGCCCAAGCGTTTGTGAGAGGGGATGGAGTGGCGACTGCGCGGCCGTGTCGACCCGAGCAGTTGCGAGAGCGGATGGAGCGGTGTCTGCGCAGCCGTGTCGACCCAAGCAGTTGCGAGAGCGGATATGGAGCGGCGGCTGCACGGACGCGCTCGTGGAGGTGCCATTATGCACGTCCGCGTCCCTGATTTTCAGCCCGCCTCCGGCCTGGCAGGATTCTCACTTTGCCCTGGCCTCAAGGGCGTTCGCCTACCTGTTGTCATGCTCAGGACGATGCACTAATGCAGGTTTGGTTCTTTACCTTTTCTTTTTCATTTTCGTGGTATGCATATCTCTGAATCTTGTGAGCCGTAATTTACATGCTGTCGTTTGTGCCATTGTGTCCTGTATAATGATTCTTATTTTTTTTTAACGGGTATAATGATTCTTATTGAGGCACTGCTGCTACCCAATTTTCTTATTAAATTGATGCAAGAAATAAGAAACTAACACAGGGAGAGAGTACAAATTTATTACACAATAATCTATATATGCCCTGAAGTACCCATGAGCCTGCCGACAGGTAGAGATGGATAAATTTTGTAGCTTTTTGTTCCGGGTTTTTCCCATTGAAATTATGGATTTCGAAGCTAATAATGGAGTGTTTCAATTGCCTGCTATATTACCCATTGCGCTGAAGGAAAAGCCGCTGCCACTGATGACGACGACACTGGGTGAGATATTTCGTGTTTGCTTTGTTGTGTTAGTAACTTCCTGTAGCATATTCCATGAAATATTTGTTCCATCTTTTTTTGCATCCAGGTACATTATTCTCATCTTGATATATATCATTCGGTGAACTGAAGATTTGAGCTCAGGGTAGAATTCTTGGTTGATTCTAGAATTTCATTGTAGATTAGCTGGGTCAGCAGATTTTTATGAAGTTCGAGGCGTCTTCAGGGTACTATGCCATATTTGTCTTATTTCTATACTCACAATATTTCTGCATCATCCGAACAAATGATGCTAAATTGATATAATCATTTTGGATTAGTGTCATCTTCCCCGCTGGGGTGCTTACTTATTATGAACTACTGTAGAGACATTGGACTCCTCAAGGTGGCAGGCTTGTGCTCATTGCTGTTGATATCATCCTGCATTGTCATGAGATTTTTATTCTTTGATCAAATGTGGGGCTCATATTTCATACAGGTGCAAAGGTTACAGTTGCTAAGTTTGTGAAATTGTGTATGTTGCCTCAGAAGGTACAACTTATTTGGTACATGTCAAGTGTGAGAAGTTTTGCTTCAAGAGGCCAGGTGATTTTGGTTCTTTTAATGTAAAATCTTGTGATGGCTTGACACAACAGAGTTAAATCATGTACGTTGGCGGCTCAGGAAATCCAAAAAAAGCACCTGGTTTTTGTTGCAGGTTCATGGCATAACTTGAAATCATGTTCTTTGTTTTTGGTTGCTCAAGCATGTAGATGATACATTTTTGGCAAATGCCGATTCACGCTACGTGTGTGGAGGATGGTCAAGGATTGGTTGGGGCTCGGAGGACTTGACATGAACAGATGGGGGATTGAGCCCAACATCAAAAGGTGGTGGACCGGCATGTCACGGCCTAATACCGCAAATCGGAAGGCGATGGCTACTCTCACAATGCTTGTCAATTAGACCATCTGGAATGAGAGGAATGGTAGAGTTTTTAGAAAAAAATCGACGCCACCTTTCTACATATGCATCCTAAAGCTTATTCAAGACGAGGCCAAACTTTGGGTTACCGCGGGGGCTAAGCATTTGAGCAAGATCATGCCGCGAGAGTAATTCCATATGTAATTTTCCTTTGACGGGCTATGTTGTGGAGCCATTGCTATGTACTCTAAACTCCTTCTTTATTAATGAATGTGGCAAATCTTTTGCCTTAGTTTCAATTTTTTTTTTACATTTTTGGCAACTGGATCAATAACCATGTCATTGCTATGCAGAAAGGTATGTAGATCCATAGACTAATATATTGGTTTGGTTTCTAATGCATTGACTCCTTTGCACATATAACTTGTGTCTCGTGCTTCTTAAGAATATTGCATCTGCAGTGGCTTGTAGCTACAAAGATGATGAGCTAAAAATATATAGATGATGACTAGCCATTGACAAGCATAATAATGTTTTTTTTTATTCTTCTGGGCAATCAAGGTCTAACAAATATTTTCATGTTTGTCTGAATAAAATGAAATTAATGGACAGTGCTACTCCGTTGATAACTAGAGCCAGTAGCGTGTTCACCTCGATGGTTACATTTTCTTCTTAGAAGAATTTACCATGTGAGAATTAGTCCGTGCATTAGAATTGTAATTATTAGTGTCGAATTACCTCATAAAGTGTTGGATTAATTTCTAACAATCGTACATCAACCAGTGGCGAGACAGTCGAAATCTGCACGTACTCAACACTCATTGTGACAAGTGGTTAATACATAGTTTTGTTAACCCGTTGCAACAACACGTGCCCTTTTGGTAGTAATATATAGACAATTAAGATGTTGCCCTTGGAAAAACATTTATGTATCGCAAATTCCATCTATATTTTTGTATAATGAAAGTAAGACTAGGATGCTGATCTCATAAAATTTGTAATGTACACATACTCCCTCCGTTCACAAATATAAGATGTTTTGCATATTTCAATATGGACTACATACGGACTGAAATGAGTGAACAAACCCACTAAAATGCCTTTATATACATCTGAATCAGAAAAAAGTTTAGAACATCTTATATTTGTGAAACGGAGGGAGTATGTATTAAGAATTCAAATTATAGAGATAATATATAAGATGTCGCCACTCTGCTAGCTCTTTAAGCAATAATACTCTGATGCACTTCTGATGCACTACAGGGAAGTGACAAGCCTGATCAGTGACAGGTGTATGGTCAAGGCATGCAGAAGTAGTTCTCCTCTCCAGCCTAATCTGAGCCACCACAAGAGCTCCTAAGGCTATCAGCTACATCGCCTGCACCATCAGCCTGACAACCGGAGACACCGCTCCGGCTCTGCCAGCCACGGCCGCCGCCGCCGATGCCGCCGCTGGCAGTCCCGAGGCAACATCAAGGCACTCCTGGAAGTCGGCGTCGCAGGACAGGAGCACCCACTCATGGTCGTCATCCAAGTACTTGACGTCGAAGGCGCTAGCTTCTAGGCCCAGCCTCTTGGCCACCTCCTCCTTGACCGCCACGATGCCAGCGGAGCACGGCACCCTAAACCTGATGATGTCTCCTCTGTAGCTCGCCTTGATGGTCACCAACTCCCCTGCGGCGCCATTGCTGCGCTGCAGCAAAGACTTGCGCAATGCGGTTCTGGTGAGAGGAGGAGGATCTTCGCTTGAGCCCTGGGAGGAGGTGTCTTCTCCTAGACCACTTGACAGGCATGGAAAATGAGGAGCTGAAGCTCGGTGAGAGGAAGATGAAGCGGTGGGCGGCTTCGGTGAGCAATCCACCGATTCGACGGTGGCACGCCTTATCTTGCTGATCTTCCGGAATGGCCATCTCGATATGCCGTGCTGCCTGCAGATGCGCTTCATCGTTGACGGGCACACTGTAGAGGAAGAGTTTTAGTTACCTCATACAGTAGGCATTCCATTTATTTATTTTGGCATTTTGGGAAATGAGAACCAAACACCCTACCGAGTACCCAATTTACAACATGTATCGCTAAAATGGGTTTCCCTGTGATGCTCAACTCAGTTAAGTTGTGTCGAAAATGTTCTTACCGCCGAGGCTTCTCGCAGCATCTTTCAGGCTCCCTGAAAAGTACCCTTGCAGCTCCTTCAGACTGACAGATTTTCCGGCCTTTCTTCTGGTCTTCTTCTTCTCCGGTGGTTGGTCTGCACCATGGATGTTTGCTCCATGATCACCACCTGCGACGTACAAGGCCAGATGCTCGTCTGAATCTTCAGCATCATACTCTCTACGACCATTCAGCCCATGAGCAGTGCCAGCTCCGATGGTAGGATCGCCGTCAGAAATAATGGACTCCAAGCATCCGTTCATCGCCAGACGATCACCGGAGTATTCCTCCCTGACCGTGGCGGCGACGGCGTCCACCACGGCCTTCTGCTCCGTGGCGCTCCTGCAGCCCAACGGGAGGAAGAACTCGAGCACCACACACTCCTCCTCCAGGCCGTTGTCCATGGCGGACCGTGGCAGCCGCAGGGGCACGGCGAGGCACCCGGCCAGGCCATACATGCGGGCGTAGTGCGCCAGCGGGTAGGCGTCCTTGGTGCGCCCGGAGACGTCGGCGCAGAAGCGCGGCCGGCCGCCGCCTCGCCGACGAGCCCCTGGCCGCGCCGCAGGTGGTGCTCGGTGCAGGCGTCGCGGAAGCCTCCGTAGTGCGGGCCGAGGCGGAACGGAGCACCGGCCGTCGTCAGGGAGAAATGCTGGCCGTCGTCGTCGTCGCCGTCTATGCTGCAGCAGCGCTTGCACCTGACCCAGGTCTGCAATAGCCATGAAGCTCGGAGGAAAACTCATATGCTCGTGTTGAATAATAAATGGTAAAATAGATTCCTATTCTAGCCTCTAAGACTAGCTCAAGTGTTGCATGATGGTTCTGTTTTCCTGATAATGGGCATGAGTATGCCGGCAACTTTGAGTACGCAATGTTAGAAGAACACTTGTGTTGAACTGACCCAATTATTGTTATGCTATGAGATCCATTCATCACAAGTTAATGGTTTATAACATAGAGTAAGTTAAACGTTCGCATAACTCCTTAGACTATGAGTGTATCTAGTTCCTTCATACTTGGTTCATGAACTTTGGGGTTTGTTAAACATCATCTGTAATAGGGTGCCTATTACGGCGGCTTACCGGTTCATGGAAAAGTATGACAAGGGACTAGATAGCTCAAGATTGGGATTTGCTCCTCTGGCGATGGAGAGGCATTCTTTGGGCCCTCTCGGTGTTACGATATCCATCATTGTCTGGCCAGACGTAGTGTGATTTGATCACAGGGATGCCGGAACACGGGAACGAGAGAAGAGAACAAAACCAGTAACGAGGAAACTAGCATAGTGAACAAATTGTTGATTCATGGGGATGCCGATATATCTCACCTTGGGTATTTGTAACATATCGCGAAGCAATAGGAACAGCACAGGGTAACTAAAGGTTCACTTGAATATTCATTCATGTGGGTATAGGGGTCAATATGGATATCCACGGTTCCGCTATTGATCATTGATCGGAAAGTGTTCCGGTCATGTCTATACTTCACCAAACCTACAGGGTCACACTCTTAAGGGTCATCTATCTGCTGAGTACTAGGTTAGGAGTTTGAGAGAAAGTCACCGGAAAAGTTTCAGGAGAGAAAACCAGAAAAGTTTCGGAGAAACCGGAAGTGTTTTGGAGTAACCAGAAATGTTTCAGAGTATACCACCAAGCCGGAAAAGTTTCGGAATGCGTCCGGATTTTTCAGAGGGTTCCGGAAATTTTCCGCGGCCTTTTGGAATATTCCGGACCGCCCCAACACAATGTTCCCACGGGGGGGGGGACAACATCCCCCTTTCGTGGGGGGCTGTTTTGGGTGGCGCCTACTTTGGGGGGGGGGGGGGGGGAGCCCCCTTTTGGTGGAAGCTTGTTGGGGGGACCCCCATTGTAGCGGGCAGCCCCCATAAATGGTGGGGACATGTTGGGAGGAGGAGGCCCACTTGGGGGCAGCCCCTCCATGGTTAGGCCATAGCAAGGGGGGCCCCTTTGGGGGCAACTTTACCCTTTTTGGTGGGGTGGTGTTGGGAAGGGGGGCCCCCCATTTTTGGGCAACCAACTCTTGCCTCCTCCCACCCCTTCCTTGGCCTATAAATAGAGGAGGAGAGGAGCTCTCCAACTCATCTCAAGTTCACCCAACAATGGCATGCAATGATCTGCCTTTCTCTCTCTCACCCTCCACGAAATAGTTTCGTAGGCCGAAAGGCTACCTAGTCTCCGGCAGCGATTAGTTCTGGGTGGCGAAGCGCTGCTGGATAGGTGACACCGTATGTGTGCAACCCAGTAGAGAGATCGTATGTTCGATCTTCTGTTCGAGGGACTGTCCGACGTTCTGTCCGAGGGACTATTCGAGGGAGAAAATCCTCGTGGTTGGGAGGTTGTAAATTCCTAGCTGCGGGGATTTGCACCAACGATCTTCACCAACTCTACTTCCGCTGCGCTACGAGTTGGTAACGATCATATCAAACATTGTATGCATCTTCATAGTGGTCCTGGGCTGGTGCGTAGGGCGGAATATTTTTGTTTTCTGCTGGGTTACCCTACAATGGTATCAGAGCCGTGCACTGCGTAGATGCAGGTTACGATCTAGATTACATGAGATGTATGGGTATTGCATAATATAATTTTGTAGTAGATGAGATCTATTGCTAAATAATATTTGTGCGAGTAGTAGATGCAATCTATTGCTTGATGTTCTTGTTGCTTCCCTTGAATTTGCGATTTCTGATCTCGACAGCATGGTGGAATTTTGCTACAAAGTTCTGGCTATCCGCGATCCTTTTATGCTGCTCCTGTATGCTAGTTGACATATCAACGATGTGCTTCAGTTCTTTGGGTTTCGCCCTAGTTGAGAAAGATCATGTTTCGCAAACTAAAGGGCATGCAGATATGATCTACACGGGGCTCTTATGTGTGACAAAGTTTAGTATGGGGCTCGAGATTTTTTATCTCGTGTTTCATACACCCCGCAAAGCTATTCTAGCAAACTTGAATAATCATACTTGATGATGAACGTTGGTAGCTACGGTTTGTTTTGAAATCTTAGAAGCCACGTAAAATAAAATTTTGTCTGAACCGATTAGAGGCGTCTAATTTGGTTTTGCAGGATGCATGTGCATGTGATATGGTATAGCCTTCGTCATTATTAATGAGATTATGTATGAGATGACTATAGGATGTAAATTAATTAACATGACATGCGAGTCATGATTCGGCATGATGGCTGGAGCCATATGATTGTCACTTTAATGACATGCGTGTCAACCTTGTTGAAATGCATTAATTTATTAGCTATAGAGATAGCAATATTATTTAGTGCATCGACATGGTAGTGACAAGTTTTGCGGAGGTGGACACCGACGCAAAATCCATACGCGAAGATGGAGGAGGAAGAGCTAAAGAAACAGGCCATGGCAGAAAAGCTTTTCCACGGCAGCAGTTTTCGAAATTGTTGCCACGACAACGTTTTTGGCTAAAATTTCGCGAAGACGATGAGTACTTCTCCATCAGGAGGGGCTATACCATATCATGCTATTACGAATTGCCTGAGATGTTTATGTCACACCCCCATGTAATGATGCACTGTTGCTACCTAATAAAGTTGCCAAGTCATCATCATTAGCTTGCTAATCATCAGTAAGATCCAAACCCTATTCAAATTCAACTCAAATTTCAACTCAAAATGAAAGTTAAAAAATTATTTACTCAAACAAATAAACTAAAATGTTGGTAATATTAGTAATAATCCATAGTTAATTATGTTAAGGAAAACAACATCACCAAAAATCCCTAAAAGACCGTAGCATCCCTAAACTGTGGACCAGCAACACTTGTATTGGTCATTTAAATTCAAACACATTTTGAAACAATTCAAATGGTCCTCAAACTTTGTGAGGCTCATCATAATATTGCCTTTCATTTATGTGCCAAGTTTCACTTTAAATAAAATTCATTTGGTGGCTCAAATAAATAGAAAACTGAGAGGAAAACAGAAAACAGAAAACAGAAAAGAAATAAAAGAAAAGGAGAAAACCCCCTGTGCACTTCGGCCCACCGTGAACAGTAGCCAGCCCAGCCCGCCTGCGCCTTCGTCTACCTGCTCCCGCCGCCATGTCGACGCGCCCGTGGCCAGAGCGCGGTCGCTCCGGCTGTTGCTCAACAGCAGCTGGCTTCAGGCGCCGCGGTGAGGATAAGGGCGACGCCCTTGAGCCCCCGGACGAACCCTATCCACTCCTCCCCGTCTCCCTCGCTCGCTCTCCTCTCCCCATCGTCGGCCGAGACCTCCGTCGCCATTGCCGCCATGGAACACGCGCCCACTGAGCTCCCGTTCATCTAGCTCCGTGTCTGGGAGCATCACCGGCCTCAACTACGTCGTTTGGACCAAGCCATTCGAGTCGGGACCACCACAGCTCCGGGATCGAGCTATTCTTCAACTGCGGTGCCGCCGGCCATCTTCTCCAACCTCGGCGCCACTGCTGCTCCTAGCCCCTCGCCGAGCCTTTCGTGAGCTCCCCGGTGAGCTCCTGAGCACTTCTCCTCTGCTCCCCCGTCATTTCCGTTCATGTAGCCATCGTCTCCATCATGGCCGAGCCCACCGCCGCATGCGCTCGTCGCTGACAATGCTCCGGTGACCATTTGGTCATGCCCGCATGTCCGTTCGCTTCGCCGCATCGCGTAGAGCATCACTAGCCCTTCCGTTTGCTCGAATGCGTGCTGCTGCTGCTAACGCGAGCACACCCGAGCTCCACCGCCGTCTGACGTCATCGCTGGTAGCGCTATAGGCCACCTCCGGAGCTGCCACCACCGCCGTTGGACGCGGCTCGTCACGGGCGTTCGAATCGAATGGACCACCGTAGCGTAATCCCGAAGCGACCCCGAGCCGCTCCGCCGCTGGAATGGTCACCGCCGGTGCGCCGCCGTCTAAACGCTGGTGGGACCCACTCGTCAGGTCATTAGCGGCTAATCCCCGTGCTAACAGCCAATGACAGGTGGGGCCTGTTTACTGTAGCGATTAGTGTTAGTGCTAATTAACCCCGGTTTAATTAAAAGACTAATTAACTAACCTAATTACTCTGACAGACAGGCCCCACCGTACTAATTAACTCTGGTTTAAAATAAACACTCAATTAGGCCACTGTCAATGACAGGTGGGGCCTACCCACTGTTCAAATGGATAAGATGAGCCCAGTGAGCTGTTGACTTAGCTCACTGGGCCCATATGTCAGCCTCACAGCACAAATGCTGGGTACACTTTCTGTGTACCCGCAGCAATTTCTAATAAATAATTTTCGAATTAAAATAAATCAGGAAATTCCAGAAAATGATTAAAACTTTGAAAAATCATAGAAAATAAACCGTAACTAGGATGGAAATAATTTATATATGAAAAATGATCAGAAAAATATAACGAATCCGAATGTGTCATCAAAATGCTTGAGTATCACTCCTATCATGATGAACATGGAACCTTTGCCTCCAGATCAATATACAGAATAATAACCGAAGCAGGGAAAATATTCCCGGATATTTTCCCTCTTCCCCTAAAGTACTTAGTAACACATTAGGGCACCTCTGCAGTGCATTTTGTCATGCCATGCATTTGTTTTGCATTTGTATGACTTTTATTTATATGTTTCCCCCTCCTTATTTCTTCCGGTAGACTCCGAGACCGCAACCGCAGCTGGTTCTGACTACTACCCCGAGGATCCATCTTTCTCAGCAGAGCTTCCAAGCAAGGAAAACCCCCTTGACCATTCAGATATCGCCCATTCTTTCCCTCTATTTCTTGCATTAGAGTAGTGTTGCAATTGTTGAATTATCGGTAGCTCATATTCTGATGCATAGCCTGTTTTTGTCGCCTCCTTATGATACTTTACCTGCTATCCTAATATGCTTAGTGTAGTTATGCTCGAGTCACATCAGTGGCCCTTCACCCTTGTCTGTCTGCCATTCTATATTATCGGGTCGTGGTCCCTCTGGGCGATGACCACGGATATATAATGTATTATTACACTAAACATGTTCATACTAAAGTCGGGTCGGCTCGGAGAGCACCCGCGAGATAACTTGAAGTCGGGTTGGCTCGGAGAGCACCCACGATTGGTTCACGAAGTCGGATCGATAGGGCAGGCGGAGACCATTTAGAGAGAGAGGTGGGCCTGGACCCTGGTCGTTATCCGTGAGCTCCTGATAATAATGCACTAACGAGATTTTGGTATTTGATCCGAGCTGGCCACTATCCTATACGCACTAACTGCCATGCGGGATTATGGTTATGGGGCCCTCGGCGTCATCAGTTCCTCCCGAAAGCTCTGTCAGATGTCACAACAGATGCGGCACGTGCCCGGGTGAGTGGATACTTCCTGCTGCTGATGCAGAGGTGGGCTTGGTCCCGACCGTCCTCGCAACGTGCATGAGCGCTTAGGGTGAGCGGTCGAACGGCCCTTCGCGCTTAGGATGTAGACCGACGTGTTGACCTCTCTGGAGAGCCTAGGTAGGACTTCGGCGTGTTGATCACTCTGATGCCGGGCATTACCAAGAAAAGTGTGTCCGGACAGGGGTAATCGAGCGTGTCGGGCTATGTGGTGCACCCCTGCAGGGAAGATAATCTATTCGAATAGCCGTGTCCACGGTAGCTGGACGACTTGGAGTTGTATCCCGATCTTACACAACTAAAACCGGAAACTTGATAAAATACACCCAGATATGATATATGCCCGAGGATCGCTTTCTCGTAGGGAAAGGAGGAAGGATCTCAGGGTAGTGCTATTGTTGTTGAGGTCGATGACCCCGTTGCTACTATTTTTTATATTCTGTATACGCTACTCTCTTCTATTGCTGCAAGATGGAGGCAGTCTTCGATGCATAGGACTTCTCCCCCTTATTCTGGCATTTCTGCAGTTTACTACACAGATATAGCCTTTTTCCTTTGATACCGATGCATGTGTAGTATAGATCTGATGTAAGTCTTGCGAGTACTTCGGATGAGTACTCACGGTGGCTTTGCTATTCATTTTTACCCTACCAGGTTGCTGCGTTCAGATGATCACACCCAGGTGCCAGAGGATCCCGAGGTTGGAGACTACTACGTGGAGATCGACGATGATGCCGAGTAGTTCAGAGGACCCAGGCAGGAAGCCTTGCCCTTTCGATGTAGTGTCGCTGTTTTACTCAGCCATCTTATGGCACGCTTGACTAACTTGTCTGTACCTAGACTTATGTTGTTTGTATGACTAATGTATTCGGGCCTTCGTGCCTTGGCTTGTAATATAAAGATTTATGTTTATTATTCGTGTCGTAGAGTTGTGTTGTGATATTAACGTGAGTCACTGATCTTGATCGTGCATGCTGCGATAATAATTAGTGCACGATTAAGTTGGGGGGTGCCACAAGTTGGTATCAGAGCCGACTGCCTGTAGGAACCCCTTCAAACTCCTTGGCCGATGTTGAGTCTAGTCTTTGCAAAACTATTTTCGAACTACTAGGTGTGTTGTGTGGGTTACGGGCCCACATCACTTATGGATGGGATTAGGATATTTTATTCCTCATCTTTACTGTGGGTTCTAAATTTCTCATCTCTTCGGGTTATAGATTTTGCTAACTCTAACTCTAGGTTCTCGCTATGATTTCGTTCCAGAGATTCACTCGTTTTCAGTTACTCTTTTGTTTTCATGAATCATTCGGATTTCTGTAATCTGATTCTGTTGAAACCTCCTTTGTTTCAGATGCGTCCCACAATGTAGCTCGTACACCAAACTACGGCTGCTGGTGTGACCGGATTCCCTGCTATTCTGGTCAATCTCCTGACCAGATTGGGTTATCATTGGCACCCCGAGTACTCTGTTTACGAGGACTTCCACGAGTTCAACCAGGAGCAGTACCATGCTTTTGTTCGTATCTGCGATCGGGAGGTGAACTCCACAACTGTGCTGCACACCGCTCATGGTGTCGGCGTGACTGTTGACATGGCAGTCCATCATGCTGCCTATGCTGCTCTCACACGTCTTCGTGGAGCCCATCGTCACTTGGATGATTCTGAGTTCTGATACATCCCGTATGCCTCTAATGAGAGTGAGGGTGGATGCTACACTGCTATCTGTACCCCTTACTTGCGACGTCATTATGACCCGCAGATCTTGATCCAGTATGCTGAGGCTATGGATCGCGGTACATGAGCTCTTTGCGTCGAGTTGTATGCCACTCGTGCATGTATTTACGATGCTCTGACGCAGTTGATGCCCGCTGTCAGAGCAGGGATACATCCTCAGTAAGTGCTCTATCCGCGCAGGACAGTGATGCCACAAGGTGTTGATTGGCCTGCAGTTGGAGGTTACACCCCTGCCCGTGGACCTCTTCTACGGATTAAGGACTAGGTTCTGCATCAGAGTGATCATGGACCGCAGGATCCTTTTATCGAGGGCACCCTGGGTCGTCACCTACAGATGCCAGGCTTCAGTAGCTTTCCCCGACGTTGATGTAGCCTTTGCTATATCCCATTGTTGTATCCTTCCACCGCGTGCCTGCGTGCCGCCAACTACCCCTAGCTATTTGTTTCCGAACTCTTACTTTGGGCTTGTATTAATTCTGTATATGGATCTGTATGTCACAAATGACGACTGTTATGTACCTGCTACACTTCCTATTCATTGTTGATGTTACATCATTAATGATTCCATACACTTGTCGCTAATGTTTGTATCCGATGTGTTTTACTAAACTGCATCTGTTGAATTTTAGCAGGATGGTTAGACCCAATGCCCGTGGTCGTGGTCGTGGTCATGGTACTAATGCTGACTACCCGCCACCTCCCGACTACATGGCCGCTATGATGAATCAGTTTGAGCTGAACCGTCAGTTCCTCACTGGGATAGTCAATTAGATGAACAACAACAACAACAACAATCACAACAACAACAACTATCAGGGTCCTGAACCAGTTTCACTTTGGGATTTCGTGCACATCAACCCATCCATCTACCACGAATCAACTAAGCCGCTAGATGCTGATGATTGGCTCCATGACATCTTCTTTGAGATGGAGTCAGCTAGTGTTGCCCCTGCCGACTATGTCACCTTTGCAGCATTTCACTTGAAGGGCCCCACTACACAATGGTGGGACAGTCACCGCCGCATGCTGCTTGCCGGAACAGTTGTCACTTGGATCGAATTCCAGGCTGCTTTCCGTGCCCGTCACATTCCTCTCGGACTGAAGGACAGGAAGAAAAGAGAGTTCCGCAACGTCGTTCAAGGCAAGATGACTGTTGAAGCCTATCAGAGGCAATTCCTTGACCTCTCCTGTTATGCTGAAGATAACGTCTCCACCGACGCTTGTAAGCAGGAGAAGTTCCGCGAAGGGTTGGCCCCTGATCTGAAACTTGCACTTGGCCTCCTTGACTTCCCCGACTTTGCCACTCTCATCAACAATGCCATTCAAGCCAAAACTCTTCAAGCTGAACATCAGGAGTCATTATAGTGCAACCATGACGTTGGCTCATCTTCGGGCCCATTGATACGTCTCCAACGTATCTATAATTTTTGATTGTTCCATGCTATTATATTATCAATCTTGGATGTTTTTATACTCATTTACAGCAATTATATATCATTTTTGGAGACTAACCTATTAACCTAGTGCCCAGTGCCAGTTGCTATTTTCTGCCCTGTTTTTGTTTTACAGAAAATCAATACCAAACGAAGTCCAAATGCCATGAAACTTTTTGGAGATTTTTTATTGGACAAGATAAACACTAGAAGCTTCGGGAGAAGACCAGACACCAGAGGAGGTGGCCACGAGACACCAGGGCGCGCCTGGGGGGAGGGGGCAGGCGTGCCCTGGTGCCTCGTGGGCCCACCCCAGCTCCGTTTGACCTAATTCTACCACTATAAATTCAACAAAAATCAGAAACCCTCAGGAGAGTCTACGAAATACTTTTTCCGCCGCCGCAAGTTTCTGTTCTCGAGAGATCCCATCTGGAGGCCTTCTCCGGTACTCCGCCGGAGGGGGAATCGATCACGGAGGGGCTCTACATCAACCTTGCCGCCTCTCCGATGATGCGTGAGTAGTTTACCACAGACCTTCGGGTCCATACGCAGTAGCTAGATGGCTTCTTCTCTCTTTTTGATCTTCAATACAATGTTCTCGATGTTCTTGGAGTTCTATCCGAGGTAATCACTTTTTGCGGTGTGTTTGTTGGGATCTGATGAATTGTGAGTTTATGATCAGATTATCCATGAATATTATTTGAGTCTTTGTTGCACTCTTTTATGCATGATTATTATAGCCTCGTATTTCTTCTCCGATCTATTGATTTGGTTTGGCCAACTAGATTGATTTATCTTGCCATGGGAAGAGGTGCTTTGTAATGGGTTCGATCTTGCGGTGCTCAATCCCAGTGATAGAAAGGGACATGACACGCATGTATCATTGCTATTAAGGGTAAAAAGATGGGGTTTATTCATACGTGAGTTTATCTTGTCTACATCATGTCATTGTTCTTAAGGCGTTACTCCGTTCTTTATGGACTTAATACACTAGATGCATGCTGGATAGCGGTCGATGTGTGGAGTAATAGTAGTAGATGCAGGCAGGAGTCGGTCTAGTTGTCTCGGACGTGATGCCTATATATACGATCATTGCCTTGGATATCATCATGATTATTTACTTTTCTATCAATTGCCCAATAGTAATTTGTCTACCCACCGTATGCTATTTTCTTGAGAGAAGCCTCTAGTGAAAACTATGGCCCCCGGGTCTATCTAAATCATATTAATAAAACCCTAAAAATAGTGCTGCCATTTTATTTTATTTATTTTATTTTGTATTTTTGTTTCAATCTATCTATCTATCACATACAATTTAATCTTGCAATCTACCGCCGAGGGATTGACAACCCCTCGTTTGCGTTGGGTGCAAGGATTTGTTGTTTGTGTGCAGGTGCTGCTAACAAGGTGTTGCGTGATTCTCCTACTGGTTCGATAACCTTGATTTCATAACTGAGGGAAATACTTAACTCTACTGTGCTGCATCATCCCTTCCTCTTCGGGGAAAATACCAACGCAAGCTACAAGTAGCAGGAAGAATTTCTGGCGCCGTTGCCGGGGAGACATCATCAACATCTATCAAGTACCTTTGCATAAACTCTTGTCTCCTTCCATTTAATTTATTTGCCTCTCGTTTTCATCTCCCCCACTTCTAAAACGTTTTTACAAAAATACAAAAATATTTTCCATTTGCCTTTTTCTCGTTTGCTTGTTTGCTTGCTTGTTATCTTGTTTGCGTAGTCACGATGTCTCAAGAAAATACAAAATTGTGTGATTTTTCCAATACTAATAATAATGATTTTATTAGTACTCCGATTGCTCCTCCCGCCGCTAGTGCGGAGACAGTGATATTAATGCCGCTTTGCTAAATCTTGTCATGAAAGATCAATTTTCCGGTAGTCCTAATGAAGATGCCGCATCCCATCTTAACACTTTCGTAGAATTGTGTGACATGCGAAAGAAAAAAGATGTGGATAATGATATTGTGAAATTAAAATTATTCCCATTCTCGTTGCGGGATTGTGCAAAAATTTGGTTTTCATCTTTACCACGAAATAGTATCGATTGTTGGGATAGGTGTAAAGATGCTTTTATTACTAAGTATTTTCCTCCCGCGAAAATTATTTCTCTTAGAAATCAAATTATGAATTTTAAGAAACTTCATCATGAACATGTTGCCCAATCTTGGGAGAGGATGAAATTAATGACAAGAAATTGCCCTACTCATGGTTTAAATTTATGGATGATCATACAAATTTTTTATGCGGGATTAAATTTTGTCTCTAGAAATCTTTTAGATTCCGCCGCGGGTGGTACTTTTATGGAAATTACTTTGGGAGAAGTCACTAAATTGCTTGATAATATTATGGCAAATTATTCACAATGGCATACTGAAAGAGCTCCTACTAGTAAAAAGGTGAACTCTATTGAAGAAATTAGTAATTTGAGTGATAAAGTTGATGCACTTATGAAATTGGTTGCTAGTAAAAATACTCATATTGATCCTAATGATGTGTCATTGTCCACTTTGATTGAGCAAAATAATGATCCCGTAGATGTGAATTTCGTCTCGCGAAACAACTTTAATAATAATGCTTATAGAGGTAATTTCAACGCTAGACCGTTTCCTGGAAATTCCTCTAATAATTATGGCAATCCCTATAGTAATTCTTACAATAATAATAATAGGATGCCCTCTGATCTTGAAAGTAATATCAAAGAATTTATTACTGCTCAAAAAGTTTTCAATACTACGATAGAAGAAAAATTGATTAAGCTTGATGATATGTCTAGGAGCATTGATACAATTATTCATGATGTGGAAAATCTTAAGACTAAAATTTTGCCACCCAAAATTGATATTAGTGAATCAATTAAAGCTTTATATGTCTCCATGGATGAGAGTAATAAAAGAACCGCCATGCTAAGAGCTAAACGAGAATTTTTAGAAAAAGCGATTCCTCCCGGTTTTTATCGTAGTAATGATGAGGATATTAAAATGATTGGTGTTTCATCTATTGATTCTTTATTTAGCAATATAAAACTTGATGAAAAGGGGACTGAAGAAGAGTCAACTTTAGCTAGTAGGTGTTCCCATAATTCGGAGGGTGAAAATCTTAATGAAAAAATTACTAAAAGTGGGTTTGGAGAGGTAAAAACTTTAAATAGCGATGTGCCCACTCTCTTGGATTACAAAGATTTTAATTATGATAATTGTTCTTTGATTGAGTGCATTTCTTTGTTACAATCCATGTTAAATTCATCCAACGATTATGAGCAAAACAAGGCTTTTACTAAACACATCGTAGAAGCAATGATGAAAGCTTTAGAAGAAAAGCTAGAACTAGAAATTTCAATTCCTAGAAAATTATATGACGAATGGGAACCCAACATTAAAGTTAAAATTAAAAATCATGAGTGCAATGCTTTATGTGATTTGGGTGCTAGCGTTTCCACAATTCCAAAATCTTTATGTGATGTGCTAGGTTTCACCAATATAGATGAATGTTCTCTTAATTTGCACTTGGAGGACTCAACTATAAAAAAACCAATGGGTAGAATTAATGATGTTCTTATTCTTGCAAATATAAATTATGTGGCCGTTGATTTTATTGTTCTTGATATTGAATGCAATTCTTCTTGCCCCATAATACTTGGTAGACCGTTCTTACGAACTATAGGTGCCGTTATTGATATGAAAGAAGGGAATATAAAATTTCAATTTCCATTAAAGAAGGTATGGAACATTTCCCTAGGAAAAGAATTAAAGCACCATATCAATTAATTATGAGGGCCACTTATGGAATCAACTTGAAAGATGATAATACTTGAAACTATGCATTATGCCTAGCTAGGGGCATAAAACAATAGCGCTTGTTGGGAGGCAACCCAATGAATAAAATAATTTTTTTCTGTTATTGTGCATTTTCACAATCATGTTACTGGTATGAGTATGTTTTTGTGTTTTTAATTAGTGTTTGTGCCAAGTAAAGCCATTGGGATGATTTGGAAGATAGTATAATTGATGCTGTTTGGAAAACAGAAAGTTTTGCGTCCAGTGCCCGAATTTTGTTTCTGTACTGGAGCGTCAAAAAAATCTGAACTTTTTACAAAGTATTGGTATATTAATTTCCCACGTGTTCCTAATTTTTTAGAATTTTTAGAGTTACAGAAGTATGGATTTTAAATAGATTGCTACAGATTGTTCTGTTTTTGACAGATTCTGTTTTTGATGCACTACTTGCTTGTTTTGATGAATCAATGGATTGTATCGGGGGGTATAAGCCATGGTGAAGTTAGATTACAGTAGGTATAATGCAAAAATAAAATATGAATGGGTTTGCAACAGTACTTAAAATAGTGATTTATTTTGTTATACTAACGGATCTCACGAAGGTTTTGTTGAGTTTTGTGTGATTGAAGTTTTCAAGTTTTGGGTGAGATCACGATTGATGAAGGAATTAGGAGTAGCAAGAGCCTAAGCTTGGGGATGCCCGAGGCACCCCAAGGTAATATTCTAGGAAGACTCAAGCGTCTAAGCTTGGGGATGCCCCGGAAGGCATCCTTTCTTTCTCCTACCAACCATCGGTAATTTTACTTGGAGCTATATTTTTATTCGTCACATGATATGAGTTTTGCTTGGAATGTCGTGTATTATATGAGTCTTTTCTTTGTTTTCTTTTTAGTTTGTCACAATCATCTTTGCTGAACACACCTATCTTGAGAGAGCCACACGTTCATCATCATTTATTAGAACACTCTATGTGCTTCACTTACATTTTTTGAGCTAGGCAGTTGCTCTAGTGCTTCACTTAAATCTTTTTGAGCATGGTGGTGGCTATATTTTGAAGAAATAAATTCTCATGCTTCACTTATATTATTTTGAGAATTGATAATATTGAAATTTTGAAGAAATATTTGCACTCTCATGCTTCACTTAAATCTTTTTGAGAGTTGACAATAGTAACGGTAATTTGCACAAGATATGAATTTGGTCCCAAAGTGATAGATATTCAAGAGGGATATAAATAAAAACTTTCATATAGATCATTGGATATGCTAAGTGTGATTCCTTGCAATAGTTTTGCGATATGGAAGTGATAATATGTGAGTCAGGTTAGTGAGTAATTGTGATTTAGTAAGAATATTAGTGTTAAGGTTTGTGATTCCCTATGCATGCACATTAAGTCAATAGTTATGCAATGAAATTATATCCTACTTATGGTGCATCATTCGGTGTTAGTTATGTTCAATGCATGTTTATGACCATTTTATTTTTTTGGTTGGTTGCTTCTCAATCTATTTGCTAGCCTTCGTTTGTACTAAGCGGAAATACTGCTTGTGCATCCAAAATCCTTAAACCCAAGTTGTGCCAAATGAGTCCACTATATCTAACTATATGCGGTATTTCAATGCCGTTCCAAGTAAATTTGCGTGTGCCAACTCTAATTTTCAAAATAATTTTCCGTTTTGTGTACCCGTACCGCTCATGAAGCGGCAGGGGGTGGCCATTATTTTCCATGCTAGGTGTGTTATTCTCACGATGAATGTTTATTCACTTGTCATTGCACGAGAGGATGGTTGGTAATAGGGATGCCCAGTCCCACAATGAAATCAAAAATTAATAACAACAAAATTCCTTGGAAAGTGTTGGTATGGAGGGCACCTGTGGATACGGCTAGCCATGGATTGTGAAAGAAATGGTGGAAAGGAAATAAACTTTACTTTCTGTTTGGGAACCGCCTATGATGTGTCTAGCCTGGAAAATATTGAGAATTCTTGGTCGTTTTCGTTGACAGGAAAAGCATGCCTCTCAAAATATTTTTATCTCTTTAATTTCAGCTTTGAGCTCTGGCACATTTGACAAATCTCTACTTGCCTCTGCGAAGGGCCTATCTATTTACTTTTATGCAATTTTTATTTTTATTTGAGTCTCCATCTTCTCTTACAAAAGCACCAACTAGAGAGCACTATTGTCATACTTGTGCATTGTGTGTAGCTAATATTTGAGTGTGTTTCATGAATGGATCAATGGTTGAGCATAATGGGCTAGGGATAACTTTCTTTAGCGTTGATATTTTGAAAGACATGGTTGCTTGTTAGCATGCTTGAGTATTTATAACTTCATGTCAAATTATAGACTATTGTTTTGAATCATTCAAGTCCAATGTCCATGCTACAAAAGAAAAGAATATGTGATGAATATGTTAGGCAGCATTCCACATCAAAAATTCTGTTTTTATCATTTACCTACTCGAGGACGAGCAGGAATTAAGCTTGGGGATGCTGATATGTCTCCAACGTATCAATAATTTTGATAGTTCCATGCTGTTATATAATCAATCTTGTATGTTTTTATACTCATCTACAGCAATTATATATCATTTTTGGAGACTAACCTATTAACCTAGTGCCCAGTGCCAGTTGCTGTTTTCTGCCCTGTTTTTGTTTTACAGAAAATCAATACAAACGAAGTCCAAATGCCACGAAACTTTTTGGATATTTTTTATTGGACAAGATAAACACTAGAAGCTTCGGGAGAAGACCAGACGCCAGAGGAGGTGGCCACGAGCCACCAGGGCGCCTGGGGGGGGGGGGGCAGGCGCGCCCTGGTGCCTCGTGGGCCCACCCAAGCTCCGTTTGACCTAATTCCACCACTATAAATTCAGGAAAAATTAGAAACTCTCAGGAGAGTCCACGAAATACTTTTTCCGCCGCCGCAAGTTTCTGTTCTGGAGAGATCCCATCTGGAGGCCTTCTCCGGTACTCCGCCGGAGGGGGAATCGATCACGGAGGGGCTCTACATCAACCTTGCTGCCTCTCCGATGATGCATGAGTAGTTTACCACAGACCTTCGGGTCCATACGCAGTAGCTAGATGGCTTCTTCTCTCTTTTTGATCTTCAATACAATGTTCTCCTCGATGTTCTTGGAGTTCTATCCGATGTAATCACTTTTTGCGGTGTGTTTGTTGGGATCCGATGAATTGTGAGTTTATGATCAGATTATCCATGAATATTATTTGAGTCTTTGCTGCACTCTTTTATGCATGATTATTATAGCCTCATATTTCTTCTCCGATCTATTGATTTGGTTTGGACAACTAGATTGATTTATCTTGCCATGGGAAGAGGTGCTTTGTAATGGGTTCGATCTTGCGGTGCTCAATCCCAGTGACAGAAAGGGACATGACACGTATGTATCGTTGCTATTAAGGGTAAAATGATGGGGTTTATTCATACGTGAGTTTATCTTGTCTACATCATGTCATCGTTCTTAAGGCGTTACTCCGTTCTTTATGGACTTAATACACTAGATTCATGCTGGATAGCGGTCGATGTGTGGAGTAATAGTAGTAGATGCAGGCAGATGTCGGTCTACTTATCTCGGACGTGATGCCAATATACATGATCATTGCTTTGGATATCGTCATGATTATTTGCTTTTCTATCAATTGCCCAACAGTAATTTGTCTACCACCGTAAGCTATTTTCTTGAGAGAAGCCTCTAGTGAAAACTATGGCCCCCGGGTCTATCTAAATCATATTACTAAAACCCTTAAAATATTGCTGCCATTTTCTTTTATTTATTTTATTTTGTATTTTTGTTTCAATCTATCTATCTATCACATACAATTTAATCTTGCAATCTACCGCCGAGGGATTGACAACCCCTCGTTTGCGTTGGTTGCAAGGATTTGTTGTTTGTGTGTAGGTGCTACTAACGAGGTGTTGCGTGATTCTCCTACTGGTTCGATAACCTTGGTTACATAACTGAGGGAAATACTTATCTCTACTGTGCTGCATCATCCCTTCCTCTTCGGGGAAAATACCAACGCAAGCTACAAGTAGCACCCATCTTCATAGAAGAGCCGTATGTGGATTCCGCACAATGTCTACCGACAAGCTGCTCCAGCTCCACGGCGTTCCTATGCTGCACCGCGTCTTCCGCCACCACCGAAACATCTTCGTGTTCAAGGTGGGCAGCCCAATAATCTGGCTTCCCGTCCCAATGATGGTCTATGCTTCAAGTGTCGATAGCCTGGTTACCGTGCAAGAGACAGCCGCCAGAACCAACTTGGTCTTCCTTCCGCTGGCCGTGGAAATGGCCGCGGCAACACTCAGCCTCGGAATTACAACGCTAGGCCGCCTGCATATGGCCGTGGTCGCGTCAATCATGTTGATGTCGAAGAAGCTCAGGAGGGACCGGACATCGTGATGGGTACCCTTCCCGTTAACTCAGTATCAGCTTCTGTTATTTTTTATTCAGGAGCATCACATTCATTCATCTCTGAAGAGTTTGCATTCGTGCATGGCATACATTGTGAAGAGATGCATTCTCCCTTAGTTGTTAGCACCCCCGGATCCCAGTGCCATACTTCCATGGTGAGTCCCAACAACCACATCCTAATCGAAGGTCTACTATTCTCTGCTACCCTCATTGCCCTCAAGTCCGACATAGATGTCATCCTTGGTATGGACTGGTTGCAAGCCCATAATGCTTTGATCGACTGTGTCGCTAAACCAGTGCAGCTCACACACCCCTCCGGCCAGATAGCTGACTACTCAGTCCAAAAAACCCAAAATGCTGAAGCCAGGATATATGCTCTAAATGCTCTTAATGCATCCCCACTTGATAATATCGGAAACATTCATGTAGTCTGTGACTTCCAGGACTAGAAGAACTTCCAGGAGTGCCCCCTATGAGAGCCGTCGAGTTTGTCACCGACATGAAACCAGGCACCGTTCCTATCGCCAAGTGATACGTCCATTTTGCATCATGTTTTGCTACTGTTTATTTATAGTGTTTTTGATCAATATAACACTTTGTGGAGCAATTCTAATGCCTTTTCTCTCTTAATATGCAAGATTTACACAAGGAGGGAGATTGCCGGCAGCTGGAATTTTGGACCTGAAAAAGCTATGTCAGAGATACCTATTCTGCACATCTCCAAATGAGCTGAAATTTCACGAAGATTTGTTTTGGAATAAATAAAAAATACTGGAGCCAAGAAGTACCAGAGGGGGCCACCCAGGTGCCCACGAGGCACCAGGGCGGGCCACCCCCCCACCCCCCAGGCGCGCCCTGGTGGCTCGTGGGGCCCCTGGCCAGCCTTTGGCCCCCATTTTCTGGTATATAAGTCATTTTGCCCTAGAAAAAATATAGAGAAGACTTTCGGGATGGTGCGCCACCGTCTCGAGGCGGAACTTGGGCAGGAGCACTTTTGCTCTCCGGCAGAGAGATTCTGCCGGGGATACTTCCCTCCGGGAGGGGGAAATCATCGCCATCGACATCACCAGCGATCCTCTCATCATGGGAGGACTAATCTTCATCAACATCATCACCAGCACCATCTCATCTCAAACCCTAGTTCATCTCTTGTATTCAATCTTTGTCTCAAAACCTCAGATTGGTACCTGTGGGTTGCTAGTAGTGTTGATTACATCTTGTAGTTGATGCTAGTTGGTTTATTTGGTGGAAGATTATATGTTCAGATCTATTATGCTATTCAACACCTCTCTAATCTTGGACATGATTATGTTTTGTGAGTAGGTACTTTTGTTCTTGAGGACATGGGAGAAGTCTTGTCATAAGTAATCATGTGAATTTGGTATTCGTTCGATATTTTGATTCCCTTAGTGGTGTCGTGTGAACGTCGACTACATGACACTTCACCATCTTTGGGCCTAAGGGAATGCATTGTGGAGTAGTAACTAGATGATGGGTTGCTAGAGTTACAGAAGCTTAGACCCTAGTTTATGCGCTATTCCGTAAGGGGCTGATTTGGATCCACATGTTTAATGCTATGGTTAGAGAAATCTTAATTCTTCTTTCGTAGTTGCGGATGCTTGGGAGAGGGGGTAATCATAAGTGGGAGGCTTGTTCAAGTAAGAACAGCACACAAGCACCGGTCCACCCACATATGAAATTATCAAAGTAGCAAACGCGAATCAAACAAACATGATGAAAGTGACTAGATGAAATTCCCATGTGTCCTCGAGAACGCTTTGCTTACTATAAGAGATCGTTCCGGCTTGTCCTTTGCTATAAAAGGATTGGGCCACCTTGCTGCACTCTTTGTTACTATTGCTACTTGTCACTTGTTACAAATTATCTTGCTATCAATCTACTCGTTACCAATAATTTCAGTGCTTGCAGAAAATACCTTGCTGAAAACCGCTTGTCATTTCCTTCTGCTCCTCGTTGGGTTCGACTCTCTTACTTATCGAAAGGACTATGATTGATCCCTTATACTTGTGGGTCATCACTGAGCGCCCATACAAGATGCCGCCACATGAACTCCTCGAGCTTAAAGAAGAAATTGACAAGTCACTTTGCAAAGGCTTCATTTGCCCCAGTTCTTCTGCATGGGGTGCCCCTTCTCTCTTTGTTAAGAAGAAGGATGGAACAAATCGATTGGTGAAAGATTATCGACCTATTAACCATGCGACAATTCAGAACAAATATCCACTTCCCAGAATCAATGATTTGTATGATCAACTTGCTGGTTTATTCTTGTTCTCTAAACTTGATTTGAGGTTAGGATACCATCAGATCAGAGTTCGCGAAGAGGACATTCCAAAAACCACCTTCGTTACTCGCTATGGCTCATATGGGTACACAGTTATGTCCTTTGGCATGACAAATGCTCCAGCCACCTTCTCTCGCTTGATGAATTCTATCTTCATGGAATACCTTGACAAATATGTCGTGGTTTATCTCAACGACATTCTGGTTTACTCAAAGAACAAAGAAGAATAGGCCGACCATCTTCGGCTTGTGTTAGAGAAGCTTCGTGAGCATCAGCTATATGCCAAGTATTCCAAGTGTGAATTCTGGTTATCTGAGGTGACCTATCTTGGTCATGTGATTTCCAAAGATGGCATTGCTGTTAACCCAGAACGAGTTTAGGGTATTCTCAAATGGACTCCCCCGCAAACTGTCAAGCAAGTTAGAAGTTTTCTCGGTCTCGCTAGCTATTGCCATCGATTTGTCGAGAACTTCTCTAGGATTGCTAAACCACTGACTGATCTGCTCCACAAAGACAAGAAATTCGAGTGGACATCTCAATGTCAGGAAAGTTTCCAAACTCTGAAGGACAAATTGACTTCTACCCCAGTGCTTGCTCCCCCAGATACACACAAGGACTTCGTGATCTATTGTGACGCATCTTGTCAAGGATTAGGCTGTGTCCTGATGCAAGAGCGTCCAGTGATTGCTTATGGCTCTCGCCAGTTGTGCCCGCATGAAGAGAACTATCCAACTCATGATCTCGAACTTGCATTAGTTATCTATGCTCTGAAGTTATGGCGACATTACCTCCTTGGTAATCGTTGTGAGATCTACACTGACCATCAAAGCCTGAAATATCGATTCACTCAGCCAGACTTGAACCTCCGTCAGCAAAGATGGATGGAGGTGATTGCTGACTATGACTTGGGTATTTCCTATACCCCTGGGAAGGCAAATGAAATGGCTGATGCCTTGAGCCGCAAATCCTACTGCAACAACCTTATGGTACATCAAGAACAACCACTTATATGTGAAGAGCTTCGCAAGCTAAACCTCCAGATTATTCCTCAGGGTTCTTTGGATAACCTGGTTGTTGAATCCGAACTCGAGCATGGTATCAAGACTCTGCAAGGGTATGACTCTCAAGTCCAAAAGATTAAGCGCTATCTTGCTGAAGGAAAGTCCTCTTGTTTCTCTGTTGATGATCAAGGCAGCCTACTCTTCAAGGGTCGCTTAGTCGTTCCTAGCAAGGACAACTTAGATCAGACGAAGCATGTTATGAGACATTCGTCAGAGATTCTGGTGGTCCAATATGAAGCAAGACATTGCTCGATATGTTGCTGAATGTGATGTTTGCCGTCGCGTCAAGGCAGAACATCAAAGACCTGCTGGAACTCTGCAGCCACTTTCTATTCCTGAATGGAAATGGGACAAAGTCGAAATGGACTACATCACTGGATTTCCCAGATCGCAGAAGGGTCATGATGCTATTCTTGTCGTCATTGACCGGCTTTCCAAGGTTGCTCACTTCCTGGCCGTTAAGGAAACCATCACTGCTAGTCAGTTGGCAGATTTGTATGTTTCCAGAATTGTCTCACTCCATGGTATCCCATTGGAGATCAACTCAGACCGTGGCAGCCTTTTCACCTCAAGGTTCTGGGAAAGTTTTCAAGGTCCTATGGGAACTCGTCTGTCCTTTAGCACAACTTTTCACCCCCAGTCTAGTGGTCAAGTTGAAAGAGTCAACCAAGTGCTCAAAGATATGCTCCAAGCTTGTGTCATCTCATTTGGCAAGAAATGGGAGGAATCTCTCCTGTATGCTGAATTCTCGTACAACAACAGCTACCAAGCTAGTCTGAAGATGGCACCGTTTGAAGTATTATATGGATGTAAGTGCCGAATGATACGTCTCCAACGTATCTATAATTTATGAAGTATTCATGCCATGTTTATTATAGTTTTGTATGATTTTGGTGCACTTTTATATGGCTTTTCTATGATTTTTATGGACTAACATATTGACCTAGTGCCTAGTGCCAGTTGCTGTTTTCTGCTTGTTTTTGGTTTTCCAAATGAAGTCCAAATGCAGCGAAACTTTTTGACAATTTTTTCTGGAAGGAAACTGACCCAGGAAGCTTCGGGGAAGCAGCAGAAGAGCCACAGGGGCCCCAGCAGCCACCTGGGCGCGCCTGCCCCCCTCAGGCGCGCCCTGGCGCCTCGTGGGCCCCCTGTGGCACCTCTTCGCGTGATTCCAACGCTGAAAAATCATATATATCCAGAAACCACCGAAAGTTAACCTAGATGAGTTTTTACGCCGCCGCAAGCCTCTGTACCTCCACGATCTCATCTACAGCCCTTTTCTGGCACCCTGCCGGAGGGGGCAAATCATCACCGGAGGCCATCTTCATCATCCCGGCGGTGTCCCTGACGAGGAGGGAGTAGTTCACCCTCGGGGCTGAGGGTATGTACTAGTAGCTATGTGTTTGATCTCTCTCGTGTTCTTGATATGGCACGATCTTGATGTATCGCGAGATTTGTTAATATAGTTGGATCATATGGTGTTTCTTCCCTCTCTATCCTTGTTGTGATGAATCGAATCTTTTCCCTTTGAGGTTTCGTTATTGTCGGATTGAATATTTCAGATTTGAGAACACTTGATGTATGTCTTGCATATGAATACCCGTGGTGACAATGGGGTATTATATTGATTCACTTGATGTATGTTTTGGCACTCAACTTGGGGTAATCTATGCATAGGGGTTGATGCACGTTTTCATTATCTTTTCTCTGATAGAAACTTTGGGGTGCTCCTTGAAGTTCTTTGTGTCTATTGGATATTATGATTATGAAGTCATCAGCCATTTCTTTGCCGTCCGCCAGCCGACGGCAAAGGGCCTGAAGGCAGACGGCAAAGAGCCCAGATGGGCCCCACTGGACCGTGGAGCGAGCTGGATGCCGTCCACTGGATCTTTGCCGTCCGCTTCAGCCCTCTTTGCCATCTGCTAGCAGACGGCAAAGAAGATGGCCTAACTAACGGCCGTGCCCCCCGGCCCCACCCCTCTTTGCCGTCTGCTAGCAGACCTCTTTGCCGTCTGCTAGCAGACGGCAAATAGGCTGCCTAAGTAACAGCCGTGCCCCCCTCTGTCTCCCCCTCGATCTCTCTCTCTCCCCCCACGTCACCCATCCCACCCGCCGCACCAGCCCCGCCGCCGGCCCCTGCGCCCAGCACCGCCGCCGGCCCTTGCACCCAGCACCGCCGCCGGCCCCTGCGCCCGCCCCGCCACCGGCCCCTGCTACCGCCCCGCCACCCGTCCCCTGTGCCCACGACGCCGCACCGCCGGCGAGCCCCGTGCCGAGCCCCGCGACGACCCACCGCCGGCGAGCCAGGCCGCGGCGTCGCCCCCCTCCCCGCGGCCCTTCTCCAGCACCGCAGCGCCGGCGTCCTCCCTGCGGCGGCCCTCCTCCACCGGCCCCTCCGAGGTGAGCTTTTTTTTCCTGTTTTTTTTTTCTGTTTTTTGCTGTTTAGGTTTAGGTTAGAGTGCTAGGTTTAGGTTTAGGTTTAGGTTTAGATTTACATAATTAGAAGAAGAAAGAAGAAAGATGAAAAAAAAGAAGAAAAATAAGAATAAGTAGAAGAAGAGGAAGAAGAAGAAGAAGAAGAAGAAGAAGAAGAAGAGGAGGAGGAGGAGAAGAAAAGAAGAAGAAGAAGAAGAAGAAGAAGAAGAAGAAGAAGAAGAAGAAGAAGAAGAAGAAAAAGGAAAAGAAGGAAGAAGAGGAAGAAGAGGAAGAAGAAGAAGAAGAAGAAGAAGAAGAAGAAGAAGAAGAAGAAGAAGAAGAAGAAGAAGAAAAAGAAGAAGAAGAAGAAGAAGAGGAGGAGGAGGAGAAGAAAAGAAGAAGAGGAGGAAGAGGAGGAGAAGAAAAGAAGAAGAAGAAGAAGAAGAAGAAGAAGAAGAAGAAGAAGAAGAAGAAGAAGAAGAAGAAGAAGAAGAAGAAGAAGAGGAGAAGAAGAAGAAGAAGAAGAAGAAGAAGAAGAAGAAGAAGAAGAAGAAGAAGAAGAAGAGGAGGAGGAGGAGGAGGGGAAGAAGAAAAGAAGAAGAAGAGGAGGAGGAGAAGAAGAAGAAGAAGAAGAGGAGGAGGAGAAGAAAATAATAAGAAGAAGAGGTGTCGACGGAAAAACCCTAAATGATAACTCTTTAGGTTAGGCGTTGTTGCGGGGAACGAGCAGTGCGAATCATTTTTTTACAACTTGGCTGTGGCATCCTGTTGTAAATATTTAGTTAGGTTGACGGAAAAAACAATAATGCTATGTTACTCATCTTTGGATTTAAATGTGCAGTTGTTTCGTCGCTGCGAGGGTCTGGTGTTCGACGACCTCCCCGTGCGTTTGACGAGCTCCCCTGCGTTCGTGGGTGAGCACAAATGACATCTCCTCCCCCCCTTAATTTGCTTTGTTCTGGTCTTCGTGCCGATGAAACTTGCTAGCTATAGGTGTCTTCAATCATCAGTATGCGTGACCAGTATGCGTCTCCCATTCGAAAGGGCGGCATCTATAAATATGCATGTCTTTGCATATTTATAACTGCCATCCTTTCGAATTGTCCAACGTTATCCATGGACAGCCCGAGTATGTGTAGATTGGGTTCGTTTTCCCATGCTCTGCTCCGGATCCGATGCAGAGTTTCGTCAGTGCCTCCCTGTTGTTCTCCGGGTACACATCCTCTCTGTTTATTGCCGAGACGTGTATCAGGAGAACAGTGGGGAGGTGCTGCCAAAATTCTGTGTCGGATCCGGAGCAGAGCATGGGAAAACGAACCCAATCTACACATACTCGGGTGGGATTAGGACCTATCTTTACCTATTAGCATGTAGGTTGCACGGGCGTAATAAAATTGACAAAATGAATTAACTGATGAATAGATATGATGAATTATATATATATTTCTTGTGTGTTTAGTAGGTAGGCAAGATGAGTGATCGTGCGTGGATGTACACCGGCCACACTAGTCAAGAAGACATGACCACTGAATGGTTAACAAAAACCAAGGGGTTTGTGAAAGCCACATTTGCAAATGGCCAGAGAAAAACCTGGTGCCCCTGTCTTAGGTGCGACAACTTTAAAAAGAGGGCAGAGGATGAAATGGGTAAACACCTGTAGAAGTGGGGTTTTACGCCTGATTATACAGTGTGGACATTTCATGGTGAGTCTGCCCAACGTACCAGAGCTGAGGTGGTTCGTCGTCGCACCGACGAGCATGGTACCGGGATCGACGATATGGTGCAAGACTTTGATGATGCTCGGGATTCGGACGAGGAGATGGAGGAATCTGCAAAGGCCTTCAATGAAATGTTGGAGTCTTCAAAACGTCCTCTCCACGAGCACACTGAGCTTTGTCAGGTGGATGCCGTCGCACTAGTAATGGCTCTGAAGGCTCAATTCAACTTGGGCAGAGAATGCTACGACGTGATGATGACACTATTTGGACGCTTTCTACCCAAAGGCCATGTAATGCCTGCAAACCTGTACCAGTCGGACAAAATCCTCCACGCACTTAAGATGCCCTATGAGAAGATAGATGCCTGTGAGAACGGATGTGCCTTATTTAGGCTTGAGTATGCGGGCTTGAACTATTGTCCCATTTGCAAGTCTTCTAGGTATGTTGTGGTAGACAACGGTATGGGTGAGAAGAGGCAGACCAAAATCCCCGTTAATGTTCTTCGGTATCTGCCAATCATACCAAGACTTCAATGTCTTTTCATGGTCGAAGAGACGGCCAGACAGATGACATGGCACAAATTGGGCAAAAGAACCGAACTAGATGCAGATGGGAATCAGATGATGGTACACACATCGGATGCTTTTGCGTGGAAGAAGTTCGATGAATTACATGGGGATAAAGCGGCAGATCCAAGGCATCCTCGAGTCTGCACCGGCACAGATGGGTTCAATCCGTTTGGTATGACGGCAACCCAATATAGTTGTTGGCCTGTATTTGTCATTCCACTCAATCTCCCCCCGGACAGATTATGCAAAGAAAGAACATTTTCCTGACGTTGATAATTCCAGGGCCCAACTATCTGGGGAAGAATATGAATGTGTACATGCAGCCGCTTAAGGATGAATTGCAAGAAGCTTGGGATAATGGGTTCAAGACATACGACGCCACTAGCAAACAAAACTTCATAATGCGTGTCTGGTACATGTACTCGATGCATGACTTCCCGGCGTATGCGCTATTCGTTGGCTGGTGTGTGCATGGAAGGTTCCCGTGCCCCACATGCAAGGCAGCTCTTCAGTTTCGTTGGCTGGAGGCGGGTCGCAAGTATTCTTGCTTCGACTTGCATAGACCGTTCCTGGATCCTCGCCATAAGTTCAGAAAAGACAAGAAGAACTTCATCAAAGGTAGAGTTGAAAAAAACTCTGCACCACCTGCGTTGACAGGCCAACAGATCCTGGATCAGTTAAACGCTCTCGAGCCTGATCCAGAGCGTCCAGGGTATTTCAAGGGGTATAATTCGGAACATGCCTGGACTCACAAGACATGCTTGTGGGATCTGCCTTACTTCAAAGACCTCCTTCTTCCACACAACATCGACGTGATGCACACTGAAAAGAATATCGGCGAGGCCCTTTTTGGTACATTGTTCGGCATAGAGGGGAAGTCAAAGGATAATCCTAAGGCTAGAGTCGATCAGCAGACTCTATGTGATAGACCGTTACAGAACATGCGACAACCGAAAGGAAAGAAGAACTAGACGAAGCCAAAGGCCTGGTTCAATCTTGGAAGGCCAGCTATGAGGGAAATTATATTGTGGGTGAAAATGCAGTTGATGTTCCCCGATGGGTATGCAGCGAATCTAAAGAGGGGAGCGAGTATTGAAAAATTGAAAATATTTGGTCTCAAGAGTCATGATTGGCACATATGGCTTGAGCGGGTAATGCCGGTGATGTTGAGTGGCTTTATCTCTGAGGATGAATGGCTAGTACTGGCAGAGCTGAGCTATTTCTTCCGTGTTCTTTGTGCGAAAGAACTATCGCCTGCGGTGATAGATGACATGGAAAAGTTGGCGCCGGAATTGCTCTGCAAGTTAGAGAAGATCTTTCCACCGGGCTTCTTTAATCGAATGCAGCATTTGATTTTACATCTCCCGACCGAGGCAAGATTGGGAGGGCCCGTGCAAAATCGTTGGTGCTATGCAACTGAGAGGATGCAGAAGACGCTTCGAGCAAAATGTAAAAATAAACATAGAATTGAAGCATCGATGGCCGAGGCATTCATTACTGAGGAGGCGGCAAACTTCCTGACAGCACACTACGAAGCCAAAAATCGTCATTTGCATAATCCGAAGCGTCGGTACAATGCTGGCGACCCTAAAAAAGGTAGATCCAACCTCAGCCTATTCAAAGGGAAGCTCGCGCCAGCCGGTGCTTCGAAACCAACAGAGTTGGATGTCAAAGAATGGCGGACCATTTCGTTGTATATCTTCAACAACCTAACAGAAGTGCGGCCGTACATCGAGTAAGTTGTCGGTACATTGTTTCGCAACTTCTAATTATTCCTTTGAACTGCTCTTATTCCCGGATATTTGATACAGTCGATATGTCGCCAAATTCTCGGATGGAGCGGTGATCCAAAAGGATTCCGTCGAAGAGTATGAGCTTCTGGCAAAGCATGGAGGCGGCTATCCCGGTTTCATCTCTTGGTTCAACCAAACGGTAATTAGCATTAATAGACCATTTCATTTCTTGGTCTAATTTGCGGCTAATGCAACAATTGTTTCGTATTAAACTTGTAGGCTAATTCAGAGTCTATGGACGCCGAATTGAGACAAGCCGCTAATGGCTTTGACTATAAGGTCCGTTCATTTGAGAAATACGACATCAACGGGTATCGCTTTCGTACCTTTGGCAAAGAGCTATCTATGGCCGACCAAAAATCTACAAATTGTGGTGTCTCTGCTATCGGCGAAGGAGGTACCGAGTATTATGGAAGAGTTGAAGGAATTTATGAACTTCTATTCTATGGTGAAAACCCACCGAACGCCGTAGTCTTCAAATGTTATTGGTTCCAGCCGAAGGAGACTAGAAGGACTCATGAACATATAGGGCTAGTAGAAATCAAACAAAGCACCCATTTAGATATTCCCGATGTCTATATTACGGCTCAACAGGCGACCCAAATTTTCTATCTACCGTGGGCTTGCCAAACTAATGCAAATCTGAAGGGTTGGGATGTCATTTATGAAGTGGCGCCACGTGTTAGACCACCTCCCCCCAATGAAGAGGATTATGAACCTCACATTAACCCAGACACATATGATGGAGAATTCTTCCAAGAAACACGTCTTTCCAAAAAACATTTCAAGAACCGCTCTACTTCACCCCAGAACATGGAAGTAGATAGCGACAGTGAATCCGACAACACCCCTGAGCCGGAACAAGAAGAGTTGGAACAAGAAGAGTTGGAACAAGAAGAGGTTACTGCTGCAGATGACCTGTCAATGCTTGACCGATTACAGAACGGCCTTCCACATGTTGATGCCGCCGAACCCGATGAGCACGTCATTCATGACGACACGCGTGATAGTGATGATGATGATGATGATCCCGGAGCATATATAGACGATCCAGACTATTATTAGTTTGTATGCATCCCAACTTAAATTATATACATATTATTATTCATGTCAGTTCTTCAATTTTTTTATGTTGTACTAATTTCTTTTACTCTTTGTCATGACAGGTGTTGAAAGATGGTGGGCGCGGGTCCAGAGCGCGCCGCGGGTACTTCTTCGACGGCAGCCCGCGGGAGGGGTACTTCCATTCCACCCATACCTCTCCGAAGAGCGTTGTTAGACAGTATGGGGACACCGCCGGGCGCTTCTTTGTCGGCATTGTTGCCCACCGGGATAGGAGGTCGGGGAGGGAAGAAGAGAGGAGGTAGATCAGGACGCAGGGGCGGGAGACGTAGGCAGGCTGCTACGCCTTCCTCGCTGCCACCCCCAGCTGATTCACCCGAGCACAGGACTGCTAGGGTGGACCCGTTTGAGGTGGAGGCTATGGGGACTCCGCACCCCGAGCCATGGGTCGATGGGCCTTCGGCCCACGAGACTCCGGACCCAGAGGCTTCGGCCCACGACACTCGGGACCAGGCTACGTCCCAAGAGAGGTCCGGATGGGGTACCTGGCCGGATCTGCGTGAGGGGCCGAGTGGCCATGCTGATGGTGGCGTGGATGATCCGTTTACTGATAGTGAAGGCGAGGTGGTTGAGGGGGCCACCGTGTACCAGCGTGGTGGTACACGGCTCCTGCCCGTGCCGGCGACCCGCGAGCTGCGACCGGTGATGGGGAGAAGTAAGTGCATTTACTCTTTTTGTACCTTTTGCCTTCAGGTTTCTTCGAATATCTAATGCGTTGGCCTTGTCATACTGCAGGGGTTGGGTACACGCCAGTGGAGTCCGCAGGCCCAACACCGTCCTTGGTGTGCTTTGCCGGCAAAACTTCCCAGGGTTTGTCACGTTGCCCGGTAAGGGTTAGCTTCCACAGCTAGGATTGAGCTGGGAGCACTACTTGGCTGCCTAGGCCCCGCCGGACCACATGATCGACGGTGTCTTGTGCCACACGATTGCCGAGATGGTGATCAGAAGCTTTTGGGTAATTTCTCCTTTGCACAATTAAAAATTAACAATAGCTAGTTATTTTACTAACCAGTGTTGTCTCGTTTGATTGCAGACCTTCTACAGGTGTGAGGAGGGATACGAGGAGAAGGCGGCACAGGTTATCGATAGCGAGTGCAGGCGCCTACTACAAAACTTACGGCACGAGGCTCGACCGCAGGCTGTTCGAGACTACTACGCCACGCATGGTATTAAGAAGGACAAGGCATCGTGCCGGGCTAAGTTTCTGAAGAAGGATCAGTACATGAAGGTAATTAACTATTCTTAAGGCATTGTACTTAGTTTTCTTGATTTGATTCGTAGGCGTAGCGCTCAAATTTCTCTTTACTAACTTAGGTGCCCCCGAGATGGTGTGCGGATAAGATGGATTGTTGGGAGGCGTTGGTGGATGAGTCGTGCACAGGCCGCTGGCGAGCCGTCCATGAAAATGCCAAGGACCGGCGTGCCCAAATGGTTGGTGTGCCACACCATCAAGGCAGCGCCAACTTATTTTAGTTCGGGCAGAACTGGGTATGTGGTTTGCTTCATGATTCATGCAATTCATTCTTCATGCTAGCTTGAGCCCTTTACTAATACTTTGTTCCTCTCTTTTAGGTGGGACACAATAACACGGAGGTGCCAGAGGTTTACGACCTCTATGCCATGGCCCATACTGCCTCGTACAAGAAGGTCAAGGCATTCTCTGAGGCTGACCTCGATAATCCAGAGAACTTCACCAACATCTCCTCCCACCACAAGCTCGTGAGGTACAGAGATGAGGGGAAGGCGAGGACTTTAACCCGAGCCAGCATCCCTTTGATCCAGAGATCAAGGCGCGCCATGGCTCGATAGCCATTGGAGATGGACTTATACGTTGTCCTCGCACTCTCCCGGAGATCAAGGCGCGCCAAACGAGCTCCTGTCCTGAGATAAGGCCTCGTCCACGGCCAGTCGATCTCGCCATCGAGGTAAGTTATACGGACTCAGATATCTTTCCTCCATTACATTGTGTGTGTGCCCATCCATGATTAAAATGCTAACGAGGAGTGGTGTTGCAGGCTGCTCTTCATAAAGAGAGAGAGACAACCCAGGCGCTTGTGGAGGAGAGGGACCGGCTGGCGGCAGAGAGGGAACGGCTGGCGGAGGAGAAGACGGCTAGGTTGTTGGAGGAGGAGAGGGCACGTAATGATGCGTCTCACCGGGCCATGTACGACCTCCTCATGGTAAGTTTCTTATGCATATTAGCCAAATCATGCACGTAATATGTTCGTTTCATTACTAACCTATATGACTGACTCGTCAAAACCAAATGTGCAGTCTATGTGCGAGAAGACCGGTCAGACCCCTCCGCCGATGCCGGTCATTACTAGAGCGGGAAGGGTGAGTTTCATTTGAATGGTCATTAGTTACAAGTCTTAACATTTGAGTGTCATCATGCTAACGAGACTTTGCAAATGATCTTTGGTGCAGCATAACTCCGAAAACGCATCGCACAAACCTTCTCCAGGTGAAACCGGCCCGACGAACCCCGATGCTTGACCTCCGGTAAGTTTTCTCTATTATGCCACATACTTAGCTTATTTTCCCCCAAAAAGACATACTTATATAGCTAATTATCCTCCAAAATGACATAATTAGCTTATTTAGTCCATTTACGACATAATTAGCTTATTCGTTGCAAAAATGGCATAATAACCTTGGTTACCTCATAAATGTCATATACTTAGCTTATTATCCTCCAAAATGACATAATTACCTAAGTTAGCTCTAAAATGACCTATACTTACCTAATTTAGCTCAAAAATGGAATAATTACCTAGTTTAGCACAAAAATGACCTATACTTACCTTATTTTCCTAGGTTAGCACAAAAATGGCATACTTACCTAGGTTTGCTCTAAAATGACACAAATAAGGAATAAGATGAAGAAAAACAAGGAAGAGGAGAAAAACAAGGAATAGAAGAAGAAGAAGAAGAAGAAGACTAGAAGAAGAAGAAGAAGAAGAAAAAGAAGAAGAAGAAGACTAGAAGAAGAAGACTAGAAGAAGAAGAAGAAGAAGAAGAAGACATACCTAGCTAATTATCCACCAAAATGACATAATTAGCTTATTTAGTCCATCTCTTCTTCTTCTTCTTCTTCTTTTCTTCTTCTTTTAGTGTTCTTCTTCTTCTTCTTCTTCTTCTTAGCTTATTTTCCCCAAAAAAGACATACTTAACTAATTATCCTCCAAAATGACATAATTAGCTTATTTAGTCCATTTATGACATAATTAGCTTATTCGTTTCAAAAATGGCATAATAACCTTGGTAACCTCATAAATGTCATATACTTAGCTTATTTTCCTCCAAAATGACACAATAAGCTTAGTTAGGTCAAAAATGGCATAATTACCTAGGTTATCTCTAAAATGACACAAACAAGCAATAAGAAGAAGAAAAACAAGAGGAGAAAAAGAAAGAGAATAAAAACTCTTCTTCTTCTTATTCTTCTTCTTATTCTTCTTGTTCTTCTTCTTCTTCTAGTCTTCTTCTTTTTCTTCTTCTTCTTCTTCTTCTTCTTCTTCTTCTTCTAGTCTTCTTCTTTTTCTTCTTCTTCTTCTTCTAGTCTTCTTCTAACTTTCTTATTTCCCATTTTCCAGATTTGATTCACTTCACGGAAGCTTGCATTGATGGAGTGCTTGTGTTTACTTTTTGTTTTGATTTTGTATCCATGAACAATGTGAAACTTGCTACCTATGGATGAAACTATTGTAATATGGATGAAACTATTGTAATATGGTGAAACTTGCACATTTTGTTTTGGTATATCTGTTGGATGATCATCCATATGGCAGGGATATAACAAAAAAAAGAATAAAAAGGGGCAATACAGGCACTTTGCCGTCTGCCAGCGGACGGCAAAGGTCTTTGCCGTCAGCCAGCGGACGGCAAAGGTGCCACGTGGCAGCAACCTGTGCAACCTGGGAGTACTGGGTCTGACCCATTTGGTCATTATGCCGTCCGCTGGCAGACGTTAAAGGCGAGTGGTTCATTGCCGTCCGCAAGCAGACGGCAAAGAAAAAGAGCGGCAGACGACAAAGTCTCCCGTTAGCCACCTAACGTGGCTAACGTCTATTCTTTGCCGCCCACTTTCTTTGCCGTCTGCTTGGCTAGGAAAGCTGACGGCAAAGGTCTTTGCCGTCCACTGTACGAATGCAGACGGTAATGAAGCTCATTACCGTAGCTTCCAGTGCCGGAAGCGTTTGCCGTCTCCAGCAGACGGCAAAGACCTTTGCCGTCCGCTTTCTGGTCCTTTGCCATCTGCCAAGGCAGACGGCAAATCAGCTGATTCCTGTAGTGATACCCGTGGTGACAATGGGGTATTATATTGATTCACTTGAAATATGTTTTGGCACTCAACTCGTGGATTCCCGAGGTGACATTGGGGTAATCTATGCATAGGGGTTGATGCACGTTTTCATTATCTTTTCTCTGATAGAAACTTTGGGGTGCTCCTTGGAGTTCTTTGTGTGGATTGAATATTATGATTATGAAGTTGTTTGATGCATATCGTATAATCAACTCACGGATACTTGTGGTGACATTGGAGTATCTAGGTGACATTAGAGTTGGTTGATGTGTATCATATGGTGTTATTTTAGTACGAACTCTAGGACTGTTTGTGACACTTATAGGAATAGCTCAATAGATTGATCAGAAAGAATAACTTTGAGGTGGTTTCGTACCCTATAAACAATTTCTATCTTATGTTCTCCGCTAATAGGAGCTTGGGAGTGATTCTTTATTGCACGTTGAGGGATGGTTATATGATCCAATTATGTTAGCATTGTTGAGAGATTGCACTAGTGAAAGTATGAACCCTAGGCCTTGTTTTTAAGCATTGCAATACCGTTTGTGCTCCGTTTTATCACTTGCTACCTTGCTGTTTTTATATTTTCAGATTACAAAAACCTATATCTACTATCCATACTACACTTTTATCACCATCTCTTCGCCGAACTAGTGCACCTATACAATTTACCATTGTATTGGGTGTGTTGGGGACACTAGAGACTCTTTGTTATTTGGTTGCAAAGACCATCTTCATCCGACGCCTCCCATGGATTGATAAACCTTAGGTCGTCCACTTGAGGGAAAATTGCTACTATCCTACAAAACTCTGCGCTTGGAGGCCCAGCACGAGTCTACAAGAATAAGTTGTGTAGTAGACATCAAGCTCTTTTCTGGCGCCGTTGCCGAGGAGGTGAGTGCTTGAAGGTATATCTTTAGATCTTGCAATCGAATCTTTTAGTTTCTTGTTTTATCACTAGTTTGGTTTATAAAAGAAAACTGAAAAAAATGGAATTGAGGTTGCCTCATATTATTCGTCTTTATAATGTTTTTCTTGAAAATGATGGAGCGGAAAATTGTGCTCAATTGATAGAACAATAATTCAATAAAATGTTTGGCATAAAATCCATGAATGATGAGCATGGTTGCAATGTTGTTAGTATGAATTCTATGAATATCCAAAATACTAATGATGATTGCACTAGTGAAGACAAAAATGTTTCTTATAAGCATGTCAATTTTTGTGGAGTGCATAAAGTTTGTGAAGACATGCCTTATAGGGATGATAGGTTTTGTAAGAAGCATGAACATGATAGAACCAATTTTTTCCTTAAAGTGATAGATGAATTTGCTACAAAATTAATCTCTCTTCATCCCATTACTTGTGAACTTTGCAATAAGATTGGTCACCTTAATTTTCAATGCATACTTTTTCATGATCGAATCATGGCTAAATATTGTAATGACTTTACCGCCCTCAAACTATATAATGAGCTTTATCTATTTTTGGGGTGTGAGGAATTGTCACATAAAAATAGTTGGTTTGAAGTATTTATTTTCACAGACAACATTGAAACTAATCTAGAGGAAATCTATATGTTTTTTGTGGTAAATTGCAATGAGAATGCTTATATTGCCAACTATAGAAAGACGGGAAAACCAATAGAATATAAAAGGAACACTAATGAAAGGGTAAAGATTTCCACTTTCCCTCCTATTGTGTCTGATGATGAAATAGGTGACGAGGAGGAGCTTCCTATTCAACCAATCTCATCAATAAGAAGCTTGAAAAGATTGATTAAACCCACACATAATGTGGTAAAGAAAAAGAAAAGAAGGAAAAGTAGAGGCAAAGAGGTATCTCTCCCAAATAATGTTGCTCCTACTATTGTTGTACCTCATGAGAATGAATCAAAAATAATTGTGGAAGATGATACACTTGATGATGATTTTGTTATGCCTATTGCTTGTTGTGATGATTATGATTGGGAAGATAATGATACTTCTTATGATCTTGAAAATCTTTATGGCACCAACTTGGAGGAATATGATAATAATTGTTATACTATTGGTGCCAGTCATAATATTGATGATAATAGTGATAATGCTAATGATATGCAAACCAACAAGCTTGGGGATGCTATGTTTGATGAGAATGACATGTTTGAGAATTTATTTGCTACAATTAATGTTTGTCCCAAGCTTGGGGATGCTATGCTTAATGAAGATGATCTTTTTAGTCCCCCTACTTTGAATGATCAAATTTGTTATGATGATTGCATGCCTCCTACTTATGATGATTATTGTGATGATACTTATGTTATAAAAAGTAGTGATGATTATATTTATAAAACTTGTCATAATTATGATTACCCTTTTTCTGAACATTACTCTTTTAATGTGGAAACAATTTATAGTATTCGAGTTTCATATGATACCCCCACTTTTATGAATGAGAAGAAATTTGCTTATGAGGAGAGTAATAAAAATTCTATGCTTGTGGATCATGAAAAGAATGCTTTATGTGATAGCTATATTGTTTAATTTCTTCATGATGCTACTGAAAATTATTTTGAGAGAGGAATATATGCTTCTACATATTTCAACAACATCAAGTTTCCTCTCTTTATGTTGAAAGTTTTGAAGTCATGCTTGTTTTGCCTTCCTATGCTAGTCGATTCTTGCTCCCATAAACTATTTGCTCAAAAAATCCCTATGCATAGGAAGTGGGTTAGGCTTAAATGTGCTAGTCATATGCTTGATGATGCTCTCTTTGTGTTTCAATTCTTTACTTTTATGTGAGCATCATTGAAATCATCATGCCTAGCTAAAAAGGCATTAAAGAAATGCGCTTGTTGGGAGACAGACCAACATTTATACCTTCTGTTTTTGTGTGTTCACATGATTAAGCTACTGTATTAATCATGTTTCATATATTTTCTTTCAATAATGTGCCAAGTAAAGCCTTTGGGATAGTGTGGATGTTTGTTGATTTGATTCTGTGCAAAAACAGAAACTTTTGCGTCCAGTGCTAGAATTCTATTCTGTACTGGAGCGTGAAAAAATTATGAAATTTTTACACAGTATTGGATTACAATTTTTTTACGTTGTCCTAATTTTTCAGAATTTTCGGAGGTATATAAGTATGGTTTTTAAATCGCTCACTACATGCTGTTCTGTTTTTGACAGATTCTGTTTTCGGTGCATAGTTTGCTTGTTTTAGTGTTTCCATAGCTTATATTAGGTAATATAAATTGTGGAAATGATAGACGACAGTAGGAATTATGTGAGAACAATTATGAATCTTGTCTTGACAGTACCTAAGGTGATGATTTATTTTTATCATACTAACCTATCTCACAAGTTCCGTTAAGTTCTGTGTGATTGAAGTTTTCAAGTTTTGGGTGAGATATCGATATGAGGAGAATAAGGAGTGGCAAGACCCTAAGCTTGGGGATGCCCAAGGCACCCCAAGGTAATATTCAAGGAAGACTCAAGCATCTCAGCTTGGGGATGCCCCGGAAGGCATCCCCTCTTTCGTCTTCAACATTATCGGTAACCTCACTTGGAGCTATATTTTTATTCGCCATAGTATGAGTTTTGCTTGGAGCGTCATTTTATTTTGTTGATATTTTCTTGCTGTTATCAATAATCATGTTTTGTATCTTTTAGTTCAATAAAATGCCAATTATAGCCTTTACCATGCTCAGTTTGCAAGTTCATGTGTTGCTGTTTGAAAACAGAAAGTTTTCTGTTATGTCCAGAATATTCCTGAATAGTCAGAACATGATAAAAATTTGAAATTTTTACACAGTAAGCATGCATGAGTTCTCTGTCACGTGGTAATTTTTCATAATTTTTAGAGTTAGGGAAGTATGAATTCTTATTCACTCTTTACAGACTGTTCTGTTTTGGCAGATTGCTGTTATAGTTGCATTGTTTGCATATGTTTGCTAGTTTAATGTTTTGAGTTGATTTATACTAACTTATCTCACGAGTTCTTGTTGAGTTTTGTGTGGATGAAGTTTTTAAAGATTTAGGAGAAGCCGTGATATGAGAGGAATTAAGGAGACACAAGAGCTCAAGCTTGGGGATGCCCAAGGCACCCCAAGATAACATTCCAAGAAGTCTCAAGCAACTAAGCTTGGGGATGCCCCGGTTGGCGTCCCACCTTTCTTCATCAACAATTATCGGTTAGTCTTGGTTGAGCCTAAGTTTTTACTTCTTCACATGATATGTGCTATCCTTGGAATGTCATTTTATTTTGTTTTCTTTGCTGTTTGAATAAAATACTTAAGATCTGAAATTTTTAAATGAGAGAGAGTTCTCACATAGCTACTTAATTACTTAACTACTCATTTGGTCTTCACTTATATCTTTTTGGAGTAGTTTGTCATTTACTCTTGTTCTTCACTTATATCCTATGAGTAAATTGTTGAATGGATTGAATATCATAAAGTTGAAATTTATATGCTTCATATGCTTGTCCCATGGGGAGTAGTGAGTTCACATACAAGAAGTATAAGTGGTAAAATTTATTGAAAGTTAACAAACATAGCATTGGCCACTTGAACAATTCATGAAAGAATTTTGAAGGAAGAGAAATTTCACATATAAATATACTATCTTGGACATCTTCTATGATTGTGAGCCCCCATTAATTATTTTCAAGCTTGATCAAGTAGTTGACGTTGGACAAGGAAGACAACGTAATGAGTTATGTTTGTTTATATTCACATAGAAGTTATATTGTCATGGATCCTCTAGCATGTGGTGCTTGCTGAGGATCTTTTGCTAGCCAAAAATTCGTACTAAGTAGAGATACTACTTGTGCATCCAAAAACCCTTAAACCCAGTTTCTTGCCATGAGTTTCCACCATATCTACCTATGGATTGAATAAGATCCTTCAAGTAAGTTGTCATTGGTGCAAAAAGCAATAAAAATGCTCCTAAAATATGTATGATCTTTTATTGGAAGGGAAAATAAGCATTGTACAAACTTGTGATGGTAAAGAAATAAAAGTGACGGACTGCATAATAAAGGTTGCTATCACAAGGGGCAATATAACGTGACGTTCCTTTGCATTAAAGGCTTGTGCATCCAACAACAAAAAGCGCATGACAACCTCTGCTTCCCTCTGTGAATGGTCTATCTTTTACTTTTCTGTATTTACTTTTCTGAATTTACTTTTATGCAAGAGTCATTAATGTTTATCCCTATTCCGCTCTATTTATTCTTTAGTTGGCAAGCATTATGTGGTAGGGAAAGATCCAGGCACATATATCCAGTTGAATATAGGTGATCATGAGTTATTATTGTTGACATTATCCCTGAGATAAATAAGTTGGGAGGCAAAACATTAAGCCCCTATCTTCCTATGTGTTTGACTGAAACGGTTTGTTCTAAAAATATGCTTTGAGTGTCAGCAATCATGGAAGACTAAAAGATGGTTGAGTATGTGGAATTTTCTAGATCAAAGCTCTTACATAGACCCTTCCTGAAAATAGGATGAATTGCAATTGTTTGATGACTGAGAACATAGTTTGTTAGTTTTCAAGAAAGTTTATGGCCTATACTTTAAACATGTGAATAGCTTGCTACTTGATCATGAGAAGTTTTATGAGATGAGCTACTGATTATGATATATATTGATGCTAGAAAAAGTGATTGAAATTATTATTGATCAAACTTATGCACTATACTAGCATTCACACTTCATAAATTATTTCTTTTATCATTTACCTACTCGAGGACGAGCAGGAATTAAGCTTGGGGATGCTGATACGTCTCCAACGTATCTATAATTTATGAAGTATTCGTGCATGTTTATTATAGTTTTGTATGATTTTGGTGCACTTTTATATGGCTTTTATATGATTTTTATGGACTAACATATTGACCTAGTGCTCAGTGCCAGTTGCTGTTTTCTGCTTGTTTTTGGTTTTCCAGAAAATCCATATCACATGAAGTCCAAATGCAGTGAAACTTATTGACGATTTTTTCTAGAAGGAAACTGACCCAGGAAGCTTCGGGGAAGCAACAGAAGAGCCACAGGGGCCCCACGAGCCACCTGGGAGCGCCTGCCCCCTCCAGGCGCGCCCTGGTGCCTCATGGGCCCCCTGTGGCACCTCCTCGCGTGATTCCAACGCTGAAAAATCATATATATTCAGAAAGCCCCGAAAGTTAACCTAGATGAGTTTTTACGCTGCCGCAAGCCTCTGTACCTCCACGATCTCATCTACAGCCCTTTTTCGGCACCCTGCCGGAGGGGGGAAAGCATCACCGGAGGCCATCTTCATCATCCCGGCGGTCTCCATGAAGAGGAGGGAGTAATTCACCCTCGGGGCTGAGGGTATGTACTTGTTGCTATGTGTTTGATCTCTCTCTCTCTCTCGTGTTCTTGATATGGGACGATCTTGATGTATCGCGAGCTTTGTTAATATAGTTGGATCATATGGTGTTTCTTCCCTCTCTATCCTTGTTGTGATGAATCGAATCTTTTTCCTTTGAGGTTTCGTTATTGTCGGATTGAATATTTTAGATTTGAGAACACTTGATGTATGTCTTGCATATGAATCCCGTGTTGACAATGGGGTATTATATTGATTCACTTGATATCTGTTTTGGCACTCAACTCACGGATTCCCGAGGTGACATTGGGGTAATCTATGCATAGGCATTGATGCACGTTTTCATTATCTTTTCTCCGATAGAAACTTTGGGGTGCTCCTTGGAGTTCTTTGTGTGGATTGAATATTATGATTATGAAGTTTTTTGATGCATATCGTATAATCAACACACGAATACTTGTGGTGACATTGGAGTATCTAGGTGACATTAGAGTTGGTTGATGTGTATCATATGGTGTTATTTTAGTACGAACTCTATGGCTGTTTGTGACACTTATAGGAATAGCTCAATAGATTAATCGGAAAGAATAACTTTGAGGTGGTTTCGTACCCTACAAACAATTTCTATCTTATGTTCTCCGCTAATAGGAACTTGGGAGTGATTCCTTATTGCACGTTGAGGGATGGTTATATGATCCAATTATGTTAGCATTGTTGAGAGATTGCACTAGTGAAAGTATGAACCCTAGGCCTTGTTTTTAAGCATTGCAATACCGTTTGTGCTCCGTTTTATCACTTGCTACCTTGCTGTTTTTATATTTTCAGATTACAAAACCTATATCTACTATCCATACTACACTTTTATCACCATCTCTTCGCCAAACTAGTGCACCCATACAATTTACCATTGTGTTGGGTGTGTTGGGGACACAAGAGGCTCTTTGTTATTTGGTTGCAGGGTTGTTTGAGAGAGACCATCTTCATCCTATGCCTCCCACGGATTGATAAACCTTAGGTCATCCACTTGAGGGAAAATTGCTACTGTCCTACAAAACTCTGCGCTTGGAGGCCCAACACGAGTCTACAAGAATAAGTTGTGTAGTAGACATCACCGAACTCCTCTGAATTAGTCAGAATCTGGGGAACGGCCACCCTTTGGTCCGGATATTATCTTACATGCCGAAGATCAAGTTCGTATTGTTCGTGAACATCTGAAGACTGCTCAGTCTCGCCAGAAAAGACAATACGACCATCATCACCAACCTATGGTCTATCAGCCAGGCGAACAAGCATACCTTCATGTCACACCGATGAAGGGCACACACCGTTTCAATATCAAGGGCAAGCTAGCTCCCCGCTACATTGGTCCCTTCCGTATTCTCGCAAGGCGTGGAGAAGTGGCATACCAGTTGGAATTGTTGTCGAACTTTTCAGGGGGTCACGATGTCTTCCATGTGTCACAAGTACGCCGCTGATTCAGGGATCCTGTCAGAGTTGTGGATCATGAAGCACTTGAATTGCAAGAAGACCTTTCTTATCAAGAATACCCGGTCCGCATTCTTGATCAAGCTGAGCGTCGTACTCGTCAGAAGGCTATCATGTTCCTCAAAGTTCAGTGGTCGAATCATTCTGAGGATGAAGCCACTTGGGAACGTGAAGATCGTCTTTGTGATGAATACCCAGCTCTCTTTTAGACTACCTATTAATTCTCGGGACGAGAATTTCTTTTAGAGGAGGAGAGTGTAGGATAACGCGACAGAAAACAAAAAAATTCCGACCTACGCTCCAGCCCAGGACCACTACGAAGATGCATACAAAGTTTTTGATCTGATCGTTACCAACTCGTAGCGCAGCGGAAGTAGAGTTGGTGAATATCATCGGTGCAGATCCCCGCAGCTAGGACTGTACAACCTCCCATCCACGAGGATGTACCCCCTTAGACAGCCCCTTAGGCGGTCCCTCGGACAGCCCTTCGGGAGGCCTTCTCAGAGTCTCGGACGGTCACTCGGACAGCCCTTCGGGAGGCACTCTCGAACTAAGATCGAAGATACGACCTCTCTACAGGGTTGCACACATACGGTGTCAGCTATCCGGAAGGGCTTCGCTGCCCACAACTAGTTCCCACCGGAACCCAGACAGCCTTTCTGCTCTACGAAACTATTTCGTGGGAGGGAGAGAAGAAGCCAGATCATTGCATGGCATTGTGTATGAGAGACTTGAGTGAGTGCGGAGAGCTCCTCTCCACCTCTATTTATAGGAAAAGCCAAGGGGTAGGGTGGCACTTGAAAAACCCAAAATGCCCATGCTTTATGTCCCACATAAAGGGCAAAGTGGGGAGGCAAGTGGAGCTCCATGGAGGAGCTCCCCTTGGCCGGCCACCCCCATGGGCCCCTCCCCCAAAAGGGGATCCCTCCTCTCCAAATCTTCCACTAGATCTTTTGGGGAAAAGCCCAAAAAAGTGGCTTTCCAAAAAGCAACCAAAAAGGTGTTTTCACTATTCATGAACATATTTTTCCGCGACCGTTAGATCCGAAAATATTTCTGTAGGTCCAGAACATTTCCAGTACCCCTTAAAATAATTCTGGACGCGTTCCGAAACATTTTCGGATCAATGATTTTCATCAGCGAAAAGCAACCAAAGCATTTTCAGCAGCTCCGAAACATTTCCGGTTTTTTTCTCCGGAAAAATTCCAGAAGGTCCCAGAACAATTCCGGCACCCTCCAAAAAGTTCCAGGCGCGAGCTGAAACCTTTTTGGCTCAATGGTTTACTCCAAAAGAACTTTTCAGTTTTACCGAAACTTTTTTGGTTTTCTCTCCGGAACTTTTCCGTCATCTCCGAAACTTTTCCGGTGACTTTCTCTCAGACTCCCTGTCTAGTATTCAGCAGATAGATGACCCTTAAGCGTGTGACCCTGTAGGTTCGGTGAAGTATAGACATGACCGGAACACTTTCCAATCAATGATCAATAGCGGAACCGTGGACATCCATATTGATCCCTATACCCACACGAATGAATATTCGAGTGAACCTATTTAGTTGCCGAGTGCTATTCCTGTTGCTTCACGATATGTTACAAACACCCGAGGTGAGACTTATCGGCATCCCCATGAATCAACAACTTGTCCACTATGCCAGTTACCTCATTACCGGTTTTGTTCTCTTTTCTCGTTTCCGCGTTCCGGCATACCTGTGATCAAATCACATTGTGTCTGGCCAGACGATGATGGATACCATAACACCGAGAGGGCCCAAAGAATATCTCTCCATCGTCGGAGGAGCAAATCCCAATCTTGAGCTATCAAGTCCCTTGTCATTCTTTTTCCATGAACCCGTAAGCCGCTGTAATAGCCACCCTGTTACGGATGACGTTTAACGAACCCCAAAGTTCATGAAGCAAGCATGAAGGAACTCGATACTCTCATGGTCTAAGGAATTATGCAAACATTAACTTTCTCTGTGTTATTTACCATTAACTTGTGACGAATGTATCTCATAGCATAACATCAAATTGGGCTGATTCAACACAAGTGTTCTCCTAACAATGTGCCCTTAAGGTTGTCGGCATAGACATGCCCATGATCTGGAAAATGTGATCATCAAAGAACACTTGAGCCAGTCTTAGAGGCTTGACTAGGAATACTTTTTACCGTTCATTATTCCACACATGCACATGGGTTTTCCTTAGAGCCTTTATTGATATACAGGCTCGGGAACCATAGCAGTTATAGCACAGAATATAAACATAATTACGAACATGGAGATAAATAATGACATTTATTATCTCCTAAAGACTCCCACTTGCACTAGAGTCAATAATCTAGTCAATGATAATGCACTTTACACCTATGGCATACCGGTGTAAAATATGCTTCGCTTGTGGTATAGTCTTTGTCCAACGGAACTGACAACTTCAGGTCTGTGTGTATCTTTGCATATCCTCACATTTTCACACTTTCACAAAATTCATATTTTGTGTGGACTTGGCTTTGTATATATGTGAATCACTGGTCGAACCTTGATTCCTCAGACTGAGCTATGGAGCAACTATCTACAATTGTGTTCCATTGACCAAAGCCATCTTTTAACCATACTAAGTTCATGAATGAACTGTATGATTCAACATCTTCTTTGTCGCTTCTAAAGCGGCAACATACTTAGCCTCTATTATAGAATTCGCCACAGTAACTTGTTTTGAACAATTCGAACTTACTCTGCCACCATATTGTGTATCAAACAAAACCCTTAATTTAAATCGAAAATCGCTTGGAGCATTGATGAAGACTGTATCGATGTAACTACTTACAACAAGCACTTCATAATCTCCGCTTGCGAGAAAACATGTCATCAGTGCTACTTTAGTACTCAATGACATTTTTCGCTGCTGTCGTATGATCAATATTTTGATCACTTTGGTATCTATACTCGCAACTGCTTGGGAGTACTGGACATATCTAGTTGTTTTACATACCATGGAATACATGATTAATCCAAACACAAATGTGTGTGGAATGTCCATCATGTATTTTGCTCATCAGTGTTTTAAGACACCGAGTCTTGCTAAAACTCTTTCCATGTGACTTCGGCAAGAATCACTCCTTGGTGTTCTTATGCTAAACTGTTTCAGCATCTTGTCAATATGTATTTTGGCTTAGCTCTATTACGCAATTCTATCTCCGTAGATAATTATGCCCAATATCGAGGCTATCTAGCCCAAGCACTTCATTGAAAAACTATTTTCAATGAAGTCCTAATTCCTGTCAGGAAATTTATATTTTCCAATCAACAATGTGTCAAGCACACAAGGTTTTAGAAATATTATTATGCTCCCACTTACTTTCTTGTAACCACAAGTATCTTCGCTATCCTTTGATGAAATCAAACTCTTTTGACTATTTCATCAAAACAAAGATTCCAACTCCATTATGCTCTCTTCTATCCATTACTGGAACTCTGAAGTTTGCACATTCACTAGCATCCTCTGGATTGACAAAATACTTTGGACTGTAACACATGCAAGTCCTAGGTTGTATTTCCATCTCATGGAAATCCTTTTGGCATCCATGTATCATATCTCATGATTGAAATATGTATTAATTGCTAGTTTAACCCGAACCGACTTTAAGCATCGCTACGGTGAGGCAATCTCATCGTAGTCAACTCCTTGAATTTGTTATTGCAACAAGTTGAGCTTTATGGATAAACCATTTTTATCCGCATCAGTTTATAGTTCCATTAATATTCGTTAGACTGTCTTCCGAAGGGTTTATCAAGATCCAATCTTGAATCATTTATATGGATACTATCTCGGATTATATTGGCATTTAGCCAATTCCGAAGTCAGGGCCCATCAACGCTTCCTTGTGTATTGTAGGTATACTGTTGTCTAACAACAATATCTCGATTGCGCACCTGAGAGGTTTGCACGAGTTTTGCCTATGTGGTTCAGCTGCAAGTTCGACCGAAGTCAATACATCTCATGTAGAGGCTTCCGTATCAGTCGCAGTAGGAAACTACGGAATTACTTCCAAGGTTTCTTTCCCTTGACATGATAACGAAGATACTGTTATCTTGTCGAGTTGCACTGTACTCCCACTCACCTTTTTGTAAGAACCATTTTCTTCAAAATCATACCGTTCTTTGTGGCAAACCTTTTGCCTCGGTATAGTGATGGAGGAATACCCAATAATTTGGGATAACCTACAAAGTAGCACTTGTCTGATTTGGAATAGGTTTGTAAACATTTTACACAAGCCCCATATTCCAAATGTTAGGACAAGACATGACATGGTTGGGCATACCATACCATGGCGTCATTTCAACAGATCTGATGGCGCTCTTTTCAGTGTAAAAGCCGCAGTCTCTATAGCATTACTTTAAAAGGGATAATGGCAAATTGATTTATGTCATCTTTGATCTTACCATGTCATAAATGGTTTGATTACATCTTCACGGATATTCCACTCTCAGTGGTCTTTTGGGAGATGCAAGTTATGAAACTCTTTTCACAACTCATCAGACATTCGCTAAACTTGTAACTCAAGTATCCTTTTCGTAATCTAATTGCAGAAACATAATTTTCTTGTTACAACAATTTCTTCTTCATTTTGAAAACCTTTTGAACAATTTCAAAGGATTCAGACTTATGTCTCATTTAGTAAATATTTGCATATCTACTTGAGTCATCTCTGAAGATAGACAAATCCACTGCTAGCAACAATACCCATTGGACTACACTCATCAGAATGTGTGTTTTCCAATAAGTTCGTTGCTCGTTCCTTATGGCCTGTGAACGGTATTTTAGTCACTTTACTTTCCAGACGAAAGTTGTAATTGTTAGATGATTCATAATCAAATGACTTCAAAATCCATCATTATGGAATTTCTCCATGCGGGTTTCTCAAGTGTGACCAAATGCAGTGCCATACATATGTGGTATTCTTTTAGTCTTGTGACATTTAGCGTCAGTGTTATGGATGTATCATATCATTATCAATGTTCATAACATACATTCCATCCATGATGGAAGCATGGCCCTTATGTTATTCATAACACCGAACAATAATTGTTCTATTATGAACAACCTTCTTGCAACAAACATTATGCAATGGGCTAGAGTGTATAAAACTCTAAAATGAATTATGAAAATAAATACAGAGGTAATACGACGATGGAAGGCATAGTAACTTTTACAATGTTCCCAGCGCGTATCTAAACCTCATTACTGGCAAGTCTTTTAGGCCGTAGTAGTTCTTGTATTGAGTTGCAACAGAATGCCATCAAACGGGTATCCCTGTGATCAACTTTAATCACAATACCCAAGAATCATTGACTAACAGTTTAATCATAATTCCCAAGAACTATTTCTTTGACCAGCCTTTCAAACATCAATAACTTGTATGACTTTCATACATGAGTTGGACATTCCAGTCTTCTCTCTTTTTGCCTTTATACTTCTAACAGTTTTACTTCCAATATTTCTCCTACTCTCAGAAGAAGCACCCAACTTTAAGAGTGGCGTCAGCCCCAGACTTCCTAGGCGTGAAAATTTCACTAACACCCTTTGGACACTTCCTTTCTCTTTAAGTTGTTGTTTTATTCACCTTCATGACATGACAGGTGTTCTTCTGGATCCCTCTTTTATCAGTCTAATGCATAGTAAATACTTTACTAATACTTTGCAAACAAACATTGCTTTGGATATCTCATATCTTTTAGCCTTTGTTTGTGTCTGAAACTAATTTTCAGTTCCATGATTATCACATAACTATCCCAAACATTTGAAGTTCAAGTCTCATGGAAGCAAACATATTGCACTTGACCGTAATGGAATTCTAGCTTTTAGATCGAAGGACGAGAGTCACATCATCCATAGCATTAGCGGGAGAATACCGAAAGCATGTAATAGGACAAAAGTCCTTCTCGGCACTTCTTGAGGACAATCCTCACATTACGTTACCAATCGTAAAGTTTTTACCAGATAAATAACAGCTATTCAATTTTAGTAGGGAAGGTGGAAACGCGAGCCAATATTCTACAACTATTATGCATATAACATTTAGACAGTGTCCATAGTTAATTGCACTAAGAATTAAATAAATTAATTCTAAAGTGTGCTCCCACTCAAATCAATATCTCTGATAATTGATTGTGGGTGATACAAGACCCGCATTTCAATTCAACGCCAATGATGTGGACATCACTGATGATGAGAATTTCAATCGGTAGGCTAACTTGCCGATCACATCTCTATGTGACTCTTGTTCATCTTTCGATGGGCGTGTTCCGAGTTCAGGACGATCCTGCCTGAACGTCAAAGACAACGAACTGATCTTGCTGCGAGGTCTGACCATCACCCGCCTCATTCCTCTTGATTCATTTGTACCCATGTGGACATGGCGCAACCCGAAAAGATACGAATTACAGACGGTGCTACACTTGGGTGAACACTAACTACTTTCATATTTTAAGTGAGAGATCACCCTAATAAAAGCGACTACCACGCAATCAAAAGGGTGCAATACAAGGGATAAACATCTTAGGAAATTCATAATAGCATGATATGGTATAGTCCCTTCTTTCGGAGAAGGATTCATCGTCTTCGCGAAAATCCAAAAAATGTTGCCGTGGCAGCAGTTTCGAAAACTGCTGCCGTGGCAGAACTTTTCCGCCAAGGCCTGTTTCTTTCTTTTTCTCCGTCTTCAGCTTTTGTGTCGGTGTCCACCTTCACAAATCTTGTCACCGCCTTGTCAATGCAATAAATAATACTGCTATCTCTATGGCTAATAAAATAATGCATTACAACAAGGTTGACACACAGATCATTTGAAGTGACAATCCCATGGCTCCAGCCATCATGCCGAATCATGACACGCAGGTCATGTTAATTAATTTACATCATATAGTCATCTTATACATAATCAAATTAAATATGACGAAGACTATACCACATCTCATGCATATGCATCCTGCAAAACCAAATCAGACGCCTCTAATCGGTTCATGCAAAAATTTACTTTACGTGGCTTCTAAGGTTTCGAAACAAACCGAAGCTACCAACGTTTATCATCAAGTATGATTATTCAATTTGCTAGATTAACTTTGCAGGGCGTATGAAACACGAGATAAAAAATCTCGAGCCCCATACTGAACTTCGTCATATGCAAGAACCCTGTGCAGATCATATCTGCATTGCTCTTTAGTCTGCGAAACATCCATCTTTCTTTAACTACGGTAGAACCCAAAGAACTTTTAGCACTTCACTGATCTGTCAACCAGCATACCCAGGAGCAGCATGGAAGGATCACGGATAGCCAAAACTTTGTAAGATTCCACCATGCCGTCAAGATCAGGACTACGCAAATTCAAGGGAAGCAACAAGAACATCGGGTAATAGATTTCATCTGCTACCCGCACAAATAATTTTCAGCAATAGAACTCATCTACTACAAAATTATATTGTGCAACATCCATACATCTCATGTATTCTAGAACGTAACCTGCATCTACGCATAGCATGGCTCCTGATGCCGCTATAGGGTAACGCGATAGAAAACAAAAAATTTCCGACCTACGCACCAGCCCAGGACCACTATGAAGATTCATACAAGGTTTTTGATCTGATCGTTACCAACTCGTAGCGCAGTGGAAGTAGAGTTGGTGAAGATTGTTGGTGCAGATCCCCGTAGCTAGGATTTTACAACCTCCCAACCGCAAGGATGTACTCCCTTAGACAGCCCCTTAGGCGGTCCCTCGGACAGCCCTTCGGGAGGCTCTCGGACAGAACCTCGGACAGTCCCTCGAACACCCCTTCGGGAGGCCTTCTCAAAATCTCGGACGGTCACTCGGACATCCCTTCGGGAGGCACTCTCAAACTAAGATCGAAACTACGACCTCTCTACGGGGTTGCACACATACGGTGTCAGCTATCCGGCAGGGCTTCGCCGCCCAGAACTAGTTCCCACCGGAACCTAGACAGCCTTTCGGCTCTATGAAACTATTTCATGGGAGGGAGAGAAGAAGCCAGATCATTGCATGGCATTGTGTATCAGAGACTTGAGCGAGTGTGGAGAGATCCTCTCCACCTCTATTTATAGGAAAAGCCAAGGGGTAGGGTGGCACTTGAAAAACCCAAAATGCCCATGCTTTATGTCCCACATAAAGGGCAAAGTGGGGCGGCAAGTGGAGCTCCATCGAGGAGCTCCCCTTGGCCACCCACCCCCATGCCCCCCCCCAAAGGGGTTCCCTCCTCTCCAAGTCTTCCCCTAGATCTTTTGGGGAAAAGCCCCAAAAAGTGACTTTCCAAAAAGCAACCAAAAAGGTGTTTTCACTATTCATGAAAATAATTTTCCGCGACCGTTAGATCCGAAAATATTTCTGTAGGTCCAGAACATTTCCAGTACCCCTTAAAATAATTCTGGATGCGTTCCAAAACATTTCCGGATCAATGATTTTCATCAGCGAAAAGCAACCAAAGCATTTCTGGTAGCTCCAAAACATTTCCGGTTTTTTTCTCTAGAAAAATTCCACAAGGTCCCAGAACAATTCCGGCACCCTCCAAAAAATTCCCGGCACATGCCAAAACCTTTTTGGCTGAATGGTTTACTCCGAAACAACATTTCAGTTTTACCGAAACTTTTCCGGTTTTCTCTCCGAAACATTTCCGGTGATTTTCTCTCAGACTCCCTGTCTAGTATTCAGCAGATAGATGACCCTTAAGCATGTGACCCTGTAGGTTCGGTGAAGTATAGACATGACCGGAACACTTTTCGATCAATGATCAATAGCAGAACCGTGGACATCCATATTGATCCCTATTCCCACACGAATGAATATTCGAGTGAACCTGTTTAGTTGCCGTGTGCTATTCCTGTTGCTTCGCGATATGTTACAAACACCCGAGGTGAGACTTATCGGCATCCCCGTGAATCAACAACTTGTCCACTATGCCAGTTACCTCGTTACCGGTTTTGTTCTCTTTTCTCGTTTCCGCGTTCTGGCATCCCTGTTATCAAATCACATTGTGTCTGGTCAGACGATGATGGATACCGTAACACAGAGAAGGCCCAATGAATATCTCTCCATCAGCGGAGGAGCAAATCCCAATCTTGAGCTATCAAGTCCCTTGTCATACTTTTCCATGAACCCGTAAGCCGCCGTAATAGCCACCCTGTTACGGATGACGTTTAACAAACCCCAAAGTTCATGAAGAAAGCATGAAGGAACTCGATACTCTCGTGGTCTAAGGATTTATGGAAATGTTAACTTTCTCTGTGTTATTTACCATTGACTTTTGATGAATGTATCTCATAGCGTAACATCAAATCGGTTCGATTCAACACAAGTGTTCTCCTATCAATGTGCCCTCAAGGTTGCCGGCATAGACATGCCCATGATCAGGAAAACATGATCATCATGCAACACTTGAGCCAGTCTTAGAGGCTTGACTAGGAATACTTTTTACCGTTCATTATTCCACACGTGCACATGGGTTTTCCTCAGAGCCTTTATGGATATACGGGCTCGGGAACCATAGCAGTTATAGCACAGAATATAAACATAATTACGAACAGGGAGATAAATAATAACATTTATTATTGCCTCTAGGGCATATCTCCTACAGAGAGTTGTAACACCCCCATGTAATGATGCACTATTGCTACCTAATAAAGTTGGCAAGTCATCATCATTAGCTTGCTAATCATCACTAAGACCCAAACCCTATTCAAATTCAACTCAAATTTCAACTCAAAATGAAAGTTCAAAAATTATTTATTCAAACAAATAAACTAAAATGTTGGTAATATTGGGAATAATCCATAGTGAATTATGTTAAGGAAAACAACATCTCCAAAAATCCCTAAAAGACCCTAGCATCCATAAACTGTGGACCAGCAGCACTTGTATTGGTCATTTAAATTCAAACACAATTTGAAACAATTCAAATGGTCCTCAAACTTTGTGAGCATCATCATAATATTGCCTTTCATTTATGTGCCAACTTTCACTTAAAAGAAAATTCATTTGGTGGCTCAAATAAATAGAAAACAGAGAGGAAAATAGAAAACAGAAAAGAAATAATAGAAAAGGAGAAAACCCCCTTTGCACTTCAGCCCACCGTGAACAGTAGCCAGCCCAGCCCGCCTGCGCCTTCGTCTACCTGCTCCCGCCGCCGTGTCGACGTGCCCATGGCCAGAGCGTGGTCGCTCCGGCCGTTGCTGGATAGCTACCAGCTTCAGGCGCTGCGGAGAGGATAAGGGTGATGCCCTCGAGCCCCCGGACGAACCCTATCCACTCCTCCCCTCTCCCTCGCTCGCTCTCCTCTCCCCATCGTCAGCCGAGACCTCCGTCGCCATTGCCGCCATGGAACACGCGCCCACTGAGCTCCCATTCGTCTAGCTCCATGTCTGGGAGCATCGCCGGCCTCGACTACATCGTTTGGACCAAGCCATTCGAGCCGGGAGCGACCACAACTCCAAGATCGAGCGATTCTTCAACCGCGGTGCCGCCGGCCGTCTTCTTCAACCCCAGCACCACTGCTGCTCCTAGCCCGTCGCCGAGCCTTTTGTGACCTCCCCGATGAGCTGCTGAGCACTTCCCCTCTGCTTCCCCTTCGTTTTCATGCATGTAACCTTCGTCTCCATCATGGCCGAGCCACCGCCGCATGCGCTCGTCGCCGACAATGCTCCTTTGACAATTTGGTCATGCCCGCATGTCTGTTCGCTTCGCCACATCACGTAGAGCTTCACTAGCCCTTCCGTTTGCTCGAATGCGTGCTGCTACTGGTAACACGAGCACACCCGAGCTCCGCCGCCGCCTGACGTCGTAGCTGATAGCGCTATAGGCCACCGCCGTTGGACGCGGCTCGTCACGGGCGTTCGAACGCACCCACGCACGCATCGAATGGACCACCGTAGTGCAATCCCGACGCGAGCTCGAGCCGCTCCGCCGCTGGAATTGTCGCCGCCAGCGCACCACCGCCTAAACGCCGGTGGGGCCCACTCGTCAGGTCATTAGTGGCTAATCCCCGCGCTAACAACCAATGACAGGTGGGGCCAGTTTACTATAGCGATTACTGTTAGTGCTAATTAACCTCGGTTTAATTAAAAGACTAATTAACTAACCTAATGACTCACTGACAGCCGGGATCCACTGTACTAATTAACTCTGGTTTAAAATAAACACTGAATTAGGCCACTGTCAATGACAGGTGGGGCCTACCCACTGTTCAAATGGATAAGATGAGCCCAGTCAGCTGCTGACTCAGCTCACTGGGCCCATATGTCAGCCTCATAGCACAAATGCTGGGTACACTTTCTGTGTACCCGTAGCAATTTCTAATAAATAATTTTCGAATTAAAATAAATCAGGAAATTCCAAAAAATGATTAAAACTTTGAAAAATCATAGAAAATAAACCGTAACTCGGATGGAAATAATTTATATATGAAAAATGATCAGAAAAATATAACGAATCTGATTGTGTCATCAAAATGCTTGACCATCACTCCTATCATGATGAACATGGAACCTTTGCCTCCAGATCAATATACAGAATAATAACCGGAGCAGGGAAAATATTCCCGGATATTTCCCTCTGCCCCTAAAATACTTAGTAATGCATTAGGGCAGCTCTGCACTGCATTTTATCGTGCCATGCATTTGTGTTGCATTTGTATGCCTTGTATTTATATGTTTCCCCTCCTTATTTCCTCCGGTAGACTCCGAGACCGCTGCCGCAGCTGGTTCTGACTACTACCCCGAGGATCCATCTTTCTTAGCAGAGCTTCCAGGCAAGCAAAACCCCCTTGACTATTCAGATATCGCCCATTCTTTCCCTCTATTTCTTGCATTAGAGTAGTGTTGCAATTGTTGAATTATCGGTAGTTCCTATTCTGATGCATAGCCTATTTTTGTCACCTCCTTATGATACTTTACCTGCTATTCTAATATGCTTATTGTAGTTATGCTCGAGTCACATCAGTGGCCCTTCACCCTTGTCCGTCTGCCATGCTATATTATCGGGCCGTGGTCCCTCTGGGCGATGACGACGGATATATAATGTACAATTACACTAAACATGTTCATACTAAAGTCGGGTCGGCTCGGAGATCACCCGCGAGATAACTTGAAGTCGGTTTGGCTCTGACAGCACTAGCGAGTGGTTCGCTAAGTCAGATCGGAGCCTTTTTCCTTTGATACTGATGCATGTGTAGTATAGATCTGATGTAAGTCTTGCGAGTACTTCGGATGAGTACTCACGGTCGATTTGCTATTCTTTTTCCCCTACCCGGTTGCTGCGTTCAGATGATCACACCCAGGAGCCAGAGGATCCCGAGGCTGGAGACTACTACGTGGAGATCGACGACCATGCCGAGTAGTTCGGAAGACCCAGGAAGGAGGCCTTGTCCTTTCGATCTAGTGTCGTTGTTTTGCTCAGCCATCTTATGGCACGCTTTACTAACTTGTCTGTACCCAGACTTATGTTGTTTGTATGACTAATGTATTCGGGCCTTCGTGCCCTGGCTTATAATATAAAGATTTATGTTTATTATTTGTGTCCTAGAGTTGTGTTGTGATATTAACGTGAGTCACTGATCTTGATCGTGTATGCTGCGTGTATGATTAGTGCACGATTAAGTTTGGGGGCGCCACAGTTTATCCCTTATATTTTCACCTTTTTGATCGCGCGGTAGTCGATTTTATTAGGGTGATCTCTCACTTAAAATATCAAGTAGTTAGTGTTCTCCCAAGTGTAGCACCGTCTGAAACACGTATCTTTTTGGGGTACGCCCTGATCTACATGAGTACGAACGATTAGAGAGGTGTGAGGCGGGTGAAGGTTAGACATCACTGCGAGATCACTTGGATGTCTTGACGTTCGCGCAGGACAGTCCTGAGCATAGAACACGCCCATCAAAAGATGAAGAAGAGTCACATAGAGATGTGATTGGCAAGTTGGCCTACCGATTGAAATTTGCGTCATCAGTGATCATCTCGATCCCTGGCGTTGAATTGAAATATGGATCTTGAATCACCCACTGTCAATTATGAGAGATATTGATTTGAGTAGGAGCACACTTTAGAATTAAATTGTTTAATTCTCAGTGCAATTAATTATGAACATTGTCTAAGTGTTATTTGCAAAATAGTTGTAGAATAATGGCTCACATTTCCACCTTCCCTATTGAAATTGAATAGCTATTATTTATCTGGTTAAGAACTTTATGATTGGAAACGTAATGTGAGTATTGTCCTCAAGAGTGCCGAGAAGCACTTTGTCCTATTGCTTGCTTTCGGTAATTCTCCCGCTGAAGCTATGGATGATGGGACTCACATCCTTCGATCCAAAAGCTAGAATTCCGTCACGGTCAAGTGCAATATGCTTGCTTCCATGAGACCCGAACTTCAAAAGTTTGGGAGAGTTTGTGATATTTTGTGGAACTGAAAATTAGTTTCAGATACGAACAAAGGCTAAAAGATATAAGATATCCAAAACAATGTTTTCTTGCAAGTTTAAGTGAACTGTTCACTGTGCATTAGACCGATAAGATGGGATCCAAAAGAACGCCAGTCATGTGACGATGGTGAGTAAAACAATGACTTAAAGAGAAAGGACAAGTCCGAAGGGTGTTAGTGAGACTTACACGCCTAGGAAGTCCGGGGCTAACGCCACTCTTAAAGTTGGGTGCTTCTTCTGTGAGTAGGAGAAATATTAGAAGTAAAACTATTTGAAGTATAAAGGCAAAAAGAAATAAGACTAGAAGGTCCAGCTCAGGTATGAATGTCACATGAGTTATAGATGTATAGAAGGCTGGTCAAAGATATAATTCTTAGGGATTAGGATTAAATTGTTAATCACTAATCCTTGGGTATTGTGATTAAAAGTTGATCACAAGGATACCCGTTCGATTGCATGCTGTTGCAACTCGATGCAAGAACTACTACGGCCTAAAATACTAGCCAGTAATGAGGTTAAGATACATGCGGGAACTTTGTAAAAGTTACTATACTTTCCATCAGACTATTACCTCAACATTTATTTTCATAAATTCATTTTAGAGTTTTATACACTCTAGCTCATTGCATAAAGTATGTTGCAAGGAGGTTGTTCATAATAAAACAATTGTTGTTCGGCATTATGAATAACATAAGGGTCATACTCCCATTATGAATGGGGTGTATGTTATGAATATTAATGATAATATAATACATCCATACGCTAAATGTCGCAAGACTAAAAGAATACCACATATGTGTGGCACTGCATTTGGTCACATTGGAGAAACCCACATGGAGAAATTCAATAGTGATGGATTTTGAAGTCATTTGATTATGAATCATCTGACACTTGCAACTTTTGTCCAAAAGTGAAGTGACTAAAATACCGTTCACATGCCATAAGGAACGAACAACGAAATTATTGGTAATCATACATGTTGATGTGTGTAGTCCAATAAATGATGTTGCTAGCAGTGGATTTGTCTATCTTCAGCGATGACTCATGTAGATATGCGAATATTTGGTTAATGAGACATAAGTCTGGATCCTTTGAATAGTTGAAAAGGCTTTCAGAATGAAGAAGAAATTATTCTAACAAGAAAAATTATGTTTCTGCAATTAGATTGCGGAAAGGAATATTTGAGTTACAAGTTTAGCGAATGTCTGATGAGTTGTGAAAAAAGTTTCATAACTTGCATCTCCTGAAACACAATTGAGAGTGGAATGTCCAAGAAGATGTAATCAAACCATTTATGATAAGGTAAGATCAAAGATGACATAAATCAATTTGCCATTATCCCTTTTAAAGTGATGCTTTAGAGACTGCGGCTTTTACACTGAAAAGAGCACCATCAGATCTATTGAAATGACGCCATGGTATGGTACGTCAAACCATGTTTTGTCTTTTCTTAACATTTGGAATATGAGGCATGTGTAAAGTGTTTACAAATCTATTCCAAATCAGATAAGTGCTACTTTATAGGTTATCCCAAATTGCTGGGTATTCCTCCATCATTGTGCCGAGGCAAAAAGTTTGCCACATAGAGTGGTATATTTTGAGGAAAATATTTCTTGCAAAAGAGTGAGTGGGAGGACAGGGCAGCTCGACGAGATAATAGAATCTTCATCATCCGATCACAGGAAAGAAATGTTGAAAGTAGTTCCAGACTTTCCTACGGCGACTGATATGGAAGCCTCTACATGAGATGTATAGGCTTCGGTTGAACTTGCAGTATATCTATGACACATAAGGAAGCGTTGATGGGCCCTGACTCCGGAATTGGCTAAATGCCAAAATAATCCGAGATAGTATCCATATAAGTGATTCAAGATTAGATCTTGATAAACCCTCCGGAAGACTTAGAGTCTAACAAATATTAATGGAACTATAAACTGATGTGGATAAAAATGTTTTATCCATAAAGCTTGACTTGTAGCAATAACAAATTCAAGGAGTTGACTACGACGATATTGTCTCACCGTAGCGATGCGTAAAGTCAGTTCGGGTTATACTAGCAATTAAATACGTATTTCAAATATGAGATATGACAGATGGACGCCAAAAGGATTTCCATGAGATGGAAATACAACTAAGGATATGTATGTGATACAGTCCAAAGTATTTTGTCGATCCAAAGGATGCTAGTGAGTGTGCAAACTTCAGAGATCCAGTAATGGATAGAAGCAAGCATAATGGAGTTGGAATCTTTGTTTTGATGAAATAGTCAAAGAGTTTGATTTGATCAAGGATAGCGAATATGCTTGTGTTTACAAGAAAGTAAATGGAGCATAATAATATTTCTAAAACTTTATGTGCTTGACACATTGTTGGTTAGAAATAATATATATTTCTTTACACGAATTAGGACTTCAATGAAAATAGTTTTTCGATGAAGTACTTGGGCTAGGTAGCTTCGGTATTTGGCATAACTATCTATGGAGATAGAATTTCCTAGTAGGGCTAAGCCAAAATACATATTGACATGATGCAAAAATGGTTAAGCATGAGAACGCCAAGAAGAGTTTCTTGCCGCAGTCACATGGAAAGAGTTTTTAGCAAGACTCGGTGTCCTAAAACACTGATGAGCAAAATACATGGCTGAGATTCCACATACTTTTGTGTTTGGATTAATCATCTATTCCATGGTATGTATAACAACCAAATATGTCCAGTACTCCAAAGTAGTTGCGAGTAAGGTACCAAAGTGATCAAAGTGTTGATCATAGGACAGTAGTGAAAAATGTCGTTGAGTACTAAAGTAGCACTGATGACATGTTTTCTCGCAAGCAGAGATTATGAAGAGTTCATTGTAAGAAGTTACATCGATACAGGCTCGTTGTAAGTAGTTACATCGATACAGTCTACATCAATGACCCAAGCGATTTTTCGATTTAAATTAAGGTTTTTGTGTAATACACAAAATGATGGCACAATAAGTTGGAACAGTTCCAAACAGGTTACTGTGACAAATTCTATAATGAAGGCTAAGTATGTTGTCACTTTAGAAGCGACAAAGAGGGTGTTGAATCATATAGTTCATTTATGAACTTTGTATGGTTTCAAGATGGCTCTGGTAAATGGAACACTATTGTAGATAGTGGCTCCATAGCTCAGTCTGAGGAATTAAGGTTCGACCAATGATTCACATATATACAAAGCCAAGTCCACACAAATTATGAATTTTGTGAAAGCGTGAAAACGCGAGAATACGCAAAAATACACACGGACCTGAAGTTGTCAGATCCGTTTGACAAAGACTATACCACAAGCGAAGCATATTTTACACCGGTATGCCATAGGTGTAAAGTGCATTATTATTGACTAGATTATTGACTCTAGTGCAAGTGGGAGTCTGTATGAAATATGCCCTAGAGGCAATAATAAATGTTATTATTTATTTCCATGTTCGTAATTGTCTTTATATTCCGTGCTATAACTGCTATGGTTCTCGAGTCTGCAATAACCACGAGGCTCAGAGGAAAACTCGTATGCACGTGTGGAATAATAAATGGTAAAATATATTCCTCGTCTATCCTCTAAGACTAGCTCAAGTGTAGGACATCGCAGGCACCAACCAGTCTCGGAGGCGTTTATTACCGACTACTGATGCAGGAGCATATCCCGTTCTCCGTACTCCGATGCAGAATTTGGCGGCAGCCACTCGGATAAAGGATTCAATTCAGCCGTCAGGTTTAGCGGCAGATGATATTCGTCACGTGACTGCCTTGCTTAAGGCGGCTTTGGAACAAAAATATGTAGTCACGCAATCACATAACCGAGTGCATTCCTAGGTGGCTCGAACTTATACTCTGGTATCGACCCACAACCCTTACGTGGGCCGCAAAATTAATGCTTCGCCACCCCGTTAGGACCCATCTTCCCGCTGGTGTGCTGATGCATCATGTCGTGGAGATCTGTCTCCACATCGGTGCGAAGACCCACTGGAAAATGTTTGTTTTAAACCGGATGATAATAGCGAGAAGCAAGCCACGTCCAGCGATTGACACGCGTCCCTGGCTGGCCCACGCACCACTCCCCATCTCTGCCTTATCCCACGCAGGGAAGCCACAACCACGCAATTTCCTCGCGCTCGCGTCGTCTGCCTCGCGCAGATCTCTCTCTCTCTCTCTCCTGTCGCCACTGCCATGGCCGCGCTTTGCTCTAATCTGTCCCCAGAGCTCCCCTCTCTTCCTTCCCTCTCTCACCGCTAGGGCGACGGAGTGCTACTGCTGCAGGGGCACCACTTCACTGCGACCACCGCTGCTGCCATGAATCGAGGGAAAGCTTCGACGCGCGCGACCACCGCCTGCCATGGCCATGGAGCTGCTGCTGCTGCGATGGGGAGCATCTGCACATGGCTGTCGGAGCTGCGGTTTAAGCAGTGTGCGTGGCTCCCTGAGCTGCAATGGAGCGCGCAGTGGCTGCGATGCTGCCCGCGGAGAGTGGCCGACAGGGGGCGCTGCAACTCCGGCAATGTTGCTTTGAAGTTGTTGGGAGCACCACCGTGCTGCAATGGAACAATGCCAAGATGCCGGAAGCATAGCCGGCGCTGCAATGGAGCTTCGTCGGAGTTGCAATGGAGCTTCGCCGGACTCCGTCGGGGCTGCATTGGAGCTTCGCCGGTGCTGCGTTGGAGCTATGGTTCACGCCCGCACCGTGCTGCAGGGGAGCTTTGCCGGGGCAAGCAGCGATGCGTTGAAGCGTTGGTCGCACACTCACTGCTACCTTGGCGTGCTGCATCGGACGGCTGCCAGCACGCCGATCCGACGGTTGGCTAGGCGGATGATTTCTCTAGGAAATCATCCGGCTGATTCGTAGCAGCCACCAGACCCACCCCGGCCACGTGACCGCGTGGATTCTCCTCGGCGCAATGATCATTCACCTCACCACCGGGATGCTTCACCCCGGCGGTACGATTACTCGCCATGTCATCGAGATGTGTCTCCTCGACGGCGGGAAGATTCTCTGCATCGTCAAGATGATCAATCACCCCAAAGGCGTGAGGATTCGCCTCGCAGGCGGGATAATCGCCCTTATGATGCTCATGATCATTTGACTCAGAGCTGAGTGGACCAGGCACGGGAGGAGCGTCATGATTATGACAGGGACTTTTCGAGTGCATCCAGTCCTTCTGGACCTGTGTGTTTCTGTCGAAAATCCGCACGGTTACAATCCCACGGCAATTCCGAATTGTGTCTGGGGTAGATAAGTACAGTGGTAATTCAAAGCCTGAAACCTGGCTTGATGATTATGACATGGTTGTTTAGATCGGCAGTGGTGATGACGACATCACTATGAAACACCTCCCGCTGATGCTGGAGGGCTCGGTGCAAGCTTGGCTTAACCAGTTGCCAGGTACATACGGCCAGGCGGCCAGGCGGATTGACGGAGTTGCAGTTGTGCATCCAGAAACCTAATGAAACCACTCAGGAGTATATTCAGAGATGGACAACACTTCACAATTCAGTGGAGAATGTTTCCGAACATCAAGCAATTCATGCCTTTAAGCAAGGCATAAGATACCGTGACCTACCTGAAACTTGGTCGCTTGGAAGTCAATACCCTGAGTCAACTGATGGAAATAGCAAACCGCTATACGAATGGCGAAGAGGAGGACCGAATCATAAGAGGCAAGGGGCATGCAGAGCCATCTCATCAAAAGAATAATAATCAGTCAGGTCCAAGCAGAAATAACAATGGCAACAGAAACAACAACAAGCACAAGGCAGAGGGAAATGATGGTGTCAGTGGCGCCGAGTTGGTAGCAGTTGCAAATCCGAACAAGGGTAAAGGAAACTAAAATAGGGAGTGGATGCCTCGTAAAAAGGTGAACACAGAGGACGATATCCTTGACAAAAAGTGCAGTATCCACATCACCAAGGATGATGATGGAGATCTTGTGTACCCAAAGCATACCACTCGGTAGTGCAGGGTTCTAAAGAGGATGATGTCATGCAAGTCAGCGCCTTCTGAATGCAACGGCAAAGAGGAAGATGAGGATGACCAGGACAATGGGTATCCAAGAGAGCAAGGTGTGCTCTTGATTTTCATGAATCCCGAGTCAATACGTGTGCGCAAGTTCCATAGTCGAGAGGTGAACACCGTCGCTCCCTCAGTCCCCAAATATTTAGACTGGTCAAAAATGCTCGTTACTTTCGATCAGTTGGATCGTCCAGTGCATATTCCGACTCCGGGTCAGCAAGCGCTGATCGTAAATCCACTTGTGAATGGGTATCGACTGCGAGATGTTATCATGGATGGTGGCAGTGGAATTAACATCATCTATGTCAGCACGCTGAAGCAAATGGGCATTCCATAGTCCTAGTTCAATGTTAGCCACATGCAGTTTCATGGAGTGATCCCAGGGAAAAAGGCTCAATCCTTAGGCCTAATTTCCTTGGAGGTAGTGTTCGGTGATAAGATTTTTTTTTGGAAAGAGAACCTCACTTTTGCGGTGGTGGATTTCCAGAGTGCATATCACGCAATTTTTGGGAGACCGGCTTACGCCAAGTTCATGGCTCGACCGTGTTACGTATATCTCAAACTCAAGATGCCTAGTCCAAAGGGCATGATTATTATCTCTGGTGATGTGAAGAGGGCAGAGGACGGATATTGCTGACACTCAGATGGCGGCATTTAAGATGGAAGAGTACAGGAAAACAGCTCATCCAGCTAAACTGTTGAACACAAAGAAACCAGCCTCGGAATCCGCTTTCGAGTCGGCTGGCAAAATAAAAAAGGTTCCAGTTCATCTGACTGATTCCACCAAGACCGCTCAGGTGGCGATAGGAATGGATGAGAAATAAGAAAGTGAGCTCGTTAACTTCCTCTGTGAGGATTGGGACATTTTTGCATGGAAGCCTTCTAACATGTCGGGTGTCCCAAGGGAGTTGGCTGAGCACAAACTCTATGTTGACAAGAATGCCAAACCAGTAATGGTATATTTGTGTCATTTCTCTACAGAAATGCGAAATGTAATTGGTAAGGTGATCGCTCGGCTCTTAGCAGCCAGATTTATCAAGGAGGTGCATCACTCAGAATGGCTGGCAAACCCAGTCATGGTGCCAAAGAAGAACAAGTCCTGGCGGATCTGCATTGACTTCAAGCACTTGAACCGAGTGTGTCCCAAGGACCACTTCCCCCTTCCTCGCATTGACCAAATAGTGGACTCCACTGCTAGCTGTCAGAGACTTTGTTTTTTATATGCCTATTTGAGTTATCATCAAATATGAATGAATGAAAAAGATCAATAAAAACGGCCTTCATCACCCTATTTGGGTGTTTCTGTTGTATCATGATTCCATTCGGTCTTAAAAATGCCGATGCAACTTATCAACGTATGATGCAAACCTGTTTGCGTTCACAGATTAACAGGAATGTGGAGGTCTACATCGATGATATCATCATCAAGTCAGTCAAGGGATCCGATCTGTTGGCTGACTTGCAGAGACGTTCAAGAACCTTCGAACTTACGGTATTAGGTTTAATAAAAAACACGTCTTTGGTGTTCTTGCGGGGAAGTTACTTGGTTTCCTTGTTTCCGAATGAGGGATCAAGGCTAACCTAGAAAAGAGCGATGCAATAATCAGGATGAAAAAGCCCAAGGAACTTCATGATGTCCAGAAACTGACTGGTTGCCTCGCGGCTCTTAGTCGGTTAATTTTCAAACTCGGTGAGAGGGCCTTGCCCCTTTACCGACTGATGAAGAAGTCAAAAGATTTTGAATGGACACATGAAGCCCAGTTAGCCTTTGAGGACCTACAGAAGTTGTTGTCTACAAAGCTGGTGTTAGCTGCATCGATAGAACGAGAGCCATTGCTTCTGTACATTTCAACAACCAGCCATGTAGTCAGCATCGTCCTTACTATCGAGCAAGAGGAAGAGGGCAAGGCTCAGAAAGTTCATAGGCCTATATATTATGTATCTAAAGTCTTGACTCCATCAAACAGCGGTATCCGCACTACCAGAAGCTCGTCTACCGCATTTTTTGGCTATGAAGAAGCTGGTCCATTACTTCCAAGATCACTCGGTTACTGTTGTTAGTGAAAACCCTCTGTCAGAAATCATAAACAATCAGGATGCAATAGGCCGAGTGGTCACATGGGCCATTGGGTTATTACCGCATGACATCAAGTTTGAAGCAAAGAAGGCCATCAAGTCACAAGCTCTAGTGGATTTCATTGCCAAATGTATTGAAGTCCAGCACCCACACGCCCAAATTTAGTCGGATCATTGGACCATGTTATTTGATGGATCCAAGATGTTAGTAGGCGCAAGGGCTAGAGTCGTTCCGATATCACCAATGGGAGACAAGCTCAACCATGTGTTGCAAATCCATTTCCCAACTTCCAACAATGAGGTCGAGTATGAAGCATTATTGTATGGCCTTCGTATGGCTATTTCACTCGGTATCCGTCGTTTGCTGGTTTATGGTGACTCATATTTGGTGGTTAATCAGGTGATCAAGGAATGGGACGCGTGTAGTCCTGCGATTACTACATATTGTGCTGCAGTCAGGAACCTAGAGAAAAACTTTGAAGGTCTAAAATTACACTATGTGCCCAGAGAAAAAAATTAATGCACAGACAATCTGGCGAAGATGGGTTCCAATTGGAAAGTTGTTCCGCCAGGCATTTTTTGGGATCACCTCCATGTCCCGACTGTCAAAGAAGATACTTATGTTGATAAAGAGGAAGTGCAGCAACTAGTCGGTGCTCAAGTACCTGATGGTGTGGAGGTGCCTGCAGTAGTTGATTTGGTGCAGGAAGTTTTGCTTGTAAATCCCGACTGGACTTTGCCATTTCTCGCTTATCTCCTCCGGCAAGAGCTTCGAGATGATGAGGTTGAGGCCCAACATATTGTGCATCGGTCCAAGGCTTATGCCGTTATGAATGGCGAGCTTTACAAAGAAAGTGTGACCGGGGTGAATCCCTCCGGAGGAAGGCAAACAAATCTTGGAGTAAATTCACTCGGGCACTTGCGAACACCATGCGTCTTCTGGCGTCTTCGTTGCCAAAGCATACCGAACTGGCTCTTTTGGCTCACTGCTCATGCTGATGCAATTGATATAGTCCTGAAGTGTACTGGGTGCCAGTTTTATGCCAACCAACCTCACAAGACAACTTCAGAGTTGAAAACAATCCCGCTTACTTGGCCCTTTGCTGTCTGGGGTCTCGACATGGTTGAACTGCTCAAAACGGCACCGGGTGATTTCACTCACTTATTGTTCCCAATAGATAGATTGAAGCCAAGCCGATTAAGAAGCTGGACTCCGTGACAGCCGTCTACTTCATGAAGGGCATAATTTATCGATTCGGAGTTCCACACAGCATCATCACCGATAATGGCACTAATTTTGATTCAGATGAGTTCACAACTTTTTGCTGGTCCCAGGGCACTCGGGTTGATTTCACTTCTGTAACACACCCGCAGACAAATGGGCAAGTAGAAAGAGCCAATGGCTTGATTATGAAGGGCTTAGAGCGCCGACTGATGAGTGACTTGAAGGAAGCAGTCGGTACATGGGTTGATGAATTAGCATCTTTGTTGTGGGGCTTGTGAACTACTCCTAATCACTTCACCTAGTATTCTTCATTCTTTATGGTATATGGAGCTGAAGCGGTTATGCCGAGTGATCTTCTTCAATGACTCACTCAGAGTGAGAACATATTCAGAGGAGAAAGCTGAAGCCGCATGTCAGGACGGGCTCGATCTCCTCGAGGAGGAACGTGAACTCGCCCTCGCCCGTTCTGTTGTCTATCAGCAAACCTGTGTCATTATCATTGCCGACAGGTGTGGGGATGTGCTTTCAATGAAGGTGATCGGGTTCTCCAACTGAATCACAAAACAAAACGCAAGCACAAGCTATCCCCTCCATGCGATGGGCCCTTTATTGTCACCAAGGTGCTTAAGAATGGTGCATACAGACTGTATAATCTCACCAAGAAGATCGAAGAACCAAGGGCATGGAATGCTGACCTCTTACGCCGGTTTTTTACTAATTTTTTTAAGACTTATGGCTTATCACAAACTCTATGTTCCGAGTCCGTTTCGATGAATAAAGTTAACAGTTCCGTATTTGTGGCATTTTAATTTTAGCCGACTGTTTATCCTTAGCATCTCTGTGACGGCTCCAACACTTTTAGGGTTACGCCACACCCGGGGGCTCGGATGTTGTGCCACACTCGGGTGCTACGCCGTCAGTCGGCTCCGCCACACTCAGGGGCTACACCTCGCTCGGGGGCAGCTTTACCCTAAGAATGCTGCAGCTCAGTCAGTTAACTTTCCCTAGCGAAAAGTTTGAGTAAGTTAATTGGATTAACAAGGCCTACTCTTCGTCTCCAACATACCCGCAGCCCGACTGTCTTGTTGGCAAGAGCAAATGCTAAGGAAATCCGATTGATCAAAGAACCGATTGCGAACGAATCAAAGAAGGACAAGCCAAAATAGCCAAGCAAATTCATTTGGATTTAGGTATTTAAGCAAAACAACAAAGTAGCAACTCCGATAAGTCAGACTTAAGTTTATTACATTTTCACTAGGCATACTGAGGCAAATTTAACATAAATGTTTCTCACTCATTATCTTCTTTTGCATCTTCTGGCGAGTCTAGCACCCCAGTGGATTCGATGAAGGTGTCCAGGTCAATGAAGGTGGCAATCTTGCTAGCGGCTTCCAAGAAGGCCAGCAGGTGGTCCATGCTGTCCTTGCCGGGTGGGTTGCCGTCTCCAACCTTTACGGGATGTGTATCCCTGATTTTGGGAAAGTGCGCCTTCATCAGTGCCAGGGAAAATCCGGCCCCACATATGGCAGAGGATTTCTTCCATTGGGTCATCAAATGCTTCTTCTGGCCAGAGAGATGTGTTGATCCTCTGTGTAGCCTGTTTCAACTGGTTAGCTTTGTTGGCTCGATCCGGCAGTCGGATTGCAGCTTCGGCTATATCTGTAGTTCTCCAGGGGCTGTCCACGATGTCAGGTCCATACGATCTAATTTGTTCTCTAACTCTTTGCGCCTCGGCTTTAGTTTCAATACAATACGCTGCACAAAGAAATCAGCCGGATTGAAATCATTTGGATTAAAATCAGCCAGATTGAAATCATTCGGACCAAAATCATTTGGATTGACGCATTAATACATACCATCAAGTTTGTCGCTGGACTGGTTCAAGTGATCAACTGATATTTCTCGGTCGCCTCCATGGGTTTGGAGATTTTTTTTCTATGGCTTGGACATATTGTTCCTTCTTCTCATGAAGTTTTGTTAGGTCAGAGAAATCCGATTGAAGCTGCTGATGATCAGTGCTAAGGCCTTCAACCTTTTTCTTCAAACGACGGGCCTCAATCAGCACATCAGCCAGCTCGACGTCCTTCGCTTCCAGTGCTTTCTTGGCGGATTCCCCAAAGATACAATTCTTCAGTCGATTTTTCAGAAGTCTATTTTCAGCATGGATATCTATTCAAATCAGTTATGGTCGGGATCAGAAGTAAGGACAACTGTAGAAAATCTGACTGATGAGATATACCGCCCATTGAAATCTTCTCCTTGTTCCCGCCGCTTAGCCCTTTGTCGCTCCTGCTCAAGTTCAAGGCGCAGTTGATCCCGTTCTTGCTGCAAGCTGTTGTATTTAGTGCCAAGTTCACAAGTATCATGTTCAAATAGAAGACAAAAGTTAGAATCAGAATAATGTTCATTTGAGACTCCAACCGATTACAAGCAATCACTCGGAGCCTCGGGGGCTACACCCATTGGGTGCACTGATCGTGCCCCCAGTGAAGAAAAGTCCTAAGACAAAAAACCCAAGTTTAATTCAATCAGTTCTCTGGAACCCACATGATTGCCATGGTCCTGGCGCTCAGAGAGCCAAGTCCATAAAGTTCAAGATTTTCTACTCTCGTTCAGTCGGTTCTCAGGAAACCGACTGATGGCCACGGGCTTGGAGCTAAGAGAGCCAAGTCCATGAAGTTCAAAAAATTCCCTACTCTAGAGACTCCGATCAACTGCCAGCAGTTAATCGGAGCCTCGGGGGCTACACCCAGTGGGTGCACTATTCGTGCCCCCACCGGAGGATAATTGCAAACTACTTTAGTCAGTTCTCTAGAATCCGACTGAAGGGCATGGTCCCGGCACCCAGAAAACTAAGTCCATGATGTTCAAAAAACAGTTACTTCTAATTCAGTCGATTCTTTAGAATACGGCTGACTGCCATGGTACTAGTGCTCAAAGAACCAAATCCAGGAAGTTCAGAGATTCTCTATTACTCTAGAGACTTCGATCAACTGCCAGCAGTTAATCATAATCGGAGCCTCGAGGGGCAACACTCAATGGGTGTACTGTTCGTGCCCCCACTGGAAGAAAAATGCAAACTACTTTAGTCAGTTCTCTGGAATCCGACTGATGACCATGGGCTTGGAACTCAGAGAGCCAAGTCCATGAAGTTCAAAGTTTTTTTTACTCTAATTCAGTCGGTTCTCCAGAATCCGACTGATGGCCATGGGCTTGGAACTCAGAGAGCCATGTCCATGAAGTTCAAAGATTTTTTACTCTAGTTCAGTCAATTCTCTGGAATCCGACTGATGGCCATCGGCTTGGAGCTCAGAGAGCCAAGTCCATGATGTCCAAAGATTTTTCTACTGTAGTTCAGTCGGCTCTCAGGAATTTGACTGACGGCCATGGGCTTGGAGCTCGGAGAGCCAAGTCCATGAAGGTCAAAAAATTCCCTACTCTAGAGACTCGGATCAACTGCCAGCAGTTAATCGGGGCCTCGGGGGCTACAGCCAGTGGGTGAACTATTCATGCCCCCAATGGAAGAAAAATGCAAACTACTTCAGTCGGTTCTCTGGAATCCTACTGATTGCCACGGTCCCGGCGCCCAGAAAGCTAATTCCATTAAGTTCAACAGGTTTTCAACTTCCACTCTAGAGACTCCGATCAACCGTCTGTAGTTAATCGGAGCCTCGGGGGCTACACCCTGCAGGTGCACTGTTTGTGCCCCCACTGGAAGACAAAGTTCACTTTTTTGTACTGCCAGTCGGCACCTAAAAGCCGACTGAAGAAAATCCATGACACTTACTCTAGTTCTTACATGGATATTTGCGTAGAGGAGGCCTCGTCCTTGTACAGCTCTCCCGTTGACTCAGCGAACTTCTTTAATCATGGCTCCATGAGCTTAGCTTGCATCATTGCCTCTGTTAGCAGATACGTCCTGCATTCGCATCCCGACGAAGGGGTAGAAGGCTGCTGGTCTTTGAGGAGATTTTCTCTGACCGACTGACATTATTGCTAAGCCTGCCGGGTCAGTGGCTACAGGGGTTTGTTCGTACCGGGCTGGCGTCGATTCTTGTCCAGTCAGGGTGATGACGGGGGAGATGATAGGAGGTTCCTTGTGAACTTCCATGGCGATGGGGGACCATCTGGACTCCACGGGGTGGGTGTCAACCTCATGGGTTTCCTCTCTCGTGCTCAGTTCACTCGGCCCAGTCTGATCAAGTTCTTTAGCCGCAGCGTGGGCTTCCTCCCTTTGGCTCGGTTCAATCGGCTCTCTTTCTCTCGATTCCAGAGGAGGAAGTCACGTGACTCCGAATGAAATTGCATCTGATTCAAATGCCTTCTCCGACTTCTCTATCACACACCCCGTGGAGTGCCTAGCAATGCTCATAGCCGGAGCAACTCAGTGGAGTCAACAAAGGAAAGTTAAAATTTTGTTCAAGATTCTAAAATTAAAGCACTGGGTCAAATTCACTTACTGCTGTGCAACAGGCATGGGTTTCTTCAGGCATCGGTTCTCCGGATCAACACTGACTAGGGGTGAGAGCATCGACTGAGCTTCGTCCCTCGGTTTTCCTTCTTCATGCTGGTCCCGGGATCCTTGCCCAGTGCCGCTCTCAGATACCTCTTTAGGGCCAGTCACTACCAGAATCAGGGTCGTTGCCGACGGCCTAAACTATGCCGACGGCCCCCGTCGGCATACGTCACCCTACGCCGACCACCAGTGCCTCACCGTCGGCGTACTAAAAACCGTCGACGTAAATCAACCTATGCCGACGGCCACCGTCGGCGTACATATGCCGTCGGCGTAGATTCACCTATGCCTACGGTGGCCGTCGGCATAGACACCCCGTCGGCGTATCAGCGGGCCCGGCCACTCGATTGGTAACGCCCGTTTGACGACGTCAAAGATATGCCGACGGCCCTGACGGACACCGTCGGCATAGCTTCGATGGTCCACGTCATCGATCCGCGGCAGGTGCCGGTTCATCGATCCGAGGGAGGTACGGATCCGGGGGCGTAACTACGCCGACGGTTATGCCGTCGGCATACCTTTCGGGCTACGCCGACGGTTGCACAATTTTTTTTTATTTCACCTACGCCGACGGTGTAACCGTCGGCATAGATGCAATTTTGTGTTTTCTGTTTTGAATTGCTTATATCTTTTAGGATATTTGATGTTTTTGAGTGATTCTTTTTGCATTAAATTCAAAATTTTGTCTAGTTTGTGTTTGTGTAATTAGTTATCAAATTTGAATGGTTTAAATTTGATTTTTTTCAAATTTCCTTCAAACCCTAGATTGTGAATAACTTGAGTTTAAATTTTTTTTAATTTAATTTTTTCTGCTCGTAGGCACATGTTAGATGGTGCATGATGAACACACAAAAAGTCTGGAGTTGAAATAAGTTTAAAAAAATGAAATGCTTTTGTAACAGATGAGTTTTCGTCCGAAACCCTGATACTTCGAAAGAGATTGTCCAGTTTGTACACAAAGTGCATCCAGCTTTTGTCGTAACCCTCTCAACTTTTTAGCACATGCTATGTGGGTGAAATGATGATACCATGCCAAGTTTCAACCTTTTCAGAGTTCATTTGTAGTGCTTTACAATTTCGGGGTCATTTAGCTCAAAATAATTAACGGAGGGAATCTTGCGGTGAGCTGTGCCCGGACCTTGATCCGATGTGTACCTATGTGCTGGGCTATAACACCCAGGTGAAAATGTCCATCGGTCAAACCCCGTCCGGCGAAAGTCAAAGGCGTAGACCGCCCGGTCAACTCTCGCAGGGTTAGACGGGACGGGTGTAGTTTGGGGGGTAGCTAAGCCGCCAGGTCTTTCGCTGGGCCCTCCTACACGTCCGGAAGTGCGGTGGCGGGTGCAAGCACCCGTCACGGGGCTCCGTGGTGTGACCCCCTCACCGACGTCGCCGCCGTCGTCGCACGGAGGGGGGGAATGGCCACGTCGGGCAGTAACGGAGGGAATCTTGCGGTGGGCTGTGCCCAGACCTTGATCCGATGTGTACCTATGTGCTGGGCTATAACACCCAGGTGAAAATGTCCATCGGTCAAACCCCGTCCGGCGAAAGTCAAAGGCGTAGACCGCCCGGTCAACTCTCGCAGGGTTAGACGGGACGGGTGTAGTTTGGGGGGGTAGCTATGCCGCCAGGTCTTTCGCTGGGCCCTCCTACACGTCCGGAAGTGCGGTGGCGGGTGCAAGCACCCGGCACGGGGCTCCGTGGTGTGACCCCCCTCACCGACGTCACCGCCGCCGTCGCACGGAGGGGGGGAACGGCCACGTCGGGCAGTAACGGAGGGAATCTTGCGGTGGGTTGTGCCCGAACCTTGATGAATGTTGCCCACCACTTTTTGAAATCGTCGGGTACGTCGGCGGCGGCGGCGGCAGCCATGCGGATGTCGGCCGGCGCGAAAGCGGAAGAATCTTGGCTCTTCTCCCTCTCTCTCCGGAGGCCGGTTGTGATTTGCGAATGGGGAGGGGTGGTGGGTGGGGACTGGCGGACTGCTCATGAAGCTGCTGAGTTTAACTGTTCACCATCCCGCCGTACGCACGCGATGCAATTCCACTCAATTTACCTACTACTCAAAAAAAAAAAAACACAGCTATGCGATAAAGTACATTTAAATTAATGAAATTTCTATCCAATCGCGGGGCCGGCCCTCCTCCTCCACTCATCCCCCTTCCCCCGCCCGACCCGATCCAACGCGCCGCCGGCCGCCGATCCGTGCGCGTCGCCGTCGCCCCGACTCTCCCCCGCCCTCGCCCCACCCTCGCCACGCCGTCGCCCCGCCCCGCCCTTGCCTCGCCAAGCCCCGTCCTCGCCTCGGCCTCCGCCACCCCCGCTCCGCCGCCGTCTGCCCGCGCCACCCCCGCTCCGCCACGCCCGCTCCGCCACGTCCCCGCCCCGGCTGGCCTTGTCCCCGCCCCGGCCAGGCTCGTCCCCGCCGGCCGGCCTCGTCCCCGCCCCGGCCGGCCTCGTCCCCGCCCTGCCGGCCTCGTCCCCGCCCCAGCCAGCCTCGTCCCCGCCAGCCGGCCTCGTCCCCGCCCCGGCCGCGCCACCGCCCGGCCTCCCTGCGCCCCCGCCCCGGCCTCCCCGCGTCCCCGCCCTGCCTCTTCCACGCCTCTGCTGCTGCTCCGGCGGGAGGTGAGCAAAATGCAAATTTGTTTTAATCAATTTGTTCTGTTAGATGAAAATGATGGTATATATGATGAATGTATGATGATATTCATGTTCGGTAATTATATATGTTGTAGTTAGATAGGTTAGTGTTGTTAGATTTTTTGTCTAGATGATTATGATGATGCTGAATATATGATGATGATGAATAGATGTCAACATTGTCAGTTTGTTTTGGCTAGATGATGCTCGAATATATGAATGTATGTTGCCTAGATGATGATGGTGAGATTCTGTATAAATGATTTATGAATGCATTTCATATTCGGGGTGGTGCTATTTGAGATGTTGTTTAAAGCTATATGATATGTGATGGTCTAAATTTTTCGGTCGGTGCAATTTACTGATTTGTGATGTTGCATCTCCGAGGAGTGATTCTCGACGTACGAGCCGTTGGTCCCCGATTGTCCCTCCGCTGATCAACTACTTCCTCTACAGCCGAGGGTGAGCTACAAATCTCCTTCACCTCTTTTTTTCTGTCACTAGATTTCATTATCAAGTCGCGTAACCTAGGCGTCTCCCGTCCGAAATGGTTGCATCGATAAATATGCATTCAATTGCATATTTATCACCGCAACTTTTTCGGATTGTCCAGCATTTTCCATTAGAGATGTAGGTGGATTCAATGCCGTCAACGCGGTAGAAAATAAAAATTTGACGTGATCAATTCAAATCAAATCTTAATTTTGTTGTGTCGCTCCCAATAAAACAGAGAATGGCAGATAATCAGTGGATGTATAGTGGTTTTACCCATGGCCCCCGTGGGAATCGAGTAACATCAGAGTGGATTGCCAAAACCGATGTGTTTCTGAGGGAGACATTCCGTGGTCCAATGAGAATGATCCCACATTGCCCGTGTGCGAGATGTGGCAGACGTCACTCTAAAGGCAAGGACGAAATGACCTGGCACCTTCGCACGCACGGATATATGAAAAACTTTGACATGCCGATAAACTTTGCCGAGCGGGACCGTGGTAGAGAGGAGGTGATGCGTCAACGCATCGGTGGTTATGTGGACGACGGGGTCAGAGACATGTTAGATGATGTCATTGCTACAGAGGCGACGCATGCGACACCTTCAGACAATGAACTAGAGGAGCCGGAGGAGCCGGAGGCAACCGCAAAGTCCTTCTTAGAGATCTTGGCTTCGTCAAAGAAGCCTCTTTATGCGGGTGCCAAACTCTCTCAGCTAGATGCCATCTCGCAACTAATGGCAGTTAAGGCTGAGTACGGCTATAGCCAAGCTTGCATCCAAGCATTTCTGGGAGTATGGGCTAACAGTCTTCCCGATCGTCATGAACTGCCGGAAAGTATGTACGCCACGAAGAAAATCATGAAGACACTCTCTATGGATTATGAGAAAATACATGTCTGTCCGAAGAATTGCCTTTTGTTTAGGCACGAGTATGCGGATGACAAGTATTGTAGGAAGTGTGGTTCCTCTCGGTACCTTGAGGTGGTCGGTAAGGATGGTCAAAAGAGGCAGCTACGCATCCCCGCAAAGGTTCTTCGATATCTTCATTTCATAAAAAGACTGCAGCGCCTTTTCATCACGGAGGAGTCTGCCAAAATGATGAAGTGGCACAAGCAAGGGAAAAGGTACCATCCAAACAAAATCGTACATCCATCGGGAGGTGAAGCATGGAAGTCATTCGATAAAGAATACCCCGACGAAGCAGCCGAGGATGGGAATGTCAGAGTCGCAATAACAGGTGATGGGGTCAATCCATATGGTATGTCGTCCAATTCATACAGCTGCTGGCCCGTGTTTGTTATTCCGCTCAATCTCCCTCCCGGTGTCCTAATGCAACGCGACACCATGTTCTTCTCGCTGATCATTCCAGGGCCCGAATACCCGGGGAAGAATTTGGGAGTGTTAATGCAGCCGCTGGTGGATGATTTGCACCATTCTTGGTACTTCCCAAGGTTGACATACGACCGACATCTGCAGAAAAATTTCTTGATGAAAGTTTGGTTGATGTATTGCATGCATGACTTTCCCGGCTATGCCCTATTCTGCGGATGGTGTACAAGTGGTAAGATGCCATGCCCAGTGTGCATGCAGGCTCTACGTTTTATTTGGCTGCAGAAGGGTCGTAAGTATGTAGCCTTTGACCAGCACCGCCAGTTCCTCCCTCCAGACCATCCAGACAGGGAAGACAAGAAGAACTTCACGAAAGGTCGGGTTGTCCATGAAGTAAATGAGATTCCAACATTTTCGGGGGCAGATGTTCTTGCTCAGCTAAAAGCTCTCAAGCCTGAAGTCAAAGGGAAAGGCAAAGGCAAACGCTTCGAGGGATATGGTGAGACACACAACTGGACTCACATTAGCCCCTTCACGAAGCTTCCCTATTTCAAGGACCTCAAACTTCCTTATAACATCGATGTGATGCACACCGAAAAGAATGTCGCAGAGTCCCTTTTTCGCACGATCCTCAACATTCCGAATAAGACAAAGGATAACGTTCAAGCTAGAGCCGATCAACAAAATTTTTGTGATAGACCACGTCTAAACATGCAACCTCCCACAGGCGGTCGAAGAAACTGGTTCAAGCCAGAGGCTGACTTCGTCCTTAAACCTCCAGAAAAGAAGGAGGTACTTATGTGGCTCAAACATATTGTGAAGTTCACTGATGGTTATGCATCGAATATAAGTAATGGAGTCAATCTTTCAACGGGCAAAGTCAACGGGCTCAAGAGTCATGACTATCATGTATGGATTGAGCGGTTAATGCTGGTGATGGTTCGAGGCTATGTCCCCGAGCGTGTCTGGCGAGTGCTTGTGGAGCTAAGCCATTTCTTTCGCACGCTCTGTGCTAAAGAAGTATGTCCCGAGGTGATTGGACAATTGCATAAGAAGGCACCAGAGTTGATATGCAAGCTAGAGAAGACCTTTCCGCCAGGCTTCTTTACTCCGATGACACATCTCATTTTACACCTCGCGAAAGAGGTATTGTTGGGGGGCCCTGTGCAGAATCGTTGGCACTACGGCCCTGAGAGACAGAACAAGCATCTCCGAAAGAAATGTGGAAACAAAGCTAAGATTGAAGCTTCCATAGCTGAGGCAGTTATCCTTGAGGAGGTGTCAAACCTCAGGACATCGTACTATCCAGACCACGTTCCCAGCCTGCATAATAAGGTGCCTCGATACAATACGAAAGAGCCCAAGTATAAACCCAAGCTCGATCTATTCAGCGGGCAAGGTGGCAGGGCTGGGTGCTCGAAATCTTATAACATGCCAGAACAAGAGTGGGAGGACATCATGTTCTATGTCTTGCACAACATCAAGGAAGTTGAGGAGGAGTGGATGAGGTAATACCACCACACCATTCCATTATGTCATGCACAACATCATGTTCTATGTTCTCTTAGTCTAGGCCTAAACACCGCTTTTCTTCTTTCAGCCAATTCATTTATGAGGAGTGGAAGGTACTGATTGATCCTACTCAGGCGGAGGCACTTACTCTTCTTCGACAAGGAAACCCTGGAAGGCAAAATTTTGTTGCTTGGTTCATGGCTAAAGTAATTTTTCACATTCCCCTATTAAATACCTAGTTGAACATTTTATTAGTTAACCAAACAATTTCAATTAAACTTGTAGGGAAAATATCGGAACATATCTATGGATGACGAATTGAGATGGGTTTCCATGGGTTTTAACCCTTCGGTCATGACATGTGAAAAGTATGATGTGAATGGGTATCGATTCCATACAGAGGAGCACCAGAACAACCGGCCTGATCCCAAAACTATAAATACTGGAGTGTACACCCCAGGTCAAAATGGAGTTCAGTATTACGGAAGGGTAGGAAAAATATACGAGCTTTCCTTCAGTCGTGGCCGCGAAACCCTAAGTCTCCCTGTGTTCAAATGCCGATGGTTCGACCCAGTAAAGGGGCTGAGACATACGCTTTCGTATGGTTTGGTCGAAGTTAAACCATCAACCGTCTATGCTGGAGCCGATCTCTTTATTGCGGCTACCCAAGCCACACAAGTTTATTATCTGCCTTACCCATGCCAGACAGAATACCTAAAGGGTTGGGAAGTTGTGTTCAAGGTGTCGCCACATAGTAAGTTACCGGACCCAAACGATGATGATTATTACAACATTAACCCCATGACATACGAGGGAGTGTTCTTTCAAGAGCAACCCGATGATGATGATGATGATGATGTGGTCAGAAGCGATTATGATGACTCCTTGGGTGATGATGATGTGGATCCAAACGATGACGATGCTCGGAATGATGGTGAGACCATTGTTAATGAAAAAGACATACTTATGCTAGAAAAGTTGTTAAATGAAGACGATGACGATGAGGAAGAGCCTCCACCTCCGTCCGACAATGAAGATGATATGTGTGATAGTGATACTGACAGTGATGATTCGTATGGGTCCTAGCAGATGTACGTTTCATGTCTTTTTACTATGGCTTATTAATATGCTTATTTATCAATGTCTTTTTTATATGGTTTTTTCTTCCTTATTTCTATACTAATTGTTTATTCTCTTCTCAATGCAGGTTTGCTAAGCATGGGCAAGGGCAAGGCCGATGGCACGAGTTTACTAAGCAAACTCAAATCGATTACTAGTCGGAGTGGTCGAGCCCGTAATATTCCGTCTCGACTACTTGAGGATGACTCTTCACAGGGAGGTCAAGGGAGAGGTGCCCCTAGAGGTGGAGGTGGTGCGGGGAGAGCCCCTAGAGGTGGAGGGGGTGCGGGGAGAGCCCCTAGAGGTGGAGGGGGTGGTCGGGGCCAGAAACAACGCTCCCTCACCGACTTAGGGGTGTCTTTTACAAGGCCCTCTTGTAGTTCGGTACCCTCCTCTAGTGACAGACCCTCCTGTAGTGAGGTACCCTCCTCTAGTGAGGTACCCTCTACTGAGGAGGAGGAGGTTCGCGAGGAGGTTGAGGAGGAGGAGGAGGAGGAGGAGGGGTTTGGGGAGGGGGAGGAGGTTGGTGGTGGCAGGGAGGAGGAGGAGGTTGGTGGTGGCAGGGAGGGGGAGGAGGTTGGTGGTGGCAGGGAGGGGGAGGGGGTTGGCAACAACAAGGGGTGGCTGCGTGGTCGAGCAAGACTCCCCCCCGAACCTGATACGGAGGAGCAGAAGTGGATCATTACGCCAAAGGGGAAAGTGTAAGTGCCTCTTAATCATATTTTAATTCTTTTGCTTGTAAACATGCTCATATTTTCTATCTTTTGTAGGGGCTGGGAGGTTCCTCCAAAAGCCCGTGTTCCGAACGGTGTCATCACTATCTTGCTGAAGGAATATTGGCCGGGGTTGTTCGTTCCGGACCCAGTCAAGCACCCGGAGCACCGGGTTTTGGCTATGACCTGGGACCACTACAAATTGGCTACCCATGCGGACTATCCGACACATGCTAAGGCCGTGGAAACAAATTTTTGGGTAAGTTCTCTTCAGAAGCATGGGTCTTGAGTTTCGTCCATAGTTTTCCATCGAATGGTTTGACTCATGGCTTCTTCCATTCTGTTTTCATGAACAACTATAGAAATACTATCGAGCTCTTGAGGAGAACAAGCCCATTGCCGAGAAGCTGTTTCAGAGAGCTGCAAAGAAGCAGGCCCGCCAGATCTAGTACGAGGTGCGCTGGGTGGCCATCTCGCAATATTATTACAACTATCGTGACATGAAGATGCCCAAGGATTTTGCGCGGGAGGAGAAGCTTACCTTGACTAAGGAGCAATACATGTTGGTAAGTATAACAGATTTTTCATTCCGATGTTTGTGTTAAATTTCATTGTTTCGTGTCAACATGCCACTATGCTTTCATTATGTAGGCGTGTCCTGGTTGGTGTTATGGAAAAAAGGAATCATGGGAGGCATTGGTTGATACATGGCTCGGTGATGATGAAAAGTGGGCTGCTAAAAGCATCCAAAACCGGGCTAATCGAGGAAATGACGGAACACATAGTCAGGGAAACCGGAACCATTGGGGCCACAAGAAAGTTCAGGTATATCTATGTACATGAAACATTCTTCTTCTTCTATGTATGACTAACCTCTGTTTGGTGGTGTTTGGTGGTGCAGGAGGAGAAATTGAAGCGGCCGCTCTCAGACATGGAGGCGTGGGAGCTAGCCCATGTGCGGACTAAGCCCAGGGAAGGCAAGGGCAAGTACTACGGCAAGTCCGGCGAGCACCTTGAGAGCTACAAGGAGTTGTATCTGGGGTACAATCCTGACACACCTGACCCCATAAAAGAGGCTACGGACGACAGGGCGGTGGTCGGCATAGGGCCGAAGCTTCATGGTCGACAGCGAGTTCTGGATGCCGTTATCACTCCTTCTGTCTCCTACACACAGCTCCGAGTTACCAACCCGGGCCTGAGCCCGCAGCCGAGGACGACAAGTGCACACTCAATGTCCCTCCTAGCCCAGCAACACTCTGTAAGAATTTTCCCTCTTATCTTCCTTTTTCTCATTTTATTTTCCACACCAAGATGTTCTTATGAGTTTCATCATGTTATATTGAAGGCCTACATGGAGTACCAACGTCAGGAGACCATGGCGTGGAACGCGAGACTTGCAGCAGTCTCGGACCACGCCAGTCGCATGATGAAGGTTAGTTTAGCCCCTTTCATTTGACTTTCACATTTTCATTCTCATTTCTTCTAACCTTCATGTGTGCTTGGTTAACTAACATGCAGCTCGTTTTTGAGTCCATGGCGGCCGGAACGGTTCCTGTAATGGAACCACCACCACCACCTGCTGGAGAACAACCAATTCTGCTTATGTTTGAAGACTTTGTGGCACAACGTTGTCCGACTGCGGTTAGTACATCCCCAAACTATCCAACTACTTATCGTGCATTCAACACTATCATATATCTCTTTAACATCTCTTTTCAAACATGCAGGGAACTGATCGATTCTCCATTGGTGGTGGTGCCAGTTATGGCAACACTCCCGAGTCACGGAGCCCAGTCACTCCAATCCACCGAGGAGGTGGCGGTCACAGTCTTGCCGGTAGCGCTGCTGGTAGTAGTGACGACCTTGGCTTTGGCGGTCTTGGCGGTACCGAACTTGGTGGTGGACCTCCTGACGCTTAAGCCTCTTGGTGGTGGTGGTCATGACTTATCTTTCATGCATTCATATTATGTTGTTCAGACATATGTTGTGTTGTTTCGACGTATGTTTTATTGATTTCACGTATGTTGTGATGGTAATACTTATATTGTGATGGTAATACTTATATTGTGGTGATAATGATGTGGATCTGTGATATATATATGTTGTGTACTGTTTGTGATATATTTGTGCTGTATATTATCGAGAAATAAAAAAAAAACAGCACCTATGCCGACGGTGTAACCGTCGGCGTAGACCCCGACTTCGGTGCACCAGAATCTGCCACGTGGCAGGGTCTACGCCGACGGTTACACCGTCGGCATAGGTCCTGACTTCGGTGCACCAGAATCTGCCACGTGGCAGGTCTACGCCGACGGTTACACCGTCGGCATAGGTCCTGGCCTATCCCGACGGTGTAACCGTCGGCGTAGACCCTGCCACGTGGCAGATTCCGTTTGGTGGTCGAACTCCGCCGTCGCCGTCAACCGCCGTCACGTGAGAAAGGACGCCGACGGCCCATCTACGCCGACAGTCGTACGGCCGGAGGTCTGCATAAGGGACCTACGCCGACGGTTTTCCTACGCCGACGAAAACGTCCGGGTACGCCGACGCTCGCGATCCCGACGAACCTACGCCGACGGGGGCCGTCGGCGTAGCCCTACGCCGACGGTATTCTGGCCTACGCCGACGGGGTCTGGCCGTCGGCGTAGGGGGCGATTCTAGTAGTGAGTTCTTTTCACCTCATAATTCTCCAGAATATGATTCTGGGAAACTGCCCACAAAATCGTCTGTCCAGTTCTTTTCTGTAATTCTAGCCCGTGATTGTTCTATGAGTTGTCTGTTGAAATGTCTGTAACGCCCCTACAAAAAATTTCAGTACATGCCATCAATCACATGTTTTCACCATCCAAAGCAACATACAAATTAACATAAATATATAGTAGCATATAGCTCAAAGGAAATTTCGGTACATGCCATCAATCACATGTATATACAGGGAGAGAGCATGAGGGAGAAGAGAGGCAGGGGCCAAGTAGCTCACCGGCGAATGGAAGGGAGGGCCGACCGGGCGGGCGCCTCCTGCTGCCGGGTGGAGGGAAGAGAGGGCCGGGCAAGCGGTCGGCCGGTCGCGTCCTACTAGTAAGCGCACTAAAGGAGCTTGGGCCGGGCGGGGACGAGGCGAGGAGGGGCGGCCGGGCGGGGAGGATTGGAGGAGGAGGGGCGGCCGGGTCGGGGCGGTGAAGTAGGGGGTTCCCGCTGGCAGATCTGACGCCGGGGCAGGGAGCAGCCTGGCGGCGGCGCACGAACCCTAGAAGGAGGAGGCTGGGGACGAGGGAGTGCGGGGGTGGAGACGAGTTCGATAGGCTTTCGGGCCTTCGCTCGGTCGGGCTGCCCAGTGGCATTCTGATCATAAATAAGGTGTCCAATAGGGGTACTAGCTCAAAACAAAGCGTTTTGTTTTGAGGGACTGGGTAGAATTACGAGAATTGCCAAAACTTGGTGATTCTAGATTGCACTTGCAATTCTGGGATGATTTTGGATAATTCCTGAGACAGAGATGAGTTCTTTTGTCATTTTGATTCTCCGGACAATAATTCTTCAGAATCGAGCCAAAAGAACTGGCCCTTAGCCTGATCGCCACCAGGAGCAGGAACAAGCGAATGCATGCTGCGAAATTCCTGCAAGACAAATCAGTCAGTTACAATTCAGTCGGTTGACATGTTAGTCAGTTAATATCGAAATACTTTAAGTCGAAACGTACCTGCAGGGGAGTTCAACATCACTGAAGGGGCGCACTGGACCTTCCGTGCGGAGATTGTTACACACCATCATCAAGTGACTCATCTTCTCCTCGAATTTGTCATGGGAAAGCTCAAGAGGACTCACACGCATGGGATCGTCAATTCCTCTATATGTGTACATGGGTTTCTCTGGCTTGGAGTGGTTGGATCCGACTACTCACCCAGGCAGCCGCCAGATCATTCCCGAGTAGCCCTCTATGTTGGAGTTCGCCGAATGTCTTCATAAAAAAAAAAACAATTTAGCCTCCTCCGTCACTACTTTAGTGAGTCTCGGATTCCACTAGGCCAGTCGGATGAGGCTCTCAGAAGTATATGGGGGCAGTCCTATTTCTCCATCTGGCATGGCTATGTCCTGACAGTAAAATCAATTTTGCTGCCACATTTTTACGGTATCAGGCCACTTCATATCGAAGTAACCCACGGTTTTCCTCATCTGCAACCCTTACCCTCCCTAAGACTGAGTGATGCTGCTGGCTGGATCAGTCGGGTTACCCTTCTTCACCATCTGGGGCTTGGAGTTGAAAATGAACCTCCAAAGCGCCCAATGCGGCTCAGTACCCAGGAAGTTTCACAGCATGATATGAAACAAGATAAATGGGCAATGGCATTTGGGGGAAGGTGGTGAAGTTGAGCACCATAGAAATGGAGGAAAGCCTTGAAAAATGGATGGGGAGGAAGAGAAAAGCCACGATCTAGATGGGTGGTAAGAAGTACCCGTTCGCCAGTGCATGGATTTAGCTCCATCTCGCCGGCATCAGGGATCATCCTTGCTCCGCAAAGAGCACCTCGGCGGCATACTTGGCGAGCATCTCCCGCGTCACCGTCGACGCCACCCAATTGCCGGCCCTCCAGCCCAGCGGAAGCGCAGTCGAGGAAGATGAGGCGGCCGCTTTCTGCAGCTCAAATTTGCGGGTCTGACCACTGGTCATGGTGGGGATGGATCAGGCGCTAGACATGGTGGTGTGTGCGGGCGAGTGCGAGGATCGAAGTTCGGAGTGGCTGCGGCGATAAAAAGACGAGGGTTGGGAAAAGAATGACTCTTTCTCTCTCTCCGCTCCTCCTTATATGGTGTGGGAGCGGCAACCGTCGCCTAATCCGAGCCACACGTCTAGAGATCCAACCAACTACGTGTCGACGGTGGAGGCAAAAATTTCTGGCAGTGGAGCGGTCTGTGCATGATAACCTAGGCAACATCAACACCTCTCTTCCAAGCATGGAGCGGTTCACACCAGTCAAAGGTAGTCATGCACGAGGAATTCACCTGCAGCGGCGTCCCATCAAGGGTCCACTAACTTCGCTATCGAATCTTTTCGGAGATAAGCAAAAGATACGCTGTGATCCGTTCATGGCAGACATCAGTCGGTTTGGTTCCAGTCGGATTGAACTTAAAATCACAGTGGGCACCAATAGGAAATTCCGAGTCAAATGGGCACATTATGTTGCGGCCCAAGGCAACATCGGCAATGGGGATGGCTTATTAGTCACAGTGGGCACCAGTAATGGATATGAATTAGTACACATTACGATACAATGTAACGTAGCTAGCTCGTGGATCCCGGGGGTACGACACACTCTGTATAAGCCTGCCTCTAGCGCCCGGCTACAGGTTCACAATCCTTGTAATCAGACACTCATACGCAAGAGCAACTCTCTAGAGAGACAGGACTAGGGTTTTTACCTCCACCGACGAGGGGCCCGAACCTCTATACATTCTTGTGTCCCCTATTGAGTCTCGATAGATCAAGCTCCATTCATACTCCTCTCTTACTATTAGATTTAGCACCACGACACCAAGTTTTAATAAAGTTTTACAGATACGAGGAACACATCTACATGGATATGTGGAAAGCAACACAGATTTTATTTGAACCCGCTAAATATAAATTTCGCAATTTTGCCAAAATGCCGCTCTCAGTGGAAATTTATACGATACATTACTATCTACAACCATGTGCTCCCACACCAATGATTGAAAACAGTACACACGTACAATTGAACATTATGCAAATTCGGTAGCAATAATTTAGGAGATTTGGATATTTGATTTTTTTTAAGGTGATTGATTCTATTTAAATATATGAATATGTTTTAGCATTGGACCTAAATTATAGACGGTTGTGGTGGCTGTACAGGCAGTTCTCTTATTTTCGTCTCCAGTCTTAGCCCTACTGATTACTTTCTTCTTCTTCTTCATTAATGAAAAATACCGTAAGCGGCGTTTTTGTAAAAAAAAAACAAACCATGCTCTCCAGTCAAACATACATAGCGGTCCGTCAGATCATGTGTGCTAAGCATTCAGAAAATCTATTGAACTAACCTTCCGCATGGACTTGTGCAAAAGAGACAAACTACCCGCAGGCTTGATATATAATTCTTGTTCACATGTCATTCAGTTCAAACAATTGTACCAATTGAAGTTAATTTTTTTTCTTGTTCATGACATGTGGAGGAAATAGATCGTCGATTGCCCCTTTGATAAATTTTGCACGCTTGATGAGTTCATAGGAAAGAATGCCGATCCATTCATAACGATCTATGGATTTTCAGGTTGAGAAATTGTCTTGGACTACAAGATATCTTTTTTCTTACTAGTATCTCTCTTTACAAGCATGCAGTTCATCAGAGAAGGGAAACACTGATCAATGTCATCATTTCCCGAAGAAGATTCGATAATTATTTTCTTCCCGCAGAGGTTAATATATGTCGGTGGTTCTTTTCGAAAGAAAAATGATGACAAATCATCCCAAGTTGATGCAAATTGTTGTACTAAACTGCATGTGTTATATTTAGCGTCAGGAAAGCATTTAGAAGTTTCAATTTTTCTAATGCAACATCTCCACTATACAAAGCTTAACAATTACGAATCAGCCAGCAATGCATGCATCGATTTGAACTCGTTTTTAATTAATGGTAGCAAGTAACTGATAAGTGACCGACCAGACTGAGGAGGATGTTAATGTTTGTGTCTGCAGAGCTCGGTGGGCATGTTTGAGCTACCTCTCGTGGATCTGCGGCGGCGGGTGCTCCACCATCCAGCTCAAGGGGCCGAGCTGCTGCTGCTGCTCCTGTGGATGCCGCCGGTGCTGCGTGGGGAGCCCGTGCCCAAGATGCTCGTGTGGCTGCATGTGCTCCTGCCCCAGTTGCTCCTCCTCTTGCGCATGCCGTGCCAGCTGCAGCGTCGCGTGCTGCGGTGGTGTCCCTCGGTGCCGCTGCCTGTGTTCATGAGGCGTCAGATTGATTTTTTATTCTTGTTGTGTGCGTTGCCTGTACTCAGGCTCAGCTGGTGTTTTTGATCATGTATATTTGCCGTGTTTCTGGCTAAGTTGGCACTGTGGATTTGTCTGGTTTTACTTGCACCAAGATTGATCACTTGTGCTTTCGTCCTTGCTAAGTTGCTAGTCCCCTACAAGGCTGTAAGCCGAGTCCGCTGAGAGCCCTTGCTGGGATAGGGCTGGACACGAGCTGAGCCGAGCCAAGCCGAGCCGGTCCGAGCCAGCCCGAGCTGTATAACAGGGCGTCACGCATCTCCGTGGAGGAATAACAAAGCAATTTATTTCCCACAAAAAAGAAGAAGCAATATCCTGGAATGAAGAAGAAGGAATTAGGCATTGCCAATCTTCAATCTATAATTTTACTAATCACGGACTGCCTACGAAATCCTAGTTAATCGATGAAAAGTCCAGAAATGCCGGCCGTCTATCTGGTCGGTTAAATGCCAATCTTGAAATCAACCACCACGGAGCTGATAGTGGCATCGGACTGCCTGAACCTGATCTCCAAAATCACGCCCCATCAGATGATCGTTCTCCTGTTGGCGCAATTGTGCGAGATGTCAAGAGGATAGCTTCTTCGTTTTTTTCCATCAGTTTTACTCATGTTAGAAGATCTTGTAACACTACCGGAATAGGACACATTCCCGACGGCCAGAAATATGCCGACGGCCCTGTCGGCATATATGCAGGTATCCCGACGGCCTAGGGGAAACCATCGGCGTAGAAAGGCCGTCGGCATATCTCCATATATGCCTACGGCGCCCGTCGGGATAGACAAGCCGTCGGCATAGCACGAAATATGCCTACCGCCCCCGTCGGCATATCTCGGCCGTCGGCATACAGGTGGGCCCGGCCGCCCGGCGATAGACGGCGGGTTGACGCCGTCAACTCTATGCTGACAGCCCTCCCGGCGGCCGTCGGCATATCTATTATTGCGTTTTTAAAATTATTTGGTGCCACGTGGCGAGGCTATGCCGACGGGATCACCGTAGGCATAGATATCAATATATGCCGACGGCTAGCTGGTAAGTTTTTTACTTTTTAATCATTTTCATTTTTTTGAAATTAAAATTTGATTAACTTAAATATGACTTATCTAAACATAAACATACATAAATTATATATCAATTTGGGGTAGAATTTTCCATAGATTATGAATATGTAGTTTGTATTTGTTTTATAGTATGTTAGTAATGTGACCTCATGTACTTTTGCATATAGGTCCCTATACTTTATTAAAATCACAAACAATTGATAATTGCATCTATTTTGACAAGTTTTATATGTTTTTTATAAGAATCTTGAAAGGATTCTGTTGCCATAATATGTTCTCTAATTTGAACAAATTTAAATCATCTTTGCTTCAGATTTACACAAAACACCCTCTTGTTTTGATTTTTTCGTATTTTTTGTCATTCTTTGCCAAACGAGACAAATTTTATATCACAATGCCGCCAGATCTTGCGTTGGGCCATCTTACATGTATGGAAGTGTGGTGGCAGGTGCAAGCACCCGTCACGCGGCTCCGGAGTCTGACCCCCCTCACGGACGTCGCTGCCGCCATCACCTGGAGGGGGGAAACGGCCACGTCGGGTCGACACGGAGGGAATCTTGCGGTGGGTTGGGCCCGGACCTTGCTCCGAAGTGTCCCTATGGGCTAACCTATCACAACCAGTCGAAAAGGTCCATTGGTCAAAGCCGTCCGGCAAAAGTCAAAGGGGTAGATCCGCCGGTCAACTAGGCCAGGGTTAGGCGGGACGGGGGACTTGGGGGGTAGCAATGCCGCCAGATCTTGCGCTGGGCCCTCTTACACATATGGAAGTGTGGTGGCAGGTGCAAGCACCCGGCACGCGGAGTGTGACCCCCCTCACGGACGTCGCTGCCGCCGTCACCTGGAGGGGGAAAACGGCCACGTCGGGTCGACACGGTGGGAATCTTGCGGTGGGTTGGGCCCGGACCTTGCTCCGAAGTGTCCCTATGGGCTGACCTATCACAACCAGTTGAAAAGGTCCATCGGTCAAAGCCCGTCCGGCGAAAGTCAAAGGGGTAGATCCGCGGGTCAACTGGGCCAGGGTTAGGCGGGACGGAGGACTTGGGGGGTAGCAATGCCGCCAGATCTTGCGCTGGGCCCTCTTACACAACTGGAAGTGTGGTGGCAGGTGTAAGCACCCGGCACGCGGCACCGGAATGTGACCCCCCTCACGGACGTCGCTGCCGCCGTCACCTGGAGGGGTAAAACGGCCACGTCGGGTCGACACGGAGGGAATCTTGCGGTGGGTTGGGCCCGGACCTTGCTCCGAAGTGTCCCTATGGGCAGACCTATCACAACCAGTTGAAAAGGTCCATCGGTCAAAGCCCGTCCGGCGAAAGTCAAAGGGGTAGATCCGCGGGTCAACTGGGCCAGGCTTAGGCGGGACGGGGGACTTGGGGGGGTAGCAATGCCGCCAGATCTTGCGCTGGGCCCTCTTACATGTCTGGAAGTGTGGTGGCAGGTGCAAGCACCCGGCACGCGGCACCGGATGTGACCCCCCTCACGGACGTCGCTGCCGCCGTCAGCTGGAGGGGGAAAACGGCCACGTCGGGTCGACACGGAGGGAATCTTGCGGTGGGTTGGGCCCGGACCTTGCTCCAAAGTGTCCCTATGGGTAGACCTATCACAACCAGTTGAAAAGGTCCATCGGTCAAAGCCCATCCGCCGAAAGTCAAAGGGGTAGATCTGCGCGTCAACTGGGCCAGGGTTAGGCGTGACAGGGGACTTGGGGGTAGCAATGCTGCCAGATCTTACGTTGGGCCCTCTTACACATATGGAAGTGTGGTGGCAGGTGCAAGCACCCGTCACGCGGCTCCGGAGTGTGACCCCCATCACGGACGTCGCTGCCGCCGTCACTTGGAGGGGGGAAACGGCCACGTCGGGTCGACACGGAGGGAATCTTGCGATGGGTTGGGCCCGGACCTTGCTCCGATGTGTCCCTATGGGCTGACCTATCACAACCAGTTGAAAAGGTCCATCGGTAAAAGCCAGTCCGGCGAAAGTCAAAGGGCTAGATACACATGTCAACTAGGCCAGGGTTAGGCGGGACGGGGGACTTGGGGGGGTAGCAATGCCGCCAGATCTTGCGCTGGGCCCCCTTACATGTATGGAAGTGTGGTGGCAGGTGCAAGCACCCGTCACGTGGCTCCAGAGTCTGACCCCCCTCACGGACGTCGCTGCCGCCGTCACCAGGAGGGGGGAAACGGCTACGTCCGGTCGACACGGAGGGAATCTTGTGGTGGGTTGGGCCCGGACCTTGCTCCGAAGTGTCCCTATGGGCTGACCTATCACAACCAGTTGAAAAGTTCCATCGGTCAAAGCCCGTCCGGCGAAAGTCAAAGGGGTAGATCCGCGGGTCTACTGGGCCTGGGTTAGGCGGGACGGGGGACTTGGGGGGTAGCAATGCCGCCAGATCTTGCGCTGGGCCCTCTTACACGTATGGAAGTGTGGTGGCAGGTGCAAGCACCCGGCACACGGAGTGTGACCCCCCTCACGGACGTCGCTGCCGCCGTCACCTGGAGGGGGGAAACGGCCACGTCGGGTCGACACGAAGGGAATCTTGCGGTGGGTTGGGCCCGGACCTTGCTCCGAAGTGTCCCTATGAGCTGACCTATCACAACCAATTGAAAAGGTCCATCGTTCAAAGCTCGTCCGACAAAAGTCAAAGGGGTAGATCCGCGGGTCAACTGGGCCAGGGTTAGGCGGGACGGGGGACTTGGGGGGGTAGCAATGTCGCCAGATCTTGCGCTGGCCCTCTTACACGTCTGGAAGTGTGGTGGCAGGTGCAAACACCCGGCACGCGGCTCCGGAGTGTGACCCCTCTCAGGGACAGGTTTAGGCCGCTCGGTGGTCTTCGGAGGGTAGATCTACTAGTCAATCTAGACAGGGTTAGGCCGTTCAGTGGTCTTCGGAGGGTACGAAGGCTAGTGTATATTTATCAAATTGCTAGGAGATATTTAAAAAAAAAATTAAGATTGATTAATAGCTTGGAGATTGTCAAAAAAAAAGGGCACTGCCGCCGGCACTTGGTGGGTTGGGACCACGAAGACCGCACCGGCTTGCGAGAGGTAGCAATGCATGTTAAATAAAGGTGCATGTTGGGAGATGTTCTTTTAGAAATGAAGGTGCATGGTAAATAAAAAAAAGCAAATTTAAAAACTAAAAAAAATGAAAAATATCTATGTCGTCGGCATATCTTGACATGTGGCGTCTTATCCATGCCGACGGCAAAGCCGTCGGCATCGATCCTCCTTATCCCCTCGCGGTGCCCTCCGAACCGCTCATTCCTCTCTCGCCCGCGACCCCACCCCGACCCCGCGCCGCCGCCACCCTCTCCGCCACCTCGTCGCACCGCCGCCACCCCGGATCCGCGCCGCCCCGACCCCGCACCGCCCCGCCCCGACCCCGCCCCGACCCCGTGCCGCGCCGCCCCGACCCCGCCCCGTCCCCGTCCCACCCCGAGCTCGCCGCCTCCATCCCTCCGCCGCCTCCGCGGGCGAAGGCGCCGCCGCGAGTCAAGGTGTCGCCGCGGGTCAAGGCGTCGCCCTGCCCCGGCCACCGTAAGCCCCGCGCCTCCTCGTCCTGTCACGGGCCTTGCCTCGGCCCGAGCCTCCTCTGTCGCCGCCTCGGGCCGCGCCGTCACCAGCCTCGCCTAGTCCGCCCCGCATTTTGCCATCCCCTGCCTCGTCCCGCCACCCACAATGAGCTCCTCTCCCTCTCATCGCATCTCACTTTTAGGTTTAGATGGATCGATGAATGTATGTATGTTAAATCGATGTTTTTTAGATGGATGGATGAATCATGGATGTTGGATGAATTGATATGTTGGCTATATTTTTTTTTATATTTTGTTTGATGGATTGATATGTTGGACGGATTGATATGTTGGAGGGATTGATATGTTGGATGTTGGATGGATCATGGATGGATGGATGGATTGATATGATGCAATTTTTTTAAACTTTTAGAAGTTTGGTTGTAGTGGAGGTTTGGACGAAAATCCTTGCTTTGTTAATACATTGGTGCTTGTGTATTATGTTACAAGTAAATCCAAATCAGTGTATTATGTTGTTTTGATAATACATCGGTGCTTGTGTATTCGATTAGCTAGGCAGAATAGAGACATTTTTGCAATGTACAGATGTTGGTGTGTTCGATGATGTAGGTCTGAGGTTTTCTTTCGTTTAGCCAGTTGCGGTTATGGCCACCTTCATTGTCGCTTGCTTGCGCCGTTTAAATTTGCTACTCAAAATTGATTGCAAAAAAATGATATATTTGTCGGTTGATTTGTCTGATCAATAGGGTAATCTCCCTGGAGTGATCGTCGTCGGAGCTGTTTGTCCCCGATCATCCCTCTGTTGTTCGACTACTTCACAGCCGAGGGTGAGCTACTAGTCCATCTCCTTCTCCGGGTTTTTTCATGTCACTAGATTACATATTCACGTCAAGTCGCGTAACCTAGGCATCTCCCATTCGGAAGGGTTGCATATTTATCACCACAACTCTTTCAGATTGTCCAGCGTTTTCCACGGACAGCCCGAGGATGTGTAGATTGGGTATTTTTTCCATGCTCTACCCCGTTCCGAGACAGGATTTCGGCGGCGCCTCCCCGTTGTTCTCCGGATGCACATTCTCTCGGCTTTTTGCCGAGACGTGTATCTGGAGAACAGCGGGGAGGTGCTACCGAAATCTTGTCTCGGAACGGGGTAGAGCATGGAGAACGTACACAATCTACACATCCTCGGGTGGGATTAGGACCCTCTTTACCTATTAGAGATGTAGGTGGATTCAATGCCGTCAACACGGTAGAAAATAAAATTTTGATGTGATTAATTTAAATGAATCCTTAATTTTGTTGTGTGGCTCCCAATAAAGCAGAGGATGGCAGATAATCAGTGGATGTACAGTGGTTTTATCCGTCGGAATCGAGTAACAACAGAGTGGGTTGCGAAAACCGATGTGTTTTTGAAGGAGATATTCCGTCGTCCACTGAGAATTTTCCCACAATGCCCCTCTACGAAATGTGGCAGATGTCTCCGTAGAGATAAGGAGCAAATGACTGAGCACCTTTGCATGCACGGATATATGCCAAACTTTAACATGCCGATAAACTTTGCCGGGCAGGACCGTGGTAGAGAGGAGGTGATGCGACAACGCATCGGTGGTTATGCGGATGACGGGGTCAGAGACATGCTAGATGATGTCATTGCTGCAGAGACGCACATGCGACACCTTTAGAGAATGAACCGGAGGAGCCAGAGGCAACCGCAAAGGCCTTCTTGGAGATCTTGGCCTCGTCAAAAAAACCTCTTTATGCGGGTGCCAAACTCTCTCAGCTGGATGCCATCTCGCAACTGATGGCAGTCAAGGCTGAGTACGGCTGTAGCCAGAAATGCTTCGAAGCATTTCTGGGAGTATGGACTAACAGCCTCCCTGAGGGTCATGAACTGCCGACAAGCATGTACGCCACGAAGAAACTCATGAAGGCACTCTCTATGAATTATGAGAAAATACATGTTTGTCCGAAGAATTGCCTTTTGTTTAGGCACGAGTATGCGGATGACAAGTACTGTAGGGAGTGCGGTTCCTCTCGGTACCTTGAGGTGGTCGGTGAGGATGGTGAGAAGAGGCAGCTAGGCATCCCCGCTAAGGTTCTTCGGTATCTCCATTTCATAGAAAGTCTGCAGCGCCTTTTCATCACGGAGGAGTCTGCCAAAATGATGAAGTGGCACAAGGAAGGTAGAAGGTACCATCCAAATAAAATCGTACATCCATCGGAAGGCGAAGCATGGAAGTCGTTCGATGAAGAATACCCCGAGGAAGCAGTCGAGGCTGGGAATGTCAGAATTGCCATATCAGGTGATGGGTTCAATCCATATGGTATGTCGTCCAATCCATACAGCTGCTGGCCCGTGTTTGTTATTCCGCTCAATCTCCCTCCCGGTGCCCTAATGCAACGCAAGACCATGTTCTTGTCGCTCATCATTCCGGGGCCTGAATACCCGGGGAAGAATTTGGGTGTGTTTATGCAGCCGCTGGTGGATGATTTGCACCATTCTTGGTACTTCCCGAGGTTGACATATGACCGAGATCTGCAGAGAAATTTCTTGATGAAAGTTTGGTTGCAGTATTGCATGCATGACTTTCCCGGCTATGCCCTATTCTGCAGATGGTGTACAAGTGGGAAGATGCCATGCCCAGTGTGCATGCAGGCTCTACGTTTCATTTGGCTGAAGAAGGGTGGCAAGTATGTAGCCTTTGACCTGCATCGATAGTTCCTCCCTCCAGACCATTCAGACAGGGAAGACAAGAAGAACTTCACGAAAGGCCGGGTTGTCCATGAAGTAAATGAGATTCCAACGTTTTCAGGGGCAGATGTTCTTGCTCAGCTAAAAGCTCTCAAGCCTAAAGGCGAAGGCAAAGGCAAAGGCAAAGCCAAAGCCAAAGCCAAAGGAGAAGGCGAAGGCCAAGGCCAAGGCAAAGGCAAAGGCAAAGTCAAAGTCAAAGGCTTCGAGGGATATGGTGAGACGCACAACTAGACTCACATTACCCCCTTCACGAAGCTTCCCTATTTCAAGGACCTCAAACTTCCTTACAACATTGATGTGATGCACACCGAAAAGAATGTCGCAGAGTCCCTTTTCTGCATGATCCTCAACATTCCTGATAAGACGAAGGATAATGTTAATGCTAGAGCCGATCAACAGAAAATTTGTGATAGACCACGTCTAAACATGCGGCCTCCCACGGGCGGTCGAAGAAACTGGTTCAAGCCAGATGCAGACTTCGTCCTTAAAAAGCCAGAAAATATGGAGGTATTGAAGTGGCTCAACACATCATGAAGTTCACTGATGGTTATGCATCGAATATAAGTAAGGGAGTCAATCTTTCAACGGGCAAAGTGACCGGGCTCAAGAGTCATGACTATCATGTATGGATTGGCGGATAATGTCGGTGATGGTTCGAGGCTATGTCCCCGAGCGTGTTTGGCGAGTGCTTGCGGAGCTAAGCCATTTCTTCCGCATGCTCTGTGCTAAAGAAGTATGTCCCGAGGTGATTAGACAATTGCATAAGAAGGCACCGGAGTTGATATGCAAGCTAGAGAAGATCTTTCCGCCAGGCTACTTTACTCCGATGACACATCTCATTTTGCACCTCGCGAAAGAGGTATTGTTGGGGGGCCCTGTGCAGAATCGTTGGCAGTACGGCCCTGAGAGACAGAACAAGCATCTCCGACACAAATGTGGAAACAAAGCTAAGATTGAAGCTTCCATAGCTAAGGCAGTTATCCTAGAGGAGGTGTCAGACCTAAGGACATCGTACTATCCAGACCACGTTCCCACTCTGCATAATAAGGTGCCTCGATACAATATAGAAGAGCCCAAGTATAAACCCAAGCTCCATCTATTCAGCGGGCAAGGTGGCAGGGCTGGGGGCTCGAAATCTTATAACATGCCAGAACAAGAGTGGGAGGACATCATGTTCTATGTCTTGCACAACATCAAGGAAGTTGAGGATGAGTGGATGAGGTAATACCACTACACCATTCCTTTATGTCTTGCACAACATCATGTTCTATGTTCACTTAGTCTCGGTCAAACACCGCTTTTCTTCTTTTAGTCAATTCGTTGATGAGGAGTGGACGGGAATGATTCCTCCTACTGAGGCGGAGGCACTTACTCTTCTCCGGCATGGAAACCCTGGAAGGAAAAATTTTGTTGCTTGGTTCATGGCGAAAGTAATTTTTCACATTCCCTATTAAATACCCAATTCAACATTTATTATTTAACCGAACTAATGCACCCAACAATTTCAATTAAACTTGTAGGGAAAAGATAGGAACATATCTATGGATGACGAATTGAGATGGGTTTCCATGGGTTTTAACCCTCGGGTCATGACATGTGAAAAGTATGATGTGAATGGGTATCGCTTCCATACAGAGGAGCACCAGAACAGCTGGCCTGATCCCAAAACTATAAATACTGGAGTGTACACCCCAGGTCAAAATGCAGTTGACTACTACGGAAGGGTAGGAAAAATATACGAGCTTACATTCAGCCGTGGGCGCGAAACCCTAAATCTCCCTGTGTTCAAATGCCGATGGTTCGACCCAGTAGAGGGGCTGAGACATACGCCTTCCGTTGGTTTCGTCGAAGTTAAACCATCAACCGTCTATGCCGGAGCCGATCTCTTTATTGCGGCTACCCAAGCCACACAAGTTTATTACCTGCCTTACCCATGCCAGAAAGAGTACCTAAAGGGTTGGGAAGTTGTGTTCAAGGTGTCGCCACATGGTAAGCTACCGGACCCGGACGATGACGATTACTACAACATTAACCTCATGACATACGAGGGAGTGTTCTATCAAGAGAAACCTGATGATGATGTGGTCAGAAACGATGATGCTGACGCCTTGGGTGATGATGATGTGGATCCAAATGATGACGATGCACGGAATGATGGTGAGACCATTGTTAATGAAAAAGACATACTTATGCTAGAAAAGTTGAATGAAGACGCTGACGACTAGGAAGAGCCTCCACCTCCGTCAGACAACGAAGATGATATGTGTGATAGTGATGATGAGACCGGTCGAGGAATTGGTTACAACAGTGATGATTCGTATGGGTTCTAGCAGATGTACGTTTCATGTCTTTTTTTTCTATGGTTTTTTTATGCTTATTTATTAATGTGCTTTTTTATTCCTTGTTATTATGTTTTTTCTTCATTATTAATATACTAATTGTTTATTCTCTTTTCAATGCAGGTTTGCTAAGCATGGGCATGCAAGGGGAAGGCCGATGGCACGGGTTTCCTAACCAAACTCACCACGATGGCTAGTCGGAGTGGTCGACCCCGTACTATTCCCCCCCGACTACTTGAGGATGACTCCTCACAGGGAGGTCGAGGGAGAGGTGTCCCTAGAGGAGGAGGGGGTGGGGGGAGAGCCCCTAGAGGTGCACGGGGTCGTGGCCCGAAACATCGCTCCCTCACCGACTTTGGGGTGTCGTCTTCAAGGCCCTCCTCTAGTGAGGATGTTGAGGAGGAGGAGGAGGAGGAGGTTCGCGAGGAGATTGAGGAGGAGGTTGGGGAGGGGGAGGAGGAGGAGGAGGAGGAGGAGGAGGCAGGCGAGGAGGATGGTGGTGGCGGGGAGGGGGTTGGCAACAAGAAGGGGTGGCTGCGTGGTACTGCAAAACTCCCCCGCCTTCCTGCTACCGAGGACCAGAAGTGGCTCATTGAGCCAACGGGGAAAGAGTAAGTGCCCCTTAATCATATTTTCATTCTTTTGCTTGTACACATGCTCATATTTTCATTCTTTTTATTGTAAACATGCTCATATTTTCTATCTTTTGCAGCAACTGGATAGTTCCTCGAGGGGCCCGTCTTCCAAACGGCATCATCACTGTCTTGCTGAAGGAACATTGGCCGGGGCTGTTCGCTCCGGAGCCAGTCAGGCACCCGGAGCGCCTGGTTTTGGCCACGAACTGGGACCACTACAAAGCGGCCCCCCACCCGGACCATGATACACATGCTGAGGCCGTGATAACAAATTTTTGGGTAAGTTCTCTTTAGAAGCACGAGTCTTGAGTTTTGTTCGTAGTTTATCATCGAATGGTTTAACTCATGGCTTCTTCCATTCTGGTTTTATGAATGACTGTAGAAATACTATCGAGTTCTTGAGGAGCACAAGTCCTCTGCCGACGAGCTCTTGGTGCAGGCTGGGAGGAAGAAGGCCCGCCAGATGCAGTACAAGGTGCGCTGGGTGGCCATCTCGCAATATTTTCACGACCCTCTTGGCCATAAGATGACCAAGGAAGTTGCGCGGAGGGAGAAGCTTACCTTGAGGAGGGAGGAGTACTTGATGGTAAGTATAACATACTTTTCATTCCGACGTTTGTGGTAAATTTCATTGTTTCGTGTTGACATGCCATTATGCTTTCATTATGTAGGTGTGTCCTGGTTGGTGTTATGGAAAAATTGATGGATGGGAGGCATTCGTGGATCTGTGGCTCGGTCAGGATGAAGAGCGGGTTGCTAAGAGCATCAAAAACCAGGCTAATCGAGGGACCGACGGAACACGTGGTCAGGAAAACCGGAACCACTGGAGCCACAAGAAAGTTCAGGTATATCTATGTACATGAAACATTCTTCTTCTTCTATTTACCGTCACTTTCTTATGTATGACTAACCTCTGTTTGGTGGTGCAGGAGGAGAAATTGAAGCGGCCGCTCTCAGACATGGAGGCGTGGGAGCTTGCCCATGTGCGGAAGTCCAAGGATGGCAAGGGCAAGTAATACGGCAAGACCGAGAAGAACCTGAAGGCCTACACGGAGGAGTATCTGAGGTTACATCCTGACACACCTGAGCCCTTAAAAGAGGCTACGGACGACAAGGCGGTGGTCGGCATAGGGCCGAAGAGTCATGGTCGGCAGGCGGTTCTGGATGCTGTGGTCACTCCTTCTGTCTCCTACACACGGCTCCGAGCTACCAACCCGAGGCCGAGCCCGCGCCCGAGCACGACCAGTGCAAACTCACAGTCCCTCCTAGCCCAGCAGCACTCTGTAAGTATTTTCCCTCTTATCTTTCTTTTTTCTCACTTTATTTTCCGCATTGCTGTGTTTTATGAGTTCCATCACGTCATATTGAATTGTAGGCCTACCTTCAGTTTGCACAACAGCAGCTCTTCGAGTGGAACCAGAGAGTTGAGGTAGTCTCGGACCACAGCCATCGCATGATGCAGGTTAGTTTAGCCAACTCATAACCAACCTAAATATTGCCATTTCATTTCTTCTGAGCTTTGTGTTTGCTTGGTCAACTCACATGCAGCTTGTGTTTGAGTCTATGGCAAACGGCACGGTTCCTATAATGGAACCACCACCACCACCTCCTGGACCACAACCTGTGCTACCTTCGTTTGAACAATTTGTCGCACAACAGAATTGGACTCCGGTTAGTACATCACAAAACTATTCAACCACTACTTATCGTTTATTCAGTACAATCATATATCCCCTTACCCATCTCTTTTCAAACATGCAGGGAACCGGTGGATCATCCGTCGGTGGTGGTGCTACTGATAGTTCCACTCCTGAGTCACGGAGCCCAGTCACTTCGATCTGGCAAGGTGGTGCTCGTGGTCTTGGCGGTGGCGGTATAGCGGTAGCGGTGACGACCTCGGCTTTGGCAGTCTTGGCTTTGGCGGTGGTGGTGGACTCGATGGCGCTTGAGCCTTTGGCGGTGATGAACTTGCTTTATGCTTCTACATGACTTGTCACTTATGTTGTGATGATACTTTTGTTGTCATGATGATGAACTTGTGATGATACTTTTGTTGTCATGATGATGAACTTGTGATGATACTCTTGTTGTGATGATGATGAACTTGTGATGATGATGGTGATGACGAAGCTGTTGTGTACATGATTATCTGCTCTATTATGTTGTGCTGATGATGATATATGTGTGTGTGTGTGTGCTGTGTATTTGAATGGAACTAAAACAGAAAGGTTCGGCTAGAGGCGCCATGCTACCGCCGCTGGGCAGTCCTGGTGCACACCTATAGCCGTCGGCATATACACCGATAAGCCGACGGCCTGGCCGTCGGCGTAGCTCTAGATCTATGCCGACGGCCGGGCCGTCGGCTTGTCGGTGCCACGTGGCGGCCGCTGGTTCGACCGTCTAGTCGACGGCGCCGTCAGCTGCCGTCACCCGTGGGAAAGCTGCCGACGGCTCAACTATGCCGACGGCTTTTCTATGCCGACGGCTCGGGCAGGGTATGCCGACGTACACGTTGCCGACGGGTCTATGCCGATGGCGGCCGTCGGCATAGGCTATCCCGACGGGGTTTGGCCCTATGCCGACGGCTACGGGCCGTCGGCATAGACCTCGATTCCGGTAGTGTAATAAGGCGGCTCATGAACTTGCCCAGTTGGCAGTTCATGGTGTCGATGCTTTATGGCTCAATGACGGCCCGGAGTTGATCAGGACCAATATTTGTAAAGAACTCTCTCTTTGCGATTATTGAGGCGCGCAATAACAGAGGCTATCATGGGCTCGATGATACAGAGATCACGCACGGGCCCTGTCACCCTGCCCAGGAGGTGCGCACATTATTTGGACAGATAAACGAACCATCATACGTTTAGGTTTTTTTTTTTTGCGAATTACAGCGCCTCTTTATTACATAGGTTCAATGTTTACAGGGATACATAGATGTTCAGGTCGCAAATCAAACCACACATGACGACCTATATCCAAAGACGTAGCCATACGAGCTAGCCTATGTGCTTCCCCATTACACTCGCGCTGTCCAAAGCAAAACTTGCAGTCCCTACAAGAATTGCTCCGCTCCCTGATCTCGTTGAACACCATGCAATGTCCTCCAAGATTCCGTGGCGCTTCGACTTTCCGGACGACTCTCAGACAGTCAGATACGACGTGTATCTTCTCCAGGCCCAGGTCCTCTCCCAAAGTTAGAGTTTCTCTGCAAGCAAGAGCTTCCAAAGTCTCTGCATCGACGATGCCCTCGAAAGCTACTGCAGAAGCCCCCTGGAACTTCCCAAGTGCATCACGGCAGACAGCTGCAACAGCTCCCTTGCTCTGCGTTTGGGCCACTGCCCCATCGACATTTATCTTCAGGTGATCAACATGTGGAGGCATCCACCGAGGCGCCACACGCGCCACTGTCCGCTTAGCATTCCGCTGCACCTCAAGGGAAGTAATCTCCTCGATATATCTGCTGATAAAGAGAAGAGTAGAGATAGGACTTTGAAATTCATGTTCATGAATTGCGCGCCTCCTTGCATACCATATTGCCCATAAGGTTACCAGCACCTCGACAAACTTCTCATTAGATAAAGTCTCAGTCAACCCAAACAGCCATAGCGGAGCATCTGGTGTTTCATCTCCGTAAATCGGCAGTGAGGTGTCATCATCACGCAAAGCCCAAACGCTCTTGGCCAAGTTACAGTCGAGCACCAGGTGTCTCCAGGTGTCATTTGCTGCATTACATATGGTACACACAGGCGTATTCGCCATATTCTGCTGTGTGCGCACCTCTCCTGTCAGGAGTGAGGCCCGAGCTAGTCTCCATGCAAACATGCGCAATTTCGGTGGGACTTTTGTTTTCCATAGTCTTTTCCATCCTTTCTCCTGCTGCTGTGTGCTCGAGGTCGCCGCCTCGCCATTAAGCCAAGCTTCACGTTGCATCTTTGTATCTACCAGAAGCTTGTAGGATGATCGAACAGTGAAGAACCCGCTCCGTTCATAGTGCCACGCCCAGACATCACTTGAGTTTGAATGACACAAAGGTATTTACCATACAACCTCCTTGTGCATCAGCAGCAAGTAATTATTTAGCTTTGCCTCGTCCCATTCCCTTGTTGCTGAGACAATGAAATCAGCTGCCATCTCCGGCGGGTTAGCGGCCGCTGCACACACAGGCCGCAGCTTGAAATCTCGTGGTAGCCAATTGTCTGACCAGGCGTTGGTGCTCAGCTCATCTCCTATGCGTCGGATCAATCCCAACTGCAGAACGTCTTTCCCTTCACACAAAACTTGCCATACTTGAGAAGGTTTACTGCCCAACTCCGCTCCCAAGATATCTTTATCCGTAAAGTAAACTGCCTTCAACAAACGGGCACTCAGTGAGTTAGGATCTTGGACAATTCGCCACGCCGGTCGGGCCAACAGTGCCAAGTTGAAGAATTCCATATCCCGAAAACCCAGACCCCCTCTGTATTTCGGCATGGTCATGGTGTCCCAGGAGACCCATGCAGTTTTCCGCTCGCCCGCCTTGCTTCCCCACCAAAACTTCCGTACCATCGCAGTAATACATTGGCACAACCCCCTTGGTAATTTGAACACTGACATTGAATACGTCGGGATAGCCTGTACAATGGATTTGATAAGGATCTCCTTCCCACTACCCGCAAGCATCTTCGCCATCCACCCCTGCAAACGCTTCCAAATGCGATCTTTAATATATGCAAACGTTCCATTCTTCTCACGCCCCACATCTGAAGGCAGCCCCAAGTATTTTTCACTCAGAGATTCGTTCATTATTTCAAGGACACCCTTCACCTGGGCAGCCCTTACTAGAATAAATGGAGGATTTTTGATTATTTATTCTCTGTCCCGAGCCTTGACAATAGCGGTTTAACACCTCCTTTAGAACCCCGGCCTTCTCACTTGAGGCTCTACTAAATAATAGGCAATCATCTGCAAAAAGCAAGATGCTGATTCTTGGTACTGTTGGTGCAATTTGAATCCCCTCTAGTTCCACTAGTAGAAAAGGGCCCATTAGTCCCGGTTCCAGAGGCCCATTTGTCCCGGTTCTGGAACCGGGACTAAAGGGTCGGGACTAAAGCCCAAAACCTTTAGTCCCGGTTTTCTTACGAACCGGGACAAAAGGGGCTCCACGTGGCCGCTGCGGGAGCCCAGGCAGGAGGACCTTTAGTCCCGGTTGGTAACACCAACCGGGACCAAAAGGCGGCCACGCGTCAGCAGCTCGCAGTCGCTGGGGTTTTTTTTTTTTTTTTTTGGAAGGGGGGGTTTTGGGGTTTTGGAGGGTTAATTTAGGGGTTTCATATTGTGTTAGCGAGCTAATAGAGAGAAGTGACCTCTCTTTTTCCGTTCTTGGTCGACGCTAGCTACTACACATATAGAGAGAACTTGACGCTAGCTAGTAAGCAAATAAAGGAAACCATTAATTACACAAGATCGTCATGAACATATATAGAGAGAAGTGACATCTCTTTCTTCGTGCTTGGTTGAACAACAAGTTTTCGTATATCTATCCGACGCTGCTACATATGTACAATATATAACATCCCTTACAACCATTTCAATTTCACATGGTATTCTCCGTGTTCAGGTATGACGTGGTCAAGAAAGAATCCTGCCAATTCCTCTTGAATTGCTCGTATGCGATCATGTGGTAGGAGTTCATCCCGCATCTGCCAGATCTAATTTAAAGAAGGGGGTCAATACATATATATGAATGAAACTCAACACAATTGATGGTAATATATAAAATAAAATTGTGAATATTGTTTACGTACTTCAAATTGTTTCTCAGAGGAGGCCCGTTCAGAGGTATAGTAGCGAATGAACTCGCATACGTAGTATTCACATAAATGAGTGTTGGGTGCCTGCAACAAGCACTTTACGAGAATAGAGTTCAATCAAACTGATAAGCAAGCATGATAATGGTATTGATGAAACTAGAATCAATGAGAGATGCGCGGAACTAGCTAGTACTACTTACTTTGGGGTGTGTAAATCGCAGCTCCATCTTCAGACCCAGAACCTTAGCGGTGAACGTTTTCCAAACCCTGGCAGGCAAAGAAAATAATTACTTGATATCAGGAAATGAACGAAAGTTGCTGATATGGTCCCGGTATTGATTGAACTTACTTCTGGAGCATTGCAGTCATGTCCGCATAATACTTGGGATCTTTACGGAGCGAGTCTAAGACAGTTACTAATGCCCCGTCAAGGTTAATGGATAGCAGAATATAGTGGAAGCTGCGCATGCATAACTCATCAATTACATTACTTAACCACGAGTAAGCGGAACCGAATATGCAGAAGACAGTAACACTCACTTGAAGTTGTAAGGAAAGAGTATTTCCCTTTTGTTTTGATGTGTAAGGAATGTTTCTAGCAAGTTGTTCTCGGTATCTTCAGCCGCCTTTCGTACCGACCATTCATTTACGGTATTTGGGCTAATGAACCCAACGTCGAAGATTCCTGTTTTTTTGCATTCGACCATCTTCAATCTGCATAATATAGTGAGGATAATTATATATACATGCAATGAACGAGCTGAGCTAGAGACTTAATTATAGAAGTAATACTTACAGACAGTAGCAAGTCATGAGTTGTTTGTCGAGGGCCTTTTGATTGTATAATTGAAATAACTCCACAAATTCAACAGGCGGCAGGTTGACTCCAGGGAAGTCATGCTCTTTTTTAATTCCGACTAACAAACTGTCTTTCCCAGACTTCCTGCAGGTTTCCATGTACCAGTCATGCAATTTTTGCATCATCGTTGTTAGATGAGGATGATCAGGTTTGACGAGAGGCTTCCCGTGCTCGTATCTAAAGACATCTACTACCTCAGCCGTTTCAAACTGTACATCATCGGGCAGGTAATCATCAAGAGTGGTACCGGGCAGTAGCACCGGATGATTAGCGATATCGCTAGACACCTTGAGCGGGGGGCACGATTGCTTCTCCTGTTCGCCGAGCTGGGGAATTGTTTTCCTACTTCTTCGTTTTTTCGCTCTTGCGGCACTGGAAGTACTTCCCGACTGTTGCGCTTCAGCATGTGTCTTAGTAATTATGCGGTCATAGTTGGAATCCGGCGGAGGCGGTGGTGGTCGCTTCAGGGCATTGATAGTGCGCTTCACTTTCACCGGATCTACCTTCTCCTTCGGAGGTGGAGTTTTCTTTGCAAAATGGTCCCTCAGTTGGGCACGACATATGTCCTCGTTTTCCTGCTCGGTCCTCTCATATGGTAACTTTTCCAGAGGCTTGAGAGATGGACCGTATCTGAATTGGCTCCCGCCTCTGCTTGTACTGCTAGCCGCCGGAGCGGCGGCGTCTCTCTTCCGTCGTTGCTGACGAGGCGGAGAAATCCGACGCGCCGGAGGAGCCGGAGCGGCGGCGTCTGTCTTCCGCCGTTGCCGACGAGGCTGAGGAGGAGGCGGACTGCTCCGACGCGCCGGAGTAGGCGAAGGAGGAGGCGGAGTGCCCTGACGCGTCGGAGGAGCCGGAGAAGGAGGCGGAGTGCCCTGATCACTCGTCGGAGGAGGAGGAGGAGGAGGAGGCGGAGTGCCCTGACTCGCCGGAGGAGGAGGAGGAGGCGGAGGCGTCCAGTTTGGAAGCTTGATGTACTCCTTCTGCCATAGACATGTACTCCTCAGGGCACGAACCAGCTGATTCTCCCCTTCACCTGTAGAGTGGTCAAGCTCGAGCTCCTCAAATCCCTCCATTACTTCATCCACCATCACAACAGCATAGCCATGTGGAATCGGACGGCAGTGAAAAGTTCCGTTGGGTTGAGGCGGTGCAACAGAGCCGACAGCCGCCTTGAAAGTGAGGTTCCGGCATTTCGTCATAAGCTCGCAATGTTGAGCCTCCGTGATAGTATCCACGGGGTAGCTAGGAGACGTGAAGTCAGGCTGAACGGGCTCCGTGGAAGCGACGCTGCTTCTCCGCTGACATGGCGGGGTAGCTTCTGGGGTAGCTTCGTGCCGCTGAGATGGTTGGCCGGCAGCTCGCTGGCTCTCAGCTTCCTCTAGCTTTTGTAGTCTTGCATTGAGCTTCTGAATTTCGCTCAGCTCCGCTTTCCTCTTTCTCTCCCGGCTTCTGTAACCGCCTGCGTCGGGAAACCCAACCTTCCACGGAACGGAGCATGGTGTGCCTCGTGTTCGTCCAGGGTGCTCAGCATTCCCTAGGGCCTCAGTCAGCTCGTCCTTCTCTCTGTCGGGAATGAACGTCCCTTCCTGTGCTGCGGTGATATACTCCTGAAGCTTCGTGACGGGTATTGCAAGTTGCTCGTCCGTCCAACGGCACTTCCCTGTTTCAGGGTCCAAAGTTCCCCCAACCCCAAAGAACCAAGTCCTTGAACGGTCCCACAACGGCCGGGCTTTGAGGTAGCCACCTGACCCCGTGTGATGGTGATACTGCTTCTTTGCAGCGTTGTTCTTGTTTGTCTCTGACATTTTCTTACTCTTGTCCGATGTCTTGTAGGCCACAAATGCCGGCCAGTGATCTCTTATCTTCTCAAATCGGCCGGTGAATTCTGGAGTCTTCCCTTTATCGACAAACTTTGATTTCAACTCATTCTTCCACCTCCTGAATAGATCTGCCATCTTCTTAAGAGCACACGCCTTGACCAGTGGCTCTATAACTGGCTTATTCGGATCCTCCTCTGGCGGTAGGGTGAAATTTGCCTTCAGCGCGGTCCAAAGATCATCTTTCTGTCTATCGGTGACATAATCACCTTCAGGGGCGTCGTCCTTAGGCTTATTCCATTGCTTGATGCTGATCGGGGTGTTGTCCCTAACAATAACTCCGCACTGAGCAGAAAATGCGTCCTTGGTCCGCTTGGGTTCAATCGGATGGCCATCGTCCGCGAGTGATGTGATCGTGAAAATTTCATCCTTGCGCAACCTCTTCTTCGGGCCTCGTCTCGTTACCGAAGTTTGGCTCGATCCGGAGGGCTATAAAAGAAGAAAGAAGAGTTAATATATGTACATACCAAAACAATTAATGCATCAATTAGCTAGTCAGCACATGCTTAATTAATATATATACCTCGCCGGACTTTGCAACAGCTCCCTCCTCCGTTCGGTCACCGGAGCCGTCATCATGGTCTTCTTCTTCCTCCGGCATTCGGTCACCGGAGCCATCATGATCATGTCCTTCCTCCTCCATTGTTCGATCACCGGAGCCGTCATCCTCTCCTTCCAGACCATCGGTGTCATTGAGAAACGACAAGACATCACGTCCGCCGAGGATTATGTCCCCCAACAACCGTTCTTGTTCCAAGTCTCTTTGAGCCATAGTTTCTGCAAATATTACAACATGGCAATTAATATACAAACATGAATGTCCGACGTCCGGACCGCCTCTCTCATGAATGTCAAACAAGGGATTCTCTTAACCTTTAAGGGATTTAATTAACAAAATGGCGCCATTCTGGATGTGCCGAAAATGGTCCATATTTTTCCTGATCTCATCTACCCTTTGTTGGGGAACGTTGCATGGGAAACAAAAATTTTCCTACGCACACACAAGATCTATCCATGGTGATGAGCATCTACGAGAGGGAGAGTGAATCTACATACCCTTGTAGATCGCTAAGCGGAAGCGTTTAATAAACGCGGTTGATGTAGTCAAACGTCTCCGCGATCCAAATTGCAAGTCGTCCCTCGATCCGATCACGAACTAGCGCCGAACGGACGGCACCTCCGCGTTCAACACACGTACGGCTTGATGACGCCTTCACCTCCTCGATCCAGCGAGCGATGGTGAAGTAGTGGTTGAGTTCCAGCAGCACGACGGCGTGGTGATGGTGGTGAGGAACAATCTCTGCAGGGCTTCGCCAAGCGCTACGGAGATTATGACGGAGGAACTAGAGGGTTAGGGTTGCCGCACACGGCTTGGGGAAATCTTGATGTATCTCGTGTGCTAGCCCTGCCCCTCTATTTATATGTTGAGCCTTGGGGTCTAAACTTGGAGTAAAAGCCTCCTCCAGGTCGGTTTTGCCCGCACAAGGTCGGTTTGGCCCGCAGGAAAAGAGTCCAACTCGGATCCCTGCCGAACCGTGCACAGCCGCGCACAAGCGGTAGTACCGCTTGGGCGGTAGTACCGCTTCACACAAGCGGTAGTACCGCTCGGGCGGTAGTACCGCTTCACACAAGCGGTAGTACCGCTTACGCGGCAGCAAAACTACTTTTTGCACTTTCCAATACCTCGTGGGCTTTATCCCTTTGTCCCATATAAAGTGTTGCTGCACCCGAACACTTCGGTAAACATCCGGAACCCCTTCCGGTGAACTCCGGAACTCTTCCGGAGATCAAAACACTATTATCACATATATCAATCTTTACCTCCGGACTCTTCCGGAGATCCTCGTCATGTCCGGGATCTTATCCGAGACTCCGAACAACTTTCGGTCACCAACATAATAACTCAATTATACTAATCGTCACCAAACGTTAAGTGTGTAGACCCTGCGGGTTTGAGAACTATGTAGACATGACCGAGACACCTCTACGATCAATAACCAATAGCGGGACCTGGATGCCCATATTGGCTCCTACATATTCTACGAAGATCTTTATCGGTCGAACCTCTATGTCAAGGATTCAGTTAATCCCGTATGCTGTTCTTTTTGTTCTTCGGTATGTTACTTGCCCGAGATTCGATCGTCGGTATCACTATACCTAGTTCAATCTCGTTACCGGCAAGTCTCTTTACTCGTTCCGTAATACAAGATCCTGTGGCTAACTCTTTAGTCACTTTGCTTGCAAGGCTCAATGTGATGTTGTATTACCGAGTGGGCCCTGAGATACCTCTCCGTCACACGGAGTAACAAATCCCAGTCTTGATCCATGCCAACCCAACAGACACCCTCGGAGATACCTGTAGAGCACCTTTATAGTCACCCAGTTACGTTGCGACGTTTGATACACACAAGGTATTCCTCCGGTGTCAGTGAGTTGCATGATCTCAGGGTCAAAGGAACAGATACTTGACATGCAGAAAACAATAGCAATAAACTGACACGATCAAATGCTACGTTTACAGTTTGGGTCTTGTCCATCACATTATTCTCCTAATGATGTGATCCCGTTATCAAATGACATCTCATGTCAATGGCTAGGAAACCTTAACCATCTTTGATCAACGAGCTAGTCAACTAGAGGCTTACTAGGGACACAGTGTTGTCTATGTACCCACACATGTATTTGAGTTTCCAATCAATACAATTATAGCATGGATAATAAACGATTATCATGAACAAGGAAATATAATAATAACTAATTTATTATTGCCTCTAGGGCATATTTCCAACAGTCTCCCACTTGCACTAGAGTCAATAATCTAGTTCACATCACTATGTGATTTACATTGTAATGAATCGAACACCCATGCAGTTCTGGTGTTGTTCATGTTTAGCCCTTGGAAGAGGTTTAGTCATCGGATCTGCAACATTCAGATCCGTGTGTACTTTGCAAATATTTATGTCGTCCTCCTTGATGTAATCGCGGATGGAATTGAAACGTCGCTTTATGTGTCTGGTCCTCTTGTGAAATCTTGGTTTCATGGCTAGAGCAATGGCACCAGTATTATCACAAAACAGAGTCATTGGGTTAAGTGCACTAGGCACTACTCCAAGATCTGTCATGAACTCCTTCATCCAGACACCTTCCTTCGCCGCCTCCGGGGCAGCGATGTACTCCGCTTCGCATGTAGAATCAGCTACCACGCTTTGCTTGGAACTGCACCAGCTAACCGCACCCCCATTGAGAATAAATACGTATCCGGTTTGCGACTTAGAGTCATCCGGATCAGTGTCAAAGCTTGCATCGACGTAACCCTTTACGACGAGCTCTTGATCACCTCCATAAACGAGAAACATGTCCTTAGTCCTTTTCAGGTACTTCAGGATATTCTTGACCGCCGTCCAGTGTTCCATTCCTGGATCACCTTGAAACCTTCCGACCATACTTATGGCAAGGCTGACATCGGGTCTTGTGCACAGCATTGCATACATGATAGAGCCTATGGCCGAAGCATAGGGGATGACACTCATCTTTTCTCTATCTTCTGCAGTCACTGGGCATTGAGTCTTACTCAACTTCACACCTTGCAATACAGGCAAGAACCCCTTCTTGGACTGATCCATTTTGAACTTCTTCAAAACTTTGTCAAGGTATGTGCTTTGTGAAAGTCCTATTAAGCGTCTCGATCTATCTCTATAGATCTTGATGCCTAATATGAAAGCAGCTTCTCCTAGGTCCTTCATTGAAAAACTCTTGTTCAAATATTCCTTTACGCTTTCCAGCATTTCTATATTGTTTCCAATCAGTAATATGTCATCCACATATAATATTAGAAACGCTATAGAGCTCCCACTCACTTTCTTGTAAATACAAGCTTCTCCGTAAACTTGTATAAACTCAAACGCTTTGATCACCTCATCAAAACGAAGATTCCAACTCCGAGATGCTTGCACCAGTCCATAAATGGATCGCTGGAGTTTGCAAACTTTGTCAGCATTCTCTGGATTGACAAAACCTTCTGGTTGCATCATATACAACTCTTCCTTAAGGTAACCGTTAAGGAACGCTGTTTTGACATCCATCTGCCAAATTTCATAATCGAAAAAGGCAGCTATTGCTAACATGATTCTGATGGACTTAAGCATCGCTACGGGTGAGAAGGTCTCATCGTAGTCAACTCCTTGAACTTGTGAAAAACCCTTTGCCACAAGTCGAGCTTTATAGACGGTGACATTACCGTCCGCGTCCGTCTTCCTCTTAAAGATCCATTTGTTCTGAATGGCCTTACGCCCTTCAGGTAATACTTCCAAAGTCCATACTTTGTTTTCATACATGGATCCCATCTCGGATTTCATGGCCTCTAACCACTTCTCGGAATCCGGGCCCATCATCGCTTCTCCATAGCTCGTAGGTTCATCGTTGTCTAACAACATGACCTCTAAGACAGGGTTGCCGTACCACTCAGGAGCAGTACGCGTCCTTGTCGACCTACGAGGTTCGATAGTAACTTGATCCAAAGCTTCATGATCATCATCATTAACTTCCTCTTCAGCTAATGCAGGCTCCACAGAAACAACTTTCTGCGCTGCGCTACTCTCAGGTTGAAGTAAAGGTTCAACAACCTCATCAAGTTCTATCTTCCTCCCACTCAATTCTTTCGAGAGAAACTCTTTCTCAAGAAATGTTCCGTTTTTAGCGACAAACACTTTGCCTTCGGATCTGAGGTAGAAGGTATACCCAACTGTCTCTTTTGGGTATCCTATGAAGACGCATTTCTCCGCTTTGGGTTCCAGCTTTTCAGGCTGAAGCTTTTTGACATAAGCATCACATCCCCAAACTTTAAGAAACGACAGTTTTGGCTTCTTGCCAAACCAAAGTTCATATGGCGTCGTCTCAACGGATTTCGATGGTGCCCTATTTAAAGTGAATGCAGCTGTCTCTAATGCATAACCCCAAAACGATAGTGGCAAATCGGCAAGAGACATCATAGATCGCACCATATCCAATAAGGTTCGATTACGACGTTCGGACACACCATTACGCTGTGGTGTTCCAGGCGGTGTCAATTGTGAAACAATTCCACACTGTCTTAAGTGACTGCCAAACTCATAACTCAGATATTCTCCTCCTCGATCAGATCGTAGGAATTTAATCTTCTTGTTACGATGATTCTCAACTTCACTCTGAAATTGTTTGAACTTTTCAAATGTTTCAGACTTGTGTTTCATTAAGTAAATATACCCATATCTACTTAAGTCATCAGTGAAGGTGAGAAAGTAACGATAACCACCGCGCGCCTCAATGCTCATCGGACCGCACACATCAGTATGTATGATTTCCAATAAGTCACTTGCCCGTTCCATTATTCCAGAGAACGGCGTTTTAGTCATCTTGCCCATGAGGCATGGCTCACATGTGTCAAGTGATTCAAAATCAAGTGACTCCAAAAGTCCATCAGCATGGAGCTTCCTCATGCGTTTTACGCCAACATGACCTAAACGGCAGTGCCACAAGAAAGTGGTATTATCATTATCAATTCTACATCTTTTGGCATCAATGTTATGAACATGTGTATCATTACTATCGAGATTCAATAAGAATAAACCCATCACATTGGGTGCATGACCATAAAAGATATTACTCATATAAATAGAACAACCATTATTCTCTGATTTAAATGAGTAACCGTCTCGCAATAAACAAGATCCAGATATAATGTTCATGCTTAACGCATGCACCAAATAACACTTATTTAGGTTCATCACTAATCCCGACGGTAATCGAAGAGCGAGCGTGCCGACGGCGATCACATCAACCTTGGAACCATTTCCCACGCGCATCGTCACTTCGTCCTTTGCCAGCCTCCGTCTATTCCGCAGTTCCTGTTTTGAGTTGCAAATATGAGCAACCGCACCGGTATCAAATACCCAGGCACTACAACGAGAGTTGGTAAGGTACACATCAATAACATGTATATCATATATACCTTGTTTGTTGTTGGCCGCCTTCTTGTCAGCCAAATACTTGGGGCAGTTCCGCTTCCAGTGTCCAGTTCCCTTGCAATGAAAACACACAGTTTCTGGTTTGGGTCCAGCCTTGGGTTTCTTCACTAGAGGAGCAACTGCTTTGCCACTCTTTTTGGAGTTACCCTTCTTACCCTTGCCATTCTTCTTGAAACTAGTGGTTTTATTGACCATCAACACTTGATGCTCCTTCTGAATTTCAGACTCAGCGGCTTTCAGCATCGCAAACAGCTCGGCGACTGACTTGTTCATCCCGTGCATGTTATAGTTCAACACGAAGCTCTTGTAGCTAGGTGGCAATGATTGAAGAACTCTGTCAGTGATAGCCTCTGGCGGAAGGGGCATCCCCAATTCAGCCAGACGGGTGGAGTACCCAGACATTCTGAGCACGTGATCACTGATAGACCCGTTCTCCTCCATCTTGCAAGCATAGAACTTATCGGAGATCTCATATCTCTCGATCCGGGCATTCTTCTGAAAGATAAACTTCAACTCCTGGAACATCTCATATGCTCCATGACGTTCAAAACGTCTTTGAAGTCCCGGTTCTAAGCCATACAACATTGCACATTGAACTATTGAGTAATCATCAGAACGAGCCTGCCAGGCGTTCACAACGTCTAGAGACTCAACTGGAGCGGGCGGATCACCAAGCGGTGCATCAAGGACATAAGCCTTCTGGGAAGCCGTAAGGATAATCCTTAGATTACGGGCCCAGTCCACAAAGTTACTTCCATCATCTTTCAACTTAGCTTTCTCTAGGAACTCATTAAAATTCAGGGGTGCTACTGCGCGAGCCATGATCTACAACATAAATATAGCAAAGACAACTTAGACTATTGTTCTAGATAATGAGTTTAGTTAATCATATTACTTAAAAAACTCCCACTCAAATTGACATCCCTCCGGTCATTCGAGTGTAACATGATCCAAATCCACCAACTCAAGTCCGATCATCACGTGAGTTGAGGTGGTTTCAATGGTGAACATCTTCATGTTGATCATATCTACTATATGACTCATGTTCGACCTTTCGGTCTCTTGTGTTCTGAGGCCATGTCTGTACATGCTAGGCTCATCAAGTTTAACCCGAGTGTTCTGCACGTGCAACATGGCTTACACCCGTTTTATGCGAACGTAGAGTCTATCACACCCGATCATCACGGCGTGTCTCGAAACGACGAACTTTCGCAACGGTGCACACTTGGGGAGAACACAATTTATCTTGAAATTTAAGTGAGGGATCACCTTATAATGCTACCGTCGTCCTAAGCAAAATAAGATGCATAAAAGGATTAACATCACATGCAGATCATAAGTGACATGATATGGCCATGAACTTGTGCTTTTGATCTCCATCTCCAAAGCACCGGCATGATCTCCATCGTCACCGGCATGACACCATGATCTCCATCATCTTGATCTCCATCAACGTGTCGCCATAAGGTTGTCGCGCCGACTGTTGCTTCCACGACTATTGCTAACGTTTAGCGATAAAGTAAAGCATTACATAGCGCTTAATGATTGACACGCAGGTCATACAATAATTAAAGACAACTCTATGGCTCCTGCCAGTTGCCGTACTCATCGACATGCAAGTCGTGATATTCTATACACCACATGATCATCTCATACATCACATATATCTCATCATGTAATTGGCCATATCACATCACAACATACCCTGCAAAAACAAGTTAGACGTCCTCTAATTGTTGCTGCAAATTTTACGTGGCTGCTACGGGTTTGCAAGAACCGTTCTTACCTACGCAAAACCACAACGTGGTGTAGTGATTGCTTTTTATCTTCTAAAAGAACCCTCTTCATTGAAATCGATTCAACTAAAGTGAGAGAGACAGACACCCGCTAGCCATCTTTATGCAACAAAATTACATGTCAGTTGAAGGAACCTGTCTCGCGTAAGTGTACGCGTAATGTCGGTCCGGGCCGCTTCATCTCACAATACTGCCGAATCAAGTATCAACTAGTAACGGCAAGCAATATGTATACACCCACGCCCACAACTCGTTTGTGTTCTACTCGAGATCTCATCTACGCATAGACCTAGCTCATGATGCCACTGTTGGGGAACGTTGCATGGGAAACAAAAAATTTCCTACGCACACACAAGATCTATCCATGGTGATGAGCATCTACGAGAGGGAGAGTGAATCTACATACCCTTGTAGATCGCTAAGCGGAAGCGTTTAATAAACGCGGTTGATGTAGTCGAACGTCTCCGCGATCCAAATCGCAAGTCGTCCCTCGATCCGATCACGAACTAGCGCCGAACGGACGGCACCTCCACGTTCAACACACGTACGGCTTGATGACGCCTTCACCTCCTCGATCCAGCGAGCGATGGTGAAGTAGTGGTTGAGTTCCAGCAGCACGACGGCGTGGTGATGGTGGTGAGGAACAATCTCTGCAGGGCTTCGCCAAGCGCTACGGAGATTATGACGGAGGAACTAGAGGGTTAGGGTTGCCGCACACGGCTTGGGGAAATCTTGATGTATCTCGTGTGCTAGCCCTGCCCCTCTATTTATATGTTGAGCCTTGGGGTCTAAACTTGGAGTAAAAGCCTCCTCAAGGTCGGTTTTGCCCGCACAAGGTCGGTTTGGCCCGCAGGAAAAGAGTCCAACTCGGATCCCTGCCAAACCGTGCACAGCCGAGCACAAGCGGTAGTACCGCTTGGGCGGTAGTACCGCTTCACACAAGCGGTAGTACCGCTCGGGCGGTAGTACCGCTTCACACAAGCGGTAGTACCGCTTACGCGGCAGCAAAACTACTTTGTGCACTTTCCAATACCTCGTGGGCTTTATCCCTTTGTCCCATATAAAGTGTTGCTGCACCCGAACACTTCGGTAAACATCCGGAACCCCTTCCGGTGAACTCCGGAACTCTTCCGGAGATCAAAACACTATTATCACATATATCAATCTTTACCTCCGGACTCTTCCGGAGATCCTCGTCATGTCCGGGATCTTATCCGAGACTCCGAACAACTTTCGGTCACCAACATAATAACTCAATTATACTAATCGTCACCAAACGTTAAGTGTGTAGACCCTGCGGGTTCGAGAACTATGTAGACATGACCGAGACACCTCTACGATCAATAACCAATAGCGGGACCTGGATGCGCATATTGGCTCCTACATATTCTACGAAGATCTTTATCGGTCGAACCTCTATGTCAAGGATTCAGTTAATCCCGTATGCTGTTCTTTTTGTTCTTCGGTATTTTACTTGCCCGAGATTCGATCGTCGGTATCACTATACCTAGTTCAATCTCGTTACCGGCAAGTCTCTTTACTCGTTCCGTAATACAAGATCCTGTGGCTAACTCTTTAGTCACTTTGCTTGCAAGGCTCAATGTGATGTTGTATTACCGAGTGGGCCCTGAGATACCTCTCCGTCACACGGAGTAACAAATCCCAGTCTTGATCCATGCCAACCCAACAGACACCCTCGGAGATACCTGTAGAGCACCTTTATAGTCACCCAGTTACGTTGCGACGTTTGATACACACAAGGTATTCCTCCGGTGTCAGTGAGTTGCATGATCTCATGGTCAAAGGAACAGATACTTGACATGCAGAAAACAATAGCAATAAACTGACACGATCAAATGCTACGTTTACAGTTTGGGTCTTGTCCATCACATTATTCTCCTAATGATGTGATCCCGTTATCAAATGACATCTCATGTCAATGGCTAGGAAACCTTAACCATCTTTGATCAACGAGCTAGTCAACTAGAGGCTTACTAGGGACACAGTGTTGTCTATGTACCCACACATGTATTTGAGTTTCCAATCAATACAATTATAGCATGGATAATAAACGATTATCATGAACAAGGAAATATAATAATAACTAATTTATTATTGCCTCTAGGGCATATTTCCAACACCCTTCTATATGTCACGTTGTCTAGTGTCAAAGGATTCAAGAAAACCATGGCTTCAATATTAGCCGGAAGTAACAGGTGCATAATGGTACGAAGCTCTCCAAAATTGTTTTGGAACGGAGTCCCGGATAGGATAATTAATTAGCTTTTTGGTACGAAGTTCAGCAAGAGCCTTCCGAATATCGCTATTTGGAAGGCCTTTGCTGAAATTCGTACCAAAAAGCGAATTATTCTATCCGGAACTCCGTTCCAAAACAACTTTGAAGAGCTTCGTAGCATCATACGCCTGTTACTTCCGGCTAATGATGAAGCCATGGATTTCTTGAATACTTTGACAGACAACGTGACATATAGAAGAATATATATATAGATGAGATCAGAAAAAAAATTGGATCAACTTGTGCAAATCCATAATGGGGGCATTCTTGATAAATCTATGTTACCGGAGTTTTCTATATGAACAAAAAAAAATTCCACATGACATGTCCGACGTCCCCCCTCATGTCGAAGTTATCGGGGAGGGGGTAGACGACAACGACGCTCACCCCTCATGTCATGTCCGACGTCCCCCCTCATGTCGAAGTTATCGGGGAGGGGGTAGACGACAACGACGCTCACCCCTCATGTCATGTCCGACGTCCCCCCTCATGTCGAAGTTATCGGGGAGGGGGTAGACGACAACGACGCTCACCCCTCATGTCATGTCCGACGTCCCCCCTCATGTCGAAGTTATCGGGGAGGGGGTAGACGACAACGACGCTCACCCCTCATCAAAGAACTCATATCATCAACAACATCATCATTGCTCATATATCCATGGATCATATATAAAAACTTTCTATGAACAAAAAAAAGTTCTATGAACAAAAAAAAAAATCTATGAACAAAAAAAAGTTATATGAACAAAAAAATTATACATCAATGCATACATATCCATGGATCATCCATATACATCTGCATACACATCTGCATACATATACATCAATGCATACATATGAACAAAAAAAAGGCAGAGGCGGCCGGGGCGGCGGCGGCGGGGCGCGGGGGGCGGCGGCGTCGCGGCGGGCGGCCGGAGCGCGGGCGGCGTCGGCATCACGGCGGGTGGCAGCGTCGGGACGTGGGGGTGGGGAGAGGAGAGGAGGGGAACGGCGCGGCGGCTCACAGTGGGAACGGGGACGGCGTCGGGGCAGCTCGGCGACGGCGACGACGGCGAGGTGGGGCAGCCTGACGGCGTCGGGGCAAGGCTCGGCGGCGACGGCGACGAGGAGCATCCTGGGGGCGTCGGGCGGAGAAGAACAAGTGATTTCGAGAAACTGCTAAGTGTGGGCTTATATACACAGAGCATTGGTCCCGGTTGGTGGCACCAACCGGGACTAAAGGGGTGCATTGGTCCCGGTTGGTGCCACCAACCGGGACCAAAGGTCAGTTTTCAGCAGCCCAAAGGGCGGGAAACAGGGACCTTTGGTCCCGATTGGTGGCACCAACAGGGACTAAAGGGGCGCATTGGTCCCGGTTGGTGCGACGAACCGGGACCAAAGGATGGTGCTGCCCGGGGCCAAATTTTTAGTCCCACCTCGCTAGCTGAGAGAGCTCAAGAGTGGTTTATAAGCGCTGCTGCGCACACCCTCTCGAGCTCCTCTCAACTGCAGGCTTCCGGGCCTAATCTGTCACTGCCTGTGGGCCTATTGGGCCTTCTGCGGGCCTGAATCCTGGCCCAACAAGCTGGTTGGGTTTCTAGTCGTATTCAGGCCGTGGTGGCCCAGTAGGTGGCATTTTTTTTTAAAAAAAATCCAGTTTTTTTGTTTTGTTTTTTGCTTTGTTTATTTTCTTTTGTTCCTACATATTGTTTTACTTTTAGGTCACAACAATTATAAACTTTCTGTTAGTGCCATTAGTTTTCAAATTTGAATAGTTTAAATTTGAATTTTTTGAAATTTGTGTGAATCACTAGTTTGTGAATAACTTTACTAAAAAAATAGATTTTTGAGTGATTCTTTTTCCTGCTATTTAATATTACTGTGTTTTATCATTATATTCAATTTGGTAAGTTTTAGGTTATTTTAAATTTCTGTTTTAATCAAAAACAGATTTGGTTATTTTAGTTTGCTATTAAAGTTTCTAACAAAGAAATTCTTTATGAAAATTCTTTTTGCTATTAATGTTTTGAACAAAAAATACTTTGATAATTTTAGTTGCATAAATTTCATATAATTTTAGTTTCAAAAATACTAGAGGTTTATAAAAGCTTTTTAGTTGATTCCTTTTGCTATTAGAGTTTTATAAAAGCTTTTTAGTTGATTCTTTTTGCTATTGAAGAATATTATAGTTTTGTTTTAGTTGATCATAACAGAATATTTTAATTGATTATTTTTAGTTCATTCTTTTTGTTATTAGAGTTTCATAAAACTTTTCTTGTTCATTCTTTTTGCTATTAGTTCATTCTTTGAGCTAAATGACCCTGAAATTGAAAATCACTACAAATGAACTCTGAAAAGGTTGAAAGTTGACATGGTAGCATCATTTCAGCCACATAGCATGTGCTAAAAAATTGAGAGGGTTACGGCGAAAACTGGATGCACTTCGTGTACAAAATGGACAATCTCTTTCGAAGTATCAGGGTTTCGGATGAAAACTCATCTGTTACAAAGGGATTTCATTTTTTTTGAACTTATTTGAACTCCAGACTTTTTGTGTGTTCAAAATGCAGCATTCAAAGCCACATCATCAATTTTCAACCCTTTCTGACTTCATTTGGTATTTTTCATGCATTTATTGATTTTTTGAGCTAAATGACCCTGAAATTGAAAAGCACTACAAATGATCTCTGAAAAGGTTGAAAGTTAGCATGGTATCATCATTTCACCCACATAGCATGTGCTAAAAAGTTGAGAGGGTTACGGCAAAAACTGGATGCACTTCGTGTACAAAATGGACAATCTCTTTCGAAGTATCAGGGTTTCGGACGAAAACTCATCTGTTACAAAAGGCATTTCATTTCTTCACATGTAACTGCAATGATATAGTTGTGGAGAGAAAGTCTTCACTTTTTCTTCGCTTGTGTCCTTTGCTTATTGCGCCGTAACCATGGATAATCTTCATCGTTTAACAGGGTGCTTGGGTCAGCCTTGACTTTGAAGGGAGGAATTTCATGAAACTTTTCATAATCTTCGGACATGTCTGTCTTGCCCTCCAATCCCACGATGTCTCTTTTTCCTGAAAGAACTATGTGGCGCTTTGGCTCATCGTATGATGTATTCGCTTCCTTATCTTTTCTTTTTCTTGGTTTGGTAGACATGTCCTTCACATAGAAAACTTGCGCCACATCATTGGCTAGGACGAATGGTTCGTCTGTGTACCCAAGATTGTTTAGATCCACTATTGTCATTCCGTACTGTGGGTCTTCCTGTACCCCGCCTCCTGACAGATTGACCCATTTGCACTGAAACAAAGGGACCTTGAAATCATGTCCATAGTCAAGTTCCCATATGTCCACTATGTAACCATAATATGTGTCCTTTCCCCTATTGGTTGCTGCATCAAAGCGAACACCGCTGTTTTGGTTGGTGCTCTTTTGATCTTGGGCGATCGTGTAAAATGTTTTCCCATTTATCTCGTACCCTTTGTAAGTCAATACAGTCGAGGATGGTCCCCTGGCCAACGAGTACAACTCATCAGAAACAGTGTTGTCACCCATGAGACGTGTTTGCAACCAACTGCCGAAAGTCCTGATGTGTTCATATGTAATCCAGTCGTCACACTGCTCCGGGTGTTTGGAGCGCAGAATATTCTTGTGTTCATCGACATACGGGGTCACCAAGGTAGAATTCTATAGAACTGTGTAGTGTGCTTGAGACCAAGAATGCCCGTCCCTACATATTATTGAGTCCGGTCCTAGCGTGCCTTTTCTAGTCAGTCTCCCCTCATACCGCGATTGAGGGAGACCAATCTTCTTCAGGTCAGGAATGAAGTCAACACAAAACCCAATGACATCCTCTGTTTGATGGCCCATGGAGATGCTTCATTCTGGCCTAGCGCGGTTACGAACATATTTCTTTAAGACTCGCATGAACCTCTCAAAGGGGAACATATTGTGTAGAAATACAGGGCCCAGAACGACAATCTCGTCGACTAGATGAACTAGGACGTGCGTCATGATATTGAAGATGGACGGTGGGAACACCAGCTCGAAACTAACAAGACATTGCACCAAATCACTCCTTAACCTTGGCAGGATTTCTGGATCGATCACCTTCTGAGAGATTGCATTGAGGAATGCACATAGCTTCAAAATGGCTAATCGAACGTTTTCCGGTAGAAGCCCCCTCAATGCAACCGGAAGCAGTTGCGTCATAATCACGTGGCAGTCATGAGACTTTAGGTTCTGGAACTTTTTCTCTGCCATATTTATTATTCCCTTTATATTCGACGAGAAGCCAGACGGGACCTTCATACTGAGCAGGCATTCAAAGAAGATTTCCTTCTCTTCTTTGGTAAGAGTGTAGCTGGCAGGACCTTCATACTGCTGGTCCTCCCGTGCCTCCGGTGTATCTTTTGTATTCCCATACACGCCCAAGAAGCCTAGCAGGTTCACGCAAAGATTCTTCGTCACGTGCATCACGTCGATTGCAGAGCGGACCTCTAGGTCTTTCCAATATAGATTTCTTCTTCCACATGGGTGCGCGTCCCTCAGCGTCATTCGGAACAAATTGTCCGCCAGGACCCTTTCCAAAGATTACTTGTAAATCCTTGACCATATCAAGTATGTGATCACCAGTACGGAGGGCGGGCTTCTTCCGGTGATCTGCCTCACCTTTGAAATGCTTGCCTTTCTTTCGACATTGATGGTTGGTCGGAAGAAATCGACGATGTCCCAGGTACACATTCTTCCTGCATTTCTCCAAATATATACTTTCGGTGTCATATAAACAGTGCGTGCATGCGTGGTATCCCTTGTTTGTCTGTCCTGAAAGGTTACTAAGAGCAGGCCAATCATTGATGGTTACAAACAGCAACGCATGTTGGTCAAATTCCTCCTGTTTGTGCTCATCCCACACACGTACACCTTCTCCATTCCACAGCTGCAAAAGTTCTTCAACTAATGGCCTTAGGTACACATCAATGTCGTTGCCGGGTTGCTTAGGGCCTTGGATGAGCACTGGCATCATAATGAACTTCCGCTTCATGCACAACCAAGGAGGAAAGTTATAGATACATCGAGTCACGGGCCAGGTGCTATGATTGCTGCTCTGCTCCCCAAAAGGATTAATGCCATCTGCACTTAAACCAAACCATACGTTCCTTGCGTCACCTGCAAAGTCCCCCCACCTTCTCTCGATTTTTCTCCACTGCGACCCGTCAGCGGGTGCTCTCAACTTCTCATCTTTCTTACGGTCTTCCTTGTGCCATCGCATCAACTTGGCATGCTCTTTGTTTCTGAACAGACGTTTCAGCCGTGGTATTATAGGAGCATACCACATCACCTTGGCAGGAACCCTCTTCCTGGGGCGCTCGCCCTCAACATCACCAGGGTCATCTCGTCTGATCTTATATCGCAATGCACCGCATACCGGGCATGCGTTCAAATCCTCGTACTCACCGTGGTAGAGGATGCAGTCATTAGGTCATGCATGTATCTTCTGCACCTCCAATCCTAGAGGGCATAGAACCTTCTTTGCTTCGTACGTACTGTCGGGCAATTCGTTATCCTTTGGAAGCTTCTTCTTCATTATTTTCAGTAGCTTCCCAAATCCGTTGTCAGATACACCATTGTCTGCCTTCCATTTCAGCAATTCCAGTGTGGTACCGAGCTTTGTGTTGTCATCTTCGCAATTTGGGTACAACCCTTTTTTGTGATCCTCTAACATGCGATCGAACTTCAACTTCTCCCTTTCACTTTCGCATTCTCTCTGTGCATCAACAATGACCTGGCGAAGATCATCATCGGGCACATCATCTGGTTCCTCTTGATCTTCAGCTTCCCCCATTGCAGCATCACCGTATTCAGGGGGCGGGTAGTTGTCATCATCCTCTTCTTCTTCGTTGTCTTCCATCATAACCCCTCTTTCTCCATGCTTGGTCCAAACATTATAGCGTGGCATAAAACCCTTCTCAAGCAGGTGGAAGTGAAGGGTTTTAGAGTTGGAGAAAGCCTTCGTATTCTCACAGACAGTACATGGACAATGCATAAAACCATTCTGCTTGTTTGCCTCAGCCGCTTCGAGAAAATTATGCAGGCCCTTAATATACTCGGAGGTGCGTCGGTCACCGTACATCCATTGCCGGTTCATCTGCGTGCGTTATATAGTTCTCATTATTGAACAACATATAACTCTCTAGAGCATCTAATTAAATCATACAAGTAAGAACTATCTAGAACAACATATAACCAAAACCATCGCACTATATAATAACAAACAATAATAAAAGTAAGAAAGTTACACAAGTATCTATCTAAATCATACAAGTAAGAACTTTTTTCTTTTAGAAAGAAGATAAGAAGAAGAGGCTAACCACGGTGGTGCCGGCGCCGAGATGGGCGCGGGCGATCGACGGCGGTGAGGACGGGGACGGGACAGGACGGACCGCCAAACCTAGAAAAATCTTGAGGAAAATGGAGCTTGGACAAGGAGCTTCCAGAGGAGAAAGCTTAAGTGTGGCTCGGGCATTTCATCGAACACCTCATGTGCATAGGAGGTGAGCTAGAGCACCACAAAGCTCTCCCACGGCCGGCCAAAAAAACAGAGCAGTGCACTGCTCTCCTCGCGGGCAGTGGGGTATATATAGGCCGACCATTGGTCCCGGTTTGTGGCTGGAACCGGGACTAAAGGACATCATTTGGTCCCGGTTCCAGCCACAAACCGGGACCAATGGTTGTGGGCCAGGAGCGAGGCCCATTGGTCCCGGTTCGTGTCTGGAACCGGGACCAAAGGGGTCAGACGAACCGGGACCAATGGCCCACGAGGCCCGGCCGGCGCCCTGGCCTCACGAACCGGGACCAATACCCCCATTGGTCCCGGTTCGTGAGTGAACCGGGATTAATGGGCTTTTCAGGGTTGGACCAAAGCCCTGTTTTCTACTAGTGTTCGCCTTGTTGGCCAGCATGCCGCATCAAACACGAGAAGCCTTCACTTGCAAGAAGGAACGGGTAAGGGGAGGTGGGGTCCCCCTGTCTAATGCCTCTGGACGGTGTAAATTCCCTTGTGCGTCCCCCATTGATGGGAACGGAGAAAGTGACAGATCTGACCCCACGCATAACTGCATCCACAAAAGATGGGCTTAAACCAATCTTTTTCATTATACCCTCAAGGTACACCCATTCCAATCGGTCATAAGCTTTTTGCATATCCAGCTTCACTGTGCAGTGAGAGTTTCTTTTACTTCTGTTTCTCTTCATATAATACAAACACTCATACGTTTAGGTGGTACAGAATGGAACCAGTTGAAGAGCAAACCATCCATAACAGCAATCTTAGCCCAAGAGTGTGTGTACCCTGGAAATCTGTCTAGTGTGGTAACCAAGTCCAGCCCATGACCCATCTGGAGGCAGCCTCGTCAGTGAAGTGTATAGCTGCTCCTGTGCTGCCATACGTACTGTCGATGCTGACTCCCTGGTTGGGTTGCCGTATGTACGTATTCTAACAACAATGCTACGTACGCAGCTAGCACAGGGGATTCATGTTTTCCATGTTCCCGTGGAATTTGGAGGGGAGCCACAAGATCGATGGCTGCACCAAAACATTTGGAGGCAAAACTACTAGTAAAGCCTTTGATGTTTTTATTTCCATCACAGTAGTATCACTTGATATTAAAATGCAAAGCTCATGCCTGTTTCACTAGTTTTTTTTTTTTTTTTTTTTTTTTTTTGCGGGGATGTTTTACTAGTGTTAATTTGCTACTAGCTAGAATGAATCACCAATGTCTCCAACAAACAGGTTCAATGATGCATGCAAGAAAAATTGTCATGGCACACCGTGTCAAGTATGAAATCCAAGTAGTGCAATACATCACATAACTCATTACGAGAGAATCATAAAAGAGAGTGTTACGTACCAGCTTCACTAACCACTCAAGAGTACAGGATTACAGAGATTTGGATAGCTGATTCACCCTGGATACAACTAACAGCAGGAAGGGAAGTCCAGGGAGAGAGAGCCAGGGGTTGGAGAAAGGTAGGAGAAGGGATGCTGCCGTGCCGTTCGTGATTCCGTCCCCCTTCTCTGTTCCAGCTCCTGGTCTTTTGTAGCAGCACTCAACGCCATCTTGGGCCCAACACCAGCCCATAGTCTACCAAGGTCCACCCTGGTGGCACAGTCCGTGACATTCCCTCCCTCTTGAAAACTGGCTTGCCCCCAAGCCGGTCGATGAGAAGAACTGTCAGGATCCCACAATCGACATACATCATCTGACAGTTGGTGCAGCTTGTCGGAAGGTGAATGCCTGCGGTTTTTGCCAGTAGGGTGTGCGAACCAGAGCTGGAGATGGCATAACTGACCTGAATCCCACGGCATTGTGACTAATACAATGTCCGCATAACCCACACTTGATCAACATGTTGTGGAAGTTGAGCACTCATTTGATACACACACCTCCCAGGAAAGAAAAGGCACCAGTTCACATCAGCCTGTACAAATTGCTCGCCAACAGGATTCTCATTGTTGTGAACTGCCATAACCAACAACCTAACATCACACTCTTGGAGAATCAGAGTAACCATTGTTCCGTCGACAGCAGGATCAACTCGTGCAAGTGATGGCGCTGGCCAAAGTTGCTTTAGGAAACCTTTCCGTGGAATAAGTAGTCCAGTGAGCCGTTCTCATAGCCACTGCAATTTCATGTTTTCTCCATTTTCTAGTTCCCCAATATAATCCCATAGTATGGCCTTGCAAGCAATCAGTAGAATTACCACATGTATCAGTGCACAGTTATGGTGAGCTTCAAGATGTTTGCCAGGCTGATTCCAGTATAGTACCAAGGCGCAAAGGCGATGAGCCAGAGAATCACAAGGTGTAATCAGTTTTTTTCCCAATGGAATCTCACAAGTGGTACTAGCTGCACTCAGGTCTTTAAGCATACTTCCTATAGTAGACTGGACAACGGCATTCAGGTTTGTAAGGTGTACAAACACCACGCCTGTTGCTTGCATGCCAAATCTTCTGAAGTTGGAGTACACATCGTAGGTCAAAAGGCAATGAGCAGAATCATCACAATGATAAACAGTAATCAATAGCTCACCACTAGTATGTCTTTCCACCAAATCAGATTTCAACATTCTTGTACTCAGCTCATATAGATCCAAATAGCTCCAATGGCAGTTGGCAATTCTGCATATAAGTCTTGCATGAGAAATATAGGTAATATACTGATGTTGAGGTCCACCACAGTTGCCAATGCAATCCCAGTATACTGTCCACGTACACATGTGACAAGCAAAAGAATCCCAAAATGAAGCAGTAATCAATACCTCATCACTATGTTGATCAACAAACCCATATCTCAACTTATCTGTATTCAGCTCATTGCAAACACCTGGGTCCCAAGGTAAAGTGATAGACAACATGACCAGATCTCCACTACTATCATCACAGAATGCCACAAAATCAGGGGGTGGTCTTACCAAGAAATTCTCACAAGTGGCCCAAGCTGCACTCAAGTCTGGAATCTGAGTCGCTGTACTAGAATTGGTCGCATGAAAAATCATGGAGAGCATGCTATGTGGTGGAAAAAAAATTGCACAACTTATGTCATCAGAAGCAAACGTTTGAGTAAATGTGGATAACTTTGATGTAAATGGAGCCCTCATACGAACATACCACTGTCTTTGCTGCCAAATGGAAGTGTTCTTACCACTAGTATGTTGCTTCAATAACTCGGATTGCAACTCTTCTCTACTCAGTTGGTCGCCAACCGCTGGATCCCATGGTAAGGTGATAGAGAAGCAGACTATAGACTGGACTTGATCACGTACAGAGTATTGTTACCAACAAGAGAAAACCCCTTCATGTGCCACTGCAGTAGAGACATAGTAGTACAACATGTTTGGACAATCAAATGATTCCCCTACAACACAAGGAAGTGCACTACGAACAGAAGAAACCATGGTAGCCTCATTGATCTGCTGCAGCCCGGTCCACTCAAATATGTCCACCCGACAACAGATGCAAGAGTACAGCCAAGACATGATAAGTTGCTCACCGGGATCCCATGGCATGGTGACCAACCCAACGGCGTGAGACCCGATCAGATCAACCGACCGATGTAGTGGCCATCCTGTGCGGTCATCCTGGGCATTGCCACTAGTAGTGACGACCACTAGTAGAAAACGGACCTTTTGTCCGCAGCTTTAGTCCCGGTCGGGTTTTGAACCGGCACTAATGTGACCATTAGTCCCGGTTCGGGACGGCATCATTAGTCGCGGTTCGTTCCGGACCTTTAGTCCCGGTTCGTAACACGAACCGGGACTAATGTGGTGGTGGCAGGCTGGTGTCAGCTGGGGCCCCCACGAGCCCCTTTAGTCCCGGTTGGTATCACCAACCGGGACTACAGGCCCCCCCTTTAGTCGCGGTTCGTAACACGAACCGGGACTAAAGGGTGTGGCAGGCTGGTGTCAGCTGGGGCCCCACGAGCCCCTTTAGTCCCGGTTGGTATCACCAACCGGGACTAAAGGCCCCCCCTTTAGTCCCGGTTGGTGATACCAACCGGTACTAAAGATCCCCTATATGAATTCGGCCAGCCCGATCACAGTACTCCTCCCTTTTTTTCCCCCTTCTTCCCCTCCTTTGTTCTCCCTCTTCCTCGAGCTCATCCTCCATTTTTGCCAAAATTTGTCAAGATTTGGAGGCACCCCATCCATCCAAGTGTTCACAAAGGTTAGCAACTTTGTCCTTTCATCTCTCATTGCTAGATTAGCTCTTGCAATGCTCTATAAGTATAGTGATTTGTGGGTTTTAGTTTGGGAGTATTTATATGTGGTAGTTCATTTGATTTATATGCAATTTGAGCTCAAATTAACTTCTTACTTTGCATGTGTAGGTGTGGTTTACTTAGTGCCTTCCCGTCCCCGTCCTAACCACCGTCGATCGCCCGCACCGTCCCGTCGCCGTCACCACACCTTGGTGAGCCTCTTGTTCGTTCTTATCCTTTTTATAAAAAAAAATCTTATTTGTATGATTTAGATAGTTAATTGTATAATTTTCTTACATGTATGATTGTTTGTTATACATAGTGCCATGACTTTGATATCCGTCCCCGTCGGCCCTCGTCCGGTTTATGATTCGGATGTGGTATATATATTCTCTTTTATAACTATTTGTTGCATTTCGCGTTTATGACAATTATGCCCATCAAGTTGACATAGATATTTTTATCTAGGAGGTATGTGAACCGGAAATTGCAACCGACATAGATATTCTTGTCAAGAAGTTAAATTTAGTTGAAAAAGAAAACGAGTATTTGAAAGAAAAATTGAAAAGAGTTGAAGAAGAGAAGATGAAACTGGAGTTGTATGTTGCCGATGTCGTCGATGATCACAACATCAAGATGGATGCAATGCGCTTGAAGATTAGAAAATTTAAAAAATATGCCATTGATAGTGAGGCTTGGTATCACTATGCTGTTGGATCAATTGTTACCTTAGTTGCGATCTTGATCGCATTTGTTGTTGCATTTAAATGCTTTAGCTAGAGAGTTTGTATGTTGCTTTATGAGAACAAGTGTGTATGAACTTTATGTATGAACTTGTATTAATTTGGTCTTTTCGGTGTTGTGTAATGAAGATGAGCCGACAATGGATGTACGATGACCGATGCTCTCCCCAGTTCATTAATGGCGTGCATACTTTTCTGGTTGCGGCTGAGGCAAACAAGCGGGCGGATGGTTTTATGTATTGTCCATGTGCTGGCTGTAAGAATGATCGAAATTACTCTAACTCAAGAACCATTCACGTCCACCTGTTTGAGTCCGGTTTCATGTCCGGCTATAACTGTTGGACCAAGCACGGAGAAAGAGGGGTCCTAATGGAAGAGAATGAAGACGAAGAGGATGACGACAGCTATCCTGGCCATGGGTTCCATGAATACGATGGTACAACAATGGGGGAAGAAGCTGAGCCGGCAATGCAGGAAGGAGCTGAAGAAGAGGCATCAGATGAGCCCGCTGATGATCTTGGTCGGGCCATTGCCGATGCAAATAGAAACTGTGCAAGTGAAAAGGAGAAGCTGAGGTTGCAGCGCATGTTAGAGGATCACAAGAAATTGTTGTACCCAAATTGCGAAGATGACAAGAAAAAGCTGGGTACCACACTGGAATTGCTGCAATGGAAGGCAGAGAATGGTGTACCTGACAAGGCATTTGAAAAGTTGCTGAAAATAATGAAGAATAAGCTACCAAAGGACAACGAATTGCCCGACAGTACGTACGAAGCAAAGAAGGCCGTCTGCCCTCTAGGATTAGAGGTGCAGAAGATACATGCATGCCCTAATGACTGCATCCTCTACCGCGGTGAGTACGAGGATTTGAATGCATGCCCGGTATGCTGTGCATTGCGCTATAAGATCGGCCACGATGACCCTGGTGATGTTGCGAGCGAGCGCCCCAGGAAGATTCTTGCCAAGGTGATGTGGTATGCTCCTATAATACAACGGTTGAAACGTTTGTTCCAAAACAAAGAGCATGCAAAGTTGATGCGATGGCACAAAGATGACCGTAAGAAAGACGGGAAGTTGAGAGTACCCGCTGACGGATCACAGTGGAGAAAAATCAAGAGAAAGTGGAACGACTTTGCAGATGACGGAAGGAACGTATGGTTTGGTTTAAGTGCAGATGGCATCAATCCTTTTGGGGAGCAGAGAAGCAATCATAGCACCTGGCCTGTGACTCTATGTATCTATAACCTTCCTCCTTGGTTGTGCATGAAGCGGAAGTTCATTATGATGCCAGTGCTCATCCAAGGCCCCAAGCAACCCAGCAACGACATTGATGTGTACCTAAGGCCATTAGTCGAAGAACTTTTAGAGCTGTGGAATGGAAAAGGTGTACGTGCGTGGGATGAGCACAAACAGCAGGAATTTGACCTGCGAGCGTTGCTGTTTGTAACCATCAATGATTGGCCTGCTCTCAGTAACCTTTCAGGATAGACAAACAAGGGATACCACGCATGCACGCACTGTTTAGATGATACCGACAGTATATATTTGGATAAATGTAAGAAGAATGTGTACCTGGGGCATCGTCGATTTCTTCAGAGCAGGCATCCTGTAAGAAAGAAAGGCAAGCATTTCAAAGGTGAGTCAGATCACCGGAAGAAGCCTCGCCACCGTACTGGTGATGATATACTTGATATGGTCAAGGATTTAAAAGTAATATTTGGAAAGGGTCCTGGCGGACAATCTGTTCCGAATGACGCTGACGGACGCGCACCCATGTGGAAGAAGAAATCTATATTTTGGGACCTACCCTATTGGAAAGACCTAGAGGTCCGCTCTGCAATCGACGTGATGCACGTGACGAAGAATCTTTGCGTGAACCTGCTAGGCTTCTTGGGCGTGTATGGGAATACAAAAGATACACCGGAGGCACGGGAGGACCAGCAACATGTGCACGAAAAAGACGGCATGCATCCAAAGCAGTATGAAGGTCCTGCCAGCTACACTCTTACCAAAGAAGAGAAGGAAATCTTCTTTGAATGCCTGCTCAGTATGAAGGTCCCGTCTGGCTTCTCGTCGAATATAAAGGGAATAATAAATATGGCAGAGAAAAAGTTCCAGAACCTAAAGTCTCATGACTGCCACGTGATTATGACGCAACTGCTTCCGGTTGCATTGAGGGGGCTTCTACCGGAAAACGTTCGATTAGCCATTGTGAAGCTATGTGCATTCCTCAATGCAATCTCTCAGAAGGTAATCGATCCAGAAATCTTACCAAGGTTAGAGAATGATTTGGTGCAATGTCTTGTCAGTTTCGAGTTGGTGTTCCCACCATCCTTCTTCAATATCATGACGCACGTCCTAGTTCACCTAGTCGAGGAGATTGCCATTCTGGGTCCTGTATTTCTACACAATATGTTCCCCTTTGAGAGGATCATGGGAGTCTTAAAGAAATATGTTCGTAATCGTGCTAGGCCAGAAGGAAGCATCTCCAAGGGCCATGAAACAGAGGAGGTCATTGAGTTTTGTGTTGACTTTATTCCTGACATTAAGCCGATTGGTGTTCCTGAATCGCGGCATGAGGGCAGACTGGGTGGAAAAGGCACACTAGGAAAGAATTCAGTAATATGCCGGGACGGGCATTCTTTGGCGCAAGCACACTACACAGTTCTACAAAGTTCCGCCTTGGTGGCTCCGTATATATAGCAACACAAGAATATTCTACGCTCCAAACACCCGGAGCAGTCCGACGACTGGATTACACATGAACAAACTGTGACTTTCACCGGTTGGTTGCAGACACGTCTCATGCATGACGACACTGTTGCAGATGACCTGTACTTGCTGTCCAAGTTACCATCTTCGACTATATTGACTTTCAAAGGGTACGAGATAAATGGGAATACATTTTACACGATCGCCCAAGATAAAAAGAGCGCCAACCAAAACAGTGGTGTCCGCTTTGATGCAGCAAACACCAATAGGCCAAAGGACACATATTATGGTTACATAGAGGAGATATGGGAACTTGACTATGGACTTGCACTACTAGAAAAAAGCACATTAGTGGCGCACCACTTTTGGGTATTAATGGCGCACCATAGGTGCGCCACTATTACCACGCCACTAATAAGAAATACTAATGGCGCACCTCTGGTGCGCCATTAGTATTGCAGGTAACAGTGGCGCACCTCTGGTGTGCCATTACTATTGCTACAGGTGCGCCACTGGTATTTTTTTTTTTTTTTTTTTGATTTTTTTTGAATTTTGAAGGCGGGAAAATAGTAGTGGCGCACCGTCTAACCCCCACCGTGTGCCATTGCTATTTTTGAATTTTGAATTTGGATCTGGCTCATTTTTTTGGCTCGTTTTTTTTGGTTAAATTTTTTTCAAATTTCGTTCTCGACCTGGTTAAATTTTTTTGCCTCGTTTTTTTTGGTTAATTTTTTTTCAAATTTTTGGCTCCACATGTGGCCGGAAGTAGAGGAGGAGGGAGGAGAGACCGTGAGGAGGAGAGGAGGGAGGAGGAGGTCGCCGGAGAGGAGGGAGGAGGAGGTCGCCGGAGAGGAGGAGTAGGAGGAGGTCGCCGGAGAAGGAGGAGGAGGTCGCCGGAGAGGAGGAGGACCGTGAGCAGGAGAGGAAGGAGCACCGTGAGGAGGAGAGGAGGGAGGAGGAGGAGCACCGTGAGGAGGAGAGGAGGGAGGAGGAGGTCGCCGGAGGAGGAGCACCGGCCGTGAGGAGGATGTCACCGGAGGAGGAGCACCTTGAGGAGGAGGAGGTCGCCGGAGAGGAGGAGATGGAGTGGAGGAGAGGAGGAGAGGAGGAGATGGAGTGGAGGAGAGGAGGAGATGGAGTGGAGGAGAGGAGGAGAAGAATGAAGGGGAAGGGAGGAAGAAGGGGAAGGGAGACGGGGAAGGAGAAGGGAGGAGGAGGGAGGGGGATGGGGATAAGGAGAGAGGAAGGAGAGGGGTGGGTGGGTGCGCACGTGGTGGGGCTGTGACATAGTAATGGCGCACCATGGGGTGGTGCGCCATTGCTATGGTACATAGTAATGGCGCACCTAGGTGTGGTGCGCCATTACTATGTACCATAGCAATGGCGCACTACCCCATGGTGCGCCATTACTATTTTTTAATTTTTTTGAATTTGGAAGGCGGGAAAGTTAGCAGTGGCGCACTATGCATTGGTGCACCACTGCTAACTTTTTTTAATTTTTTAATTTTTTTGCCTGTAGATCTTAAAATGGCTGTAACTTATTTTCTGTTAGGTTTTTGAGGATTCTAAAAAATCGATAACGGGTGTAGTTACTTTTTCATATAAAAAACTTTTCGAGTAGTATCTTTTTCATATAAAAAACTTTTTCATCGGAGGTCGTATGCAAAAGTTACGGCCATTTTACCGAAACACGGCGGTTTTTTTTTGCAAAAAAATTCAAAATTCATCTTTGTTAATTTTCGTAACAACTAGAACACATAACACATCGGCATCTATTTTTTTGAATTTTTTTGAATCATTTATCATTTTCTTTTATATTTTTTTAAACTGAAAAGGCGATCCACAGAGGGGGTGTCTGTGTGTGTGTGGTGGGGTGTGTGTCTGTGTGTGTGAGACATAGTAATGGCGCGCCCTCCCTGGTGCGCCATTGCTTGTGTGTCTGTGTGTGTGAGACATAGTAATGGCGCACCCTCCCTGGTGCGCCATTGCTAGGGTAGCAATGGCGCACCAGGGAGGGTGCGCCATTACTATGTCTCCTAGCAATGGCGCACCAGGGAGGGTGCGCCATTACTATGTCTCACACACACAGACACACACCCCCCCCACCAGACATAGCAATGGCGCACCACACCAAGGTGCGCCATTACTAAGGTGCATAGTAATGGCGCACCTAGGTGTGGTGCGCCATTGCTATGTCTGGTGGGGTGGGGGGGTGGGCAAAAAAAATAGCAATGGCGCACTGCTCAGGTGGTGCGCCACTACTAAAAAAATAACAATGGCGCACCTGTTTCTGGTGCGCCATTGCTATATAGCAGTGGCGCACCACCACCATGGTGCGCCACTAATATGGATATTGGCTATAGCCAGTTTTGTAGTAGTGTTGGTTTGAAGGTCCCTTTGTTTCGGTGCAAATGGGTCAATCTGAGAGGAGGCGGGGTAAAGGAAGACCCGCAGTATGGAATGACAACAGTGGATCTCAACAATCTTGGGTACGCAGACGAACCATTCGTCCTAGCCAATGATGTGGCGCAGGTTTTCTATGTGAAGGACATGTCTACCAAGCCGAGAAAAAGAAAAGATAAGGAAGCGAATACATCATACGATGAGCCAAAGCGCCACATAGTTCTTTCAGGGAAAAGAAACATCGTGGGAGTGGAGGACAAGACAGACATGTCAGAAGATTATGAAAAGTTTCATGAAATTGCTCCCTTCACAGTGAATGTTGACCCGAGCATCAAGTTAAACGATGAAGATTGTCCATGGTTACGGCACAAAGGGACACACGCGAAGAAAAAGTTTTATATCCAAAGATCCCACTCTGGGATGTGACCGGCTTCTCTAGTTAGTTTCCGAACTTATATATCTGGAAAGTCCCACTTTGGACAAACCGGAGGGAATCTTTGTAATAGAACTCCGGCTTATGTGTTTTGGCATTTGAAACGCGAAGAAATATTATGTCCAAAGCCACGTCATCAATTTTCAACCCTTTCTGACTTCATTTGCTATTTTTCATGCATTTACTGATTTTTTTGAGCTAAATGACCCTGAAATTGAAAAGCACTACAAATCACAATCAGAAAAGGTTGAAAGTTGGCATGGTATCATCATTTCACCCACATAGCATGTGCTAAAAAGTTGAGAGGGTTACGGCAAAAACTGGATGCACTTCGTGTACAAAATGGACAATCTCTTTCGAAGTATCACGCTTTCGGACGAAAACTCGTCTGTTACAAAGGCATTTCATTTTTTTTAAATAACCTAAGAATTACCAAATTGAATATAATGATAAAACACACTAATATTAAACAGCAGAAAAAAGAATCACTGAAAAATCTTTTTTTAAAATAAAGTTATTCACAAACTAGTGATTCACACAAATTTCAAATAATTCAAATTTGAAAACTACTGGGACTAACAGAAAGTTTATAATTTTTTTTACCTAAAGCAAAAAGATTCACTCAGAAACTCTAAATAAAGCAAAAAACAACCAAGAAACAAAAGAAAATAAATATACAAGAAAACAAAAAAAAAACTGAAAAGTAAAAAAAAAAGCCCGCCAACTGGGCCGCCACGGCCTGCATACGACTAGACACCCACTAGTTGGGCCAGGATGCAGGCCCGCAAGGCCCAGAATGGCCCACAGGACAGGAAAGAACGGTAGGCCTTGTTGGCCTGCTTTAGAGAGGAGCTCGAATGAGCTACCGCGCCGGGGTTTATAAACCAGTGCGAGCGCCCTTGGCTGGGCGAGGTGGGACTAAACATCCACCACACTGCGCCGTGCCAGGAACAGGCCTTTAGTCGCGGTTGGAGCCACCAACCGCGACTAAAGGTGAATTTCATCCAGTCCAAGCGGCGGGAAGCGAGACCTTTAGTCGCGGTTGGTGGCTCCAACCGCGACTAAAGGTGGCCTTTAGTCGCGGTTGGAGCCACCAACCACGACTAAAGGCTCTCATATATATAACTCCACTTACGATCCTCTCCATTCTCTCGACGCCAAACACAGACGACGCCGCCAGGCTGCTGCGCGCCGCCGCTTGCCCCGATCGACGCCGTCGCCGCCCCCGACGCCGGCCGCCCGTCCCTCCTCGTCGACCCCTACTCCGGACGCGCCCTTCCTCGCCGATCCCCGACGGCGCCGCCGGCCCGCGCGCGCGCGCCCGCTCCTCGCTGCGCCGCCTGCCCCGACGCCGTCGCTGCCCCCGATTCGCCTCGCCTCGCCGTCGCCCCGCTGTGAGCTCAGTTCCTCCCTCTCCCCCCCCCCTCCCTCGCCCCCTGCCGCCATGGCCGCCCGTCCCCGAGCCCCCCCCCCCACACACACATGCATGAACACACACACACACACACACACATTTTCTATTTAGATGTTTTAGTTGTTTTTCACTAGTATATATGTATGTATGAATGCATGTTAGATGGATATAATTAGTGTTTAATTAGTATAGATTTTTTTTATATAATGTTGTTTTTCTGTTTTTTAATGGATGTATAGAAGTATGCTTAATTAGTGTTTCTTTTTCTGTTTTTTAATTTTTTATACTTTTAGTTATAGAAATGTTAGATGAATGTTTTTTAGTTTTTTATACTTTTAGTTATAGCTAGATAAATGTTAGATATAAAAACATTGAGGAATTTTGACATTTGATCCAATGTATAGCAATTAGTATTTGCAAAAGTTGCATATTTTAATGTTGTATTTGCAATAGATTTTCTTAGTCCTTTAAGGGATTAATTATCAGGAATGCCCCCATTATGGATGTGCACAAGTTGATCCAATTTCTTTCTGATCTCATGCATCTACCTTTCGGATCTCTGAATACTAAATTGTTTTATCTTTCTTCTGGATTAGTTAAATAAAAGCTATGGACAATACCGGCAGAGAAGGAGAAGAGGCTGTGTTCGACATCATACGCTCCACGAGCCCAGATGATCATGATGACGGCTCGCAATATCTGAACCCTTCGGGTGAGGGTATGATGTTTGATGAAGACGAACGAATAGATGAAGGTGACGACAACGATGTTGACGAAGAAAATGTTCTTCAAATGACCGGCGAGGTATATTTAATATATAAGCCATCCGGTGATCATTACATGTCTTAATTGATTTGTATGTATTAACGAATCGATCTTTCTTCTTTTAGGCCTCCGGATCGAGCAAATCTTGTACAAGCGACAGGGTAGTTCGACGCCCGGCCAAAAAGTTGGACAAAGGCGTAAAGTTCAACATCGATTCCATCAAAACATCAACTGGCGAACCGCTTGAACCTAAGAAAAATGCGACCACGTTCAAGAATCAATGCGGAGTTATTGTCAGGGACCAAATCCCGATCTCCGTTCAAGAATGGAGAAAGCCAGCAAAGGGAGATCGAGCAGGAGTTACTTTTGTCGACCAAAGAGCAAAAGATGTGCTTTGGACTACGCTCATGGAACATTTCACCCTACCAGATAATTTGACAGATGCAGATCTGAAGAAAGTCAGAAACTATGCTCTTAAAAAGATGGCGATCGCATTCAACACCTTCAAGAAAAATGCATGGGCTAAGTACGTCAAATCAAAAAAGAAGACTCCAGAATTCACGGGAGCACTGGTGAAGGCAAAAGATCACTGGGACGCTTTCGTGAAGTACAAGGAATCGGAAGAAGCTAAGGAACTGTCGAGGAAAAACAAGATTAATGCTGCGAGAAAGAAGTGGCACCATCGTCTGGGGCCAGGTGGCTACCAGGTGGCCCTGCCTAAGTGGCATCAATCTGAGCAAGAGATGATTAGTAAACGGGTCAGTCCAGTTACATTGACATGGCCCCCCAGGTGCAGGACATGGTTTTATGCGCATGGGGGGAAGTTGGACCCAAAGACATGGCTGGTTATGGTGAAGGCAAGTCTTAAAGAAGCGACAGACGAAATACTTATTGCAATAGAAGAAGCTCGATCGGGGGTGTTCACGCCCAACAGAGATAACGACGAGCTTACGCGCGTCCTGAAGAATCCTGAACACCCGGGAAGAACACGAGGCAAAGGCGTTGTTCCGTGGTATGAGGGGTTTGCGGATTGGAACGACGACTATAGAAGCCGTGCGAGAAAGAAGAAGCATGAGGAGCAGAAGAAGAAGGAGGAAGCACTCCGCCTTGAAGGCCTAATATCCTCGCACCTGGAGTTGGAACGATTTGTCAGGCGGGAGCAGGAGCAGATCGACTCACTTAGCGAGGAAAGGGCGTCTCAGCGGCAGCATGAGCAGATCGATCCAGCATTGGATAGCACCGTCCCATCTATGCCGAGAAGCAGCGTGGGTTCCGCCCCGGCCGATATCGATAATGCACTGCTAGCTAGCTACCCTGTGGATGATATCAAAGACAGGACTAACTGTGAGCTACACATGAAAGTGAAGAACTTATCCATGAAGGTGGCGGACGGCTATGCTTTAGCAAATCCCCCTGAAGCAACCTTCCATTGCAATCCCATTCCAGCTGGCTATGCTCGTGTCGGGGTTGATGAAGTGATGTCAGGATATCACGAGCTACAACTTGACATTCTTGGAGGTGACGAGGAGAGAACACTGGGAGAGGCCATACATCGTATCATTCTATGGAAAAAGGATTGCATCGTCTTTCCAAGGCCACCGACTCCTCCTTCTCCAAGTCCTCCGCCGCTTCAGTCGACTCCTCCTCCTCCAAGTCCGGCACCGCGTCAGCCGACTCCTCCTCCAAGTCCGGCACGGCGTTAGCCAACTCCTCCTCCTCCAAGTCAGCCGACTCAGCGTGCTCCGCCTAAGCAACAGCGGAAGAGAGAGGCCGCATCTACGACGGCTAGCGGTACAACAGACAAGAAATTCAAACATGGTCCAAGACTCAAGCCTCTTCCGAAGTTGTCTTACCACCTGACTCAGGAGGAACTCGACGACGCATGTGATGCCCAATTGAAGGCCCATTTTGCACCGAAACCGCCCGCGCCGCCAAAGGAGAAAGTACCTGAGCATGTATCACAACACTTTATTGATATGGCTCGACCGGCTGACAATCAGAAGGACTCCGACTATGTGCGGTCTATCAAGAAGTCATATTCTGCAGGGCAAAAGGAGTCGAGCTCGAGCTCGAGCCAGGCAGTTGGCAAAAAAAGCGGGAAAACTGTTCCCCAGCTGGGAGAACAAGCAGTGCAATCGATTCCCCCGCTCATTGTACAAACACATGTGAGTACCGCCGATCGGCCGGCAATAACCGACGATCTTAGAAGGCAGGCTAAAGAGGCCGGTGTCACTGTTGAACAACTCCTAGGCCTTGAGGAAGTCCCCGGGATTACAGAGGAGGAAGTAAAATACCAATATGTCCGTGGCAAACCTCTGGTCAAGCCTGACGATGTCAAGCTTCTACCAACGAGAATGTACAATTTGCATACGTGGTACATGCAAAAAACAGCAAATACCAATGAAGAGTCCCTCATGGTGAAAGTCAAGCCAGAGCATTACTTCCATGGAAAAGATGTGTGGATTGATTTTTCAGAGTTGTTCCAGTTATTCCAACAAGACGCACTAGACAAATCTATCGTCAGTTGCTATTGTCTGTAAGTGATTTCTTTCTGTAATTTAAGTCTCTAGCTAGCTAGCTAGATGTGCTCTCGTTCATTAACTGTAATTATCCTCACTATATTCTTTTCTGTGGTATTATGCAGAATGAAGATGTATGAAATGAAAAAAACTAGACGCTATGGAGTTGGGTTCATTGACCCAAATACGATTAATCAGGCGATATGGGAAGATCAATATTCGAGAGAAGACACAGAGAGATTCCTGCTAGAGTTTTTGAAGCAACTAAACACCCAACCAAAAATACTACTTCCTTACAACTTCGGGTGAGTGTTACTATATCTTGTACTACAAATTTTATTTTTTGCTTACTAGATGTTAATAAGTGTAGTTGATGAGTTATGCACATGCCCGCTTATTTATAAAAAACGTGTGCGCATGCATTTTCCACTGGATCTTGTTAATCATTGAAGTTGACAAGGGAAAAGTTGAAGTACTGGACTCACTATATAAGGATCCATCCGAATACGCAACCGTGAAGGGGATGTTCGACAGGTAATTTCAATCATTATCGCACTATGTCTGCCTCTTTACTTCATTTCCTGATATCAACTAGTTAATAACTCCTTTATTCATTTTCTTTGCCGGCGGGCAGGGCTTGGAAAAAGTTCATCGAAGAGATCCCCGGCCAATGGAAACAACAGCTGAAATGGGTGCGACCCAAGGTAATTAAGTAGTACTAGCTAGCTACATCCGTGTATCTCTTTAATTCTAGTTTCAATACCATTATCATGCTTGATTAATTATTACCTGATTGAATTTTATTCTCGTAAAGTGCATGAGGCAGGAGAAGGGGAATAGTTTATGCGCATACTACGTTTGCGAGAATATTCGCATGATCACGTCTGAAAGGAGCATAGATGAAAAAACTCTTTGGGTACGTTTGCCAGAACACTATCCATAATTTTTTTTATCATGATCTAGCTAATATATATACACACAACTAATATATTCATCTTGATCTCCTAATTATAGATGATAGAGATGCGGGGCCAGCTCCTACCAACGGCTCGCGTACGAGCAATTCAAGAGGAAATAGCTGGATTTCTGGTCGACCAGGTCATAGATCCCAAAGGAGAATACCATTACAAGATCAAGCAGTAATGCCCTGCATATGTAATGATTCGCAAATTGTAGGAGAAATTGTATATACCAAATTGTATATATATATGTATGTGAATGGTCGTCGTACGAGAAATTCGATTTATATATATATGCACAACGTGTACAGTATGTAGTAGCGTAATATATGTTCGAAATGAAAAATAATTAAATGGAAAACACAAAATTAAAAGGAAAAATAAACCAAAATTAAAAGAATTAAAAACTTTTAGTCCCGGTTGGTGTTACCAACCGGGACTAAACGTGGAGCCTTTAGTCCCGGTTGGTAACACCAACCGGGACTAAAGGTCCCCCAGCGCACGGCCCCGGCAGGCGCCACGTGGTGGGCCTTTAGTGCCGGGCCGTGACGAACCGGGACTAAAGGGGGGGGGCCTTTAGTCCCCCCCTTTAGTGCCGGTTGTAGAACCGGCACTAAAGGGCCTTACAAACCGGGATTAAAGGCCCGTTTTCTACTAGTGGACATGATCCATGACATGGCTGTACGTGATGGTTGGTGATGTTGTCGAGGGCGCCAATACCATCCACACAGGCCATGGCGGTGGTCGAGCCAGAAGCAATCCGGGCTGATCTGGAGGGTGTAGTGGCGTGTTTGCAGGGAGTAGTACCGCTACAGTACGGGTGGACACCAAGCCTGCCTGTACAGTGTCAATGTCTCGCTTGGCGAAGATGGTGGGCGTATGCTTGTATGGCTTGAGGATGTCAAACTGCTGCATGGTCGAGGGCGACGGAGCTCCCACGGGTCCAAAACTGACTGTGGCGACGATCCCCGACTTCTGAGATGGGGCCACAACTTCAACGCCGCCGATGTTGGGGCTGAGGCCCAGTGTCGAACACTTGGCGGGCACTGCACCATCTGACATGTTGGTGGCGTTGCCGCAGCCGGTGGCGGGCTCTTGGTCGGCATCTGATTCCTTCGTTTGCATAGACGAGAACCCGACCTCAGCGCCGCCGACGTTGGGGCTGAGACCCAACATCGAACACTTGGCGTGTTGGATTAATCCAAACTGATGTAGTAGAATAAATATTAATTGCAATAGGATTTGCATGTCGTGTGTTAGTAGTACGAGTCTTGTCCGTGTCCAAGTGTTTTTACCAAGAATACTACTAGGTACGGTTTGAGTCCATGTGATTAGATTAGGAAAGCTTGGACAGATCTTTGTATTTGAGTCGGTTTAGTTCACGAGTCAGCTTTTGGGTTGGCAGTCAAGGCTGCATCTATATAAGCAGCGGTAGTCGTGAGTTTTGTAACACCGTGAAAAATATTGAGGAATAAAAAGAGAGAAAAGAGGGGCGCGACACGTGCCCTTGGCTATAAGTTTTTCTGTTCGTGTGTTCGTGTGATTTGATGTGATCGATCCTGAGGGTAAAAAGCCAACGATTGGTATCTAGAGCAAGGTCGAGGTGAAGCTGCGCTTGCCCCGGGGTAGGCGACCCGACAAGCGCCTCGGGGCCGGCGATATAGTCGTTGGGCGGTTCAACGACGATAAGGACCGTGCGATATAGTCACTGGATGGTGCAGCGACAAGGAGACCCGGCAATCGTCGTTCGAGCGGCGACGTGGAGGATCGGGTGATAGTCGTTCGGTGGAGCGATGACGAAGGCGGTGAGGTTCTGTCGCAAGCGAGGCGACGAGCGATAGGCTGTCGTCGACAAGGCACCGGTGATTGTTGATGGTTATGAAGGTGTGGAATTGGCACCGAGTAGTTCATCAAGATCATCATTGAAGGGTGCAAGGTGGAGATGGCGAAGTTGTGAGCCGTCAACAAGGTGTGCACATGAGTTCTTGCAAGGTGCGTCCAAGAGCTCAGGTGTGTGAGTCTTCTTCTGCAGTTGAGATGCGTCACTGGCGGAAGAGAATTGAGACCGAGAGCGGATGGAAAAAAGAAATTGTGCCTTGCGTTTCTGTCTGTGATCAAGGAGTTCCAGCGAGTTCGTATACGGGAAGTTGTGTTGCGCGTATACGATGAGTTGTGCTGCCGCTGGACCAGTCGGATTGCCTCGAGATCGTGCGCTCGATCTTGGGCAAAGGTAACAAGTTCTGGCGAGTTCATGTACGGAAAGATGTGTTGCGCGTACATGACGAGTTGTGTTGCCGTCGGACGCGAAGTGTTGTTCGGTAAGATGTGTCACCGGAAACAAGAATAAGTTGTGGAGTTGCGTTCAAGTGCTGGTCTGCGAGACGTTTGTCATGGTCGAGGGATTCCTGTGAGACGCATCTTCAAGGCGCGAAGACATGAGACGTCATGGTCGAGGTGCTCCAATGAAGGTGTATCCCAAGGGGTGAAGATGTGCGCGGAGACAAGATGGCGGGTGGCTATCTGCGTGTCTCAACGAGAAGACGAAGGTCAACATAAGGATGGACGCGCACCGGTTAAGTTGAGTTCCTGCATGAGGCTATGTGTTTAGTCTGCATGTAGCACGCTAAGATGTGGCAGCGTGGCTGGTAGTCCAGGTAATCGTTGGTTTCAGTCTACAAGTCGGCATAAAAAAAGATAGTGATGAAGTGGTGGCCATCGTTGCGAGAAAAGGAAAAGTTGTGGTCCGATAAGTTGTGTCATCGGAGGTAACCGGCGTGACAAGATGAAAAGGCGATCGTCTGCGTGTCTCGTCGAGAAAAAGGTTGGCTGTTTGGATTAGGGGGTGAATGTTGGATTAATCCAAACCGATGTAGTAGAATAAATATTAATTGCAATAGGATTTGCATGTCGTGTGTTAGTAGTACGAGTCTCCAAGTGTTTTTACCAAGAATAGTACTAGGTACGGTTTGAGTCCATGTGATTAGATTAGGAAAGATTGGACAGATCTTTGTATTTGAGTCGGTTTAGTTCACGAGTCAGCTTTTGGGTTGGCAGTCAAGGCTGCATCTATATAAGCAGCGGTAGTCGTCAGTTTTGTAACACCGTGAAAAATATTGAGGAATAAAAAGAGAGAAAAGAGGGGCGCGACACGTGCCCTTGGCTATAAGTTTTTCTGTTTGTGTGTTCGTGTGATTTGATGTGATCGATCCTGAGGGTGAAAAGCCAACATGGCGGGCACTACACCGTCTAGGCTGCCGGTGGCGTTGTCGCAGCCATCCGCGAGCTCATGGTCGGCCTCTGCGTCCTCCGGCTGCACCACGCGTTCGCTCAACATGGCGAGCATCTGCTTGCATAGAAGAATGGCTCGATCGAAGGGATCCATGGCTGGATCGATCATCCCATCAACGGAGAGCGGTGTGGCTGCCTCTGATACCATATTGTTACGTACCAGCTTCACTAACCACTCAAGAGTACAGGATTACAGAGATTTGGGTAGCTGATTCACCCTGGATACAACTAATAGCAGAAAGGGGAGTCGAGGGAGAGAGAGCCAGGGGTTGGAGAAAGGTAGGAGAAGGGATGCCGCCGTGCCGTTCGTGATTCCGTCCCCCTTCTCTGTTCCAGCTCCTGGTCTTTTGTAGCAGCACTCAACGCCATCTTGGGCTCAACACCAGCCCATAGTCTACCAAGGTCCACCCTGGTGGCACAGTCCGTGACAGAGAGCTTCAGTTACATGGTATGTAAGAGCCCACAGATAATGATTACAATCCATACAAACCAGAAACAACAGCTAAGGTTTCTTACGGCATCTCCCGTGATCTTAATGTTTAGACCACCGACTGGGTTTATTCAGTTATTCTATAAGCTAGTGCTTTAGCACGTTGGGAATGTCCACTGGATACCTGTAGATGGACGTGGTCCACGGGCCATCGTTGTTGCGGGCAGGCTCGATGCATTCCCACACCACGCTGTTGCACTTGAACCCTGACCCGAACCCGATCATCCAAACCCGGTCGCCCTTGCGCATCTGGCCTTTGGCCTCGATGTAGGCCAGCTCATACCACAACGAGCTACTAGACGTGTTTCCGAACCGGTGCAGTGTCATCCGTGACGCCTCCACTTGCTCGTCGGAAAGGCTGAGGTTTTTCTGCAGCTGGTCTATCACAGTGCGTCCGCCCGCGTGAATGCAGAAGTGCTTGAACGCCATGGCGAAGTCTGGGATGTAGGGCTTGATGTGTGCGCGAAGCACCTTCCGCGCAACAAAGGAGAGGGCGAAGAGAAACTGTTTAGAGACCGGCAGTACAGGTGGTCCGATCTCGGTGATGTTGGCTTGGAGAGCGTCCCCGGCGATGGTCATCAGGTTCTTGCTGAGGTTAATCCCGATGTTTCCTTCGTCGTCCTCCTCCTGAAACACGCACCGGTAAGCACTATCATTTGCGCCTGTGAAGGTGCGCACAACGTGCTTGAGACGGAACCGGGCATTCATGGGGGATGTTGACAGTAGTGCGGCTACTCCACCAACACCGAACAGGCAGTTTGGCAGGAGCATGCCACGCTTGTTGCCCATGTAGTAATTTGGCGTGATGGTCTCCGTGGCGACGACTAGAGCGCGGGAGCCTCGGGGAACAACTTGCAGGAGGTTCATGGCGAGCCCCACGGAGATGAGCCCCGCGCTACACCCCATGCCCGAGAGGTTCACGCTGCGGATGTCGCCGCGCAGATTGTACTTGTTTATGATGATGTCGACCAAGGATGGCGTGGGACAGAACAGGCTGAAGTTGAGGACGAGTACGCTGATCGCGTCTGGGGTGATCCCGGTCTTGGCGAGCAGGTCGTCGATGGCCGAGAAGATGACGAGCTCGAACTCGGCGCGGGCATTCTCGAGGGTGCGGTGCTCCTGCGCCGGGATGTAGCTGTGCGCTGCTGGCAGGCAGGTCTCCTCCCCGAGCCCGGAGCGATGCAACAGCCGCGTAAATCGTAATGAACCGGACGCTGCGCTCGTTGATGGTGTGTGAATGCTTGTTGAGCTCGATGAATGAGGCCGTGGGGACGCGGCCGAGCGGGCAGGTGTCGAAGCAGGCGTAGTCGATCAGATAGACCACAGGCGGACGATGCATGATGTACACGCCGATTGATGCGGCCGGAACGAAAGCCGCTAAGAATAGGTGCACTGGCTGGAACTGGAACTCACGGAGCCAGCTGATGAGCTCAACTGGCCCGAGCCGCACCAGGGCGACGAGACAGAAAGCGGTGACAACGGCAAGGAAGTTGTCCACGATGCGCTGGTACACGACCTTGAGGCGCATGGTGCTGCTCGGTTACGTGTGGGTGTTTTTTTTTTTTTTTGAGGGGTTACGTGTGGGGTGTCTTTGGTGCGTTTAGTGCTTGCACTTATAGACAGAGCTAGTGCATGCACACGCCGTTCCTCCTGTTCGCCGACAGTGCAAGGCCACGCAGCCACGGTGCCAGCTGCCGCGTACGCCGCGAGCCGCGCCAGGCCCCCCGTCCCAGAAAACCCTTGCATGGGTTCAGCAAATCGCACGTACGTACCTACAATTGATGCACATGAGTTATCCATATGGGTCCAAGCTACGCCTAGAGCACTAGCTAGATAGGTAGCTAACTACTTGCATGCTGCATGGTTTACAGTCTTCCTGCTAGGCCTAGCTTTGAGAATCAAACAAATTTGCTTGTTCCAAGTAGTATTATCAATCAACACAAGGGCATGCCTTCTTGTTCAAAAAAGCATCTTCTTTCCTCTTCTTTCTCCCTTCTCTCAGTCTATGCCTTCTTGTTCAAAAAAGCATCTGCTTTCTGCATTCTCGCAGTCTCTGAACCACATCATGTAGCAACACTCCCCGAGAAATTAAGGATATTGGGAATGATTGTTGGGCATGCATGCTCCTAATGGAGAACCTTAATTTTGTCATTTTGGAGTAAATAACATAAAACTACCACTACTGGTTAGGGTTCCCAAAAATTACCACTTTTTAAAATGTGACTGATACCTACCACAAAAGTGTTTTTTCGTTTCAAAAAACCCAAATGACTGTGTGATTAAATTTTAATTAGGCTCATGAGAGCTGGGGCCCGCTCGTCAGGTCCACGTGGCACGAAAGTCAACACCATTAAATGAACCGTTATGCTAGCCGTTATGACCGGTGGGGCCCACATGTCATTCTCAATAAAATTACCAATGTAATTTTTTCCCTATTCCATGGTCAACGTGGGCATCGTCTTCCCCAGCCACGGCCTCGGGTCCTCGCCGCCGATTCACCGCCTCCGGTGCTCCCCCGAGCTCCCCGACCTTGCCTGCGTGCTCGTGGTGTGCTCCTCTCCAAATTGCCCCGCTCCCCGCGCTCTCGCGCTTCCTCTGGCCACCGTCCCATCGAGCCACGGCTCGGCCATCCGCCATGGCATGGAGCCACCATGCTCTCGTCGCCGGGCCACGAGAGGCGCTTCTGCAGCTCCATTTTCCGTGGATGGGGCACGGCGACGTGCCGGTGGGAGAGGGAATTGATGGCTCTATATTTTATGCATTTTTAGAGCTCATTTGTTGCACGTTCTCTCTATGTACTATGTCCCATTGATCCAAATATGTGTCCATTATGCAAGATTACCGGTTTTTACACTTTTTATTGTGAGCATTGCACATTTGTGGTTTTATTTAGTTTTTATTAATTTTCTTTGTTTTCTTGTGTCTACAGGTGTTTTGGAGCAACCTAGGACCAAGCACGATGAAAGGACCAAGGATGGATTCAATACGGACTTAATGCCGTGACCATGGGGAGACCCCTCCCCTTAATCATCGTTGTGGTAACCGGAGTGGGGACACGTGGTGGTGGCACGAGTATACGCAGTAACTGGAGTGGGGATGCGTACTTTATTGGCTCCGCCCATGCGAGATCATGTCAAGTAGAATTAGTGATATGAGTAAAGAGCCATGTCTATCATGTGTTGTCAGCATCATACTTGTGGTGATGACTCTGGATCCCTCGAGAACGTTTACTACTCAAGCACCTTTTCACTTATTTTAGTTCCCTTTTAATTTTCTCTTTCTTGTTTGTAGTTTAGTAAACACTCTCTTTTTATCTGTCTTCCTAGCAACCTACTAAAGTATACTATTTCCAAAGTCCGGTCTGGGTGCGTATGGAACTGCCTAAAGTGACGACGTAATTGCGGGGTTTGTGGTGGCATCCTATTCGCTCCCTGTGGGATTCGACACTTACTTATCACGAAAGTGCTACAACAGCCATGTGCACTTGCAGGACATCAAGCATTTTCTGGCGCCGTTGCCAGGGTGCATAGCGCTTGGTTATTACTTACCCACTCGCACATAGTTTATTTTGTTTGTTGCTATTAACCCAAATATATATATATATATATATTATATATATATATATATATATATATATATATATATATATATATATATAAGTCTACTAATCATGTATTCCAAGAATTCTCTCAATGAACAGATGAAAAATGCGATGGAGGACAAGAGCCACACAAGCCCACCATTGGATATCGACGATGAGGAGATAAAAGAATGGCTAACATTGTTGAACAAATGGGCACCAATTATACGCAGTGAATGCTTCGTCACGTGCTGTGATTGTAAAACCGAAGGGCACTACTCTTATCATTGTAAGTACCATGCTGATCCTATACTAGCAAATTATAATAGAAGTGATAAATGCAATGCTAGTATTGAAGTTCTTCAGTTAGTACTTTATTATGGTGTCGGCGAAGTTTTACAATATATAAGTCTACTAATCATGTATTCCAAGAATTCTCTCAATGAACAGATGAAAAATGCGATGGAGGACAAGAGCGACAGAAGCCCACCATTGGATATCGACGATGAGGAGATAAAAGAATGGCTAACATTGTTGAACAAATGGGCACCAATTATACGCAGTGAATGCTTCGTCACGTGCTGTGATTGTAAAACCGAAGGGCACTACTCTTATCATTGTAAGTACCATGCTGATCCTATACTAGCAAATTATAATAGAAGTGATAAATGCAATGCTAGTATTGAAGTTCTTCACTTAGTACTTTATTATGGTGTCGGCGAAGTTTTACAATATATGGGAGATGCATGGATAGATTGTATTGTGCTTGGTAGTGCTTATAGAAAATTGCATCCTATTTACCGTGCTTGCAAAGATACTTTCTACGATAATGCATTGAGTATTCTAGAGAGGTTGGCCACCTCGAAAGAAATGAGCCTTTTGCAGGACTTGCAGGAGAATATTCAAAAGGATGCATATAAAAAAGAGCCACCTACCTTGCATAACCATATGCTCCCCACGGATGAACCTATCTCTAGTAATGAATCATATGATGCCAATATCCTTGTTGAAAATTCAGAAGAGGACTTTGATTTTAATCATTGTCTAAACGAACCTACTGATGTCATTCATAATGATGAGGTAGAGGTTGAATATGCCATTACACCATTGGTAATGGAGAAGGGTGAATCGCCGACTACAAAAGAAAATTATGAAGTGTTCACCCACAATGATAGCCATGGTAAGAATTTAAATTTATATATATCTCTAACCCTCTCGTTGCAAACAGATGAGGAGACATGGTCACTAAGCTTGGTGCATCGGTGCTAGCCAAGGTGCGAGCATGAATTTACCTACATGATGCCGATGCACCGTAAGCGAGTACACCTCCGACCGAGCTCTGTTATGAGGTGCTCCAAGCCCCGGTCGGAGGCAGGTCTCACACTCGGGGTTGACATCCCTTGGGATCCGGGTGGATGACCTAACGGAGTACCGAAGCCTAGCTATATGGCTATAAAGAATGCACTGCCAGGGAGGTAATCCGGAAGTCCTTGGTGTCTTTCTTAGCTTTGTGTCTTGAGTATAGTTGCATTCATATTGCACTGCCACTTTTATTTTATTTTGAGTAGTTGCTATTAGAGTTGATTTCGGAATAATTTTTGTTGGCAAATTTTAGTAGTCTGTATTTTGTTGACTACCTCCTCTTATTTTATTGCAATATTGCTATGTGCCTAACGTGAGGAGGGAGCACTAAATTTTTCGTGAAGTTCTGTAGCTCTAGAAGAAAAGACGCGTAATATACGACCACCCCGGTAGTACAGGCGCTCGTATCAGCTCGTGGCCGTGAGCAATAGAGGCTCCAGAGCATAAGATGGCCGGCCGTACCAGCGCTCGCGCTCGTACGTGTGGTCGTATCACCTGGCGGCCACAGAGGAGCATCCCTCTAGAGTGCAAGATGGTGTGCCGTACGAGCATTTCCCGCTCATACGCGCGCTCGTAACCAATGTCAACCCCGACTAACAGAACCTCCAGACTTCAAGACGGCGTCTCTGCGCTCGTATGGGCGCTCGTACCAGAGGGTGACGTTGGGCATTGGTTAAACAGAACAAACGACGGCGTACCGTACGACCACACCCGGTCATACGTGCGCTCGTACAAGGGCAAAAATACCTCCATTTTATTTATCTTCGACGTCTGTGGTCGCTGAGGTATTTTCTAATCGATTATTTGCTCTGTAATTAACGTTAATTACCTTCGAAGCCCGGTAACCAATAATTCTCTGTAGCAACTATGTTTACTTTTTGACGGTTGGGTAGTTCGTATACCGAATCGATGCTTTTATTTTGTGTGTTATTTTAGCCGGGGCTTGGACCTTATGTGTTGATGAGTATGGTATGGTGCCAACCATACAAAAGATCTGCACAAGCCACTTGCTTGCTTCATCATGACGAATTCAACTACAATTGCCCGGTAATGTTTTCCAATTCAAACCTTGCTCAAATAAAAGTTTCTTAGTATCAAGTTTCTCACCTTAAGCACCTAGGAGCTGCACAGTTGGGTCTATATCTTATCTTACTTGCACTTCATCCAAACCTGAGAGTAGTTAACACTCTTGGACTTAGTTTATTGACATAAGCGCGGTGCTTAGGTTGATGAACCGATCATTGCGAGGCATATGTTTTATCACTTGTGATGCTAATCCTTTGTGCTAAAAAAATGATAAAAAAACTACAAAAACACAAAAATATTTCATTTTCTTTTTAGCTCGCTTTCAGCAGGTTCTATCGGAGGGCAGCCGCCGGACCACAACGAGGAGATCACTTGAAGCAAGGTCCATGTCTATTAGAGGAGAGGTCATATGCGCCTCAACGGTAAAAGTGTCTAACCCTTGCTTAATCTTAGGCTTGGGGAGGTAAGCACTACTCACGCTCTCTTTTACTAACTGCACTTTCTTTTCACTTTCGTAATTTTCCCTAGTTTAGTTCTAAGCGTGGGGAGGTTACTTTTGCATGTGTAGTGTCTTGTGCAATGCTCTCTATCATAAGATTTTTGTGCAGTAGTGTGTCCCGCTATTTTGACATGCTTGCTTTGCATTTCTTTTACTTAGCATGCGGAAATCTTGTTATCTTCTGAAAAACATTGCCATGTTCTTTTATCAAAAACCCAATAAAGGAGTCCTTTGAACTGTTGCCTTTCTTTCACCTAATTACATAAGTTGGGGACTCTAGTGGTGGCTTGACTAGCGATTGAATGATTGTAGAGCCTTTTCTGCTGATAGAAGCAGCGACTTTGGTTGATCCGAGATGCGCAACGGGGTTATCCCCACCAAACTACCCCCTCGGGGTACTTAGCTTTTGAGTCTTATGCAACATGACACCGCGATACTATTGTGTAGTGTTGAGTTCTTTTTTACTAAAGCAACTTCGAATCCTTTGCACTTACGTTTATCTTTTATTGCTAGCGCCTCTACGGTACCGTGCATTGCCCATTCTCACATTGAGACTTTGCGCGTACTTCCCTGGTACATCCAAACCCGTGGAAGGACTTTCTCTTGTTCTCCTACACATAAAACACCACATCTCCACAAAAGAGCCACCATACCTACCTACATGGTATTTTCATAGCTATTCTGAGCATATCGCCATGTACTACCATCATTTTACATTACATGACTGGAGACATGTTTTCATTTGCCTTGCATGATCATAGTATGGCTAGCTCGATATTTTTATGGCTTGTCCGTTTTTTGATGTCTATGCTACGCTGGATCATCGCCCATACTGGTACACTGCCAGAGGCATTCATCATATAGAGTTTCTCTCATGTATTCAGTTTTGAGTTATGATTACTTTTAGTTGAAGTGAGTCATTGTATAGTGTATCATTCATCATTGTAAGGTGTTGCTTCTACCAATAAAAATAAATAAATAAAAGGAGAGAGACAAAATAAAAGATGCACCACGGAGGTGCCACAAAAAAAAGAAAAAGAAAAGGTGAGGATGAGAGAAGGAGCAACACCATTATCCTTTTTAGTATAGACTTGTGCTTCAAAGTAGCACTGCTTCATGCATTGTAAAGTAGAAAGTTTCATGAGCTTCATGTGTTTAATACTAGTGGGGAATTTACATTATAGAGCTTGGCTTGTATATTCAGACGACGAGCTTCCTCGAATGCTATAGGTTTTCATGAGTAAGCAAGTTGGATGCACCCCCACTTAGTCCATAGGAGAGCTTTCATATATTCATAGCTCTGTGTGCATCATAATTGCATGGCGATCTCTGATCCTTGAGTTAACATTGATCATAAGGCACTCTCAATTGCCTAGTGGTCAGCTGCGTTGATGCAAGGCTTTCTTTATTTTTAACTTCTCAAAACCCCAACCATTGTTCTATTTTCCCTTAAGTGCAAGGCATAGGCTTGCGCTCAGTGCTGCATAGGTAGTTGAGCGGTTAACTAACGCAGACAGACGATCTTGCTATTGTACCCAGTATGCATAGGGTTGGTGTTTTTGAAGCGATCGCCGATTTATAATTTCTTTTGTCTATAACAGTCATTGTTGTGTTTCTAACATAATTTTGACATTCTCTTTAAACGTTTGGCAATGGGAATTTGGGTCCACAAAAATATTTCCTCTTTCTTGACCTCCATGGCAATGGAACTAAGGGGATAGCATGTATTACTCCCTTGCTGGTTAACTTTTGCATGCTTGCACGATGAACATGGATATCACTTTAGGGGTTTGGTTCAATGTAAGCTTTAGAGTTGGAACAGTGAGCTTTTGGTAGTCAACCTTCTTACTCGAGGGCGAGCAAAGTTTAAGCATGAGGAGGTTGATGGCTCTATATTTTATGCTCTTTTAGAACTCATTTGTTGCATGTTCTCTCTATATACTATGTCCCATTGAACCAAATATGTGCCCATTATGCATGATTACCGTTTTTTACACTTTTCATTGTGAGCATTGCACAACTGTGATTTTATTTATTTTTATTAGTTTTCTTTATTTTCTTGTGTCTACATGTGTTTTGGAGCAATCTAGGACCAAGCACGATGAAAGGACCAATGTTGGGTTCAATACGGAGGACTTCAAGTACCAGACTTAGGTGTTTCGGAGGGTGAAAAAGCGATTTTTCCAAATTGCTCCAAATCAAGATCTAACTCCACCGGCACCTCGGTGTCGCTCTCGGAAACCAACGAGCCCAAGAATATCAAAATCGGAGTCCATATGAAGAAATGGCGACCGTTTTACCGGAGGAGTACAGAAGAAAAGACGGCCATCCATGCGACCGCGCGCGGTCGTATGAGGTGATTTCAGCTCCGAAAGTTCCCCCTTCAGACAGGATTCTTCACCAATTTCATCCCCGTTTGTTCCCGCGCGATCCTTGGAAAATAAGGAAGAGTTTGGGAGAGGATAAGGCTCATCATGAGCCCTTGGATGACCACATCAATGGAGGAGAAACCGAGACACCTCTTTATATACACCTCCAACCCTAGGCGCCTCCATCACCACGCCATTCATCCATGAGCCGCCGTGATCCATCTCCATTGCTGCTCCAAGACCACCTCCATAGATAAGAGAAGGGCCAAGCTAAGGGGAAGAGGAGGAGGCACCTCCACCACGCGCACCGGCCTTCGGGCCAGTGCGGTTTTCATCACCGGCGCCCCCACAATCACCATCTCCACTACCGGCGCCGTCATCATCACCATCGCCGCCGCCATGCTCCTCTCCTCCACCGGCTCCATGCCGGCTTGTAACTTGTTTTGTCCCTCTATGTTGTTTGAGTAGTTGTATTAGTTCTTCAGGATTTGGATGAACCTTTGCATGATTAATACCTTATTGAATAAGCGATCCGATCATTCTCTTCATATGTATTGCATTGGTTGTCTCATGGTGTTGTGAAGAGCGCTCGCGCAGCATTAGCCCCTTGTGGACTTGAGGCAATTCGTGTTGGTGCGAAGGCTAGTTGAGGAGGTAGGTTAGTGACAGGGCCTAACTCCCTTCGTCCCTGATCATTCCAATAGGGATTAGTGGAGAACCACCAAACTTTATGCCGTCACCATGGGGAGACCCCTCCCCTTAATCATCGTTATGGTAATCGGAGTGGGGACACGCGGTGGTGGCACGAGTGTATGAAGTAACCGGAGTAGGGATGCGTACTTTATTGGCTCCACCCACGCGAGATCATGTCAAGTAGAATTAGTGATATGAGTAAAGAGCCATGTCTTTCATGTGTTGTCAGCGTCATACTTGTGGTGATAACTCTGGATCCCTCTAGAACGTTTACTAATCAAGAACCTTTTCACTTATTTTAGTTCCCTTTTAATTTTGTCTTTCTTGTTTGTAGTTTAGTAAACACTCTCTTTTTATCTGTCTTCCTAGCAACCTCCTAAAGTAGACTATTTTGAAACTCCGGTTTGGGTGCGTACGGAACTGCGTAAAGTGATGAAGTAGTTGCGGGGCTTGTGGTGCCATCCTATTCGCTCCCTATGGGATTTGACACTTACTTATCACGAAAGTGCTACAACAACCCTGTGCACTTGCAGGACATCAGGAATCCCCTCTGAAGAGTAGGAGGTGCTCGTGGCCGTCGCGTGCACATTGCCGAGCTCTCCGGGCGTGGTGGAATGGCATATGGGGCGCAGGGCATGAGAGGCGGGTTTAGGAGGACGGGGTGCTATCCAAGAGGAATGCCAGAGAGGTTAGGGAGGGCTGCAGGGCACCGACGCGATGACACGAAGCTCGGCTTCGACTGCCGGAGCACCCGAGACAAAGAGGAGGGCTCAGGGGTAGAGGCGCACGTCGGGGAGGTGTCCGGTGGCTGAGGCGGTGCGGTGCGGAGGTGAGGTAGGCGTCGGGGGTGGACCAGCCTGAGGTGGAGGCACCGAATTCAGGTGAGGCGGTGCTCGGCCGAGCCGGAAAATATGGGTGGTGGAAGTCAGCTACGGGGCGTTTGGGTTCGATTCTAGGTGAGGTGTGGACAAGAGGTGGACCACGAGGCCCTTGGACATGGCTGGAAGGTGTGGGGCAGCCGTTGGCCACGAGATCACTGAACGACGGCCATGGTGGGTGATTGCTAGCGGGAGAGACAGGGGAAAAGAGAGAGGCGGTGCGAGGAGGGAGAAAGAGTTGCGGGGTGGTGGCTGCTGGGGTTGATGGCTGATAGCGTTGACTGGCAGTGCGGATCCGTGCGGACGGCTGGGCGGCACCTCTGGCGGTGGCGCCATGGCTGCCGGCCGAGTAAGGCGGCGCGTCAGGTGGGTGGGCTGGTGGCTCGGGCGCCACGGGGAGTAAAGGAGGATGCCAGTGAGAGGAGGCAGTAGCGGAGGCGGAGGAGCGGCCAGCTGATGGCGGCGAACGCCGGCGAGGTGGCCGGTGCTGAAGTCGGCCGGTGGCTTCGCGGGATCGGACGAGCGCGATGCCCTGGCGGCTATGCTGACGGGATTGGGAGGTTGGTTTTTTAGAGATGAACATGTGGACCCCACCGGTCATAATGGCCAGCATAACGGTCCAATTAACGGTGTTGACTTTCATGCCACGTGGACTGACAAGCGGGCCCCAGCTATCAAAAGCCTAATTAAAATTTAATCACACAATCATTTGGGTTTTCTGAAATGAAAAAACACTTTTGTGGTAGGTATCAGTCACGTTTTAAAAAGTGATAGTTTTTGAAACCCTAATCTAACCTGTAAAGTGATAGTTTTATGCTATTTGCTTGTCGTTTTGAGACAGGCTAAGTAAAATTAATGGCACTAGCTAGCTTGGCATGCACAGGTAGGCTCCACTGCCACCAAGGACAATGCAGACAAAATAAGTGACTGGCATGCCACCTACAACCCTTGCTTTAATTTTGTCATATCATCGAGAGACATGGATGGATGGACTGACGGACGGATTGATGGACCATATTGAATTGAATCGCGGGCCAGGCTGGCTAGTGGGAGTTTTTTAAGTTGTACTCTCACAGTTAAAAATCTACATGGTAAATTTACCAATGATGATGCAAGCACTGTTGGAGATGCCCTTTTGCATGCAATTAATTACCGTTATCAGTTTGCTTTGCTTTGTTGACGCGTGATCGATATATGCTTAAGTGTGTGTATACATATAAAGAGTGAAACTTCTATAGCACCAGTGACGAGCAGAGGAGAGCACCGTGATACGTTTCAAACGTATTTATAATTTTTAATTATTAAATGCTATTATATTATCATTCTTACATACTTTGACCATCATTTTATATTATTTTTCTGGTGCCCAGTGCCAGTTGCTATTTTCTGCTTGTTTTTGATTTTATAAAAAAATCGATACCTACGAAGATCCAAACATGACGAAACTTTTTAACAATTTTTTCTGAAACATAAGAGACCCTAGAAGCTTTGGGAGGTGACCCGAAGATGGACCAGGGAGCCACAAGCCCGGGGGGCGCGCATTGCAGGCTTGTGGGCCCTCTGCTGCTCCATTTGCCCTAATCTCTGCCTATAAATTCACATATATTCCAAAACCCTCGCAGCGAGACCCGAAACAATTGTATCGCCGCCGCAAGTTCTCTGTTCTGACGTGATCCCATCTGGAGCCCTGTTCTAGCACTCTGCCGGAGGGGGGAATCATTGGGGAGGCCATCTTCATCAACCTTGCTGCCTCTATGATGATGTGTGAGTAGTTCTTTTAGGACCTACGGGTCCATAGTAGTAGCTAGATGGCTCTCTCTCTCTCTTTTGATCTTCAATACAATGTTCTCTTCGGAGATCCATCCGATGTAATTCTTGTGGTGTGTTTATTGGGATCCGATAAATTATGAATTTATGATCAGATTGTTCATTGAATTTATTTGAATCTCATGAAGTTTCTTTGCTGCGTAATTTTATAGCTATGTATGCTTTCTGATCTATGAGTCTTCTCTGGCCAAGATAGATGAGTAGTTTTTCAGAGGGAGTGGTTCATAGTAGTGGATTCAATCTTACGGTGATCTTGTCCAGTGACAATAAGGACGAATGCACGTATTGTATTGTTGCTACTAAGGATAAAATGATGGGGTTAATCTTATTGCTAGGTTTTTTCTGTCTACATTATGTCATCTTGCTTATTGCGTTACTCTGTTTCTTGCAAACTTAATACTTTGAGATGCATGCTGGATAGCGGTCTTGGGGGAGTAATAGTAGTAGATGCAGTTGGATTAACGGTCTACTTATCATGGACGTAATGCCTATGTGAGATTATGCAATGAATGATCATAGTTATAATTTGCGCTATTCTGTCAATTGTCCAACAGTAATTTTTCAACCATCCCACAACATGCTTTCGAGAGAGATGCCACCAGTGAACCTATAGCCCCCGGGTCTATTTTCCATCAATACAAGAAAACTCCTACAACAATTGCGTTTTATTTTCTTTTAGTTTCTTGCCACTTTGCCCTATCACTATTTTCTTTTAATCTTGTAGCTAGCAAGAACAAGGGGATTGACAACCTCCTTGCCTTTGTTGGGTGCAAGCAATGTATTTGTTGGTGTGCTGGTACTACCAACGTTGTTAGCTTCGTGACTCCTACTGGTTCGATAAACCTTGGTTCTTAACTGAGGGAAATACTTTCTACTGCTATGCTACATCACTCTTGCTCTTCGGGGAAATCCAACAACTCCAACGTGAGTAGCAGAAGAATTTTTGGCGCCGTTGCCCGAGAGTCATTATCTATCAAATCAGGTACCTTCGCACAAACACTTTATTTTTGCTTGTTTTATTTCATGTCTAGTTGCCTTTTTATTTGTCTTCTTCTTTGCTTGCCAAAAATTTCCAAAATACCCAAAAAATCTTGTGTTACTATTTCTGCTTGCGTTGCTATCATGGCTAGTTCCTCGCTTGTTGTTTTCACACCTGAACTTGATGTACTCAATTTTAAACAAAGGGGTGGAGAAAGTTTGAAAGATGCTTGGTATAGGATTTGCGATACTCAAAATAGATCTATTCGTAAGCAATGCACCACAATTCTTCTTAGAAATTTTTATGTTGGTGTCACTACATGAAATAGATTTGTGCTTGATACTATTACTGGGGGAAATTTCTTGGGTAGTCACCCTTTGGATGCTTTTAATGCTATGGGAAATTTATTGGGATCACCACCTATCAAAATCAATGAAACAGAAATAACATTGGAACATCTTATGCAAAGATTGGATATTATTGAAAATAAAATGTCTACTAGTTACCAACTAGAGGAATTGGATAAAAGGATGCATAATCATATGACTAAGCTAGGTTCATCGATAGGCATTGCTTTAAAATCTTTGAAAGTGAAAGAATATATTATCAATAAAGTAGAACAAAGTCCCACTAGAATTGATAAATTGGAGGAAGTTATAAATGTGTTGGGTTCAGCTTTTTCTTCCATAAAAACTAGTGAGGAAGTCTCTAGAAGTAAAAATCTGAAATTCACTTGTGTGTCTAAGGCTCCTAAACCAAGTAAGGGTGCTTCTTCTAGTAAGGAGATCTAAAAATGATAAGTATTCACCCTAGCTTTATAGAGATAAAAAAGGAACCTATCTTTGACATTCAATTTTTGAACTTTGTGCCTACGAGTGTCATGATTAATAGGATGCTTGCTAATCCTCCTAAGAAATCAAGTTGCCTGATTGAGAAGCTAAAAGATGATAAAACATGATAGATTGCATTATGCCTAGCTAGGGGCATTAAACATTAGCTCTTGTCGGGAGGCAACCCAATAGTTATCTTTTATTTTTCCCTTCTATTTTGTGTGTCAATATGATTATTGCTACAGTAGTAATTATGTATGTATCTTTTATTTTGCTTTTTGTGCCAAGTTAAACCTTTAGGGTGATGTGAATGCTTATTTATTTGGTTCTGTGAGGAAACAAAAACTTTTGCATCCAGTAAGTGAATTTTTTATCTTTACTGGAAGGTGACAAATTCTTAAATTTTTTACATAGTTTTGATTTGCACATTGTCTGCGTTGTCCTCATTTTTCAGAAATTTTGGAGTTGCAGAAATATGATGATAAATTACATCTTTACATACTGTTCTATTTTTGACAGATTCTGTTTTGTTTTCTTAGTTTGCTTATTTTGGACTTCCATGGCTTATATTGAGGGATATAAATTGTGAAAATAGTAGAATATAGTAGATATCAATTGGAAAAAATTATGAATCTTGCCTTGACAGTACATGAGTGAATGATTTATTTTCATACTAACCCATCCCACGAGTTCCGTTAAGTTTTGTGTGAATGAAGTTTTCAAGTTTTGGGTGAGATGACGATGGAAGGAGAATAAGGAGCGGCAAGATTCTAAGCTTGGGGATGCCCAAGGCATCCTAAGGTAATATCTAAGGAAGACTCAATCATCTAAGCTTGGGGATTCCCCGGATGGCGTCCCCTCTTTCATCTTCAAATCTATCGGTAATCCTACTTGGAGCTATATTTTTATTCCTCATATGATATGTGTTTTGCTTGGAGTGTCTTTTTACTTGTTTGCACAATCATTGTTTCCTAATCACACCTATTAAGAGAGACACACATTCATCTTATATTTATAGAATGCTCATTTGTTCTTCACTTATATCTTTTTGTGTTGAGGCAATTGCTCTTGTACTTCACTTATATTTGTTAGAGCACGGGGATATGCTTTTGTAGAAAAGATTAGAACTCTCTTACTTCACGTATATTTTTTAGAGAGTTGAATAGTAATTGATAATTTGCATGAATTTTGTGTTGGTCCAAAAATAATGGGTTTGTAGTAGCGGTATAATAAAACTTGCATGAACCTTGTAGATCATTGAACTGGATAAACTTGATTCTTTGCAATAGTTTTGCGATATTGAGGTGATAATATGTGATTATGTAAATGAATGGTTAGAGTTGAGTATGAATATTGTTGTTAAGGTTTGTGAGGTCTCATTCATGAAAGTGATAAGCATTGGTATAAGTACAGAAATCTAAGTATAAAATATTTTGAAGTGACATTCACGTGTGTTCGGATCGGGGGCGCGCGATGGTTAACTCCTACCAACCTCACCCCTAGGGTCATGCGAGCCATGCTTGCTTTGAGGGCTAATAAGTTTTTGCAATAAATACTTGAGTTCTTTATGACTAATGTGAGTTCGTGGTCTTTTTGCACTTCCGCCTATCCATATTTTGCTAGCCTCTTCGGTACAATGCATTGCCCACTCTCACCTTGAGATTTGGCGCATACTTCGCCGGTGCATCCAAACCTAGTGAGATGGTACGCTCTCTCACACATAAGCCTCATTATATCTTCCTCAAAACAGCCACCATACCTACATATTATGGCATTTCCATAGCCATTCCGAGATATATTGCCATGCAACTTCCATTGTTACTATTCACATGACTTGAGCATTCATTGTCATTTTGCTTTGCATGATCATATAGAGCTGACATGATAATTGTGGCAAAGCCACCATTCATCATTGTTATACATGTTACGCTAGATCATTGCACATCCTGGTACACTGCCAGAGGCATTCATATATAGTCATCATTTTTAGTTTTGAGTTGTAAGTTAATAAAAGAGTGATGATTATCATTATTAGGGTGTGTCCCTACCTGTGAGGATATGAATTGGAAGATACCCATGATTCCTCAAAAAAGAGGGGAGGAGGTTCATGACTCCAATGAAAAAAAGGGAGAAAATAAAATAAAAAAAGAGAGAACAAAAAAGAGAGGGGACACACTATTATCCTTCATATAGAGAGTTTTCATATACTTCATGATTATGCTAGTGGGAATTTTACATTATAGAACTTGGCTTGTATATTCTGATGACGAGCTTCCTCAAATGCTCGAGGTCTTCATGAACAAGCAAGTTGGATGCACATCCTCTTAGTTGCATTTAGAGAGAGCTTTCATACACTTATAGCTCTAGTACATCCATTGCATGGCAATCCCTACTCCTCACATTGACATCAATTGTAAGGCCTCTCCATTGCCTAATGATCAAGCCTCGTTGATGTGCGACTATCTTATATTTTGTCTTCTTTAAAATCCCCATCATCATTCTCTTTGCCATCCAAAGTGCTAAGACCGTGGCTCACGCTCAAGTAGTGCGTGAGAATTAAAAAGCTGATGCGAGAAAAGTATGATTTAATTGCTTGGTTTGGCACCTGGATTAGTTCATGAATTTTTATCTTTATACTAAGAAGACTGAGCTTGCCATGTTTATTATGATTAAGTGTTTGGGGAATCATGATCTTTAGCATTATTATTCTGAAAGGCAAAGATTATTCATTTGTGTGATTATTTATTGTTGTCTTTATGTCAAATTGATAGACTATTGCCTTGAATCATTTGGATCCTAAGTTCACACCATAAATTACATCAATTGATCAACATCATGCTAGGTAGCATTTAACATCAAAAATTAGTTTGCTTATCATTTACCTACTCGAGAACGAGTAGGAATTAAGCTTGGGGATGCTGATACATCTCAAACGTATCTATAATTTTTATTGTTAAATGCTATTATATTATCATTCTTACATACTTTGACCATCATTTTATATCATTTTATATTAATTTTCTAGACTAACATATTAATCCAGTGCCTAGTGCCAATTATTGTTTTCTACTTGTTTTTGGTTTTATAGAAAATCGATACCTGCGAAGGTCCAAACACGACGAAACTTTTTGACGATTTTTTCTGGAACATAAGAGACCCTAGAAGCTTCGGGAGGTGACCAAAAGATTGACCAGGGGGCCACAAGCCCAGGGGGTGCGCCCTGGGGGGTAGGGCACAACATGCAGGCTTGTGGGCCCTCTGCTGCTCTGTTTGCCCTAATCTCTGGCCTATAAATTCACATATATTCCAAAACCCTCGGAGCGAGACACGAAACAATTTTATCGCCGCCGCAAGCCTCTGTTCCGACGTGATCCCATCTGGAGCCCTGTTCTGGCACTCTGCCGGAGGGGGGAATCATTGGGGAGGCCATCTTCATCAACCTTGCTGCCTCCAGGATGATGTGTGAGTAGTTCTTTCAGGACCTACGAGTCCATAGTAGTAGCTAGATCTCTCTCTCTCTCTCTCTGTCTCTCTCTTGATCTTCAATACAATGATCTCTTCGGAGATTCATCCGATGTAATTCTTGTGGGCTGTTTGTTGGGATCCGATGAATTGTGGATTTATGATCAGATTGTTCATTGAATTTATTTGAATCTCTTGAAGTTTCTTTGCTACGTAATTTTATAGCTATGTATGCTTTCCGATCTATGAGTCTTCTCTGGCCAAGATATTTGAGTAGTTCTTCAGAGGGAGTGGTGCATAGTAGTGGGTTCAATCTTGCGGTGATCTAGTCCAGTGACAATAAGGATGAAGGCACGTATTGTATGGTTGCTACTAAGGATAAAACAAGGGGGTTAATCTTATTGCTAGGTTTTCTTCTGTCTACATTATGTCATCTTGCTTATTGCGTTACTCTGTTTCTTGCAAACTTAATACTGAGATGCATGCTGGATAGCAGTCTTGGGGTGGACTAATAGTAGTAGATGTAGTTGAATTAATGGTCTACTTATCACGGACGTAATACCTATGTGAGATTTTGCTATGAATGATCATACTTATAATTTGCGCTATTCTGTCAATTGCCCAACAGTAATTTGTCTACCATGCCACTACATGCTTTCGAGAGAGATGCCACTAGTGAACCTATGGACCCTGGGTCTATTTTCCATTAATACAAAAAAAAACTCCTACAACAATTGCTTTTCGTTTTCTTTTACTTTCTTGCCACTTTTCCCTATCACTATTTGCTTTTAATCTTGTAGCTAGCAAGAACAAGGGGATTAACAATCTCCTTGCCTTTGTTGGGTGCAAGCTATTTATTTGTGTGTGTAGGTACTGCCAACGTTGTTAGCTTCGTGACTCCTACTGGTTCGATAAACCTTGGTTCTTAACTGAGGGAAATACTTTCTGCTGCTATGCTACATCACCCTTCTACTTCGGGGAAATCCAACAAATCCAATGTGAGTAGCACACCACACTGGTAAAACTTACCAATGATGTGCTGGTGCTCGCATGTCACTGATAACTCTTTGGCCGGCGGCTGTATGACATTCTAGTGATGGGTAAAAAAAGCCTATTGTACGGAGGGCCCAATTTACCTGTTACGAGCCCTCTCGGGCCAAACGTCACTGGTATATCTCTCTTTCCATCCCTGCCGAAACCTCTGTTTCATGTGGGAAGAGCATTCATGACCCAACCGCCGGCCACGCCTCACTCGCCTCAGCTGCCGCGCCGCCCTCTCGCATCCCGTCCTGCTATAAATACCCCGCCGCTGGCCCCCTTCTCCCCATTCTGCCCACCAAACCCTAGACACCCCCCCGAAACACCATCTCACTGCCCAAGGCCACGCCGCCCTCTTGCGTCCCGTCCTCCTATAAATACCCCACCGGCGGCCCCGTTCTCCGCATTCTGCCTCCAAAACCAAGCCCCCCATCCCCACAAAAAAACTCCATCACGCTGCCCTCCACACACCATGGTCCACATCCAGTGTATTGGGCCATTGTGGAGCATGGGAGGAAATTATGTTGCAGCTGCCACATCCTCCTCCACCACGCTAGCGCTGTGGCATGTCACGGTGCTCCCGCCGTCGTCGCCACCATGCCTGGAGCTTGAGCCATTGGAGGAGGACGAGCTCATGCTTAAGATGGACGAGGAGGAGGACGGTGCCACCATGGCCCATATCGCGGCCATCCTTGCCGAACAGGCCGCACTTCGCGCCATCCGTGCCGACCTACAGGCGCTTGAGGAGCACCTTGCCATCGAGGCTCCCTCGATGCCTCACGGAAGGATGATGCTGCCCACGCCACATAAGCAGAGAAGAAGATGGAGTGGCAGGAGTTCTACAGACCCTGGGCCCTTGCGCGCCGCCTCAGCCCGCAGGAATCCACCGCCTCACGGTCTTCCTCAACTCCAATGAGAACCAATGAGTTCGTCCGCCCCGCAGCCCTGGCGCTCCAACCCTGGCCTCGTGGGCCCTGCCTGTGTCAGCCCTGCACTGCGTCATGGGCCACGCAGCTAGCCGGCCTGCTCGCTTTGACTTGCCACCTCAACCGCTTGGGCCGCCTCTCATCGGCCCAGTCCGCTCAGCCCAGCCACAGGTGAGCCTCGCCTCCTTCTGTGTGTTGGGCCTCGGCCCAGGGGACTTCCCGGTTCCCCTTGCCGTGGGCGCTGGATAGACGTGCAGCGCCTAGCCGAAGCAGGCCAGCCACTCTAGATTACGCCTGTAGCACTCTTTAGGCCACTCACTTTATTATTTTCTGAACTATATAATATTATAGGAAAATGCCACTACTAGGGAAAACCCTAGCAATAGCGTGGGGTTTTGTCATAGCGGTAGCGCGGGTGGGCGCGCTACTGCTACGGCGCTACAGCTAACTCTTAGCAGTAGCGCTGTTCCACCCGCGCTACTGCTACCAGAGTTTAGCAGTAGCACGTTTAGGTGAACCTCGCTACTGCTAAAAGCTGCAGCGCGCCTATTTACCACGCGCTACTGCTACACACATACCCCACGCTACTGTTACTATTGTCTGTAATCTTTTTCTGCAGCATTTTTACTCTGTTTTTAATAGGTTTTATACAATAGCCTGTCATATCATACACACAATAGTCTCATCATATCATACACATGCAAACAGTCTCATCAAATCATGTCATCATCATCCAACACAAATGATATCTCTCATCATCATCGATCTCGAAATAGCGATACAAGTTATGATATGTCTCGAATACATGCAACTACATCGTCATCCCATACACATGTTTCATCATCCATCTAAACGATGATATAGAAGAGAAGAGCTATCACTATGAGTAAGAGTGGAATTATGCAGTACATGAGGCGCCGGTTGTGATTCCTCTCTCTCGCTAGCGTGAACCTCAAGTAACTAGCTTCTGCTTCTTGTCTGCTATTGAACCCTTTATGGCTGCCACCCGAGAACCGTGACACTTGGGCCTGACACTCGGGCCACTCATCGTACACTCTCGGAACCCTCCCTATGTACACGGCATAGCACTTCTTCGCCATCAAGGACCTATGTACCTGTTAGAGATGCATCTTCATCAAGCGAGTTCAACAATAATATGCAACATAATATGTCTGAGCAACACGAAAATAAAGAGTTAGCTAATAGATGCAACATATAGTAAACATAATTAATCAACGCAGGTTCATCGTACCCAAACTAATTAACTAGATGTACGCAGGTCATCGTACCCAAACTAACAAACTAGCGTTACACAAGTTCAGCAGGACCGTTGACATCACAAAGTTTCATCGCTATAGAAACTACAAGTTCAACCAACACATCATCATCGGCATCGTCAATCACTGGAAGTTCCATCCATCCATATCCGGGAGGATGCACCCTAGCTTCGTGAACGGCGTCAGGTCCTGATGTTGCATGCCTATGCGAGTTCTGACGCCAGCTCGTGATATAGGGCCATGGTGGAACATCCCCTTCTCTTCGACAACTTCTTTCATGATGATCGTTGCAATGTCCTTCTGGATGCGAAAGAAGTCATCTCTGAGTTTATAATCCAGTTCTTCTCCTAAGGATTCTGCCCATTTGCGGATATGTTCATCGTTTCTTGTTGTCATGTGAAGCTGTTGGTGATCCCTTCTGAACTCCATCATGAGATGGAGGAGGTAGAATCCATCGTTCTTGCTTGTTGTCGGTTGATGGATGGAGCAGAAGGTAGTTTTATGCGAGAAACCTGGCTTGTTCTTCCTTTGTTTCCTGATCTCCATGTGGCCACCCCTCATGCTGAAGCCGTGGAGAGCATCATCCAGAATATCCATTATGTGGGTGTAGTCTTTCTTCTCGAAGTTTCTGGACGAGTCGAAATACACGGCGTGGGAGACTCGCGGGAAAAGAACGATAAGGACGGCGTGCCCGTTGCTGCGGAAAATAAAGACACCTCAAATTAGTCTCCATATGAGCAAAGGAATGATTGAAACGTACGAAAGGGTTGTCCGGCAATGACTTACGTTGGATGTTAAGGCAGGAGAATCGTTTCCTTGTCCTTATTGGTTATCATGAAGTATTCGATGTAGTCCCTAGCAGCTTTACGTTCAAAGTCGCCGAGACTCAAGAAGGACTCATACATGTAGTATGGATCCGCCACCGAGATTTGCGAGATTTGTTCTCTCCTGATGACGAAGTTCTTATGTAGCGCAAAAAGGCGGACGATCGTAAAATCGAGCCGCCTCGTGAGAAACATCTCAAAGATGTGATCAAACCGCAGGAAGAACACCTCCGCGGGTAGTGTGTCGACGTAGCACTTGGCCTGAGGCACACGAACCGCTTAAAGCGGATATCCTGGATCCTCCGAGGCGAGAAGGCTTTTCTCAGTCGATAGCACATGGTCGTGTAGTCTCCTGAGATCCCCTGATATGCCCTCTAGCGGTTTCGGCGGTAGGATTGGCTCGCCCGCGACATGGTACATCGCCGCACCTTTGACCGGTACACGGTCTGCAAAATCGGTCGGCTGGTTGCTAGAAGCTTTGGCAGCTTTGGCGGCAGCAGTGCCTCTCTTCGGCGGTCTCTTCCTCTCCTTTTTCTTGGGTTGACCGTCCAGACCCTTCCTTACCCCCGCCACCAGTGTCGTCGGGCTAAGCACTTTACGACCCTCGGCTAGATGACCCTGGGTTGAGGCGGCATCTGGAGGTGTGTCCTGTGAGGATTGCATGAAGAGAGACTTCTTGCAATCAACCCTAGGACGTTCCTGCCCAGGCACATCATCCATCTCCTCATCCGCATGCTCATAGCCCGAGTCATATGGCTGACTCATCATTTGTCCGTCGTCATAGGCGGCGCCGGTATTGAGGAACCGGAGAGGGTCCCCCTCCTCCATCTCATCATCCATTCCTTGTTCCACGGGGGCGACTACATCATCCACTATTGGACCCCCTTCCTCGCCTCGTCCGCCGCTCTCACCCGGCACGAGAGGCGCTGGTAATTGCGTAGGCGGGGTGGTGGTGTTCATACCTTGCTGATGTGTAGTCATTGGTGTGCTCTCGGCCGCCTCTAGAATAAGAAGATTCTTCGGCCACAGCAGCATCCAACCCTTGCATTCTCCAAGCCGCATCGGGTCTCATCCTCCTCTCCCCCGAGTATACTGGAGGAGTCAAATCCTTGTGGCCCGCTTTCACACTCGACAAGGTAACCCTAAAGGTGCCAACGGGGATCGGCTGGCCGTGGAACGCGAGTTCCAAGGGCTTCATTATCACTGCCTTTCCCACGTCCAGCTTCTGGCCGTTGATCATGTAGAGTACGGTGCATGGGGTTTCGTCGGCCTGCGAAGACATGTCTGCGGCATAAGACATCCGAAAGGCAACGAAAAACGGGAGATTATATATATGTTGGTGCGACGTGTAATTACCGTGAGGGCGTCGAGGTCAGCCAAAGACGAAGGCCCACCTAGCATGCCAGAGACAGAGGACGGGCTGCTATGAGCGGGTGCGGGAGCAGGCGCGGGTGCGGGACCTTGTGCGGTAGCGGCAGCAGGTGGTGGTGGTGCAATGTTCACCGAGTTTCTCCCAACGAAGCTGGGCATGGGAAAATTCTGTGCTGTCTTGTCTGGATTTTGCTTCGTCCAGTCGATAATAGCCGGAATCAAGTTAGTAGCGAAATCATTTCTGCGGGCAGCTACAGCTGCATTGACTGCCTGCTGGACCAACTCATTTTTGGTCGCTTCTGCGGCCTCAGCTGCTTTTTTCTCGGCCTCAGCTGCATTTTTCTCGACCGCAAGCTTCACCTTCTCGTCGATGTTCAACTGACTGAACTTCTTTTTCTGCTTTTTGGCCTCCGGGCCCTCATTGTAGTAGTACTTCCACGTGGCGCCGTCTCCGACGCCGTGCACAGCCGCTGGTCCAAAGGGAATCCCTTCAGTTGGTTCAAGGCCCGGTTGAGAGGGGTGTCCCACTTGGGCCTCGTCGACGACTGAGACGACGAGTTGCTTTCGGCCGCCAGCCTGTGTTGCTCCTTCTAAAAAAGGAACATGAACCGTTTACGAATGTTACTACAACATGTAGTCGACTTGATCAGAAGCTAAATGTAAGGTGGTAAAAGAATAATTACCAGTATTCTAATCAATTTCCTCGTGATCGGGTCCGTGTACCAAACCTTTTTTTCCTTGTCCCACTTGTACCGGGCCCTGATGAAGTCACGCTCCTGCGGGTCGGTGAACTCCGCGTAGGGGTCTGGGATCCCCACGGCTTCACGTTCCGCGTCCTCGTTATCCCATATGGGCCTCTTGCCAATGTAGCCACGGCTTTCGAGGCGTTGGTTCCCCGTGTTCCTTTGCTGAAGCCCCTTGTATTTCTCAGACTTAATCTTGGCTGCCTCGGTAGCGGAAGTGTCCTTGAACTTTTCGAACTCCTCTGCCGTAAGTGTCGGATTGTCCGCCAAAATCTTGGACAGGGGTTCGTTAGCATCAATCGCTCGTTTCACCCTCCCTTTCCAGGCGGCCAAATCGTTGCTGAACATGCCCATGGCGTGGCTATTGATATCTTTCATGGCAGCATCATCCCACGGGTTTTCTTTGCGGTCATCCCGGCCGGGGAACTGGAATCTCTTGTGCAGCTTCGTTAGGAGCAAGTGCTCCATATGTGGTTTCTTCCTTAAGTCATTGTCGTCGATGCTCGCGGTTTCCCATAGGATGCATCCGACTTGGTTGCCGTAGCGCTTGCGAGCTTCATCCGGCGCTATTGGCTCGAATTTGGCGGGGTGCATCTCTGTGACCAGGATTCTTCTGATGCCGAGTTTGTTAGGGCGTCGTGTCCCCTACTTCTTATGCTTCTTCTTTTCGTTACCGGCTTCGGCGTCGGTACCTTCGGCACCGGTCTCGGCGCCGGTACCTTCGGCGCTGGTCTCAGCGCCGCCATCGGTGCCGGTGCCATCGGTGTCGATGTCGGCGGCAGTACCATCGTCCGCTATGACCAGGTTGCCCTGCAAATCTTCTGTTTGCTGACTAGACAAAAAGTGGAGGTAATCATGTTCACGTTCATATTGTATGTCGTCGGCAGCGTGGTCAGAAGCCCCGGTTTCGTCATTGTTCGACATATTTCCTATGATTAAGTCTGCTCGTTTAGTTCTTAAACTATAATAAAATGAGTAATGACATAAAAAAAAGGCCTATGGTTTGCCGGAATGCCATTTCATTCCCGTCCCAGCAAATCCCGGGCACTCGATATGCCTACTTTCTAGCACAAGTCATGCCGAAATTCACGAGAAATTTCGGCATGACCTTTGCTAAAAAGTGGACATATCGAGCGCCTGAAATTCGCCGAAATGGAAATGAATCAACATTCCGGCAAAAGATAGGCCACTCGGATCATTTCCCAGCAAACAATTAATATAGGCCACTCCTCTCAAAAAAAGATATGATCATGCATGCTCTCACTGGCCACCATCTTCTTTGAATTAACTGAATTTCAATAAATATATAGCACGCAAATTTCAGAAAATTAACTGAATTTAAATAAATGGCAGCAGCACTAGAATTTGATAACTAGTTGAATTCACATTCAACAGGAAAAAAAATTCCTATTGTCTACTTGAAGGTAACCTAGAATTTGAGGGAGGCGGGGGGGGAGGGGGGGAGGGGGGATAGGGGGAAACGCTAGAAAAATCCCCCAATCACTAATGAACCCTAGAAAAAAATTCATACTACAATTCCGACTGTCTACTATTTCAAACCTAGCTATTTCATCAACACACAATCATCACACAATAAGCATTTCACCTAGCTAGGGTTTCATCATCATCATCACCTAGGGTTTTACAAAATTCTGAAAATTCATTTACTGCAAATTAATTTAACTAAATTCATCTAGAACTAGTATCTCTATAAAACCCTAGATTAATTTAACAAAATTCTGAAAATTCATTTACTGCAAATTAATTTAACTAATTTAACTAAATTCATCTAGAACTAAATTCATCTAGAACTAATTTCTAAACCCTAGCTAGAACCATAACCTCCCACCGAGGCAGAGAGAGAGAGGATGGGTGGGGGATTACAGAGGGGGTCGGGGGAGACGGCCGCACCGAGGAGGGTCAGAGGCGAGGCGGGGTCGGGGGAGACGGTGACGTCGAGGAGGCTGCAGGCGCGCGGCGAGGTCAAGGAGGAGGAGGCAGGCGCGCGGCGACGTCGAGAAGGAGGCAGGCACGGCGAGGACGGGCTCCGGCGACGGCGCGAGGAGGCTAGGGTGGCGAGGGTTCCGACGACGGCGTGGAGCAGGGGAAGGGGATGGAATGGGGGGAATTGGGGAAGAAAGGCCTGTGCGGTGCGGTTAACTCAAACATAGCAGTAGCGCGGGTGTGGACCCGCGCTATAGCTAACTTAGCTGTAGCGCGGGATACCCAAACCGGAGCTACAGCTAACTTAGCTATAGCGCGGGTCCACACACGCGCTACTGCTATAGCTATCTTAGCAGTAGTGCCTCTTTGGGTAGCCCGCGCTACAGCTAAGTTAGCTATAGCGCGGGTCCAGACACGCGCTACTGCTATTCCTTTGATTTTTCTTTTCATTTTCTCCTCTTGCTTTTTCTTTTCATTTTATTTTTCTTATTTCCTTTCTCCTTTTTCTTTTTCTTTTCATTTCCTTTTCTAATCCTTTCATTTTCTTCTTTCCTTTCTCATTTTTCTATTTCTTTTCATTTTCTTTTCTTTTCCGAAAGATGACCGAGCCGGGAAGAAGGGGATCGGATACAGTGTATATAACTCAGGCGATGATATATATTACACATCATTTGACCGATAATGATTAAGTTCGTACAGAAAATAAATACATATATATAAATGATGGTTTCTCAGTGTTGACGTTTTCGTTTCTGAGTGAGCTTCTTTCCCTTCTTGTTCGCTGTCGAATAATTGAGCCCCTCGTTGTGACTTTTCCTTTTCCATGGAGTACGATCTTTCTTGGGTAATGTAGTATTGATTCTTCTTTTGACGTATGCTTCATCATCATCGTCATCTTCCCTCATCGGGTTGCCATACTGGTCGTAGTCTTCCTCGTTGGCGACTCCATCCATTCCGATGATGTTCCTTTTGCCTCTCCTCACGACAACACGACTGGAATTGCTCGGGTCGGTTATGAAGAAGCATTGTGTCACGTGCTTAGCGTGTACCCATGGCTCGTTTTTTGCGATGGCGTTCACGGTAGCGCTCTTGGCGTCGGGTATAGACATGGTAGTGAAATACCGGTTTTCTCTTTCGACGTTCTTAGCCCATCTGACACGGAGCATCGTCGCATCGTACAGTCCAGAGTAGTCAAGCTCCCAGATCTCTTCGACCCTTCTGTAGAATCTTTCAGTTGCAGCATTGTCGCCGGTCATGCATTCCATCGTCACCCCTGAGTTCTGAAAATCACTGTTTATATCTTTGGCCTTCATGTAGAACGTGTATCCGTTGATATCGTATGCCTGATAGGTCGCGAGGTTGGCCGCGGGGCCATGTGCTAAGGTGTATATGAGCAAAATGTCCGTAGAGCCCTCTTCCGGGGGATTAGCAAGAACATGCTCTTTGAACCAAGGCAGGAAAGTAGAGTTGTGCTCTCTAATAACTTCGGCGTTCGTCTTGCATAACCCCCGGTCACGGTACTTTTTTGCGATGGTTTCTTTGTGCAGTATCGCGAAAGGATCTACCACGTCTAGGTGCTGTAGCACTACTAAGTTTGCTCTGTCAAAGTCATTGCGTCGACCCGAGTGGTCCACATGCAGTTCCATCCGGCCGTTGGTGTGACCTTCTCCTCCGAGCCTCCCAAGGTGCTTGTTAACGGGCAAACCAACAACAGGGTCTCCGCCATATAGATAATTCTCGCAGAAAGAGGTGCACTCTTGGGTCAGATAGCCCTGGATGATGCTTCCATGAGGACGGGACATGTTACGAACGAATCCTTTGATGACCCCATTCATTCTCTCGAACGGCATCATGTTGTGTAGGAATGTCGGGCCGAGGTCTATGATGTCGTCCACAATGTGGACACACAGATGCACCATGACATCAAAGAACGCGGGTGGGAAGTACATCTCAAGCTCATTTAGTATCACGACGATCTCTTCCTGTAGCCTTCGGAGCTGCTTCACACTGATCGACTTTCCAGAGATAACGTCGAAAAAGTTGCAGAGACTAATAAGCGTGTCACGGACATGCTTGTCCATTATCCCTCTAAGGGCAACAGGAAGTATCTGCGTCATCATCACATGACAGTCATGAGACTTCATCCCGCTGAACCTTTTCTTCTTGGTGTCTAGAAATCTGCTTATCTTCCCACAGTAACCGGAACTAACTTCGATTCTGGTAAGGCACTTGAAGAATTGATCGATCTCCTTCGGACTTAAGGTAAAGCAAGAAGGGGGGCAATAATTCTCTTCCTTCTTGTTGACTTTTTTTCTCTGGTCCCACGCCTCCGTCTCCGTCTCCGTCTCCTCCGACTTTTTACGGGGCGACATGTGGAGATCTGCCCTGATGTTCAAATCTTCCAAGTCTCTTCTTGCCTTCGGCCCATCCTTGGTCTTATCCGGCATGTTCATCAGTGTTGCCAGCAAGCTCTCAAGGACATTCTTCGTGATATGCATTTGATCAAGGCAATGAGGCGTGTCGACTATGGGCCAGTACTCCAAGTCCCAGAAAACATACCTCGTTTTCCATACCTTCAGCAGCGTCTCCGGCGCCTTTTTCATCTTTCCCAGCGCGGGGCACTATTCCCAGTTTTTCAATAGCTCATCGATTTCGGCGCCGCTCCTCTTACGTGGAGGTCCTCGATGCTCAACCTCACCATTGAATAGATCTCCACGGTTTCTCCACGGGTCGTCCTTCGCGAGCCATCTTCGATGCCCCATGTACACAATTTTCCTAGACCCACCATCTTTCGTTAGCTGCTGAGACGTTGTATCATCCATGCACCGCGTGCATCCGCAATATCCGTGGCACACCTGGCCCGCGACATATCCGTAACCGAGATAGTCGTGCCCCGTCGTCATCAGCGCGGCTCTCATATAGAAATACTCGCCTTTGCTGGCATCCCATGTCTTGGCCGGTGTTTTCCATAACGTGTCTAACTCCTCTTGAAGTAGCCCCAGATACAGATTAATATTATTTCCTGGTTGTTTCGGCCCTTCAATCAGCATGCTCATGTGTATGTACTTTGACTTCGTGCACAACCAGGGGGGAGGTTGTACATCCATACAAACACGGGCCATGTGCTATGGTTGGTGTTCTGGTTGCCAAACGGATTCATGCCATCGGTACTCGCGCCAAGCACGATGTTCCTTGCATCACCAGCGAAATATCGATATTCGGCGTTGAACGCTCTCCACTGGCTTGCATCCGCGAGGTGTCTCAGCTTCGGATCATCTCCATCGTCGGGCTTCACCCTCTCCGCGTGCCAGCGCATGAGCTTTGCTTCCTTAGGATCTACGAAATAACGCTGCAGACGGGGAGTGATCGGTAGGTACCATACAACTTTCTGGGGAGATTTCTTTCCGGCCTTCTTGTATCGAGAAGCATTGCACACCGGACAGTTGGTTTTTTCCGTGTGCTCCTTCCGATAAATGATGCAATCGTTGATGCATGCATGGTATCTAATGTGCGGCAGATCAAGAGGGCACACGATCTTCTTGGCCTCATCGACACTAGTAGGACACAGGTTCCCCGCGAGACGAACCTTCTTTAGATACTTGAGAAGCTCATCGAGGCTTCTGTCGGTCCATTTGTTTTTAGCCTTCGTCTTTAGAAGTTCGAGCGTGAAACTCAAGCGGGTCACCTCGGGATCGCAACCATCATACAATGGAGTCTTCGAGTCTACCTCCAGTTGCTCCAGCTTGGCCTCCTCTCTAGAAGCGGCTCTATCGCTACTCGTCTTCTTGCGAAGCAGGTTTCGAACATGAGGGTCCCGCACGATTGAACTTAGTAGCGACAAAGGCTGCGGCGTGTCCGCGTCTTCTCTGGCGCCATTTCTGGCCTCTTCTCCGCCGCCATTTCTGGCCTTTTCTCCGCCGCCACCATGTCCGGCCCCTTCTCCGCTGCCATGTCTGGCCTCTTCTCCGCCACCATTATCGGTCATCTCTTCGTCTGGCCCCATGTCGTCATTCGCTGCCCCGTCGACGTCCTCATCCTCATCATCTTCACTTATCCACAGAGTATAGCCATCCATGAAACCAGTCATGAGCAGGTGCGCCTTCAAACGACCATCCTTATAGGGGTCGAGCCCAACTCCTCCTTTGCATCTTCGGCACGGACATAAAATCTCTGTCCAGCTATTTTCATACATGTCCTGCACCGCCGATGGCAACCACCTCTCCACCATCGTTCCACTCACCATGATTATCGCCTGCGCGGTAATAATAAGCAAAATGATTATAAAAACGCATGCATGCATCAAAGTCATACAAAAATTCGGCATGACCTTCCCTAAAAATAGGACATATAGAGTTTGCCCGAAATTCGCTGAAACGGAAATAAATCGACATTTCGGCAACACATAGGAAGCTCACGCACAATTAAATGGATAGATCTAGTTGGGGACATAGAAAGGTCACTTCATTAAATGGGTAGATCTACATAGCTAGTTGAGGAAGGAGATGGCTCTAACTAGTGGAGGGGGTGGAAAAGTGAGGAAAAGAGAAAGGGGTTGCATTAATGGAGGTGTGGTGTAGTTAGGGGCATTAAAGAGAGAGAAAGAGAGGTAGGAGAAGAAAGAGACTAATGGGGGGAGAAGCAAGATGAGGAAGAAGAAAAGTGAGGGAGAGAGGAGGAGGAGGGCAAAGTGAAGGGAGAGAGGAAGGGGGAGGGGGAGAGGGTTGAAAAGGTGGCTACTGCGCCTTAGCAGCAGCGCGGGCCATGAAACGGCGCTACTGCTAAAGCGTTAGCAGTAGCGCGGTTCTGAAGGCCGTGCTGCTGATAAGTGGGGCCCACCATGTGGCACAGTACAACATTAGTTGCAGCGGTGGGTCTGCAACACGCGCTACTGCTAAAGTTTTAGCAGTAGCGCTGTTCAGGCGGGTCGCGCTACTACTATACATAGCCTGGTGGCAAAGGGGGGGCTCACATAGCAGTAGCGCCTTTCGTCTGAGCCGCGCTACTGATAACTGGATAGCAATAGCGCCTGTGCAGTGCCCGCGCTACTGTAAATTAGTAGTAGTGCGTTCCACAAAGCCGCGTGATACGTCTCCAATGTATCTATAATTTATGAAGTATTCATGCCATATTTATAACAATTCTATATGGTTTTGGTGTGATTTGATTAGAACTAACCCGGACTGACGCTGTTTTCAGCAGAACTACCGTGGTGTTGTTTTTTGTGCAGAAATGAAAGTTTTCCAAATGAGCTGAAACTTTTTGGAGATTTTTTATTGGACAAATAAAAAATATTGGCACCAAGACCCACTGGAGGGGGGCCACCCTGTGCCCACGAGGCACCAGGGCACGCCACCCCCCCAGGCGCGCCCTGGTACCTCGTGGGGCCCACGTGGCTCCGTTTCGCGTGATTCAACGCTGAAAAATCATATATATTCAGAAACCCCCGAAAGTTAACCTAGATGAGTTTTTACGCCGCCGCAAGCCTCTGTACCTCCATGATCTCATCTACAGCCCTATTCCAGCACCCTGCCGGAGGGGGGAAGGTATCACCGGAGGCCATCTTCATCATCCCGGTGGTCTCCATGACGAGGAGGGAGTAGTTCACCCTCGGGGCTGAGGGTTTGTACCAGTAGCTATGTGTATGATCTCTCTCTCTCGTGTTCTTGAGATGGCACGATCCTGATGTATCACGAGCTTTGTTGATATAGATGAATCATATGGAGTTTTCCCCTCTCTATCTTCTTGTGATGAATTGAGTTTTCCCTTTGAAGTTTTCCTATCGGATTGAGTCTTTAAGGATATGAGAACACATGATGTATGTCTTGCATATGGATATCTGTGGTGACAATGGGATATTCACTTGAGTCACTTGATGAATGTTTTGGTGATCAACTTGCGGGTTCCGTGACCTTGGGCATTTATGCATAAGGGTTGGCACACGTTTTCGTCTTGACTTTCGGGTAGAAACTTTGGGGCACTCTTTGAAGTTCTTTGTGTTGGTTTGAATAGATGAATCTGAGATTGTGTGATGCATATCGTATAATAAAACCCGCGGGTACTCGTGGTGACATTGGAGTGCCTAGGTGACATTAGGGTTTTGTTTGATGTGTATCTTAAGGTGTTATTCTAGTACGAACTCCAGGGCTGTTTCATACCCTACAACAATTTCTTCGTTTGTTCTTCGCTATTTGTGACTTTGGAGTGAACTCTTTGTCGCACGTGAGGGATTTACATATGATTCAACTATGTCAACAATGTTGGGAGATCGCACTAGTGAAAGTATGAACCCTAGGCCTTGTTTCTAAGCATTGCAATACCGTTTTTATTCCCGTTTACTTTTCGTTACCTTGCTGTTTTTATATTTTCAGATTACAAAAACCTATATCTACTATCCATTCTACACTTTTATCACCATCTCTTCGCCGAACTAGTGCTCCTATACAATTTACCATTGTATTGGGTGTGTTGGGGACACAAGAGATTTCTTGTATTTGGTTGCAGGGTTGTTTGAGAGATACCATCTTCAACCTATGCCTCCCACAGATTGATAAACCTTAGGTCATCCACTTGATGGAAAATTGCTACTGTCCTACAAAACTCTGCGCTTGGAGGCCCAACACGAGTCTACAAGAATAAGTTGTGTAGTAGACATCAAGCTCTTTTCTGGCGCCGTTGCCGGGGAGGTGAGTGCTTGGAGGTATATCTTTAGATCTTACAATCGAATCTTTTAGTTTCTTGTTTTATCACTAGTTTGGTTTATAGAAGTAAACTAAAAAAAAATGGAATTGAGGTTGCCACATATTATTCATCTTTATAATGTCTTTCATGAAAATGATGGAAAGGAAAACTGTGCTCAATTGATAGAAGAAGAATTCAATAAAATGTTTGGCATAAAATATTTGAATGATGAGCATGATTGCAATGTTGCTAGTATGAATTCTTTGAATATCCATGATGCTAGTGATATGCAAAGCTACAAGCTTGGTGATGCTATGTTTGATGAAGATGAAATTTTTAGTCCCCTAAGTTTTGATGTGCAAATTTGTTATGATGAAAGTATACCTCCTATTTATGAAGATTATTGTGATGATATGTATGCTATAAAGAATAAGGATAACTATGAAACTTGTCATCATGATTTTAATTTTCAATTGGATTATGCCAATCAAGTGTCTCATGATAGTTATTTTGTTGAGTTTGCTCCCACTATTATGAACGAGAGGAAAATTGCTTGTGTGGAGAGTAATAAAAATTCTATGCTTATGTATCATGACAAGAATGCTTTGTGTGATGGATATATTGTTGAATTTCTTCATGATGCTACTGAAAATTATTTTGAGACAGGAATATATGCTTCTACATATTTTAATAACATCAAGTTTCCTCTCTTTATGTTGAAAGTTTTGAAGTTATACTTGTTTTGCCTTCCTATGCTAGTTGATTCTTGCTCCCAAAAACTATTTGCTCACAAAATCCCTATGCATAGTAAGCGGGTTAGGCTTAAATGTGCTAGTCATATGCTTCATAATGCTCTCTTTGTGTTTCAATTCTTTACTTTTATGCGAGCATCATTGAAATCATCATGCCTAGCTAAAAGGCATTAAAGAAAAGCGCTTGTTGGGAGACAACCCAATATGTATCCTTTCTGTTTTAGTGTTTTCACATGATTAAGCTACTGTAGTAATCATGTTTTGTATGTTTTCTTTCAATAAAGTGCCAAGTAAAACCTTTGGGATAGTGTGGATACTTGTTGATTCAATTCTGTGCAAAAACAGAAACTTTTGCCTCCAGTGTTTAATTTCCCAGATTTTACTGGAGAGTCGAAATTTTTTGAAATTTTTACAGGGAATTGGTTTACAAATTATTTACGTTGTCCTAATGTTTCAGAATTTTTAGAGTTCCAGAAGTTTGGTAGTTGCTCAGATCATTACAGACTGTTCTGTTTTTGACAGATTCTGTTTTCAATGCATAGTTTGCTTGTTTTAATGTTTCCATAGCTTATATTATGAGATATAAATTGTGGAAATGATAGAATACAGTAGGCATTATACGGGAACAATTGTGAATCTTGTCTTGGACAGTACCTAAGTGATGGCTTATTCTTTATCATACTAACCGTTCTCACGAAGTTCCGTTAAGTTTTGTGTGATTGAAGTTTAAGTTTTGGGAGAGATATTGATATGAGGAGAATAAGGAGTGGCAAGACCCTAAGCTTGGGGATGCCCAAGGCACCCCGAAGGTAATATTCAAGGAAGACCCAAGCAACTAAGCTTGGGGATGCCCCGGAAGGCATCCCCTCTTTCGTCTTCAACACTATCGGTAACCTCACTTGGAGCTATATTTTTATTCGTCACATAATATGATTTTTGCTTGGAGCGTCATTATATTCTGTTGATATTCACTTGGTGTTATCAATAATCATGTTTTGTATCTTTTAGTTCAATAAAATGCCATTTATAGCCTTTACTATGCTCAGTTTGCAAGTTCATGTGTTGCTGTTTGAAAACAGAAAGTTTTCTGTTATGTCCAGAATATTCCTGAATAGTCAGAAATTTTTCAGAATTTTTGGAGTTAGGGAAGTATGGATTCTTATTCACCTTTTACAGACTGTTCTGTTTTGGCAGATTGCTGTTATAGTTGCATTGTTTGCATATGTTTGCGTGTTTAATGTTCCTATTTGAGGATAGGAGTATTAAATATGCAGAGGCATTTAGTATGCAAGGTTTAATTATAATTTTTTTGATCTGCTACAGTACAGAATGTTAAGGTTTTGAGTTGATTTATACTAACTTACCTCACGAGTTCTTGTTGAGTTTTGTGTGGATGAAGTTTTTAAGATTTATGGAAACCGTGATGTGAGAGGAATTAAGGAGACACAAAAGCTCAAGCTTGGGGATGCCCAAGGCATCCCAATATAATATTTCAAGAAGTCTCAAGCATCTAAGCTTGGGGATGCCCCGGTAGGCATCCCACCTTTCTTCATCAACAATTATCGGTCAGTTTCGGTTGAGCCTAAGTTTTTGCTTCTTCACATGATATGTGCTATTCTTGGAATGTCATTTTATTTTGTTTTCTTTGCTGTTTGAATAAAATACATAAGATCTGAAATTTTTAAATGAGAGAGAATCCTCGCATAGCTACCTATTTACTTAACTACTCATTTTATCTTCACTTATATCTTTTTGGAGTAGTTTGTCATTTACTCTTGTGCTTCACTTATATCCTAAAGTTGAAATTTTATATGCTTCATATGCTAATCTTATGGAAATTAATTACATTACATAAAGAAAAGTATAAGTGGTAAAATTTATTGGAGGTTAACAAGCATAACATTAGTCAATGATGCAATTCTTGAAAAAGTTAATAAGGGAAGAGAAGATTCACATGCAAATATACTATCTTGGACATCTTTTATGATTGTGAGCCCCCATTAAGTATTTTATGTCAAAGTGTTGACGTTGGACAAGGAAGACAACGTAATGAATTATGTTTGTTCATATTCACATAGAAGTTATATTGTTATAGATCCTCCAACATGTGGTGCTTGCCCAATATCTTTGCTAGCCAAAAATCCGCACCAAGTAGAGATACTACTTGTGCATCCAAAACCCTTAAACCCAGTTTCATGTCACGAGTGTCCACCATATCTACCTATGGATTGAATAAGATCCTTCAAGTAAGTTGTCATCGGTGCAAAAGGCAATAAAAATTGCCTCTAAATATGTATAATCATTTATTGTAAGGGAAATACGCGTTGTATGAACTTGTGATGGTAAAGAAATAAAAGCGACGGACTGCATAATAAAGGTTGCTATCACAAGGGGCAATATAATGTGACGTTCCTTTGCATTAAGGGCTAGTACATCCAACAACAAAAAGCGCATGACAACCTCTGCTTCCCTCTGTGAAGGGCCTATCTTTTACTTTTATGCATTTACTTTTATGTATTTATTTTTATGCAAGAGTCAATAGTGTTCTCCTCTATTTCCTTTTTATTTTTCTATTTTGCAAGCATCATGTGGTGGGGAAAGATCTAGGCACATATATCCAGTTGGATATGAGTGATCATGAGTTATTATTGTTGACATCACCCTTGAGGTGAATAAGTTGGGAGGCGAAATCACAAGCCCCTATCTTTCTATGTGTCTGGCTGAAACTTTTGCTCCATATATATGTCGTGAGTGTTAGCAATCATAGAAGACTAAATGATGGTTGAGTATGTGGACTTGCTAAAAAGCTCCTACATGAGACCCTTGTTGTGATGAATTGTTACTTGCTCATGAGAAGTTTTATGATAATAAATATTGCTGTTATAATAATGATCTTGCATTGAATCATTCAAGTCCAATGTCCATGCTATAAAAGAAAAGATTATATGATGATTATGATAGGTAGCATTCCACATCAAAATTTCTGTTTTTAATTGCTACTTTATCATGATGACTTTTATGAGAGATAGTTGCTGTTATGATGCTAGGAAAAGTGATTGAAATTATCATTGATCAAACTTATGCACTATGCTAGCATTCACACTTCATAAATTATTTCTTTTATCATTTACCTACTCGAGGATGAGTAGGAATTAAGCTTGGGGATGCTGATACGTCTCCAACGTATCTATAATTTATGAAGTATTCATGCCATATTTATAACAATTCTATATGGTTTTGGTATGATTTGATTAGAACTAACCCGGACTGACGCTGTTTTCAGCAGAACTACCGTGGTGTTGTTTTTTGTGCAGAAATGAAAGTTTTCCAAATGAGCTAAAACTTTTTGGAGATTTTTTATTCGACAAATAAAAAATATTGGCACCAAGACCCACTAGAGGGGGGCCACCCAGTGCCCACGAGGCACCAGGGCGCACCACTCCCCCTCCCCAGGTGCGCCCTGGTACCTCGTGGGGCACACGTGGCTCCATTTCACGTGATTCCAACGCTGAAAAATCATATATATTCAGAAACCCCCGAAAGTTAACCTAGATGAGTTTTTACGCCGCCGCAAGCCTCTGTACCTCCACGATCTCATCTACAGCCCTTTTCCGGCACCCTGCTGGAGGGGGGAAGGCATCACCGGAGGCCATCTTCATCATCCCGGTGGTCTCCATGACGAGGAGGGAGTAGTTCACCCTCGGGGCTGAGGGTTTGTACCAGTAGCTATGTGTATGATCTCTCTCTCTCGTGTTCGTGAGATGGCACGATCTTGATGTATCGCGAGCTTTGTTGATATGGATGAATCATATGGAGTTTTCCCCTCTCTATCTTCTTGTGATGAATTGAGTTTTCCCTTTGAAGTTTTCCTATCGGATAGAGTCTTTAAAGATTTGAGAACACTTGATGTATGTCTTGCATATGGATATCTGTGGTGAGAATGGGATATTCACTTGAGTCACTTGATGTATGTTTTGGTGATCAACTTGCGGGTTCCGTGACCTTGGGGATTTATGCATAAGGGTTGGCACACGTTTTCGTCTTGACTTTCCGGTAGGAACTTTGAGGCACTCTTTGAAGTTCTTTGTGTTGGTTTGAATAGATGAATATGAGATTGTGTGATGCATATCGTATAATCAAACCCGCGGGTACTCGTGGTGACATTGGAGTGCCTAGGTGACATTAGGGTTTTGGTTGATGTGTATCTTAAGGTGTTATTCTAGTACGAACTCTAGGGCTGTTCGTGACAATTAATGGGGATGGCTCATAAGATTGATCGGGAAGGATAACTTTGAGGTGGTTTCGTACCCTACAACAATTTCTTCGTTTGTTCTTCGCTTTTTGTGACTTTGGAGTGAACTCTTTGTCGCACGTGAGGGATTTACATATGATTCAACTATGTCAACAATGTTGGGAGATCGCACTAGTGAAAGTATGAACCCTAGGCATTGTTTCTAAGCATTGCAATACCGTTTTTATTCCCGTTTACTTTTCGTTACCTTGCTGTTTTTATATTTTCAGATTACAAAAACCTATATCTACTATCCATACTACACTTTTATCACCATCTCTTCGCCGAACTAGTGCTCCTATACAATTTACCATTGTATTGGGTGTGTTGGGGACACAAGAGATTTCTTGTATTTGGTTGCAGGGTTGTTTGAGAGATACCATCTTCAACCTACGCCTCCCACGGATTGATAAACCTTAGGTCATCCACTTGAGGGAAAATTGCTACTCTCCTACAAAACTCTGCGCTTGGAGGCCCAACACGAGTCTACAAGAATAAGTTGTGTAGTAGACATCACCGCGCTACTGATAAGCCTCCACCTATAAGGTTTTCCCTAGTAGTATGCCATTATCTTGATTATTCCACATCTTTTCATCCGTTGCTCGGATTGAGACAAGTTATATATGTAAATTGCTCAGAAAAATTTGAGGATCCTGATTATGCCATTTCCATCTCTACTAGACATCATTAACATCCTGTTTCCTATTAATTTACATTGTACACTGAATTAACTTGTCTAATTAATAATTAATTAAGTATAGCTCATAAATAAATGAGTAGATATACCATCTTGATCACCATGATGCATACATCGGTAATATGTCATCCTCATACATGATTGCATCAACTAAAATTGTAATTAGGGATTAACCCATAATTAACCTTTCTTTTATGGAATAATTGGAGATGCCTATATGGAGCTTTCTGATTCCATTTAATTTGAGTAGTTGGCATTTCATCTACCATATCCATCTATGTGATGTCATCCATGTCAACTATATTAATATGATGCATATGTTAAACCACTTTACCTAATTAATTTAATTATTGCATTTATTTAACTTGTCCTATGTCTTTGTATGTCATCGAATTAAATTGGTTCATGTTGCATATTGCACATGCGTAGCATCCTTGCCATGCCATGTCATTGCATATCATGAGCATGCTGGTTCTTCCCAATAGTAGTAACATGCATCCATTGTTCTTTCCAGTGTTGTATGCTTCTTCGTGGATAGAACTCGGAGATGACGTGAACTACGAGCAAGGACTGGTCTTCTACCAAGCGTGGACATCAGGCAAGGCTTACCTCCTCTTTGATCATATCTGATCTCATTCTTGTCTCTCCTACTTGCATTAGCTTTACGATATTGTAATGTGTCCTCGGTACCTATCTATTGCAAAGCCTATTGTGTAACTCCACTATATTGCCTTGGTTATCCATGATCGCATAAAGACTTGCTTGTTTGTGTAGAAGCCTTGTTCAACCTGCCCTGCAGTAGTGTGCATGCTTAGGATTTATGTTTTACCATGTTATATCCCCCTTTTATTATCTTTGGGTTATTACACTATTAATCTTGTTCAGATGCACTCTATTATTAATGATGCTATGTGTGCAAAATGAGGCAGTAAGTTAGGAAGGTAACGATGAGAGGCCATGTTGAGCGAATTGTGTTTTGTCTCACTCAAGCCGACTAGGACCCGAGTGTTGGGAAATGTAGTAGAAAACAAAAAAATCGGCCTGCGGATCAAGTTCCCAGGATCATTATGAAGATGCATAACTACCGGGTGCTTTACACAGTCCAAACGGTATGCGGCGGTAAGCATACATACCAAAGGGGCAAGTGAATGTTGTTTTCTGTTGATCATCAGGGTGAACCGCAATTTGTGAAATTCTGGAATATCCATCAAGGTAACATAAATGAGTGTGAGTGGCTAACGTTTCGAGCATTTGATCGATGAAGGGCAGCGGGTAGTGGTCCTTTCATGTCTCTTTATTTAATCTCCTGAATCAATACACATTCTATACCCAACTATTGTTCTAGTGGGAATTAGTTCATTGTTTTTATTTGGCACAATTGTAAATCCTACTTTCTTAAGAACACAATGCACTAGACTTACGCACTTACTTTCAAACACAGGGTATATTATTCTGGCATTTAGTAGTCGAATTACCTCTTTTCTCACCACTTCCTTCATTTCTAGATTTAGCTTTTACTGATATTCTCGTACAGGTGCAGCACCCTCTTCCTTATATGTCCAATGCGTGCATATTGAGGGACTAATGCCTTTAAGATAGTCCATAGAATACTCGAAGGCCTTGCGGTGACTTCTTAAGGTTTTCATAAGTTTTTCTTTTTCTTCTTCTGAAAGGTTAGCACTTATAATGACAGGATGTTTATTTGTTTCATCTAAAAACTCATATCTCAATTCTTCTGGTAATGGTTTTAGCTCTGGGGTGGGAGTCCTTCATCTCCCTTCTTCTGGAGCACCTCATCTGTTTCATTCATCTTTAGATCCAAAGTGGGTGTATCATTAAGATGTTGATCAATCTCCATCTTACCGGAGTCTTTGGGGCCTTGTTCATATGCTGTGAGACTTCTCACCAACAAATCATCCGGCGTCCGAAAGTAAATGGCAGCAAGTTGTGTTATAGTGTTATCTTCGCTGTTGTCATACTCTTTTGGTTGTGGATGATTCTTGAATATGGAGAACTGAAATTGTCTTTCTTCCTCTCCAAATCAGAGAGAAACCACTTCTCTTTTACAATCTATTTTAGCCACTGCAGTGTTCAAGAAAGGTCTTCCAAAAATAATTGGACAAAAATTGTCCTCAAGAATTTCCATAACAACAAAATTAACGGGGTAAGCAAAAGTTTCCAAGAATGACATAAACATCAGGCAGAATACCATAAGGTTGTCTAAATGTACCATCCGCTAATCTAATGTCCATATCTGTGGTTTGGAGTTCGCTAAAATAGATTTCATCGTGTATCTTAGCATAAAGAGTATAAGGCATGACATTAATAGAGGAACCAATATCGCAAAGCCCATAATAAGAGGTGCTGCCAAAAGAGCAAGGTACCACGGGCTTACCTGTGTCCGTAGCTTTAATACATCCTTTAACAAAAGATGTCGTCCCCTTTGCCATTTCGACAACATTATTACTTACTGGTCTTTCAGTTTTCTCTTTCTTCACCAGTTGTGGCTCAGCTTTAATCGTACAAATGCTTCGTTTCTCCTCCTATTACTGCATTAACTTCTAATGGTCGTACTCCAATTGCGCTGCTCTTTCCGGAAATGGTAGTTGCTGCACAGGTTCATAATCATCTTCAATGGGTGTCTCTAGTGGCTCTATCTCAAAGGTCTCTACGACCTCCTCCTCAGGGTTCTTCATTAGTGTAGCACTCCTATTTTTCTTTTGCAGCCTACAAAAACTTAGCATACTGTTTGACGACTCGCAGCACAATGTCAGGGTCAAGATAAATGTTTTCACTTAATTTACAACACTGCCCGGCTTAAGATAATTTTTTATGCAATCAAAATCTATCTCAACTCCTCCATCTCCACCTTCATCACTCCCCCAAGCTTTGTGATTGGCCTGTATGTTATCTAAAAATTCCCAAGCTTTAGGTACTTCATTTCAAGTAAAAGGACCACCAAAAGCTAGATCTAATTCAGATTTGCATTCCTTTCTAAGTCCTTCATAAAAGAAATTTAGAACTAACCAATCTGGTATTCTATGATGGGGGCAATTATCAAGTAGAATACGGTACCTTTGATATGCCTTTACTAGGCTCTCACCTGGTTTCTAGGCAAACTTTATGATCCAACGTCTGGCTTTATAAGTTTTTCTTTCTGGATAATAATGTGCCAATAACGCCTTGCATAATTTATCCCAAGTGTCAAAAGTACCTGCAGGATAAGATTCTAGCCATGCTTTCGCATCAGCGGTCACTGTTTGTCCAAACAATTTAAGCTTCATATCATCGTAAGTGAAAGCATTAAGTTGAACCGCCCCGCATATTTCATCAAATAATTGCAAGTGTCTGTAAGGGTCCTCATCATCATTACCTTTAAATTGCTTACCATGCAATAATTCTAATAGGCTCGGATTAATCTCAAAAGATACACCGTCGGGTCTCGGGCCCAACGATGTAAAGATATTTCTGATAGGCGGCCCCGAGATCTTCATTGCGATGAGTTGGTGACAGTGTCCAAACTTGGCCATGGTTGCTTAGAACCTGCAAATAACTTAGTACACAAAAATAAACCAAACTCAAAACAAAGACCAAAAGCGCTCAGCTCCCCGGCAACGGCACCAGAAAAGCTTGATGTCCTGCAAGTGCACTAGGTTTAGTTGTAGCCTCTTCGAAGTAGGAGTATCGATCCCAATGGGAGCACAGGAATTGGACTTTGCCTCTTGTAGTGATTTGTAATATTATGCCTGCAAGTTAGTTGCGATCCAGAGCAAAGCGGAAATGGAAGTTTAAAATGTTATGAGGTTGTTGCAAACAAGGTAATAAAGTGTAAGACTAAAATAAAATAGCATGAGACGTAAGTAACGGTTGTTGGAATCAAGAGGACTAAAGCATTCCCAGGGAGTCTGGATTCCCCACTAGTATGTATCTAACATGACCGATGCCTAAGCATGATTCCAGGTCGGATTCCTAAGCCACTTTATATGTTTCTTCAAGTGGGCCGAGCCAAGTACAGATACATGCATACATGCAGCAGCCACGTATCCCATACGCCACTACCATTCATCCCCACTCAGGTTACCAAATGGTAATTAAGGGTTTCCCCATGGACACAGCTAAGGCATCTCCGTTTATCCCCTATTGTCATGATCCGGGAAGGAGGGAGATAAGCACTTTCACTACTGACCTCCGCTTCCCACCTTCACACCAATAGTAATGACCTTTCGTTCAAAGGAGGCATATGTTGGATGGTCGACTTCACCCAACATCGAGAAGATCATTAACATACAGATATAAAGAGGATGTCAAATCCTAATATCATTCAATCCTAAACATACTAGGGTTCCTCTATATCTCCGAGAACTAGGGACACTACTCGCACATCGAGGTCGTAAACATTGCGGGATGAATCATGATGAACATGGGCCTAGCGTCAAAGTAATACAAAAGTGAATCCACACCGTCAAATGTATTACAAAGAGATGGAGATGGGATGGTGATGGTGAAGACGGAAGGTGACGATGTCCTCTCGATGCGGTGATGTGGCGGCGGAGTCCCTCTATCAATCCCACTCCGGAATCCTTTCGGAGCTAGGGTTCTTCATTCTAGACGAGTTTCTAGTGGCTAGGCGTCTCTGATCCGCAATCCGTTTGTACGGGGGTGAAGTAGTTAATCGAGCGTTGGCGGTGGCATGCGGTACGAGCGCACACGCTCATTCCGTGTGCCGTCTAGCGCTCTGGACACTTTTGCGTGGATGGTTTCCTCTCCCAAATGCTTGATTCTTTTATGGTAGTATCCTGTCATGTTAATGGACGTGATTTTCCCACCTTAACCTGACGTTCTTTCCTTAAACTCCAAAATACTTCCGCAAGTGGCAACCTGGCGAAACCATTTGAAAGAGGTGCTCGAACGCGGTAAAATCCTAAGAATCCTATAGCTACAGAATGAAATAAGAGGTGTAAAACAACAGAAATATTGGACTCATCACCCATCTATGAGCAATTGGTGTAGATTGGTTACCGGCCGTGATCACTTCCCGGTGTTAATTAATAAATGTTTAGTAGTTGATGCTATGTGTTTTATTGGTGAAAGATTTATACTTTCAGATTGTTCATCATATTCATATCCCACGGATCATGTTCATTATGATGCCTTGTGAGAAATTCCATCATGTTCTTGAGGACATGGGGGAAAGCCCGTTGCTAATAGTCATATGAATTTTCAATAAAGATTGATGTTTGGCTATATGTTGTGGTGTAATTCTCTAGTGATGATGTGTGAACGTCGACTGCATGTCACTTCACCATTATGGGCCTAGAATAGAGCATTATGTTATAATAAGTCTAGGAGGGGAGGCCGGAGTGACAAAATACCAAACCCCAAGTTTATCAGTTATAACATGAGTGTTGAATAGGGACCGTACCCCAGATCTTAAAGCTATGGTTAGACTTTGTCTTAATTATTCTTAGTAGTTGTCGAAGCTTGCGAAGGTTATAATCATAAGTATGTGTATGAGTAAATGATTTTGCAGCACATAAAATGAGGATCTATCCCCACAACAGGAATAAAGGCGATTAATTATGAACTTAACAACTAGGTGATATTCCCACCTGACGGTGTCCTGTATTAGGGGGTGCCAACCTAGCTGGCCCGTCTCCTCGGTTGGGCCGATGAGCCCTCGTACGTGATCAAGATGGACTCCGGAGCCGTATACAGGAAGCGTGATGAGGACTGTCTCTCCCGAAGACTTGGCGTATACTCCAAGATCTCTCCTGCCGCCTCTCTCCTAAGATACCGACCTTGTAACCCTAGATACCCTCCCTGGCATGTATATAAGCCATAGGGTTTAGCCCGTAGGGGACATCGACGCAATATCGCTCATCTAGCCCTAGAAATTAGACACATATTACGATCTCGAGGTAGATCCACTCTGTACTTGATACATCTCCATCAATATAAACAGAAGCAGGACATACGGTTTTACCTCCATCAAGAGGGCCCGAACCTGGGTAAACATCGTCTCCCTCGTCTCTGTTACCACCGATCCAAGATCCATAGCTCAGGGACCCCCTACCCCAAGGTCTGCTGGTTTTTACACCGACACTGGTCCTTTCATTGAGAGTTCTGTTGTGCGATCGCCAAAGGGATCGATGGAATCGCCGGTTAACGGAATTGAGCCAATGGAGCACGTCTCCGCGTTCGGAACTTTGGTCACCGAGACGCCTCCACGTAATGCGGAAGCGAACCATGACCCCTCTTTGGTTCCAACAAGGAATCCCCCCGCCGACGAAGGGCTAAGATACTTCTTGGAGAGCAAATCAGATAGCTACCTTCCGGCGGCCGACCTCCAGAGCAATTCGGTTAAACCGGTAACCACAGATCCGACGTCAAGTGAGAGTAATCAGGTCTTGAGCCCGCGATCCTTAGAGATCGGAGGTGGTCCGCTCACCTCCCATATAGAATATCGCCCCGATAACTCCGGCCCACCCAACGTCTGGGACTTGGCCTACATACAACGGCTCCCCAATGAAACGATTAGACGATACTGGGCCAGATTCTTGTCCGTCAAGAGCAAGATACTATATTGCCAAGACTCTAACATAATTGCCGCATTTGAGCGCGGATGCGAGGATAAAGGCGTCCTAAACGTCCTCGCTCGTCGTTGCGTCCAAACACTTCCTGAATTAACCAACCTGGTAGCGCGATTTTGCGCCATCGAAGACGCCTGGCGAACCGAGGAAAACACGGACTCGATCTGTGAGGACTACACGGAACGCGACCGATCGGCACTTCGGCGCGAAAATCGCAAACGGAACGTTCCGGGCGATCGATCCCGGAAGAAGAAGAAAACCTTCGGTCCCCCCGGAACGGCTCTGGATGGCCTTCTGGATAAACCATGCCCGATCCACGCCATATTGATCAACTCCTGCCCGACCCACAGTCTTCGCAACTGTTGGGTGTTGAGGCAGGTGGCCAAAGGGGGACCCGCCCTCCTGGCGGGCACCTCCAGCCACCTTGAACAGACCTCGGAAGAAGACGAGGTCCTAATGATTTATGAGACCTTTACGTCTAACAACCAGCGCAAACGGGCCTTGTGGGAAATCAACACCATCCGGCAAGTACCACCTCGGGGTGCGTGGATAGACACGCCGATCACCTTCACCCAGCACGATGAGCCGAAGTCAGCCCTGGACAGGTGCCCCGTCGCGCTAGTCCTCAACCCCATCGTGGACCACTGCCACCTCCATAAGGTCCTTATGGACGGAGGCAGCCGCTTGAACCTAATATACGAGGACACTCTGGACAAAATGCACATCAATAAATTGCGCATAGAAAAGAGCACCACCACCTTCAAAGGAATATTCCCTGGGCAAGAGGCACGTTGCAGTGGAAAGATAACTCTAGACGTGGTCTTCGGGACCTCGGATAATTATCGCTCCGAGGAGATTACGTTCCACATCGCGCCTTTCAAGAGCGGATACCACGCCATCCTCAGACGGGACACCTTTTCAAGATTTCAAGCGGTGCCGCACTACGGCTACATGAAGCTCAAGATGCCGGGCCCAAAGGGAATCATTACTATCTAAAGTGATCCCAACAGGGCACTCAGAGCCGAGAATAAAATGGCGTCCCTCACCCTCGAGACCCTGGCCGAGGACTTCACGGCCGAGGAGTTGACCGCGCTATGCGCCGAGGTCGACCGAGTCGATGTCGTTCTCGACGAAAGATCAAAACCTACTTCTTTCAAACCGGACGACGAGATAGTCAAATTCCAGGTTCACCCGATGGACCCTGCTAAAACGGCGTCCATACGGGCTAACCTCGACCCAGAAGTTGCCGAAGCCCTACGCACTTTCCTCAAGGAAAACTGGGACATATTCGCCTGGCACCCCTCCGATATGCTAGGGGTACCCCGTAGGCTGGCCGTGTTGGGGAACGTTGCCTGTAGCGGTAGTACCGCTTACGATAAGCGGTAGTACCGCCTGTAGCGGTAGTACCATTTACGATAAGCGGTAGTACCACCCCAGACGCCAGCAAAACTTCCTTTTGCACCTTGCCTAAGCCTCGTGGGCTTTACCCCTTGGCCCAAATAAAGTGTTCTCGTACCCGAACATTTCGGGAAACATCCGGAACCCCTTCCGGTGAATTCTGGAACCCTTCCGGAGACCAAACACTATTATCCCATATATCAATCTTTACCTCCGGACTATTCCGGAGATCCTCGTCATGTCCGGGATCTTATCCGGGAGTCCGAACAACCTTCGGTCACCAACACAATAACTCAATTATACTAATCGTCACCAAACGTTAAGTGTGTAGACCCTGCGGGTTCGAGAACTATGTAGACATGACCGAGACACCTCTACGATCAATAACCAATAGCGGGACTTGGATGCCCATATTGGCTCCTACATATTCTACGAAGATCTTTATCGGTCGAAACCTCTATGTCAAGGATTCAGTTAATCCCGTATGCTGTTCCCTTTGTTCTTCGGTATGTTACTTGCCCGAGATTCGATCGTCGGTATCTCTATACCTAGTTCAATCTCGTTACTGGCAAGTCTCTTTACTCGTTCCGTAATACAAGATCTCGTGGCTAACACTTTAGTCACATTGCTTGCAAGGCTCATTGTGATGTTGTATTACCGAGTGGGCCCTGAGATACCTCTCCGTCACACGGAGTAACAAATCCCAGTCTTGATCCATGCCAACCCAACAGACACCCTCGGAGATACCTGTAGAGCACCTTTATAGTCACCCAGTTACATTGCGACGTTTGATACACACAAGGTACTCCTCCGATGTCAGGGAGTTGCATGATCTCATGGTCATAGGAACAGATACTTGACATGCAGAAAACAATAGCAATAAACTGACACGATCATATGCTACGTTTATAGTTTGGGTCTTGTCCATCGCATCATTCTCCTAATGATGTGATCCCGTTATCAAATGACATCTCATGTCAATGGCTAGGAAACCTTAACCATCTTTGATCAACGAGCTAGTCAACTAGAGGCTTACTAGGGACACAGTGTTGTCTATGTACCCACACATGTATTCGAGTTTCCAATCAATACAATTATAGCATGGATAATAAACGATTATCATGAACAAGGAAATATAATAATAACCAATTTATTATTGCCTCTAGGGCATATTTCCAACAGTCTCCCACTTGCACTAGAGTCAATAATCTAGTTCACATCACTATGTGATTTACATTGTAATGAATCGAACACCCATGCAGTTCTGGTGTTGTTCATGTTTAGCCCTTGTAAGAGGTTTAGTCATCGGATCTGCAACATTCAGATCCGTGTGTACTTTGCAAATATTTATTTCGTCCTCCTTGATGTAATCGTGGATGGAATTGAAACGTCGCTTTATGTGTCTGGTCCTCTTGTGAAATCTTGGTTCCTTGACTAGAGCAATGGCACCAGTATTATCACAAAACAGAGTCATTGGGTTAAGCGCACTATGCACTACTCCAAGATCTGTCATGAACTCCTTCATCGAGACACCTTCCTTCGCCGCCTCCGAGGCAGCGATGTACTCTGCTTCGCATGTAGAATCAGCTACCACGCTTTGCTTGGAACTGCACCAGCTAACCGCACCCCCATTAAGAATAAATACGTATCCGGTTTGCGACTTAGAGTCATCCGGATCAGTGTCAAAGCTTGCATCGACGTAACCCTTTACGACGAGCTCTTGATTACCTCCATAAACGAGAAACATGTCCTTAGTCTTTTTCAGGTACTTCAGGATATTCTTGACCGCCGTCCAGTGTTCCATTCCTGGATCACTTTGAAACCTTCCGACCATACTTATGGCAAGGCTGACATCGGGTCTTGTGCACAGCATTGCATACATGATAGAGCCTATGGCTGAAGCATAGGGGATGACACTCATCTTTTCTCTATCTTCTGCAGTCACTGGGCATTGAGTCTTACTCAACTTCACACCTTGCAAAACAGGCAAGAACCCCTTCTTTGACTGATCCATTTTGAACTTCTTCAAAACTTTGTCAAGGTATGTGCTTTGTGAAAGTCCTATTAAGCGTCTCGATCTATCTCTATAGATCTTGATGCCTAATATGAAAGCAGCTTCTCCTAGGTCCTTCATTGAAAAACTCTTGTTCAAATATTCCTTCACGCTTTCCAACATTTCTATATTGTTTCCAATCAGTAATATGTCATCCACATATAATATTAGAAACGCTATAGAGCTCCCACTCACTTTCTTGTAAATACAAGCTTCTCCGTAAACTTGTATAAACTCGAACGCTTTGATCACCTCATCAAAGCGAAGATTCCAACTCCGAGATGCTTGCACCAGTCCATAAATGGATCGCTGGAGTTTGCAAACTTTGTCAGCATTCTCTGGATCTACAAAACCTTCTGGTTGCATCATATACAACTCTTCCTTAAGGAAACCGTTAAGGAACGCTGTTTTGACATCCATCTGCCAAATTTCATAATCGAAAAAGGCAGCTATTGCTAACATGATTCTGACGGACTTAAGCATCGCTACGGGTGAGAAGGTCTCATCGTAGTCAACTCCTTGAACTTGTGAAAAACCCTTTGCCACAAGTCGAGCTTTATAGATGGTGACATTACCGTCCGCGTCCGTCTTCCTCTTAAAGATCCATTTGTTCTGAATGGCCTTACGCCCTTCAGGTAATACTTCCAAAGTCCATACTTTGTTTTCATACATTGATCCCATCTCGGATTTCATGGCCTCTAACCACTTCTCAGAATCCGGGCCCATCATCGCTTCTCCATAGCTCGTAGGTTCATCGTTGTCCAACAACATGACCTCTAAGACAGGGTTGCCGTACCACTCAGGAGCAGTACGCGTCCTTGTCGACCTACGAGGTTCGATAGCAACTTGATCCAAAGCTTCATGATCATCATCATTAACTTCCTCTTCAGCTGATGTAGGCTCTACAGAAACATCTTTCTGCGCTGCGCTACTTTCAGGTTGAAGTAAAGGTTCAACAACCTCATCAAGTTCTATCTCCCTCCCACTCAATTCTTTCGAGAGAAACTCTTTCTCAAGAAATGTTCCGTTTTTAGCGACAAACACTTTGCCTTCGGATCTGAGGAAGAAGGTATACCCAACTGTCTCTTTTGGGTATCCTATGAAGACGCATTTCTCCGCTTTGGGTTCCAGCTTTTCAGGCTGAAGCTTTTTGACATAAGCATCACATCCCCAAACTTTAAGAAACGACAGCTTTGGCTTCTTGCCAAACCAAAGTTCATATGGCGTCGTCTCAACGGATTTCGATGGTGCCCTATTTAAAGTGAATGCAGCTGTCTCTAATGCATAACCCCAAAACGATAGTGGCAAATCGGCAAGAGACATCATAGATCGCACCATATCCAATAAGGTTCGATTACGACGTTCGGACACACCATTTCGCTGTGGTGTTCTAGGCGGTGTCAGTTGTGAAACAATTCCACATTGTCTTAAGTGACTGCCAAACTCATAACTCAAATATTCTCCTCCTCGATCAGATCGTAGGAATTTAATCTTCTTGTTACGATGATTCTCAACTTCACTCTGAAATTGTTTGAACTTTTCAAATGTTTCAGACTTGTGTTTCATTAAGTAAATATACCCATATCTACTTAAGTCATCAGTGAAGGTGAGAAAGTAACGATAACCACCGCGCGCCTCAATACTCATCGGACCGCACACATCAGTATGTATGATTTCCAATAAGTCACTTGCCCGTTCCATTGTTCCAGAGAACGGCGTTTTAGTCATCTTGCCCATGAGGCATGGCTCACATGTGTCAAGTGATTCAAAATCAAGTGACTCTAAAAGTCCATCAGCATGGAGCTTCCTCATGCGTTTCACGCCAATATGACCTAAACGGCAGTGCCACAAGAAAGTGGTATTATCATTATCAATTCTACATCTTTTGGCATCAATGTTATGAACATGTGTATCATTACTATCGAGATTCAATAAGAATAAACCCCTCACATTGGATGCATGACCATAAAAGATATTACTCATATAAATAGAACAACCATTATTCTCTGATTTAAATGAGTAACCGTCTCGCAATAAACAAGATCCAGATATAATGTTCATGCTTAACGCAGGCACTAAATAACAATTATTCAGGTTCATCACTAATCCCGATGGTAATCGAAGAGCGAGCGTGCCGACGGCGATCACATCAACCTTGGAACCATTTCCCACGCGCATCGTCACTTCGTCCTTTGCCAGCCTCCATCTATTTCGCAGTTCCTGTTTTGAGTTGCAAATATGAGCAACCGCACCGGTATCAAATACCCAGGCACTACAACGAGAGTTGGTAAGGTACACATCAATAACATGTATATCATATATACCTTGTTTGTTGTTGGCCGCCTTCTTGTCAGCCAAATACTTGGGGCAGTTCCGCTTCCAGTGTCCAGTTCCCTTGCAATGAAAGCACACAGTTTCTGGTTTGGGTCCAGCCTTGGGTTTTTTCACAAGAGGAGCAACTGCTTTGCCACTCTTCTTGGAGTTACCCTTCTTACCCTTGCCATTTTTCTTGAAACTAGTGGTTTTATTGACCATCAACACTTGATGCTCCTTCTGAATTTCAGACTCAGCGGCTTTCTGCATCGCAAACAGCTCGGCGACTGACTTGTTCATCCCGTGCATGTTATAGTTCAACACGAAGCTCTTGTAGCTAGGTGGCAATGATTGAAGAATTCTGTCAGTGATAGCCTCTGGCGGAAGGGGCATCCCCAATTCAGCCAGACGGGTGGAGTACCCAGACATTCTAAGTACGTGATCACTGATAGACCCGTTCTCCTCCATCTTGCAAGCATAGAACTTATCGGAGATCTCATATCTCTCAATCCGGGCATTTTTCTGAAAGATAAGCTTCAACTCCTGGAACATCTCATATGCTCCATGACGTTCAAAACGTCTTTGAAGTCCCGGTTCTAAGCCATACAATATTGCACATTGAACTATTGAGTAATCTTCAGAACGAGCCTGCCAGGCGTTCACAACGTCTAGAGACTCAACTGGAGCGGGTGGATCACCAAGCGGTGCATCAAGGACATAAGCCTTCTGGGAAGCCGTTAGGATAATCCTTAGATTACGGGCCCAGTCCACAAAGTTACTTCCATCATCTTTCAACTTAGCTTTCTCTAGGAACGCATTGAAATTCAGGGGTGCTACTGCGCGAGCCATGATCTACAACATAAATATAGCAAAGACAACTTAGAATATTGTTCTAGATAATGAGTTTAGTTAATCATATTACTTAAAAACTCCCACTCAAATTGACATCCCTCCGGTCATTCGAGTGTAACATGATCCAAATCCACCAACTCAAGTCCGATCATCACGTGAGTTGAGGTGGTTTCAATGGTGAACATCTTCATGTTGATCATATCTACTATATGACTCATGTTCGACCTTTCGGTCTCTTGTGTTCCGAGGCCATGTCTGTACATGCTAGGCTCGTCAAGTTTAACCCGAGTGTTCCGCACGTGCAACATGGCTTACACCCGTTGTATGTGAACGTAGAGTCTATCACACCCGATCATCACGGCGTGTCTCGGAACGACGAACTTTCGCAACGGTGCACACTCGGGGAGAACACAATTTTATCTTGAAATTTAAGTGAGGGATCACCTTATAATGCTACCATCGTCCTAAGCAAAATAAGATGCATAAAAGGATTAACATCACATGCAAATCATAAGTGACATGATATGGCCATGAACTTGTGCTTTTGATCTCCATCTCCAAAGCACCGGCATGATCTCCATCGTCACCGGCATGACACCATGATCTCCATCATCTTGATCTCCATCAACGTGTCGCCATGAGGTTGTCGCGCCGACTGTTGCTTCCACGACTATTGCTAACTCATAGCGATAAAGTAAAGCAAACGACGAAAATAATTAAAGACAACTCTATGGCTCCTGCCAGTTGCCGTACTCATCGACATGCAAGTCGTGATATTCTATACAACACATGATCATCTCATACATCACATATATCTCATCATGTAATTGGCCATATCACATCACAACATACCCTGCAAAAACAAGTTAGACGTCCTCTAATTGTTGTTGCAAATTTTACGTGGCTGCTACGGGTTTGCAAGAACCGTTCTTACCTATGCAAAACCACAACATGGTGTAGTGATTGCTTTTTGATCTTCTAAAAGAACCCTCTTCATTGAAATCGATTCAACTAAAGTGAGAGAGACAGACACCCGCTAGCCATCTTTATGCAACGAAGTTACATGTCAGTTGAAGGAACCTGTGTCGCGTAAGCGTACGCGTAATGTCGGTCCGGGCCGCTTCATCTCACAATACCGCCGAATCAATTATCAACTAGTAACGGCAAGCAATATGTATACATCCACGCCCACAACTCGTTTGTGTTCTACTCGAGATCTCATCTACGCATAGACCTAGCTCTGATACCACTGTTGGGGAACATTGCATGGGAAACAAAAAATTTCCTACGCACACACAAGATCTATCCATGGTGATGAGCATCTACGAGAGGGAGAGTGAATCTACATACCCTTGTAGATCGCTAAGCGGAAGCGTTAAGAAACGCGGTTGATGTAGTCGAACGTCTCCGCGATCCAAATCGCAAGTCGTCCCTCGATCCGATCACGAACTAGTGCCGAACGGACGGCACCTCCGCGTTCAACACACGTACGGCTTGATGACGCCTTCACCTCCTCGATCCAGCGAGCGATGGTGAAGTAGTAGATGAGTTCCGGCAGCACGACGGCGTGGTGATGGTGGTGAGGAACAATCTCTGTAGGGCTTCGCCAAGCACTACGGAGATTATGACAGGAGAACTAGAGGGTTAGGGTTGCCGACACACGGCTTGGGAAATCTTGATGTGTCCCGTGTGCTAGCCCTGCCCCTCTATTTATATGTTGCGCCCTGGGGTCTAAACTTGGAGAGAAAACCTCCACAAGGTCGGTTTTGCCCGCACAAGGTCGGTTTGGCCCGCACGGAAAGAGTCCAACTCGGATTCCAGCAGTATCGCGTACAAGCGGTAGTACCGCTTACGATAAGCAGTAGTACCGCCTGTAGCGGCAGTACCGCTTACGATAAGCGGTATTACCGCCTGTAGCGGTAGTACCGCTTACGATAAGCGGTAGTACCGCCTGTAGCGGTAGTACCGCTTACGATAAGCGGTAGTACCACCCCAGACGCCAGTAAAACTTCCTTTTGCACCTTGCCTAAGCCTCGTGGGCTTTACCCCTTGGCCCAAATAAAGTGTTCTCGTACCCGAACATTTTGGGAAACATCCGGAACCCCTTCCGGTGAATTCCGGAACCCTTCCGGAGACCAAACACTATTATCCCATATATCAATCTTTACCTCCGGACTATTCCGGAGATCCTCGTCATGTCCGGGATCTTATCCGGGACTCCGAACAACCTTAGGTCACCAACACAATAACTCAATTATACTAATCGTCACCAAACGTTAAGTGTGTAGACCCTGCGGGTTTGAGAACTATGTAGACATGACCGAGACACCTCTACGATCAATAACCAATAGCGGGACCTGGATGCCCATATTGGCTCCTACATATTCTACGAAGATCTTTATCGGTCGAACCTCTATGTCAAGGATTCAGTTAATCCCGTATGCTGTTCCCTTTGTTCTTCGGTATGTTACTTGCCCGAGATTCGATCGTCGGTATCTCTATACCTAGTTCAATCTCGTTACTGGCAAGTCTCTTTACTTGTTCCGTAATACAAGATCTCGTGGCTAACACTTTAGTCACATTGCTTGCAAGGCTCATTGTGATGTTGTATTACCGAGTGGGCCCTGAGATACCTCTCCGTCACACGGAGTAACAAATCCCAGTCTTGATCCATGCCAACCCAACAGACACCCTCGGAGATACCTGTAGAGCACCTTTATAGTCACCCAGTTACGTTGCGACGTTTGATACACACAAGGTACTCCTCCGATGTCAGGGAGTTGCATGATCTCATGGTCATAGGAACAGATACTTGACATGCAGAAAACAATAGCAATAAACTGACACGATTATATGCTACGTTTATAGTTTGGGTCTTGTCCATCACATCATTCTCCTAATGATGTGATCCCGTTATCAAATGACATCTCATGTCAATGCCTAGGAAACCTTAACCATCTTTGATAAACGAGCTAGTCAACTAGAGGCTTACTAGGAACACAGTGTTGTTTATGTACCCACACATGTATTAGAGTTTCCAATCAATACAATTATAGCATGGATAATAAACGATTATCATGAACAAGGAAATATAATAATAACCAATTTATTATTGCCTCTAGGGCATATTTCCAACAGGCCGAGCATAGCCTAAATGTACTAACAGGTTATAAGCCTGCTAAACAAACACTTCGGCGTTTCTCCGAGCCCAAGCATTAAGCAATGGGCGAGGAACTAGGAAAGCTACTGGAGGCAGGATTCATCAGGGACATAAAACACCCTGACTGGCTAGCCAATTTGGTCATGGTACCAAAGAAGGACAGGTCGTGGCGGTTTTGTGTCGATTTCAAAGACCTCAATAAAGCTTGTCCCAAAGACCCCTTCCCCTTACCCCGTATCGACCAAATCGTGGACGCCACCGCGGGCCATGAGGCTCTTTGCTTCTTAGAGGCCTACTCAGGATATCATCAAATAAAGATGAAGGAATCCGACCAGGCAGCAACGGTATTCATCACGCCCTACGGGCTGTTTTGTTTCAACACGATGTCTTTCGGACTAAAGAACGCTGGCGCCACGTACCAGCGTATGATTCAAACATGCCTGCAAAAACACATCGGAAAGACCGTTGAGGCCTACGTAGACGACGTAGTTGTCAAAACTAAACAAGTCAACCAGTTGGTGAACAATCTTCGAGATACATTTGCTAGCCTACGGGAATATCAAATAAAACTCAATCTAGAGAAATGCGTTTTCGGATTCCCAGCTGGCAAACTCCTCGGTTTTATCGTATCTAGCCGAGGAATTGAAGCCAATCCGGCTAAAATTCGAGCCTTGGATCGTTTGGAGATTCCAACAGAGCTCAAGCACGTACAAAAACTGGCGGGCTACATAGCAGCCTTGAGCCACTTCATATCACAGCTTGGAGAAAAAGCTTTACCATTATACAAGCTGTTAAAACAAACCAAAATGTTTAAATGGACCAAGGAGGCTGCTGCGGCCCAAGAAGACATCAAGACCCTCCTCGCCACCAATCCTATCCTGGTAGCACTAGGTGTTTGTGAGCCGATGCTATTATACATCTCGGCCACGAACCAGGTGGTTAGCGCAGTCCTTGTAGTCGAACGAGACAGGGAAGGGCACAAATTCCAGGTCCAGAAGCCCGTGTATCACGTCTCCGAGGTCTTAACCCCATGCAAGTCATGCTACCCTCACTACCAAAAGATAGCCTACGCGGTTTTCATGGCGTCACGAAAACTCCGGCACTACTTTCAAGAGTGTTCGCTGACCGTGGCCTCCGACGTCCCGCTAAGTGACATCATCAATAATAGGGACGCGACAGGGCGCATCACCAAATGGGCCATAGAGCTCTTACCTTTCGAAATCATCTATAAACCACGTCGGGCCATTAAATCCCAGGTGTTGGCGGACTTCGTAGCCGAATGGACTGAAGCCGAACTACCCCGTGAGTACAGTACCTACTCGCATTGGACAATGTATTTCGATGGCTCCAAAATGCTCGCTGGCCTAGGGGCTGTCATGGTGCTCACGTCACCCACGGGAGATAGCATTAGATATGTGTTACAAATTATGTACACAGACTCTAATAATGTGACCGAATACGAAGCCGTCTTACACGGACTTCGGATAGCAGTCTCTATGGGTGTCAAATGCCGTGAGGTCCGAGGTGATTCTAACCTCGCCATCTCACAAATCAACGGCGAGTTTGACGCTAAGGACCCGAAGATGACAGCTTACCGAAATGCCATCATAAAGATCTTGGCCAGATTCGAGGGGCTGGAATTTCACCACATACTCCGAGACAGCAACCAGGCCGCAGACGTGCTCGCCCGGTTGGGCGCAAAACAGGATAAGGTTCCCGAAAACACCTTCCTCGACCGGCTTTTCAAGCCATCTGTAATCTGGCAAGATAACAAAGGAACGTCAGATTCAACCAACGTGAGGCAACAGGCCCCGCCCGATGAAGATGAAGGTATCGTAGGTGGCTTAATGACCCAGAAGACTGCTTCAGCACATGAGGTCATGGCAATCATCGCACCGTGGACTGAGCTGCCCCTCGCGTACTTGCTCCGAAAAGAGCTCCCCGATAACCAAACCGACTCTCGCCGGATTGTGAGGCAGTCTAAAGCCTACAAGGTTCATGAAGGGGAAATTTATAAAATGAGCACAACGGGCGTCCTCCAGAGATGCATATCCGAGGAAGAAGGAAAGCTCCTACTTCGGGAGATACACTCCGGCATGAGCGGACATCACGCCGCTGCACAGAATTGAGTCAACTATCATCCACACTATCCTAAAGGTTTTGCTTGGCACTTTATTGAAAGAAAACATATAAAACTTGATTACTATAGTAGCTTAATCATGTGAACACACAAAAACAGTAGGTATGAGTATTGGGTTGCCTCCCAACAAGCGCTTTTCTTTAAAGCCTTTTAGCTAGGCATGATGATTTCAATGATGCTCGCATAAGAATAAAGAATTGAAACGTAAAGAGAGCATCATGAATCATAGGACAAGCACATTTAAGCCTAACCCACTTCCTATGCATAGGCATTTTGTGAGCAAACAATTTATGGGAACAATAATCAACTAGCATAGGAAGGCAAAACAAGTATAGTTTCAAAACCTTCAACACATAGAGAGGAAACTTGATATTATTGCAACTCCTACAAGCATATGTTCCTCCCTCATAATAATTTTCAGTGGCATCATGAACAAATTCAACAATATAACTATCACATAAAGCATTCTTTTCATGATCCATATGCATAGAAAATTTATTACTCTCCACATAAGTAAATGTATTCTCATCAATAATAGTGGGAGCAAACTCAACAAAATAACTATCATGAGATACTTGATTGGCATAATCCAATTGAAAATTAAAATCATGATGACAAGTTTCATTGTTATCATTATTATTTATAGCATATATGTCATCACAATAATCATCTTAGATAGGAGGCATGCAAGCATCATAATAAATTTTCTCATCAAAACTTGGGGGGCTAAAAATATCATCTTCATCAAACATAGCATCCCCAAGCTTATGGCTTTGCATATCATTAGCATCATGGATATTCAAAGAATTCATACTAGCAACATTGCAATCATGCTCATCATTCAAATATTTTATGCCAAACATTTTATTGAATTCTTCTTCTATCAATTGAGCACAATTTTCCTTTCTATTATTTTCACGAAAGACATGATAAAGACGAATAATATGAGGCAACCTCAATTCCTTTTTTTTGTAGTTTTGTTTTATAAGCCAAACTAGGGATAAATAAGAAACTAAAAGATTCGATTGCAAGATCTAAAGATATACCTTCAAGCACTCACCTCCCCGACAACGGCGCCAGACAAGAGCTTGATGTCTACTACACAACTTATTCTTGTAGACTAGTGTTGGGCCTCCAAGCGCAGAGTTTTGTAGGACAGTAGCAATTTTCCCTCAAGTGGATGACCTAAGGTTTATCAATCCGTGGGAGGCGTAGGTTGAAGGTGGTATCTCTCAAACAACCCCGCAACCAAATACAAGAAATCTCTTGTGTCCCCAACACACCAAATACAATGGTAAATTGTATAGGTGCACTAGTTCGGCGAAGAGATGATGATAAAAGTGTAGTATGGATAGTAGATATAGGTTTTTGTAATCTGAAATAATAAAAACAGCAAGGTAACTAGTAACAAAAGTGAGCACAAACGGAATTGCAATGCTTGAAAATAAGGCCTATGGTTCATACTTTCGCTAGTGCAATCTCTCAACATTGTTGACATAGTTGAATCATATGTAAATCCCTCACGTGCGACAAAGAGTTCACTCCAAAGTCACAAATAGCGGGGAACAAACGAAGAAATTGTTGTAGGGTATGAAACCACCTCAAAGTTATCCTTCCCGATCAATCTTATGAGCCATCCCCATTAATTGTCACGAACAGCCCTAGAGTTCGTACTAGAATAACACTTTAAGATACACATCAACCAAAACCCTAATGTCACCTAGGCACTCCAATGTCACCACGAGTACCCGCGGGTTTGATTATACGATATGCATCACACAATCTCAGATTCATCTATTCAAACCAACACAAAGAATTTCAAAGAGTGCCGCAAAGTTTCTACCGGAAAGTCAAGACGAAAACGTGTGCCAACCCTTATGCATAAATCCCCAAGGTCACGGAACCCGCAAGTTGATCACCAAAACATACATCAAGTGACTCAAGTGAATATCCCATTGTCACCACAGATATCCATATGCAAGACATAAATCAAGTGTTCTTAAATCCTTAAAGACTCAATCCGATAGGAAAACTTCAAAGGGAAAACTCAATTCATCACAAGAAGATAAAGAGGGGAAAACTCCATATGATTCATCTATATCAACAAAGCTCGCGATACATCAAGATCGTGCCATCTCAAGAACACAAGAGAGAGAGATCAAACACATAGCTACTGGTAAAAACCCTCAGCCCCGAGGGTGAACTACTCCCTACTCGTCATGGAGACCACCGGGATGATGAAGATGGCCTCCGGTGATGCCTTCCCCTCTCCGGCAGGGTGCCGGAAAAGGGCTGTAGATGGGATCTCTCTGTTACAAAGGCTTGCGGCGGCGTAAAAACTCATCTAGGTTAAATTTCCGTGGTTTCTGAATATATATGATTTTTCAGCGTCGGAATCACGCGAAACGGAGCCACGTGGCCCCCATGAGGTATCAGGGCGCGCCTGGGGGGGTGGCGCGCCCTGGTGCCTCGTGGGCACTGGGTGGCCCCCCTCCAGTGAGTCTTGGTGCCAATATTTTTTATTTGTCCAATAAAAAATCTATAAAAAGTTTCAGCTCATTTGGAAAACTTTCATTTCTGCACAAAAAACAACACCACGGTAGTTCTGCTGAAAACAGCGTCAGTCCGGGTTAGTTCTAATCAAATCATACCAAAACCATATAGAATTGTTATAAATATGGCATGAATACTTCATAAATTATAGATACGTTGGAGACGTATCAGCATCCCCAAGCTTAATTCCTACTCGTCCTCGAGTAGGTAAATGATAAAAGAAATAATTTAAGAAGTGTGAATGCTAGCATAGTGCATAAGTTTGATCAATGATAATTTCAATCACTTTTCCTAGCATCATAACAGCAACTTTCTCTCATAAAAGTCATCATGATAAAGTAGGAATTAAAAACAGAAATTTTGATGTGGAATGCTACCTATCATAATCATCATATAATCTTTTCTTTTATAGCATGGACATTGGACTTGAATGATTCAAAGCAAGATCATTATTATAACAGCAATATTTATTATCATAAAACTTCTCATGAGCAAGTAACAATTCATCACAACAATGAAGTATAAGGCATAAACTTTCTTGGAAACTAACAAACTATTCTAGTCAACAATACAATTGCAATTCATCATATTTTCAGGAAGGGTCTCATGTAGGAGCTTTTTAGCAAGTCCACATACTCAACCATCATTTAGTCTTCTATGATTGCTAACACTCACGACATATATATGGAGCAAAAGTTTCAGCCAGACACATAGAAAGATAGGGGCTTGTGATTTCGCCTCCCAACTTATTCACCTCAAGGGTGATGTCAACAATAATAACTCATGATCACTCATATCCAACTGGATATATCTGCCTAGATCTTTCCCCACCACATGATGCTTGCAAAAGAGAAAAATAAAAAGGAAATAGAGGAGAACACTATTGACTCTTGCATAAAAAAAATGCATAAAAGTAAAAGATAGGCCCTTCACAGAGGGAAGCAGAGGTCGTCATGCGCTTTTTGTTGTTGGATGCACAAGCCCTTAATGCAAAGGAACGTCACGTTATATTGCCCCTTGTGATAGCAACCTTTATTATGCAGTCCGTCGCTTTTATTTCTTTACCATCACAAGTTCGTACAACGCTTATTTCCCTTACAATAAAAGATCATACATATTTAGAGGCAATTTTTATTGCTTTTTGCACCGATGACAACTTACTTGAAGGATCTTATTCAATCCATAGGTAGATATGGTGGACACTCGTGACATGAAACTAGGTTTAAGGGTTTTGGATGCACAAGTAGTATCTCTACTTGGTGCGGATTTTTAGCTAGCAAAGATATTGGGCAAGCACCACATGTTGGAGGATCTATAACAATATAACTTCTATGTGAATATGAACAAACATAATTCATTACGTTGTCTTCCATGTCCAACGTCAACAATTTGACATAAAATACTTAATGGGGGCTCACAATCATAAAAGATGTCCAAGATAGTATATTTGCATGTGAATCTTCTCTTCCCTTATTAACTTTTTCATGAATTGCATCATTAACTAATGCTATGCTTGTTAACCTCCAATAAATTTTACCACTTATACTTTTATTTTATGTAATGTCATTACTTTCCATAAGATTAGCTTATGATCTCTTTCATTATTTTCATTGCAAGGAATCACACTTATCATATCAAATTATCTATATGAAAGTTTTTATTATATCCCTCTCGAATATTCATCTTGGGACCAAATTCATATCTTGTGCAAATTACCATTACTATTATTAACTCCCAAAAATATATAAGTGAAGCATGAGAATTAATGACAAACTACTCCAAAATATATAAGCGAAGATCAATGAGTAGTGAAACAATTAAGTAGCTATGTGAGGACTCTCTCTCATTTAAAAAGTTTCGAACCTTGATATTTTATTCGAACAGCAAGAAAAACAATGACACAACCAAGTATAGCACACATTATGTGAACAAGTAAAAACTTGGGTTCAATCGAGACTAACCGATAGTTGATGAAGAAAAGTGATGGGATGCCTACCGGGGCATCCCCAAGCTTGAATGTTTGATACATCTTGGAATATTAACTTGGGGAGCCTTGGGCATCCCCAATCTTGAACTCTTGTGTCTCGTTAATTCTTCTCATATAATAGTATCCCTAAGTTTCAAAAACTTCATCCACACAAAACTTGACAAGAACTTGTGAGATATGTTAGTATAAATCCACTCAAAACCTCGACATTCTCTACTGTACCAAATCACTAAAATTATAATTAAACATTGAATACTAAATGCCTCTGAATATTTAATACTCCTATCCACAAATAGAAACATTAAACACGCAAACATATGCAAACAATGCAAACATAACAGCAATCTGCCTAAACAGGACAGTCTGTAAAGGATAATTAAGAATCCATACTTAGATAACTCAAAAAATTCTGAAAATTTACCACACTGGAAATAATTTACCAAAGTTGACTGTGTCAAAATTTCAAGATTTTATCACATTCTGACATTTCTGGGCAATTTAATCAATAGCAGCAAACTTTTTGTTTTGAAACAGCAACTCATGAACTTGCAAAATAAGCATGGTAAAGGCTATACTTGACATTTTTATTGAAATAAAAGATACAAAACATGATTATTGATAGCATCAAGCAAATCTAAACAAAATAAAATGATGCTCCAAGCAAAACTCATATTATGTGACAAATAAAAATATAGCTCCAAGTGAGGTTACCGATAGTGTTGAAGACGAAAGAGGGGATGCCTTCCGGGGCATCCCCAAGCTTAGTTTCTTGGGTCTTCCTTGAATTTTACCTTGGGGGTGCCTTGGGCATCCCCAAGCTTAGGGTCTTGCCACTCCTTATTCTCCTCATATCGATATCTCTCCCAAAACTTAAACTTCAATCATACAAAACTTAACGGAACTTCGTGAGACAGGTTAGTATGGTAAAGAGCAAATCATTCACTTTGGTACTGTCAAGACAAGATTTATAATTGTTTTCACACAATTCCTACTGTACCCTACAATTTCTAAAATTTATATTGACCAATATAAGCCATAGAAACTATAAAACAAGCAAACTATGCATTGAAAACAGAATCTGTCAAGAACAGAACAGTCTGTAATGATCTGAGCAACTACCATACTTCTGGAACTCGAAAAATTCTAAAAAATTAGGACAACGTCAAAAATTTGCATATCAATAATGTATAAAAATTTCAGAATTTTTTAACACACCAGTAAATTCTGGGAATTTAAACACTGGAGGCAAAAGTTTCTGTTTTTGCACAGAATTGAGTCAACTATCATCCACACTATCCTAAAGGTTTTGCTTGGCACTTTATTGAAAGAAAACATATAAAACTTGATTACTAAAGTAGCTTAATCATGTGAACACACAAAAAACAGTAGGTATGAGTATTGGGTTGCCTCCCAACAAGCGCTTTTCTTTAAAGCCTTTTAGCTAGGCATGATGATTTCAATGATGCTCGCATAAGAATAAAGAATTGAAACGTAAAGAGAGCATCATGAATCATAAGACAAGCACATTTAAGCCTAACCCACTTCCTATGCATAGGGATTTTGTGAGCAAACAATTTATGGGAACAATAATCAACTAGCATAGGAAGGCAAAACAAGTATAGTTTCAAAACCTTCAACACATAGAGAGGAAACTTGATATTATTGCAACTCCTACATGCATATGTTCCTCCCTCATAATAATTTTCAGTGGCATCATGAACAAATTCAACAATATAACTATCACATAAAGCATTCTTTTCATGATCCATATGCATAGAAAATTTATTACTCTCCACATAAGTAAATTTATTCTCATCAATAATAGTGGGAGCAAACTCAACAAAATAACTATCATGAGATACTTGATTGGCACAATCCAATTGAAAATTAAATTCATGATGACAAGTTTCATTGTTATCATTATTATTTATAGCATACATGTCATCACAATAATCATCATAGATAGGAGGCATGCAATCATCATAATAAATTTTCTCATCAAAACTTGGGGGGCTAAAAATATCATCTTCATCAAACATAGCATCCCCAAGCTTATGGCTTTGCATATCATTAGCATCATGGATATTCAAAGAATTCATACTAGCAACATTGCATTCATGCTCATCATTCAAATATTGTATGCCAAACATTTTATTGAATTCTTCTTCTATCAATTGAGCACAATTTTCCTTTCTATCATTTTCACGAAAGACATGATAAAGACGAATAATATGAGGCAACCTCAATACCATTTTTTTGTAGTTTTCTTTTATAAGCCAAACTAATGATAAACAAGAAACTAAAAGATTCGATTGCAAGATCTAAAGATATACCTTCAAGCACTCACCTCCCCGGCAACGGCGCCAGAAAAGAGCTTGATGTCTACTACACAACTTATTCTTGTAGACTCGTGTTGGGCCTCCAAGCGCAGAGTTTTGTAGGACAGTAGCAATTTTCCCTCAAGTGGATGACCTAAGGTTTATCAATCCGTGGGAGGCGTAGGTTGAAGATGGTATCTCTTAAACAACCCTGCAACCAAATACAAGAAATCTCTTGTGTCCCCAACACACCAAATACAATGGTAAATTGTATAGGTGCACTAGTTCGGCGAAGAGATGATGATAAAAGTGTAGTATGGATAGTAGATATAGGTTTTTGTAATCTGAAATAATAAAAACAACAAGGTAACTAGTAACAAAAGTGAGCACAAACGCTATTGCAATGCTTGAAAATAAGGCCTAGGGTTCATACTTTCGCTAGTGCAATCTCTCAACATTGTTGACATAGTTGAATCATATGTAAATCCCTCACGTGCGACAAAGAGTTCACTCCAAAGTCACAAATAGCGGAGAACAAACGAAGAAATTGTTGTAGGGTACGAAACCACCTAAAAGTTATCCTTCCCGATCAATCTTATGTGCCATCCCCATTAATTGTCACGAACAGCCCAAGAGTTTGTACTAGAATAACAACTTAAGATACACATCAACCAAAACCCTAATGTCACCTAGGCACTCCAATGTCACCACGAGTACCCGCGGGTTTGATTATACGATATGCATCACACAATCTCAGATTCATCTATTCAAACCAACACAAAGAATTTCAAAGAGTGCCCCAAAGTTTCTACCGGAAAGTCAAGACGAAAACGTGTGCCAACCCATATGCATAAATCCCCAAGGTCACGGAAGCCACAAGTTGATCACCAAAACATACATCAAGTGACTCAAGTGAACATCCCATTGTCACCACAGATATCCATATGCAAGACATACATCAAGTGTTCTCAAATCCTTAAAGACTCAATCCGATAGGAAAACTTCAAAGGGAAAACTCAATTCATCACAAGAAGATAAAGAGGGGAAAACTATATATGATTCATCTATATCAACAAAGCTCGCGATACATCAAGATCGTGCCATCTCAAGAACAAGAGAGAGAGAGATCAAACACATAGCTACTGGTACAAACCCTCAGCCCCGAGGGTGAACTACTCCCTCCTCGTCATGGAGACCGCCGGGATGATGAAGATGGCCTCCGGTGATGCCTGGGGGGGGTGGCGCGCCCTGGTGCCTCGTGGGCACTGGGTGGCCCCCCTCCAGTGGGTCTTGGTGCCAATATTTTTTATTTGTCCAATCAAAAAATCTCCAAAAAGTTTCAGCTCATTTGGAAAACTTCCATTTCTGCACAAAAAACAACACCACGGTAGTTCTGCTGAAAACAGCGTCAGTCCGGGTTAGTTCTAATCAAATCATACCAAAACCATATAGAATTGTTACAAATTTGGCATGAATACTTCATAAATTATAGATACGTTGGAGACGTATCAGGTGCGCATGTATGAAGAGCTAGAAGCCGAGCTCGATCGGCCAGACGCCCTAGACGCTCTCGAAGAGGAGCGCAACGTCCCACGGGCACGGTCAGCCATTTATCAATAGCAGGCCCGGCGCTACCATGGCAGAGAAGTTCGTGCTAAAGAGTTCAACGTCGGAGACCTCGTAATGAGGCTAGACCCCGAGAAACAAAAGCACAAACTTTCCCCTAGATGGGAAGGGCCGTTCATCATTGATCAAGTTCTTATCGGAGGAGCCTATCGAATCCGAGATCCGGAGGACGGCCGATTAGAGCCCCACCCGTGGAACGCGACGCTACTCCGACGCTTCTACGCTTGACACTACAAACACGGTCCGTGTAAATAACTTGTACTTTTCTTTGCCTTAATCTTTTACTCATTATTTATTTATTTCCCCACCTCGGAACGTTATTTAATGACCCCGAGGACAATATAGCATGTTATTTTCAAAACAAGAGCTATTTCGCCTCTTATGTACTATTGTCTTTTGAGCCACTATATGCATCGATTCGCTTTAAGATTTGGCCAAGCTGGGTCGCCCGGCTCCTGTGCTTGCCCCTTACGTTCCCGATATTTCGGCTAGGGGGCAAAGGGAGCACCGCTGTGATTGTTACTCCCGGGTCAACTGGTGTAGTACCTCAGACGGACAAAGCCGAAAGCTAGCGTTCTTATAATGCGGATCGGTCCGCTATGACATAGGACAAACGTGGCAAGGGTCTTTTCAAACCCCGACCAGGGGCTTTACCCCCGAGGTCATCCATCCTCGGACAAACGTGTTCGACACAATGACCCGAGGAAAGGAACTGTTGGAAGAACTATTTTCCTCGGACAATGTTTCTTACGATAAATAGTAATATAATATAACCTTCCGTTACCCTCTTGTCTTTCGAGCCGCACAGCCTGATTGCCTAGTCGCCTGAAGCACCTGGTCCGATGACCTTGGCCAGTAGTATGGGACACTCCTCGGAATTTATCCGAGGAGGCGGAAGCCGAAGGCTGGCTGACAAAGTTTGGATAAACGGACGGAAACAATTGACATAGAATACCTTGGTACATAAAGTCATACAAAGTTTTTACGCGCGGTCTAGCCCATCTATTAAGGTGTCCAACGCGCAATCCTTTTGCGAGAGGCGCGCCGCAGGCATTACATTATCATATACCTGGCTGGTAGGGATTTCTTTCCCATCAGATCCCATGGGCCCCACTTCTGCTAATTCCGTCGTCTTTAGACCGGTGTAGTGGGTTTTCACCATGGCCCAGGCCTCCCTCGCACCTTCTCGGCAGGCTGATACTTTCCAAGCCTGGATCCGCTACTGAGCTCTCTTCAGCTTTTCGGCAAGCACGGCTATGTCTTCAGGGACCGACACCTCGCGCCATAACGCCTGGTGCACATCCTTCATCGATTTTCGGGCCCTTTCGTGCACTTCGGATTGACGAACGACCATGTCCTCGGACATCGGACCCCGAGATTCCGGAGGAAGGCCAGACAAAGAAGCTGCCAAACAAAATAACACTCGCATGAGGAATCATCTCGGACAAATTACACGACAACCATTCCTTAGAAACTTATACACTCACCATAAATCATGTCGTCCGTTTGCCGATTCTTTGCTTCCGCAACAGCGAGGCGAGCTTTTAAGCTCTCAATTTCCTGGGCCTGGCGGGCGTTCTCGGCCCTCAGCGCATTCACACTGTCCACTCTCTGAGTGACCACATGTTGATTTGCCTGGCATTGCGCTTTAGCATACGCCAAATCCTCGCGGCTACAAGCGATTCTGGCGTCAGCTCTATTTTTTGGTATTACACACTTCAAGCACTAGGCACTTACCGTGCGCCTCTCTGGTGAATTTCTTCACCTGTTCAACCTCGGACAAAGCCGCGTCAAGCTGCACCTTTGTTTAGGCCAACGCCGAGGTCAATTGCTTGTTCCTCAAGCGATCTTCCTGTTATGACAGTGATTGCTGGTTAGTATTCAAGTCTTAATTCAACCCCAAGGGCTCGTACCAAGCCTTAGGGGCTACTACCATACTTGGTAGTCATATTTGTTTTTAAATCCTTACCGCAGCCCCCGCGACAAGACATCCAGCGACTCATCAAAGGCACCTCGGGTTGCCCCGAGGTATGCGTCCACGGCGCTGAGAGCATTGAACACCCTATCCGAGAAAGCCGGATTGTTCAAAGAAGCTTTTCGCCGGCGATAATTTGCTACGCATTGAATCTCTGACGAAGTGGCCGATGTCGCTGAGTCCTCGGGCTGGGCGGCTCCGGGGTCAACCCTCGCGGGATTTCGGGCCTCTGTTCCCTTGGGCGGGGCCATGTCTCCCGCGGCCTCCACATGTGTTGTGGTGGGTGAAGGTTGGCTGCGAATAATTGGGGATGTTAGAATCCGAAGTGTTTTTGCTGCAACATAGACTGAAGTATTACCCGGTGATGGAAGGGGCACTTTCGCCTGCCCCCGTGACCTCGGCTTGAACTTCTTGCGTCGCGGCCGGGGCCCTTCCCAGTGAAGCCGTCTCTCTGCGTAGGCGTTGGGAGCGCCGCCATTTTGGACGATAAGTCAGATGGCTGGTGGCTAGAGGACGAGGGGCTCTCTTTCGTTTAGAGGAAGGGAGTGTTACCGATGAGGCCGGCCTCGTCCCCGGCGAGTCTGGGATGACAGCTACTTTTGAGCCGTCAAGGCTCTCCAAGAAAAATTTCCTCCCTTCGTAGATCAGGTCCAGGTCTTCATCCTCGTTATAGAGAGGGTCCTCCGCGCGGCAGCGCAGTTCTGGCTCAGGGGCTGGACTGATCACGCCTTCAAGCCAACGCCTCCACCGCTGTTCAAAGGCCGAGGTGTTGCGGGTTAACTCTCAGGATCCTGAGGTAAACGAGAGAGTTCGAAGGAAAAACTTACTATGTCGGCCGGGTTGTAGTACGACAGCCCCTCTTGGAACCGGCGCTTGGCGAAATCCTCCGCGGACCCTTGGTACATGCTGGCTAGTACAACTCCAAGGGTCATTTGGTCCATAAAGGCTCCCTTGATGGATCAGGAAGCATCGTTGGACCCATTGTACTCGCACAATAAGTGCTGGCGCTGCTGGAGGGGTTGGACTCTTCGGTCAAGGGCCGCCGCCATCACGTCAATGATGGTAAGGCCAGCACTGGATAGTAGCTTAACTTTCGCCGCTAGATTGGTCACGGCTTCGTCTTCCTCTTGTGCCAAACTCCGCGGCCTCCAGCTGTAGCGTTTCCTCGGTGGATCCAATGAGAAGGGCGGGAGGCCTGGCCGGACTGGCTCGTACAATGGGACGTCATTGATATAAAACCACTCGGATGGCCAGTAATCGGCGTCCTCCCGAGGTGTTCCCGCTTGGTAACCGGTCTTGTCAACTCGACAGACTTCGGCTCCTCCAACCTCGAACAGCTTGTCGGCCGAGGAGCGGGGCACGACGCAGAAGTACTTTCGCCATAATTCGAAGTGCGCCTGACAGCCAAGGTGTAGCTCGCAGAGCGCGACGAACCCCGCAATGTGCAATATCGAATTCAGGGAGAGATGGTGCAGATGCAACCCGTAAAACTCCAGCAGGCCGCGGAGGAAAGGGTGGATTGGAAACCCTAAACCGCGGAGGAGAAAAGGCACGAAGCATACCCACTCGTCTCCTCGCGGCGAAGGGAAATTCTCGGTGTGGGCTTGACCATCGAGGGACATTAATCCAGGACGGCTTGGGGCCAGATGCGCATCCGGTAGATAGCCTTGCGTCGCCAAGCGCTCTAGTTGAAGGCGCGCGATGGAACAGCTCCCCCAGTCCCCTCTGTCAGGACCGTGAGGGCGCCTAGACGATCCTTCACCACTCGCCATTGTTCGGGCTCTAGAGCTTCGGTGGGGAAAGAGGGGGGGATTTTTGCTACAGTTACGGTTGATGCGTATGGCCGCTAGCAGAAGGCTGTGCGTTTATTAAGTAAAGGCGGAAAGGGCTGACGCTTCGACATTTTTTCCATAAAGGGGCCCGATTCCCTAGGCGGCACGATTCTCGAAATCTAAAACTGGGCCCCAGTGGAATTTTAAGGGTTCGCCGAGGTCTTTAAATATGGTCGGAGGAAAAAGCATGGGAACTTGTCTATCGAGCCAAGACTCCGGAAATTAAAGGACGTCGACTTCGGCATCGAAGACCAGTTCAGGGGCTACTGACGGTGTCTTGGATTAGGGGGTGCCAACCTAGCCGGCCCGTCTCCTCGGTTGGGCCGATGAGCCCTCATACGTGATCAAGATGAACTCCGGAGGCCGTATACAGGAAGCGTGATCAGGACTGTCTCTCCTGAAGACTTGGCGTATACTCCAAGATCTCTCTTGCCGCATCTCTCCTAAGATACCGACCTTGTAACCCTAGATACCCTCCCTGGCGTGTATATAAGCCATAGGGTTTAGCCCGTAGGGGACATCGACGCAATATCGCTCATCTAGCCCTAGAAATTAGACACATATTACGATCTCGAGGTAGATCCACTCTGTACTTGATACATCTCCATCAATATAAACAGAAGCAGGACATACGGCTTTACCTCCATCAAGAGGGGCCCGAACCTGGGTAAACATCGTCTCCCTCGTCTCTGTTACCACCGATCCAAGATCCACAGCTCAGGGACCCCCTACCCCGAATGTCTGCCGGTTTTTACACCGACACCGCCGTCCTCGAGAATGATTTAGTCCACATAAGAATTGGCATGTCCTTGGCCCAATTGAGGATTGGGCCATTTGCTGCACTCTTTTACATTTTTTTTCAATACATACAACCGTCACTCCATCAAAACATACAACTGTCACTTCTTTTAGCAATTGCAGTGATTCCTGGCTAATTTGTTGGGTTCAACACTCTTACTTATCAAAAAAATCTACAATTGATTTCCTACACTTGTGGGTTACCAACATGCCGGCGAGGTCTCTTAAAGAGCCGAAACAGCACACGCCCGGGAGGTACCCCACCAGGGAGTGCAGTGGCTATGGGCTGCCCTAGGTCAGCATAGGCGCCCCTAGATCCGCGAGGTTTGCTGCCATCCAACACGAATAACAACAAAGAACGAGGAGCAAAAACTAGGGAGAGCCAAAATAATACTTGAAAAAGTAGTATATTGATTTGTTCATTGTGTGTTGTTGTATCAATCGGCCATCAGCTCTTATGTACATATGAGTTGGCTGGACTTTCCTTACAAGAAAAGGACTCAAAATGTTGTACTGACATTCAAATCTGACCTAATTCGAACAAATGTGCCCGGAACCTCAGGGCCCCCTCCGGGTGGCCTCTGGGAGTCTCCAGGTACGATGTTGCACGGTTGAGTTTAGCCCGGAGGTTGCCCAAAACCTTCGGATTGAGTCTCTGGGCAGGCGTCGCATGCCTCTGATTAGCCCAGAGATAGCCCGGATGTCAGGACCCGGATCCTAAATCACACCGGTCTGGCATGTAACGCATCATATCACTTTGCGGCCTCACGCACGGTAACCCACGGCTGCTGCCTTTACCTGGGCCGGGACTGTTTGCGCCTTTTGGCTCATGTATATGATTGTGTCACTAGCATCCATGTGAGAGAGAACCCGGGCCGACATGACTAGTCGTAAACCAAGGTGGCACAAACTTACAGGGACATGCATACATGACCCAGTAATGCACATGTCGGTCAGCAGCGAGTGTAACTGAGTCGTAGCAAGCTACAAGGACTCCAGTAAAACACCGCGTGACATTTCCCCGTAGGGACAGACACAGGAGCAAAGAAGGACACATGCCGGTCAATCCATGTGTTCCGGTGGAAGCACTAGGAGGCATTTCCCCATAAGGAAGGCTACCAAGAATAAACAACTAGGTGTCGGATCCCACACATACCAGTGCATTTCAAACATACACACAATATGCATGATATGTGTAAATACAACATGGCATCACAACATAACTCTATGACTCAAAGTATTCATTTAAAAGGGCTCCGAGGAGCCTTACATAGCATGATATTACAAACATGGGTATCACGACCCAACATTCAAGTCATACAAGCAACAAGCGGAAGCATAACCTGTCTGAGTACAGACAGCTAAAAGAAAGAAGGCTAGGAAGCCTGTCTATCTACAAGACCCTTCATAGGAGCCAGACCTCTGTCTGGGATTCCCAAGCTAACCGGTCAACATCGAACTCATCGTAGAAAACACTAGCGAGACTGAAGTCTCCTCTGCAAAAACATAAATTAAGCAACCGTGAGTACAAGGTACTCAGCAAGACTTACATCAGAACTAACTACATATGCATCAGTATCAACAAGGGGTTGTGGACTTTAACTGGCTTTGACTCAGTGGCTATCCTGTTCTACGACTACCAGTATTTTCCTTGAGATAAGAGAGCGCACACGAGTCCACATATTCACCATATCAATACACCATTATGGATCCGCTCACGTCTCCCTACGAGAAGGCCATCCATAGCACTCACACTTATCTTGCGCATTTTAGAGTATCCATTTCAACTTGTCTATGAACAGCGTAAGCTTTCCAAGTAGTCCATATTCGCGGACGCGGCTATTCGAATAGATCATTAACCCTGCAGGGGTGTACTTCTTCACACACGCTCCCACGACTTACCACCATTTACACATCATGTATCTCGGCAACCTTCAAGCGGAAGCCTGGCGAGGGTGTCGGCCACGACCTGACTAACCACACAAGTTTCTAGTCCAGGTTTATCGCCTATTTGAGTTCCATCCGCAAGGAATTCCGGCCGAGGTTTCCACTACGGCCCCAAACGATGTGTGCAGGGTTCCCAAGCCCACCAAACGGGTGCCTCGGTACAACATGCCACAGTGTCTATACCGCATCATAGCCCACCCCTAGGGTCAGCGCTACGCACGGCCTCCAACACATATCCTATAAACACCAGAAACTAGTTGCAACTCCTGGACAGAGATCAAGGCGATTAATAAGTCAAGAGAGTCAATTAAGGATCCCAATGTGTGGTAGTAAATGTCTTGGATCACAAACACAGAACTCAGTTCCTGAGGACGGTCCCAATGAGACAACCCACCATGTACTCCTACATGGCCTCTCATCGCTACCTTTACCAAATCGTGTTCACACACTTAGCTCTCAACAGTAGGACATGTTCACCACCATTCCAATCCATCCCAGATGAATGAGACCTGACACAACTCTAAGCATAGCAGGCAGGACAAGCAAGCTTGAGCGAGTAGGCACATCATGGCTCAAACAACTCCTACTCATGCTAGTGGGTTTTACTATTTACTGTGGCAAAGACAGGTCATGCAGAGGAATGGGTTCAACTACCGCAACATGTAACAGTTGAATTTTTATTGTCCTAATGCAGTAAAAGAGAGTAGGACCGAGAGAGTGGGATTGTATAGCTCTTCATCGGTGTCAACGATCACATTGTCGGAAACATCGACTACCGAGAGAGAACAACACCGGCAAACAGGAAAGGAATACAATCAATGCAATGCAACAATATGATGCATGATCATGACATGGCAATATGCTGTGGATTGTGCTAATGCAACTAGCAACAATTTAAATGAAGTTGATTTGAACACAAGATTCAAATTCAAACTCCATATAAGGCATTTCCAATACCATTTATTCAAATTGTCATATACAGCAGCTTTAAGTTGTTCAAACATGCATGAAAATGCCATAAATGGATTCTTCATATTTTTCTAATGATTTTTCATATATAAATTATTTTCATCTGAGTTACGGTTGATTTACTATGAATTTTTCAAGTTTTAAACATTTTCTGGAATTTCCTGGTTATTTTAAATTAATCTAAATCCAGAAAATGATTTATTGTGTCAGCATTACGTCACTGTGATGTCAGCAGTCAACAGAGGCGGTCCAGGTCAAACCTGACCAGTGGGCTGTACAGTGCCGGGCCAGGTTAGTCTATCTCTCTCTCTGCTTTTCTTATTTATTTTTGTTTTCTAATATTGAAACTTTGTTTTGATTTAAATAAAATACAAAAACATTTTCAAAACTCCTGAAAATAATTGAGGGCACATGTTGCAATATTTCCAACTGCCCTCAACTATTATCAGAATTATTTGAGCATTTTGTAATATTTATAACATTTAAATGCCCAAACTCAAATAACTTATGAATTAATTCAAAAATCCAGAATGACCTAGAAAAATGTAGACCATTTTTGGCAGAGGTTTCCAACCAATTCAAAAATGATGAACTTTGCTGAAGGGCATTTTGGGTTCATTGAAAATATTTTTATTTTGATCCTAGTTGAAATTCATTTGGTGCTAGGGTTTATCAGTCCCCATTTAAAATTCATTGAATTTAACATGATGCTCTGATGCAACTAATTACAACCATTATTCTAGCGCTGTGACAACTCACCCCCACTAAACAAGAATCTCGTCCCGAGATTCGAGACGTGAGGTGAGAGGAAGGGAGGTCACGGAGCTGACACAGTCTTCATGATCCATTTGCCCTCCTCGAAGATGCGGATTCATTGCATCATGTTGATCTTGGCATCTTTGCCTTCCAGAGCTTCACCCAACACGATAACGACACAAAGAAACTCTACAGGAGTCGATCTTCTCGAAGATCGAGCAACTCACGATCAACTCATGGAATTAGACGTAAGAACATCTCCTGAGCTGAGGCACAAAAGACACATCAGGAATGATGGAAGACAGCAGATGACGAAGGTTCAATTTGGTAGGCAACAATTCCACGCTTGGGTAAGATGGTACAAGGTTTCAACGTAACGAGGAGTTAATTGCCATGATTCCATAATAGGACATCTTAGAGGAGGTGACTCGTAGAATTATTCCCTTAAGTGGCAAAAAGAATTACTTTTGATACAAAGATCATTGAAACTCTCTATACCAGCCTAAGGCAATTCACAACCGACACTAGTAGAAAACAGACCTTTCGTCCGACCCTTTAGTCCCAGTTTGATTACGGCCCGGGACTAATGTGACCATTAGTCCCGGTTCCAACGGCTAGGAGCGGTCGGGGGCACGGGCATCATTAGTCCCTGTTCATTTTCTACCTATAGTCCCGGTTTGTGATACAAACCGGCACTAAAGGGGTGGTGGCAGGCTGGTGTCAGGCTGGGGCCCCCAGGATCCCCTTTAGTCCCGGTTTGTATCACAAACCGGGACTAGAGGTGGACCTTTAGTCCCAGTTTGTGATACAAACCGGGACTAAAGGGGTGGTGGCAGGCTGGGGCCCCCACGAGCCCCTTTAGTCCCGGTTTGTATCACAAACCGGCACTAGAGGTGGACCTTTAGTCCCGGTTTGTATAACCAACCAGGACTAAAGACGTCCCTATATAAACCCTTCGTCCAGCCCGAGCCCATTCTCTCTGTTTTCCCCTTTCTCTCCTCTGTTCTTCCCCTTGCTCGAGCTCATCCTCCATTTTTGCCAAAGATTTGTCAAGATTTGAAGGCACCCATCTATCTAAGTGTTCACAAAGGTTAGCAACTTTGTCCTTTCATCTCTCATTTCTAGATTAGCTCGTGCAATGCTCCATAAGTATAGTGATTTGTGGCTTTTAGTTTGGGAGTAATTATGTGGGAGTTTATTTGATTTATATGCAATTTGAGCTCAAATTAACTTCTTAGTTTGCATATGTGTAGGTGTGGTTTACTTAGTGCCTTCCCATCCCCGTCCTAACCACCGTCAATCGCCCGCACCGTCCCGTCGACGGCACCACCTTGGTGAGCCTCTTGTTCTTATCCTTTTTTATAAAAAAAATCTTATTTGTAATGAAGATATATGAGTCGGCAATGGATGTACGATGACCGACGCCCTCCCCAGTTCATTAATGGCGTGCATAGTTTTCTGCATGCGGCTGAGGCAAACATGCGGAATGGTTTTATGTGTTGTCCATGTGGTGTCTGTAAGAATGATAGGAATTACTCTAGCTCAAAAGTCATTCACGTCCACCTGTTTACGTCCGGTTTCATGTCCGGCTATAACTGTTGGACCAAGCACGGAGAAAGAGCGGTTCTAATGGAAGAGAATGAAGAAGAATAGGATGATGACAACTATCCTGAGTTCCCTGAATAAAGAAGCTGAAGAAGAGGCATCAGATGAGCCCGCTAATGATCTTGGTCGGGCCATTGCTGTTGCAAAGAGAAACTGCGAAAGTGAAAAGGAGAAGTTGAAGTTGCAGCGCATGTTAGAGGATCACAAAAAATTGTTGTACCCAAATTGCGAAGATGACAAGAAAAAGATGGGTACCACACTGGAATTGCTGCAATGGAAGGCAGAGAATGGTGTATCTGACAAGGGATTTGAAATTTGCTGAAAATGTTAAAGAAGATGCTTCCAAAGGACAACGAATTGCCCGACAGTACGTACGAAGCAAAGAAGGCTGTCTGCCCTCTAGGATTAGAGGTGCAGAAGATACATGCATGCCCTAATGACTGCATCCTCTACCGTGGTGAGTACGAGGATTTGAATGCATGCCCGGTATGCGGTGCATTGCGCTATAAGATCAGCCGCTGTGACCCTGGTGATGTTGAGGGCGAGCGCCCCAGAAAGAAGATTCCTGCCAAGGTGATGTGGTATGCTCCTATAATACCACGGTTGAAACGTTTGTTCCAAAACAAAGAGCATGCCAAGTTGATGCGATGGCACAAAGAAGACCGTAAGAAAGACGGGAAGTTGAGAGTACCCGCTGACGGATCGCAGTGGAGAAAAATCGAGAGAAAGTGGAAGGACTTTGCAGATGACGCAAGGAACGTATGGTTTGGTTTAAGTGCAGATGGCATTAATCCTTTCGGGGAGCAGAGCAGCAATCATAGCACCTGGCCTGTGACTATGTATCTATAACCTTCCTCCTTGGTTGTGCATGAAGCGGAAGTTCATTATGATGCCAGTGCTCATCCAAGCCCCCAAGCAACCCGGCAACGACATTGATGTGTACCTAAGGCCATTGGTTGAAGAACTTTTACAGCTGTGGAGTATAGAAGGTGTACGTGTGTGGGATGAGCACAAACAACAGGAATTTGACCTGCGAGCATTGCTGTTTGTAACCATCAATGATTGGCCTGCTCTTAGTAACCTTTCAGGACAGACAAACAAGGGATACCACGCATGCACGCACTGTTTAGATGATATCGACAGTATATATTTGGATAAATGTAAGAAGAATGTGTACCTGGTACATCGTCAATTTCTTCAGATCAATCATGTCTTAAGAAAGAAAGGCAAGCATTTCAAAGGTGAGGCAGATCACCGGAAGAAGCCTCGCCACCGTATTGGTCATGATATACTTGATATGGTCAAGGATTTAAAAGTAATCTTTGGAAAGGGTCCTGGCGGACAATCTGTTCCGAATGACGCTGACGGACACGCACCCATGTGGAAGAAGAAATCTATATTTTGGGACCTACCATATTGGAAAGAACTAGAGGTCCGCTCTGCAATCGACGTGATGCATGTGACGAAGAATCTTTGTGTGAACCTGCTAGGCTTCTTGGGCGTTTATGGGAAGACAAAAGATACACCGGAGGCACGGGAGGACCAAGAACGTATGCACGAAAAAGACGGCATGCATCCAAAGCAGTATCAGGGTCCTGCCAGCTACGCTCTTACCAAAGAAGAGAAGGAAATCTTCTTTGAATGCCTGCTCAGTATGAAGGTCCCGTCTGGCTTCTCGTTGAATATAAAGGGAATAATAAATATGGCAGAGAAAAAGTTCCAGAACCAAAAGTCCCATGACTGCCACGTGATTATGAAGCAACTGCTTCCGGTTGCATTGAGGGGGCTTCTACCGGACAACGTTCGATTAGCCATTGTGAAGCTATGTGCATTCCTCAATGCAATCTCTCAGAAGGTAAACGATCCATAAATCCTACCAAGGTTACAGAATGATTTGGTGCAATGTCTTGTCAGTTTCGAGTTGGTGTTCCCACCATCCTTCTTCAATATCATGACGCACGTCCTAGTTCACCTAGTCGAAGAGATTGCCATTCTGGGTCCTGTATTTCTACACAATATGTTCCCCTTTGCGAGGTTCATGGAAGTCTTAAAGAAATATGTTCATAACCGTGCTAGGCCAGAAGGAAGCATCTCCAAGGGCCATGAAACAGAGGAGGTCATTGAGTTTTGTGTTGAATTTATTCCTAACCTTAAGCCGATTGGTGTTCCCGAATCGCGGCATGAGGGCAGACTGGGTGGAAAAGGCACGCTAGGAAAGGATTCAGTAATATGTATGGACGGGCATTCTTGGGCGCAAGCACCCTACACAGTTCTACAAAATTCCAGCTTGGTGGCTCCGTATATCGAGGAACACCTGGATAGTGTACACTCCAAGAACCCGGAGCAGTCTGAGCCCTGGATCAAACGTACACACATGGCGTCATTCGGCGGTTGGTTGCAAACACGTCTCATGCATGACGACACTATTGGAGATGAGCTGTACTTGCTGGCCAAGTCACCATCTTCGACTATATCGACTTTCAAAGGGTACGAGATAAATGGGAATACATTTTACACGATCGCCCAAGATAAAAAGAGCACCAACCAAAACAGTGGTGTTTGCTTTGATGCAGCAAACACCAATAGGCCAAAGGACACATATTATGGTTACATAGAGGAGACATGGGAACTTGACTATGGACGTGATTTAAAGGTCCCTTTGTTTCGGTGCAAATGGGTCAATCTGACTGGAGGCGGGGTAAAGGAAGACCCGCGGTACGGAATGACAATAGTGGATCTCAACAATCTTGGGTACACAGACGAACCATTCGTCCTAGCCAATGATGTGGCGCAGGTTTTCTATGTGAAGGACATGTCTACCAAGCCGAGAAAAAGAAAAGAGAAGGAAGCGAATACATCATACGATGAGCAAAAGCGCCACATAGTTCTTTCAGGGAAAAGAAACATCGTGGGAGTGGAGGACAAGACAGACATGTCAGAAGATTATGAAAAGTTTCATGAAATTGCTCCCTTCACAGTGAAGACTGACCCAAGCATCCTGTTAAATGATGAAGATTGTCCATGGTTACGGCGCAAAGGGACACACGCGAAGAAAAAGTTTTATACCCCAAGATCCCACTTTGGGATGTGACCGGCTTCACCGTCATCACTTTCTTCTCTAGTGAGTTTCCGGACTTATCTGGAAAGTCCCACTTCGGACAAACCGGAGGGCATCTTTGTAATAGTTAGGGTATATATGTGTTTTGGCATTTGAAACGCGAAGGAATGCTATTTTTCATGCATTTATTGATTTTTTTGAGCTAAATGACCCTGAAATTGAAAAGCACTACAAATGAACTCTGAAAAGGTTGAAACTTGGCATGGTATCATCATTTCACCCACATAGCATGTGCTAAAAAGTTGAGAGGGTTACGGCAAAAACTGGATGCACTTCGTGTACAAATTGGACAATCTCTTTCGAAGTATCAATGTTTTGGACGAAAACTCATGTGTTACAAAGGCATTTCATTTTTTTAAACTTATTTTAACTCCAGACTGTTTGTGCATTCAACATGCACCATTCAAAGCCACATCATCAATTTTCAACCCTTTCTGACTTCATTCGCTATTTTTCATGCATTTAACGATTTTTTTGAGCTAAACATAATCTGTTTTTGATTAAAACACCTATTTAAAATAACCTAAAAATTACCAAATTGAACATACTGATAAAACACACTAATATTAAACAGCAGGAAAAAGAATCACTCAAAAATCTATTTTTAAAGTAAAGTTATTCACAAACTAGTGATTCACACAAATTTCAAAGAATTCAAATTTAAACTATTCAAATTTGAAAACTACTGGCACTAACAGAAAGTTTATAATTTTTGTGACCTAAACCAAAAAGATTCACTCAAAAACTCTAAATATTTGGCTGTAAGTAGAAACAAAAGAAAAAAAATAAAGCAAAAAACAAAAAAAACTGGAAAAGACCTTTAGTCCCGGTTGGACCCACCAACCGGGACTAAAAATTTGCATTAAATAAAAAAATGCCGCCTACTAGGCCACCATGGCCTGCATACGACTAGAAACCCAACTTTATATGGGCCAGGATGCAGGCCCGCAGGGCACGTAGGCCCAACAGGGCAGAGATGAACGTTAGGCATGTACTGCCTGCTCTAGAGAGGAGCTCGGGACGGATATCGCAGCGGGGCTTATAAACAGGTGCGAGTGCCTCTCGCTTGGCGAGGTGGGACTAAACTTCCACCACGCCAGGACCAACCCTTTAGTCCCGGTTGGTGGCTCCAACCGAGACAAAAGGCCCACCTTTAGTCCCGGTGTGAGCCACCAACCGGGACTAAAGGCCTGGGCTTCCCGCCACTCGGCCTGGTGAAATTCACCTTTAGTCCCGGTTGGTGGTTCGCACCGGGACTAAAGGGGGGCCTTTAGACCCGGTTGGATCCACCAACCGGGACTAAAGGTCTCTGTATATAAGCAGCACTTAGCAAAATTTATAAACTCATCTATAGTTTCCCCCGACGGCGCCGAAGACCACGACGCCGCCAGGCTGCCGGACCTCGACGTCGCCGTCCGGCCGCTCTGCTCCCAAGCGCCGCCCGAGCCCGCACCGGCTCCGCCACGCTGCCCGCCGCCGCTGCTCCTCCGCGCGCGCCCGCCTCGCAATCGACGACCGCTCCTCCACAAGCCGCGCGCCGCGGCCCGAGCCCATGCCGGCGCCGCTCCTCCCCGCCTCAGGCGTCCTCCTCCGTCTCCGGCACCACTCCTCCGTCTCCGGCGTCCTCCCCGCCTACCTCCGCCCCGACGATCCCGGCCGGTGAGCCTAGCTCCCTCCTTAATTTTGTTCATATTTTTTTTCATAGATTGTTTTTTTTTCACTAGATGTTGTAGATGTTTAGTATATGTATGTATGTATACAATGTATGTATGTATGTATGTAGATGAACGGTGGAATTTGCATAGAACAAAGTTAATATCTTATTTGGAAAATGTTAATATCTTATTTGGAAAATGTTAATATCTTAATGTTGTATTTGCAAAAGTTTGTCATGTATTTGCAAAATCAAGTGAACAAGAATTACAAAAAACATAATCAAGCATTTAAAAAATGTTAAATTTGCATAGAAACATTTTTGGCGTCGACGATGCCCGGCCCGCATCCTCGTCGTCGACTCGGTGGCGACAACCTGCTTGAGAGGCGCCATGTCCGGGACTGGGCTCCGCCGGGCTGGCACTGGGAGGTGCTACCTTCCGGGGCGCGCAGCTTGGTGAGGAACCGGGCTCCCAGCGTCGACCCAGATCTTCTTTGGTGGCGGTCGCGTGGGCCACTATCAGTGCGGAGGCAGCCGGCCCCCGAGGAGGTGGTACGTCACCGTGTCAGGGAGGAGGACGAGCACGTCCGTCGCTACATGGTTGCGTTGGACGTCAGGTTCTCCAATACCTGGCAGGTTCTTCAGGGATCTCACCCGAGCTATGATCCTGTGATGGTTCCTTCTCTTTGGGTGTCCACCGCCCGCGCCTCAGGAACCGCGAGTCAACTGGATTAATCGATAGTGATAATACTCGAGGTGTATTAGTGATAATACTCGAGATGTATTCGAGATTATATTCGATAATATTCGATGATGCATTAACTGGATTATTCGAGATGTATTAGTGATAATATTCGAGATGTATTCGAGATTATATTCGATAATATTCGATGATGCATTAACTGGATTATTCGAGATGTATTAGTGATATTATTCGAGATGCATTCTAATTTGAATACTAAATTGTTTTATCTTTCTTCTGGATTAGTTAAGCTATGGACGCTAGCGGCAGAGACGACCATGATAAAGAGCATATCATGTTCGACATGATCCGAAACCCAGAAGGTGAACCTGAAGATGACGGCTCACAATATCTGAACAATTCCGGAGAGGGAATATTTGAGGAAGAACCAACAGACGAAGGCCACACAAACAATGATGACGAAGGAAATGATCTTCAATTAACAAAGACCGGCGAGGTATATATAAGGCCTCCGGTGATCATTACATGTATTAATTGATTTGTATATATATATATATTAACAAATCTTTCTTCTTTTAGCCCTCCGGATCGAGGAAATCTTCTACAAGCAGGGCAGTACAAGGCCCGGCCAAAAAGTTGCAGGCTGGCATAAAGTACAACATCGATGAGATCAAACCAAATGGCGAACCGCTTGCTCCTAAAAAGAATGCGGACAAATTTACTCGTCAGTGCGGAGTTATTGTCAGGGACCAAATCCCGATCTCCGTTCAAGAATGGAATAAGCCAAAGGGAGATCGAGGAGTTAGTTTTGTCGACGAAAGAGCAAAAGATCTGGTTTGGGAAACGCTCATGTCACATTTCACCCTACCAGAGCATTTAACAGATGCAGAACGGGAGAAAGTCAAGAAGAGTGCTCTTCAGAAGATGGCCACACAAATCTGCAACCACAAGAAAAGATTATGGGCCTGCTACGTCGAAGCAGGAAAGCAGACTCCAGAATTCACTGGAGCACTGGAGAAGGCAAAAGATCACTGGGACTTATTTGTGGAGTTCAAGGAATCGGAAGCAGCTAAGCAACGGGCGAGGAAAAATAACATCAATACTGAGAAGAAACAGTTTCACCATTTTCTGGGGCTAGGTGGCTACAAGACTGGTCGGCCTAACTGGGATGAATCTGAGGAAAAGATGATTGCTGCAGGGGTCACTCCAAAAACATTGGGTTGGCCCGACAGGTGCAGGACTTGGTTTTATGCGCATGGGGGAAAGTTGGACCCAAAGACAGGGGAGATTATGGTGCAAGCAAGTCTTAAAGAAGCCTCGGACGCTTTACTTGTTGCAATAGAAGCGGCTCGAACGGGGGTGTTCCAGCCCGAGAGATAGAACGACGAGCTTACACGCGCCCTCGGGAATCCTGAACACCCGGGACGAACACGAGGCAAAGGCGTTGTTCCGTGGGTTGAGGGGTTTGCGGACTGGAACGTCAGTTACAGAAGCCGTGCGAGAAAGAAGAAGCAGGAGGAAGACAAGAAGAAGCAGGATGCAGCCAGCTTCAACAGGTAGAATCTAACAACGCGGAGTTGGAACGCGCTTTCATGCGGCAGCAGGAGCAGATCGACACACTTACCCTGAAAAGGGCGTCTCAGCGGCAGCAGCAAGCAGGTCCAGCATTAGATAGCACCGTCCCATCTATGCCGAAAAGCAGCGTGGGTTCCACGGGGGTCCCGGCCGATGATGCACTGCTGGCTCGCTACCCCGTGGATGATATCGAAGAGACGACAAGTTGTGAGCTACACATGAAAGTGAAGAACATATCCATGAAGGTGGCGGACGGCTATGCTTTACCAAATCCCCCTGAAGCAACCTTCCACGCCAATCCGATTCCACCTGGCTATGCTCGTGTCGGGGTGGATGAAGTTCTGTCGGCATATGACTCACTACAGCTTGACTTTTCTGGAGGTTAAGGGGAGCAGACACTGGGAGAAGCCATACGTGGTATCATTGTATGAAGACAGGATTGCATCGTCTTTCCAAACTTGACGCCAAGGGCACCGACTCCTCCTCCAACTCCGCCGCGTCAGCCGACTCCGACCCACCTCGAGATGGAGCGCAGCGCGAGTCCGCCACCATATCGATCTCCGCCGCGTCAGCCGAATCCACCCCACCTCGAGACGGAGCCCAGCGCGAGTACGCGATATCGATCTCCGCCGCGTCAGCCGACTACAAAGTGGAAGGGAGCACCAAAGAAGAAACCCGAGCCTCCTGCCAAAAAGAAGTTGGCTTACGAGATGACTGAGGATGAAACCAAAGCCGAAGTGGCTTCCGAAGTGCAGGCCCATTTTGCACCAAAACCGCCCCCGCCGCCAAAGGAGAAAATACCTGAGAAAGTCGTACAACACTTTCTGGATCTTGCTAAACCGGCTGTGGAGAAAAGGCAATCAGACTATGTATGCTCTATTAGCAAGTCATATTATCAACAAAAAAGTAGCAGTCGAGCCTTACAGGTAGTAATAAAAGCGGGAAAATTGTTCCCCAGCTCAGAGAACAGGCAGTGCAATCGATCCCCCCGCTCAAGGTGAGTACCGATAAGGCGGTAACCGACGCTGATAGAGAGATGGCTAGAGAGATGGGTATCACTGTTGAACAACTCCTATGCATCGAGGAAGTCCCCACGATGGATCCGAAGGAACTAGCATGGAAATATGTCCCCGGGAACCCTCTGGTCAAGCCTGACGAGGAGGAGCTTCTATCAACGCAAATGCGCAGATTGCATGACTGGTACCTGAGAGAAATAAAGGCCGGGCGAGAGAGCCTCATGGTGAAAGTCAAGCCAAAGTATTACTTCCATGGAAAAGATGTGTGGATTGAATTTCCAGAAATTTTTTAGTTATTCAATCAAGACGCACTCGACAAATCGCTCGTCAGTTGCTATTGTCTGTAAGTGATTTCTTTCTGTAATTTAAGTCTCTAGCTCAGCTCGTTCATTGCCTATAATTATCCTCACTATATTCTTTTCTGTGGTATTATGCAGAATGAAGATTTTTGAAATGAACAAAGATGGAGTCTATGGCATTGGGTTCATTGACCCAAATACCGTTAATGAAAATACGATACAAGACTACTCTAAAGACACAGAGAATAGCTTGCTAATGTTTTTGAAGGAACTAAATACCAGACCAGAAATACTTTTTCCTTACAACTTCAGGTGAGTGTTACTGTCTTGTACTACAAATTCTATTTTTGCTTACTCGATGTTAAGTGTAGTTGATGAGTTATGCATGCCCGCTTATACAAACGTGTGCGCAGATTCCACTGGATCCTGCTAATCATTAGAGTTGACGAGGGAACTGTTGAAGTACTGGACTCACTAGGTAAAGACCCTGAAGAATACAGAAGCCTGAAGTTGATGCTCGACAGGTAATTTCAATCATTATCGCACTATGTCGGCCTCTTTAGTTCATTTCCTGATATCAAGTAATTAATAACTCCTTTATTCATTTTCTTTGCCGGGCAGGGTTTGGAAAAAGTTCATCAAAGATGTTGTCGGTCAATGGAAACCACAGCTGAAATGGCTACGGTCCAAGGTAATTAAGTAGAACAAGCTACGTCCGCGCATCTCTTTAATTCTAGTTTCAATACCATTATCATGCTTGATTATTATCTGATTGAATTCTATTCTCGTAAAGTGTATGAGGCAGGAAAAGGGGACAAATGTATGTGCATACTACATTTTCGAGAACATTCGCTCTATTACCGAAAGGACCAGAGATGAAAGATATCTTTGGGTACGTAAACACTATTCACATTTTTTTATCATGATCTAATATATATACACACAACTAATATATTCATATTGATCTCCTTCTTTAAAGATGTTGGAGATGCGGGATAGGCTCATACCAAAGGACCGCATACGAGCACTTCAAGAGGAAATGGCGGGATTTTTGCTTCAGCAGGTCATATCCCCCGACGGAGAATACCATTTCACCTAATGCCTGCATGTAATGATCTGCAAATTGTAGGAGAAATTGTATATACCAAATTGTATTATATATATGTGTATGCATGGTCGTACGAGAAATTCTATGATATATGATTGGTTCTACGAGAAATTCTATTATATATGCATAACGTCTACAGTACGTAGTAGCGTAAAATATGTTTGAAATGAAAAATAATTAAATGGAAAACACAAAATGAAAAGGAAAAATAAACAATAAACCCTAAACCCCTAAACCCCTAAACCTTTAGTCCCGGTTGGTGTCACCAACCGGGACTAAAGGTCCCCTGCCCCCGGCGCGCGCTACCGTCCACGTGGCAGGGATTTATTCCCGGTTGGTGTCACCAACCTGGACTAAAGGTCCCCAGCCCCCGGCGCGCGCTGCCGGCCACGTGGCAGGGATTTAGTCCCGGGTCGTGGCCAACCGGGACTAAAGGGGGGGGCCTTTAGTCCCGATTTATTAGTCCCGATTGGTGAACCGGGACTAAAGGCCCTTCCCAACCGGGACTAAAGGCCGTTTCTCCACTAGTGCGATCGTTTGAAGGAGTTCGAAAGAATGGTATACTCGGACTAGAACGGATGATGTGGACTACCTTGTTGAAGACAACGCAATGGATGATTTTTGCTTGTCACCGGGAATGGATAGGATCCATGGTAAGCCCACTTTTGAAGATGATCCGGAACAACAATTACTGAGAAGGCAGCCCATGGGAGAAATGGCACAATGGCGGGTGCAAGCTGGGAACAAAATGCAAATGCTGGGAATGATTCTAGTAACTGGGGAGAAGGCTCAACAGTAGAGAGTGATTCCACTGTTTGAATAGCTATAGAATAATTGAAGAGACTGAGGGCACATTCCAGCTAATGCCGACGATAAAACCTAGTGCCTGAGCGTGCTCTCAAGAACTTGAGCATTATTTCCATATTTATTAACATCAAGTCAAGGTCGGACTTCGGGAACTCAAGGAATCCATATGTAATAACTTCTGGAATAAGTCATATGAAATCCTCATGGGGAGTGGATGATATCTTGACTCGGCAAGAAGGCCACTACATTGATGTACCGGGTTTACAGAGAAACCAAGATCATAAATCTTTGAAACATCCCAACCATCATATCTGCCTGAGATTCAGATAAGGTTGGTGACAAGATGCTTCAGACTCAGCATGTCTGAAAAGGAAAGCTTGCAACACAAATCGACGAGATGACGTTGCGAGATTCTCGGGAAATGAACCACGGAAGCAAGCTCCAAAACATGAGCTGGGTTGCAAGATTCACGTGAACACACTGTCCAAGACAAGCATGACCACATAACAGGCCTTACAGCACAACACTACCGAATTCTGGTTGGGAACCATCATTGAAGATAACGAAGTCTTGTGCATGTCCGTCTGGGCCCTTGAGGATTAGCACTTGAACTTCTTATCTTTGAACAAATCGATCAGTGGCTTGGTGTGCTAGGGAATACACATGGAATGGAGATGATCAGTCTACCAATCCACAGAATACTTCGCACATGCATGACCGACTTGGGATGATTCCAATGGAAGAAAAACAAACTTTCTCAATTTCACGGCGGCAACTTGCATCAAATGCACATGAACTTAGAGGAAGTCACTTCTTACATCAAACATATACCTCATGGCTAGCACAAAGATAATGCTAACGAAAGTTTCCAACAATAGCTTGGTATTCAACAAAATCATGGAGAAGATAAAAATGTTGCCGATGGGCTCAACAACAATTCATCTAGGTTTCCATATAGATGGAATTCCACAATTAAGTGAACACGATGATAGCATTGATCAGACCCAAAGAATATAATGGTGCATACTCGAGGAACAACCACGAGTAAGACAACATTGCGAACATCGTTGGTTCAGATTTGATTTGACGATAGCCCATACTCAAATCAAAAGATTGGTTAAGACAATAAATCCAACAATTGAACACGAAGGTCAATCGGTGAAGATGTCATCTTTGTTCAACACACACACCCAAACACAAAGATATCCTTTTAAATGAACTAAGTTAGGCAAGCTTTTATCTTCCAACTCTCCATGTTGTTGTTTAGCTTAACCAACTAGTTCAGGGTATCCAACACAGATTCTTGGAGAAAGGGTGGTTTACAAGGAACCAACTTGATCACGAACTCATCATAACGGTTAGGGGACAACCTGGTAATTCTTCCGAGAAGATATTCAGAAAATCACAAACCACCGATATGTTATTAAGCTCGAGAACAATCTTGCTTTTCAGGGCAAGACGATATGATCATAAGAGTGAGGGATTGACACAATCCTAACTCATTGATCAAAAAGTGCATCAAGAAAAATGGACTAGGTAGCACAATCAATCTTAGATTGATGATTCAATAACCAACACGCTAAGAATGGTATTATTGTCCATTAGCTACCAAGCAACAGGGTTGCTAGGAGTATTGATTTCACACATCACGATTCACTTGTCGGTATTCTGGTTACAACAACACGGGGACCGAGGAATGAATGATGATGGTGAGAAATATCACTGTATCAAGAATTCATAAGAGGTTATACAATTCTCACGACATTCCTGACATAAAGACGGTAATACTCCATGGTAGAACAGAACAAAAGCTGGACTGGCATTCTAATCTGCAGAATACAAGTACTTTGACCCAATCCAATAAATGGATGAGGTACTGGAGTTTATTTCTCCTGGTCATTCCGAAATAGAATGGCTTGACGGACCACAAGAATAATAGGCATCGATGAGCACGAATGCATGACATATTCTTGACTATCAACTGGTAAATGAAAGTCAGAATAAAACTGAAGAAGGACAACTCAAAGGAACATATGATTTTCTGAGTTGTGGATGCATGGATTAGCATATCGAGCAAGGCTCAACATAATTCTTCCGGACACCCATGCAGATGGAGAGGATTGGCAGATTCACAATGTAGAATGGAGGACTCATCAAGAGCACTATTATTGTGATCTTTTGGTTCAAAAGAACTTCTGCCGAGGATGGTTCATGGTGTTGGAAGAACGATATACCACGGACCTCGAGGACTATCACAAAGGTACTAATATCCTAAAGGAACGAGCGAACACAATCAACACGAAGTAAGTATAATGAATCTTGGGTTCAAGAACCCAGAAATGGAATACCTTCTAACTAAATAACATCACGAGATGCCTTCGAAGATGATGGCCAGAATTATCACACTGAGAACACAACACAAGGTTGGGTTACTGGGTGGCTATCTATGATATCCTAGTTTCCTGATAGCTTCAACAATTATGTTGAGGCAATGGAGTACCTCAACTCGGCGATTAGTGTGCTTATTCTGGCCCAAAAGGACATCGGGAACAGGGAGGAAAGAGGTTGCAAATGTATCAGATTATTTAGAAACATGGGATAACTCGGACAGCATAACGGTTGTACGGGCATGAAACATGAGACAACATGCAAGACAACTGACAGCACAACAATGGAAACCTATGGATAACACCGATCACTACTAGAAAAATGGCTATAGCCAATATCCCTATTAGTGGCGCACCATGGTGGTGGTGCGCCACTGCTATATAGCAGTGGCGCACCAGAAGCAGGTGCGCCATTGCTATTTTTTTAGTAGTGGCGCACCTTTAGTCCAATGCGCCATTGCTATTTTTTGCCTGGGTCCACCCCCTTCCCCAGGCTTACCAATGGCGCACCTTTGCCAGGTGCGCCATTGCTATTTTAGGTAGCAATGGCGCACCTGGCAAAGGTGCGCCATTGGTAAGCCAGGGGAGGTGGGCATTTTTGGCAGCACATAGCAATGGCGCACCAGGGGGTGGTGCGCCACTGCTATGGCACATAGCAAAGGCGCACCACCCCCGGGTGCGCCATTGCTATGTGCTGCACCGACCGGCCCGCCTTTTTCTTTTCTTTTGCCCTCTCACCTATCCACCGCCTTTTCAGTTTCAAAAAAAATAAAAGAAATCAAAAAAATAAAAGAAAATAAGATTCCCATGTGATATGTTTTCTAGTTGTTAGCAAAATTCAACAAATGCACCCCCCCCCCCCCCCCCGTGGACCGCCTTTTCAGTTTCAAAAAAATAAAAGAAAATGATAGAAATGTCAAAAAAATAAAAGAAAATAAGATTCCCATGTGATATGTGGTCTAGTTGTTAGCAAAATTTACAAACATGAATTTTCTATTTTTTTGCAAAATCTCTTGAGAATTTGTAAAATGGGCATAACTTTTGCATACGAACTCCCATGGTGCGCCATTGCTAAGTCTGTAACCCCTCGCCTACATAAGGCCAGCCCGAGCCCCTCCTCACCTCGCACCACATCTCCCCCGTCTCCCCAGTAACTAGTAGCCTAGGGCGAAGCCCTGCTCACCAGGAGCAGCCGCCGAGAGAAGGAGAGAGCCGGAGCTCTCCGGCAACAAGGAGGTTGCCCTCGCTCCACTCTGCTCCCTCTCTGCATTCCTCCGCCCTAGCTAACCCTTGCCCCACCATGGCTCTGCAGGACACGCCGAGGAGGTGCCCGGAGGAGCTGCAAGAGCCACCACCGACCCCGCCTCCGCACTAAGCCGTTCCCGTCAACCCCGACGTCCCCGACCACCCCTTGTGCCAATAACAGAGCCAGGGCGCCGCCCCGCACGCCCGCCGGTGGTCAGCCACGTCACCGGAGTTGTCCTCGACGCCGCCCGTGCCACCCATCCCGGCCACTGTCCACAGCCGTCCGCGCCGGTGCTCGTTACACAACCACCCAAACACACAAGAACATACCAGAACGAAATTTGAAAAAAAATCGAGCAAAAAAAACGAGCAAAAAAATGAGCCAAACAAACGAGCCAGATCTAGATCCAGATCCAGATTGAAAATTCAAAAATAGCAATGGCGCACGGTGGGGGTTAGACGGTGCGCCACTACTATTTTCCCGCCTTCAAAATTCAAAAAAATGCAAAAAAATTCAAAAAAAAAATATTACCAGTGGCGCACCTGTAGCAATAGTAATGGCGCACTACAAGGTGCGCCACTGTTACCTGCAATACTAATGGCGCACCAGAGGTGCGCCATTAGTATTTGTTACTAGTGGCGTGGTAGTAGTGGCGCACCTATAGTGCGCCATTAATGGCAAAAATAGGTGCGTCACTAACAGGCCTTTTTCTAGTAGTGGATCCATGAAGACAACAACTTTCCTATAAGTCTCCAGCATACTAAGTCATCATCCTGATAGATATATGAGAAGCCTAGTTCTTAATCCCCGTAGAAAAGAAGAGGGTGACTCAGAATCAGAGGGACACAAGATAAGAAGTAAAAAGAGCCTTACGTTCCATTCCACAATCAATTCCCTTATATAACAAAAGCATTTCTAGACTCGACTTCGACCAGTTTGGCTTGGTAATCCTACAGGCAGTCAGGCTCTGATACCAAAGCTGTCAGGACCCTGATCCTAAGTCACACCGGTCTAGCATGTAACACATCATATCACTTTGCGGCCTCACGCACGGTAACCCACGGCTGCCGCCTTTACCTGGGCTAGGACCGTTTGTGCCTTTTGGCTCACGTATATGATTGTGTCGCTAGCATCCATGTGACAGAGAACCTGGGCCGACATGACTAGTCGTAAACCAAGGTGGCACAAACTTATAGGGACAGGCGTACATGACCCAGCAATGCATGTGTCGGTCAGCAGCGAGTGTAACCGAGTTGTAGCAAGCTACAAGGACTCTAGTAAAACACCACGTGACATTTCTCCGTAGGGACAGTCACAGGAGCAAAGAAGGAAACATGCCAGTCAATCCATGTGTTCCGGTGGAAGCATTAGGAGGCATTTCCCCATAAGGAAGGCTACCAAGAATAAACAACTATGTGTCGGATCCCACACATACCAGTGCATTTCAAACATACACACAATATGCACGATATGTGTAAATACAACATGGCATCACAACATAACTCTATGACTCAAAGTATTCATTTAAAAGGGCTCCGAGGAGCCTTACATAGCATGATATTACAAACATGGGTATCATGACCCAACATTCAAGTCATACAAACAATAAGCGGAAGCATAACCAGTCTGAGTACAGATAGCTAAAAGAAAGAAGGCTAGGAAGCCTATCTATCTACAAGACCATCCATAGGAGCCAGACCTTTGTCTGAGATTCCCAAGCTAACCGGTCAACATTGAACTCATCGTAGAAAACACTAGCGAGACTGAAGTCTCCTCTGCAAAAACATAAATTGAGCAACCGTGAGTACAAGGTACTCAGCAAGACTTACATCAGAACTAACTACATATGCATCAGTATCAACAAGGGGTTGTGGAGTTTAACTGCAGCAAGCCAGCTTTGACTCAGTGGCTATCCTGTTCTATGACTACCAGTATTTTCTGATGGAAATATGCCCTAGAGGCAATAATAAAGTTGTTATTATTTTATATTTCCTTGTTCATGATAAAGGTTTATTATTCATGCTAGAATTGTATTGACCGGAAACTTAAATACATGTGTGAATACATAAACAAATACCGTGTCCCTAGTGAGCCTCTACTAGACTAGCTCGTTGATCAAAGATGGTTAAGGTTTCCTAACCATGGACATGAGTTGTCATTTGATAACGGGATCACATCATTAGGAGAATGATGTGATGGACAAGACCCATCCGTTAGCTTAGCATATGATCGTTCTGTTTCTTGCTACTGCTTTCTTGAATGTCAAATATATGTTCCTCAGACCATGAGATCATGCAACTCCCGGATACCGGAGGAATACCTTGTGTGCTATCAAACGTCACAACATAACTGGGTGATCATAAATATGCTCTACAGGTATCTCCGAAGGTGTCCGTTGAGTTGGCATGGATCGAGACTGAGTTTTGTCACTCCGTGTTTCGGAGATGTATCTCTGGGCCCTCTCGGTAATGCACATCATAAGAAGCTTGCAATCAAAGTGACTAAGGAGTTAGTTACGGGATGATGTATTACGGAACGAGTAAAGAGACTTGCCGGTAATGAGATTGAACTAGGTATGGAGATACCGACGATCGAATCTCGGGCAAGTAACATACCGATGGACAAAGGGAATTACGTATGTTGTCATTGCGGTTCGACCGATAAGATCTTCGTGGAATATGTAGGAACCAATATGAGCATCCAGGTTCCGCTATTGGTTATTGACCGGAGAGGCGTCTCAGTCATGTCTACATCATTCCCGAACCCGTAGGGTCCGCACGCTTAACGTTCGTTGACGATATAGTGTTATATGAGTTATGTGAATTGGTAACCGAATGTTGTTCGGAGTCCCGGATGAGATCCCAGACGTCACGAGGAGTCTCAGAATGGTCGAGAGGTAAATATTTATATATGGGAAGTCATATTTTGGGTTCCGGAAAAAGGTGCAGTTTTTTCGGTATTATACCGGGAAGCTTCCATAAGGTTCCGGAGGAGTCCGGAAGTCCACAAGTGGGTCCACCACGTCCCAAGGGCTGGCATGGGCTAAGGGGAGGCGCCCTGGCCTTATTGGGCCAGGCGCACCAAGTCCTCAAAAGCCCACGCAGCTAGGGAAAGAAAAAAGGGAGAGTCCTAGTAGGAATAGGAATTGGACTTTGGAGTCCAAGTCCACGTGTGTACTATTCACGGTTACTGTTCACGTGGCACTATTCCTTCTACTCCAAGCCCCTACACATATATAAATAGAGGAGAGGGGGCGTCCCAAAGTACACAACATTGTCTTAGCCGTGTGCGGCGCCCCCCTCCACAGTTCCGTCCCTCGGTCATATTTTCGCAGTGCTTGGGCGAAGCCCTGCGGAGATAGCATCACCATCACCGTCACCACGCCGTTGTGCTGCCGGAACTCATCCACTACCTCGCCGTCTTGCTGGATCAAGAAGTCGAGGACGTCACCGAGCTGAACGTGTGCTGAATGCGGAGGTGTCGTACGTTCGGTGCTCGTTCGGTTGGATCGTGAAGTTGTTCGACGACATCAACCGCGTTGTTCTAACGCTTCCTCTTACGGTCTACGAGGGTACGTAGACACACTCCCCCTCTCGTAGCTATGCATCTCCCTGGATAGATCTTGTGTGTGCGTAGAAATTTTTTGTTTTCCATGCAACGTTCCCCAACAGTGGTATCAGAGCCAGGTCTATGCATAGATGATATGCACGAGTAGAACACAAAGAGTTGTGGGCGGTGATCGTCATACTGCTTACCACCAAAGTTTTATTTTGATTCGGCGGTATGGCAAGATGAAGCGGCCCGGACCAACCTTACATGTCCACGTACATGAGACCGGTTCCACCGACAGACATGCAACTTGTTTGACTGCGGCCGGTGGGTGTCTGGCGGGTGTCTGTTTCTCCTACTTTAGTTGAATCGAATTTGACTGCGGCCGGTCCTTGTTGAAGGTTAAAACAGCAAACTTGATAAATCACCGTTGTGCCTTTGTGCCGTAGGTAAGAACGGTTCTTGCTAGAAGCCCGTAGCAGCCACGTAAAACTTGCAACAACAAAGTAGAGGACGTCTAACTTGTTTTTGCAGGGTATGCTGTGATGTGATATGGTCAAGACATGATGTGATATACATTATTGTATGAGATGATCATGTTTTGTAATTTATCGGCAACCGGCAGGAGCCTTATGGTTGTCTCTTTATTGTATGAAATGCAAGCGCCATGTAATTGCTTTACTTTATCGCTATGCGTTAGCAATAGTTGTAGAAGAAATAGTGGGCGAGACGACCACGACGCAACGATGGAGATCAAGGTGTCGAGCCGGTGACGATGGAGATCATGACGATGCTTTGGAGATGGAGATCAAAAGCACAAGATGATGGCCATATCATGTCACATATTTTGATTGCATGTGATGTTTATCCTTTATGCATCTTATTTTGCTTAGAACGACGGTAGCATTATAAGATGATCCCTTCACTAAATTTCAAGATAAAAGTGTTCTCCCCGAGTATGCACCGTTGCTAAAGTTCGTCGTTTCGAAGCACCTCGTGATGATCGGGTGTGATAGATTCTACGTTCACATACAACGGGTGTAAGCCAGTTTTACACAAGCAGAATACTTGGGTTAAACTTGACGAGCCTAGCATGTACAGACATGGTCTCGAAACACTGGAGACCGAAAGGTCGAACATGAGTCATATAGTAGATATGATCAACATGGAGATGTTCACCATTGATGACTATCCCATCTAACGTGATGATCGGACATGGGCTAGTTGATTTGGATCATGTATCACTTAGTTAACTTGAGGGATGTTAATTTAAGTGGGAGTTCATTAGTAATTTGATTAATTGAACTTAATTTATCATGAACTTAGTCTTGATAGTTTCTTTGCATATCTATGTTGTAGATAAATGGCCCGTGATACTGTTCCGTTGAATTTTAATGCGTTCCTAGAGAAAGCTAAGTTGAACGATGATGGTAGCAAATACACGGACTGGGTCCATAACTCGAGGATTATCCTCATTGCTGCACAGAAGAATTATGTCCTTGATGCACCGCTAGGTGATGGACCTGTTGCAGGAGCTGCTGCAGACGTTGTGAACGCCTGGCAGGCTCGATCTGATGACTACTCGATAGTTCAGTGTGCCATGCTCTACGGCTTAGAACCAGGACTGCAAAAGCGTTTTGAACGCCACGGAGCATATGAGATGTTCCAAGAGCTGAAATTGATATTTCAAGCTAATGCCCGGGTTGAGAGATATGAAGTCTCCAACAAGTTCTTTAGCTGTAAGATGGAGGAGAACAGTTCTGTCAGTGAACACATACTCAGAATGTCTGGGTACCACAACCACTTGACTCAGCTGGGAATTGATCTTCCGGTTGAGAGTGTTATTGACAGAGTTCTTCAGTCACTGCCACCAAGCTATAAAGGCTTCGTGATGAACTATAATATGCAAGGGATGGAGAAGACAATTCCCGAGCTCTTCGCGATGCTGAAATCAGTGGAGGTAGAAATCAAGAAGGAGCATCAAGTGTTGATGGTTAACAAAACCACTAGTTTCAAGAAAACGGCAAGGGAAAGAAGGGGAACTTCAAGAAGAATGGCAAGCAAGTTGCCGCTCCCACGAAGAAACCCAAAGCTGGACCCAGGCCTGAAACAGAGTGCTTCTACTGCAAAGGGACTGGTCAATGGAAGCGGAACTACCCCAAGTATTTGGCAGATAAGAAGGATGGCAAAGTGAGCAAAGGTATATTTGATATACATGTTATTGATGTGTTCCTCACTAATGCTCGCAGTAGCGCCTGGGTATTTGATACTGGTTCGGTTGCTCATATTTGTAACTCGAAACAGGAGCTACGGAATAAGCGAAGATTGGCTAAGGACGAGGTGACGATGCGCGTCGGGAATGGTTCCAAGGTTGATGTGATCGCCGTCGGCACGCTACCTCTACATCTACCTTCGGGATTAGTTTTAGACCTCAATAATTGTTATTTGGTGCCAGCGTTGAGCATGAACATTATATCTGGATCTTGTTTATTGCGAGACGGTTATTCATTCAAGTCAGAGAATAATGGTTGTTCTATTTATATGAGTAACATCTTTTATGGTCACGCACCTTTTGTGAATGGTCTATTCTTGTTGAATCTCGATCGTAGTGATACACATATTCATAATATTGATGCCAAAAGATGCAAAGTTGATAATGATAGTGCAACATACTTGTGGCGCTGCCGTTTAGGTCATATTGGTGTAAAGTGCATGAAGAAACTCCATGCGGATGGACTTTTGGAATCTCTTGATTATGAATCATTTGATACTTGCGAACCATGCCTCATGGGCAAGATGACTAAAACTCCGTTCTCCGGAACAATGGAGCGAGCTACTGATTTGTTGGAAATAATACATACCGATGTATGCAGGCCGATGAATGTTGAAGCACGCGGCGGGTATCGTTATTTTCTAACCTTCACAGATGATTTGAGTAGATATGGGTATATCTACTTGATGAAACACAAGTCTGAAAGATTTGAAAAGTTCAAAGAATTTCAGAGTGAAGTAGAGAATCATCGTAACAAGAAAATAAAGCTTCTACGATCTGATCGCGGAGGTGAATATTTGAGTTACGAGTTTGGCCTTCATTTAAAAAAATGTGGAATTGTTTCACAACTCACGCCACCTGGAACACCACAGCGTAATGGTGTGTCCGAATGTCGTAACCATATTTTATTGGATATGGTGCGTTCTATGATGTCTCTTACCGATTTTCCACTATCGTTTTGGGGTTATGCATTAGAGACAGCTGCATTCACGTTAAATAGGGCACCGTATAAATCCGTTGAGATGACACCATATGAACTATGGTTTGGCAAGAAACCTAAGCTGTCGTTTCTTAAAGTTTGGGGAAGCGATGCTTATGTGAAAAAGCTTCAACCTGATAAGCTCGAACCCAAAGCGGAGAAGTGCGTCTTCATAGGATACCCTAAAGAAACAATTGGGTACACCTTCTACCATAGATCCGAAGGCAAGGTCTTTGTTGCCAAGAATGGGTCCATTCTAGAGAAGGAGTTTCTCTCGAAAGAAGTGAGTGGGAGGAAAGTAGAACTTGATGAGGTAATTGTACCTTCTCTCGAATTGGAAAGTAGCTCATCAGAGAAAACCGTTCCCGTGATGCCTACACCAATAAGAGAGGAAGATAATGATAAAGATCATGAAACTTCAGATCAAGTTACTACTGAACTTCGTAGGTCGACCAGAGTACGTTCCGCACCAGAGTGGTACGGTAATCCTGTTCTGTAAGTTATGTTGTTAGACAACAGCGAACCTACGAACTATGAAGAAGCTATGATAAGCCCGGATTCCGACAAATGGCTTGAGGCCATGAAATCTGATATAGGATCCATGTATGAGAACAAAGTGTGGAATTTGGTGGACTTGCCTGATGATCGGCAAGCCATTGAGAACAAATGGATTTTTAAGAGGAAGACAGATGTTGATGGTAATATCACTGTCTACAAAGCTCGACTTGTCGCGAAAGGTTTTCGACAAGTTCAAGGGGTTGACTACGATGAGACTTTCTCACCCATAGCGATGTTTAAGTCTGTCCGAATCATGTTAGCAATTGCTGCATTTTATGATTATGAAATCTGGCAAATGGATGTCAAAACTGCATTCCTTAATGGTTTTCTCAAAGAAGAGTTGTATATGATGCAACCAGAAGGTTTTGTCGATCCTAAGGGTGCTAACAAAGTGTGCAAGCTCCAGCGATCCATCTATGGACTGGTGCAACCATCTCGGAGTTGGAATATACGCTTTGATGAGGTGATCAAAGCATATGGTTTTGTACAGACTTACGGTGAAGCCTGTATTTACAAGAAAGTGAGTGGGAGCTCTGTAGCATTTCTAATATTATATGTGGATGACATATTGTTGATTGGAAATGATATAGAATTTCTGGATGGCATAAAGGGATACTTGAATAAGAATTTTTCAATGAAAGACCTCGGTGAAGCTGCTTATATATTGGGCATCAAGATCTATAGGGATAGATCAAGACGCTTGATAGGACTTTCACAAAGCACATACCTTGACAAAGTTTTGAAGAAGTTCAAAATGGATCAGTCAAAAAAGGGGTTCTTGCCTGTCTTGCAAGGTGTGAAGTTGAGTCAGACTCAATGCCCGACCACGGCAGAAGATATAGAGAAAATGAAAGTCATTCCCTGTGCCTCAGCCATAGGTTCTATTATGTATGCCATGCTGTGTACCAGACCTAATGTGTGCCTTGCCATAAGTTTGGCAGGGAGGTACCAGAGTAATCCAGGAGTGGATCACTGGACATCGGTCAAGAATATCCTGAAGTACCTGAAAAGGACCAAGGACATGTTTCTCGTTTATGGAGGTGACGAAGAGCTCGTCGTAAAGGGTTACGTCGATGCTAGCTTCGACACTGATCCGGATGGCTCTAAGTCACAAACCGGATACGTATTTATATTAAATGGTGGAGCTGTCAGTTGGTGCAGTTCCAAGCAGAGCGTCGTGGCGGGATCTACGTGTGAAGCGGAATACATAGCTGCTTCGGAAGCAGCACATGAAGGAGTCTGGATGAAGGAGTTCATATCCGATCTAGGTGTAATACCTAGTGCATCGGGTCCAATGACAATCTTTTTTGACAACACTGGAGCAATTGCCATAGCCAAGGAGCCCAGGTTTCACAAGAAGACCAAACACATCAAGAGACGCTTCAACTCCATTCGTGAATATGTCAAGGATGGAGGCATAGAAATTTGCAAAGTACACACGGATCTGAATGTGGCAGACCCGTTGACTAAGCCTCTGCCACGAGCAAAACATGATCAGCACCAAGACTCCATGGGTGTTAGATTCATTACTATGTAATCTAGATTATTGACTCTAGTGCAAGTGGGAGACTGATGGAAATATGCCCTAGAGGCAATAATAAAGTTGTTATTATTTTATATTTCCTTGTTCATGATAAAGGTTTATTATTCATGCTAGAATTGTATTGACCGGAAACTTAAATACATGTGTCAATACATAAACAAATACCGTGTCCCTAGTGAGCCTCTACTAGACTAGCTCGTTGATCAAAGATGGTTAAGGTTTCCTAACCATAGACATGAGTTGTCATTTGATAATGGGATCACATCATTAGGAGAATGATGTGATGGACAAGACCCATCCGTTAGCTTAGCATATGATCGTTCTGTTTATTGCTACTGCTTTCTTGAATGTCAAATACATGTTCCTCAGACCATGAGATCATGCAACTCCCGGATACCGGAGGAATACCTTGTTTGCTATCAAACGTCACAACATAACTGGGTGATCATAAATATGCTCTACAGGTATCTCCGAAGGTGTCCGTTGAGTTGGCATGGATCGAGACTGGGTTTTGTCACTCCGTGTTTCGGAGAGGTATCTCTGGGCCCTCTCGGTAATGCACATCATAAGAAGCTTGCAATCATAGTGACTAAGGAGTTAGTTACGGGATGATGTATTACGGAACGAGTAAAGAGACTTGCCGGTAACGAGATTGAACTAGGTATGGAGATACCGACGATCAAATCTCGGGCAAGTAACATACCGATGGACAAAGGGAATTACGTATGTTGTCATTGCGGTTCGACCGATAAGATCTTTGTGGAATATGTAGGAACCAATATGAGCATCCAGGTTCCGCTATTGGTTATTGACCGGAGAGGCGTCTCAGTCATGTCTACATCATTCCCGAACACGTAGGGTCCGCACGCTTAACGTTCATTGACGATATAGTGTTATATGATTTATGTGAATTGGTAACCGAATGTTGTTCGGAGTCCCGGATGAGATCCCGGACGTCACGAGGAGTCTAGGAATGGTTGAGAGGTAAAGATTTATATATGGGAAGTCATATTTTGGGTTCTGGAAAAAGGTGCAGTTTTTTCGGTATTGTACCGGGAAGCTTCCAGAAGGTTCTGGAGGATTCCGGAAGTCCACAAGTGGGTCCACCATGTCCCAAGGGCTGTCATGGGCTAAGGGGAGGCGCCCTGGCCTTATTGGGCCAGGCGCACCAAGTCCTCAAAAGCCCACGCAGTTAGGGAAGGAAAAAAGGGAGAGTCCTAGTAGGAATAGGACTGGACTTTGGAGTCCAAGTCCACGTGTGTACTATTCACGGTTACTGTTCACGTGGCACTATTCCTTCTACTCCAAGCCCCTACACATATATAAATAGAGGAGAGGGGGCGCCCCAAAGTACACAACATTGTCTTAGCCGTGTGCGGCGCCCCACTCCACAGTTCCGTCCCTCGGTCATATTTTCGCAGTGCTTGGGCGAAGCCTTGCAGAGATAGCATCACCATCACCGTCACCACGCCGTCGTGCTGCCGGAACTCATCCACTACCTCGCCGTCTTGCTGGATCAAGAAGTCGAGGACGTCACCGAGCTGAACGTGTGCCGAACGCGGAGGTGCCGTACGTTCGGTGCTCGGTCGGTTGGATCGTGAAGTTGTTCGACGACATCAACCGCGTAGTTCTAACGCTTCCGCTTACGGTCTACGAGGGTACGTAGACACACTCCCCCTCTCGTAGCTATGCATCTCCGTGGATAGATCTTGCATGTGCGTAGAAATTTTTTGTTTTCCATGCAACGTTCCCCAACATTTTCCTTGAGATAAGAGAGCGCACACGAGTTCACATCTTCACCATATCAATACACCACTATGGATCCGCTCCCGTCTCCCTACGAGAAGGACATCCATAGCACTCACACTTATCTTGCGCATTTTAGAGTATCCATTTCAACTTGTCTATGAACAGCGTAAGCTTTCCAAGTAGTCCATATCCGCGGACACGGCTATTCGAATAGATCATTAACCCTGCAGGGGTGTACTTCTTCACACACACTCCCACCACTTACCACCATGTACACGTCATGTATCTCGGCAACCTTCAAGCGGAAGCCTGGCGAGGGTGTCGGCCACGACCTGACTAACCACACAAGTCCCTAGTCCAGGTTTATCGCCTATTTGAGTTCCATCCGCAAGGAAGTCCGGCCGAGGTTTCCACTACGGCCCCAAACGATGTGTGCAGGGTTCCCAAGCCCACCAAACGGGTGCCTCGGTACACCGTGCCACAGTGTCTATACCGCATCATAGCCTACCCCTAGGGTCAGCGCTATGCACGGCCTCCAACACATATCCTACAAACACCAGAAACTAGTTGCAACTCCTGGACAGTGATCAAGGCGATTAATAAGTCGAGAGAGTCAATTAAGGATCCCAATGTGTGGTAGTAACTGTCTTGGATCACAAACACAGAACTCAGTTCCTGAGGACGGTCCCAATGAGACAACCCACCATGTACTCCTACATGGCCTCTCATCGCTACCTTTACCAAATCGTGTTCACACACTTAGCTCTCAACAGTAGGACATGTTCACCACCATTCCAATCCATCCCAGATGAATCAGACCTTACACAACTCTAAGCATAGCAGGCAGGACAAGCAAGCATGAACGAGTAGGCACATCATGGCTCAAACAACTCCTACTCATGCTAGTGGGTTTTACTATTTACTGTGGCACAGACAGGTCATGCAGAGGAATGGTTTCAACTACCGCAACATGTAACAGTTGAATAGTTGTTGTCCTAATGCAGTAAAAGAGAGCACGAGCGAGAGAGTGGGATTGTATCGAAATGCTCAATGGGGGTTTGCTTGCTTGGCACTTCTGAAGATAGCATAGCTCTTCATCGGTGTCAACGATCACATCGTCGGAAACATCGACTACCGAGAGAGAACAACACCGGCACACAGGACAGGAATACAATCATTGCAATGCAACAATATGATGCATGATCATGACAGGGCAATATGCTGTGGATTGTGCTAATGCAACTAGCAACAATTTAAATTAAGTTGATTTGAACACAAGATTCAAATTCAAACTCCATATAAGGCATTTCAAATGCCATTTATTCAAATTGTCATATACAGCAGCTTTAAGTTGTTCCAACATGCATGAAAATGCCATAAACGGATTCTTCATATTTTTCTGATGATTTTTCATATATAAATTATTTTCATCTGAGTTACGGTTGGTTTACTATGAATTTTTGAAGTTTTAAACATTTTTTGAAATTTCCTGGTTATTTTAAATTAATCTAAATCCAGAAAATGATTTACTGCGTTAGCATTACATCACTGTGATGTTAGCAGTCAACAGAGGCGGTCCAGGTCAAACCTAACCAGTGGGGTCCACTGGTCAGTGACTCACTCACTAACTAAGTCAATTAGTGCTAATTTTTTGACCCTAAACTAAATTAGTCAGGGGCAGTCAACGGTTAAATTAGACTTAACCTAAAACAGTCAACGGCTGGCCCACACAACAGTGACACTGGGGAGGTCAAACCCCGGGTCAAACGGGTCAAACCCGCCGGCGGCTCGACGCCGACGAGGCCAGGGACGGCGGAGGGCTACGGGTTTCGCGCTCCGGCAGCCAAATGGACGGCGGAGACCACCTACGGGTAGCTGGTGCACGTGCGCGTCGAGTGGTGCCACTAGTTTCGCCGGGGACGGCCTAAAACGACGGCGGTGACCTCGGGTGCGGTGGCCGGAGTTCGGGACTCGGTGATTTCGGCGCTGCGGTGCACGGCAGGAGCAACGGTTGGTCGTTTCGGGCTCCTGGGGTCGCTCTGAGCACAATGGTGTGCTCGGCTGCAAGCTTGCGTGGCCGTGGCCACAGCGGCGACATGGCCGGCGGCGAAGAGCTCTCGGGCTCGATGGAAACGACGGCTACGGCTCGAGAACGAGGGGGGGGGGAAGGAGGGGAGCCACGCAGGAGCTCACGGTGGATCATTCGGCGGTCTCAGCGAGCTCGGGGAAGCGGAGACGGCAACGAAATCGACGATGGCGGTCCACGGTGGCCGACGAGGTAGACGGCGACGGGGAGGGTGAAGCAGAGCTCCCCAGCTTGCGTGGCTCGGCGGTGACGAAGAGGGCGTCGTTGCGCTTCTTCTTGACGCAGTGGCGAGGTGTGCGGTGGTTGCGGTGGTTCTCGGCGGCGTGCTTCGGCTCTCTCGGGCGAGCTCGGAGGATGAAGCTGGAGGAGGGGAGAGGAGAAGTGGAGAGACCAGAGGGTTCGGGGGGGTCCGTGGCGCTGTCAGCGTGCTGGGGAGGCAGGCAGGCAGGGTGGAGCTGGCCAGGCACGTGCCGGCGCACGGCGTCCTTCTGGCGCGAGGTTGATGATGACTGGCACTGTGGGCCAGATGGGCTGCACAGTGCCGGGCCAGGTTAGTCTCTCTCTCTCTCTCTCTGCTTTTCTTATTTATTTCTGTTTTCTAATATTGCAACTCTGTTTTGGCCAGATGGGCTGCTCTCTCTCTGTGCTTTTCTTATTTATTTCTGTTTTCTAATATTACAACTCTGTTTTGATTTAAATAAAATACCAAAACATTTTCAAAACGCCTGAAAATAATTGTGGGCACTTGTTGCAATATTTCCAACAGCCCTCAACTATTGTCAGAATTATTTGAGCATTTTGTAATATTTATAACATTTAAATACCCAAACTCAAATAACTTATGAATGAATTCAAAAATCCAGAATGACCTAGAAAAATGTAGACCATTTTTGGCAGAGGTTTCCAACCAATTAAAAAATGATGAACTTTTCTAAAGCGCATTTTGGGTTCATTGAAAATATTTTTATTTTGATCCTAGTTGAAATTCATTTGGTGCTAGGGTTTATCAGTCCCCATTTCAAATTCATTGAATTTAACATGATGCATTGATGCTCTGATGCAACTAATTACAACCATTATTCTAGGGCTGTGACACCGGAACCTCCGGGTCGAGTCCCTGCGCAGGCCTTTGCACACCTCTGTTAAGCCCGAAGGTTGCCCGGAGCCTGGGTTTTGGCAAAAGCTAACGTCAACAGCTCATCCGCATCTGCTGGTTGCTCTGCCCTCCGCTGCTGTGTCGCTGCGTCGGGCCATCAGCGTCGAGCTCCTCCCACCCTCCAGTGCTGCGCGCCTGCGCCGCCGAGGAACGTTATTGGTCGTCGAGCTTACTGCTTACCCACTCGCAGCCGCAGCTGTAGTCTGTGTTGAATCATTGTAATTTCTAATTTCCCTTTTTTATGTGTTGGATTTTGAATCAACTTGATAATTGATTGCTTTCCAAAACTGTGGTAGATGCTCCTCGAGGTGGCCCAATGGTGGAATATGATAAGCGAATCACATCTGAAGCTTGTAGATGGCGATAGCTTTCACGTTGTTGAATTGGTCCTGAGCAATGTTTTTCCTTGGGTGATTTCCTTGAGCGCTTTACTGAAGATTTTTCTTATCTTTTACCAATTGAGATGCAAGTTGACATGATTCAATAATTACAAAGGCTTTATGAGGATCTTATAGAGAATGAAGACGCCTGCCAGCTGGATATATACTAGTCATCTTAGAAATCTGGAAGGTAAGCACGGTTCGACAGCACTGACTAGTACATATTAAGCAAGGGATTGATCCAGTGATCCTAACCTTACTGGTTTATGTTTGATAGGTGTAGATGGCTATGGTCTCGCCTCATTACTGAGCCACGGATCAAAATGAACCAAACCCTTGATTTGGTACTATCCTTTGTATCCCCGTACTATTATTTGTAATTTTAACTATTGAGTTCAAATTCTACATTCATTGTGCAATCCAGCCATTCAATTTTTATGCTGTTGCAGAGGTATTTGTTCCAGGTAGTTTTAAGCAATGTTTTAAATAGCGCGCTAAGCCTCTTAGCAGCTGCTCTGTCAAAAGCTATGGAACGCTATAGCGTAGTTATAGCGTGCTTAGCCTCATTTAGCGTTTCAGCATAAATAAAAAAAAATGAAAAAAGAAACATACAATCATGCATCAATTTAACATATACTTGACAATTGACAGATATCAACTAGTATTCGGCGAAATAAATAGAAGAATGACATTGTGTAGTTCATAACAGAACATAATAAGGACATAGTGCAGTTCATTACACTATAGAAGCAAGTCATAATGCAAAGAACAACCACATATCTTGTCTAGGTCAACTTGCTACTACAGATCAGAAGGATTTTCGGAAAGGATAGGATTTGGGTCTTTTGGCCCACGCTGGATTACCGTTTTGGACCCAAAAAATTGGTCCGTCGCGGCGGGAGAAATAGCGTAGCGCTAAATGACGGCCAGATTTAACGCTATTAGCGCGAGAACCCTTTTGACCTGAAATATATGTTAACGTAGCGCAACTTCTTTCTGGCGGCCATAGCGGCGCTATAGTGTGCTATTTAAAACAATGGTTATAAGTGCTTAATTTTTTGCCCGGGGTTTGCTCCAATCCTGGCTCCGCCGGGCCCATTTGGTCCCAGCAGAGGCTCTCAGCGGACCCGGCACAAGAACAAAAGCACAAGTGATCTTGGTGCAAGTAAAACCAGGCAAATCCACAGCCAGAAACACGACAAATACATCATGATCGAAAAAAGGTGGCTAAAGGGGGATGGAGGCTCTCAGCGGACCCGTCGCAAGAACAAAAGCACAAGTGATCTTGGTGCAAGTAAAACCAGGCAAATCCACAGCCAGAATCACGACAAATACATCATGATCAAAAAAAGGTGGCTAAAGGAGGACGGATCACTCCCTTAACTGTACATTGTTTAGGTAGAATGAGACCTCTCCACGATTTTTTCACTCGGATAGATCCCTGCAATTCGAACATGGGTGCGCGAGTTCACCACTGTGAGCTCTAGCCACCGAGCTGCGCTTGGTTCTCAAATACATCATGATCATGCCCGTCAAAAACAATAGCTGAGCCAGAGCGTGCACAACAAGAATAAAAAAAAAATCAATCCAATGCCTCATCAACAGAGGCAGCACCGAGGGACACCACCGCAGCACGCGGGGCTGCAAGAGGAGGACCACGTGCAGCCACAAGAGCATTTCGGGCACGGGCTTCCGACGCGGCATGGGCGGGAGCAGCAGCAGCATCTCGGCCCCTTGAGCTGGATGGTGGAGCACCCACTGGCACCGCCGCCACAGCAGCAGATCCATGAGGGCTAGCTCAAACACGTCCGGGCTCTGCAGACACAAACATAGAGATCCTTCTCAGTCGGTCACTTATCAGTAACTTCTACCAATTTATGCAGGTAATTAGAAACGAGTTACAAATCGATGCATGCATTGTTGGCTGATTCATAATTGTTAAGGCTTGTATATTGGAGATGCTGCATGAGAAAAATTGAAACTTCTAAATGCTTTCCTGGCGCTAAATATAACACATGCAGTTTAGTACAACAATTTGCATCAGCTTGGGATGATTTGGCATCATTTTCTTTCGAAAGAACCACGGACATACTATATTAAGATCTGCGGGAAGAAAATAATTACCGAATCTTCTTTGGGAAGTGATGAGATTGGTCGGTGTTTCCCTTCTTAGATGAACTGCATGCTTATAAACAGAGATACTAGTTAGAAAAAAGACATCTTGTAGTCCAAGACAATTCTCAACCTGAAAATCCATACATCATTATGAATGGATCGGCATTCTTTCCTATGAACTCATCAACCCTGCAAATTTAATCAAAGGGGCAAACGATGATGAATCTCCACCATATGCCATGAACAAGAAAAAACATAACTTTTAAATTGGCACAAAGTCCATGTGGAAGGTGAGTTCAACAGATTTTCTGAATGCTTAGCACTTATGATCTGACCACTATGTATGTTTGACTGGAGAGCATGGTTTTAATTTTATTTTCATTTTTATTTACGAAAACGCAGCTTACACTGATTTTCATTAATGAAGAAGAAGAAAGTGATCAGTGGCGCTAAGATTGGAGACGAAAATAAAAGAACTGCCTGTACAGCCACCGCAGCCCTCTATAATTTAAATCCAATGCTAGAACATATTCATATATTTAAATACAATCAATCAATTTCAAATATCCAAATTTCCTAAACTATTGCTACCGAATTTGCATAATGTTCAATTGTATGTGTGTACTATTTACAATCATTGGTGTGGAAGCACATGGCTGTAGATAGTAATGTATCGTATAAATCTCCACTGAGAGCGGCATTTTTTGGCTAAAATGCGAAATTTATATATTTAGAGGTTTCAAATCAAATCTGTGTTGCTTTCCACACATCCATGTAGGTGTATTGCACGTATCTGTAAAGCTTTATTAAAACATGGGCTCATTTGTAAGCTACATAGAAGAGACATCTGACTTTTTTGCGTTGTCCACAAATGAAAAGATTTATCATTGAATATATTTTTAATATTGGTTTGAGATTGAAATTTTAAATGCACACACATAGTTCACATCTATATACACATGTAAAAACAAATCCCAGAATATTTTGGGACTTTAGGATATTGTTTTACATTTTTGGAGTCGGATAACTATTTCTCATTTTCATTCCCTAAGCTACTTCTAAAATTTAAAAAGGAAAATTGATACAAGAATTGAAGAAAACAGCAGCTTACTCTTTGCAGCATTTGGAGGCAGCATGGAGCCCTTCAATGGAATTAATTTCCCCCTAGAACGGAAGAAAAGTTTCTTGAATTCCAGAAAATATAAAATTCAAAGTGGTAGGCAGCTTCTAGTAATATAGTACAACGAGGAAAGGACATGTGTCAACTTTTCAAGTTACTGTCTGAGATATTTTAACATCCTACGCATCTAAAGCCAATAATCGATGAATCTAAAAAGGAACACATGGAATTGACTGAGAAGTGAGAACTAAACTGTGTACTGGGAACAGACTTTAGATATCTATAAAGAAATGGTGATCATTTTTGTATGCTCAATTGCTAATTATTATTTTTCGTAATAAAGTAACAGCAGGACATCATATAGAGGGCAAACATGACCAATGTGTATTGACAGAGGTAGTGTGATTTTGATGACTCTTTCGTCCAAAACTTTAAACAAAACTGCAAGAATATTTAAATGCTCCCAATAAACAGGTTGGACAGCAGGAAGAGCTAAAATATTTGTAAAAAAAAGGCTGGAAAATAGAACCACATGCAAAATATATTCTAAATACCCTTCTTCAGCTCAAGCCCTCCCTATCATTCCCGATCAATACCCATGCCTAAATAAAAGAAAATTTAAGAGATATAGCTAGCAAGCGTAGATCATATGTATGGCGCCGTGGCTTGCGGCTAAACCCCTAGCTATAACCATATATCAAAACAACCAAACCGCTTTAGAGAGTATCCATCAACGGATCCTCTATAGCTAGAATCCTCCAACGTTCAAAGGCAAAGAGAATAATGAGACAGAGACTTGGCCATAAAACACACGCAAATCGACAGTACGATCCGCACATATGCCCAGCGGTAACCGATTAAACTAATCGAGCTGTTCGATCTCTAGTTAGTGTTAACTAAACCGTCTCAAAGTATCAATGCCTCATCTCCGGCGACTACCGGCAAACTCCATGTAATTCCGTTGACCCCCATTAATTTTGTCTATATTGTTTTGTTTTATTTCCATTTAATCTTCTCTTGTGCGGGTGGATCGAATGGAGGCGAGTAGTAGAGGGGAATGTATTAATAAGGGTATGGAAAGGTATTTCGGTAGTTTTGGTATATATAGTGCGCGAGTCAGGAAGAGCAAAGTTACCTACCTCGAGGAATCTGATCTCGCGGTGGAGCGTGTCAATGGCGAGCTGCAGGCGGTGGCGGCCGCAGGAGGTGTCTGGAGGGGACTTGGGCCTGGGCGCCGCCATCGCCATCATGGATCGATACGTAGATGGACTCGGCGGCGAAAGAGCTAGCACTAGTAGAAAAATGACTTTACGTTCGCATCATTAGTCCCGGTTTGACTACGGCCCGGGACTAATGTGACCATTAGTCCCGGTTCCAACGGCTAGGGGCAGGGGAATCATAAGTCCCGGTTCGTGTTGAACCTTTAGTCTAGGTTTGTGACACAAACCGGGACTAAAGGTGTGGTGGCAGGCTGGGGCCCCACGATCAACTTTAGTCCCGGTTCGTGTCACAAACCGGGACTAGAGGTTAACCTTTAGTCCCGGTTTGTTACATGAACCGGGACTAAAGGTCTGGTGGCAGGCTGGTGTCAGGCTGGGGCCCCACGATCCCCTTTAGTCCCGGTTCGTGTCACAAACCGGGACTAGAGGTTAACCTTTAGTCCCGGTTTGTTACATGAACCGGGACTAAAGGTGTCACTATATAAACCCTTCGTCCAGCCCGAGCCGAAGCTCTTTGTTTTTCCCCTTTCCTCTCCTCTCTGTTCTTCCCCACTTGCTCGAGCTCATCCTCCATTTTTGCAAAAATTTGTCAAGATTTGAAGGCACCCCATCAATCCAAGTGTTCACAAAGGTTAGCAACTTTGTCCTTTCATCTCTCATTGCTAGATTAGCTCGTGCAATGCTCTATAAGTATAGTGATTTGTGGGTTCTAGTTTGGGAGTAATTATGTGGGAGTTTATTTGATTTATATGCAATTTGAGCTTAAATTAACTTCTTAGTTTGCATATGTGTAGGTGTGGTTTACTTAGTGCCTTCCCGTCCCCGTCCTAACCACCGTCGATCGCCCGCACCGTCCCGTCGCCAGCACCACACCTTGGTGAGCCTCTTGTTCTTATCCTTTTTATAAAAAAAATCTTATTTGTATGATTTAGATAGTTAATTGTATAATTTTCTTACATGTATGATTGTTTGTTATACATAGTGCCATGACTTTGATATCCGTACCCGTCGGCCCTCGTCCGGTTTATGATTCGGATGTGGTATATATATTCTCTTTTATAACTATTTGTTGCATTTCGCGTTTATGACAATTATGCCCATCAAGTTGACATAGATATTTTTATCTAGGAGGTATGTGAACCGGAAATTGCAACCGACCCTCTTGTCGAGAAGTTAAATTTAGTTGAAAAAGAAAACGAGTATTTGAAAGAAAAATTGAAAAGAATTAAAGAAGAGAAGATGAAACTGGAGTTGTATGTTGCCGATGTCGTCGATGATCACAAGATCAAGATGAATGCAATGCGCTTGAATATTAGAAAATTTAAAAAATATGCCGTTAATCAAGAGGCTTTGTATCACTATGTTGTTGGATCAATTGTTACCTTAGTTGCGATCTTGATCGCATTTGTTGTTGCATTTAAATGCTTTAGCTAGAGTGTTTGTATGTTGTTTTATGAGAATAAGTGTGTATGAACTATATGTATGAACTTGTATTAATTTGGTCTTTTCGGTGTTGTGTAATGAAGATGAGCCGGCAATGGATGTACGATGACCGATGCTCTCCCCAGTTCATTAATGGCGTGCGTACTTTTCTGGTTGCGACTGAGGCAAACAAGCGGGCGGATGGTTTTATGTGTTGTCCATGTGATGTCTGTAAGAATGATCACAATTACTCTAACTCAAGAACCATTCACGTCCACTTGTTTACGTCTGGTTTCATGTCCGGCTATAACTGTTGGACCAAGCACGGAGAAAGAGGGGTCCTAATGGAAGAGAATGAAGAAGAAGAGGATGATGACAGCTATCCTGGCCATGGGTTCCCTGAATACGATGGTACAACAATGGGGGAAGAAGCTGAGCCGGCAATGGGGGAAGAAGCTGAAGAAGAGGCATCAGATGAGCCCGCTGATGATCTTGGTCGGGCCATTGCCGATGCAAAGAGAAATTGCGCAAGTGAAAAGGAGAAGCTGAAGTTGCAGCGCATGTTAGAGGATCACAAGAAATTGTTGTACCCAAATTGCGAAGATGACAAGAAAAAGCGGGGTACCACACTGGAATTGCTGCAATGGAAGGCAGAGAATGGTGTATCTGACAAGGGATTTGAAAAGTTGCTGATAATGTTAAAGAAGATGCTTCCAAAGGACAACGAATTGCCCGACAGTACATACGAAGCAAAGAAGGTTGTCTGCCCTCTAGGATTAGAGGTGCAGAAGATACATGCATGCCCTAATGACTGCATCCTCTACCGCGGTGAGTACGAGGATTTGAATGCATGCCCGGTATGCGGTGCATTGCGCTATAAGATCAGCCGCGATGACCCTGGTGATGTTGAGGGCGAGCGCCCCAGAAAGAAGATTCCTGCCAAGGTGATGTGGTATGCTCCTATAATACCACGGTTGAAACGTTTGTTCCAAAACAAAGAGCATGCCAAGTTGATGCGATGGCACAAAGAGGACCGTAAGAAAGACGGGAAGTTGAGAGTACCCGCTGACGGATCGCAGTGGAGAAAAAGCGAGAGAAAGTGGAAGGACTTTGCAGATGACGCAAGGAACATATGGTTTGGTTTAAGTGCAGATGGCATTAATCCTTTCGGGGAGCAGAGCAGCAATCATAGCACCTGGCCTATGACTCTATGTATCTATAACCTTCCTCCTTGGTTGTGCATGAAGCGGAAGTTCATTATGATACCAGTGCTCATCCAAGGCCCCAAGCAACCCGGCAACGACATTGATGTGTACCTAAGGCCATTGGTTGAAGAACTTTTACATCCGTGGAGTATAGAAGGTGTACGTGTGTGGGATGAGCACAAACAGCAGGAATTTGACCAGCGAGCGTTGCTGTTTGTAACCATCAATGATTGGCCTGCTCTTAGTAACCTTTCAGGACAGACAAACAAGGGATACCACGCATGCACGCACTGTTTAGATGATACCGACAGTATATATTTGGATAAATGTAAGAAGAATGTGTACCTGGGATATCGTCGATTTCTTCAGATCAATCATGTCTTAAGAAAGAAAGGCAAGCATTTCAAAGGTGAGGCAGATCACCGGAAGAAGCCTCGCCACTGTACTGGTCATGATATACTTGATATGGTCAAGGATTTAAAAGTAATCTTTGGAAAGGTTCCTGGCGGACAATCTGTTCCGAATGACGCTGACGGACACGCACCCATGTGGAAGAAGAAATCTATATTTTGGGACCTACCATATTGGAAAGAACTAGAGGTCCGCTCTGCAATCGACGTGATGCATGTGACGAAGAATCTTTGCGTGAACCTGCTAGGCTTCTTGGGCGTGTATGGGAAGACAAAAGATACACCGGAGGCACGGGAGGACCAGCAACGTATGCACGAAAAAGACGGCATGCATCCAAAGCAGTATCAGGGTCCTGCCAGCTACGCTCTTACCAAAGAAGAGAAGGAAATCTTCTTTGAATGCCTGCTCAGTATGAAGGTCCCGTCTGGCTTCTCGTCGAATATAAAGGGAATAATAAATATGGCAGAGAAAAAGTTCCAGAACCTAAAGTCCCATGACTGCCACGTGATTATGACACAACATTCGATTAGCCATTGTGAAGCTATGTGCATTCCTCAATGCAATCTCTCAGAAGGTAATCGATCCAGAAATCCTACCAAGGTTACAGAATGATTTGGTGCAATGTCTTGTCAGTTTCGAGTTGGTGTTCCCACCATCCTTCTTCAATATCATGACGCACGTCCTAGTTCACCTAGTCGAAGAGATTGCCATTCTGGGTCCTGTATTTCTACACAATATGTTCCCCTTTGAGAGGTTCATGGGAGTCTTAAAGAAATATGTTCATAACCGTGCTAGGCCAGAAGGAAGCATCTCCAAGGGCCATGAAACAGAGGAGGTCATTGAGTTTTGTGTTGATTTTATTCCTGACCTTAAGCCGATTGGTGCTCCCGAATCGCGGCATGAGGGCAGACTTGGTGGAAAAGGCACGCTAGGAAAGGACCAAGTAATATGTATGGACGGGCATTCTTGGGCGCAAGCACACTACACAGTTCTACAAAATTCCAGCTTGGTGGGTCCGTATATCGACGAACACAAGAATATTCTACGCTCCAAACACCCGGAGCAGTCTGACGACTGGATTACATGTGAACACACGGGGACTTTCGGCGGTTGGTTGCACACACGTCTCATGCATGACGACAGTGTTGGAGATGAGCTGTACTTGCTGTCCAAGTTACCATCTTCGACTATATTGACTTTCAAAGGGTACGAGATAAATGGGAATACATTTTACACGATCGCCCAAGATAAAAAGAGCACCAACCAAAACAGTGGTGTCCGCTTTGATGCAGCAAACACCAATAGGCCAAAGAACACATATTATGGTTACATAGAGGAGATATGGGAACTTGACTATGGACGTGAATTGAAGGTCCCTTTGTTTCGCTGCAAATGGGTCAATCTGTCAGGAGGCGGCGCAAAGGAAGACCCGCGGTACGGAATGACAACAGTGGATCTCAACAATCTTGGGTACGCAGACGAACCATTCGTCCTAGCCAATGATGTGGCGCAGGTTTTCTATGTGAAGGACATGTCTACCAAGCCGAGAAAAAGAAAAGATAAGGAAGCGAATACATCATACGATGAGCCAAAGCGCCACATAGTTCTTTCAGGGAAAAGAAATATCGTGGGAGTGGAGGACAAGACAGACATGTCAGAAGATTATTAAAAGTTTCATGAAATTGCTCTCTTCACAGTGAAGATTGACCCAAGCATCCTGTTAAATGATGAAGATTGTCCATGGTTACGGCGCAAAGGGACACACGCGAAGAAAAAGTTTTATACCCAAAGATCCCACTCTGGGATGTGACCGGCTTCACCGTCATCACTTTCTTCTCTAGTGAGTTTCCGGACTTATCTCGAAAGTCCCACTTCGGACAAACCAGATGGAATCTTTGTAATAGTTAGGGTATATATGTGTTTTGGCATTTGAAAGGCGAAGAAATATATCTTTAAGGACTGGATGCAATTTCCAACCCTTTCTGACTTCATTCGCTATTTTTCATGCATTTAATGAATTTTTGGAGCTAAATGACCCTGAAATTCAAAAACACTACAAATGAACTCTGAAAAGGTTGAAAGTTGGCATGGTATCATCATTTCACCCACATAGCATGTGCTAAAAAGTTGAGAGGGTTACGGCAAAAACTGGATGCACTTCGTGTACAAAATGGACAATCTCTTTCGAAGTATCAGGGTTTCGGACGAAAACTCATCTGTTACAAAGGCATTTCATCTTTTTTAACTTATTTCAACTCCAGACATTTTGTGAGTTCAACATGCACCATTCAAAGCCACATCATCAATTTTCAACCCTTTCTGACTTCATTCGCTATTTTTCATGCATTTAATGAATTTTTTGAGCTAAATGACCCTGAAATTGAAAAGCACTACAATGAACTCTGAAAAGGTTGAAAGTTGGCATGGTATCATCATTTCACCCATATAGCATGTGCTAAAAAGTTGAGAGGGTTACGGCAAAAACTGGATGCACTTCGTGTACAAAATGGACAATCTCTTTCGAAGTATCAAGGTTTCGGACGAAAACTCATCTGTTACAAAGGCATTTTCATTTTTTTAAATAACCTAAGAATTACCAAATTGAATATAATGATAAAACACACTAATATTAAACAGCAGAAAAAAGAATCACTGATAAATCTATTTTTAAAGTAAAGTTATTCACAAACTAGTGACTCAGACAAATTTCAAATAATTCAAATTTAAACTATTCAAATTTGAAAAGTACTGACACTAACAGAAAGTTTATAATTTTTGTGATATAAGCAAAAAGATTCACTCAGAAACTCTAAATAATTGGCTGTAAGTAGAAACAAAAGAAAATAAATAAAGCAAAAAAAATGGAAAAAAAAGCCCGCCTACTGGGCCGCCACGGCTTGCATACGACTAGAAACCCAACCTCTAGTTGGGCCAGGATGCAGGCCCGCATGGCCCAATAGGCCCCACAGGGCAGCACAAGTTCGGTAGGCCCACAAAGGCCTTCTTAGAGAGGAGCTCGACACGGTAGCCGCGGCGGGGCTTATAAACCGCTGCGAGCTCCTCTCAACTAGCGAGGTGGGACTAAACATTCGACACGGGAAGCCAGGCCTTTAGTCCCGGTTGGTGGCTCCAACCGCGACTAAAGGCCCCCTTTAGTCCCGGTTGGAGCCACCAACCGGGACTAAAGGCCTGGCTTCCCGCCGCTTGGCCTGGGTGAATTTCACCTTTAGTCCCGGTTGGTGGCTCCAACCGCGACTAAAGGGGGGCCTTTAGTCGCGGTTGGAGCCACCAACCGGGACTAAAGGCTTTCATATATAAGCGGCACTTACGAATCCATCCTCTCCATTCTCTCGACGCCAAACACAGAGACGCCGCCAGGCTGCTGCGCCGCCGCCTGCCCCGACGCCGGCCGCCCGCGCCCTCCTCTCCGACGCCGCCCCTGACGCCGGCCGCCCACGCCTCCTCCCCGACGCCGCCCGCGCCTCTTCCCCGATCGACGCCACCCGCACCTCTCCTCTCCGACGCCGCCCGCACCCGCCGGCCTCGACCTCGCCGTCGCCGGCCTCGATCGACCTCGCCGTCCTCGACCTCGCCCGCTGTGAGCTCGCGCCGCCCCCTCCGGCGATTTTTTTTTCACTAGATATGTTTTAGATTATTATTAACTAGTATACAATGTATGTATATATGTATATATGTATGTATGTTTTGATGTTTTAGATGTTTTAGATGATTATTTTTTCACTATATGTATGTATGTTTTAGTTTTTTTTCACTAGTTTTTTTATACAACTAGCAACGTGGCCCTCGCAAATGCGAGGGCTAGTACTATCATAGTTTATTTTTGCCATTCTTTGTACTCTTATACATAGTTTGAATTTATTATTGTTGTAGTAGTAGTTCCTCTTTCATTGAATAGTCGAGGTATATCTGGTCTAACCTATGGGTTTCACTTATGCGGTAGCACGATAATGTTAGTGTGGTGTTACCGGTTAAATGGCTGTTCAGCGGCAACCTGATTCAACTCAAGGCGGCTCATTCTTTGACTTTCAGATCTCGCTGCCTCTCTTTCTCCTTTTATTGCCTTTTTTATAATTGAATCAATATAAGTAACTAAGGTACTATATTTCAATATTACAGATTGGTTTGATGCCCCTTCACTTTTTTCCGGTCTTGGGACCGGCATCGGTAGTGTTACCTCCCATACCCCACATTAATATTCAACAAATCTAATAAATAATTAATGTAGTGGTGATTAGGGATACTTTTATTCACAAAGAAAAATTAAATTTTAATAACATAATTGGAAAATAGATCTGGTTGTACATATTTAATATGATCAATGTCGATGACTACCCAATTGACTTGGACTACCATAATAAACCTAATGTAAGAGATAATATATATTGTTGATGTCTGATACAATCAAACTATTTATATAACTTTAGATTTTTTTTTCCAATAGAATGTCCTTTGCGAGGGCATCATCTTTAATTTTTTGTAAAATATATTTATGTTCATATATATTACAAAAATTTGAGATTCTGAATTATATGGTTCTATAGCCACCACTAAGTTATGTTAGGTATAATATCACACATGCTGAAATAATCTAGTGATGCAGCCAAATTCCTGTCAAATATTAGTTGTGCCGTCTTACCTTAGGTTAATATTTCCATTCACATGAAAAACGAAGCACAAAAATCATAAAACGATGGTTGCAACATATCTATTAAATCTTAATGATTTTAGCACCATATCCAACTCAAAAATGTATTTGATTACTTCGTCGGATATAACTACAAACTCGTTAGCTAAAAAGTTTAGGAAAACCTCATTAGCTACAACATTTTTCCAAAAGGCTTCAACGAAATAGATTTTACCTTTCAAGTTAATACTCATTAACAGAGAATAGTTCTTAATATTATAATCCTATGGATTGGAAAATCACAATACAAAACTTCAGTTGGAATAGACAGTATTTTAAAAGACCATGTGTGTGTGTGTGTGTGTGTGTGTGTGTGTGTGTGTGTGTGTGTGTGTGTGTATATATATATATATATATATATATATATATATATATATATATATATATATATATATATTCTCGGATCAATGTCATAGTTCATAGTTTGAACATATCCGGATAACTTATTTGTTTGAACATTCATAGAATTGAATACAAAATTCATACGTGGTTAGCATACGAACATTATCGATTGGTTGTACATTTTTAGATACCAACGGTAAAGTTCATAAAGTATGCATATAGAGCATACCACATACAACCATGGATGTACAAAATGCATTAATATATCCACAATTTGGGCCATTGGTTGAGAAAAGTGTTTTGGTTCAGGTCCTTGAGGTGCGATACAGATGTAAAACCAAATATGATTGAATTAATTTCATGGGATCATATGTGGTTAGCCTACGGACAATTATCGATCGGTTGTACATTTTTAGATACCAACAGTAAAGTTCATAAGGTATGCATATAGAACATACCGCAGACAACCATGGACGTACAAAATGCATTAATATATCCACAATTTGGGTCATTGGTTGAAAAAAGCGATTTGGTTCGGATCCTTGAGGTGCGATACAGATGTAAAACCAAATATGCTTGAACTAATTTCATGGGATCTATTCAATGCTCTTTAGTAACAATAAACAATATAAGTCAACTACCCAATCCCACCACGCAATAATCCTATTGATTTGGAACAATGAGACTACAAAAGTGATGAACCTTGAAGGGCATAACATGCGAGAGAGAGCATATCTACCAAAAAAGGAGGATAAATCAAATGAAGCAACATAACACTCATGGTCGGATTAACACAACAAATAGGGTAACAATTATCATTGGCCAAATCAAATGGATCAACATCATATATCCTTTGCCAAAAATATATTTTAGTCTTGAAATACAACAGTAAGAAGGAATAATTAAAATGAGATGGGTATAAGCAGGAGGCATTAGTACTGACCCATATGTAGAGGTACAATCATTCTCAACTGACATTCTTCGTGGTGCCAATAATTGTACCGGTGTTTCCTAACCTGGAGACAATAAGCCAAATGTAACAAATAAAAGTTTGGGTATTCCAAATTAAGCATATGAGGAAAGAAAACTGAAATATTAAAGTAATTTAAAATATTTATGAAATAAGTTCATGTAAATGAACTTTGGTGTCACCTCCAGATAAATATTCTTCCAAAACTCAGTGTATAGAAAAATGTATTAATTAATCAAAGTTCTGCACTGAATTTTAGAAAGAAAAAAGCAAACTAAATTGATATAATAAGACAAACAAAATTTACATCTTACAAAGAACTTTTAGAAAAAAAGAATCTGACAATTGGTGCACAAAAAAGAGTGTAATTAATCTAGTTCCAATGACGACATTTACCATAAACAACCCAAATGAAGTAGATAGAAACTGAGAAATCGAATTACCTTCTTATAAAGAAGAAAAAAGACGTTACACACTGCAGCATGAGAACACACTACCAGTTGCCTAGTCCATGGAACCTCAAAATAAATGAGCATAGCAGAAAGATATACACATTTATTTTCCTAATTTTGAACTGTTGAGTAGGTGTTTGCACAGGTATAAATTCCTGAAAGTAACAAATAGCAGCAAAAAACCTGATACCTTTATATCGGCGCTGATAAACTTCATATATTTCCACAATGACCCGTGCAGCTTTGATACTTAAATATATAAAAGAGATCACTATTATTAGTGGGTCAGCCGCCTTTTACTGAACTTCGAGGATAACGATAAGATTTGATGATCGCCTAAATTACAATTCTGCATTATTTGATTCCAGATTATGCATCTTCACGTGATAAATCACACTTATAAGATTACTAACATTAAATTAGATCAATGATAATTACTTGAATGTGGCAGAAAAGGGTAGCCACCTGAATCTATTTAAATATGTCGTTGAAGCAAAATTTCGTGCAGAAAACAACATCGTGTTAGTTTTGTTTAACAAAGATAATCTAGCTAATGTAATCTTATGCATGAAGCAACGAACAACTTCCATATTTCGAAAACTAATAAAAATAAATACACTTATTGACCACTTAATTTATATTTCAAACGCAGTGATGTTAATATCATACCCCTATCAAAGTATGATAAACTCAATTAGCCAATAAAACATTTTGAGCTATAACAACCTAGGACAGGTAGCAACAACACTACGTGGGAGCAACTTGGAAGGTATTTTTTTTCCTTTTTCATATGTATGTAGTTTCACAACATGAAAATTGGAGGATCTCAAAAGTGGTACAATAAATTTAGTAGAAAAAAAGTAGCAGATATATCCATAATACCTACCTTTTGATGTGTGTGAATGAACCAAATTCAAGATTGAAAAAGCTACCGTGTGCATGCAAACGAACGGCAAAGCAAGTGTTCACGCATGGATGCATGCATCAGGCAAGTTTGAAACTTGAGAGCCCAGATGTGCACGCGGAAGTTATCCCTGTTAGCCTTAATCTTGATTTCATGTATTTGCATGTTTGAGTTTTGCATGTAGTTCAGTCTAGGATGTAAGTGTCCGGTGAAACTACAGTTCTACGCGTGGAGGAGGCGAGATGCCGGATGCCGTGAGAAGCGGCAAGGCACAACGGAGGCTGAAGCGTGATGGGCTATACGAAATGTTGAGCCGGGTGATCCGGTATGATAGGTATGTGCGTCAGGTTGGAGTCAAGCCACTGGCAGGATCAGATAGTTGGTTAGTTTGTTAGAGTGCATGCATAAGTTGTTAGCCGGTGATGCACTCCTAGAGAGATTCTAGGATAGAGATAGGGCCATGCGTGACTTAGTTGGGATGTTGCCGAGTGATTCGGTCAAGTAGATTAGTAGCTGCATGTAGCTAGGCTATTGCATGGATTAGTTGAGTTAGCGGACGTTGGCCGGCGAGTTATGCACTGTGTGGAGCGATTCCAGGAGGAGGACGTGCGTAGTGGCTGCCTAAGTCCTTGTATATATATGTACTTGCTTTGATTAATGAGATTTAGGCCGAGAGGGATCAAGAGGAAAATGTAGCGTCGTGTTCTCACCGGGAGATAAAAGCAAAGCTAGTTTTGTCCATGGTGAGGTGTGCGTGCGTGTATGTTTCTTCCATCGTGTGTTCTTGTGAGAGAAGTGAAGATAGAAACTGAGAGAGAGAGAGAGAGTTGTGTGAGGCAGCTTGAGGCTCGAGGTAGAAGAAGATCAGCGCTGCGAGAGGCGGAGCCAACAATACCATCAGCTGGTTGTAGGTACCGATCAAAAGCGACGACAGCAGTTGTGGTCGTGAAGCTTCTTCGTTTCCGTCGATCCGCCGTTGTCGGCATTTTTTTTCTCTTGTTGTTTCTCTTTCGTTTCTTTTGGGTGTGATTGTGCTGCTTCCGCCCCAGCACCTATCGTTGGCTGGTTCGGTTGGTTGCTTTGTAATACAAAGCGGGGGGAAACCCTTTTTCGGCAAAGCGACGACAGCGGCGTGCATAAGCCGCCGGTTTCATGCAGACGCGCTTATACAAATGCTAACGCGATGAGATCGGATCGTCAAACTTCATGCCGTGGCTGCGGCATGCGTGATAGGCTGGCTTCATCACGGAAACAAATGGCGGCGCGCGGCATGCACGTGCGAGCGTGGATGTATCGAAAGATAATGGTCCGGATTCATGGGGTGAGTGGCGGCGTGCGTGATAGGCTGGTTTCACGGATGGGCCGTCTTGATGGAGGTGAGCGGTGGCGTTGTGCGTGATACGCTGGCTTCACGGAAGGAAACGACGGTGGCGTGTGAGAGATTGAGAGCAAACGTGACTAAAGATCGAATCGTTTTTTTTCTTTTCCTTTGATACACAATAGGTGCACATGATTTCTTTTCGTGAACGTACCCATGTCACGTGATTTTTTTTAGGCCCACCAGATTACATATGTTACGCACATTGGACGTTTACAAATTAGTATCTTTTTTAAATCTACCAGATCAAAGGCTGGTATTTTCTGATTAACGTGGGATTTTCTAGCATTTTTCTATTTTTGATCCATATTTTCCTTTTAGTATATAATAGATAGAATAGATGTATGTATATATGTATATGTAGATGAACGGTGGAATTTGCATAGATTTTCTGTTTTTTAGTTTTTTATACTTATAGAAAAAAGTTGCATAGGAAAAAGTTGCATATAAAAAAGTTGACCATGTATTAATAATATTTTAATGTTAATATATATCTTAATGTTGTATTTGCAAAAGTTTGTCATGTATTTGCAAAATCAAGTGAAAAAGAATAACAAAAATCACAATCAAGCATTTAAAAAATGTTAAATTTCATAGAATTTGTTCTCGACGTCTACGATGCCCGGCCCGCATCCTCGTCGTCGACTCGGTGGCGAGAACCTGCTTGAGAGGCGCCATGTCCGGGACTGGGCTCCGCCGGGCTGGCACTGGGAGGTGCTACCTTCCGGGGCGCGCAGCTTGGTGAGGAACCGGGCTCCCGTCGTCGACCCGGAGCTTCTTTGGTGGCGGTGGCGTGGGCCACTTTCGGTGCAGAGGCAGCCGGCCCCCGCGGAGGTGGTACGTCGCCCTGTCAGGGAGGAGGACGAGCACGTCCGTCGCTACATGGTTGCGTTGGACGTCAGGTTCTCCAATACCTGGCAGGTTCTTCAGGGATCTCACCCGAGCTATGATCCTGTGATAGTTCCTTCTCTTTGGGTGTCCACCGCCCGCGCCTCAGGAACCGCGAGTGAACTAGATTCTTCGATAATATTCGATCTGTATTAGCTAGTGATGTTATATGATAATATTCGAGATGTATTAGTGATAATTAATACTCGAGATGTATTCGAGATTATATTCGATAATATTCGAGACGATGTATTCGAGATTATATTCGATGATGCATATTATCTGGATTATTCGAGATGTATTAGTGATATTATTCGAGATGCATATTATCTACTATGATTCAGTTTTTCCTTATTGATTGCATTCTAATTTGAATACTAAATTGTTTTGTCTTTCTTCTGGATTAGTTAATATAAGCTATGGATAATACCAACAGAGACGGAGAAGAGACCATGTTCGACATCATACGCTCCCCGAGCCCAGATGAGAATGAACCCGAAGATGATGGCTCGCAATATCTGAACATTAATAATTCCGGTGAGGGAGTACTAATATTCGATGAAGACGAACGAAGAGACGAAGGCCACAACAATGATGTCGAAGGAAATGTTCTTCAAATAACAAAGACCGGCGAGGTATATATATATAAGGCCTCTGGTGATCATTACTTGTATTAATTGATTTATATATATTAACGAATCGATCTTTCTTCTTTTAGCCCTCCGGATCGAGCAAATCTTCTACAAACAGGGCAGTACGAGGCCCGGCCAGAAGGTTGCAGGCTGGCATAAAGTACAACATCGATGCCATCAAAGAAAATGGCGAACCGCTTGCTCCTAAAAAGAATGCGGACAAATTTACTCGTCAATGCGGAGTTATTGTCAGGGACCAAATCCCGATCTCCGTTCAAGAATGGAATAAGCCAGCAAAGGGAGATCAAGGAGTTACTTTTGTCGACGGAAGAGCAAAAGATCTGCTTTGGGAATCGCTCATGGCACATTTCACCCTACCAGATCATTTGACAGATGAAGAATGGGAGAAAGTCAAGAAGAGTGCTCTTAAGAAGATGGCGATAGCATTCAACAACCACAAGAAAAGAATATGGGCCAAGTACCAAGCAGACGGAAAGAAGACTCCAGCATTCAAGGGAACACTGGAGAAGGCAAAAGATCACTGGGACGCTTTCGTGCAGTTCAAGGAATCGGAAGAAGCTAAGGAACGGTCGAGAATAAACAAGATTAATGCTGCGAAAAAAAAGTGGCACCATACTCTGGGGCCAGGTGGCTACCAGGTGGGCCGGCCTAAGTGGGATCTCGCTGAGGAACAGATGATTGCTGCAGGGGTCACTCCAGTTACATTGAGTTGGCCCCCCAGGTGCAGGACTTGGTTTTATGCGCATGGGGGGAAGTTAGACCCAGAGACAGGGCTGGTTATGGAGCGGGCAAGTCTTAAAGAAGCCTCCGACGCTTTACTTGTTGCAATACAAGATGCTCGAACGGGAAAGTACAAGCCTGACAGAGAGAATGACGAGCTTACGCGCATATGGTCGTACGAGAAATTCTATGATATATATATGATTGGCTACGAGAAATTCTATTTATATATGCATGACGTGTGCAGTATGTATGTAGTAGCGTAAAATATGTTTGAAATGAAAAAGAATTTCTCGCAAAAAAAAAAGAATTAAATGGAAAACACAAAATTAAAAGGAAAAATAAAACATAAACCCCTATACCTTAGCCCCCGGCGCGGGCTCGTGCCACGTGGACATTTTAGTCCCGGTTGGTGTTACCAACCGGGACTAAAGGCCCCCCAGCCCCGGCGCGGGCTCGTGCCACGTGGTGGGCCTTTGGTCCCGGGCCGTGACGAACCGGGACTAAGGGGGAGGCCTTTAGCTAGTGCAAAAACGCCATGGATGATGAATGGAGAGCTAGCTAGGCCAGCCAGGAGAGGAGCGGAGGCCGGCAAGTAAATGGCGGTGGAGAGTGCAAGGAATCAGAGAGCGTCATCAAACCTCTGATTGTGCTAGACCATGGTCCAGGAAGGAGCTAGTACAAGGGGGAATGGACTGAACCTAGCTGGGTGCCGTACGTCTGCACGTGGATGCGGTCCATTTTTCCTTCTTTAATATTTTGGTGCAGCTCCTCAAATCAGAGTACTGCTTTTCTGGTTGCTCTCCCCTTTATTAACCAAAAATATTGTGCAAGACCATGGTCCAGGAAGGAGCTAGTAAAGGGGGATGGACTGAACCTAGCTAGGTGCCGTCCGTCTGCACGTGTTTGTCATGTCCTATGACTGCTAAGGGCATCAGCAGTGTGGAGAGACTGGCTTGCCTCTATCCTGGGCCCCACCTCCAGCCTCTAACCAGAGCTAAAAATCACGCGGTGTGTAGCATCGGCTGTTGACTCTAAGGATCGGACTCAAGATGGCAACAGGGACGAAACCCACCAGGTTTTGCTTGCCCAAACCCATCCCCACGAGAAAATTGCAAGCCCGTCTCCATCCCCATCACCTCGCACGGGGCTAGTTTTTTGCCCGTCCCCTAAACCCGTCGGGTTTTCTAAACTCACGGGGAACCCGTCCCCACGAGCAGTCAATGAAAACTGCAGCATTTGAAAGAAAAACAGGAGCATATTACAGCTGTGCCCTGGAGGGGCTGGGGCGCTGCACTGAAGCGAACGAGCGAGGGGTGCTAGTCGGCTACTCGAGGGGCTGGGGCGCTGGGCCGGTGGATTGCACTTGTGTTCGTGTATTTAGATGGGCCTCGAGGCTGGATCAATAGATGGATGTATTTTGACGGGTTTGTCGGGTTTCGGGGTCGGGTACCACTGAAACGGGTTTGAACCCGCGAAATATGTCGGGTTTTATAATGTACCCATCAGTAGCCCCGCGGGTTTATAAAGACACCCATCCCCGTCCTCTAATAAGGTAAAAACCCACGGGGATGCGGGTTTCGAGGCCACGTTGCCATCTTGAGATCGGACCCACAATAGAATAAACAATGAAGAATGTATTGATCAGTTTGCATGGGCTAGCCAGACAGAGATCCAGTGACATGCCTTCAGCATGTCACGCCGTAACATGGCCCTTGGATCTGAAATGGACAGCCCAGATTGATCACTGTAGGAACGAAACACTGTGGACGCGGACCTGTAGACGAATCACTGTAGATGATATACTGTGGATGCACTGTAGACTTGGTACTGTTCATATCAATCTGACCGCTGGCTTCCGATCTGACGGACTGGAGAGGGGGGCAAGGCACCGTACTGTTCATTGGTGACATGCCCATGGCATGTTACTGGATCTCAATCGGGGCTAGCCACAACCGTACACTGACAGGTAGGGCCATGCCGTTGTTTAATCCTTCGAGGCAGCCTCCAAGGCTAGCGTCGACGCCAAGCTTAAAAATCTTAAGAGGCGATGTCTGCAGTGTGTAGAGGCGGGCTCCAAGCCGTTAGACGCAGCTCTAGAGGCTGAAAAACACTACATTGTGGATGCTCTAATGTAAGCATTTTTGTACTCGATCTACAGTGTACACCCCAAAACAGCGAGCGCGCGATGAGCTTGCATTGGACCAGCCATTACTTGTGCATCAATGGTGGGTACGTGGGCCTTTCTTTGTCACGTACCGACGTACGTACGTACGATTGGCTGACCCCATGCATGGGTTTTCTGGGACGGGGGGCCTGGCGCGGCTCGCGGCAGCTGGCACCGTGCGTGGACGCGTGGGCTTGAACTGTCGGCGAACAGGAGGAAGCAGGGCTGGCACCGCGTGTGCATGCACTAGCTCTGGCTATAAGTGCAAGCACTAAACGCCCCAAATTAAGACACCCACACGTAAACCTTCCGGTTACTTTCCCCTCCCCTTCACTCTTCGTGCTACAGTGAAAACGAGAGGCGAGGACGAGAACCCGTCCCCTCGATCTACCGCGAGCGAGCCCGTCGGTCTTCTCTCCCTCCGACCGCCGTTTTGGTGGCGGGAGGGCGGGGGATGCCACGGTGCTTTGCTCCGGTGGTGTGGATAGTAGGGGTAGTCTCCCTGGCGGTGCCGCTTTGAGGGTCTTGCGGGGCGGCCCTGAGTGAATAAGTGGCTCCAGCCCCCCCCCCCCCCCCCCCCCGCCCCTCTCGACGGCGATATTCCGATTGGCGGCGAGGACCTGTGAGCGCTAGAGTTTTGATTTTTGGCCAAAAAAATTCAAATTTCGGCCATCTCACCTGGCCCGGAATATGTCCCTTTCGGTCAAAAAAATTCGGCCTGATTTGAATTTTTTGGCTTGGCCCAACATCTGGAAGGTTCCCATTATGGTTCGGCTGAGACAAAACCACGAAACTGAACGCCCTAACCCTAGACTTCTCATTTCCTCTCGGTCTTTCTGTGTGCGCCGCCGCCGCTGCGCACAGGGCACAACACACGCAGACGAGCTTCTGCAGCGGCTATGGCACTCCACCTCCAGGGTACACTACCATCCGCCTTCTGCGTTCCCACTCCCGTCCCGAGCTCCTCCAGCGAGGAATCCACACTCCGCCACCGCATCAAGCCGCCTCGTTGACCGGCGCCTCCCGCCCGCTCGCTTGCGTCTGAGCGCGTGGACGCACAGCCTCCATCATGGGCCACCTCGCGCCTCCTCCACCCCATCCACTTCCTTCTCCGTTGCTTTCCAAGGCCACGGCATGGTGCTTGACGGCTGCGGCAGTGAAGGTTATGTTGGACTGATGCACAGGGCACTTCCTTCTCCGTTGCTTATCCAAGGTCAAGTTAAGAACTAATGTGTGAGGGTTATGTTGGACTGATGCAGGTTTTTTTTAATCCCTAGAGCTAGGCTGCTAAACATTATATGATTATTACTCCCGAGGGTTGTTGGGCTGCTATACTATTCCTCTGCTTGATTTCAAATTTCTGTCAAATTTCGGTAAAAAATTCAATTTTTTTTTTTTGCAATTTCGTCCGAGATTTTGCCGAATTTTTTGAAATGACCGAAATTCGGCCATCTCGTTCAGGGGTGAAAAAAAACGCAAACTGAAAATCAAAACCTTGGTGAGCGGTGGTACCGTGCGCGGCTGGTGTGGCGGCGGCATAACCCTTTGGTTGGTCTCTTGTCCTCCCGCTTTGTCACCACATCGGTGAGGTCTCCGGTGTTGGTGTGAGGAGTGTTTTTTTCGAAAAGATGGATTACCCCCGGTCTATACATCAAGCCATGCACACAGCCATTTTATTAAATAATATAGCAACAAAGTACGAAATTCATCTCAGGCACGCAAGCAAAGCAAAACATAAAACAAAATGCCGCAGCCGGCAAAAATAGGACACGATGCCTAAACACCTATCCTATTATTGGACCGCCATCCAAACCGGTTGTATGTAGCCCGTGATACCGTCTCCCAGCGGTAGAACCCAAAGGCCATAAGCTCCCTGACTTCCGCATCGCTGAGTAATGACCACGTACGGATTGATCCAGACGCCCGAAAGTTACCTGCAAAAAGTTTGTGATATTGGTTCAGTTAAAAACGTCATTCCGACAGTTCCAAATAGACCAAAGTAATGAGGAGTGAGGAGTGTGACTGTGTGAGGTGTTGTTTAGGAGATAGCTGGTGTGTGTGGCGTTGCTGCTGGTTGTTCTTGGCAGCTGAGCGGATGAAGTTGCCTTTGAGGCTTTGGATCTTTGTGCGGTCGTGACGGCGGCCTCTTCGCTGGGATGCTTGGCTGAAGACTTCTCGTCTGCAGAGGTACTGTCCAACCAGTGTCAATGTGGAGCGGCGGAGGTGGCGACGCGCCTTCCCTAGGTTCTGTTGGTAGAGGTTGAGAAGCACTCCAGGGCCTTCCTTATATTTTTTCTTTCTTGTGGGGAGCTTTGTATCGTTCTTCGTCCTCATTAATAGATCTGGGGTCCTTTTTGCGAAAAAAGGAAAGAAAAACACTTCCCGTCCCCTCGATTTACCGCGAGCGAGCCCGTTGGTCTTCTCTCCCTCCGACCGCCGTTTTGGCGGCGGGAGGGCGGGGGGTGCCACGGTGCTTTGCTCGGGTGGTGTAGATAATAGGGGTAGTCTCCCCGGCGGTGGCGCTTTGAGGGTGTGGCGGGGCGGCCCTGAGTGAATAAGTGGCTCCAGCCTTCCCGTTCTCGACGGACATCTTCCGATTGGCGGAGAGGACCTGTGAGTGGCAGAGTTTTGATTTTTGGCCGAAAAAAAATCATATTTAGGCCAAATTTCGGCCATCTCGCCTGGCCCGGAATATGTCCTTTTTGGTCAAAAAATTTCGGCCCGAATTTTTTTGGCCTGGCCCAACATCTAGAAGGTTTCCATTATGGTTCGGCTAAGACAAAACCACGAAACTGAACGCCCTAACCCTAGACTTCTCATTTCCTCTCGGTCTTTCTGTGCGCGGCACCGCCGCTGCGCACAGGGCACAGCACACGCAGACGAGCTTCTGCGGCCGCTATGGCGCTCCACCTCCAGGGTACACTACCATCCGCCTTCTGCCTTCCCACTCCCATCCCAAGCTCCTCCAGCGAGGAATCCGCACGCCACGACCGTATCAAGCCGCCTCGTTGACCGGCGCCTCCCGCCCGCTCGCTTGCGTTCGAGCGCGTGGAAGCACAGCCTCCATCATGGGCTGCCTCGCGCCTCCTCCACACCATCCACTTCCTTCTCCGTTGCTTCTCCAATTCCACGGCATGGTGCTTGACGGCTGCGGCAGTGAGGGTTATGTTGGACTGATGCACCGGGCACTTCCTTCTCCGTTGCTTCTCCGTTGCTTATCCAAGGTCAAGTTTAGAACTAATGCGTGAGGTTTATGTTGGACTGATGCAGTTTTTTTTAATCCCTAGAGCTAGTCTGCTAAACATTATATGATTACTCCTGAGGGTTGTTGGGCTGCTATACTATTCCTCTGCTTGATTTCAAATTTCTGTCAAATTTTGGACGAATTTCGTCCAAATTGTGGTAAAAATTCAAATTTTGTTTTTGTAATTTCGTCCGAGATTTTACTGAATTTTTTGAAATGTCCGAAATTCGGCCATCTTGTTCAAGGGCAAAAAAAACGCAAACCGAAAGTCAAAACCTTGGTGAGCATTGGTACCGTGCGCGGCTGGTGTGGCGGCAGCATAAACCGTTGGTTGGTCTTTTGTCCTCCCGCTTTGTCACCGCATCGGTGAGGTCTCCGGTGTCGGTGTGAGGAGTGTTTTTTTCAAAAAGGAGGATTGCCCCCGGCCTCTACATCAAGCGCTGCACACAGCCATTTGATTAAATAATATAGCAACAAAGTATGAAATTCATCTCAGGTACGCAAGCAATGCAAAACATAAAACAAAATGCCACAGCCGGCAAAAATAGGACACGATGTGTAAACACTTATCCTATTATTGAACCGCCATCCAAACCAGTTGTATTTAGCCCGGGCTACCGTCTCCCAGCGGTTGCACCCAAAGGCCATAAGCTCCCTGACTTCCACACGACTGAGTAATGACCACGTACGGATATTGCTTCAGTTAAAAACAACGTCATTTTGACAGTTCCAAATAGACCAAAGTAATGAGGAGTGAGGAGTGTGCAACTGCAAGAAACCTGTTAATCCATGACGGATTTCTGATGACGTTCTCGGAAACTGTCACAGATCGACCAGCTGGGCGTAGCCAGACCTAAACCTTTTTTTTTCTAAGCCATCCAGACCGTCACGGACGGCTCCTGCTGATGTGTCTTGCTTCCATCCATCCTGTGCGATGCCAAAGACGTGCCCGTCAAGTTTGACTTGGCATTGGCAACCACGGCATGTCATGCATGTCGTGAGCTGCCGACATGCTAATGAACAGAGGTTTATACTAGCAATCACTTCCTGAACCTGTGCACCTACTTTATCTCCTTTTGTATTAACTAGCACAAATGGACGTGCGTTGCAACAGGAGAAAAAAACTTTAAAAGCCCCAATCCCAATAAGCATTGCTCAAGAACAATCCTCCTCCCCAATTCCCCCAAGTGAGCCTCCCCAATTCCCCCAAGTGAGCGTACTTTAATTTGACACGGCACCCCACACATGTCGCTGCTTATCTTCCTACCCGCGGTCGCCAATGGTGGCCGCATTGCGAAAGCTCGTGCTTCGCTACGGAGACATGCCAATTGCCACCGCTTGTAAGACAAAAACAATAGTAGGCGATCATTTGCATATATGTTTCTATATTGTATAGTGAGAAAGTAGTATTGATACCTGCAAAAAAAACAGAGAAAGTAGTATTGGATTCCTCAAATTTAAGAAGGAAAGAAATATAGCAATTCACTGTCCACATGAGAAACCACGAGAAGCCATGCTTACCTACATCAGGAACACCGACTATGCGGCGTCTCGATGCACGCTGGAGAAGGCCGGGTTCCCGTGTCGAAACCTCTCTACTCTTCCTCTGTCTCTCCACTCTTCCTTTAGTATTAATGCACTCTTAATATTGAATAGAGAGAAAATTCTGGCCCAGGAGCTTGATTGCACAAACTTTCACAGCTCAAACTTTTACACTCACCGGTCTATTCATCATCCATGGTAGATCCACCACATGCTTGGTTTCACATTGAGATGGTTCACCAGCTTCACCTCACACGACATGTCACACTGGATCCACGAATCAATCCAGATAATGTTCAACGACTGAATTTTTTTCAGAGTAAATCCATTGATGCATGCATGGATCGATGAGAGAAGATGGACCAATTGTTCAATCAGATCGATTACCAGATGGCACGCAGCTCGTGGCTGACCTTTGGATGTCTAACGGTCCCTCTCTTTCCTCCTTTAAACCCTTTTTTCCCTGAGAAACCAAATTGCATCTACAATCAGAAACCGCTCCGTACTCTCTCCTCGGTCCTCACACATAGCAGTAAAGGAAGAGTGCCTCTTCCAGCGACGCTGCAGCATGAATATGAGCATGGAGAACAGCGAGCTTATGTGCGCTTCTGAGTTCTGACACGACCCCATTGTAATCCTAGAGCACGACCGCCTTGCCGACGCCGGGAACGTGGACGGATTCGGTTGCTCCGCCGGTAGCATATACCTGGACCACGCCAGTCCTAGGTGCACGCTGGCCCGGGCCGACTTCTTCTCGTCGCCATTGTCGTCACCGTCGTCTGCTGGCTGTTCTGACGTTGCCGTCTGCTGACTGTTTTGACGTCGTAGCTATCGTCCTGGTTGTTGGGAACGAACAATTTGTAGAGCCCCTGGAGGCTGGAGCAGGTTCACATGAAACAGCCTCCTTGCACAGATCATATCCAACCTCTTGCATAGCCTACACAACAAGAACGCATCAGCACTTGCAATTGTTTAGCCAAAAAGCCACGCCGGGCGTCGAGTCGAGTCGATCTACCTTACGTACATACATACATACAGATCTATTTACATGGGTGCAATGCTGCCGGCACGGTCGATCGATTCTCTTAATATGGTTGACCAATTTCCTTCTGAATCTAGACAATTCGATCTTAATCAGCTTGACCAATTTCCTTCAGAATCTAGGCAATTCGACAGCTGCACCGCTAGAGTTCCACCAAAGCAATCCATCTCCTTGCAGAAGCGGCTGCTGATGAGATTAGAACCACATGGTTGGTGCAGTGGTACAGCATGATATCCCGGCCGGAACGAGGCCAGGCTAGCGTGCAACTCATCGGACACGCCTCCTGCGAGCCTCACGAGCTGGAATGCCCTTCGCCCGGGGCCACCTTCGGCGAGCAGCACCGACCGGAAGTCACAGAACAATGCCGCAATAATGGGGTGTCCGGCGCTGAAGCTCCTGCAGAGAACGCGGCTGTCCGGGAACCCTCGCCGGCTCACGGACGTCGTCTTCCGTCATCATCATCATGTTGGATGGCGTCGTCACCGTGGACGCTGCGGTGGCATGAGGTGGCGAGGCTGACGCCTCCTCCCTGACCTCCCTCTGCTGCCTGCCGTCGTGAGTTTATGTAGGCGTGGGTGGGTCGACCAATGCCAACCCGGCCTCGTGTCACAAACGAATTCTTTTTTTTTTAGATGGAACACTCGTATTCCATTAAGGCACTGTCACAAACGAATTCTAATTAGACTGAGTTGGCCCAGGCGGGCGACGTGCCGACATCGTTCGGGGTGTGTGGAACAGATTTCTTTTTCAATCGACGCATCGCGTTGCCGAGACCCAATTACAGCGCGTGTGTCGCCCGAAACGTTATTTTATGGACGGACCATGGGTTGATTGAAACAAATGTTAGGGGGTTTTCTGTAAAACGCACATGACGGACTAAGAATATCACCCCCTTTATTAGTAGGTATAGATTTTGAGATTGATTACCACATATACCATGTGGTTTGCACCTACTGAATCTCGATCATGCCGATCTTGGAACGCAATTCTTGAAACTTGATCCAGCCCAGTGCCTTCGTCAAGATGTCGGCCTGCTGATCCTCAGTTTTGATGTGCTCCACCTTTGCTCGCCCGTCCTCTACGCACTCCCTAATGAAATGGTATTTTGTTTCGATGTGCTTACTGTGATCGTGGAAGATAGGATTTTTGCCGAGGGAGATTGCCGATTGATTGTCGATGCGAAGAGTCACGCCACTGGGCGCAACCTTGTTTATGTCGCTTAGCAGATGTGTGAGCCAGATGCCCTCGCATGCTGATGTTGCGGCCACGACGTACTCTGTCGTGCAGGAGGACGTAGCGACAATCTTTTGTTTCTGCGACTGCCAAGTGATGGGGCTTGACCCCGAGGAAGAAGAGTACGCCTGTCATGCTCATGCGGTTGTAGACGTCGCCCGCCATGTCGCTGTCGTAGTACCCGACCAGCTTTGGCTCGATCTTCTTCCCCCCATAGCGACATCCGTAGGACCGAGTCCGAACAATGTACCCGAGGATATGCTTCACCGCGGACATGTGCTCGGAGGTATGCTTCTCCATGAAGCGGCTCTCGTGCGGCTCCTCCAGCCGCGCCGGGGCGCCCAACTCCGGCCGCCGACGGTTCCCTCCACTCCTCCCTCCTCTCTCGCCGCCGCTAGGGGGGCACGGCCGGGCGAAGCCTGGTCAGCGCCGGTGGCGGCGGTGCTCTCTCGTCCTCTCGCGCGGGGAGACCGGCGCGCGCCGGTGTCTTTAGCTAGGGCGTGGCGCAGGCCGGGTGTCACAGCGTGTTGGTTCTCCGGCGCGTGGCGGACCGCGCGGTGACGGGCCGCAGGCGATGGCGGCAGATCCAGGGTTGGCACACCCGGATCCTCTCCCTGCTGGCGGCGGCTCCTCTGGTCGGGTCGGGTTGCACGGGTTTGGGCCATGTGCCCGGATTTTTTTGGCCTGACGCGGCCGTTCCTTCTACGTTGGTGGTCGTCTCCGATGAGCGCTTCTGCGTCCTGCTCTCCTGGTTCGAGGGACTACCGCCGAGGAGAAATCCTTTGTCGGGATCTGCCGGCGCAGAAGGTGCGGCGACGTCTACGGACTCCGCTAACCTCCTTGGAGAGCATCGTCACGGTGGCGGTCCCATCGAGCTCCGAGGGAAACCTCAGGTTTCGCTTGCCGGACCGGACAATGGCAGCATGTGGTGTCATCTACCTTCTTGGAGGCACTGTTTTGGAGCTCATATCTGCCGGAGAGATCTCGGAGGCGTAGAGACGTTGCATCACTGCGTAGACTCGCTAGGAAGGGTCGTTTGCTCCGGGGGAAACCCTGGATCTGGGTCTCCCGGATCGGATGATGGTGGCGTCTGGCGTCATACCCGCTCTTGGGGGCATCGTTCTTGGAGCAAGTGCTGGCTGGAGGTGTCAAGAGGTGGAGCAGCGTCATATCTACCGCGTCGACGACGGCGGGTCTCGGCGGTATGGTGCAGCGGAGTCTCGGCGGCGGATGTGTCTTGATGGATGAGCGCAGTGCAGTGGCGCTGTTTGGCATCGTGGCGGCATCGACGGCTGACCGGCCTAGCAAGGATGATGCGGACCTCTTTCCGGGAGATGGGTCAGCGGTTCGATGGTGGTGGCGGCTTCTGAAGCGTGTGCAGGTGGTGTATGCTTTGGGTCTGCTACACCAGGTGTTTCCTCCTAGTACGTCATGCGGGCGGATCGGCGGTGACCCCGGCTCTAGATGGTGGGGCATCAGGGCATTCCCTATTGTCGAGTTTGTAGTTGTGGGTGGTGGCTTTGGGTTGTTTGATGTATGTTTTTGTCAGACTTTTGTTGAATAATTAATAATATGGTTGTGTGCATCGTTCGATGCAGAGAGGCCGGAGCTTGCTCCCCTTTTCGAAAAATAATGAAGCGGCTCACGTACCCAACGTCATATGTAATGTTTGGCCGCGTCTGCACAAGATAGCGCAAGATCCCGACGAGGCTCTTGTACAGCGTGGCGTCGGCGGGCGGCGCTGTACTCTGCTTGCTTAGCTTGAGGCGGCTCTCCATGGGCAGAGCGAATGGTTTGCAATCATCTAAACCACTCTTCCTAAGGATCTTAAGCGCTTATGTCGATTGGTTAACCGTGATGCCCATGCTATCCTGGTGCACCTTCATTCCCAGCTAGAAGGTGAGCGAGCTGAGGTCACTCATCTTGAATGACCTCGCCATCACTTTCTTGAACTCCTAGATCACCTGACCATCACCATCGGTGATGACCAAGTCATCGACGTAGATGCCCACGATCAGCGGAGAGTCACCGATGCCGCGCATGTACATGGCATGCTCTGACGGGCTGCGCTGAAAGTCGAGCCTAGTCAAGCACCCATCCAGCTTCTCATTCCACGCTCATGGCGTCTACTTCAGGCTGTACAACACCTTCCTGAGCCACATACCTTTTTGCTCCTTCCCGGGCACCTCGAATCCGGTTGGTTGCATGATGTACAATTCCTCACTGAGATCACCATTGAGGAATGCAGTCTAGACATCCATGTGGTGGACCGCCCAGCCTTCGTGCCAGGCGAGTGTGACCACGAGGCGCACAGACTAGAGGCGAGCCACGGGAGTAAAGACCTCATCATAGTAAATGTCGAGCGGTTGCACATAGCCCTTTGCAATGAGCTGGGCCTTGTGCTTGATGATCTCGCGGCACTCGTCTTTTTTCACCAGGTAAACCCATTTGAGGCCAATCAGGTGGTTTCCAGCAGGAAGATCCACCAGCTCCCATGTCCCATTGTCATCAATGGACTTCATCTTGTCAAGCGTTTCTTGTCACCAGCATTTGCACTGCTCGGCCTCGGCAAATGTGGTGGGTTCATCAGCACCAGCGAAGTGCACCTCCTTTGCTTCGGGAACGGGAGCGGCGCCGGTATCGCATATGTTGTCAAGGGTGAGGAAGCGGTGAGGCGCATCACTGTCATCACAGGCGTCCAGGGTGGCCACTGCTCCGCTTGTCAGTGAACTGTAGCTGACGCGTGGCACCGGGACCGGTGTCCTAGCCATGCACGGTATACCTTCATCGCCTCATCGTAGCCGAAGAAGACCATCGGCTATGATCGATCATCAAGCTTCTTCAGTTTTGGCCGCACTGCTTTGACGTTGTTACAGATGTTCCTTATTCTTAAGTTCCAACCGAAATCCTATTGGGCCCCCAAGCACAAGGGTTTGTAGCAAGAAGCAAGTTTCCCTCAGTGAGACCCAAGGTATTAATCCACATAGTTCTCCTACGAGCAAATGATCAGCCCTGCACTCAACTAAGAAACTTTTACTTGGTCCACAACGCGTCTAGTGAGGTTGTCAATCTCACTAGCTTTGCTACTTACAAGGATTAGCGTATCAAGTGTTTGGAATTGAATTTTATTAAAGCATGTAAAAATATTTTAGAATATTAAAGGACAATAAAACGAGAAAACAGAGTTGTATTTATGAACCGGGATCCATAATTTCAACAGTGACATCTCTTCAAATAGCATAGGCATGGTAAACAAATTACAATTGCGTATCGATTAAATTTCTGTTTTTATGTTTAATCATACATATCATGATTGCATATAGGCATTATGTCCTTATGTCTATAGACCACTATCCAACATGCAACTACAGCTAATACTCCACTTCAAGACAAAAATCCATCATGCATCTCAAAGTATTTAGTAATAAAACAAAGTATTGCATTAAGTAAGGTGACATAATGTTGACAGTATATTCTCTTTACCTCCAGCTCATCACCAAGACAACTAGGCAACTATTTTTTTTAATCTTTAGTGGTAATAACACACTACTAGCCATTTTCTCTTGCTGTCACCGAGGTAGATTATTTGCAAGGTTAAACCCAACCAACATACACCACTCCCTCTTGGAGATCGTTCATCTAAACATGGTCAGTGCAAGACTAATAGATCAGAGAGCGTGTACATATATAAATCATGCAGCAAAGATCCAAAACAAACGATAGAAATATCCATATATAATCTGATCATAAAGTGACAATTCATCACACCGCAACAAACACACCTGGAATTTCATCAAATGGATCACAGTCATGTTAGGCAGCTCATGTGATCTTTCTATCGAAGAACGAGAGAGAGTTGATGCCACATAGCTACTATTATGGACCCATAGTCCAAGTAGGACAGCTCACATATGATCATCGAAGCAGCAAACTTCATGAAGAAGGCTCTGGCAGCAATTTTCTCCTCCGGCAGAGTACCAGAGAAAGACCCTAGATAAGATCGCCTCGGAACGCGGTGAAGCAGCGGTGCAAAAATTCCTCTATAGATATGTTTAGAGTTAGGGGGTATATATAAAAGCATCGGGACGGAGAGGCACCGGGGGGGGGGGGGGGGGCGCCTATGGGCCCCACGCGCTGATACGTCTCCGTCGTATCTACTTTTCCAAACACTTTTGCTCTTATTTTTGGACTCTAATTTGCATGATTTGAATGAAACTGGCCCGGACTCACGCTGTTTTCAGCAGAACTACCATGGTGTTGTTTTTTGTGCACAAATAAAAGTTCTTGAAATTGGACGAAACTTTTTGGAGATTTTTTATGGATTAAATAAAAAATACTGGAGCCAAGACCCACTGGAGGGGGGCCACCTGCTCCCCACGAGGCACCAGGGCGCGCCACCCCGCCCCCCCTGGCGCGCCCTGGTGGCTCATGGGGCCCACGTGGCTCCACTGACCCTAATCTCGGGCCTATAAATTCATAATTCCAGAGAAAAAAATAAGAGAGGAAGTTTTATTGCGTTTCACGATACGGAGCTGCCGCCACCTCCTGTTCTTCATCGGGAGGCCAGATCTGGAGTCCGTTCGGGGCTCCGGAGAGGGGGATCTTCCGGCATCGTCATCATCAACCATCCTCCATCACCAATTTCATGATGCTCACCACCAGGAGTGAGTAATTCCTTCATAGGCTTGCTGGACGGTGATGGGTTGGATGAGATTTATCATGTAATCGAGTTAGTTTTGTTAGGGCTTGATCCCTAGTATCCACTATGTTCAGAGATTGATGTTGCTATGACTTGGCTATGCTTAATGCTTGTCACTAGGGCCCGAGTGCCATGATTTCAAATCTGAACCCTTTATGTTTTTATGAATATATTTGTGTTCTTGATCCGATCTTGCAAGTTATATGCACCTGCTATGTGTTACGATCCGCATACCCCAAGGTGACAATAATTGGGATTCTTTCCGGTGATTACCATAGTTTGAGGAGTTCATGTATTCACTATATGTTAATGCTTTGTTCCGGTTCTCTATTAAAAGGAGGCCTTAATATCCCTTAGTTTTCTTATGGACCCCGCTGCCACGGGAGGGTAGGACAAAAGATGCCATGCAAGTTCTTATCGCAAGCACGTATGACTATATACGGAATGCATGCCTACATTACATTGATGAATTGGAGCTAGTTCTGTGTCGCCCTAGGTTATGACTGTTACATGATGAATGTTATCCAACAAAATCACCGATCCAATGCCTACACTAGTAGAAAACAGGGCATCAGTCCCGGTTCCAGAGGGCCTTTAGTCCCGGTTCTGCAACCGGGACTGAACAATCGGGACTAAAGGCCCCCACTTTTTGTCCCGGTTGGGTTACGAACCGGGACTAAAGGAGCTCCACGTGGCCGCTGTGGGCGCCCAGGCAGGAGGACCTCTAGTCCCGGTTGGTAACACCAACCGGGACTAGAAGGCAGCCACGCGTCAGCACTGCCAGGCGCTGGGGGTTTTTTTTTAAATGAGGGGTTTAGGGGTTTTGGAGGGTTTAGGGGTTTCATTTTGTGTTTCCCCTTTTCTTTTTGTGTTTACCATTCAATTCCTTTACATTTAGGGTTTTCATTTTTATTTTATGCTTTTCATTCAACTCGACGCTAGCTACTACATATAACAATGAAGGAACCATTACACAACATCGTCATGATCAATATAGAGAGAAGTGACCTTTCTTTCTCCGTGCTTGGTCGAACAACAAGTTTTCGTATATCTATTCGACGCTACTACATATAGTACACGTTCATGCATATATACAATATAACATCTCTTACAATCCGTAATATCTAATTACCAAAATCGCATTGTCAATCCCGATGGTATTCTCCGTCTGTAGGTATGACATGGTCAACAAAGAATCCCGCCAATTCCTCTTGAATTGCTTGTATGCGATCAGTTGGTAGGAGTTCGTCCCGCTTCCGCCGGATCTAATTTAAAGAAGGGGGTCAATATATATATATATATATATATATGAATGAAACTCAACACAATTGATGGTAATAAAATAAAAATGTGAATATTGTTTACGTACTTCAAATTGTTCTAAAGATCTGCCCCGCTCAGAGATCTTGTGGCGAATGTTCTCGTAAACGTAGTATCCACATAAATTATTCCCGGGTTCCTGCCACAAGAACTTTACGAGAATAGAGTTGAATCAAAATGATAATCAAGCATGATAATGGTATTGAAACTAGAATCAATGAGAGATGCGCGGAACTAGCTAGTAGTACTTACTTTGGGGTGTAAAAATCGCAGCTCCTTTTTCCATTCACCCTAACCTGGTTGGTGAACTTTTTCCAAACCCTGCCCGGCAAAGAAAATGATTACTTGATATCAGGAAATGAACGAAAGTTGCCGATATGGTGCGATAATGATTGAACTTACTTCTGGAGCATTTGACTCATGTCCGCCCACTCCTTAGCCTCTTTACGTCTCGAGTCCAAGACAACTACTAGTCCCACGTCAAGCTGAATGGCTAGCAGAATAAAGTGGAACCTGCGCACGCATAACTCATCAATTACACTTAACCTCGAGTAAGCGAAACAGAATGTGCACAAGACAGTAACACTCACTTGAAGTTGTAAGGAAATAGTATTTCCCTTTTGTTTTGTTGTCCAAGTAACGCCTTTAGCAAGTAATTCTCAGTATCATCGGGGTTTTTTTGTACCGTATATTCATTTACGGTATTTTGGTTAATGAACCCAATGTCATAGATTTTTCCTCTGCATTCGCGGATCTTCAATCTGCATAATATAGTGTGAGGATAATTATATATACATGCAATGAACGAGCTGAGCTAGAGACTTAATTACAGAAAAAATACTTACAGACAATAGCAACTGATGATAGTTTTGTCGAGGGCGTCTTGATTGTATAACTGAAATAATTCTTCAAATTGAATGTACAACGTCTCGATTCCATTGAAGTAGTGCTCATCTTTAATTCCCACGCATATACTGTCGGTCCCTTCCTTGCAGGCTTTCAAGTACCAGTTATGCAATGTTCGCATCATCGTTGATAGACACGGGAGCTGCTCAGGTCTGACGAGAGCCTTCCCGTGCTCGTATCTAAAGGCTACCTCAGCCATTTGGAATTGTACCTCATCGCCTAAGTAATCAGCAAGAGTGTAACCAGGATGAGAGGCCGCTACCCCCGGATCGTTAGCGATATCGGGAAACACCTTGAGCGGGGGGCACGATTGTTTTTCCTGTTCGCCGAGCTGGGGAATTGTTTTCCCACTTCTTGCAGCACGGCTAGTACTTCCCGACCTTTTCGCTTCATGAAATGTCTTTACAATACAGCGGTCATAGTGTGAGAGCGGCAGAGGAGATGGTGGTCGCTGAAGGGCATCCAGACAGCGCTTCGCTTTTACCGGATCTATTTTCTCCTTTGGATCTGGACGTTTCGGTGCAAGCTGGCGTTTCACATCGGCATCCACGATCTTGTCGTTTTCCTCCTCAGTCATGTCGTATGGTAACTTGGGAGGAGCCTTCTTGATGCTTGGACCTGCTCTGGATTTCTTCGTTGTTGTACTGCTAGCCGCCGGAGCGGCGGCGGGTCTCTTCCGCCGTTGTTGAGGCGGCGGAGGTGGCGGAGTCCGCTGACGCGGCGGAGACAGCTGAGGGGGCGGAGGATTCTGCTGAGGGGCCTCCTCCGGCAGAGTCCGCTGACGCGGCGAAGACAGCTGAGGCGGCGGAGTGTGCTGACGCGGCGGAGACGACTGAGGCAGCGGAGGTAGAGCTGGACTGTGAGGAGTCTGCTGAGGGGCCTCCTCCGGCTGAGTCTGCTGACGCGACGTACATTGTGGAAGCAGGATGTATTCCTTTCTCCATAGAATGGTAGTCCTTACGGCATCTACCAGATGAGTCTCCCCTTCACCTGTAGGGTACTCAATCTCCAGCCCCTCGAATCCGTTGGTAACTTCATCCACCCCGACAATAGCAAAGCCATCTGGAATCGGCTTGCAATGGAAAGTTTCATCAGGTCTAGGAGGTAAGACATAGCCGACCGCCACCTTCAAGGGTAGGTTGATGCATTTCTCCATTAGCTCACAATGTTCCCTCTCCGTGATATAATCCACGGGGTAGCGAGGAGCCGTGATATCAGGCCGAACGAGCTTCGTGGAAGCCACGCTGCTTTTCCGCTGAGATGGTGGGGTAGCTTCGTGGGCAGTATCGAATGAAGGATCTTCGTGCTGCTGAGATGGTGGGTCGGTAGCTCGCTGACTGGTAAGTGCCTCTAGTTTCTTCTCCTGCAACGCTAATCTTTGTTCTACATTCTGCATCCGGTCTGCTTCCTCTTTCTTCTTTCTCCCTAGGCTTCTATAACCAGTGCTGTCGGGAAACCCATGCACCGACGGAACGGAGCCTGCTGTGCCTCGTGTTCGTCCAGGGTGTTCAGGATTCCCGAGGGCGCGTGACAGCACGTCCTTCTCTCTGTCGGGATGGAACCTCACTTCATGCACATCCTTGATTGCTTCCTGACTCTTTGTGACGGGTGTTTCAAGTTGTTCTTTCGTGTAAACACACTTCCCTGTTTCTGGGTCCAAAGTTCCCCCATGCCCGAAGAACCAAGTCCTTGCCCGTTCGGGCCAGTTCAATGTCGCTGGTTCGATCCCTTTAGCAAGCAGGTCGTTCTCAGCTTTGTCCCACATAGGCCGGGCAACCTTGTAGCCACCTGACCCCGTAACATGGTGATACTTCTTCTTTGAAGCATTTAGCTTATTTTTCTGTGACCTGTTCTTAGCTTTCTCCGATTTCTTGTACGCCACAAATGTGGGCCAGTGATCTTTTATCTTTGCATATTGACCGGTGAATTCTGGAGTCTCGTCTTTCTCGACAAACTGTTCGTTCAATCTTTTCTTCCAGTTCTTGAATTGTTCTGCCATCTTCTTAAGAGCCCATTTTTTGACTTTTCGCTGTATAACTGGGTTATTTGGATCCTCCTCTGGCGGTAGGCTGAAATTTATCATGAGCGAGTTCCAAAGCTGATCTTTGCATCTATCGTTGACATAAGAAACTCCATCGTCCTTCTTCTTATTCCATTCTTGGATGCTGATCGGGACGCTGTCCCTAACAACAACTCCGCACTGATGTATAAATCGGTCTTGGGTCCGCTTGGGAATAGTCGGTTTGCCATCTGGATCGACTTCTTCGATCGTGAACCTTTCATTCTCGCCCAACCTTTTCTTCGGGCCTCGTCTCCTTATAGAAGTTTGGCTCGATCCGGAGGGCTAAAAGAAGAAATAAGTGTTAATATATGTAGATGCAAAACAATTAATGCATCTAGTCAGCAGAGGCTTAATTAATATATATACCTCACCGGACTTTGCAACAGTTAAGGCTCCAACACTGGCGGAGCCGTCATCTTCTCTTCCCTCACCATCGGAGTCGTTGAGAAACTGTGAGGTCATGATATCATCATCTCCCTCGCGGATTATTTCCTCCATAGCCTTTTCTTGTTCTAAGTCTCTGTCGTGTTCCATAGTTTCTGCAAATATTACAACATGGCAATATACAACCATGAGAGATGGATTAGTGGCAAACATAGACCTAATCACAACAAGGAATCATATGCATATGAGCAATGGATTAGTGGATTATCGGGGTTATGTATTAACGACCCCCTCCCCCCTCATGTCGAAGTTATACCGAAATTATCGGGGTTATCTTTCTGGAGAGGATACTTTGCGGACCGCCTCTCTCATGCCTGTCCGACGTGCAAATCAGGTTTTCATATGTCCAACGATATTTGTACAAGATGAATACAAGATTTATACACAAGATGAATACAAAATCAATACAAGATGAATACAAGATTTATACACAAGATGAATACACAACTCAAAAAATGAACCAACCATCATCCTATGAACAAAACTCAACATACGACAAATGGACACCTTTTGTCGAACAGCGGAGGGATGATCAGGGACCAACTCCACGGAGATGCAACACCACAACCTGTAATTCCACCGAGTGAAAAAAATTTAGGCAAACCCAAGTATGCCAATGGATAGAATAGAAGATTTTAGTTGAAATGGACCTATAAAGATCATGGCAAACGGATGCACGGAACTCAAATGGTGATCAAAGCAATATGCAATGCAAATTTGTCCATTATAGCTAGATACCAATTTGAATGCAAGATTTGAACATGCTACAGAATTTCTACATGGCAACAAATGGCATGACATGAATGTACATGTAACACATGGCAAAACATGCTTACTGAACTAATTCAAATGACCCCTAGATCAATGGCAATCATCATGACAAGTTGACAAGTATTAACAGATTTTCAGACTTAGTGATATTTGCATGGCATGGCAGAAATGAATACATAGCAAGTTTACAAGCTTGTAGCACTCACTACAGGTCCTAACATGGCAAGAACTATAATGTACCAGCAAGATGACATAAAAATGCTCCTACTTCATGTTCAAAGATTGCCCAAAAGATGCTTGCATTAAAACATACAAAAAAGACAAAATGAACTCTAATGCAAAAAAATTGTTCTTTGATTTGCAAAGGAGCTATATTATCTCCAATTCTTTTGCACCCACAAAAATTACTCCATCTATTTGACAGTACCCACAACCCATTCCACCAAAAACATTTGGTTCCATAGTTCAAAATTTTCAAATTTCATTCAGTTCAAATTTGGACTAGATTCAAACTCCATGGTCAAAGCCTAATTTAAACTGCTCCAAAAATTCTGAAACTTTGTCAGACTCTCTTTTGTGCATCAATGCCTCACCACAAAAATTCTCAAAAATTCCTAAAATTCCTAGAGCCCTCTGGTATTTCATCATACACTTGATGTGCACTGTCAAAAAATTCAGAAAAAAAATTGTTCTTCAAGTTGTTTTAGCAAGATCATCATCTAAAATCCATCTAACATCCATCCATCTAACAACAGCAATGCAGCGGCGGCGGCGGCAAGTAGAGCACGCAGCGGAGAAGTGGCCGGCAGCAGGGGAAGGGGGGAGCTCACTAGGGGCGGCGCGCGATGGAGCTGGAGGACCGGCGACGAGGGGAGCGGGCTCGGTGTCGGCGATGGCGAGGAGGTCCGGCGACGAGGAGTGGCTCAGGGGCGGCGATGCTCGGGGAGGTCCGGCCGGCGACGAGGAGCGAGCGGGCTCGGGGACGGCGTCGGGGCAGGGCTCGGGGACGGCGTCGGGGGCGGCGACGAGAAGCGGGCTCGGGGAGGCGACGGCGAGGTCCGGCAGCCTGGCAGCGTTGGCGATCTCCGGCGCAGTAGCCTGGCGGCGTCGGGGCAGGGCTTCGGCGTCGGGGGAGAGATTGGGAGAAAAACTCTCAAGTGCTGCTTATATACCCAACCCTTTAGTCCCGGTTGGTGGCTCCAACCGCGACTAAAGGCCCCCCTTTAGTCCCGGTCCGAGCCACCAACCGGGACTAAAGGTCGTTTTCACCAGCCCAAAGGGCGGGAAACCCAACCCTTTAGTCCCGGTTGGTGGCTCGGACCGGGACTAAAGGGGGGCCTTTAGTCCCGGTTGGAGCCACCAACCGGGACTAAAGGGTTGGTCCTGGCGTGGTGGAAGTTTAGTCCCACCTCGCCAAGAGAGAGGCACTCGCACTTGTTTATAAGCCCTGCTGCGATATCCGTCCCGAGCTCCTCTCTAAAGCAGGCAGTACATGCCTAACGTTCCTCTCTGCCCTGTTGGGCCTACGTGCCCTGCGGGCCTGCATCCTGGCCCATATAAAGTTGGGTTTCTAGTCGTATGCAGGCCGTGGTGGCCTAGTAGGAGGGCATTTTTTTATTTTTTGCATATGTTATGTCAACTTTTTAGTCCCGGTTGGTGGGTCCAACCGGGACTAAAGGTCTTTTCCAGTTTTTTTTGTTTTTTGCTTTATTTTTTTTCTTTTGTTTCTACTTACAGCCAAATATTTAGAGTTTTTGAGTGAATCTTTTTGGTTTAGGTCACAAAAATTATAAACTTTCTGTTAGTGCCAGTAGTTTTCAAATTTGAATAGTTTAAATTTGAATTCTTTGAAATTTGTGTGAATCACTAGTTTGTGAATAACTTTACTTTAAAAATAGATTTTTGAGTGATTCTTTTTCCTGCTGTTTAATATTAGTTTTTTTTATTAGTATGTTCAATTTGGTAATTTTTAGGTTATTTTAAATAGGTGTTTTAATCAAAAACAGATTCTGTTTAGCTCTTTTAGTTTTATTGCTCAAAAAATCATTAAATGCATGAAAAATAGCGAATGAAGTCAGAAAGGGTTGAAAATTGATGATGTGGCTTTGAATGGTGCATGTTGAATGCACAAAAAGTGTGGAGTTAAAATAAGTTTAAAAAATGAAATGCCTTTGTAACAGATGAGTTTTCGTCCGAAACCCTGATACTTCGAAAGAGATTGTCCAGTTTGTACACGAAGTGCATCCAGTTTTTGCCGTAACCCTCTCAACTTTTTAACACATGCTATGTGGGTGAAATGATGATACCATGACAAGTATCAACCTTTTCAGAGTTCATTTGTAGTGCTTTTCAATTTCAGGGTCATTTAGCTCAAAAAAATCAATAAATGCATGAAAAATAGCGTTCCTTCGCGTTTCAAATGCCAAAACACATATATACCCTTCTTCTGACATGCCTATTTTTGGTTTTAATTCTAAAGTTTTCTTTTAAACAGATGCATACATGCCTAGTTTTCATTTAATTCTTTTTGCTATTAAAGTTTTTAACAAAAAATACTTTATGAAAATTTTAGTTGCATAAATTTATATAATTTTAAGTTAATTTTATTTTGATCATAACTAGAGTTTTATAAAAGCTTTTTAGTTGATTCTTTTTGCTATTGAAGAATATTATAGTTTTGTTTTAGTTGATCATAACTAGAATTTTATATAACTTTATTCTTTGACACATCAGGTGGTGGTTTGTCAATATGTTTTTGAAAAAATTGAGCAACCAACCGGTGCTCAGAAGACATTCATATTTTGTTTGGACATAATTGCATTGCTTAACTCCTCTGTATAATTAAAATACTAAAAGGTTAGGAATAATTGAAATTTCATAACTTAATAAATAATTATTATAAAATCATGTTTCAAATGCCAAAATGCCCTAGCTAGCTCTTACAAAGATTCCCTTCGGTTTGTCCGAAGTGGCACTTTCCAGCTATAAGTCCGGAAACTCACACTAGAGAGAAAGTGATGGTGGTGAAGCCGGTCACATCCCAGAGTGGGATCTTGGGGTATAAAACTATTTCTTCGCGTGTATCCCTTGCTTATTGCGCCGTAACCATGGATAATCTTCATCATTTAACAGGATGCTTGGGTCAATCTTCACTCTGAAGGGAGAAATTTCATGAAACTTTTCATAATCTTCTAACATGTCTGTCTTGTCCTCCACTCCCACGATGTTTCTTTTCCCTGAAAGAACTATGTGGCGCTTTGGCTCATCGTATGATGTATTCGCTTCCTTATCTTTTCTTTTTCTCGGTTTGGTAGACATGTCCTTCACATAGAAAACCTGCGCCACATCATTGGCTAGGACGAATGGTTCGTCTGTGTACCCAAGATTGTTGAGATCCACTGTTGTCATTCCGTACTGCGGGTCTACCTGTACCCCGCCTCCTGACAAATTGACCCATTTGCACCGAAACAAAGGGACCTTAAAATCACGTCCATAGTCAAGTTCCCATATGTCCTCTATGTAACCATAATATGTGTCCTTTGCCCTATTGGTGTTTGCTGCATCAAAGCGGACACCACTGTTTTGGTTGGTGCTCTTTTGATCTTGGGCGATCGTGTAAAATGTATTCCCATTTATCTCGTACCCTTGGAAAGTCAATATAGTCAAAGATGGTGTCCTGGCCAACAAGTACAACTCATCTCCAACAGTGGTGTCACCCATGAGATGTGTTTGCAACCAACCGCCGAAAGTCCCCATGTGTTCATGTGTAATCCAATCATCAGACTGCTCTGGGTGTTTGGAGCGTAGAATATTCTTGTGTTCATTGATATACGGGGCCACCAAGGTAGAATTATGTAGAACTGTGTAGTGTGCTTGCGCCCAAGAATGCCCGTCCCTACATATTATTGAGTTCGGTCCTAGCGTGCCTTTTCCACCCAGTCTCCCCTCATGCCGCGATTCAGGAACACCAATCGGCTTAAGGTCAGGAATAAAGTTAACACAAAACTCAATGACCTCCTCTGTTTGATGGCCCGTGGAGAGGCTTCATTCTGGCCTAGCACGGTTATGAACATATTTCTTTAAGACACCCATGAACCTCTCAAAGGGGAACATATTGTGTAGAAATACAGGACCCAGAATTGCAATCTTGTCGACTAGGTGAACTAGGACGTGCGTCATAATATTGAAGAAGGATGGTGGGAACACCAACTCGAAACTGACAAGACATTGGACCAAATCATTCTGTAACCTTGGTAGGATTTCTGGATCGATTACCTTCTAAGAAATTGCATTGAGGAATGCACATAGCTTCACAATGGCTAATCGAACATTTTCTGGTAGAAGCCCCCTCAATGCAACCGGAAGCAGTTGCGTCATAATCACGTGGCAGTCATGAGACTTTAGGTTCTGGAATTTTTTCTCTGCCATATTTATTATTCCCTTTATATTCGACGAGAAGCCAAACGGGACCTTGATACTGAGCAGGCATTCTAAAAAGATTTCCTTCTCTGCTTTGGTAAGAGCGTAGCTGGCAGGACCTTGATACTGCTTTGGATGCATGCCGTCTTTTTCGTTCATACGTTGCTGGTCCTCCCGTGCCTCCGGTGTATCTTTGGTCTTCCCATACACGCCCAAGAAGCCTAGCAGGTTCACGCAAAGATTCTTCGTCACGTGCATCACGTCGATTGCAGAGCGGACCTCTAGGTCTTTCCAATAGGGTAGGTCCCAAAATATAGATTTCTTCTTCCACATGGGTGCATGTCCGTCAGCGTCATTCGGAACAGATTGTCCGCCAGGACCCTTTCCAAAGATTACTTGTAAATCCTTGACCATATCAAGTATATCATCACCAGTACAGAGGACAGGCTTCTTCCGGTGATCTGCCTCACCTTTGAAATGCTTGCCTTTCTTTCTTAAGGCATGCTTGGTCGAAAGAAATCGACGATGTCCCAGGTACACATTCTTCTTACATTTATCCAAATATATACTCTCGGTCTCATCTAAACAGTGCGTGCATGCGTGGTATCCCTTGTTTGTCTGTCCTGAAAGGTTACTAAGAGCAGGCCAATCATTGATGGTTACAAACAGCAACGCTCGTAGGTCAAATTCCTGCTGTTTGTGCTCATCCCACACACGTACACCTTTTATGTCCCACAGCTGTAAAAGTTCTTCAACTAATGGCCTTAGGTACACATCAATGTCGTTGCCGGGTTGCTTAGGGCCTTGGATGAGCACTGGCATCATAATGAACTTCCGCTTCATGCACAACCAAGGAGGAAGGTTATAGATACATAGAGTCACAGGCCAGGTGCTATGATTGCTGCTCTGCTCCCCAAAAGGATTAATGCCATCTGCACTTAAACCAAACCATAAGTTCCTTGCGTCACCTGCAAAGTCCGGCCACTTTCTCTCGATTTTTCTCCACTGCGACCCATCAGCGGGTACTCTCAACTTCCCGTCTTTCTTACGGTCTTCTTCGTGCCATCGCAACAACTTGGCATGCTCTTTGTTTCTGAACAGACGTTTCAACCGTGTTATTATAGGAGCATACCACATCACCTTGGCAGGAACCCTCTTCCTGGGGCGCTCGCCCTCAACATCACCAGGGTCATCTCGTCTGATCTTATACCGCAATGCACCGCATACCGGGCATGCATTCAAATTCTCGTACTCCTCACCGCGGGAGAGGATGCAGTCATTAGGGCATGCATGTATCTTCTGCACCTCTAATCCTAGAGCGCAGAGAACCTTCTTTTCTTCGTACGTACTATTAGGCAATTCGTCATCCTTTGGAAGCTTCTTCTTCATTATTTTCAGTAGCTTCCTAAATCCCTTGTCAGATACACCATTCTCTGCCTTCCATTGCAGCAATTCCAGTGCGGTACCGAGCTTTGTGTTGCCATCTTCGCAATTTGGGTACAACCCTTTTTTGTGATCCTCTAACATGCGATCGAACTTCAACTTCTCCCTTTCACTTTCGCATCCTCTCTGTGCATCAACAATGACCCGGCGAAGATCATCATCGGGCACATGTGGTGCCTCTTGATCTTCAGCTTCCCCCGTTGCAGTATCACCGTATTCAGGGAACATAGGATAGTTGTCATCATCCTCTTCTTCTTTGTTGTCTTCCGTCATAACCCCTCTTTCTCCGTGCTTGGTCCAAACATTATAGTGTGGCATGAAACCATTCTTAAGCAGGTGGAAGTGAAGGGTTTTCGAGTCAGAGTAATCCTTCATATTCTCACAGACAGTACATGGACAATACATAAAACCATTCTGCTTGTTTGCCTTAGCCACATCGAGAAAACTATGCAGGCCCGTAATGTAGTCGGAGGTGCGTCGGTCACCGTACATCCATTGCCGGTTCATCTGCGTGCATTATATAATTAAGTATATCAAAAACCATTACAGAACATCATGAATAGAGAAATGACCAAATTAATACAAGTTCATCATCACATTAAAACCAAAGTACAGTAGTGATCAAATGTTATTACTGAAAAAATAAATACATAAAGTTCATACATAGTTCTCATAGAACAACATACAGCTCTCTAGAGCATCTAACAAGTAAGAATTTTTTCTTTAAAAAAAATATAAGAACAAGAGGCTCACCACGGTGGTGCCGGCGACGAGATCGGCGCCGGCGATCGACGGCGGTGAGGACGGGGACGGGGACGGGATGGCACCCTACACATGTGCAAACTAAGAAGTTAATTTGAGCTCAAATTGTGCATCTAAATCAAATAAACTCACACATACACTCCTCCACTTAAACCCACAAACCACACTACTTCTAGAGCATTTGAAATGAGCTAAACTAGCAGTGAGAGATGAAAGGATGAAGTTGCTAACCTTTTTAGAACACTTGGATAGTTGGTGCACCGCCAAACCTAGACAAATCTTGGGGAAAATGGAGCTTGGAGGTCGAGCTTGGAGGAAGAACAGAGGAGAAAGCTTAAGTCTGGCTCCGGCATTTCATCGAACACCTCATGTGCATATATAGGCAAAAAACTGAGTAGCCCACACCTCCACCCTTCCACGGCCAAAAAACAGAGGAGATGGGGGGGCGTCGATATATATAGGCAAAACTTTAGTCCCGGTTTGTGTCTAAAACCGGGACTAATGGCCTACCCTTTAGTCCCGGTTCCAGACACCAACCGGGACTAAAGGGGTTGCGCCAGGAGCGAGGCCCTTTAGTCCCGATTGGTGGCTGGAACCGGGACTAAAGGTCCCAGCCAAACCGGGACTGGTGCCTGCCGAGGCCCGGCCGGCGTCCTGGCCGCTCGAACCGGGACTAATGCACGCATTAGTCCCGGTTCGTAAGTCGACCGTTACTATTACTGTTACTATTACTGTTACTATTACTGTTACTATTATTGCTACTGCTATCAAACTATCATACTACTTTGCTACTGATCACTCTACTGCATATATTTAGTCTCCAGGTGTGGTTGAATTGACAACTCAACTGCTAATACTTGCAAATATTCTTTGACTCCCCTTGTGTCGAATCAATAAATTTGGGTTGAATACTCTACCCTCGAAAACTGCTGTGATCCCCTATACTTGTGGGTTATCAAGACCTTTTTCTGACGCCGTTGCCGGGGAGCATATTTATTTGCTGAGTCACAAGGGATTTATATCTGTTGATCAGTATGAAAAATCTGAATGACGCTAAGACCAGGATCGTTCCCTCTAAGACGAGGGGAGGTAAGGAACTGCCATCTAGCTCTGCACTTGATTCACCTTATGTTTTGAGTAAGCTTGCAACACCACCACATACTATTAATTCTGATATATCGCAATTTATTGATGATACCACTTCTGCTATGAATGATACTTATGATGATGCAAGTACTATGCTTGATAATGCTGTGCCACTTGGTGAATTTCTTTATGAACAACTTGCTAAAGCTAAAGAAATTGAAAATGTTGAAACTCTTGAGAACTATGATTCACCTATTATGCCTAGCTCTCCTACAAGAGTTGAAACACCTGAGGAACATTGCTTTGATAGGGAGACGGCTAGAGCCATCCTTGCTTGTAATGATAGAGATGAAGTTATAAAATTGCTTGCTGAAATGAAAGAAAAATCTATGAGGGAGAAAATGAAATATGATCCTAAGTTTGCTACCTCTCCCATATTTGTTACTGATAAGGATTATGAATTCTCTGTCGATCCTGAGTTAATTACTTTTGTTGAATCTGATCCTTTCCATGGCTATGAAACTGAAACTGTTGTGGCACATCTTACTAAATTAAATGATATAGCCACCCTATTTCCTCATGAGGAAAAAAATTCGCTATTACTATATTCTTAAGTTTTTCCTTTCTCATTAAAGGGTGACGCTAAGGAATGGTATAATAGTCTTGCTCCTGGATGTGTGCGTAGTCCCCAGGATATGATTTATTACTTCTCTGAAAAATATTTTCCTGCTCATAAGAAACAAGCTACTTTACAGGAAATCTTTAACTTTGTGCAAATTGAAGAAGAGAATGTCCCTCAAGCTTGGGGGAGGCTTCTCCAATTACTTAATGCTTTGCCTGATCATCCTCTTAAGAAGAATGAAATACTTGATATCTTTTACAATGGACTAACCGATGCTTCTAGGGACTACCTAGATAGTTGTGCTGGTTGTGTTTTCAGGGAATGAACTATTGAACAAACTGAGGAATTATTGAATAATATACTGAAGAATGATAATGATTGGACACTTCCCGAACCACCACCTAAACCCACTCCGAAGAAGAGGGGTATTTTATTTCTCAGTCCTGAAGATATGCAAGAAGCAAAAAAATGTATGAAGGAAAAAGGTATTAAAGCTGAAGATGTTAAGAATTTGCCACCTATTGAAGAAATACATGGTCTTGACACACCGCCACAGGTAGTAGAGGTAAATTCTCTTATAAAGTTTGATGAAGGTGATATTCCTTATAACAAACCTCCTAGTCAATGCTTGTATGAATTTGAAAATTATATTGTTAAGCAAGATCACTTCAACGCAAATGTTATGAAACAATTAAAACGAAATGCCTACATGATTGATCGCTTGAGTGACCTGTTGTTTAGAATTGCTAATGATGTCAAAGGTGTAAGTAAACATGCATCTATGGTTCAAACCCAATTAGAACAAGTTGCTAAATCTCAAAGTGAATTGCTCAATGAAATGAACAACAATATGAATGATCATAATGTTAGAGTAATGACTAGAGGAGGTAGAATGACTCAGGAGCCACTTTATCCTGAAGGTCACCCTAAAAGAATTGAACAAGACTCTCAAAGAATTAATGTTGATGCACCTAGTCCATCTAAAAAGAAAAAGAAAAAGAAAAATGATAGGACTTTGCATACTTCTAGTGAACCTGAGGTAGAAAAACCCTTAGAGGATAGTAATGATGTTTCTATTTCTGATGCTGAGAAACAATCTGGTAATGAACATTCATCTAATGATAATAATAATGATGATACTCATGTGGATACCCAACCAGATAATGATAAAGAACCTGATAATGATGTTGAAATAGAACCTGCTGTTGATCTTGATAACCCACCTCCTAAAAACAAATGTTATGATAAAAGAGACTTCGTTGCTAGAAAACATGGTAAAGAAAGAGAACCATGGGTTCAAAAACCCATGCCCTTTCCTCATAAACCATCTAAGAATAAGGATGAGGAAGAATTTGAACGCTTTGCTGAAATGCTTAGGCCAGTCTTTTTGCGTACTCATTTGACTGATATTTTAAAGATGGCCCCTTATGCTAAATATATGAAAGACATTGTCACAAACAAAAGAAAGATACCTGAAGCTGAGATTTCTACCATGCTTGCGAATTATTCTTTTAAGGATGGAATACCTAAGAAACTAGGAGATCCAGGAATACCAACTATACCAGGCTCCATTAAACGAAATTATGTCAAAACTGCTTTGTGTGATTTAGGAGCCGGTGTTAGTGTTATGCCTTTCTCTTTATATAAAAGACTTGATTTGAATAAACTCACTCCCACTAAAATATCATTGCAAATGGCTGACAAATCAACTGCCATACCTATCGGTGTTTGTGAGGATGTGTCCGTTGTAGTTGCAAATGTTACTATCCTAACAGACTTTGTTATACTTGATATGCCCGAGGACGACAACATGTCGATTATCCTTGGTAGACCCTTTTTAAATACTGCAGGGGCTGTTATTGATTGCAACAAAAGCAAGGTCACTTTTCATATCAATGGTAATGAACATACGGTGCACTTTCCGAAGAAACAATTTCAAGTAAATGGTATTCATGTTATTGAAAAGACTCCGACAATTATTATTAGAAGTTTTTAACTCCCGCTTTTTACTGTCAAAAAGAAATATGAAACTCTTATTATTGGGGAGATGCATATCCCAGTTGAGGTAACCTAGTGTTTTTACGAAGATTCTTTGGTTTCATGTTACTCGGAAATGGTTTGTTAATAAGACTTGATCAACCTTATTAATGGATTCTTTTTGAGAGGCATGTGGTCAATGAATTTAGTAAGCACAACCCTCTGTACCCACTAATTGTTTTCTGTTATTTTTAGTTAAATGCAATAAAATGCCATGATTACCCCGTATTCTGAATTATCCGTGCAATAAAAAAAATGCTCAAAAATGAAAGTGCTCAGAATGATCTGAAATTTTTACATGAATTTTTATAGAATATTTAAGAATTTTTGGAACTAAAAACTTACCAGGGGGATGCCCCAGGTGCCCACGAGGCACCAGGGCACGCCATCCCCCCCTGGCGCCCTGGTGGCTTGTGGGCCCCACAGGGACCCCCTCACTTATCCCTTCAGCCCACTTCGTCTCTTACCTCTAGGAAAAATTCCTGGTAGCTCTCTCTCCCGTGTTCTTGCTCCCAAACCTGATACTTTTGATCTCTTTGCTCGGAGCTCCATTTCCGAAACTGTTTTGGGAGATTGCTATTTGGTATGTGACTCCTCCATTGCTCCAATTAGTTTTTGCTCTAGTGGATTATATTTTGCATAATTAGCTGCTCTTGGTGCTACTGAAAATGAGCTTGCATGTTGAATTCTTTGAGTTTCAAGTAGTTTGAATGCTTGATATGGCCTCTAGACATCCATATGAGTAGTTGCAATCAATCTTGTGAAGTTTTATTGATATCATTTTGTCGCCCAATTTTTTTTCCAGAAATTGTTCACAGAGAAAATGAATTTCTTCCGGAGGAGTTCTTCGAGGAGGAGGTCCGCCGAGGCATCATCTAGTGAAAGCCCCGCACGCCAATCATACGTTGAACCAAGGGCAAGTTCGGTGCGAGGTGCTGAAGCAAAGTCATGCAGATGGCCGTGCAACGAGTTCATGCTGGGTGCAGGCATCAAGGAAGAATTTGACCAATATATTCACAACACCGAGCTCTCCGCCTTCATCATTGATAAGCCACCACAGCATTACCACCTCCCTCATTCATTCACTCAAAACTTTGAATATCATCCACGCACTTCTAGAGTTTTATTTCACCTCTATGACAGATCTTATGCTATGTCTCTAGAAGAGTTTTGTGATGCATGCAAAATTCCTTATTGGGGTTCTTTAGATGAACCACTAAAATCTGATTATGATCCATTTTTAATAGCCTTTGCAACGGTGAGGATAGGGGAGTTACGCAGGCCAGAATAATTAGCATTCACTTTCCCGCTATTCGGTATTTTGCACTTTTTAATGGTAAATGCAATGTTGGTAAGCAAGACTGCAGTGCGCTTAGCGCCCCTGATCTGAGTCTTATTCATGCAGCTTTGACTGGTAGCAAGCATTATAATCTTGGGGCTATTGTTGCACGTAGACTGCAGCGTAACGCGGGTAATGGTGATTTGTATGGAGGAATTTATGCCTCCCGCGTAGCTGCAAGATTATGGGTCTCGCCCAATTCCAATGATCCCCTTTTAGCTGTTAAATATTTGAATTTCGAAACAATGCGAGAACATAGGTTTTTAAAACGCGACGCACACGGATCTGAATATAACTTAGTTTTTAATAAATATCGATCTGTGTATGTTGCTTTGCCTGCTCCTGCCCTCTTTGCTTTTCAGAACAAACAGAGATATTTTCTATTGGAGAGCGAGGTGCACGAGTACAAGGCGGCGGTCGAGGCTGCCAGTCTGGCTGAGGAGGCGGCTCAGAACGCCTCTACGAGCTACCACTTTGATTATTACCCAGACCATGAATGGCGATGACCAAGCTAGGCAAAAGCCTAAGCTTGGGGGAGTACGTATCTCTCACCGACATTACATTCATGTCCACACATTTCATTCCAGTTGTCGGTGTTCATACTTTTTCATTGTATAATCCATGTTAGTTTTATTTTCTCGCTTTCTTCTTGTGTGTTTGAAAAACTTCGAGAAAATCCAAAAACATTTATCGTTTCTTTTCGGTTTTTCTTTCTAGCTTAATTAGCTGTAGCATTAAAAGAAAACCCAAAAAGATTTCCCGTTTCTTCTTGTGCTTGTTGGGAGCTCTCCTGTGTAAATAGTTTTTCTCGTTTTTGTTTTGTCTTCCTTAATTTGCTTCCTTTAAGAAAATACTGAAAACTCCAAAAATATTTCAGTGTGTTTCTCTGAAATTCTTTTCTTTTCTTGAGTCATTGTAAGGAGAAGACCACGATGAAAATGTTGAGTGGCTCTCATATGCATTATTGTTGATCTAACAAAGAGCCCATATTACCTTGTCTTCTCCTTTGAATAAAATGCTTGCAAATTCCAGCTTAGTCCACGGCACACTTGCACTATTTTTATTTTCATATCATTCGGTCGTGCAAGTGAAAGGCAATAATGACGATGATTTGATGAAGTGACTGTGGCAAGGAAAAGCGGGTATGAACTCAACTTGTTTTTTGTTTTTGTAAATATGTTTAACTCAGTATCCATGATTCAGCATATTATGATTAAACATGTTTATGATGACAATTAGAGATTATAGTTGCTCATGCCATGCTTAAGTAGCTAGGAGTGGATAATGATTTATCTTGGGTGTCAACATGCATTAAAATGTTCATCATGTAGTATGATGATATGGTATCCTCCTCTGAATGTTTCGAAACCAACATAGCCTCCACGATATTTATGTTCATGGTGCTTATATCCTACTCATGCTAGTATTCAATGTTGATTATTCATAATGCATGATTATGACCGTTTTCGCTCTCTAGCTGGTCGCTTCTCAACCTATTTGCTAGCCTTCGCCTGTACTAAGCGGAAATGCTGCTTGTGCATCAAAACCCTTAAACCAAAGTTATTCCAGATGAGTCCGCTATATCTACCTATATGCGGTATTACTCTGCCGTTCTAAGTAAATTTGCATCTGCCACCTCTAAATATTCAAATGAACATCTGTTTTGTGTGCCCGTACTGCTCATGGAGCGACAGGGGGCGGTTAGTATCTTCCATGCTAAGCGGGTTATTCTCATGATGAGTGTTTATTCACTTGTCCTTGCACGAGAGGGGCTGGTAATCTGGATGCCCAGTCCCATAATTAAAATTGCAAAATAATAAAAGAAACTCCCCTGGAAAGTTGTTGGTATGGAGGGCACCCGAGGATTCGGCTAGCCATGGCTTGTGTTCGTTGGTGGAGGGGGAGTAAACTTTACTTTACTGCTTGGGAACCGCCGCTAATGTGTTTAGCATGGAAGATTGTAGGATCGAAAGTATGTCTAGAGGGGGGTGATTAGACTACTTGACTAAATAAAAACCTAACCTTTTCCCAATTTTAGTTGTAGGCAGATTTTAGCAAGTACACAAGTCAAGTAACACCCTACACATGCAATTCGAAGAGTGTGGCAGAGGAAAGTAAACAATTGCACATGTAAGTAAAGGAGGGGATCGGAGATTTCAAACGCAATGAAGACACGATGATTTTTGGCGTGGTTCCGATAGGTGGTGCTATCGTACGTCCACGTTGATGGAGACTTCAACCCACGAAGGGTAATGGTTGCGCGAGTCCACGGAGGGCTCCACCCACGAAGGGTCCACGAAGAAGCAACCTTGTCTATTCCACCATGGCTTACGTCCATGAAGGACTAGCCTCACTCGGGTAGATCTTCACGAAGTAGGCGATATCCTTGCCCTTACAAAGTCCTTGGTTCAACTCCACATCATGTCGGAGGCTCCCAAGTGACACGTAACCAATCTAGGAGACACCACTCTCCAAAAGGTAATAGACGGTGTGTTGTTGATGAACTCCTTGCTCTTGTTATTCAAATGATAGTCTCCCCAACACTCAACTCTCTCTCACAGATTTGGCTATGGTGTAAGAAGAATTTGAGTGGAAAGCAACTTGGGGAAGGCTAGAAATCAAGGTTCAAATGGTAGGAATGGAATCTCTTGATCTCAACACATGAGTAGGTGGTTCTCTCTCAGAAAATGTATGGTGGAAGCGTAGGCACGTTCTGATGGCTCTCCTTCCTTAGGAATAGGGGGTGGAGGGGTATATATAGCCTCCACACAAAATACAACCGTTACACACTTTTGACCCAACTCGGTGGCACCGATCAGAAATCTCGGTGGCACCGACCTGTGTAAAAGATATGAACGTTAGGAATCTCGGTGGTACCGACAGGAACAACTCGGATGGACCGATGTGCAATGGTTAGGGCAAACCTTGTCTCGGTGTCACCGATTGCATCAACTCGGTGGGACCGAAGTGAAGCAATAAGGCAACAGAGAGTTGGCAAGCCATCTTGGTGGTACCGATTGCAAATCTCGGTGGGACCGAAATAATTGCAACAAGTAACAGAAAGTTGGCAAGGCCATCTCGGTGGGACCGAGATCCATATCGGTGGATCCGATTTGTTAGGGTTTTGGCAGTGGCTAAGTCCAGATGAACTCGGTGGCTCCGGATAGGAATGAATCGGTGGGGCCGAGTTGAAATGTAGGTTTTGGACAAATTTGGATGGAGAAAGTGGTTGAGGATTTTGGAGCAATGTCACTAAGCACTTGAGCAAAAAGACCATTAAGCAACACCTCATCCCCTTTTAATAGTATTGGCTTTCCTATGGACTCAATGTGATCTTTGCTCACTTAACAAAAATGTAGAGTCTTGAGCTTTTGCCAATCCATGTCCTTAGCATTTTGAGGGGTCCACATCTTTAGTCCTTGCCATGCCAATCATTGAACATCCTGAAATATTTAACTTGAATGGACATTAGTTCAATGAGATATATGTTGTTATGAATTACCAAAACCACCCGGGGATTAGTTGCACTTTCAAAGATATTGAAAACTCTCGGTCGTGACGTTGACAGGAATGGCATACCTCCCAAAATTATATTTATCTATGATTTAAGCTTCGAGCTCTGGCACCTCTGCAAATCCATGCTTCCCTTTGCGAAGAGCCTATCTATTTACTTTTATGTTATTTTACTTCTATTGTTGAGTCATCACCTTCTCAAACAAGCACTAGTCCTGAGAGCACTATTGTCATTCTCATGCATTGTGTATAGTTAATGTTGTGTGCATCCTGACTGGATCTCTTCTACCATGAATTACAATGTTTAGTCACTGCTTGAACTTTGGAGGTGCTCTGCATTTATGTTTTACGGTCTCAGAAAGGGCTAGCGAGATACCATGTTGTCATATTATATCATGATTGTTTTGACAAAGTGTTGGCATTTGAGATATCTTATTATTGCTCGCTAGTTGATTATGCCATTGATATGAGTGAATATAATTTCTAAGAGTTATCATTTGCATGGTTAGTTCATGATCTTTGCTGAAAACTTGGGTACTATTTAGGCATATATATAGAAACAAGAACAAAAGAGTTCGTAAAAGTTTTTCTTTATCACTTTCAGTTTGTCAACTGAATTGCTTGAGGACAAGCAATGAGTTAAGCTTGGGGGAGTTGATACATCTCCATCGTATCTACTTTTCCAAACACTTTTGCTCTTGTTTTGGACTATAATTTGCATGATTTGAATAAAACTGACCCGGACTGACGCTGTTTTCAGCAGAACTACCATGGTGTTGTTTTTTGTGCAGAAGTAAAAGTTCTTGGAATTGGAAGAAACTTTTTGGAGATTTTTTATGGATTAAATAAAAAATACTGGAGCCAAGACCCACTGGAGGGGGGCCACAAGTTGCCCACGAGGCACCAGGGCGCGCCACCCCCCCCCCCCCCCCCCCCCGCCCCCGGCGCGCCCTGGTGGCTCGCGGGGCCCACGTGGCTCCGCTGACCCTAATCTCATGCCTATAAATTCACAATTCCAGAGCAAAAAATAAGAGAGGAAGTTTTATTGCATTTCACGATATGAAGCCACCGCCACCTCCTGTTCTTCATCGGGAGGCCAAATCTGGAGTCCGTTCGGGGCTCCGGAGAGGGGGATCTTCTGGCATCGTCATCATCAACCATCCTCCATCACCAATTTCATGATGCTCACCACCGGGAGTGAGTAATTCCTTCGTAGGCTTGCTGGACGGTGATGGGTTGGATGAGATTTATCATGTAATCGAGTTAGTTTTATTAGGGCTTGATCCCTAGTATCCACTATGTTCTGAGATTGATGTTGCTATGACTTGGCTATGCTTAATGCTTGTCACTAGGGCCCGAGTGCCATGATTTCAGATCTGAACCCTTTATGTTTTCATGAATATATTTTTGTTCTTGATCCGATCTTGCAAGTTATATGCACCTGCTATGTGTTATGATCCGCATACCCCAAGGTGACAATAATTGGGATTCTTTCCGGTGATTATCGTAGTTTGAGGAGTTCATGTATTCACTATGTGTTAATGCTTTGTTCCGGTTCTCTATTAAAAGGAGGCCTTAATATCCCTTAGTTTCCTTATGGACCCCGCTACCACGGGAGGGTAGGACAAAAGATGTCATGCAAGTTCTTATCGCAAGCACGTATGACTATATACGGAATACATGCCTACATTACATTGATGAATTGGAGCTAGTTCTGTGTCGCCCTAGGTTATGACTGTTACATGATGAATGTTATCCAACAAAATCACCAATCCAATGCCTACGAGTTTTTCACATATTGTTCTTTGCTAAGTTACTACTGTTGCTACTGCTGTCACAATTGCTACTACTATTGCTGCTACCGTTACTATTACTATTACTATTATTGCTACTGCTATCGAACTATCATACTACTGTGCTACTGATCACTCTGCTATAGATATTTAGTCTCCAGGTGTGGTTGAATTGACAACTCAACTGCTAATACTTGCAAATATTCTTTGGCTCCCCTTGTGTCGAATCAATAAATTTGGGTTGAATACTCTACCCTCAAAAACTGTTGCGATCCCCTATACTTGTGGGTTATCACACGCTGATGTGGCACGCCCAGGGCCTAGGAAGTGCAGGGGGCATGTGGGCCCCTGACTCCACCCCCCAAGCCCATTCCCGGCCCAGCTGGTCTCTAGGTCATTTCTTCTGGCCTCACATTTTTACTTGATTTTTTGTCCCCGAAAAATATTTATTTCTGCTGCACAAAAATAGTAAAAACCAGCAACTGGCACTTGGTACTGGATTAATATGTTAGTCCAATAAAAATCATAGGAAAGTGTGCCAAAACTATATATAAATTATATAAATATAGCATGAACATAACAAAAATTATACATATATCGAAGACGTATGAGACGTGCATGACACACCCAAAGGTACGAAGGTAGTGTACGTCTGGTTTCTCGCCATGCCATGCATCATAGGGCATCTTGCCATCGACGCTCTTGGTCGTTGCTCGATTGAGCAAGTAGATAGCCGTTGTGGCCGCCTCGCCTCAGAACTCGGGGGGGAGGGGGGGGGTGTACTCCCTTCGCCTTGAGCAGACTGCGCGCCTGTGACGACCCAGTCCCGCATAGGGGCTCGAATCTCTGCACTTGTTGTGTCAGTCCCTCGATCAATAGCTGACACACACAGTTCATGATGAAATACCAAGATATATCACATGTCATAGTATTACATTGCAGATCCAGTCTCTATTACAATACATACCAGCCTTGCTCAAGGCTAACATATACAATCATGCAACGGAAATACAACTTTGTCTTGTGGCGTCCATCCACTCACAGGCAAAAGTTGAGTATAGCATCGTACCCCTACTTCGTATCTCTCCTTCGATACGGACAATTCTGCAACATGATATGTTGTAGCCACAAGGGTCAATACATAGAATGTATTGGCGGGTTTCACCAGAAAAGTATAACAGATCTAATCATGCTTTTGGGGTAAGTGAAGGCTGGTTTTATTTTGCTGAAAGCAAAAATAGTTTTCTCCAATCTTTATATATAAGTGGTCTACTCTATACATGGGACATACTGGTAAGCCCCAACTATCCGTAGCAATTCTTGGACCCACTGCCTCACACAGCAGCCCTAAACCATCCCCACCGGTTAACTGATAACCTCACACCATCACTAGCACCAAGTGGTGGCCTATACCCATTGTTAAACCCATCAAGTTTTAGTTTAAGAAAAGGTGATGAGATCAAGCTGACAGTTCTCGGCCAAGTTGCTCAAAGTTTTCCATAACCCGAGGACGCTGCTAATCATGATCAGTTTTTAACACTCTGTAGAGGTTTGTGTACTTTACCCGTGAGACCTACTCACACTCTTCTGCTACTAAACTTCACCCTGGAGTAGCCAGGTAGACCAAGACAAGACTTTTGGGAAGTAGTAGCCCACACCCACTGGCAGACTTCCTAAGATGCATAGACTACATCAGCTAGTTTGTCGGGTCAGGTTCCCACAACTTACTTGGTCAAAACAGAGCCCATATTGACTCAAGGTTACACATGGAAGCTACTGAACTTTGAACTCGTACATTCCCTTTGAGCATGGGCGGTCACCCACAAGTAAACGTCCCAACGAGTAAACCATAGAAATGGGCCCACGGGAGCCACTCCCCGGTTTCCCACTAAAGCAATACCGAGTACCGTCCAGATGATTCATTAATTAAGTTGTCAATAAGTAGTCAACCATATACTTTGTAACCTATCTTCTAGTGATGGTTCAAACCCCATTACTTCATAGCAAGCTAAGCATTGTCTACCGATGGTTACAAGGAACAGGGTAAAGAACCTATGGCTTTGCTACTAGGTAAACTGTCAACTTCGCACAATAGTATGTCCCTAATCATACGGTCCTATTGAAAAGTTCTACATGCAAGAAAATATAGGATATGATCAAAGGTTCCACTTGCCTGGTATTGACGATATTCTTCAATCTCACAGTCTTGGTAAGGCTACTCTTTGCTCTCCGAACAATATATCGTAGATAAGAGAGTTAACATAAACAACCACACAATACAAATCAAACATACAAATCAACTAAGTGTACTGCATGGTGCCAGTGCAGCTGGTGCAGTGATATTTTGTGTCAGGTTTCAACTCAAAGAGTTAGGAAACAACATACTAGTTGTTACTTGGAATATGTGTGACATAAGGGCTCACATCCACATGGTATCAATTGGATAGGTTCATCACATAAGGAGTATATGATGCAGAGTTGCATTGACAGATTTAACTGACAAAAGGAATCATTGCAACTGGATTCATGGTCTATGAACTATGGTCTGACAAGTTCATGTTTAAGTTTGAATGACAATTCAAATTTGAATGACCTTTGTTGAATTTGAATTCACAATCGAATTAACTTTGGTTTCAGGTGAGGTTCATTGTTAAACTTGGTTTGGTTCCAGTTTGACTTCTAGTTGAATTGTTATTTGAATTTGAATTGATTTGAACCTTGTACTTCATGCTTGGATTTGAATTGGTTCAAACAATTTGAAAAGGTTTACTTGAGTTCATAACATGGTTTGGGTTATAATTCAAATTGAATTTGAATTAGGGTTTAACTTGTTTGAATTAAAATTGAATTGAGTTGAAATAAGATTTGAATTTGAATTCAATTTGAGTTTGAATTTGTAAGGTTAGGTTCAAGATCAAATGAATTCATATTTGATTAAGTTTGGTTCAAGAATTCATTTGCAAAATGTTGCATTTAATTTGAATATGTGGTTTGGGTTGTATGTTCAATTTAAGTTTGAATTTGAATTCAATTTAAGTTCAAATTTCCTAAAGTCAAACATGACCTCAAATTAATCCTAAAGTTTAATTTAAGTTACTGAATTATAATGCAAAAACGAATTACTCAATATAAGTCTGTGATTTAAAAGTTATGACCAGTTTAACTTTGAAATTGATTTGAAATAAGCCTCGGTTGAAATTTATCTAAATGAAAATTTTAATTTATTTAAATTTGAATTTCTATGGGCTACATTGAAAGTTTAATCTATTAGGATCATTCTGTAAAAAGAATTATTTAATTTGGATTTATAATTTGCAAATTAGACCCTTTTTAAGTTTGAATTGAATCTATTTGATTTGAATTTTAAAAAGTTCAAAAGTTAAATTTTATTGTTCTGGATGAAAGGTTTCTACCTAAGGATCATTTTGTAGAAAATTTCACTCAATTTGGACTTACGGGTAAAAAGTTATAAAGGTTAGAAATTACAGTTTTTTTTGTAAAACTACCAGTGATTAAATCAATTTAAACTGATTAAATCTAAGCTGGGGACACGTGGCATGTTTCTATTGGCTGATACCAATTCGAAGGGGGTTATAATGTGGACCGTTAGATCTTATGATCTGTGGATGGGTCATATTAGTTTGTACCGGTTCGAATAACTGGATCTATGCGGTGCGCTGGATCAGAGATGGATGGCTCAGATTAGATAGGAACCCACTAGTGGCGGCTAGGCACCCAAATCATGCCAGAAAACTCAGGACGGCGGCGGTGCTCCGGATGTTGATGATTCCGACGTTCCAGTGGTCGCCGGAGACGATGAAGGGGACGATGGTGTTCAGCTCGCCACGACAGAGCCGATGGTGCCCGCGGTGATCCTCGAGGATGGTAGAGATGGCAACTGGAGCTCATCGGAGTTGGACGGGGCGGGGGAAAACTTCGGGTGTGGAGCGTCTACTCGAAATCGAGCTCCTCTGGATGTGTAAAAGGGTCAGAAGGTGCGCGTGGACACGTCGAGTTGATCGGACAAGGTGGCAGGGTTGAACGGCTGCTCACCTCGCCGGACTTGACGTTAGGGCGGCGGCAAGACTCGGTCTTGACGGTCATGAGCGCTGGGGAAGAACTGGTGGCGCCAGAGATGTCTGGGAGGTGCGCCAGGACGTGGGGAGGTTGGTGGTGGGACTGGCTGGTCGAGAGGGGTTCTGCCTCACCGGAATTTTATCGGCGGTAGTGGCTCTGTTGGCGGATGAAGTGGGTCTCAATGGCACCAGCCTGGCGGCGATGTGGTGTGCTGAGTGGTGCAAAAGAGAGAGGGCTGCGAGGGGGGTTTATAGGGCAAGCTGGTGAGGTCGGGCGTGCGTGGACATGCGTGGATGTGGGGATCATGGGCAGGGTGTGCGCCAGATCATGGGCGCGTGGGTCTCGTCTGGAGGTTCGGGACGATGACGTAGAGCTGACTGGCGGGGCCTGCGTGTCGGTGACAGAGAGAGAGAGGAGAGAGAGCTGCGGGGTCGTTGTCAGCCGTTGGATGAAGATCCAATGCTCACGATCAAAGCGTGGCATACCGGTTCACTAGGCGCCTAGGTGGGCTGCGGGTGCATAGGTAGTTGGGCTGGGCCATCCGGCTAGGCTAGTTCGGCTGGTCCTAGCCTTTCTCTTTTTCTTTTCTTTTCTTTTATGTTTTCTTTCTAAATTCAATTCTGTTTTGAATTTGAATTTGGTTTCAAAAGCAAACCTATTCTAAATTCCTTTAGGAATATTTATGGTAGTTTAGACATTTATTTAGGGCTTTTTCTTAATTTATTTTCTGCCAATTATTTTATAGCCTTGTTTAAATATCCCCATTTCCTTTTAGGTTACAAACTTTGTTTGAATTTAATTGAGTTTGACTTTCATGTCAACTTTAATTATTTGGGTTGCCATCTTAATTTTGGGAATTTATTTTATTTTACCAATTTCCCCTTTTGGTTCTATTTAAATTCTCAAGGGACCTTTTAGGGTTCCTTTGAATGCTAGGGTTTCAAGTATTTGGGGTTTTCGAATTTTATTTGGGTCAAACTTCAAACAAAACACACAACTCCTATCTAGATTTATCTAAAAGCAAGCAAACACAATCATTTTTAGAAAAGTTTTTAGTTGCCTGTGAAATTTTTAAACATTTTAGATTTGGGGAAAAATCTGGGATGTGACAGACTACCACCCTTAAAAGGAATCTCGTCCCGAGATTCTGAGAGGCTAGAAAGAATGGTTAGGGTTTAGGGGTTCTCTTAAATTCCATGTCCATATCTAGGGTCTGGCTGTTAACTTCAACAGAACTGAGAGAATGTGTTTATTTTACGTGGGTCCTTCGGTTCTTCGGCGGTCTCTACCGCGCTTAAAATAATTTTGTGGCTGGTAGCTCTATTCCTCAAAGCTTCCCTGTAACTGATGTCTGGATGTGGTTCCTGGTGACTCTTGGAACTATCCTTATAACAATGACTTTCCTTGTGTTGCTACCACCCTTAAAATATTTTAAGGTTGGGGTTTCTTTGACTTCACGCTCCTCAGAGCTCAGGATGACAACACTTCGGATTCTATAATCAGCATATCATCTACCGACTTGATATATCATTTATCCATCTGCTTTTAGTGGTCCTCGTTGTCCTTGTATTACCATCTATGATCATACCATCTATGATTATGCCTTCTCTGACAGTCCTTCATCGACAGATGACGGTTCTATGACAATCACATACCACTTGTAACCATCTAAGAGTCACCATCTGTGATCCGTACTGTCCTTTTACTTCCACTCCCTGGGATCTTGAATTCTTCAACTCCAAAGTGATCTTCGGAACACTGATCCTTGTAATCCCACTCCTCTAGGTCCTAAATCCTTGTCAAGGGAGTGGTCCTTGATATATGGATCCTTCTCGGTTGTTAGGTTGGGCTCATCCTCACAGTATGACCTACGTTTGGCAACGATTGCCTTTTATGGGGTCACGTGCTGTACCACCTAGGGTTTTGGCTCAACGACATTTCATGTCTATAGGTGACTCACTAAGACTTACTGCCCCATGTAGTAAGGTGCATATAAGAGTAGACGTCATGGCGATCAACTCATGTCGTACCCAAATCATTACCCACCATTTGGTTTAGCAATCTTCGCAATTCTAACACTCGGCATTCCTCACAAGCATCGTAGAAATCCTTCTTGCTTCATGCTCCTGACGGTGCATAAACCAATACCCTTGGTAGGGTAGCGAACGTGGCCGAAAGTACTAGATTGGAGGCCGCGCGAAGAGTTTACCGAGGTTCGGGCCTCCGGGAAGGATTAATACCCTACGTCATGCTTTGTGTTTGTATTCATGGTGGGATACCTCATGCGAGGGAGTACAATGGGGATGATATGTTGGCTACCGAGAGTCTAGGTCTACGGAAGTAGATGGGATTGTGAGCCCCATGGCCCCCACCTTATATAGATGATGGTGGCTAGGGTTTTATAGGAGATAGATCCAATCTAGCCACCGCCATGCTGGCTTGGGGGCCAAGATGTTCTTCTGATGCTTATCCGATCCTCCGGGCTCCTCCTTGTTGCTAGATCCCCGTGGGCCTCCTAGGGCCCATGGCAGGCCTGCTGCTGGGCTCCCCTTAGAGATGCCACCCCCAGTGTATTACATCGTCAATATCCCCCGAGTGTGTCTGGAGTTAGAGTTCCTTGGTCCTTAGGAAAGAGAAACCCATGCGAGCTCCTTGTCTTCTTTCTGGCAATCAGGCTTGCCCTTTGGGAGCTCGGCCTAGAAGGATCCTTCGGGCCAACCCATCGTGGGGCCTCCGGGGTGCCATCTTTGTTGACGAAGGGCGAATAGCGGGCGCTCCAGGAGTTCGGAGCTCTTCGCCAAGTCTTGTGTTTGGATGAGGCCTCGGGCTTGATTTCTTCTATAGGGCTCGTCTGAGAAGGTGCAACCTCGAAGTGTTGTAGCATGGAGGCTCCTTAGACGCCGTGGCCTTACGGATTGCGGTTTGACGTCGGGCCTCTTATGAATGGAAACGTCATGAGGCAGCCCCATTCCATCTTGTCATATCGGGCTAGAGGACCATTGAGGCGTCCGTTGATTTCGTATCGGAGTGATGATGGTGCCTGGATTCCCGTGCCCACGTCTCGTGAAATGGGAAACCACAGAGAACGTGGGGCACGTGTCATGCCGCAAGACCCGTCAATTCAGTTTACCGCAGCGTCTATAAAGGAAGGGGGAAAAGGGTAATTTCCCCCCTCTTCCTCCAGCTTCAATCTTGCGCCGCCTTGCCTCCTCCTCCATTGCTACACATCTGCAGCTCGCGCCTTCCACCATCCTCCCCAGCTCAGAGAGATGGCCAAGAGCAAGGTCGGTCAGGGTCGAACATGCACTCAGAGCACGGCCCAGGCGACCGCCGCTGCAGAGCGAAAGCAGAAGAAGGTGGCCGCCGGCGGCGAGAAGAAGAAGACAGAGCCGAGCGAGACGATGGGGAAATGGTTCCTGTCGCCCCCCCGCGACGATGACCTGGACCTTCTGGTGGCGGAGAAGTCGATGCTGGTGGCCTTGGTGCGGACATTGCCCGGGGATGAAGCCATGCCGATGCCGGACGCTAGCGAGCGAGTGCTCCACTAGGAGTTCTTCGGCTGGGGTCTCAAGTTCCCACTGCACTGGTTCGTGTGTGGGCTCTTATTCTTCTTCGGCTGCCAGCTACATCATCTGACACATAACGGAATTCTTCACATTGTGAACTTCATCACGTTTTGCGAGTGTTTTCTCAGGACAGCTCCCCACTTCGAGTTGTTCCATTATTTCCTCTGGGTGTAGGTACAGATGAATGGAGAAGCCCTCTGTGACCTCGGAGGGGCAAGCCTGCAACTCTGGCCACTGACGAAATTTTTCTTAGTCGCCTTCCCGAAATCAGTGCGGGAATGGCACAAGTTCTGGTTCTATGCCTCCGGCCTCGAGGAAAGCCTGCTGGCGTTCACCAATGAGCCCCCGAAGAAGCTGGGGTCCTGGGCTCCCCTCGATCACTTGTTCAAGAGTGCTCAGGAGCTCACCGACGGCACAGCTCACCTGAAATCTGGTGGGCTCAATGGAAAGCACATCGTCAAGACTTGGGTGGAGCGCCACGTCCTCCCGCTTGTAGCTCGGGAGGCTCCAATGTATGCGTACACAGGGCCGGAGGACCCGACGCGGGAAGCCAGGACTGAGCTTGGGCTAGTCGAGGTCCGGTGCCGCATCAGCATCCTGAGCAGCCTGGATCCGGAGAAGGTCCCCATGGAGGTCATCATGGAGCCCTTCCATGCGGGGAACGCACTAGGCGACGTAAGCCACTCGTAGCTTATCTTGTCTTTGTTCTGAGCTTTTGCTTTTGTCTTCTGACTTCCTCCATGCTTGTAGGAGTTCGTGGCCATCGACGCCTACTTGTCGGAGCCTCTGCTCCTGGGCCAGGATCTGGACCTGGCGATGGCAAAGCTCCTGGAGCCGGTGCCGGTGGAGGCCCCCGCGGCCAGCAAGGCATCCGCCAAGAAGAAGGGGAAGGCTGTCACGGTTCCCTTGGAGGAGGAGCCAGAGGTTACGGGCTCTGAGGATGAAGGTGAAGCCGCCACATCTTCTAGGGAGAAGGAAGACGCTACCACCGGGACGTCCATGGTGTAAGGGGACGGTGATGACGATCAGGACGACGATGCCAAGGCCTCCGAGGAGGAGGAATTTGGAGGGGACGAGGGCATGGTGCCGCGCCCTACACTGAGACGGCTGAAGAGATGCCGCGACGCGGAACCCTCTGATAGTGAGGCTAGGTCCAAGGAGTTGCGGCTGAAGGCACCGAAGGTCCTTGAGCCCATTGAAGGCTCTGGAGCGCCTCCGGAGCTCGTCATCCCTATGGTGGTGCCGAGGCCGATGAGGAAGTGCAACATCCTCGTGAAGGGCCCGGAAGTTTCCCTTTACATTTTCAATTCGTCATCTTGTAGTGGTACTTAGTAGCGTTCCTCGCTGATCTTCACGTATTTACAGGGCTGCCCGGTCTAGCCAGTAGATCGCCCACGCGGATGACTCTGTGGTGCCTCTGGTGGTGCCCGCAGCCCCCATGGCTAGTGTTTCGGGCACTTTAGGGCATGACCAGGGTGTGCCGCCAGAGACGGCCGTCTCTAAAGTCGGTAAGGTTGACATCCTTCGTTCTTCTGTAGTTTATGAGCATGATAGGTTGTGACCTTGTTCCTGATTTCTAGTGGGTTGCAGGTGCTTCAGCCTGTCCCACGGTCTCGGAGACCACGAAGGTGGCTACAACAGAGGTCGGGGCTGCGAACCCGCTGGCTGATGAATGGGCGATGGAGCCCATGGCCTCTGTAGATAAGGGGTCGAAGGCGACTGATGCTTCGAATAGCGTGGCGTCCCGTGTTCCTGATGCCGCGGCATCGCCCACTGTGGAGGTGGCGATGAAGCCCGCAGCGAGGGCTGTGATCATCCAGGTGCCGCCGACCAAGCCCTCCATGCCTGCCTCGAGGTCTAAGGCTGGTGGTTTCGATGCCGGGCCCCGGAAGAGGAAGAGGACAGAGCCAGACCACATGATTGTGGGGCTCCCCTCGTTCTTCCTGAAGGCCAGCGAGCTAGGGCCCGATGTCCCGGAGAAGCTCAAGGTCGCGATTGAAGGTGCCAGGGAGGAGATGAAGTACTTTTGCTCCGCCATTCGGAAAGTTGGTATCGCTGTGGAGCCTGGTTTCTTGGTAAGTTCCTGTCCTTGTTGTTTTGTTCTTGAGGTAGTAGTAGCCCCCAGGACTAAGCGCGGTTTCAGTCTGGAACCGGGCTTAGTTTCTTGTGAATTTTGTCTCTTCTCTTGTAGCCCCCGGGTGTGTTAATTGGATCCCGTTCCTTTTCAAGGCCTTTCACAGTGGAACCGCGAGCTGAACGCGGAGGTCGCCCGCCTGCAGGAACAGCTTGAGACGCAGCAAGAGGTAAACAAGGACCTGGAGCGCCTCCATAACGGCGCCATTTGTGAGTATTCTGCCTTGCGACGAGCTCCACTTTTGTTTTTGTAATGATGCGGCTCTCTTAGAGCCCTCTTTTTCCTTTGACGGTCCCTGAGGAGGCCGCGAAGCTCTGGCGTGAGCTGGATGAGACGAACCAGGCGCGCGATAAGGCCCAGGACACTATGCGGGCTACTGAGAAGGAGCTTGCCGGACTTGTTGAGACCAAGCGCAACTTCGGGGAGAGCATCAAGACAGAGCGGGATGCCTGCAGAACACTGCCGGGCCAGCTCAACGAGAGCAAGAATGAGTTGGGCCACCTTCGTAATGAGGTCGGAACCCTCGAGGCAGACATCCAACGGCGAACTGAGCTCTGCAAGAAGCATGAGGAGGAGAATCTGCTTCTCCGCAAGTCCTTCTCCGAGGTGTCCACCGATCTCTGCCAGACGTAGGAGCACTGCGAGCATCTGGAGTCCGCTGCGCAACATGAGTACCTTGATGTTGTCCGTCTTGTCCTAGAGTATACTTGTCTATTTTGACTGATTTGTTTTTGTGCTTGGCAGTTCCCCTTCCAAAGATCCATAATGATGATGCTAAAGCCCGGCTAAGGGAGGTCGCGGAGATCTCGCAGAACATGCAGGTTGCCCTTGGTGCCACAGTCAGGACCCTCTCGTATCAGGATCCAGAGCTTTGACATGACCTAGATAGCGTGCTTGCGCTCCTGCAGAAGTCTCCCGGCCGTATGAACCAATGGCTCTTCTCTGCCACCTTCAAGAGAGCACACCAAGTCCTAGCTGGCGTCCGATCTCATTACCCGAACCTCTATCTTGGGCCGCTCGTCAGGACTGTTGCCAGTGACCAGAGCCCGGAGATGTTCTTCGAGGAGGTCCACGAGGATGCGAAGTTTGCTGCTGGGGCCTGTGAGCTGCAAGCCATCATGGAGAAGGAAGATAAGGATGTAAATGACTCTACGTGAGCTCCATACAGTATCTTATGCATTCCTTGTGTGTTTTCATTACTAGGGAAAACCTTATAGGTGGAGGCTTTTCAGTAGCGCGGCTTTGTGGAACGCGCTACTGCTAATTTACAGTAGCGTGGCTACTTCTTAGGCGCTACTGCTATCCATTTAGCAGTAGCGCGGCCCAGACGAAAGGCGCTACTGCTATGTGAGCCCCCCCTTAGCCACCAGGCTATGTATAGTAGCAGCGCGGCCCGCCTAAAGCGCGCTACTGCTAAAACTTTAGCAGTAGCGCGTGTTGCATACCCACCGCTGCAACTAATGTTGTACTGTGCCACATGGTGGGCCCCGCTTAGCAGCAGCGTGGCCTGCAGGACCGCGCTACTGCTAACGTTTTAGTAGTAGCGCCTTTTTGCTGGCCCGCGCTGCTGATAAGGCGCAGCAGCCACCTTTTGAACCCTCTCCCCCCTCCCCCTTCCTCTCTCCCTTCACTTTGTCCTCCCCCCTCCTCTCTCCCTCACTTTGCATCTTCCTCACCTTGCTTCTCCCCCCATTACTCTCTTTCTTCTCCTACCTCTCTTTCTCTCTCTTTAATGCCCCTAACTACACCACACCTCCATTATTGCAACCCCTTTCTCTTTTCCTCACTTTTCCACCCCCTCCACTAGTTAGAGCCATCTCCTTCCCCAACTAGCTATGTAGATCTACCCATTTAATAAAGTGACTTTTCTACCTCCCCAACTAGATCTATCCATTTAATTGTGCGTGAGTTGCTTATGTTTTGCCGAAATGTCGATTTATTTCCGTTTCGGCGAATTTCGGGCAAACTCTATATGTCCTATTTTTAGGGAAGGTCATGCCGAATTTTTGTATGACTTTGATGCATGCATGCGTTTTTATAATCATTTTGCTTATTATTACCGCGCAGGCGATCATGATGGTGAGTGGAACGATGGTGGAAAGGTGGTTGCGATCGGCGGTGCAGGACATGTATGAAAATAACCGGACAGAGATTTTATGTCCGTGTCGAAGATGCAAAGGAGGAGTTTGGCTCGACCCCTATAAGGATGGTCGTTTGAAGGCGCACCTGCTCATGATTGGTTTCATGGATGGCTATACTCGGTGGATAAGTGAAGATCATGAGGATGAGGACGCCGACAGGGCAGCCAATGACGACATGGGGCCAGACGAAGAGATGACCGATAATGGCGGCGGAGAAGAGGCCGGACATGGCGTCAGAGAAGGGGCCGGACATGGTGACGGCGGAGAAGAGGCCGGAAATGGCAGTGGAGAAGAGGCCGGAAATGGCGCCAGAGAAGACGCGGACACGCCGCAGCCTTCGTCGCTACTAACTGTTGGGGAACGTTGCATGGGAAACAAAAATTTTCCTACGCACACACAAGATATATCCATGGTGATGAGCATCTATGAGAGGGAGAGTGAATCTACATACCCTTGTAGATCGCTAAGTGGAAGCATTTAAGAAACGCGATTGATGTAGTCGAACGTCTCCGCGATCCAAATCGCAAGTCGTCCCTCGAACCGATCACGAACTAGTGCCGAACGGACGGCACCTCCGCGTTCAACACACGTACGGCTTGATGACGCCTTCACCTCCTCGATCCAGCGAGCGATGGTGAAGTAGTAGATGAGTTCCGGCAGCACGACGGCGTGGTGATGGTGGTGAGGAACAATCTCTGCAGGGCTTCGCCAAGCACTACGGAGATTATGACGGGAGAACTAGAGGATTAGGGTTGCCGCACACGGCTTGGGGAAATCTTGATGTGTCCCGTGTGCTAGCCCTGCCCCTCTATTTATATGTTGAGCCTTGGGGTCTAAACTTGGAGTAAAAGCCTCCTCCAGGTCGGTTTTGCCCGCACAAGGTCGGTTTGGCCCGCAGGGAAAGAGTCCAACTCGGATCCCTGCAGTATCGCGTACAAGCGGTAGTACCGCTTACGATAAGCGGTAGTACCGCCCGTAGCGGTAGTACCGCTTACGATAAGCGGTAGTACCGCCCCAGACGCCAGCAAAACTTCCTTTTGCACCTTTCCTAAGCCTCGTGGGCTTTACCCCTTGGCCCAAATAAAGTGTTCTCGTATCCGAACATTTCGGGAAACATCCGGAACCTCTTCCGGTGAATTCCGGAACCCTTCCGGAAACCAAAACACTATTATCACATATATCAATCTTTACCTCCGGACTATTCCGGAGATCATCGTCATGTCCGGGATCTTATCCGGGACTCCGAAGAACCTTCGGTCACCAACAAAATAACTCAACTATACTAATCGTCACCAAACGTTAAGTGTGTGGACCCTGCGGGTTCGAGAACTATATAGACATGACCGAGACACCTCTACGATCAATAACCAATAGCGGGACCTGGATGCCCATATTGGCTCCTACATATTCTATGAAGATCTTTATCGGTCGTACCTCTATGTCAAGGATTCAGTTAATCCCGTATGCTGTTCCCTTTGTTCTTCGGTATGTTACTTGCCCGAGATTCGATCGTCGGTATCTCTATACCTAGTTCAATCTCGTTACCGGCAAGTCTCTTTACTCGTTCCGTAATACAAGATCTCGTGGCTAACACTTTAGTCACATTGCTTGCAAGGCTCATTGTGATGTTGTATTACCGAGTGGGCCCTGAGATACCTCTCCGTCATACGGAGTAACAAATCCCAGTCTTGATCCATGCCAACCCAACAGACACCCTCGGAGATACCTGTAGAGCACCTTTATAGTCACCCAGTTACGTTGCGACGTTTGATACACACAAGGTACTCCTTCGATGTCAGGGAGTTGCATGATCTCATGGTCATAGGAACAGATACTTGACATGCAGAAAACAATAGCAATAAACTGACACGATCAAATGCTACGTTCTTAGTTTGGGTCTTGTCCATCACATCATTCTCCTAATGATGTGATCCCGTTATCAAATGACATCTCATGTCAATGGCTAGGAAACCTTAACCATCTTTGATCAACGAGCTAGTCAACTAGAGGCTTACTAGGGACACAGTGTTGTCTATGTACCCACACATGTATTTGAGTTTCCAATCAATACAATTATAGCATGGATAATAAACGATTATCATGAACAAGGAAATATAATAATAACCAATTTATTATTGCCTCTAGGGCATATTTCCAACAGTCTCCCACTTGCACTAGAGTCAATAATCTAGTTCACATCACTATGTGATTTATATTGTAATGAATCGAACACCCATGCAGTTCTGGTGTTGTTCATGTTTAGCCCTTGGAAGAGGTTTAGTCATCGGATCTGCAACATTCAGATCCGTGTGTACTTTGCAAATATTTATGTCGTCCTCCTTGATGTAATCGCAGATGGAATTGAAACGTCGCTTTATGTGTCTGGTCCTCTTGTGAAATCTTGGTTCCTTGGCTAGAGCAATGGCACCAGTATTATCACAAAACAGAGTCATTGGGTTAAGCGCACTAGGCACTACTCCAAGATCTGTCATGAACTCCTTCATCCAGACACCTTCCTTCGCCGCCTCCGAGGCAGCGATGTACTCCGCTTCGCATGTAGAATCAGCTACCACGCTTTGCTTGGAACTGCACCAGCTAACCGCACCCCCATTAAGAATAAATACGTATCCGGTTTGCGACTTAGAGTCATCCGGATCAGTGTCAAAGCTTGCATCGACGTAACCCTTTACGATGAGCTCTTGATCACCTCCATAAACGAGAAACATGTCCTTAGTCCTTTCCAGGTACTTCAGGATATTCTTGACCGCCGTCCAGTGTTCCATTCCTGGATCACTTTGAAACCTTCCGACCATACTTATGGCAAGGCTGACATCGGGTCTTGTGCACAGCATTGCATACATGATAGAGCCTATGGCTGAAGCATAGGGGATGACACTCATCTTTTCTCTATCTTCTGCAGTCACTGGGCATTGAGTCTTACTCAACTTCACACCTTGCAATACAGGCAAGAACCCCTTCTTGGACTGATCCATTTTGAACTTCTTCAAAACTTTGTCAAGGTATGTGCTTTGTGAAAGTCCTATTAAGCGTCTCGATCTATCTCTATAGATCTTGATGCCTAATATGAAAGCAGCTTCTCCTAGGTCCTTCATTGAAAAACTCTTGTTCAAATATTCCTTCACGCTTTCCAACATTTCTATATTGTTTCCAATCAGCAATATGTCATCCACATATAATATTAGAAACGCTATAGAGCTCCCACTCACTTTCTTGTAAATACAAGCTTCTCCGTAAACTTGTATAAACTCGAACGCTTTGATAACCTCATCAAAGCGAAGATTCCAACTCCGAGATGCTTGCACCAGTCCATAAATGGATCGCTGGAGTTTGCAAACTTTGTCAGCATTCTCTGGATCGGCAAAACCTTCTGGTTGCATCATATACAACTCTTCCTTAAGGATACCGTTAAGGAACACTGTTTTGACATCCATCTGCCAAATTTCATAATCGAAAAAGGCAGCTATTGCTAACATGATTCTGACGGACTTAAGCATCGCTACGGGTGAGAAGGTCTCATCGTAGTCAACTCCTTGAACTTGTGAAAAACCCTTTGCCACAAGTCGAGCTTTATAGACGGTGACATTACCGTCCGCGTCCGTCTTCCTCTTAATGATCCATTTGTTCTGAATGGCCTTACGCCCTTCAGGTAATACTTCCAAAGTCCATACTTTGTTTTCATACATGGATCCCATCTCGGATTTCATGGCCTCTAACCACTTCTCGGAATCCGGGCCCATCATCGCTTCTCCATAGCTCGTAGGTTCATCGTTGTCCAACAACATGACCTCTAAGACAGGGTTGCCGTACCACTCAGGAGCAGTACGCGTCCTTGTCGACCTACGAGGTTCGATAGCAACTTGATCCAAAGCTTCATGATCATCATCATTAACTTCCTCTTCAGCTGATGTAGGCTCTACAGAAACATCTTTCTGCGCTGCGCTACTTTCAGGTTGAAGTAAAGGTTCAACAACCTCATCAAGTTCTATCTTCCTCCCACTCAATTCTTTCGAGAGAAACTCCTTTTCAAGAAATATTCCGTTTTTAGCGACAAACACTTTGCCTTCGGATCTGAGGTAGAAGGTATACCCAACTGTCTCTTTTGGGTATCCTATGAAGACGCATTTTTCCGCTTTGGGTTCCAGCTTTTCAGGCTGAAGCTTTTTGACATAAGCATCACATCCCCAAACTTTAAGAAACGACAGCTTTGGCTTCTTGCCAAACCAAAGTTCATATGGTGTCGTCTCAACGGATTTCGATGGTGCCCTATTTAAAATGAATGCAACTGTCTCTAATGCATAACCCCAAAACGATAGTGGCAAATCGGCAAGAGACATCATAGATCGCACCATATCCAATAAAGTTCGATTACGACGTTCGGACACACCATTACGCTGTGGTGTTCCAGGCGGTGTTAGTTGTGAAACAATTCCACATTGTCTTAAGTGACTGCCAAACTCATAACTCAGATATTCTCCTCCTCGATCAGATCGTAGGAATTTAATCTTCTTGTTACGATGATTCTCAACTTCACTCTGAAATTGTTTGAACTTTTCAAATGTTTCAGACTTGTGTTTCATTAAGTAAATATACCCATATCTACTTAAGTCATCAGTGAAGGTGAGAAAGTAACGATAACCACCGCGCACCTCAATACTCATCGGACCGCACACATCAGTATGTATGATTTCCAATAAGTCACTTGCCCGTTCCATTGTTCCAGAGAACGGCGTTTTAGTCATCTTGCCCATGAGGCATGGCTCACATGTGTCAAGTGATTCAAAATCAAGTGACTCCAAAAGTCCATCAGCATGGAGTTTCCTCATGCGTTTTACGCCAATATGACCTAAACGGCAGTGCCACAAGAAAGTGGTATTATCATTATCAATTCTACATCTTTTGGCATCAATGTTATGAACATGTGTATCATTACTATCGAGATTCAATAAGAATAAACCCCTCACATTGGGTGCATGACCATAAAAGATATTACTCATATAAATAGAACAACCATTATTCTCTGATTTAAATGAGTAACCGTCTCGCAATAAACAAGATCCAGATATAATGTTCATGCTTAACGCAGGCACTAAATAACAATTATTCAGGTTCATCACTAATCCCGATGGTAATCGAAGAGCGAGCGTGCCGACGGCGATCACATCAACCTTGGAACCATTTCCCACGCGCATCATCACTTCGTCCTTTGCCAGCCTCCGTCTATTCCGCAGTTCCTGTTTTGAGTTGCAAATATGAGCAACCGCACCGGTATCAAATACCCAGGCACTACAACGAGAGTTGGTAAGGTACACATCAATAACATGTATATCATATATACCTTGTTTGTTGTTGGCCGCCTTCTTGTCAGCCAAATACTTGGGGCAGTTCCGCTTCCAGTGTCCAGTTCCCTTGCAATGAAAACACACAGTTTCTGGTTTGGGTCCAGCCTTGGGTTTCTTCACGAGAGGAGCAACTGCTTTGCCACTCTTCTTGGAGTTACCCTTCTTACCCTTGCCATTTTTCTTAAAACTAGTGGTTTTATTGACCATCAACACTTGATGCTCCTTCTGAATTTCAGACTCAGCGGCTTTCAGCATCGCAAACAGCTCGGCGACTGACTTGTTCATCCCGTGCATGTTATAGTTCAACACGAAGCTCTTGTAGCTAGGTGGCAATGATTGAAGAACTCTGTCAGTGATAGCCTCTGGCGGAAGGGGCACCCCCAATTCAGCCAGACGAGTGGAGTACCCAGACATTCTGAGTACGTGATCACTGATAGACCCGTTCTCCTCAATCTTGCAAGCATAGAACTTATCGGAGATCTCATATCTCTCGATCCGGGCATTCTTTTGAAAGATAAACTTCAACTCCTGGAACATCTCATATGCTCCATGACGTTCAAAACGTCTTTGAAGTCCCGGTTCTAAGCCATACAATATTGCACATTGAACTATTGAGTAATCTTCAGAACGAGTCCGCCAGGCGTTCACAACGTCTAGAGACTCAACTGGAGCGGGTGGATCACCAAGCGGTGCATCAAGGACATAAGCCTTCTGGGAAGCCGTAAGGATAATCCTTAGATTATGGGCCCAGTCTACAAAGTTACTTCCATCATCTTTCAACTTAGCTTTCTCTAGGAACGCATTAAAATTCAAGGGTGCTACTGCGCGAGCCATGATCTACAACATAAATATAGCAAAGACAACTTAGACTATTGTTCTAGATAATGAGTTTAGTTAATCATATTACTTAAAAAACTCCCACTCAAATTGACATCCCTCCGATCATTCGAGTGTAACATGATCCAAATCCACCAACTCAAGTCCGATCATCACGTGAGTTGAGGTGGTTTCAATGGTGAACATCTTCATGTTGATCATATCTACTATATGACTCATGTTCGACCTTTCGGTCTCTTGTGTTCCGAGGCCATGTCTGTACATGCTAGGCTTGTCAAGTTTAACCCGAGTGTTCCGCACGTGCAACATGGCTTACACCCGTTGTATGTGAACGTAGAGTCTATCACACCCGATCATCACGGCGTGTCTCGGAACGACGAACTTTCGCAACGGTGCACACTCGGGGAGAACACAATTTTATCTTGAAATTTAAGTGAGGGATCACCTTATAATGCTACCGTCGTCCTAAGCAAAATAAGATGCATAAAAGGATTAACATCACATGCAATTCATAAGTGACATGATATGGCCATGAACTTGTGCTTTTGATCTCCATCTCCAAAGCACCGGCATGATCTTCATCGTCACCGGCATGACACCATGATCTCCATCATCTTGATCTCCATCAACGTGTCGCCATGAGGTTGTCGCGCCGACTGTTGCTTCCACGACTATTGCTAACGTTTAGCGATAAAGTAAAGCATTACATAGCGCTTAATGATTGACACGCAGGTCATACAATAATTAAAGACAACTCTATGGCTCCTGCCAGTTGCCATACTCATCGACATGCAAGTCGTGATATTCTATACAACACATGATCATCTCATACATCACATATATCTCATCATGTAATTGGCCATATCACATCACAACATACCCTGCAAAAACAAGTTAGACGTCCTCTAATTATTGTTGCAAATTTTACGTGGCTGCTACGGGTTTGCAAGAACCGTTCTTACCTACGCAAAACCACAACGTGGTGTAGTGATTGCTTTTTGATCTTCTAAAAGAACCCTCTTCATTGAAATCGATTCAACTAAAGTGAGAGAGACAGACACCCGCTAGCCATCTTTATGCAACGAAGTTACATGTCAGTTGAAGGAACCTGTCTCGCGTAAGCGTACGCGTATTGTTGGTCCGGGCCGCTTCATCTCACAATACTGCCGAATCAAGTATCAACTAGTAACGGCAAGCAATATGTATACACCCACGCCCACAACTCGTTTGTGTTCTACTCGAGATCTCATCTACGCATAGACCTAGCTCATGATGCCACTGTTGGGGAACGTTGCATGGGAAACAAAAAATTTCCTACGCACACACAAGATCTATCCATGGTGATGAGCATCTACGAGAGGGAGAGTGAATCTACATACCCTTGTAGATCGCTAAGCGGAAGCGTTTAAGAAACGCGGTTGATGTAGTCGAACGTCTCCGCGATCCAAATCGCAAGTCGTCCCTCGAACCGATCACGAACTAGTGTCGAACGGACGGCACCTCCGCGTTCAACACACGTACGGCTTGATGACGCCTTCACCTCCTCGATCCAGTGAGCGATGGTGAAGTAGTAGATGAGTTCTGGCAGCACGACGGCGTGGTGATGGTGGTGAGGAACAATCTCTGCAGGGCTTCGCCAAGCACTACGGAGATTATGACGGGAGAACTAGAGGATTAGGGTTGCCGCACACGGCTTGGGGAAATCTTGATGTGTCCCGTGTGCTAGCCCTGCCGCTCTATTTATATGTTGAGCCTTGGGGTCTAAACTTGGAGTAAAAGCCTCCTCCAGGTCGGTTTTGCCCGCACAAGGTCGGTTTGGCCCGCAGGGAAAGAGTCCAACTCGGATCCCTGCAGTATCGCGTACAAGCGGTAGTACCGCTTATGATAAGCGGTAGTACCGCCTGTAGCGGTAGTACCGCTTACGATAAGCGGTAGTACCGCCCGTAGCGGTAGTACCGCTTACGATAAGCGGTAGTACCGCCCCAGACGCCAGCAAAACTTCCTTTTGCACCTTGCCTAAGCCTCGTGGGCTTTACCCCTTGGCCCAAATAAAGTGTTCTCGTATCCGAACATTTCGGGAAACATCCGGAACCTCTTCCGGTGAATTCCGGAACCCTTCCGGAAACCAAAACACTATTATCACATATATCAATCTGTACCTCCGGACTATTCCGGAGATCCTCGTCATGTCCGGGATCTTATCCGGGACTCCGAACAACCTTCGGTCACCAACAAAATAACTCAACTATACTAATCGTCACCAAACGTTAAGTGTGTGGACCCTGCGGGTTCGAGAACTATGTAGACATGACCGAGACACCTCTACGATCAATAACCAATAGCGGGACTTGGATGCCCATATTGGCTCCTACATATTCTACGAAGATCTTTATCGGTCGAACCTCTATGTCAAGGATTCAGTTAATCCCGTATGCTGTTCCCTTTGTTCTTCGGTATGTTACTTGCCCGAGATTCGATCGTCGGTATCTCTATACCTAGTTCAATCTCGTTACCGGCAAGTCTCTTTACTCGTTCCGTAATACAAGATCTCGTGGCTAACACTTTAGTCACATTGCTTGCAAGGCTCATTGTGATGTTGTATTACCGAGTGGGCCCTGAGATACCTCTCCGTCATACGGAGTAACAAATCCCAGTCTTGATCCATGCCAACCCAACAGACACCCTCGGAGATACCTGTAGAGCACCTTTATAGTCACCCAGTTACGTTGCGACGTTTGATACACACAAGGTACTCCTCCGATGTCAGGGAGTTGCATGATCTCATGGTCATAGGAACAGATACTTGACATGCAGAAAACAATAGCAATAAACTGACACGATCAAATGCTACGTTCTTAGTTTGGGTCTTGTCCATCACATCATTCTCCTAATGATGTGATCCCGTTATCAAATGACATCTCATGTCAATGGCTAGGAAACCTTAACCATCTTTGATCAACGAGCTAGTCAACTAGAGGCTTACTAGGGACACAGTGTTGTCTATGTACCCACACATGTATTTGAGTTTCCAATCAATACAATTATAGCATGGATAATAAACGATTATCATGAACAAGGAAATATAATAATAACCAATTTATTATTGCCTCTAGGGCATATTTCCAACACTAACTTCAATCGTGCGGGACCCTCATGTTCGAGACCTGCTTCACAAGAAGACGAGTAGTGACAGAGCTGCTTCTAGAGAGGAGGCCAAGCTGGAGCAACTGGAGGTAGACTCAAAGACTCCATTGTATGATGGTGCGATCCCGAGGTGACCCGCTTGAGTTTCACGCTCGAACTTCTAAAGACGAAGGCTAAAAACAAATGGACCGACAGAAGCCTCGATGAGCTTCTCAAGTATCTAAAGAAGGTTCTTCCCGTGAGGAACCTGTGTCCTACTAGTGTGGATGAGGCCAAGAAGATCGTGTGCCCTCTTGCTCTGCCGCACATTAGATACCATGCATGCATCAACGATTGCATCATTTATCGGAAGGAGCACGCGGAAAAAACCAACTGTCCGGTGTGCAATGCTTCTCGATACAAGAAGGCCGGAAAGAAATCTCCCCAGAAAGTTGTATGGTACCTACCGATCACTCCCCGTCTGCAGCGTTATTTTGTAGATCCTAAGGAAGCAAAGCTCATGCGCTGGCACGCGGAGAGGGTGAAGCCCGATGATGGAGATGATCCGAAGCTGAGACACCTCGCGGATGCAAGCCAGTGGAGAGCGTTCAACGCCGAATATCAATATTTCGCAGGTGATGCAAGGAACATCATGCTTGGCGCGAGTACCGATGGCATGAATCCGTTTGGCAACCAGAACACCAACCATAGCACATGGCCCGTGTTTGTATGGATGTACAACCTCTCCCCCTGGTTGTGCATGAAGTCAAAGTACATACACATGAGCATGCTGATTCTAGGGCTGAAACAACCGGGAAATAATATTAATCTGTATCTGGGGCTACTTCAAGAGGATTTAGACACGTTATGGGAAACACCGCCCAAGACATGGGACGCCAGCAAAGGCGAGTATTTCTATATGAGAGCCGCGCTGATGACAATGGTGCATGACTATCTCGGTTACGGATATGTCACAGGCCAGGTGTGCCATGGATATTGCAGATGCACGCGGTGCATGGATGATACAACGTCTCAGCAGCTAACGAAAGATGGCGGGTCTGGGAAAATCGTGTACATGGGGCATCGAAGATGGCTCGCGAAGGACGACCCGTGGAGAAACCGTGGAGATCTATTCAATGGTGAGGCTGAGCATCGAGGACCTCCACGTAAGAGGAGCGGCGCCGAAATCGATGAGCTGTTGAAAAACTGGGAACAGTGCCCCGCGCCGGGAAAGATGAAAAAGGCGCCGGAGCCGCTGCTAAAGGTATGGAAAACAAGGTCTATTTTCTGGGACTTGGAGTACTGGCCCAAACTCGACACGCCTCATTGACTTGATCAAATGCATATCACGAATAATGTCCTTGAGAGCTTGCTTGCAACACTGATGAACATGCCGGATAAGACCAAGGATGGGCCAAAGGCAAGAAGAGACTTTGAAGATTTGAACATCAGGGCAGATCTCAACATGCCGCCCCGTAAAAAGTCGGAGGAGACGGAGACGGAGGCGCGGGACAAGGGCAAAAATGTCAACAAGAAGGAAGAGAATTATTGCCCCCCTTCTTGCTTTACCTTAAGTCCGAAGGAGATCGATCAATTCTTCAACTGCCTTACCGGAATCAAAGTTAGTTCCGGTTACTGTGGGAAGATAAGTAGATTTCTAGGCACCAAGAAGAAAAGGTTCAGCGGGATGAAGTCTCTTGACTGTCATGTGATGATGACACAGATACTTCCTGTTGCGCTTAAGGGATAATGGACAAGCACGTCCGTGACACACTTATTGGTCTCTGCAACTTTTTCGATGTTATCTCTCGAAAGTCGATCAGTGTGAAGCAGCTCTGAAGGCTACAGGAAGAGATCGTTGTGATACTAAATGAGCTTGAGATGTACTTTGACGTCATGGTGCATCTGTGTGTCCACATTGTGGACGACATCATAGACCTCGGGCCGACATTCCTGCACAACATGATGCCGTTCGAGAGGATGAATGGGGTCATTAAAGGATTCGTTCGTAACATGTCCCGTCCGGATGGAAGCATCATCTAGGGCTATCTGACCCAAGAGTGCACCTCTTTCTGCGAGAATTATCTATGTGGCGGATACCCTGTTGTTGGTTTGCCCGTTAACAAGCACCTTGGGAGGCTCGGACGAGAAGGTCACACCAACGGCCGGAGGGGACTACATGCGGACCACTCGGGTCGACGCAATGACTTTGACAGAGCAAACTTAGTAGTGCTACAACACCTAGACATGGTAGATCCTTTCACGACACTGCACAAAGAAACCATCACAAAGAAGTACCGTGATCGGGGGCTATGCAAGACGAACACCGAAGTTATTAGAGAGCACAACTCCACTTTCCTGCCTTGGTTCAAAGACCATGTTCTTGCTAATCCCCCAGAAGAGGGCTCTACGGATGGATTGCTCATATACGCCTTAGAACATGGCCCCGCGGCCAACCTCGCGACCTATCAGGCATACGATAACAACGGATACACGTTCTACATGGAGGCCAAAGATATAAACAGTGATTTTCAGAACTCAGGGGTGATGATGGAATGCATGACCGATGACAACGCCGCAACTGAAAGATTCTACGGAAGGGTCGAAGAGATCTGGGAGCTTGACTACTCCGGACTGCACGATGCAACGATGTTCCGTGTCAGATGGGCTAAGAACGTTGAAAGAGAAAACTGGTATTTCACTACCATGTCTATACCCGACGCCAAGAGCGCTACCATGAACGCCATCGCAAAAAACGAGCCATGGGTACACGCTAAGCACGTGACACAATGCTTTTTCATAACCGACCCGAGCAATCCCAGCCGTGTTGTCGTGAGGAGAGGCAAAAGGAACATCATCGGAATGGATGGAGTCGCCAACAAGGAAGACTACGACCAGTACGGCAACCCAATGAGGGAAGATGACGATGAAGCATACATCAAAAGAAAAATCAATACTACATTACCTAAGAAAGATCGTACTCCATGGAAAAGGAAAAGTCATAACGAGGGGCTCAATTATTTGACAGCGAACAAGAAGGGAAAGAAGCTCACTCAGAAACGAAAACGTCGACGCTGAGAAACCATCATTTATATATATGTATTTATTTTGTGTACGCACTTAATCGTTATCGGTCAAATGATGTGTAATGTATATGCATGGTTCCAACTCGGTCGTCTGTCGGAAAAGAAAAGAAAAAGAAAAATGAGAAAGGAAAGAAGAAAATGAAAAGAAAAATACAAGGAATAGAAAAGAAAATGAAAAGAAAAATACAAGGAATAGAAAAGAAAATGAAAAGAAAAAGAAAAAGGAGAAATAAAAAAAGAAAATGAAAATGAAAAGAAAAATAAAATGAGAAGAAAAATGAAAGGAATAGCAGTAGCGCCGGTCTGGACACGCGCTATAGCTAACTTAGCACTAGCGCGGGGTATGCGTAGCCCGCGCTACAGCTAAGTTAGCTATAGCGCGTGTCCGGACCCGTGCTACTGCTACATTTGACTTAATCGCCCGCGCGCGCGGGCCTCCCTCAATTCCCCATCCCCATTCCCCCATTCCCTCTCCTCCTCCGTCTCCGTCTGTTGCCCTCCGCGCGCCCTCCGTCGCCATCCGTCGCCCGCCCGTCCGTCGCCCGCCCATCCGTCGCCTCGTCCGCGCGCCCTCCTTCGCCCTCCGCCGCTCGCCCTCCGTCGCCGGCCCGTCCGTCGCCCTCCGTGCGCCCTCCGTCGCCGTCCACATCGTCAGTGCCCCCTCCTCCACCCGCGCCCGTCTCCCCCGACCTCCACCTCACCGTAGGCGTCTCCCCCGACAACCCCCCCACCCCCCGTAAGTCCCCCGCCCCTCCTTCTCTCTCCTTTCCTCTCCGTCTGCCCTAGGTTTTAGTATGAACCCTAGGATTTAGTATGAACCTGGGTTTTAGTATGAACCCTAGGTAGCTAGGTTTTGGTATGAACCCTAGAATTAACACTAAGAGTTTGATTGGTATTTAGCTAGGTATCAAATTAGGACAGAACTTTTATTCTAGGAACCCTAAGTGTATAGAAATTTTATTCTAGGAATTTAGCTAGGTATCAAATTATGACAGAAATTTTATTCTAGGAATTTTTATTGGTATTTAGCTTGGTATCAAATTAGGACAGAAATTTTTATTCTAGGAATTTTGCTTCTAGGAACCCTAAGTGTATAGAAATTTTATTCTAGGAATTTAGCTAGGTATCAAATTTGGACAGAAATTTTATTCTAGGAATTTTTATTGGTATTTAGCTAGGTATCAAATTAGGACAGAAATTTAGCGAGGTTTCAAAATAGGACAGAAATTTTATTCTAGTAATTTAGCTAGGTTTCAAATTAGGACAGAAATTTTATTCTTGATTCATATCAAATTTTCTCTCTTTTCTATTTTATAAATTCAGTGCCATAGGTTGATGTTATTCTGTTTTATAAATTCAGTGCCATTGGTATCATGTGTGGCATGTCAAAGCAAGTGGTTTGATGTGTATGTGGTGATACAGATGTATCTTTCTAGTATATCTTTGTAGGGAAAATGATCTGAGTGGCCTATGTTTTGTCGGAATGTTGATTCATTTCCGTTCCAGCGAATTTCAGGCGCTCGATATGTCCACTTTTTAGCAAAGGTCATGCCAAAATTTCCCGTGAATTTTGGCATGACTTGTGCTAGAAAGTATGCATATCGAGTGCCCGGGATTTGCCGGGACGGGAATGAAACGGCATTCCGGCAAACCATAGGCCTTTTTTATGTCATTACTCATTTTATTATAGTTTAAGAATTAAACAAGCATACTTAATCGTAGGAAACATTTCGAACAACAACGAAACTGGGGCTTCTGACCACGCTGCCGACAACATACAATATGACCGTGAACATGATTACCTTGACTTTTTGTCTAGTCAGCAAACACAAGGTTTGCAGGGCGCCCTGGTCATAGCGGATGATGGTACTGCCGCCGACATCGACACCGATGGCACCGAAGGCACCGATGGCACCGGCATCGATGGCGGCGCCGAAACCGGCGCGGAAGGTACCGGCACCGAAGCCGGTAACGAAAAGAAGAAGCAGAGAACACGACACCCTAACAAACTCGGCATCGGAAGAATCCTGGTCACAGAGATGCACCCCGGCAAATTCGAGCCAATAGCGCCGGATGAAGCTCGCAAGTGCTACGGCAACCAAGTCGGATGCATCCTACGGGAAACCGCGAGCATCAACGACAATGACTTAAGGAAGAAACCAAATATGGAGCACTTGCTGCTAACAAAGCTACACAAGAGATTCTAGTTCCCCGGCCGGGATGACCGCATAGAACACCCGTGGGATGATGCTGCCATGAAAAATATCAATAACCACGCCATGGGCATGTTCAGCAACGATTTGGCCGCCTGGAAAGGGAGGGTGAAATGAGCGATTGATGCTAACGAACCCCTGTCCAAGATTTTGGCGGACAATCCGACACTTACAGAAGAGGAGTTCGAAAAGTTCAAGGACAGTTCCTCTACCGAGGCAGCCAAGCTTAAGTCTGAGAAATACAAGGGGCTTCAGCAAAGGAACACGGGGAACCAACGCCTCGGAAGCCGTGCCTACATTGGCAAGAGGCCCATATGGGATAAGGAGGACGCGGAACGTGAAGCCGCGGGGATCCCAGACCCCTACGCGGAATTCACCGACCCGCAGGAGCGTGACTTCATCAGGGCCCGGTACAAGTGGGACAAGGAAAAGAAGGTTTGGTACACGGACCCGATCACGAGGAAATTGATTAGATTACTGGTAATTATTCTTTTACCAACTTACATTTAGCTTTTGATCAAGTCGACTACACGTTGTAGTAACATTCGTATAACGGTTCACGTTCCTTTTGCAGAAGGAGCAACACAGGCTTGCGGCCGAAAGCGACTCGTCGTCTCAGTCGTCGATGAGGCCCAAGTGGGACGCCCCTCTCAATCGGGCCTTGAACCAACTGAAGGGACTTCCTTTGGACCAGCGGCCGCAATATGGACATGTGCACGGCGTCGGAGACGGCGCCATGTGGAAGTACTACTACGATGAGGGCCCGGAGGCCAAAAACAAGAAAAAGAAGTTCAGTCAGTTGAACATCGACGAGAAGGTGAAGCTTGCGGTCGAGAAAAATGCAGCTGAGGCCGAGAAAAATGCAGCTGAGGCCGCAGAAGCGACCAGAAATGAGTTGGTCTAGCACGCAGTCAATGCAGCTTTAGCTGCCTGCAGAAATGATTTCGCTACTAACTTGATTCCGGCTATTATCGACTGGACGAAGCAAAATCCAGACAAGACAGAACAGGATTTTCCCATGCCCAGCTTCGTCGGGAGCAACTCGGTGAACATCGCACCACCACCACCTGCTGCCGCTACAGCACAAGGTCCCGCACCCGCGCTTGCTCCCGCACCTGCTCATAGCAGCCCGTCCTCTGTCTTTGGCGTGCTAGGCGGGCCTTCGTCATTGGCTGACCTCGACGCCCTCACGGTAATTACACGTCGCACCAACATATCTATAATCTTCCGTTTTTCGTTGCCTTTCGGATGTCTTACGCCGCAGACATGTCTTCGCAGGCCGACGAAACCCCGTGCACCGTACTCTACATGATCAACGACCAAAAGGTGGATGTGGGAAAGCCAATGATAACGAAGCCCTTGGAACTCACGTTCCACGGCCAACCGATCCCCGTTGGCACCTTCAGGGTTACCTTGTCGAGTGTGAAAGCGGGCCACGAGGATTTGACTCCTCTAGTACGGCTCGGGGGAGAGGAGGACAAGACCCCGATGCGGCTTGGAGAATGCAAGGGTTGGATGCTGCTGTGGCCGAAGAATCTTCTTCGTCTGGAGGCAGCCGAGAGCACACCAATGACCACACATCAGCAAGGTATGAACACCACCACCCCGCCTACGCAATTACCAGCGCCTCTCGTGCCGGGTGAGAGCGGCGGACGACGCGAGGAAGGGGGTCCAATAGTGGATGATGTAGTCGCCCCCGTGGAACAAGGAATGGATGATGAGATGGAGGAGGAGGACCCTCTCCGGTTCCTCAATACCGGCGCCTATGACGACGGACAAATGATGAGTCAGCCATATGACTCGGGCTATGAGCATGCGGATGAGGAGATGGATGATGTGCCCGGGCAGGAACGTCCTAGGGTTGATTGCAAGAAGTCTCTCTTCATGCAATCCTCACAGGACACGCCTCCAGATGCCGCCTCAGCGCAGGGTCAACTAGCCGAGGGTCGTAAAGTGCTTAGCCCGACAACACTGGTGGCGGGGGTAAGGAAGGGTCTGGACGGTCAACCCAAGAAAAAGGAGAGGAAGAGACTGCCGAGGAGAGGCTCTGCTGCCGCCAAAGCTGCCAAAGCTTCTAGCAGCCAGCCGACCGATTTTGCAGACCATGTACCGGTCAAAGGTGCGGCGATGTACCATGTCGCGGGCGAGCCGATCCTACCGCCGAAACCGCTAGAGGGCATATCAGGGGATCTCAGGAGACTACACGACCATGTGCTGTCGACTGAGAAAAGCCTTCTCGCCTCGGAGGATCCAGGATATCCGCTTTACGCGGTTCGTGTGCCTCAGGCCAAGTGCTACGTTGACACACTGCCCGCGGAGGTGTTCTTCCTGCGGTTTGATCACATCTTTGAGATGTTTCTCACGAGGCGGCTCGATTTTACGATCGTCCGCCTTTTTGCGCTACATATGAACTTCGTCATCAGGAGAGAATAAATCTCGCCAATCTTGGTGGCGGATCCATACTACATGCATGAGTCCTTCTTGAGTCTCGGTGACTTTGAACGTAAAGCTGCTAGGGACTACATCGAATACTTCATGATAACGAATAAGGACAAGGAAATGATTCTCCTGCCTTATCATCCAATGTAAGTCATTGTCGGACAACCCTTTCGTACGTTGCAATCATTCCTTCGCTCATATGGAGACTAATTTGAGGTGTTATTTTTCCCGCAGCAACGGGCGCGCCGTCCTTATCGTTCTTTTCCCGCGAGTCTCCCACGCTATGTATTTCGACTCTCCCAGAAACTATGAGAAGAAGGACTACACCCACATAATGGATATTCTGGATGGTGCTCTCCACGGCTTCAGCATGAGGGGTGGCCACATTGAGATCAGGAAACAAAGGAAGAACAAGCCGGGTTTCTCGCATAAAACTACCTTCTGCTCCATTCATCAACCGACAACAAGCAAGAACGATGGATTCTACCTCATCCATCTCATGATGGAGTTCAGAAGGGATCACCAACAGCTTCGCATGACAACAAGAAATGATGAACATATCCGCAAATGGGCAGAATCCTTAGGAGACGAACCGGATTATAAACTCAGAGATGACTTCTTTCGCATCCAGAAGGACATTGCAACGATCATCATGAAAGAAGTCGTCGAAGAGAATGGGATGTTCCACCACGGCCCTATATCGCGAGCTGACATCAGAACTCGCATAGGCATGCAACGTCAGGACCTGACGTCATTCACGAAGCTAGGGTGCATCCTCCCGGATATGGATGGATGGAACTTCCAGTGATTGACGATGCTGATGATGATGTGTCGGTTGAACTTGTACTTTCTGTAGCGATGAAACTTTGTGATGTTAACGGTCCTGCTGAACTTGCGTAATGCTAGTTTGTTAGTTTGGGTACGATGACCCGCGTACATCTAGTTAATTAGTTTGGGTACGATGAACCTGCGTTGATTAATTAGGTTTACTATATGTTGCATCTATTAGCTAACTCTTTCTTTTCGTGTTGCTCAAATATATTATGTTGCATATTATTGTTGAATTCGCTTGATGAAGATGCATCTCTAACAGGTACATAGGTCCTTGATGGTGAAGAAGTGCTATGCCATGTACATAGGGAGGGTTCCAGGAGTATACGATGAGTGGCCCGAGTGTCAGGCCCAAGTGTCACGGTTCTCGGGCGGCAGCCATAAAGGGTTCGATAGCAGACAAGAAGCAGAAGCTAGTTACTTGAGGTTCACGCTAGCGCGAGAGAGGAATCAGAACCGGCGCCTCATGTACTGCATAATTCCGCTCTTACTCATGGTGATAGCTCTTCTCTTCTATATCATCGTTTAGATGGATGATGAAACATGTGTATGGGATGACGATGTAGTTGCATGTATTCGAGACATATCATAACTTGTATCGCTATTTCGAGAACGATGATGATGAGAGACATCATTTGTGTTGGATGATGATGACATGATTTGATGAGACTATTTGCATGTGTATGATATGATGAGACTATTGTGTGTATGATATGACAGAGGCTATTGTATAAAACCTATTAAAAAACAGAGTAAAAACGCCGCAGAAAAAAAATTACAGAAAATAGTAACAGTAGCGCGGGGTATGAGTGTAGCAGCAGCGCTGCCTTAGCAGTAGCGCGTGGTAAACAGGCGCGCTGCAGCTTTTAGCAGTAGCGAGGTTCCACGAAACACGCTACTACTAAACTCTGGTAGCAGTAGCGCGGGTGGAACAGCGCTACTGCTCAGAGTTAGCGGGCTATGGAAAATAGCGGCGGGCCTCCAAATCAGCTATAGCGGAGCTATAGCGGGTTATAGCGGGCTATTTGTGAAGGCGACCATTTAGCGGCACACTGTTGAAAAGGCTATAGCGGGCTATAGCAGAACTATAGCCGGCTATTTAAAACTATGGCTGTAGCGCCGTAGCAGTAGCGCGCCCACCCGCGCTACTGCTATGACAAAACCCCGCGCTACTGCTAGGGTTTTCCCTTGTAGTGTTTGTATAAACAGGTATTCCTTTCATGTTTGTATCTAGCGAAGTCTTTTTACTTGTTGCCTTGAGAATGCCCATTTTTGACAAACCGGTTTGCCATAGCTGTAGTTTTGTGAAGTAGGAGCCCCTTTTAGAGTCCGGTTTGCGTGTGCCGGCCTGTGGCCAGTACTGGCAGCGGAACTAGGGTATGATTCTAAGCACTTAATTGAAGACTGTAGGTCACGATACAAACAAAAGGGAGGCCAGCTTTTAGTCTGGCTGAAAACCTTTGGTCGTTTTTATGACGGAGGTCGTTGTACCTTGATGCAGCCCCCGGGTGCGTTTGATGGATCATTGGATGCAGCACCTATACTGACTGCGGGAGGGTCCAAAGTATGATGCAACCCCCGAGTCTGGTAAATAGGAGGATCACCTTAGACTCTTCCTTGAAACTTTCCACAGGAGGTTCGGTACATTCGTGTGCACGTCTCAGCAATCATACGTAAAAGAGTTTGATAGAAAAAAGTGATTTATTTGGAACACTTTTATTCATAACTTTTGCATGATCGATCTAAGGACGATAACACGAACTAGAATTTAAAATTGTTCCAAATGAAATAAATGCCAAGGTAGAAACGACGCAGCTAGTTTGGTGTTCCACTTGGGGCATCATCCGGGCTCTGCGTGGGCTGGTTGACGCCACCTTGTCTTTGGGCTTCTAGCCTGTGGGGCTGCCGTCTCCCTGTTGGAGCCAGATGGGGCTATTGGCAGAGCTCGCGCCTCAGGCCCCTTATTGTCGGGATGAGGCCTCTTCATTGCCGTGGTGGCTACCTCCTTGGTGGTTGTGCTGGTCTCTACCTCGCCGTAGCTGGCGAACTCGGACTCGACGTGCTCCAGGTTGGCGACCTCTGTTTCTAGAGTGGTCTTGGGGTAGCCGGAGACAGTGATGATGCCATGAGGTCCTAGCATTTTGAGCTTCATGTAGGCATATCAGGGTATCGCCATCAGCTTGAAGAAGCCTGGGCGTCCGAGGTGGGCGTGGTAGCCCCCATTGAAGGGTACCACTTCAAAGCAAAGTGTTTCTGCCTAGAAATTAGTCTCAAACATGAATATGACCGCCAGGTTGATTTGGCCGAGGGGCTCTGCTTTCTTCCCAGGCACGATCCCATGGAAGTTTGTTGGGGAAGGGCGGAGGCCGGTCAGCGAGAGTCCCATCTTCCGCATGGTGTCGGCATACATGATATTGATGCCGAACCCGCCGTCCATTAGCACCTTGGTGAGCTGGCAGCCGCCGATGATTAGGTCAACGACGAGGGCGGATTTGCCGGGGTTCGGGATGTAATCTGCTGCCTAAGCAAATCATGCACTCTGACTAGTCTAGGTATAGGGGAACTCCGGGTACGAGGGCGTGGACTTCCTTGAGGGCTTGTTTCTGTGCACGCTTGGACTCGAACCTGCGGAAAATCATGTTCACTCGCCGTATGTCTTTCGAGAAGGTTTTCTGATTTCCTCCACACGAGCCGCGGGCTTGGGATCCTGACCGAGCTACTGTCGTCGTCTGCATCACCGTTGTTGCCGGTCTTGCCATTTTTCTCTTTGGCAAGCTGGTCGTCGAGCGTGCACTACCTTGTGGAGTGGGAGGCCTTATAGGTCCCGTGGCTATGATACTTGCATGGGCCGCTCATGATTTCTTCATAAGTGCGGCCCGGCCGCCTTGGCTTGTTCTCCCACTTCTGCTTCTTCATGTCGTCCTGACCAGCCTTGCTGGTTGCCGCTACGACGTCAGAATCTTGCTCTTCCTTCCTTTTCCAGTCCCTATTGTGGTTTCTGTTCCATCCTCTAGAGACCTCGCTGTCGGCGGGCTCCTGGGCATCCGGGACTGGCATAGGATGTCGGCTTGCGCGAGCGGTTTCTTCGCCTGTGGCATAGTCGTTGGCGACCTTCATGAGCTGTGCCATTGTGGTGTGCCTTCCATCAGCCCGCTTCTTGTCGAGCTTGTGACGGAGAAGGGGGTCCTGGGCGCAATTGATGAAGGCGTCTATAGCCTGCTCGTCGGAGACCATCGTGAGAGTGTTCCATTTCTTCAGCCAACGTGAGATGAAGTCGCGGACGATTTCATTGTTGCCTTAGATGCAGTTGTGGAGGTCGTATGCGCACCCAGGGCACTGGTAAGTGCCCTCAAAGTTGTTGATGAAGGTTGTCTCAAAGTCCGTCCATGTGTGGATGGAGTTGGGCTGAAGCCCGTTCAGCCATGTGCGCGCTGAGCCCATGAGGCACATGGCAACATAGCGTAGTGTGTTGCCGATGTATCCGTTCGCCATCTCGACTATCGTGAGGTAGTTGCTGAGCCAGTGATCCGGCTTAGAGTCTCCTGAGTACTTCTCGACGCCCCGAAAGATGAACAGTTGTGGGAAAGGGTGAGTGATCACCTCGTACCCAAAGCATGGAGGAGCTATACTGGACATCAGGGTAGAAGAGCGCAGTGCCGGGGCTTCGTAGTTGTTGCTGTACCATTCCATATCATGGGCTCGGAGGTGGTCGCGGAGGTCGGGCTGGTGACCTAGGCGATTATGCACCGGTGGATCTCACGGTGGAAGGGGTGCCCGGTTCTGTGCTGCGACGGTGGAGATTTCTTGAAGAAGGTTTCCGGTCGGGGTACCGAGTCCTAACGATTGTCCTGGGGTGGTTGTCCCGCGGCCGAAAGGACGCTGTTGGTGCGGGCCAGGCACTGCCTTGACTCGCTGATGTTGTCCTAGAGCTCCACTATGTTGCGGGGTACCCTTCTAAGACTCGCTAGGATGTTCGGGTCTCTTGGCGTATCGTGGAGTTTACCGGCTAGCACCGCGGCAGCTTGGAGGCCGCGGGATGGTGTTTGGAGTAGGGCGGCGTCCGCGGGGTCGTTCTGACCCATGTCGGCTTCACGACCTAAGGCCGCGAGGGCGTTAGTAGTTGTATGTGGCTGGCGTCGAGGTCAGCATAGTCTTTCGTTTGTCATCGTCTCTTGCCACCGTGCCTCCTGCACGGCGGCCTACACCGTGCTCTGCTAGAGCTGTAGCTGGGCGACTAACGTGGCTCGTCGGAAGGCCTCCATTGCCTGTGTGGTAGGGTCACTCCCTGGTATGGGAGTGGTGAGGAATCACAGTGTATCTTCAGTGATGATGGGTTGTGTCATTGTGACCCCAGCAAGACCGGACAGGCTGTCCTCAGGAGTGAAGAAACCCATGGGGCTGGAGTTGAAGATGTTGAAGCCGGTGGGGTACTGCATAACTGGGGGAGGTGCCGGTGGTGCTGATGATGTGACTACCACCGGTTCCAAGGTCGGAGGTTGTGAGGATGGAGGCCCCGCGTTCATTGTTGTGGCTCCACTAGTGTTTGGTACGATCAGAGCCGTCAGCGCTGAAGAGGTCCCCGCCGGCGCTATCATCATGACTTGCTAGAGGATGATGGCCTCTGGGGCCACCTCGCCATCTGACGCTGGTGCCGGTGTTAAAGTCGGCTGGCTATCTCCGGCCTCCGTAGCTGGGGCTGGGAGTTCTTCTTCTATTTCTGTGTCGGTGATGGAGATGACATCGGCCTCACTGCCTACTTGCTCCTGCAGGAGTTGTTGGGATTCCCCCAAGTGTAAGGGTGAAGCAGAACAGCAGCAAGTATTTCCCTTAGTTAGGGAACCAAGTTTATCAATCCAGTAGGAGTCAACTAGCAAGCAAAGTGAACAACACTTGCACACAAAACACAAACACGCTTGTCCCAACACGGCAAGAGGGTTGTCAGACCCCTTGTCTTGCTAGTTACAACATTAAACGCAAATGATAGAGATAGTTGATAGCAAAATAAAATATAAAGGAAACAGGGCAGCAAAGAATATATTAGTTTTCAGTACAGGAGAATAGCCCCAGCGGACCATAGGTTCACTAGTGACATCTCTCTCAAACTAGCAAATGGCATGGTAAACAAATTACATTGGGCACCGATTATTATTGCAATATTTATGACTATGATCATTCATGGTATAATCTCATATAGACATTATGTTCGTGATAAGTAGAAGGTTAATCCAACTACATCTACTACTAATACTCCACCGCTATCCAGCATGCATCTCGTGGTATTAAGTTTACAAGAAATAGAACATTGCAATAAGCATGATGACATAATGTAGACAGCAAAACATCAATTAATATGGCAAGACAACATCGTTTTATCCTTAGTGGAAACATACAAATACGTTTCTTATCTCTTTTTGTCACTCAGATATAGAGCACCGCAAGATTGAACCCACTACAAAGCACCACTCCCTCTGATGAAAACCCCATTGAACTTGGCCAAAGAAGATAGATAGATCGGAGAGCATGCAAAGCTATTTAATTATACAGCAAGAAAACCTCAAAAGATTCAATTGATTTCAATGAACAATCTGATCCATAAAGTGACAATTCATCATGTCCCAACAAACACACCACCGATTACATCGAATTGATCCCGATCATGTGAGGCAGCTCACGGGAACATGGTATTAAAGATCCAAATAGAGAGAGAGTCATCTAGCTACTACTATAGACCCTAAGGTCCTGGTGGAACTACTCACACAGTCATGGAGGCAGCAAGGTTGATGAAGAATCCTTCGTAGATGGCTTCCCCCTCCGGCAGACCTCCGGAACAAGCCTCCAGATTGGATCTTCGTGAAACAGGAACTTGTGGCGGCGGAAAAATTCTTCTAAAAATATGGCAGAGGGTTTTGGTATTTATGGCGGTGGAATGGACGTAAGGCGGTGCAGGTGGGCCCCAAACCCCCTGGTGGCGCCCTTAAGGGTGTGGGGGCACCAGGTGGGGGTGTGAGACCATCTTGCCTTCTTTTGCACTCCTCCGAAGCTTCGTGTGTCCTTCGTGGCCCGGAAAAAATCGTATTAAATCGGTAAGTTATTTTGACTTTCGTAGATATTGATTTCCTGGAAAACCAAAAACAGACAGAAAATAGCAACTGGCACTGGGGACTGGATTAATAGGTTAGTCCAGAAAAATAATATTAAATGCTATAAAAAAGTATCCAAAAGTGATAACATAATGGCATGAAACAATAGAAAATTATATATACGTTTGAGACGTATCAGCAGCCCCAAGCTTAATTTCTACTCGTCCTCAAGTAGGTAAATGATAAAACAAAGATAATTTTTGATGTTGAATGCTACCCAGCATAATCTTGATCAAATGATGTAATTGTGTATGAACTTAAGATAAAAATGAGTCATAGCAATAGTCTATCAATTTGACATTAAAATAATGATACATGAGCATGCAAATAAATAGTCATTGCCTTTCAAGAATACAAATGCTAAACATCATGATTCCGTATCAATTATTAGTCAATTGTATCACAAGAACATAGTATACTATGTCTTCATCACAGAGACAGACATGAAGCAGAAGAGGCTCAGGCTTGGGCAAGGCACAGAAACTACGCCCGCCTTGAACCAACCACTAAACCCCTACGGCATACTTTAGTGTGAGCTTGACTTTGGCACTTAAATGGCAAATAGAATGATGGTAAAGGTTTTTAAAAGAAGTAAAAAAATATAAAGAAAGTCTTACACCAATGCAACTGACCCTTAGGCAATGGGGAGGCCTTAAGATCGATATTGATGCGAGGAGTAGTGATTGCCATGCAACGGATGCACTAGAGCTATGAATGTATGAATGCTCTCCAAATGAACTAAATTGGGGTGTGCATCCAACTTGCTTGCTCATGAAGACCTCGAGCATTTCAGGAAGCTCGTCATCAGAATATACAAGCCAAGTTCTATAATGTAAAGATCCCCACTTGTATGACAATGATGAATATGAAAACTCTCTATATGAAGAACATGGTGCGACTTTGAAGCACAAATGTATATAAAGGATAGTAGTGTGCCCTTAAGATCCCCACTAGTATGACAATGATGAATATGAAAACTCTCTTTATTCTCTCTCTTTTTTTTGTTGGGCGCCTTGTCCTCTTTTTTGTCTCCTTTTTTTTGTTCCTCACAAAGTAGGGGCAACACTCTAGAATGCATCACATTTTTGTTTACTCATAACTCAGAATGTAAATGATGACTACATAAGAATGCCTCTGGCAATGTACCAGGATGTGTGATGATCTAGCATAACATGCAAATAATGATGAACGGTGGCTTTGCCACAAATATCATGCTAGCTCTATATGATCATGCAAAGCAAAATGACAATGAAACTCAAGTCATGTAATGAAAAGTAACAATGGAAGTTGCATGGCAATATATCTCAGAATGGCTATGCAAATGCCATTATAGGTAGGTATGGTGGCTGTTTTGAGGAAGATATATGATGTCTTATGTGTAGGAGAGCGAGTCATCCTACGGGGTTTAGATACACCGACGAAGTCTTGCACCAAGCCTCGAGGTGAGAGTGGGCAATGCTCGGGGCTAACAAAATATGGATGTTGGAAGTGCGTACAAAGCCAAAATCTCACATTAGTTACAAGGAACTCAAATGCTTATTGTAAGGACTTAGTAACGGACCCAAAGCAAATGCAGCCCCCATGCCCCTAGGGAAAGAGGTTGGGAGGAGTTAACCATCCCCTGTCCATGCAAAAGAGAGAGGCAGAGCCTTGCAGTTTGCAGTTATGTGCTCATCTGCACTTTCTTTGACATCCATCACTGTCTTGTGTGACAATTTTTCCAGATTATCTTTCATAAAAGGGAAAACAGGGAAATTTCAGTGCCAGGATAAAGTGCACGCATGAGCACACTACTTCTATAGTCAGGATAAATAAATGCCTCGCATGGCACCATACCAAGATTAGCCACAGTCTTGACAGGAAAACAGCCTAACAACAGTTATCGCAAGCAGGCATGAGCATCCTGCTCAGCCATGCCATAAACTGGTGCTTATATGTATATACTCTCTCTGTTCCATAATGTAGTGCATATATATGGAACGGAGGGAGTATCACATAACCCAGGCCTTTCCAAAACCGTCGGCCTATATAGATCAGACAACACATATCTATGAAATGAGAGTGCTCATTCAGAATACATGGATAAATAAACAGAGTAGGGAGGGATCATTTTTACATATCGTCTAAGTCGCTACTGAACCAAATGGTACATGAGAGAGGGAGAGAGAGAGGGAGAGAGGGGGAGAGAGAGAGAGAGAGAGAGAGAGAGAGAGAGAGAGAGAGAGAGAGAGAGTATTGAACGCAACCCCTATGTGGCGGCTTGAGCAGTTCAATGTGCACTTTGTATGTTACATGGGCATCTCTGGGTGCGCCGAGTTCGATGGACGATTCGGTCCAATGCGACTCGGTCTACCCAGCACGGGTGTGTGTAATATTTTTGACCTTACAATATTAGGGAATTGCAAATTCCAGATGGACAACGAAAATGTATTTGTAAATCACCTAAAATTTTGAAATAAAACTATCTCCCGTTTATTATACTTTTATGAAACGAATGCCATTCTCGCTAAATTTCTCTGTTCTTCGACGCCTTCGGGGGAAGAAGGTGTCAGCTAACATGACCGTTGACTCCCATATCTTCCAAAGCTGGCCCATGGGATTCACTCTCGATTCACAGCCCGTCTGGCCCTGGTACTTCTTCTCGGCTGCTTCCCGCTTCCTTTTGATGTAATCTGATCGGGAGTGACGGTGGATGCCGTGACATTCTCCCATTTTTCAGACCAGGCTTCACCCAACCAATCAAAGTCCGGGAAGTTCTCACACATGTCGCCGAGATCTTCCCAATAAGATGGAAACCCTTGCCATTTTACGAGCACCTGAAGCGTATCTTGTTGCTCATTCTCGGCCCATCGGAAACCGAGCACCTTTTCCGGCTGTGTCACATGAGTTTGATCAGCACAAAACATCGGACGAGGGCATTCTAAGAAGGGTGGTAGCATGAAATAAGCACACACCTACCCAACAAAAGACTCTTAAACAAATTATCTCACCCCTCGGCATGGAAAGGGCATATTTTAAGTTTGATGACACTAGGAAGGTGATGCTTTCACCGTTACAGAATAAAAAAAATGATAAAGCAACATGCATCAAATCATTGTCATACTGATGCAACAGAGCAAGAAGTAGCAGGATACTGGGGCAGTCACTAACATGGCAATCACTGCACGTCACCAAATCCACTGACCAAGACCCATAACAAGGTAATTCTATTGAACAGTGAAATAATGTCACGGAAAAATTCCTATTACGTACGTGAAAGGAATTCTGTTGGGAAGGAAGACAATAAAATTTGCAAATTTTACTCTTGTGCAGTTGGCACATGCGCATGCATCAGGGAAGGGAAGCTGTGTAGAAGGCTCCAGGGACAGACCTTATAGCCTTTATAGGTGGAGATGAAACAGCTGGAGGGAGTCCCAGCCGCCGGCGGCGGGAGGCGGACAGCGACAGCCGAGGCCCGCACCCTCGCGGCCAGAGTGCGCAGCGCCATCATCGTCGATGTGGCTGGAGGAGGAGGACGGCGGCGTGGAGGCCTAGGGTTTATGTCCTCGAGCGCGCGGTCGACTAGAGAATTGTGAGATGCAACGCACTTGTATTCAGTTAGCGTCGTGCGGTTTAAGTATGCAGGAGAGGCAGCTCGAGACTCAACAAATTCCTGCAATCTAGCCACTAAAGAGAGGATAAAGGAGTCAAGGCTGCCGGCCGGTATAGATGCTACAGAACCGGTCATGACGTGTACAACAATACTGTTAGCCCGACCTATTCCCATTCTCATGGACTTGATCTTGTCAGCCTTATCTTCAACGTGCATGCGCCAAGCATGGCGCCGCCTCAGTCACGTAGATGTAGGATTGGCAGGTTTCTCTTATGTACGTGTGTGCGTGCGTGTGTTCTCCTCTCTCTCTCTCTCTCTCTCTCTCTCTCTCTCTCTCTCTCTCATGTGCTCTTTCTATTTAACTAGAGGGTGACACACGCTTTGCCGCGCCGTTCTTCAATTGTGAGTTGATCTTTTTTTTTCTATCACGGACTATTCCGGTTGGTTGGTTCGCTATGTGTTTCACTTGTATTGGGTTAGTTTTTGTTTATGTTTATGGTGTTTCTTTCCATTGACTTTGCTCTTACTTGGTGGAGGAGGTATGTGTTGTGCGAGGTGGACCAGGATAGTCAATACGTGATTGTGGTGTGCTTACATGTTTCTCTCTTGGTGTCGAGCTCTGAAGACTATGTGAGCCGTCTTGTAGCTGCATGTGATGTCTTTTGCCATGTGGCGTCCTTATGACGTGTTGGCTTTCTATAAGTGTGTGTTTGTTCATGCTCTGCACGGAAATGACACTTTCCTCGTCGAGCAGTGAATTTGATCACCCATTGCTAGTTGTCGGCGCATTGGATGGCTCTTTTTTTTTTCTCCTGGAATGGATTCGCTTGCGCGTGGTAATATTCTTATGTCCGTTTTTTGGTAACTTGGGTTGACTCGGTGTCCATTGTTTCTTGATATTTGGCTGAGTTGGGATCTTTGTGTGTGCTTTCTGTAGAGAGGGCCTTGGTTCAAATTTCTCGGCGTTTGATGCTTTTAGAGGTTATCGATCAGGTTGGTGCTTCTCCTGCATTGTCTCGGATGCAAAGGTCGAGCTCATATACCAGCCCATGGTGGAGACTGCATTGCCTCTGCTGTGTCACCATTGTTGTACAATAGTCGTGTGTGTCATGTCTGATGTCGGTCGCGTTGCGAAAGACGCAGCTGATAGAGAAATGCACATGATGAGAAGCAATCATGGTGTTTGTATTGATGGTCTGAACTGAGGCCGGGTCAGCAGGACACGTTGGCGTTTGTGTATGCACCAGGGATACTCTCTTTGATAAGCATAGGGAAGTCGGACGTAAGTGCCGAACGGTAGAGAAGGGATGTGGCGTTGTTCTTGACAATATGTACGTCATGCAGAAAGCATGTCAGGACCTAAAGAGATATAAACTTGTCCTAAATAAACTGAAAAGAAACTATCAGAGATAAACTTGTATAAGATACATACATAAACTGAAAAGAAACTAACAAGGATAAACTTGTCCTACATACTAATATACTCCAATTATATGAAGATACAGTTAAACAGAGATAAAAAAGAGACATCCTTGTCTGGAACCGAAATACCCGAAGATATTGAGCACAATACTACTAGGTAAAAGGTTTTTAATGACAACATATATGGCTGTTAAAAGTCAGATTGCTAGTTATAGGCTCCGTAGTTTAAAGTAATAATGACCACTTTGTTTGGACGTTATTTTTTAAACGATGAGATAGTGTGTCGTCGTTGATTTTTAGAAAATAACGACCACAATTCTAGTATTAACAACCACTTTTGCCAATGCTAATAATATTTTTAGGGTCATCCATTTATCATTAATGACCACTTATAATATTAATAACAATTCTTTTCACCATTTTGATAGCCTGCAATGGCCACTTGCAGTTCGTACAACTATACGTTAAACCACATGTGCAATCATTAACCCCTTTATGCGGCATACAACATTTGAAGATGAACAATAATACACTAGTTTAGCAACAAAAGAAAGGGACAATCAAAACACCGTGGCCTCTTATATTAACCGAGACCATATGGATTTACAAAACCCCCTGTGACAATACTGGAATTAGAATATCATTCAAAAAATATGAATAAAAGACGCTCTAGATGACCAATATATGTAGTTCCTCATCTCGAACAGCTGCAGTCGAGGGACACCATCATCATACATTTGATGTTTGATGCATATTATTCTTCATGGGCAATAACAATGTCTCCACATTCTTCCATATATTATTATTATTATTGTGGGTCATCAGTCCTACAAAACACATAAGATATTTATAAAAGTCAGTACATGTATAAAATTTATCACAAAGTACAATTTAATATAAATAATTGTGTGGGAAGTGACAACAACATCGATTGTGATTAATTTCATGTGGACCGAGACTTGAAGATCTACCAGACACAAGTCATTTAATTTCTGCCATTTCTTGCATAACACCATTCAGATTTTCTGCGAGTACTTGTTTCTCTTCCTCTGAAGCTCCAAAGAGAGATAGAAAATGAAAATACACGATGATAAGCTGACCGATAGTGAGACAATGAAGCAGCAGTACAATTTTGGACAACAATAGGCCATTTCATACTGTGGCATCAGTATCACGGTACAAAAAGAGATCCAGAAGAAGATGGTGGGTGGTTACCCTTGGAGCAAAGATGGCAGCCCGGGTGCCAGCAGACAGGCAGAGGGCCTCGCAGCAACGTCGTCTCCTGGAACAGGAGACCAAGTTTCACTAAGCTTACAAGCTTACAAGCGCTTACAAGCTTGCTACAGCGGAACATGATGAGAGATTTGGGGGTGTTGCATCTAGTACTAACCCTAATGGTGACAGGGCCTTATGGGATTGTATCTGGAAGGCGCAAGTTCCCTTGAAGATGAGGATCTCAGCTTGGAAGGTTGTATCTGGCGCCCTACCTACAAATCTATGTAAGGTTTCTAGACATCTAACGAAGCAAGGTGGGTGTCCTTTATGTGGTGTTGAGCGTGAGAGCTCTTTCCATGCATTAGTGACTTGTGGCCATGCAAGGTTGATTTGGGAGGCGATGAGGTTGATCTGGCCTCTCCCATTAGATGATGTGTTGATTGATAATGGCCGCGACTGGCTATTGCATGTACTGGCAAACTATCATAAAGATGTGAGAGACATGGTGATCATGCTTGTGTGGCGCATCTGGCAATTACATACAGATTTTACTCATGGTAAAGATGTGCCGCCGGTGGAGGTAACAGTTGATTTTTTAGCAAGTTACTATAATTCTCTTGGTCTTGCTCGAAGCTTCAGTACTGAGGAGATATTGAAGGGTAAGATGTCTGTTAATGAGCCTTTACCACGTGTTATTGAGGTTACAGCTAGAGCAGCGGAACCGTGGCCGCCACCTCCAGAGAACTGGGCTGCACTATCAGTGGACGGATCTTTTTGTCCAAGGGATGGGTCGGTGGCGGCGGGGATGGTGCTGCGGAAGGAGGATGGTGCTATAATTTTTGCAGCATACAGAGTATTGTTTCACTTATGGAAATTTATTAGAAAAATATGTAGAATCTGAATATGATGTTGTTTTACCTGTTAAATATATATAAATGCTAGTTAGGGTGCAATCTTAATCAATAGCGCATGATCTGTCTTTTTTTCGTACTAGTGTAGATCCGTATTGGAAATCAACACCTCACCAAAACCACATCGGAGATCTATAATCTCGCATCTCGCATGCACGCCTCGGCAAAACCTCGCAGAGGGAAAAAGAAAGCAGATTTCTCATCTTATGCGAAGAGAGCAACACACATCTTAGGATTGACCACATTCAAATGCATGGTAGTTGCGTGAGCACTGAGGCCACCATCGGCGAGGGTGGGAAGGAGGATAAGCCACAACACAGATGGGATGCACGTGGACCTATTGGGTCTTGAATCATGGTTATTGGATTAGGAGGGTGTGGTATTATTTTTCACTCATGTTGCAACATGCAGATTCTTTTGCTAATGCCATGTTGAAATAAAAGATATGGACCTATTGCGGTCTTGAGTCATTGTTATTGGATTAGGGGCATGTGATATTGTTTTCTCCCGTTGCAACGCACGGGCTCTTTTGCTAGTCATGTAAAAAAGACATAAAAATGTATCAAATCATCTACGAAAGCAAAATATATATATATTACAAAATAAATTATCTCCACCGTGCAAAAAAAAATATCTCCAGCCTGGTGAAAAAAAAACCATGGCATGGATGAGCAATCAAAATATCTCTTGGTAAAAAATTCTTGCAATATAGAAATATATGATAATTGAAACTTGATAAGAAACGTGAGATGAAAACTTGTTAAGAAACCTCTAAATAAGACAGCATGGGACTATGAGACTACACTAATACGACAAGTTTAACTACAATGTATTTTCTAAAATAACTACAATGTATTCATTTTGGATTTTCTGTTTTTTAGTAGATTTTATTTTTCTTTAATCGGCTTGCCTTGCCTTGCATCGGCATAAAATTAGAACGTGGGAAACACTTTAGGCCTCCTTTAGTTTATAGGGTTCTAAATATCCAGGAAACGAAAAACAAAGGAATTGAATATGAATGAATGTGTAAGACGGAGGATTAAAAGACATAACAATTTTACAGACTTGTGTGTTTGGTTCACAAGAATAGAAAAAACACAGGAATCCTAAGAAACATAGTCAAATCAAAACTAAACCACGTGGAAAGGTATAATTAGCATCTTATTATGCCACTAAGGATATATGTCTCGTTCTTTGTGCGTAGGAATTCGAAAATTAGGTCTAAGTGGATTGTAAAATTCCTATATTTTCTTCTGAAACTGAGGCGAATGGAAAATTTCCTCCATTTTTCCTTTGCTACAATCCTTTGAACCAAAGGCTTGAATAGTGCCATCATACGAAAATTTCCTATCCCGATGTGTTTCCTCCCCTTTTCCTTTGAACCAAAGGAGGCTTTAACAACTGGAAAAGAATTTGTACATATCATGCATTACTCCTATATCTAAGATTACTAGTAGATGAATTTTAGCATCCCCGCATTTGCTTATCCGAAATGGATTATATTATTTAATTATTTTTCTTGCGGTGGTGAGGAGAAACTCAGGCTGATGGCGTTTGCAATTTTTTGGTAGCTTACCAAGCTTGCCGCTTGGTAACTCAGGCTGGTGGCGGACATAGCTAACAGGTCGATGTCGATGACATAAGAGAAGATAGACGATGATGGACAGAGTCAACTAGATCTGAGTTACCCGCAAAAAAAAAAAAAAAAAAAAAAAAACTAGATCTGAGTTTCTTTTCCGTCCATTCAAAAATAGGCGACTCCAACTCGAATCGGGAGAGTGAAACATAGAAAAGTCTAGGAAGCAACGTGGAATTTAGGCATCATTTAGTTTAATCTTTATCAATAAGTGCAACGTTAGATCAGGACTAACCTACAAAATTAATTATAACTAGTTAATTAACCCTTGGTGAAAGCACATTCACTGTAAAATAGAAAAGGTTTGCCTTGTTAGGAATAGAGTAGGTTAATTCTGGGGTCTGATTAGGAGAGCAAGCAAAGTAAAGCCAAGACCAGACTGGTAAACTGCATTCATGCTACACTGATGCAGTCTGCAAATGAGCAAAAAGCAGAAAACAGAGACTCTGAACATGTACATCGGTGAGTTTTGCTAGGCCGTCAGGCATCTTCCAACTCATCCTAACCTGAACGAATGCAGTTCTGTATGCACGCGACAAGTTGTTTAGTCCCACATCGGCAACTTAAGCATACCTGGCCTTGTTTATAAGGGAAGAATATGTGCATCCATTCGTGCCCTCAAGGGAGCACACAAATTGGTGAGACGGTGGCCCATTGTGCCGCACTGCACAATTTTAGCAACTAAACAAATGATCAAGGATAAAATCATTGTCACCAGATTACCTCCGCACATGACACGTGCACTTGGCTTTTTTATTTTAACTTTGAACGCCCCTTCTTATGCAATTGTCCACAAAATATTTAACATCTTAAATAAATCTGCTCATTTATGGTGCACGTATCTATTTTTTCCATATTCAAATGTTGGCATTGTTCTTCTAAATTCACATTTTTTGCTGTTTTAAGTTTCTTATTCCAAAAAGGTGAATTGTTGTCGTATCAAGATGACATATACAAATAAATATACCCATCATTGGTACACGCGTAACAGATATAAATAAATAATCTCCAATGTCCTCTCATCCTCTCTCCCTTCTCCCTCCTCTTCGATCCCCAACCAACAGGGTCATAAAAGACGACAGCCACGCCCTGGGGAACAACTCGGCCCATGCAGCGGCTCCGACGTGCCACCCATTCAACGCGGGCAACCCACCAAGTGTTGACAAGTCTTGCATCCCAACCATTGCCGTCTCAACGGGCAACCCATCCTCCCCCTCACTCACTCCGTTGTACGGGAGGTGGTACATGGTGGTGGCGCCACTCTAGTAGCCAATGGCAACGCCTGTCGAGGGATGTAGGCTGTCGGTTGGGGGCACAAACATCGTACAATTGGACTGAGAGAATCTCCAACATGGATTACCAAATGGACCTAATAAAATGTCTGCGGACACGTCCGGCCGGACGTCGGCCATCCAACGCTATACCCCCCCCCCCCCCCCCCCCCCCCAAAACCCCTACTTGTTCGCCCCTTGTCCAATGAAGATAGGAAAGAGGGAAAGAGAAGGGGCGAAAAGAATAACTGCATTTGTGTGTGTGGGGGGGGGGGGGGGGGGGGGGGGGTTCAAGGCTGAGTTTGTGGCATCAATAGACTCTCCGGACGCTCCCATATCTCCCCTCAATTTGGTTCCGGTTTGTGAGATTTCAGACAGTTCGGACAGATTCGGTGAGCCGCGTTGGATGCCTTTTTGTCCGTTGGACACTTTAGGGCGATTTGGTGATCCGCATCGGAGATGCGCTAATTCATCTCTGGGAATTTTAAGCCCAATCTTTACTCGAACAAAAAGGATAAAAATATTCACAAATTTGGAATAATATTATACTAATTTATAAAATACTCACAAATGTATACATATTTTTAAGCATGGCCAATCTGATGCCCGGGACGGCAAATTATGTTGTCACGAGCATGGCAATTCCTTCAGCAAGCATGGTAAATCCTTCCATGCTTAGTTTTTTGTCAGGATTTGCCATGCTTGATGAAAGAACTTGCCATACTCGCGAGAACATAATGTGTCATCCCGGACGTCAGATTTGCCATACTTCAAAATTTGACATCAAATTTTTAACATTCATGTTTAGGAAAAACATGGCTTGATAGTTAGATTCCTAGTTAGGCTCTGTTTCGTCAGAGCTCCTATTCCCGCCTTCGACGGGGAACAGAAACTATCGAGCAGTTTGGGCCGGCCCACGAGCGCTAGATGCGGTCATCTCATGTTGGTTCGCTCACTGCTCTCCACTCGCATTTTTCCTCAGTCGTTTGCTATTCTGAGAAAACCATCGGTAGAGAAAACAAACAAGCTCCTAGTTTGAAAAAAAATACGGCTATTGGTTGTTAGTAAAAGATTTAAAAGTTCGTAGATTTGAACAATGTTAATGAATTCTAAAAAATTGTTCATGTGTAAAAACATGTCATGATTGGAATGATGTTTAGAATTTTAAAAAAACGAACTTGCAAAATGGTCAAAAATTCTATAATATATTCGTAAATTATAAAATGTTTGTGGATTTTTAAAAATCTTCATGAATTTGAAAAACTATTCACCGATTTGGAAACAATTCTCGGTTTTCAAAACAGTTCTCGTTAAATAAAAAAGTTCACCAATTTTAGAACATCTTCGTGCATTTTTCAAAAATATTCGCAGATTTTAGAAAAAATCAAAATTTCTTTTGAAACCTCATGTATCTTAGAAATTTTTGTGAATTTATACATATTCACAAATTTACAATAATATTATACTGATTTATAAAATATTCATAAATGGCAAATCTGATGCCCGAGACAGCAAATTATGTTGTCGCGAGCAGGACGATTTCCTTCGGCAAGCATGGTAAATCCTTGTCATGCTCAGTTTTTTGCCAGGAATTGTCATGCTTGACGAAGGAAATTGTCGCGCTCACGACAACTTAATTTGTCATCACATACGTCAGATTTGTTTAATTTGACGTCAATTGTTTTACATTTCTGTTTAGGAAAAGTATGGATTGATAGTTAGATTCCTAGTTAGGCCTTGTTTCGTCGGAGGTCCTAGGGAATAGACATTATCGTGCAGTTTGGGCTGGCCCACGAGCGCTAGGTGCGGTCCTCTCGTGTTGGTTCACTCACTCTTCACTCGCTTTTTTCCTCAATTGTTCACTATTCTGAGAATACAATCGGTAGAGAAAACCAACAACCTCCTACTTTGAAAAACAATATAGCTATTGTTTGTTAAAAGATTTGTAGTTTAGAAAAATGTTAATGAATTCTAAAAAATTATTCATGTTGAAAACAATTCAAGATTGGAAAGATGTTTAGAATTAAAAAAACATGAATTTGAAAAATGTTCAAAAAATTTATAAATTTTCGTAAATTATAAAAATATTTGTGGATGTTTCAAAATCTTCATGAATTTGAAAAAAAATTGACCAATTTGAAAACAATTTTTTGATTTGAAAAAGGGTCTCGTAATTTATAAAAAGTACAGAAATTTTAAAATATTCTCTTAATTTTTCTATAAATGTTCAAAAATTTGGAAATAAAGTTGAAAATTGTTCACAATTTTTAAAAAACCTCATGTACCTTAGAATGTTTGAGTTTAAAAATATTTACAAATTTGGAATAATATGATACTAATTTATAATTTATTCACAAATGTATATAGATTTTTAAACATGGCAAATGCCCGGGACGGCAAATTATGTTGTCGCTAGCATGAAAATTTCTTTCAACAAGCGTGGTAAATCCTTGTCATGCTCAGTTTTTTGGCAGAGATTGTCATCCTTGATGAAGGAAATTGTCGTGCTCGCGACAACAAAATTTGTCATCCCGGATGTCATATTTGCCATTCTTAAAAATTTGATGTCAAATTTTTGACATTCCTATTTAGGAAAAATATGGCTTGATAGTTAGATTCCTAGTTAGGCCTTGTTTCGTCGGAGCTCCTATTCCCGCCTTCAACGCGGAATAGACACTATCGCGCAGCTTGGGCTAGCCCATGAGTACTAGGTGCCGTCCTCTCGTGTTGGTTCGCTCACCCCTCTCCGCTCGCTTTTTTCCTCAGTCATTTGCTATTCTGAGAAAACCATCGGTAGAGAAAACCAACAACATGCTAGTTTAAAAAAATCACAGCTATTGGTTATTAAGATATTTAAAAGGTAGGCAGATTACAAAAATGTTAATGAATCTCAGAAATGTTCATGTGTAAAAAAATGTCAACATTGGAAAGATCTTTACTAAAAAAACATGAATTCAAAAAATGTTCAAAAATTCTATTAAATATTAGTAAATTATAAAAATGTTTGTGGGCTTTTAAACATCTTCATGAAATTGAAAATCAAATCAACAATTTGAAAAAAAAAATCCTGGATTTGAAAAAAGTTCTCGTAATTCAAAAAAGTTCACAAATTTGGAAAAATCTTCATGAATTTTATAAAATTATTCACATATTTGAAAATTGTTAACAATATTTTATTCAAAACCTCATGTATCTTAGAAATTTTTGTGAATTAAAAAATATTCACAAATTTAGAATAATATTATACTAAGCTATAAAATATTCACAAAAGTATACGTATTTTAAGCATGGCAAATCTGATGCCCGAGACGGAAAATTATGTTGTTGCGAGTACGGCAAATTCCTTCGGCAAGCATGGTAAATCATTGCCATGCTCAGTGTTTTGCCAGGATTTGTCATGATTGATGAAGGAAATTGTCGTGCTCACGACAACATAATTTGTCATCCCAGACGTCAGATTTGCCATACTTAAAAATTTGACGTCAATTTTTAACATTCCTGTTTAGGAAAAATATGCCTTGATAGTTACTCCCTTCGTAAAGAAATATCAGAGTGTGGGAGTAGATTCCTAGTTAGGCCTTGTTCCGTCGGAGCTCCTATTCCCGCCTTCAATGGGAAATAGACAATATCGTGCAGTTTGGGCCAGCCCATGAGTGCTAGGTGCGGTCCTCTCGTGTTGGTTCGCTCACTCCTCTCCGCTTGCTTTTTTTCCTCGGTCGTTCGCTATTCTGAGAAAATCACCGGTAGAGAAAACAAACAAGCTCCTAGTATGAAAAAAAAAGACGTCTATTGGTTATTAATAAGATTTTCAAAAAGGTTGTACGTTAGAAAAATGTTAATGAATTCTAAAAATTTGTTAATGTTTAAAAAATATCATGATTGGAAAGGTCTTTAGATTTAAAAAAACATGAATTTGAAAAATGTTCAAAATTCTACAAAATATTCATAAGTTATAAAAATATTTGTGGATCTTTTAAAATCCTCTTGAATTTCAAAAAATATCCAAAAATTTAAAAGAATCTCGGATCTGAAAAACATCTCGTAATGGAAAAAAGTTCACATTTTTAAAAAAATCTTTACGAATTTTTTTAAAATATTTGCAGATTTGAATATTGTTCACAGTTTTTTTGAAACATCATGTATCTTAGAAATGTTTGTGAATTAAAAATATTCACAGATTTGGAATAATATTATACTAATTTTAAAATATTCAGAAATGCATACAAATTTTTAAGCATGGCAAATCTGATGCTCGGGACGGTAAATTATGTAGTCAGGAGCATGGCAGTTTCCTTCAGCAAGCATGGTAAATCCTTGCCATCCTCAGTTCTTTGCCAGGATTTGCGATGCATTATGAAGGAAATTGCCGTGCTCGCAACAACATAATTTGTCATCCCGTATGTCAGATTTAACATAGTGAAAAAATTGACGTCAAATTTTTAACATTCCTGTTTAGGAAAAATATGGCTTGATAGTTAAATTTCTAATTAGGCCTTGTTTCGTCGGAGCTCCTATTCCCGCCTTCAATGGGGAATAGACAATTTATCGCACAATTTGGGATGGCCCATGAGAGCTAGATGCGGTCCTAACATGTTGGTTCGCTCGCTCCTCTCCGCTCACGTTTTACCCCCTGCCGTTCGCTATTTTGAGAAAACAGTAAGTAGAGAAAACCAACAGCCTCCTGGTTTACCCCTAAAAAAACAGCCACCTGGTTTTTTAAAAAGACAACTATTGGTTATTAATAATTAATAAGAGATTTAAAAAGTTTGTACATTAAAAAAATGTTCACAAAATTCTATAAAATATTCATAAATTATAAAAAAAATTGTGGTTTTTTAAAAATCTTTGTGAATATGAAAAATACTCAAGAATTTGATAAATGTTTTCAAATTTGAAAAATGTTCATGGGTTTTCAACAAATAGATTCAAAAAATGTTCATATTTTATTAAAAACTCTCAGGTATCTTAAAAATGTTTTTGAATTTAAAAACATTCACAAATTTGGAATAATGAATACAAAATGATAAAGTACTCTATTTGTGAATTTGAAAAATATTCAAGCTGACCACAGCAAAAATGTGCAAGATCCGCCACTGTTCCAAACTGAGATACCATCAAGATGATATGTCACTTAAGATGCAGAGCAGCTTGCCACCACACCAAAAGGGAAACTAGCAGCTGTTCGCTCCATTTCTCCTTTTCCTTTTTGGGCTGCAAAACAACTTGTCCATATTAGCCAGTAATAGAGAGAGCGTTCGTCAGGTCTTGGTAATCCGAGATTACCTTGCAGTTTTCATAACACTAGTGGTTGGGGCCCGCCATTGCTGGCCGCTTGAGAGGAAGTTGTGCACATCTCACCTTCATCTCAAAATTTTAAAAATAAACATCATGAACATCACATCCATCTAAAACAAAGCCTAGTGTCAAAAAGACAAAAAGAATCTCACTTTCATCTTCCAAAAATAATTAAAATAATGAAAAACTTTCTAACCGCGGCCAACCAGAATGTGCCACGTGGCATAGCTGGTTGGCCACCCTTCTACCGCGCCTTAATGTGTTTAATTGGCCATGTACTCGTCTGCACTTTCCTTGGACATCCATCACCGTCTTCTGTGACAATTGTCCAGATTGTTCATAAAATGGAAAACAGGGAGAATTCAGTGGCATGATAAATTAAGGTGTTGCATGGAACCAAGGGACCAAGATTAGCTACAGTCTTGATAGCATTAACCACACATGCCTGGAATGAGTGAGACCTAGAGCCCATCATCCAGGTTCTGCAGTTAGTTTCCCATCTGCCATCAGCCCATCATCCATCACAATCGCTCCCCAGCCGAGCCACCATGAGATACCCTGGTGGGTTGTGATAACCCTGTCCTCCTAACCATCCAACCATAGGTTGGTTTGCAACAAAATGCCTTTTGATATCTTATTGTTTACTCACATACAATTAACATCTAGGTATGCTACTAAGAAGATATACAATGCCATTAGCAACACTCGAGCAACAAATTAATTTTGAAATCCTGTCGTTTGCCAAAACAAAAGTTTTTCTTCTGATAACACGGAGGAGATCATGGTTCGGAAAAATTTCTAGAGAAAGGTGTGACAGCTCCCGGGTGCCTAGGCACCCTCTATGAACAGTAAATTCAAAAAAATAGAAAAAAATTCAAAAATATCTGAAACTTTGCAACATCAAAGATGGTCAAAGTTTGTAGGTTCTTGCAAGTTTTCATGCCAAAATATCATGTAGAGAAAGGTGTACGAACTAGTTTCAGATTTCAGTGCTAAAAGTGCAAAAAAACTTCAAGCACTGAAACTTTTTCGTGTGTAGAGCTCCTCGAATGGTTTTTTCGCATGAAAACTTGCAAACACCTACAAAGTTTGATCATCTTTGATGTTGCAAAGTTTCAGATTTTTTTGATATTTTTTCTATTTATTTTAATTTTACTGTTCATAGAGGGTGCCTAGGCACCCGGGAGCTGAAAAACCACTGTCAAATTTCTATGTTGAGGATGCCAAATGAGAGCACTAGTGAAACTTTGCTCCACCTATTTTTGTACTTGTGATTTCAGCCACAACTTTTGGTTGAATTTCAACATGGAATGGAATGCTGACCTACATAATAATTGACCGCAACTGATAAAGGCTTTCTATGCTGGCGGCCAGAGCTAAATTGATGCATAATAATAGCGTTGATGGTAGTGAGCTTCGTCTTCACTAGCAATAGAACACCCCTAATTAAGGTAGTTTCTTACTTCCAAAATTAGGCACAAGATGGTACCATCAATATGGAAAGCAGTTTGCCAGCAGAAGGGAAAACCAGCGGCAGTCCTTGCATTCCAGTTTTTTTTTTCCTTTTTGAGCGGGAAAAGAACTTGTCCATTAGACAAACAAAATATAGTCCGAGCACAGTGGCTGGAGAAAAAGTAGCAGGCACACACAGTAAGTGTCTTTCAGCCTCTAATGAAGTGCCTCCGCAACGAATTCTGGGGTAGTAAAAATACAAGACTTGAAAAGAACCAAAGCTAAGCAAGTGCCTTTTGGAGTTCGGACTGTTGACGATAAAGGGTTTCCCCGCTTTATATTATAAAACAACCAACCGATACATCCAACATGCTGAGGCCGCAGCATAAACAAGCCCAAAAGAAAAAACGAGAGAAGAAAGAAAGAGAAACAAATGCCGACACCGGCAGATCAATGAAGCGAAAATGAACGGCAACCGCAGCACCCTCCGGAGAAGTACCAGCGCGCTCCTAGCACTCCGAAGCGTCGCGTACCGAGCAACACCTTCAAGAAGGAATGCGATGATGACACCGCTGCTTCCCGAACTAGTCCTAGGGTTTCCCCGGTACGCGGTGGGTAGTGGGGGAGGGGCATATCCGACCCCCTTCAGGAAGGCTGCGGGCGCCGCCGCGTCGGAGCCGGACGAGCCGCCAGGGATTTCTCCCGACCGAAACACCCACCACCACCCCGGACGCTCCGTAGTGTGGGAGTTCGGACTGTTACCAAGCGCCGACGAATCCGGCTAACGACTCATGCCCGACACGGCTACGAACTCTCGGATAGTAATGCGTACAAAACTTAAAAGAACCAAAGCTATATAAGCAACATGCATCGCTCCCACAACACAGCCCCCGCGTCGCTCCCACAGGGGCGACACGGGCGGCTCCCAACCCTAGCGCTGCCGGTCCTTTCCCTCCTCCCCATCTCCCCCGTCGCCTCCGGAGGAGGCCGCCGGCAAGCCGCGCAGCCGCTGGTGAAGGGGGCGGCGAGGATCTACCCGAATTCGCTCATGTTGGTGACGAAGGGCCGGGCTCCGAGGCGGCGGCCTTGACGGTGAGGGCGGCGTCCTTCCTGCCGTGGGAGGCACCCGCCGGGCGGCTGGCTGTGGCCCTTGGCTGCGTGGGCAGCGAGGGCACAGAGGCGGTGGTCGCGGAGTGGGAAATACCCCATTCTTCCCCATGGCCAGATCCGAAGACGGCCACCTGATGCTTGCTGCCCATTCCACCGGCTGGTTCGATCTCCGGCGAGCTCCTCTCCGTGGGATCTGGCGATTAGCGTGGTGGGAGTTGGACTGGGAGCTCTGTCCCGGGGAAACCCTTGGTCGGCGGCGGCGGTCACAACATCGGCGGTGCTGCGGGTGCTGGATCCCCCCTTGGAGGCGATGTTGAGGTACATCTCCCCCACTCCCTCCTTCCACCTTGCCCGGGTGAAAACCCCAAATCCTTGGGATTGGGCGGCGGCGGCGCAACAATGTCGTTTCCACCTTGGTGGCGTCGTCTTGGGCGGTGGGTTGGAGCGTGTGGTGCAGAGAGCTTGGGTGGTTCCTGGAGGCGGCTCGATCTTTGGCCGTGTCTTCGGTGGCGATGGGACCAGTGGCAGCAGGTGGTGTTCGCAAAGGAGGAGCGGCGTCGCATCTGGCACGTCGACAACGGTGTCTCTCGGCGGCATGGAGCGGCGGGGTTTCGGCGGTGGGCGCATGGTGATGGACGAGCGCAGGATGGTGGCGCTGTCTGGCATCGTGGTGGCGTCGACGGCAGGCCTGGCAAGGTTGATGCGGCAGTACCTGCTCTGAAGATGGATCGGTGAAAGACGGCGGCGGCGACCTCTGAGAGTGCGTCGGACCGGTGTGTGCCCCAGACCCGGTATGAGGCTTGGTTGGGGCCTCCGCCTTTAGATGTTAGGCTTTGGTGTGATGTCTGTTTGGTATTCGGCTCGGACAATCGGCACCCCTTCATCAAGTGGTTAGAAGTAGCGACAGATGTTGTCAGGATGGTGGCTTCAGACTTACTATTGTATTAATTCGTAATGTCTTTGTGAATAATTAATAAAATGGCTGCATGCATCACCCAATGCAGAGGCCGGAGGTCTTCCTCCTTTTCTAAAAAAATATAAGCAACATGCATGTTCATCAGGCCCCTGCATGTCCAACAGAGCATTTATTCTTCAGGTATTGGTGATTAGCTGCAGTACTCACAATTGGTCCCAGCCAGAGCCACCATGTCCAAAATGTTCATAGACTGATAGCACCGGCAAAACAGAGCGCGGTTGCTTGCCTTTCGTGAAGGGAGAAAAAATAACAGTTAGTATCTGCTTGGACTAAGTGCACGCATTAGTTTTCGAAAAGATACAAAAATTAATGGAGTGCATCTTTGAGAGTGCAAAGTTGGCCTAGGGGAGCTTAATTTACCTTTCCGTTATTTGTATATGGGAATCTAAATCACACTTTATGTAAAAAACTTCCACCGGATCTTTGGCCAACTTTCTCCATCAGGTGCTCGGCAGCTTTTCATCAAGTGCTCAGAACAACCCATTACGGAAATGTAATGGAGGGAGGATGGTAGATCTGGTAAAGATGATATGTTGCGGCAGTTGTGGATGCTGAGCCTCCTCAGATTTGAGAAGCAATTCATATTTGTTGGCAGGGAAATCATCCGACAATAACAGAATAGCAGGGTCTTGACAGATGTGAAATTTGTGGACTCTTCGAATAAAACGAATGGTTCCTTGCATTCTTGAAGAGAGAGAGATGCTGGAATTTCAGCCGAGAGCATGCTATTTGAGCATTACAGCACTGCTAACATTGAAAACAGTGGCAGGATAAATTAAGGTGTTGCATGGAACCAAGGCACCAAGTTTGGCTACAATCTTCTTAGCATTAACCACACATGCCTGGAATGAGTGAGACCTGGAGCCCATCATCCAGGTTCTGCAGTTAGTTTCCCATCTGCCATCAGCCCATCATCCATCACAATTGCTCCCCAGCCGAGCCACCATATCCACATTTTTCATGCACATTTCCACTGATTGTACCAGCAAAACACAGCACGGCTACTCCCCTTTCATAAACCGGAAAACAGAGCCAGACTACGTACTCAGGGAGAGGCTGGCAGAACAGGGCGACAATAACAAGATGCAAACTAGACACTACTTTTGGTAACGAATAATGGCATGAACAAAATGATAACTGGCAACACAGTTAGTGACGGTTGCACCAGAGGACAGGCGGTGGTGGAGTGCGAGATGGCAACGTGTGAGGATGAGAGGATCAGCACCGGCCGGTGAACTAGGAGATACAGTTGAACTGTAGTGTGAGGATGAGAGGATCAGCACCGGCCGGTGAACTAGGAGATACAGTTGAACTGTAAGATGGGCCAGCCTAAGGCACTCCAGCTCGTGGCAGGTTGCTGGAGGGCACACATCTTAGGCCTGCAATTAGTTTGAAGTAAACAAATGAAGAAAACAATGGAGTATCTGAATGAAGAAAAGTAATTGAATGCATATATATAGGCTATGCATCTTCGAGAGTGCAAAGGTGGCCGATGGGAGCTAATTTACCTTTCCGTTTATTTGTAGGTGGGAATCCAGAACAAACTTTCTCTTAGTTCCTTCCAGCGGATATGCACGATCTTTGGCCAACTTTCTCCGTCAGGTGCTCGGCAGCTCTACTTCAAGAGCTCAGAACAACGCGATATGCGAATGTGCTGGAGGGACGATGGCAGATCTGGTAAAGCTGATATGTTGGAGCAACCATAGATCTTGAGATCATTCAGATTGGAGAAGCACTTCAGATTTGTTGGCAGGGAAATCATTTGACAATCACGGAATGTCAGGTCCTTAACATATGTGAAATTTGCGGATTCTTCCAATGAAATCATTGAGTATTTTAAGACAGGTGTGAGTATTTTAAGACTGGTGTGTTCGCACATGAACACGTCATCATGTACCCTCGATGCCGGGGTGATGCACCGTGGCTCACGTCGAAGAAGATCCGGCCGGAAGCGCGGTACACAAGCAATCCAGCGGCGCTTTTGTAGACCCGAAACCCCACACTCCCAGGAGGGACCCCGTCAGGGCGCGCGGTGGCTATGAGCTGCCATATGTCAACCTGATCGCCCCTAAGGCCTCATGGATCGCTGCCGTGCAACTAGAAGAAGAACGAAGAACGAGGAAGAAGAATAACAAGGGAGAAGGTAAAAGGTAAAGGTAAAAAATGGTAAATGATTTGTTCGATTGTGTGTTGTTCAATCGGCCGTCATCTCTCATCTATTTATGAGGCGGCTAGACTTCCTGTACAAGAAAAGGACTCCAAATCCTGTCCAAATCTTTCCAAAATTAACCGAACTCGGATTTAGATAAGTCTGAGACATCAGTTAGGTTTTTGGGTCCCACGTGCCACAAACAACCTCGGATGAAGATGAGTCCAAAAGCAAATTTAACTGTTTCGACGAGATGAACAACTTTAATGTTGAACATTTTTTGATTCGAGGCCATCTTCAGGGCCGAATTGCTTGTACAAAACAGGTAATCAGTGGCGCTACCCATCAGACATCAGCTATATGGGCGTCTGATGGGGCGCGCCACTTTTTGGCTCTTGGTAGGGCCGCACTTTGATTACTCTAACTTTTGCATACGACCTTGTATTAAGACGATTTTTATATCAAAATCGATCGTTTTGCTGAGACGAAGACAATCCGTGTGGAACACTTTTTCACACGAAGGCTTCTTGGAGGCGTAATTGGCCGAACATTACTCTGAATACAAAATCTTAGTACTTCGAGCACAATTTCGGCCCTTTAGATGAAATCAGATGGCGATGACCCAAACATAAAAGTTGCTCATTTTGACGATACAAGACCTTTTCATATTGGACACTTTTACATTTGAAGCCATCTCATGTACGTTTCTGCTCATGCCAAAATCTAGTGTCAACACATGTAGTGAGTTCTGGACTCGAAACTATGAGATACAGTCGGGGGTGAGTTTTGGAACATCAATCAAATGTACATCTTCAATTGCAGGAAGACAACCCTTCGAGCGTACATAAATCTGGCAAGTTACACAGCGAGAACGATTTGACAGAGGTGAGACTACCAATGGATAAGCATGAGGTGCTTCTGCAATACGTTATTTCAAAAATACCGTTCATGTGTGGCCAGACAGTATAGAGGAAGTCAGCCGCAAGCATGCAACCGTCTATACTTAGCCTCTTAAGGGACAATGACAAACATTCTGCTCCACTTGCCAACTCTAAAGAAGGACAGGAAAACAATCTAACAGCTGAAAGAGAGGCAGCATCTTGTAAGCCCCCTAATGACCTAAGACACCAACAATATTGGATGCACAAGCGGTGAAGTTTTGCCAAATGTTGGAGGACCTCTTCTAAAGAAAATGTTGTTAAAGTCATGATATCTTGTAAGACCAATATTTTCAGTGAAGCCAGGCCATGAAGGCAAACAGCTGAAGCTCCATCTGTAATACTGCATGCAGAAAGAATAAGCTTACAAAGTCCTGATGGTGGAACTGGCGGCAGCCCAATGCTCCTTTCATACATGAGTCTCATACTTTGCTTGTGACAGTATATCCATGCCTTGATGATGTCCTCTTTTACTGATACTTCATGTTTCCCTCTTTGGCTCTTTCTAGAATACTTACAGAGCCTAGACAGTAAAGAGCCAGATCTGCAGAGCAGAGGGGGAACAGTGACAGTGGGGAGCTTACGGAGCTGAAATGAAGAAGTGAGAAGCTGGTGCGTGGTCCGAGGCAAGATCGCGACAGTGGAAGAAATCCTCTACTGCGAGAGAATGGGAGGCCGCGGAGAGGAACCCCCCGCCGTTGAACGCCGCTTGTCCCCTCGCTCAGGGCACCGTGGCTTGTCTCGTGTCGCGCGTGTCAATGTGGATTCCACCGCCGCCGTCGCGCTGTCTCACTACGGGCGGCTGCTGAAATATATTGCTTGTCTCTCTTCATCAGTTCGGACTTTTGGAGCAACTGGCTGGTGCATGACACTACAGGAAACAAGTAATATGCCTATGGTGAAAAGTATGCCTACGGGCCCCGTCGGCATACATCGAGATAAGCCGACGGCCGAACTGAAACCGTCATCATACAATGGCCGTCGGCAAATTCAGAGATATGCCGACGGGGCCCGTAGGCATACAAATACCGTCGGCATATCTCCTATATACGCCGACGGTCACCGTCTGCACAGATTCACCGTCGGCATATATCCCATGTACGCCGACGGTCACTGTCGGCATAGATTAACCGTCGGCATACGGGGTTTTGGCTGACGGAGGGCTACCGCCGTCAAAGCTATGCCGACGGCCCTAACGGCGGCCGTCGGCATAGATTTTTTTTTTATTTCTTTTCTGTTTTTTTTAAAAAGGGTTGAATTTGAGTTAGCTAAACTTAAACATATACATATTATATATCAAATTGGGGTAGAATTTTTCATAGAGTATGAATATACACTTTGTTTATGTTTTTAGAAATGTTTAAATTGTGACCTCATGTACTTTTGCAAATAGGTCCTTATACTTTATAAAAATCACAACTAATTCATACTTGCATCGATTTTGACAAACTTTATATGTGTTTCTATCAGAATATGGAAAGGAATTTGTTAGTATACAATGTTTTGAAATTTTAACAAATTAAAATCATGTTTATTTCGAAAATTTCAGATAACACCCTCTTGTTTTGATTTGTTTGTATATTTTTCATTCCTTGACCAAATGAGGCAAACTTTATATCTATTTGCATCAAAAAGTTTCAAGGATTTCAAAAATCATGTGTTTAGTTTGGAATGTTTAAATATTACTTTGATTCTTTGCTACAATAGAGAAATCTACCCCCCTAGATTTCCGGGTCACACCGGTCACAGTTACGCCGCTCCGGTGCCTTCGGAGGTTAGCAATGCCACCAAAACTTGCACTGGATCCTCATACATGTGTGAAAGTGTGGTGGTAGGTTTAAACACCCAACACAGTAATCCGGAGTGTGACACCCTTCATGGACGGCACTGCCTCCAGCACTTAGAGGGGGAAACTGCGACGGAGGTTTGACTCGGAGGGAATCTTGTGATAGGTTGGGCTAAAACTATGTTTTAGAATGTTCCTATGGGCTAACCTAGCACAAACAAGTGGAAAAGTACATTGGTCAAAGGTCGTCCGGTGAAAGTCAAAGGGCTAGATCGCGGGGTCAAATTGGCCATGGTTAGGCCGCTCTGGGGCCTTCGGAGGTTAGCAATGCCACCATAGCTTGCATTGTGTCCTACTACATGTTTGGGAATGGCCCACTTCACGGACGATGGTAACACCGAAGTAGCTTTCAACACTTTTGTTGTAGTATGAATTGTTCTGAATAGTGAGAGCATGATCAATTCATGAAATCCAGCGAAATAAATTCTCAAAAAATTGTAGGGTGTGGTAAAAGTTTGGATGCGTTTTGAAAAAGCCTCACATGAGGCCGCTTGTAAACTACACTATCTACAAGCTAGTCTCTGGGTATCTAGAGGGAACGTGTCCGATTTGTGAAGCAAGTGCGAGTTATGTTGCTCCGTTGGCCTCAAAACTTCTCGTGCTCTCAAAGGAGCCATCGCATGACACGTGTCAGGCCCCCACATTTTCCGGACCCGCATGCAATATTTGAGACATTTATTGCACTACTAGGGTTTCAGCGTCGGAAATTGCAGATCTGGGAGGCGGCACATGAAATCATGCCCATAAGCTGAATGGAAAATCCTATGTGATGTCTTTGTGCCATCCGTAGGCCATGTGTAGACGAGGGGGGCAGGCCTGCCACCGGGGGGTTGAAATTAGCTCGACGGCAAGCATGATCCAATCGTATAAATTCTCGAAAAATCGTATGATGCCGGAAATCCTCGGGATCTGGCACGACATCATGACATGGGCCCTGTAGGATGTGGTAAAAGTTTGGACGCATTTCAAAAAAACCTCACATGAGGCCGCTTGTAAACTACACCATCTACAAGCTAGTCTCTGGGTATCGAGAGGGAACGTGTCCGGTTTGTGAAGCAAGTTTGAGTCCTGTTGCTCCGTTGGCCTCAAAACTTCTCGTGCTCTCAAAGGAGGCCATTGCATGACACGTGCCAGACCCCCGCATTTTCCGGACCCGCATGCGATATTTGAGACATTTATTGCACTGCTAGGGTTTCAGCGTCAGAAATTGCAGATCTGCGAGGCGACACATGAAATCATGCCCATAAGCTGAATGGAAAATCCTATGTGATGTCTTTGCGCCATGCGTAGGCCATGTGTAGATGAGGGAGGGGCAGGCCCTGCCACCGGGGGGTTGAAATTAGCTCGGCGGCATGCATGATCCAACCGTATAAATTCTCGAAAAATCGTACGATGCCGGAAATCCTTGGGATCTGGCACGACATCATCACATGCCCCCTGTAGGGTGTGGTAAAAGTTTGGACGCATTTTGAAAAAGGCTCACATGAGGCCGCTTGTAAACTACACCATCTACAAACTAGTCTCTGGGTATCGAGAGGGAACGTGTTCGGTTTGTGAAGCAAATGCGAGTCCTGTTGCTCCGTTGGCCTCAAAACTTCTCATGCTCTCAAAGGAGGCCATCGCATGACACGTGCCAGGCCCCCGCATTTTCCGGACCTGCATGCAATATTTGAGACATTTATTGCACTGCTAGGGTTTCAGCGCCGAAAATTGCAGATCTGCGAGGCGGCACATGAAATCATGCCTGTCGGTGAAAAAACCGGCAGACCTCGGGGTAGGGGGTCCCGAGCTGTGGATCTCGGATCGGTGGTAACAGAGACAAGGGAGACAATGTTTACCCAGGTTCGGGCCCTCTTGATGGAGGTAAAACCCTACGTCCTGCTTCTGTTTATATTGATGGAGATGTATCAAATACAGAGTTGATCTACCTCGAGATCGTAATGTGTGTCTAACTTCTAGGGCTAGGTGAGCGATATTGCGTTGATGTCCCCCTTATGGGCTAAACCCTATGGCTTATATACACGCCAGGGAGGGTATCTAGGGTTACAAAGTCGGTATCTTAAGAGAGAGGCGGCAGGAGAGATCTTGGAGTATACGACAAGTCTTCGGTAGAAACAGCCTTGATTACGCTTCCTGTGTACAGCCTCCGGAGTCCATCTTGATCACGTACGAGGGCCCATCGGCCCAACCGAGGAGACGGGCCGGCTAGGTTAGCACCCCCTAATCCAGGACACCGTCAGTAGCCCCCGAACTGGTCTTCTATGCCGAGGACGACTTTCAGAAAACATCACCTCGGATCCGGAGTCCTTGGCTTGACAGACGAGTTCCCCTTCATACTTCATTCATTACAGTAGGACAAGGATGTCCGAGGTTCATCCGAGCTCGCACCCTGTCCGAAGAGGGCAGATATCTTAGCCTCGAAGGCCTATCATTCGGGTATGAATGGTCCGGTCCGGCCTGACAACTTTGTCGAAGAGGCTTGCCCCACTACGGGCTGAGCAGTTCTCAAATCGTGGTTCGAGGCAGCTTTTTTACTGGCACGTCCCCTCGAGGCAGAGACCGTGCCCGCTTTCTTAGGGATATCATCAAGATTTTGTTTCCCCCCATATGCTTCAACGACATTTTTGATGGCAACAGCGAATTTATCGGCGCAGCGAGGGGGACTCTTGGCCTTTCATAGGCTTATAAGAGCAAAAAGGAGGACATCGCAATCGCCCACACTCCCATTCTCCCCCCACTACTGCTTCGTCTAGCTCCAGCGCCCAGATCCAACCAGCCCGCCTTTCCCTTTCGCAAGCCAAACTTCCACAACCAGCCATGGCCGACACCCTCAAGGGGCACTGGGGCGGCTCCATTGTGACGGCCACGACCATCTCAGAGCTGCGCAGCGCGGGGTATCTGACCCCCGCCATCGCCGCCCGCGCTCCAGCGGCTGGCCAGCTGGTGCCCGCTCCCAACGCCGGGGAGTGGGTGGTCTTGGTCCCCCACCTCATCCAAGGCCTGGGGTTCCCGCTGCACCCCTTTGTCCGCGGGGTAATGTATTACTACGGGTTGGATTTCCACCACCTGGCCCCCAACTCCGTTCTCCACCTTGCTACCTTCATCACGGTCTGCGAGGCCTTCCCTTGCTGCGAGCCGCACTTCGGCTTGTGGCTGAAGCTTTTCGGGATCAAACCGAAGTCGAGCGACTCGGATCTCGCGGAGTGCGGAGGGGCCATGATCAGCAAAAACCAGGGGGCCACCTGGTTCAAGGGCACCTTCATCGAAACGGTGAAGGAGTGCCAGAGAGAGAGAGTGGTTTTACATCACCAAGCCGCTCGTCCCTGGTCAAACCGAGGTCCCGGCCTTCTCAGCTGGGCCTCCCAAGAAGCTCAAGTCCTGGAAGGAAAAGGGCGTCGCCTGGGGGAAGCCAGAAGAGGTGGAGACCCTGATCGACAGGATCTTGTGGTGGTCCACCACGGGGAAGGTTGAGCTAGCCGACGTCATCAATGTCATGCTCAACTGCCGCATACTCCCTCTCCAACTTCGGGCTACCCCGATGTGGGCACAAAAGCCCGAGGACATGGACACCATCACCTCCTTCTTCCGCTCCACCTTGGCCGCCATGTGGACGAGGCTCATGAAGCTGGCCAAGGACAAGATCCCCAAGGAAGGGGAGGACCGCGGCCTCGAGCACGGCTATGAGCCCCCCCCCCCCGGTGAGTGGTTCCGCCCCTAAATCATTGTTTTGCTCATTGCACTGAGGAGTAAAGTTTTTACTTGAATCGCCGTGTTTGATGTTTTGCAGAAGTGGTTGGCCTGGGTACAAGGAGTACGATGCCCGGCCCCACTGCCAGAGCAGCCTCCAACTCCCCTGCTCTCGGCGCTTCTGACCGAGGAGCCGCACGTGGTGGCCCCCAAAGGAATGAAGTCCCAGAAGGGGAGGTCAAGTGTTCGGACTCGGGGGACTTCGGTCACCTGGTCCGAAGAGACCCACACCTCCGCTGCCCAAGATGGCGACGCCAAGGAGGATGAGGAGGAAGAGGTCCCCCCCCCCCCGAAGGGGAAGAGGTCGGCGTTAGAAGACGCCGACGTGGGCATGCCACCGAAGGGCCCAAAGAGGCCGAGGCGAACTTCGTCCGGGGCTTCCAACAAGTCGCCGGAGAGGGCCGAGCTCTCCGGCGACTCAGAAGAAGACCTCCTCGCTGGGGGGAGGAAGAAGCCAGCGCCCCGCGGGTAAGCCGTCATCTTTGCATCCCACCTGTTAATATGACAAGTCATTTCCAGGCAAGGGGAAACTTACAAAGGCATCTTTTCTTATGCAGCCCACCGAGGGTAATCCCCAGTGGTTCCTCAAGCGGGTTGCCATCCGCTAGCGGGACTCCGGAGCCCGCTGATCCTCCCCCGGTGCATGACGGGCTAGGGGAGGCAACATCCACCTTGGCCCCCGACATTAACACGATGGGGGTCGACGAGGTGGCCATCATGGCTGAGGTCGACACCTCGGCCCAACAAGACCCGGGGGAGAAGTGCCACGCGGTCATCGAAGAAGGGTTGGGCCAGTCATCGGCCCAGCCAACATCTACCTCGGCCCCGCTGCCCGAGGTGGAGGATACCCGGATAAATGTATCTGATGTCCTCCCTCCTCCCCAGCCAACTGCCCAAGGTCGGGCTGGTGCGGGGTGGACTGAAGAGATGGAGGACGCCCTGAAGGGCTCCTCCATCAAGGAAGAGCACCGTGCCTTGATAGGTGCGGCGCTACAGGGCTACCGGTCCACAGGGTCCAGCCTGCATGAGGTTTTCAAGAACCTCGTAGCAGGTTTTGAGGTACGCTTTCTATCTGCGCATCTAGTTTATTTGAGCGTTTATGAGTTATGAATTTGTCCGAGGACATAAGAGTGCAGCCTGCTAAACGGCTTAGTGAGTGAGTAGCCCCGGAGCCCGAAGTCGGTTTCAAGAAACCGGCATTGGGGTCGTTTGATTAAGTAGGAGCCCGTTAGGTACCCCCCAGGGCGCTGCTTGATGCAGCCGTCCTGGAGCCTTTTAGTGGTTTAAATTTTTCCCTGTGTAAGAAGGATCTCTTGTTTTTGTGCCAGGTTTCGACCTCGGTTCCGGACTCCGTCTCCGAGGAGATCGCGGAGATGAACTGGAAACTCGAGAGGTCGCAGGAAGAGCTCATCCCGGCGAACCAGAAACTCGAGCAGTCTCAAGGTAAGCAAGTTTAAACTTGCCCTGTACTTTGGATGAAGGAGGTATGACATGTTTTGTTAAAGAAAACAATTAAGGTCGAACTGTTTTGACAACAGCAGCGTTAGCGGAGCTAGAGACGCTCAAGGCCGAGCTCGAAAGAGCTCGGAAGGAGGTGCGGTAGCAGGAGGCTGCTGCCGCCACGGCCGAGAAGGTCTGGGCCGCCAAGAAGGCCGCCGGGGAGAAGCACCAAGCGCGGGTGCTAGAGGTTGAGGAGACCCTGAAGGGTGTGTTTGAAGCACGCAACAAGCTTCAGGAGGAGGGGCAACGAACGAAGGAGGTGCTCGAGAAGCTGCAACTTGCCCACTCCGAGCTCAAGACCTCAGCCCGAGCTGACCGCGAGGTGCTCCAGCAAGTGGAGCAAATCGCCTCGGGTAAGATATTTTTTCTACAGTGTTCGTTTGGCAGCAAAGGGTGTGTCGAGCTCATCCAGTTATGGTGTTCCGCAGAGGTCTTTGTGGATCTCCCGCAGAGCGCGGCGGATGCGGTGGCGTACTTCGGCCAGCTGGTGGGCCACGAGGTGGAGAAGGCCTTCTAGGGGCAGTTTCCGGGGTCGCCGTCCGCGCAGCTGCTGAATCATCGAGTGAAGCAGCTGGTGGAGTTGTTTCGCATGACGAGACCGGTGCTACAGGACCTCTGCATCGTGCTGTGGCCTGCCGAAGCCATGCCAAAGAGCCTCTTCGGCCTTACGGCCCGTCTTCGAGACGCCGTGCCTTGCGTGGATCGCTGGAAGAGGTCCGCGTGCTTTGAAGGGGCGCGGAGGGCGTACGCTTGCGTGAAGACGCACTTCCGCAAGGTTGATGCGGAGACATGTGCCGCGGGCCCTCCTGCCGACAAGCCGCACACCGCCGAGTAGTTCTTCGCCGAGGTGGAGGCGGGAGCTCGGACCACAGAAGCCATGTGTCCCAAAGACACTATGTATTTCTAGATGATACTTCGGAATGCCGGAGTGTACGATGTAAAACTTTATCTTTTGGTTGAATGAAAATGGCTTGAAATTCCATGTGTGTTGTTTATAATTAATTTTTCCTCCGATATGACTGTTTAAAATGAGAGTGGCCAGTCGTCGGCTTCAGCCCCAGTGTAGGTCATACAAAGGGTGTTCCTTAAGGCACAGTGGACCCTTAGCCGACGTCTGAGTACCCGCAGGCGGTCGGTGCCTCATAGGAACTAGGCAATCGGACTATAGTGGCTTGATATCTTTCACTTAGTCATAAGAGTTTGACTGTGGGGGCTGATGACCAGCCCCCGGTGTGGGAAGTGTTCGGCCAGGTTGGCCGAGGTCTAGGCCATAACACACTTCGGCTAGGAATGAAAGCCCTTCGTTTAACACGGGTGATCTCTATCGTCACATCGCTTGACGCGGTCTTCGGATGGCGGACCAGTTTACGCATACCTAGATAGTCAGTTTTTGGCTTTCTCCACTGAGGCGTCATGCCAATTGACCTGGCAGCACAATCGTAGTGGTTCTCCCGTTACACCCTTGGCCGAATTCATCAGAAACGTAAGGGGTACACGTAGGAGCTGGGCAACCCAACTATTGACCAAAATCTAGGTTCGAAACTGATGCATATAAGGCCAAAATCCTAGACGCTGAATAATTCGGACTTGTTATACAATTGCATCTTTTTTAGAGAACTTCTTCGTCCCACAGGGGCTATGTTGATAAAGAAATACGATAGAGACCTTGAAGGGGCACAGTTTCTTTATTTCATAATATCAATTGTGTACATGCCCAGCTGCGGCGAGAGTAATTGAAAGAGTACAATGTAAATGGTAAAGAAGAAAATGGGACGGATAATTGCTAACGGATTTTAAAGAATCCGGGCCGCTACCTGCCGCACGTCTGCGTTTCCGAATTGTTGACCAGATGTTAATCATTGATGGTGAGGAATTTGTGAAGGTTGATGCCCTTCCGGCCCTTTATACACTTCAAGTGTTTGATTGACCGAGCTCCTTTAGAGGAGGCGTTGCCGAAGTCGCTCTGTGGTTAAAACCACATGGACGTAGTCATGTTTGGCTGTTTCTTTTACAGATACTTGCCTGTGCGGGGGCTGATAAGTCCATTTTGCATCATATTTTGCTACTGTTATTTATAATGTTTTTAATCAATATAACACTTTGTGGAGCAATTCTAATGCCTTTTCTCTCTTAATATGCAAGATTTACACAAGGAGGGAGAATGCCGGCAGCTGGAATTCTGGACCTGAAAAAGCTATGTCAGAGATACCTATTCTGCACATCTCCAAATGAGCTGAAATTTTCTGGAGATTTATTTTGGAATAAATAAAAAATACTAGAAGCAAAAAGTACCAGGGGGGCCACCCAGGTGCCCACGAGGCACCAGGGCGCGCCACCCCCCCAGGCGCACCCTGGTACCTCGTGGGGCCCCTGGCCCACTTCAGGCCCCCATTTTCTGGTATATAAGTGCATTTGCCCTAAAAAATTATAGAGAAGACTTTCGGGACGGTGCGCCGCCGTCTCGAGGTGGAACTTTGGAAGGAGCACTTTTGCTCTCCGGCGGAGAGATTCTGCCGGGGATACTTCCCTCCGGGAGGGGGAAATCGTCGCCATCGACATCACCAGCGATCCTCTCATCGTGGGAGGACTAATCTTCATCAACATCTTCACCAGCCTTGGTACCTGTGGGTTCAATCTTTGTCTCTTGTATTCAATCTTTGTCTCAAAACCTCAGATTGGTACCTGTGGGTGGCTAGTAGTGTTGATTACATCTTGTAGTTGATGCTAGTTGGTTTATTTGGTGGAAGATTATATGTTCAGATCCATTATGCTATTCAATACCCCTCTGATCTTGAACATGTTTATGGCTTGTGAGTAGTTACTTTTGTTCTTGAGGACATGGGAGAAGTCTTGTCATAAGTAATCATGTGAATTTGGTATTCGTTCGATATTTTGATGATATGTATGTTGTTGATTCTCTTAGTGGTGTCATGTGAACGTCGACTACATGACACTTCACCATCTTTGGGCCTAAGGGAATGCATTGTGGAGTAGTAATTAGATGATGGGTTGCTAGAGTGACAGAAGCTTAAACCCTAGTTTATGCGCTATTCCGTAAGGGGCTGATTTGGATCCATATGTTTAATGCTATGGTTAGAGTTATCTTAATTCTTCTTTCGTAGTTGCGGATGCTTGCGAGAGGGGGTAATCATAAGTGGGAGGCTTGTTCAAGTAAGAACAACACCCAAGCACCGGTCCACCCACATATCAACTTATCAAAGTAACGAACGCGAATCAAACAAACATGATGAAAGTGACTAGATGAAATTCCCATGTGTCCTCAAGAACGCTTTACTTACTATAATAGATCGTTCCGGTTTGTCCTTTGCTACAAAAAGGATTGGGCCACCTTGCTGCACTCTTTGTTACTATTGTTACTTGTCACTTGTTACAAATTATCTTGCTATCAAACTACTCGTTACCGATAATTTCAGTGCTTGCAGAAAATACCTTGCTGAAAACCGCTTGTCATTTCCTTCTGCTCCTCGTTGGGTTCGACACTCTTACTTATCGAAAGGACTACGATTGATCCCCTATACTTGTGGGTCATCAAGACTCTTTTCTGGCACCGTTGCCGGGGAGTGAAGTGCCTTTGGTGAGTGGAATTTGGTAAGGAAACATTTATATTACGTGCTGAAATTTACTATCACTTGTCACTATGGAAAGTAATCCTTTGAGGGGTTTGTTCGGGGTATCTTCACCTCGACCGGAAACACCAAGAGTTGCTCCTCAACCTACTGCACCTACTGAAAATATTGAATATGAAATTCCTTCAGGCATGATAGAGAAACTGCTAGCTAATCCTTATGCAGGAGATGGAACAATACATCCTGATATGCACTTGATCTATGTGGATGAAATTTGTGGATTGTTTAAGCTTGCAAGTTTATCCGGAGATGGAGTTAAGAAGAAAGTATTCCCTTTATCTTTGGAGGGAAAGGAATTAATGTGGTATAGGCTATGTGATGATACTGATACATGGGACTGGAACCGATTGAAACTGGAATTCCATCAGAAGTTTTATCCTATGCATTTGGTTCATCGTGATCGGAATTATATATATATAATTTTTGGCCTCGTGAAGGAGAAAGTATCGCTCAAGCTTGGGGGGAGGCTTAAGTACATGATGTACACATGCCCCAATCATAAGCTTGCAAAAGAAATTATCTTACAGAATTTTTATGCTCGGCTTTCTCATGATAATCAAAATATGCTCGGTTCTTCTTCGACTGGCTCCTTTATGAAGAAAACTATTGAATTCAGATGGGATCTTATGGAAAGAATTAAACGCAACTCTAAAGATTGGGAACTCGACAAAGGTAATGAGTCAGGTATAATACTTGAGTTCGATTGTGTTAAATCTTTTATGGCCACCGATGCTTTTGATAAGTTTAGCACTAAATATGGACTTGACTCTGAGATAGTAGCTTCCTTTTGTGAATCATTTGCTACTCATGTTGACCTCCCTAAGGAGAATTGGTTTAAATATCATCCCCCTGTTAAAGAAAAGATTGAGGAACCCGTTACTGCTAAATAGGAAACAATTGTTTACCATGTTGATCCAGTTGTGCCTACCGCTTATATTGAGAAACCACCTTTTCCTGTTAGGATTAAGGAACATACTAAAGTTTCAATTGTGGTTAACAAAAGTAATATTAGAGCACCTAGACCCTCTGAACAAATTAAAGTTGAACCTAATGTTGCTATGGTTAAAGATCTCTTGGTTGATAATATAGATGGGCATGTTATTTACTTCTGCGATGAAGCAGCTAGAATTGATAAACCTGATTCTAAAGATAAAAACAGACCCGTTGTGGGCATGCCTGTTGTCTCAGTTAAAATAGGAGATCATTGTTATCATGGCTTATGTGTGAGTGCTATTCCGTTTACCTTATACGAAGAAATTATGAATGATATTGCACCTGCTGAAATTGAGGACATTGATGTTACTATTAAACTTGCAAACAGAGATACCATTACACCGCTTGGGATCGTTAGAGATGTTGAAGTCTTGTGTGGAAAAATAAAATACCCTACTGATTTTCTAGTCCTCGGTTCACCACAAGATGATTTTTGTCCCATTATATTTGGTAGACCTTTCTTGAACACTGTTAATGCCAAGATTGATTGCGTAGACAACCTCATGATAAAGAATTGTTAGTGTTGATTTTGGTGGTATGTCTCATGAGTTTAACTTCTCCAAATTTCGTAGACAACCTCATGATAAAGAATTGCCTAGTAAAGATGAAATCATTGGCCTTGCTTCTATTGCCGTACCTCCTACTGATCCGTTAGAACAATATTTGCTAGACCATGAGAATGATATGCATATGAATGAAAGAAATGAAATAGATAGAATGTTCTTTGATCAACCACCTATCCTTAAACACAATTTTCCTGTTGAAACTCTTGGAGGCCCTCCTCCACCTACGGGTGATCCTGTGTTTAAATTGAAGCAATTGCCTGATACATTGAAATATGCTTCTCTTGACGAAAAGAAGATATATCCTGTTATTATTAGTGCTAATCTTTCAGCGCATGAAGAAAAGAGATTACTAAAAACTCTAAGGAAGCACCGAGCTACTATTGGATATACTCTTGATGATCTTAAGGGCATTAGTCCCACTCTATGTCAGCACAAAATTAATATGGAGCCTGATGCTAAACCAGTTGTCGACCATCAACAACGATTAAATCCTAAGATGAAAGAGGTGGTAAGAACTGAAATATTAAAACTTCTGGAAGCAGTTATAATTTATCCCATAGCTGATAGTAGATGGGTAAGTCCAGTTCATTGTGTCCCTAAGAAAGGGGGTATTACCGTTGTTCCTAATGATAAAAATGAACTCATTCCACCAAGAATTGTAACCGGTTATAGGATGGTAATTGATTTTAGAAAATTAAACAAAGCTACTAGAAAAGATCATTACCCCTTACCTTTTATTGATCAAATGTTAGAAAGATTGTCTAAGCATACACACTTTTGTTTCCTACATGGTTATTCTGGTTTTCCTCAAATACCCGTAGCACAATCTGATCAAGAGAAAACCACCTTCACTTGTCCTTTTGGAACTTATGCTTATAGACGTATGCCTTTTGGTTTATGCAATGCACCTACTACCTTTCAAAGATGTATGACTGCTATATTCTCTGACTTTTGTGAAAAGATTGTTGAGGTGTTGATGGATGATTTTACTGTTTACGGAACTTCTTTTGGTGATTGCTTAAGCAACCTTGATCGAGTTTTGCAGAGATGTGAAGAAACTAATCTTGTCTTGAATTGGGAGAAGTGCCACTTTATGGTGAATGAAGGTATTGTCTTGGGGCATAAAATTTCTGAGAGAGGTATCGAAGTTGATAAAGCTAAGGTTGATGCTATTGAGAAAATGCCATGTCCTAAAAATATTAAAGGTATAAGAAGTTTCCTTGGTCATGCTGGTTTCTATAGGAGGTTTATTAAAGACTTCTCTAAAATTTCTAGGCCTCTTACCAATCTTTTGCAAAAAGATGTTCCATTTGTTTTTGATGATGATTGTCTAGATGCCTTTGAAACACTTAAGAAAGCCTTAACCACTGCACCTATTGTTCAACCACCTGATTGGAACTTGCCTTTTGAAATTATGTGTGATGCTAGTGATTATGCTGTTGGTGCTGTTCTAGGACAAAGAGTTGATAAGAAATTAAATGTAATCCATTATGCTAGTAAAACTCTAGACAGTGCCCAAAGAAATTATGCTACTACTAAAAAAGAATTCCTAGCAGTTGTGTTTGCTTGTGATAAATTCAGATCCTACATAGTTGATTCTAAAGTAACTGTTCACACTGATCATGCTGCTATTAAATATCTTATGGAAAAGAAAGATGCTAAACCTAGACTCATTAGATGGGTTTTATTGCTACAAGAATTTGACTTGCATATTATTGATAGAAAGGGAGCTGAGAATCCCGTAGCAGATAATTTGTCTAGAATTGAAAATGTTCTTGATGACCCACTACCTATTAATGATGATTTTCCTGATGAACAATTAGTTGTCATAAATGCTTCACGTAATACTCCTTGGTATGCAGACTATGCTAATTACATTGTTGCTAAATATATACCACCTAGTTTCACATACCAACAAAAGAAAAAGTTCTTCTTTGATTTAAGACATTACTTCTGGGATGACCCACATCTTTGTAAAGAAGGAGTAGATGGTATTATTAGACGTTGTATACCTGAGCATGAACAGGAACAAATCCTATGGAAGTGTCACTCTGAAGCTTACGGAGGGCACCATGCGGGAGACAGAACTGCACACAAGGTATTACAATCTGGCTTTTATTGGCCTACTCTTTTCAAGGATGCTCGTAAGTTTGTCCTATCGTGTGATGAATGTCAAAGAATTGGTAATGTTGGTAGACGTCAGGAAATGCCTATGAATTATTCACTTGCTGTTGAACCGTTTGATGTTTGGGGATTTGATTATATGGGACCTTTTTCTAAATCCAATGGGTATACTCATATTTGAGTTGTTGTTGATTACGTTACTAAGTGGGTAGAAGCTATTCCAACTAGTAGCGCTAATCATAACACTTCTATTAAAATGCTTAAAGAAGTTATTTTCCCAAGGTTGGGAGTCCCTAGATATTTAATGACTGATGGTGGTTCACATTTTATTCATGGTGCATTCCATAAATTGCTTGCTAAATATGATGTCAACCATAGAATTGCATCTCCCTATCATCCTCAAACTAGTGGTCAAGTTGAATTGAGCAATGGAGAAATAAAATTAATTCTGCAAAAAACCGTCAATAGATCTAGAAAGAATTGGTCTAAGAAACTTGACGATGCATTGTGGGCCTATAGAACTGCTTATAAAAATCCTATGGGTATGTCTCCTTATAAAATGGTTTATGGAAAAGCATGTCATTTACCTCTTGAGTTAGAACATAAAGCATATTGGGCAATTAAAGAACTCAATTATGATTTTAAACTTGCCGGTGAAAAGAGGTTATTTGATATTAGCTCATTGGATGAATGGAGAACCCAAGCTTATGAAAATGCCAAATTGTTTAAAGAAAAAGTTAAAAGGTGGCATGATAGAAGAATTCAAAAACGGGAATTCAAAGTGGGTGAGCAAGTTCTAGTGTACAACTCTCGTTTGAGGTTCTTTGCAAGAAAGCTCCTCTCTAAATGGGAAGGACCATACATCATCGAAGAAGTTTATCGCTCCGGAGCCATCAAAATAAACAACTCCGAAGGCACTAATCCGTGAGTGGTGAATGGGCAAAGAATCAAGCACTATATTTCAGGTACTCCCATTAATGTTGAAACTAATATTATTGAAACAATTACACCGGAGGAATACATAAGAGAGACCTTCCGGAACACTCCAGAACCCTGAAAAGGAAGAGGTATGTGATACGGTAAGTAAACCGACTCCAAAATTCCATAAAAATATTTTCTGTCAGTTTTGGAATATTTAGAAAAATACAAAAATAAGAAACAGCTGAGGGGACCCACCTGGTGCCCACGAGGCACTAGGGCGCCCTAGTGGCTTGTGGGCCCCATGTGAGCCTTCCCGACTCCGTTTTTCTTCTGGATTACTTGTTTTGCAAGATAAAAATTCTTTATATATACTCCCGTATGTTTTGACCACCGTATCGCAGAAATCTCATCTGTTCTTGTTTCGTGCTATTTTTCTGACAGATCTAGATCGCTATGGCTCCACCAAGCTCTTCCAAGGACAAGTTCTACGAGAAGGTCATCAACCCCTACCTACCGGAGGTGATGAAACACCCTCAAGCCATTGAGATGCGTGAGGGGGTGCTTCACATCCGGGATGTTCAAGGACCCAAGAAGACCGGGAGCGTGGAGTCCAGGCTCGAAGCGGTGGAGCAGGAGATCTTCAAGTGCCAAGGGATGGTGGAACGTGGGCTCAGCGCCAACCACTCCATGATCACGGAGTTCACCCGTGATCGCAAGGTGGATGACCGATCGATGGGGGACATCATCTTCAAGCTCAATGAATGAATCGACTACCTCCAAGGCCAAATCTACGATCTTCAAAACCAAAATTATGAGTATGAGGCAAGATTCAAAGGTATGAGTTTAGCTGCAAGTTTCAGGACTCCGGAGACTCGTTCATCTTTTTATGATGGGGCACCTATGCCATGGAAGCCGGAGGACAAGCCCATCACTTCATCACCACCACCATCACCGGAGAAGGAAACTTGAGTACATGGGTATGGGCACTTCCCTTGGCTTGTGCCAAGCTTGGGGGAGGTGCCTCGGTATCGTATCACCATCACCTCTATTATCATTACCTATTTTTAGTTCGATCCTTAGTTATTTCGTGATCTAGTTGAATAAAAGTTTAGTATGATCTATTTTCGAGTGTTAGCTTCGTGATCTATCTATCTATGTAATCGAGTTGAGAGTTATATAATAAAGAGTAGTTTGAGTTGTTGCTTCTTTACTTTCATGTTCCAATTCTAGCAATGAAAATAATGAAAAAGATCATATGCTAATCTTATGGAAAGTAATGACATTACATAAAGAAAAGTATAAGTGGTAAAATTTATTGGAAGTTAACAAACATAGTATTAGTCAATGATGCAATTCACGAAAGAATTAATAAAGGAAGAGAAGATTCACATGCAAACACACTATCTTGGACATCTTTTATGATTGTGAGCTCCCATTAAGTATTTTATGTCAAATTGTTGACGTTGGACAAGGAAGACAACGTAATGAATTATGTTTGTTCATATTCACATAGAAGTTATATTGTTATAGATCCTCCAACATGTGGTGCTTGCCCAATATCTTTGCTAGCCAAAAATTCGCACCAAGTAGAGATACTACTTGTGCATCCAAAACCCTTAAACCCAGTTTCATGTCATGAGAGTCCACTATATCTACCTATGGATTGAATAGGATCCTTCAAGTAAGTTGTCATCGGTGTAAAAAGCAATAAAAATTGCCTCTAAATATGTCTGAACTTTTATTGAAAGGGAAATAAGCTATGTACGAACTTGTGATGGCAAAGAAATAAAAGCGACGGACTGCATAATAAAGGTTGCTATCACAAGGGGCAATATAAAGTGACGTTTCTTTGCATTAAGAGCTCTTGCATCCAACAACAAAAAGCGCATGACAACCTCTGCTTCCCTCTGTGAAGGGCCTATCCTTTACTTTTATGAATTTACTTTTTATGCAAGAGTCAATAATGTTCTCCTCTACTTCCTTTTTATTTTTCTCTTTTACAAGCATCGGGTGGTGGGGAAAGATCTAGGCACATATATCCAGTTGGATATGAGTGATCCTGAGTTATTATTGTTGACATCACCCTTGAGGTGAATAAGTTGGGAGGGGAAATCACAAGCCCCTATCTTTCTATATGTCTGGCTGAAACTTTTTGTTCCATATATATCTCGTGAGTGTTAGCAATCATAGAAGACTAAATGATGGTTGAGTATGTGGACTTGGTAAAAAGCTCCTACATGAGACCCTTCCTGAAAATATGATGAATTGCAATTGCATTGTTGACTGAGAACATAGTTTGTTAGTTTTCAAGAAAGTTTATGCCTTATACTTCATTGTTGTGATGAATTGTTACTTGCTCATGAGAAGTTTATGATAATAAATATTGCTGTCATAATAATGATCATGATGCTTCTATGTCCGTATTTTGTTTTTATCGACACCTCTCTCTCTCTCTAAACATGTGGACATGATTATCGATATCGGCTTTCGCTTTAGGACAAGCGAGGTCTAAGCTTGGGGGAGTTGATACGTCCATTTTGCATCATGTTTTGCTACTGTTATTTATAATATTTTTAATCAATATAACACTTTGTGGAGCAATTCTAATGCCTTTTCTATCTTAATATGCAAGATTTACACAAGGAGGGAGAATGCCGGCAGCTGGAATTCTGGACCTGAAAAAGCTATGTCGGAGATACCTATTATGCACATCTCCAAATGAGCTGAAATTTTCTGGAGATTTATTTTGGAATAAATAAAAAATATTGGAAGCAAAAAGTACCAGAGGGGGCCACCCAGGTGCCCACGAGGCACCAGGGCGCGCCACCCCCCCAGGCGCGCCCTGGTACCTCGTGGGGCCCCTGGCCCACTTTTGGCCCCCATTTTCTGGTATATAAGTGCATTTGCCCTAAAAAATTATAGAGAAATCTTTCGGGACGGTGCGCCGCCCTCTCAAGGCGGAACTTTGGCAGGAGCACTTTTGTTCTCCGGCGGAGAGATTCTGCCGGGGATACTTCCCTCCGGGAGGGGGGAAATCGTCGCCATCGACATCACCAGCGATCCTCTCATCATGGGAGGACTAATCTTCATCAACATCTTCACCAGCACCATCTCATCTCAAACCCTAGTTCATCTCTTGTATTCAATCTTTGTCTCAAAACCTCAGATTGGTACCTGTGGGTTGCTAGTAGTGTTGATTACATCTTGTAGTTGATGCTAGTTGGTTTATTTGGTGGAAGATTATATGTTTAGATCCATTATGCTATTCAATACCCCTCTGATCTTGAACATGTTTATGGCTTGTGAGTAGTTACTTTTGTTCTTCAGGACATGGGAGAAGTCTTGTCATAAGTAATCATGTGAATTTGGTATTCGTTCGATATTTTGATGATATGTATGTTGTTGATTCTCTTAGTGGTGTCATGTGAACGTTGACTACATGACACTTCACCATCTTTGGGCCTAAGGGAATGCATTGTGGAGTAGTAATTAGATGATGGGTTGCTAGAGTGACAGAAGCTTAAACCCTAGTTTATGCGCTATTCCGTAAGGGGCTGATTTGGATCCATATGTTTAATGCTATGGTTAGAGTTATCTTAATTCTTCTTTCGTAGTTGCGGATGCTTGCGAGAGGGGGTAATCATAAGTGGGAGGCTTGTTCAAGTAAGAGCAACACCCAAACACCGGTCCACCCACATATCAAATTATCAAAGTAACGAACGCGAATCAAACAAACATGAAGAAAGTGACTAGATGAAATTCCCATGTGTCCTCGAGAACGCTTTACTTACTATAAGAGATCGTTTCGGCTTGTCCTTTGCTACAAAAAGGATTGGGCCACCTTGCTGCACTCTTTGTAACTATTGTTACTTGTCACTTGTTACAAATTATCTTGCTATCAAACTACTCGTTACCGATAATTTCAGTGCTTGCAGAAAATACCTTGCTGAAAACCGCTTGTCATTTCCTTCTGCTCCTCGTTGGGTTCGACACTCTTACTTATCGAAAGGACTACGATTGATCCCCTATTGTAGGAACGAAGTATGTCTACCAGAGGGGGGGGGTGAATGGGAGTTTTAAATATTCTTTTGGAAATATCAAAACTCTCGGAACCCAGCAGCGGAACGAATGAAAACAGTATTTAGTGAGCGAATACAAACTATCGAATGGAAACTAAAACATACATCGAGGTGAATCACATAATTGAAACATGTCACATGGCATTGTTCGAATGTAAAGGAGAGTAGCAGAGGTGACCAGTGATGCTCGATGGCGACGAGGTATTTGGTAGACCAGTTCGACCTTCTGCAAAAGGACTACGTCTGGTTGGAGGGGTTGTGATTTAACACAGAAGATAAACTCTCTTCGCCCTATTCTCCTCGACAATTGGTTCGTCAACCAATGCCGATTACTCGTGGTAGATGCTTGAGGCGATCTCCGAACCTTTACAGACTTCTTCTTCGAGAACCACAATTACTCTTGGTCTTTGAAGAAATTGACACCTAACCGTCTAGAGAGTTCGCAGCTCTCAAGAGTAATAGGCGGAGCGTACTGGACTTAGATTCGAGTGATGCTGAACCACTATCTAATTTTTCGGCTCTGGGGTTTTCTCTCGGTGGATTTTAAACTCAAATCAATCGAAGAGGGGGCTGCTCAACAATCTTCTCAAAATCAAACGGAGCAGCCGCCGGACAACGCCGGTGCGGGGTGGCTATTTATAGCCGCAGCCTTCCCTGATGGGAAATGACCATTTTGGACACGTGGTCCAGCCAATGGCCAACCGACACGTTCACAACGGTCGGATTTTAAGAGCAACGGTAACATTACTTGTGGAGCAAGTAATGCTAACTCCTCGGTCAGAGATAAATCTCTCGCAGCGAAGAAGATCACAGTCTCTTGCTGGCAAGCATTTGCTCGGAACACAAAGAGATTTCTCTCGCAGCTTTCATAGGATTTGGGTTAAGCATCAGCGAATCAAATCTTCGAACGCTACACCCCTCTTAATAGTACGGTGGTCCTATGACTCAATAAGAGAAAGAAACAACGAAATGAATGCTACGTCTTCACTTCGTCTTCAATATTCTCGGACGCAGTCACTTCCTTCGGAAAGGCACCGAACCAATTGCTTCACGTCAACAATTTTTTAGGGGTCACTCTTGTCGGCATAATCTTCGGTGATAACCTTCACTTCCACGCAGGGGATATTCCTCGGAGTTTGAAACAAACTCCTCTTGACTCCAGGGACCTGTTACTCTGTGTGCACTAGCAAACACATCAGTCCCTCACTGTTTGTCAACAATCTCCAAAACATAAGGAGGCAAATCATTGCACCAACAATCTCCCCCTTTTTGGACGATTGATGACAAAACAGATAATCATCGAAGTGAAGATAGATAAGTAAAAAAAACAATACCAACAAGAGTGAGTAAGTGTTACTTTGCTCGAAGATGAAATAGACTCCCCCTAAATGTATGCAGGGAAGAAAGATATGAGATAAATTCTCCTGCAAGAATTGAAGTATATGGAGGAAATTTCAATCATTCGAGACATTGATTCGCACTGATGAGATATAATCGATCGAGATCGTAGTGCAATCAATTTTATCTTCTGATAATAATTCCACCTGCAAGATAAGTGCTTCGAGAGAAATAGTGCAGTAGCAGGGGTAATAAGCATTATAGTACAGAAGTTATCGAGTTTTACAACATCGTTAGGATAAGCTTAAACCAGAAGTTGCAAACTCACACGAAACCAAAATCAAACGAAACACCGAAAGCAAATCTATCGAGACTCGATGTAATTCTCCCCCTTTTTGTCAACAAGTGTCAAAAAGGTGAGGAATAATAGGAGTAAAGAAACGCAGAGCTTGGCTCAATCAATGGCATCTCCAGACGAGCTATCTGACGTTAGTTCTTCTTCGGAAGTGATGGGATTGTCTTCGTCTTCAGCAGCAACAGATTTTCCTTCAAGAATAAGAGCTTGAGGCTGAGCAGACGAGGGAATAGCTGGAGTGGCCACAGGAGGAATACGGGAATGCATATTGCCTTCGGCAGGTTTCTCTGTCGGTGAGGTGGCTTCAGATTCGTCAAGCAGTTTGCGAAGCTGGAGATGAAGAAGATCTGTTGTAGGATCACAAGCAGGCAGAGGAGTACTCCGATCTTGAAAATCTTCGATAGTGAAGCCTTTGTCAATATAGTCATAAAGCTCTGGGAGATTGACATTCAGTAATTGTTTCTTGGTGAAGTAGTCTCTTCTTGTTTTCATCAGCTATCAGATGCATTATCCTCGTGCGATTGTTAAGTGCATTCAGTTTGGAGGTGAGATGTTCTTTCTCGCGATGATCCTTAGCTATATGTTGCAGTAGCAGCTGTTGTGTACGCAAACTAACTTCGAGTTGCGATGGAGGGTGTGGCGAAATCTTTCGGTCGCGCTGAGGCAGACGGGGTCCATCAAATTGCTGGTGATAGACTTGGGAGCTTGATGCGGGCGATTTGCTCGAAGAGATATCATCCATGACTTTCAAAGTATCGCGAACAGGAGGAATGAAGCATTTATAGCTTTCCTTCGCAAGATACACTGTGCGCATTGCATGATCAACAACTTTCTGGATCCATGGCGCAAACACTTTGATGCAGAAGGGATATTGGGCAGAATCCTTCAGGATGTGTAGGAACATGTCTTCCACATCGAAAATGTATCGCTCAGAGATTGCATATATAGCATTACGAAGAACATCTGAAATGGACTTGTCCGGATTCATATCGGCCAGAGGACAAATGGTGTACGAGAGCATGTGGAATAGCGTCTGATTGTCGAAGGTTAAATGCTCAGGACGAGGTGGACCATTGTAGTCACGAATCTTTTCAGGATCCATAGTGCACCGAAAATTTTCATCCGATATGACATCAATGTTATGGACCCGAATTTCAGTGCTACCATGCTCAAAGCGAGGGAAATGGAAGTGCGAGACAAAATCCGTTGAAGTGCATTTGATGCGTTTTCCTTCGGTCATCCATTCCATAACCCATTTGGAGCTATCTGATTCATCGCCAGAGATATATAGGGTAGCATAGAATTGAAGAATAATTTCTCTGTTCCAAGGGTGCTCAAACTCAAAGACTTTGGTGAGGCAGAAATCAACCAGATCCTGAAGCAATTGATTGAAACAGCCAATGTTGCGCATAGCAGGGATGTACAGATATTCGTGAGGAAATATCTTTCTGCTCTCATAGAGGATCCGAGAGTAATAGATGGCCTGTTCCTTCGTCCAGAACCGAGGCGATTCTGAAGTGCGCGGCCCATCATACGGACTGGCCTGAAAGAATTTGGGATGCGCATTTCTATTGAAAAGAGGACCTTTTGCGGTTGCGCCTGACGATAACAAAGGCAGTTCTTCACGAGGGTATGGATATTTAAGTTCTTCTTCAGGAGAAAGATATTCATCACCATAGACAACCGAGTCCGTGCGGCGAGCAGAGACAGATTTCCGTTCGGAGGGACCAACATCTGGTATTCGTGTAGCTGTGTCGATGGATAACTTGAGTGGAGACAGAGCAGGTGTTGCAGCTGTGGGAGGTGCCGAGGTAGAAGGCAGCAGAGTTGGTTCAATCACAGTAGGCACTAAGGCGGAGTCATTTACTGAAGGTTGTTGCTCGACTTGAATCTGTTGTTGCTCGACCATAGGAGAAACCGAGACTGTTGGAGCTTCAAGAGCTGGAGAAGCTTGGGGCTCGGAGCGAGGGATTTCACCTTCCTCAGAGACAAATTGTTGCGAGGGAATGTCAGCTCGAGCGGGGAAGGCCACAAGCACTGATTCAGTTGGCCTTGGCGAGGGAGGAGCATCCGAGTCCATGACTGGGGGGTTCGAAGGAATAGCTGGTTCAGGAGATTTTTCTTGCGGAGCAGGTGATGGTTCTTTCGGAGCAGGAGGTACATTTTTCGACGCAATTCCTTTTCGGTGCTTTTTATTTTGCTGAGCAACTTGATCAATATGGCCCTTGACTAGATCATTGTACCCAGTGACTTTTGCTTGATGTTCATCACAAATCTTCTGAACAATTTCATCTAGATCCGTGTGAAAACGTAGCCTGCGGTGACGAAGGAGAGTCATGGCACGATTGATATCCTTGTAGGAGTCTTCGAGCGCTTTGATGACAAATTTGGAAGAGGCGGATTTCATGCGTTCATCAATGTCCACAAGCTCGGCAGAGAGAGAGTTGATCTCAACGGCATCTTCTCTCAGTTCTTGAACTACGGAAGTGGCTTGAGTAATGACTTCGGCAGGAATAGGTAGGGAAGCCACTTCTCCATCGAAAGGATTGTCCACAAATTTATCGAGCTGTTCCATGATGAATATGTGATCATAGTAGTGAGGAGCATCAGACTTGACAAATGGAGTAGTCTGGACAGGGACTTGCTCGGTTGGAGGTTTTGAAGCCAAAGGTTGAGTCAAGGCAGGCGCAAATTTAGCAACCTTCTCCTTCGGAGCAGTAGCCTGCGGAGCAACTTTCTCGGTAGGCGCCTTGATTTTCTTCAAGTCAGGTTTGGGAATATTTTCGCCTTGCTTGGTAGTACTCACAGGAGCGTCAACTACCAAATCCTTCAAAGTGATAGCATCTGGATGAGGAGTTGTGTTCACATGCTGCTTCATTGTGACAGTAGTAGCAGGGGTCTTTCGAGCTGGGATCTTCTTCGGTGGTGCTTCTGGAATTAAGTTAACCCGAAGATCAGGCAGCACAGTTGATGTGGTAATGTTTACTTCCTCGCTGAGAGTAGCAGCAACTTCCCCCTTGGTGAGCGGAGGATCATCATCAGCAGCAGAAGAATCATCCATGCGAAAATCAGCAACAGGTTCAGCCTTTTTCCTCTTTGGTGCGCTCTTTTTCTTCGCAGCAGCGCTGGGATCATGCTTGCACTTAGAACGACTTTCAGATTTTCCTTCGGCCTTTTTCTTCTCCACATCATCTTTGAGAAGGCGAAGGTTTTCTTTTTCAGGAGCCTTTTTCTTTTCGGCCCTCTGGGCTCTCTTGATGGCATTGCGCTGACGCTTAGCAAGCTCATCGGGATATGATTCAGGAGTTCGAAGGGAAGACTCATGAGCATTGGACGGAGGAGGTGGTCTTTCTTGGGGACCGTTTGCCTTGATGAGAGAAATTTCACGGCAGTCACCCCATGGTGGATGAAATGCAAAGTTCTGAGCAAACCGAGGATGAACAAATTCATAGTTGAACCACTTGCGCACCCAGTGGCGGCGAATCCATTGTTGACGAGTATCTCTGTGATGTTTGGTTTCTCCTGGAACAGTGTCATACCGATCATGAGAGATGTATTCGGCGGTGTTGGTGTATGCCTGTCTACCACCCCTCTTTTTCTTCGGAGCAGTCTCTTCTTGCTCGTCGGCATTTTGATCGGTCCTTTTTCTCTTGCTGGTTAATGGGCCTACCGTTGGGGCCTTAGCATTCGGAGCTTTGGATTCATCAGCAGTGCCCAGAATAACATCATCTCTGTCAGCCCGACTGACTGGGTTAGCTGAATCCTCGACTTACTGCATTTCCCTGTGAACATAGATAGATGCGAGGGAAAATGGGAATAGGGTTACGAATGCACACAGCGAAGATTTTGAAAAAGGAACACGTTTTTGATGAAGAAATAGATGCAGACTTTGAGAAATGTTTCGGGCGAAGGAAATGTGTAGAACGAACTAGTAGGTTCAAAGAGAATACTAGTAAACGTGCTAAGCATTCCGTTCGTGCGAGACATAACACAAACCCTAGATCTGAAATGTTTTGGATGCGAGGGACAACTACAAACCACATCCGCACAAGTTACCTATCAGTAATGATCTGAGAAATACAGTAAAAAATAGGCAATTTTTACCGTGGACGAACTCGAACAGAAAGAGAGGAAGAACGAGTTCGCACTACACATACCCTAACTCGGTGATGTGCAGCAACTACGGCTGCGCGGAGAGGAAGATGATCCGCGGCGGCAAGGAATGACTCCGGCGACCTCTTTCCGGCAGCGAAGCGGCGAAGATGATCGATGTCGTCGAGCTTGAGGAGGAGCAGTGCGGTAGGGCTTCGGAAGGTGACGATGGGGAAGATGCGAAGTGAAATGAGGAGGGTGGCGGCACAGCATTTATATGCGAGGGGGAAATAACAGCACCTTGGTGAATATTATCGGACGGCCAGAGATAAAGGACTATTGCGATTCAACGGATCGGATAAGCTGGCAGTTGATGATCAGCACGTGGCAACCGTCACCAAAGAACGTGGTCCAGACTTGGGCGGGAAACCCCAAATTTTGGACGGCTTTCGCCAAAAGTGATTAAGTTCGGACCGAAACTTTAACGTGGTCAAGGACACCAGATGAAGTTTTATTCCCAGATGAAATTTGTGCATTCATAACGGAACAGCATAGACTGGAAGAGATAGAATAGAGGAAAAAAACAGGGTCCTAGGTATTTCACTCAGACGAGAAAACACAAACTCCAGAGAGAAAAACTATGAGTGAAATACATTCAGACTAACACAAAGGTTTCAACTGCAAGTCAGCGAAGAGAAATTGTGGTGGCGTTACCCACCGTTAGTCTAGTTCTTCGTTAATGTATTCACTCTCGGAAATAAAATTTCACTTTGTCGAAATTTTCAGGCTCTTCGAGTGTTATGCACCCATTCCTTCTAAGATGTGGAAGTGTTGGTACGGGTGCCGAGTCCAGCTTACTGCACGTTTGCGGAATCTAGGATATTTAGCTCACACCGTAGCGCACAGAATCTTTTCTCATTGAGAGGCTAGGTGAAGATATCGGCGAGATTCTCTTCGGTATTGACGTGAGTGATAACAATATCCTCTCGAGCAACATGATTGCGTAGGAAATGATGTCTGATCTCAATATGCTTGGTGCGAGAGTGCTGCACAGGATTGTGGGCAATTTTGATTGCACTCTCATTGTCACACAATAGAGGGATCTTCTTGACCTTGATGCCATAATCCTTCAGAGTCTGCTTCATCCATAATAACTGAGTGCAACAAGCGCCAGCAGCAATATATTCGGCCTCAGCCGTAGAGAGCGAGACACAATTCTGCTTCCTTGACGACCAACATACCAATGATCTACCGAGGAAATGGCATGTCCCCGAAGTAGATTTCCTGTCAACCCGGTCACCTGCATAATCTGAGTCTGAATATCCAACGAGGTCAAACTGTGCTCCCTTAGGATACCATAAACCTAAGGTGGGGGTGTGAGCCAAATATCTCAGAATACGCTTGACCGCTTGGTGATGCGATTCTTTCGGTGCAGCGTACACGTCTGCGTTCAGCTGGCCATTTGTTGGCATGGGAGTTTTGTAAACCTTCTGTTTGCAATCTTGCATTTTGAACTTCTTAAGACAGTCTCTCAGATATTTCTCCTGAGATATGAAAATTCCATTGTCCTGTTGACGAATTTCTAGTCCGAGAAAGAACTCAAGTTCACCCATCATGGACATTTGATATTTCTCAGACATCAGTCGACCGAATTCCATGCTGCAAGAATTGTTAGTACAGCCGAAAATAATATCATCCACATAAATTTGACACACGAATAGATCGCCATCAATAGCACGATTAAAAAGAGTGGAATCAGTGGATCCTGGCTTGAACCCTTTATCGAGCAAAAACCTCTTCAGAGTGTCATACCAAGCTCGAGGGGCTTGCTTTAGCCCATACAACGCCTTTTTTAACTTGAAAACTTTGTTAGGAAACTGAGGGTTTTCAAAGCCAGGTGGCTGCCTAACATATACTTCCTCATCAATTTCACCATTGAGAAAAGCACTTTTCACATCCATTTGGTAAAGCAGAATATCATTGTAATTTGCATAAGCGAGAAGAATACGAATTGCCTCAAGGCGAGCAACAGGAGCATATGTTTCACCGAAATCAATACCTTCTACCTGTGTATACCCTTGAGCGACAGGACATGCCTTGTTTCTCACAACAATGCCATTTTCATCTTGCTTGTTCCGGAAAATCCATTTTGTGCCGATGATATTGCGCTTCTTAGGATTCTGTTTGTCAACCAATTCCCACACATCATTCAATTCGAATTGCACCAACTCTTCTTGCATGGCATTCATCCAATCGGGATCATTCATAGCTTCTTCATACTTGGTAGGTTCTGTCAATGAGACAAAAGAGAAACTGCCACAGTAGTTAGCTAAACGAGTGCGAGAGCGAGTTGTGGGTCGGTAACCTAGATTCTCGAGATCTTCGAGGATTAAAGTAGGGTCAACTCGATTTGCCACTCGTGGGAGAGGATTTCCTTCTTGATGATCATTTTCGTTATCCTCATTATCAGCATCAGGGTTGGCATTAGTATCGCCATTTTCATTTTGATTGCCATTTTGATCGGCATTTGCATTTGGGTTGCCATTTGTGTTCGGTGTTGCATTTTCTTCGGCAGTAGATTGGCGTGTATGTCGAGCTATGGGAGCATCATCATCGGAAGAGTCAGGTGTATTAGCTTCGACTGGCCTGACGTCCCCAATAGCCATTTGCTGAATAGCATCCGAAATCGGAGGTTCATCTATCACAATAGGCAGGTGCTCCTTTTGGGAGCCATTAGATTCATCAAACCGCACATTTACCATTTCCATAACTTTCCCGTGGTGAGAGTTATAAACACGATAAGTATGCGAGTTCGACCCATAACCAAGAAGAAAACCTTCATGTGCCTTGGGTGAAAACTTGGAATTATGATTCATGTCACGAATATAGCAAGGTGCACCAAATACACGAAAATAAGAAACATTTGGTTTCTTGCCAGTGATAAGCTCATATGAAGTTTTCTTAAGGAATTTATGAAGATAAACACGATTCACAACATGGCAAGCAGTGTTAATAGCATCAGCCCAGAAACGAATGGGAGTTTTATACTCACTGAGCATTGTTCTCGCCATTTCAATGAGAGTTCTATTCTTTCGCTCAACAACTCCATTCTGTTGGGGAGTGTATGCGGCAGAGAATTCATGAGTGATACCATTTTCATCGAGAAAATCTTCGATATGAGTATTTTTTAACTTGGTGCCATTGTCGCTTCTGACATGCTTAATTCACACATCATATTCATTCTGAGCCTTCTTAGCGAATCTTTTGAAGATGTCTTGGGTGCAGGTTTTGTCTTCGGGAAAGAATACCCAAGTGTATTGAGAGAAATCATCAACAATAACCAGACCATAATGACTGCCTCCGAAACTTGCATAGTTTTGAGGCCCGAATAAATCCATATGAAGAATTTCCAGTGGTCTTGTTGTGGTCATGATAGTTTTTCATGAATGATGCTTCTTGGCCAGTTTACCAGCTTCACACGCAGCAGACAGACGATCCTTGTCGAATTTCACATCAGGAATACCACGGAGATGATTTTTCTTCACGAGAGTCTGCAAATTTCTCATACCTGCATGACCAAGTCTTCGGTGCCACAGCCATCCTTCGGTTGCTTTTGCAAGCAAACAAGTTCGGACTGAGGTACCCTTAGAGAAATCCACAATATATAAATCACCTTTTCTATTTCCCTCAAAAACGAAGGAATTGTCAGTGGCCATAAAGACGATGCATTTGGATTTAGAAAATAAAACAAGCATGCCTAGATCACAAAGCTTGCCAACTGACATGAGATTGAATCCAAGAGACTGAACAAGTAAAACATCATCAATGTTCTTGTCCTTGGATATAGCAATTTTACCTAACCCAATTACCTTTCCTTTGTTGTTGTCGCCGAAAGTAATATACTTCTCAGATGAAGTAGTTAAGTTGGGGTCGACAAACAACGACTTGTCTCCGGTCATATGACTAGTGCATCCACTATCCATTATCCATTCTGTACACCCGGAGACATAGTCCTGCAGAGAAATTAGGCTTTCTTAACCACCCACATCATTGTAGGTGGCTTCGAAACATATGAGCGAGCAGGATATGATTTCTTTCGAAAATTATGCGAATTGTAACTTGAATGAGTGCGAGCATAATCGAAAGAGTATGCATTCAAATTCCTTCCTGACGAATGAGTATAGCGGTAGGGTGAGGCAAGTATGTACTCATTCCGTCGAATTTTTTCAAGGATATATCGAGCATTTTCTTCCTACATGGTTAGTAGTCTAGTAACAGGTAATGCTTCGATAGTTTTCCTGGGCACCCAGATAGATTCCTTTGGGGGCCCATTCCTGCTGTTTGGTCCAACATAGCGAGCAACAGCCTCACCACGTTGGTTTTTGAACAACTTATAGTTGTCCAGAGAATCATCATATGAGTACTCAGGGATAGGAGAGTCATATCCCGAAAGTAAAGCTGGATCGAGCGTTTTGCTCTTAGCAGGTACCCACACAGTGCGAGGATATTGATCAGGTTCCCAGTAGGAGCCATTCTCATTCAGTTTCCTTTCGAAACCGACACCTTCCTTTCTGGGATTTTTGTGAAGAATGGATTTCTTCAGAACATCACACAGGGTTTGATGCCCTTTGAGACACTTGAACATTCCTGTCTGAAGAAAATCCTTCAACCTAGCATTTTCATCAGAAACAGAACCATTTTCCTCGACCGAGGGGTTAGCATTCACAGAAGATTCAGCATTGGATTCAGCGTTACTGCGTTCAAGGCATTTTAAGCAAGGAGGTACAAACACTTCAGGTTTCTCTTTGAGTTGTTGGGTGAGAAGAGAATTTTCTCTGATCAAGTCATCATGAGCCTCTCTCAGCGACTCGAGTTCCTGTTTCCGTTTCAGGTAATCATAAGCCAATCTTTCGTGGTCAGCTGAGGTAATCATAAGTCAATCTTTCGAGGGCGGAATGCTCTTCGGTCAATGATTGATTTTTCTCCATCTCCTCAACCAACAACCCTTCAGATTTCCTGAGGGTTTTCTCAATTTTCTCGAGAGAATTTTGTTGCATATTAGCAATTTTGATCAGTTTAGCATGGTCATCCTCATCAGAAGAATATTGACCACTGGAGTGAACCTTGTGATGTTTAGAAGATACCTTTTCTTTCAAAGCTTTGGCCATGAAGCAGTACGCAGGAGATTCGTTGTCGCTCGAATGATTCTCGAAGAGGTTCGATGCTGGAGTAGAAGCACACGCTATGCCAGCCATGCCGGAATCAGAATCCTCATCGGATTCATCAACTTCTTCGGAGTCAGATGACGCTTCTTCATCGGAATCCATCTCCTTTCCGATGTATGCCTTGGCCTTGCGAGAAGTGTTCTTGCGGTTGGATGAGGACTTGGAGGGATTCCTTGAGGAAGATCCTGACGAGGACTTGGAGGAGCTATCCTTCTTCTTGAAGAACTTCTTCGTTTTCTTCTCATCATCGGAGTCGTAGCTTTTGCTCTTGCCTTTGCCATGGTTGTGTCCTGAATCAAATCTTCCACTGGCAGGGATTTCAGCTTCCCAGAGAGGGCAGTCCAAGATAAAATGTCCTGGCTTTTTGCACTTGAAGCAGGTGTAATCTCGTGTAGGTTTTGATGAAGATTTGGAGCCGCCAGAGTTGCTGGATCCTTTCTTCTGAAACTGATTTTTCTTCGGAAAGCGTTGGAATCTTTTCATGATCAATGCGAGGTCCTTGCTGATACTTTCGGGGTCATCTGAATCTTCATCGGCGTTTCCTTCTGAGGAAGAATAAGCCGCAGCCTTGAGAGCATGACTTTTTCGGTGATTTGATCCATAGAGATCTCTCTTTTCTTCTTCTTGTTCTTCGTGAGTGTTTAGCCTTTCCATGATATCAGCAGAGTCGAGAACTTTGAAATCAGCTCGTTCCCGAATCATCAGAACTAGAGTGTCGAACAAACTGTCAAGGGATCGGAGCAGTTTCTTCACAACTTCATGATCAGTGATGTCTTTGGCGCCGAGACCTTGTAGCTCGTTTGCGATGTCACTCAGACGATCGAAGGTTTGCTGGCAGCTTTCATTTCCAATTCGCTTGAATCGATTGAACTTGGCCCGAAGAGTATCAATGCGAGCTTCTTTCTGGGTTGAAACACCCTCGTTTATCTTTTCGAGAATGTCCCACAATTCCTTTGCAGTTTCACACTGACAATAGCGAAGAAATTGAGCACGAGAGAGATGGCCACCAATTTCATCTTTGGCTTGAGCATCCATCCGAATCAGTTTCTTCTCGTGGTCAGTGGGGACCTGGGGCACTTCAACTGTGAATCCATTCTGCACCACATTCCACATATCATCATCAATAGCTCGGAGACAGATTTTCATCTTCTACTTCCAGAAGGGATAGTCCGTCCCATCAAAGATGGGAATCTTGAGGTGCGACTTGTAGCTCACTGAAGACATACTTAAACTCCAAGCTGGTTAGACCAGAATGAGCAGAGTCAAGGAGTACCTTGCTCTGATACCAATTGTAGGAATGAAGTATGTCTACCAGAGGGGGGGTGAATGGGAGTTTTAAGTATTCTTTCGGAAATATCAAAACTCTAAGAACCCAGCAGCGGAACAAATGAAAACAGTATTTAGTGAGCGAATACAAACTGTCGAATGGAAACTAAACATACATCGAGGTGAATCACATAATTGAAACATGTCACATGGCATTGTACAAATGTAAAGGAGAGTAGCAGAGGTGACCAATGATGCTCGATGGCGACGAGGTATTTGGTAGACCAGTTCGCCCTTCTGCAAAAGGACTACGTCTGGTTGTAGGGGTTGTGATTTAACACAGAAGATAAACTCTCTTCGCCCTATTCTCCTCGACAATTGGTTCGTCAACCAATGCCGATTATTCATGGTAGATGCTTGAGGCGATCTCCGAACCTTTACAGACTTCTTCTTCGAGAACCACAATTACTCTTGGTCTCTAAAGAAATTGACACCTAACCGTCTAGAGAGTTCGCAGCTCTCAAGAGTAATAGGCGGAGCGTACTGGACTTAGATTCGAGTGATGCTGAACCACTATCTAATTTTTCGACTCTGGGGTTTTCTCTCGGTGGATTTTAATCTCAAATCAATCGGAGAGGGGGTTGCTCAACAATCTTCTCAGAATCAAATGGAGCAGCCGCCGGACAACGCCGGTGTGGGGTGGCTATTTATAGCCACAGCCTTCCCTGATGGGAAATGACCATTTTGGACACGTGGTCCAGCCAATGGCCAACCGACACGTTCACAACGGTCGGATTTTAAGAGCAACGGTAACATTACATGTGGAGCAAGTAATGCTAACTCCTCGGTCAGAGACAAATCTCTCGTAGCGAAGAAGATCACAGTCTCTTGTTGGCAAGCATTTTCTCGGAACACAAAGAGATTTCTCTCGCAGCTTTCATAGGATTTGGGTTAAGCATCAGCGAATCAAATCTTCGAACGCTACACCCCTCTTAATAGTACGGTGGTCCTATGACTCAATAAGAGAAAGAAACAACGAAATGAATGCTACGTCTTCACTTCATCTTCAATATTCTCGGACGCAGTCACTTCCTTCGGAAAGGCACCGAACCAATTGCTTCACGTCAACAATTTTTGAGGGGTCACTTTTGTCGTCATAATCTTCGGTGATAACCTTCACTTCCACGCAGGGGATATTCCTCGGAGTTTGAAACCAAACTCCTCTTGACTCCAGGGACCTGTTACTCTGTGTGCACTAGCAAACACATCAGTCCCTCACTGTTTGTCAACAATCTCCAAAACATAAGGAGGCAAATCATTGCACCAACACCTATACTTGTGGGTCATCAGGGGCTCGAAGCCACATCTTTGCTTGGTTGAACCGTGCCGACGTTTGGGTAAGTGTTCTGGCTCCTCGACGTCCCAGGGAATCTTTAGTGCGAAATTATGCACTCTGGGGACGTAGTGCCCACTCCAGAGAGGGCATGCAAGGAGCCCGCATCCCTATTTTGGGTGCGGGGGTACCTGGCCGAGGTCGATTTGTGCAGCCCGGGCGCGCTTCAAAGAGTGGGCGGCGCGTTTATCGCTACGGACTGCCTCCTCGGATGCTTGAACCTCGGCTGCGAAGGCTGCGGTCTGTTCCTCTGTCCAGAGTGAACGTTCGGTGTTACCGTTGACTGTGATAACGCCGTTAGGTCCTGGCATTTTGAGCTTGAGGTAGGCATAATGCGGGACTGCGTTGAAACACGCGAAGGCTGTGCACCCTAAGAGCGCGTGGTATCCACTTCGGAAGGGTACGATATCGAAGATTAACCCCTCGCTTCTGAAGTTCTCGGGCGAGCCGAAGACTACCTCTAGGGTGACCGTTCTGGTACAGCGGGCTTCGACGCCCGGAATGACACCTTTAAAGGTGGTGGAGCTCGGCTTGATCCGAGATGAGTCGATGCCCATCTTCCGAACTGTGTCCTCGTAGATGAGGTTGAGGCTGCTTCCACCATCCATCAGGACGCGTGTTAGATGATAACCATCAACAATAGGGTCCAGGACGAGTGCCGCTGATCCGCCATGCCTGATGCTGGTCGGATGATCGTGCTTGTCAAACGTGATCGGGTAAGCCGACCATGGGTTATACTTCGGGGCGACGGGCTCCAGCGCGTATACATCCCGAAGCACACGCTGCCTCTCCCTTTTAGGGATGTGGGTGACGTAGATCATATTGACCTCTGTTACCTCGTCAGGAAATTTCTTTTGGCCTCCATTATTGGGCCGCCGAGGTTCATCCTCGTCATCACTGTTGTGTTGGGTTTTACTCTGACCCTCTGCCGCTATCTTGCCGGCTTGTTTGAAGACCCAGCAATTCCTGTTAGTGTTGGTTGCTGGTTTTTCCTGAGTGCCGTGGATTCCACATGGGCGGTCCAGGAGCATATCAAGCTGGCTAGGTCCATCTTTGTTCCCTTCAAAGGGTTTTCTTTTCTTCCCGGATTTAGGTCTGGTGAACCCTGCGTTGACTGCAGCGTCTTCGTTCTGACTTCCTCCATTTTTATACCTGCGCTTATTTTTGTTACGCTTGGGTTTTCCATTGGCGTCGCGAGTTTCCGAGGTAATTGCCTCGCCGTTGTGAGTACTGCGGGTGAGCCAGCTGTCTTCTCCCACACAAAAGCGAGTCATGAGTGAGGTTAGTGCCGCCATAGTCCTCGGTTTATCCTGGCCGAGTTGATGAGCCAACCATTCATCTCGGATATTGTTTTTAAACGCGGCGATGGCCTCGGCTTTGGAGCAGTCTATGATTTGGTTCTTCTTGGTGAGGAACCTGTTCCAGAATTTCCGGGCTGATTCGCCTGGCTGCTGGATGACACGGCTGAGGTCATCAGCATCCGGAGATCGGACATAAGTGCCCTGGAAGTTTGCTCGAAAAGCGTCTTCTAGGGCCTCCCAGCTGCTGATAGAGTGAGGAGGGAGGCTGTTAAGCCAATGCCTCGCCGGCCCCTTTAGCTTGAGCGGCAGATATTTAATGGCATGGAGGTCATCTCCGTTGGCCATGTGTATGTGTAGGAGGAAATCCTTGATCCAAACTGCTGGGTCCGTGGTGCCATCGTATGACTCTATATTGGTGGGCTTAAATCCTTCCGGGAATTGATGTTCCATCACCCTGTCTGTGAAGCAGGTTGGGTGAGCCGGACCTCGGGACCGAGGAGCATATCGTCGGAGGTCGGGAGAAAGCCGTGAGTAGGCTTGATCTCGGGCACGGCCGTTCCTGTCCACCCAGGCATCGTAGCCGTCGAGCCCAGCGGGCGCGCGTCCCCTTGATCCATAGATGGACTGAGGGGGAGCCCTGTTTTCCTCAATGCGACGTCTAGCGTCGTGAGGATCTAGGTAATCCACGGGGTCCTTGCCATAACGGCGTGGAGGTGGCCGTTCACTGAGGTCTTCTCGTCTTGGCCTGTGTGGCACCCCGGCTCAGAGCAACCGGTTTACCTTGCATTGCCAGCCCAGAGATCAAGTCTTCTGGCAATACACAACAACTTGGTATAGAAAACAACCGCTTTATTGATCTCTTAGCGGAAACATGGGTTCACATCTTACATGGTGAGCGAGGCCAAGCGGCACACACGGTGCGGCTGCACTTATGTACATTATTTAGTAGACATGGCAGGGGCCTCGATGATAAGGGAGCTACTACTACGCGGCAGCAGAACGACGAGGTAGCGGAACTCCATTCCACAGAGACACTGCTGGGACACGGCCTAGATCGCGACATACTGCTCGACATCAACTCCTTGCACGGCTTCTCCTGCATCTGTCATGATAAGCCAGGTGAGTACTTTGAATGTACTCGCAAGCTCACAACAAACAAAACAAGTGCGACAAACAATAACAGGGCATTTAACAAGTTGAATGCATGAGCATGATACTATCAACATGAAGTGTGCGTGAAACATTGCCATGGTCCCTGGGACCAACTTACCATCTCGGGGTTACCGCGTAACCACCGTTCATCACTTACCAACGTGATCCTCACTTGATCACATTCATACCTTTCGTAGTGATCCTCGATCACCATTTCTGCATGTGCTATCTTGTGAAGCTTAGTGTGCAAGTTAATTATATCTGTTGACCCACGGTGTGACCTACTACGAACTGTGTCCATATCCGAGGATGCGGCTATCGATAGTTTATACACTCTGCAGAGGTTAGTACACTGTACCCACACTACGGAACTCATGGCCTCGTGCTCCCATTCGGGTGGACCAACGACATTCCGACAAAATCAATCTATTGCATGTCACTCTCCCGGCCACTCCAACAAACTCCCCTTTGGGCTATGTCCTGGGTGACCCTGGTGCCAACATGTGACACCCGCCACCTCTGTGGCTGCCACCGTTGTGGCCAACATCAAAACTGTCCCAAACGGGGACCTTGGTACCATCAAAACTCGGGTCCTCAAGGTTATGACTGCCTACCGGGCCAGGGTAGCGCCAGAGCACAACCTTCCCTCGTAGGAGGCACCGGCGAGAGGCATGACAATAGGCCGCATTAGGGCCTCCCCATCCAGGCAAGTGTGGTTGCACTGGTGAGCTCGATTCGGTGGAACCATGACTCGATCAACAGCATGTTCAAGTTGGATTATTATCAAGTTTAACTTGAAAAGAAAATGATTCGAGCCATAGTGTATGAATGGATGCACGGGTCATGATCATGAATAACAAATGCATCATGTTGTCATATGAGTATATGCCATGATACCTACTGCACACTAGCAAGAAAGCATGTATCCTACTGCATAAATTATCAACATGACAGGATAAAGTTTATGCAATAAGCTTTATGTAACAAGTTATTTTAAATAGTGAATAAAGGATGAATTTAATTCGATTAAACCAAGTCATTGCAATGCCATCCTTGCATATGAATGTTGTGGCTTGCCTTGGTTCAGAGGAGTGTCACAGTACTCCTGGCCTTCTCCAACACAACTAGGTTCTTCTGAAATTAAATTAAATGCAAAAAGAAAATGTCACATAACACTGTTTATTGCACAAGAAATTCTCAACAGCAAGAAAAATTCTGAAATTTGGCATACAGAAACTTTGGAGATTTATAAACCAGTAGCAAAAAGAATCAAATCATTTGGACTTATAGATTAAAAGTTATTGCAGGTCAAAGTTGGATTAGAATCTGGTCAAAATTTCCATTTAAAAGAATTTAACCGAGCGGCCACGTCGAAGGCGTATTTTGAGAATACGCCTCCACTTACGTACCGGTTCGGGAGCGAGGGAGAGAATGACAGGTGGGGCCCGATGTCAGGATTAAATAGAGAGAGAGAGAGAGAGAGAGAAACAGAGGGCGGCGGCGCTGTCGTCGGCGTTTCTCCGGCGAGGAGACGTCGGCGATCACCGGAGAGGAGGGGGATGGGTTCAGCTCGGCGAGACGGTCACACACGTACCCGAAACTCGAGCTGAGGAGGTCGGACGGCGTCGCGGCGATCTTCTCAGAGACGGCGGCGGCGGAGCTGATCGGAGTCGGCGGAGCTGATCGGAGTCGGCGGAGCTGATCGGAGTCGGTGTTTCCGGCGACAATCCGGTGAGTTCTTGCTACCGTCGTGCTCAGGAGGTTTCTACGGTCTCGTTGGTGGCAGTGGTTGGAGCTGAGGTGGACTAGGATGAGTGAACGGAGGAGAGGGATCCGCGGCGGTCGCCGGCGAGATTTGAAGGCCAGAGGCCTTCCCGACGTTGTCCACAGCTTTAGAAGCTCGATTTGAGAGAGGAGAGGGGGTTTGGGATGGCTAGAACGGTCGGGGGAGTGTTCTATATATAGGAGGAGGCGAGGCCGGGTTCGAGCTCCGCCGGAGCTGAGCGGGAGGGCGAACTGGGGGCGGTGAGGACTCGGGCGAGCTAGGGGACGACGCAGGCGAGGCCAAGCACAGCGCTCACACGCGGGCTCGGGCGCAGGCGCACTAAGGAGGAACAAGGCGCGCGGGCAAGCCACTGTGCCGTCGGCTAGCGCCGTGGCCGCTTCCGCCGTGCCACCTTCCGGCGTCGGGGAAGGTCGGGGACGGGCTGGGGGGTGAATGGGTGTACCAGGAGTGGACTAGACATGTTGCGGTGGCGGGAGAGGAGAGGTTGGACGGCGGCCGATCGAACCCGTCGGGCAGAGCGCGCAGAGCGCGTGCGCTGCACCCTGCCCGCACGCGGTCACCGTGTGCACTGGCACGGGGGTGGCTTTCGGCGCTGCCAAAACATGTCCTCGGTGTTGTCCCTTCAACACTTTACCAAGAAACGCGCTGGGCTTGCCAAATGGTTCACTGGATTAGACTGGAGCTAGAGCTAAAGTTTCTGGACAGAAACTTGCTCCAAGAGCTGAGGACAAATGGCTGGGATTCTAGGGCTGGTTTTAGGCGTTTCAGCATCACTTAGGAAGGTTATCAAGTGGTAAAAATTTCAGCTAAGATGGATCAAGGAAAAATATAGTTGCTTCACAATGTGCTCTTTCTGACCAGAAGCAAAAACATTTTCCTTGGCTGGATTTTTCCAAATGACCATGGTATATTTTTGCATAGGAAGGTGAGGCATGACCCAAAGAATATTTGGGAATTTTCTAGGAATTTTCTGGGCAATAAAAATAGGGGTTGCTTCATAGCTCTGTGGGAAAATAGGCATTTTCAGAGAGAAAAAGCATATAATGCCATTAAATAAAAATACCCAATGGCATTATTATGGGAGGGATGAGGTCTAGGGAGGGTTTAAGAATGGAAGAACCCACTTGGAAGAAAATCAAAAATAAATCCAAGTGGTAAGTCCAAAAGAAATGACAGAAAACCTCAAATGCAAAAACCAAATATCCAATAAATCCAAATAAAATCCCAATAAAAGAAAAAGACAAAATCCAGGGTGTTACAGCCTGTCCTGGCCTCTAGGGGGCCGGTCGATGTCGTCAGCGAGCTCCTCGTCGAACTCCGGCAAGAGACGCCTACGTGGGTATGATTTCGGCGCACTATGGCGCCGGTCCTCCATGTCTTGCTCGGCGGAGAGCACTTCGATCCACTTTTCATTTAGTGCATCGGTATTGGCATGCAGCTGCTGCTGCTTGCGCTTTATGCTCCGGGCCGTCGCAATGAGGCATCGCCGAAAGCGCTCTTGTTCAAAAGGGTCTTCGGGGATGATGTAGTCCTCGGTACCGAGGCTCTCGTCCTCCTCGGATTCCTGCATGTAGTTGTCGTCAGCCCCTTCAAGGAGATCATCGGGATCTGAGTCCCTAAGAAGTCAATCCGGTGTGCCGTTCCTTACTGGGGAGGCTTGAACGTCCTCTTCATGGTTACCGGCATCGCCGTCCTCCGCGTCGCCGTTATTAGCTGTCGCGTCGGTACCACTGGGCTCCCCGTTATTGCCCCTTCGGCGCCTTCGCCAACGTCTAGGAGGGAATTTGGTGGTGTCCACCATGTAAACATCGTAGGTGGATGTGGCGGTCCACCTGCCAGCGGTTACTGGGGGCAGGGTGTCCCCGATGGGGTCATCAGCATCTTCCTCCATGTCTGAGGCCTCGCCATAGTCCAACACGTCGGTTAAATCGTCGATCGTGGCGACTAGGTGGGTGGTGGGTGGGATGTAAATTTCCCTATCGTCAGCTTTAAGTCCGATCTGATTGTAAACCGAAGTCTTGCCGTCCGAGATGGACATGCTCCGGATGCGGTCAAGCATCTCATCGAGGTGAGATAACTCTTCGGGATTCATTGATGCGCCATAGGCAGGGTTGACTCGAAGTATGCCAGGAGTGTAACTGGATGTGTTTTCGGTGCGAAGGGAATCTGAACATAATTCCGGGTTCTGCGCCGAAGTCAGTTCTAGCACCGGCGTAATTTCGGGAGTGGAAGCCGGATCTATCTCTGGACTGGCGATCCGGGAGAAACTGGCCGGAGTGGTGGCGTCAGGGGTCTCAAGAGGCTGTTGGGGAACGCAGCAGAAAAGAAAAAATTTCCGACCTACGCACCAGCCCAGGACCACTATGAAGACTGCATACAAGGTTTTTGATCTTTTCGTTACCGACTCGTAGCGCAGCGGAAGTAGAGTCGATGACGATCGGTGGTGCAGATCCCCGCAGCTAGGATTTTACAACCTCCCAACCGCGAGGATGTACTCCCTCATCTGCCCCTCGGACAGCCCTCCGGGAGACGGTTAGACAGTCCCTCGGACGGTGTCACGGACAGCCCTCCGGGAGGACCTTCGAAACTCGGACGGTCACTCGGACAGCCCTTCGGGAGGACCTTCGAAACTCGGACGGTCACTCAGACATCCCTTCGAGAGGACCCTCGAAACTCGGACGGTCACTCGGACAGCCCTTCGGGAGGCACTCTCGAACTAGGACCGAAACTACGATCTCTCTACAGAGTTGCACACATACGGTGCCATCTATCCGGCAGGGCTTCGCCGTCCAGAACTAGTTCCCACCGGAACCCAGACAGCCTTTCGGCTCTACGAAACTATTTCGCTGGGAGGGCGAGAGAAGCCAAACAAGTCAATGGCATGTGTATGAGAGCAAGGGATGAGTGTGGATTGCACCCCTCCACCTCTATTTATAGGAAAGCCATATGGGAAAAATACCCAAAAAACCCATCACATGGATCCTCCTCAAGGGCATAAAAGGAAGGCAAGTGGAGCTCCATGGAGGATCTCCAACTTGGCCAGCCACCCCTAGGGGCCCCCCCACATGGGGGTTCCTTGCTCCCCAATCCCTTCTAGAAGCCTTTTGGGAAAAGCCCTAAAAGGTGGCTTTCCAAAAAGTTAACCATAAAGTGATTTTCACTATTCACGGAACCAATTTTCCGCGACCGTTAAATCCGAAAATATTTCTGTGGGTCTTAGAATAATTCCAGTACCCACACAAATGATTTTGGACGTGTTCCGAAACAATTTCGGATTAGTGATTTTCATCTGCGAAAAGCAACCAAATCGGTTCCGGCAGCTCCGGAACATTTCCGGTTTTTATCCCGGAAAATTCCCAGAAGTTTCCAGAACACTGTAACACCCTGGATTTTTCCTTTTTCTTTTATTTGGATTTATTTGGATATTTTATTTGCATTTGAGGTTTTCTGTCATTTCTTTTGGACTTATCACTTGGATTTATTTTTGATTTTCTTCCAAGTGGGCTCTACCATCCATAAACCCTCCGTAGACCTCATCCATCTCATTATAATGCCATTGGATATTTTATTTAATGGCATTATATTCATTTTCTCTCTGAAAATGCCTATTTTCCCACAGAGCTATGAAGCAACCCCTATTTTTATTGCCCAGAAAATTCCATGAAAATTCCCAAATATTCTTTGGATCATGCCTCACCTTCCTATGCAAAAATATCCCTTGGTCATTTGGAAAATTTCAGCCAGGGAAAATGTTTTTGCTTCTGGTCAGAAAGAGCACATTGTGAAGCAACTATATTTTTCCTTTATCCTTTTTAGCTGAAATTTTGACCACTTGATCACCCTCCTAAGTGATGCTTAAACGCCTAAAATCAGCCCTAGAACCTCAGCCTTTTGTCCTCTCTGCACTCTGCCCGTCGGGTTCGATCGGCCGCCGTCCAACCTCTCCCCTCGCGCCACCACAGCATGTCTAGTCCACTCAGAGCACTCCCATTCTTCCACCTAGCTCCTCTCTGACCCTCCCCGATACCGGTAGGAGGCACGCCGGAAGCGGCCACGACGCTAGCTTGCGGTACAGTGGCTTGCACGCGCGACCCTGTTCCTCTTAGTGCGCCTGCACTCAAGCCCGCGTGCGTGCACTATGCTTGGACTCGCCTGCGCCGTCCCCGAGCTCACCCGAGTCCTCACCGTCCCCGGTTCGCCCTGCCGCTCAACTCCGGAGGAGCCCGAGCACTGACTCGCCTCCTCCTATAAATAGAGCCCCTCCCCACTCGTTCTAGCCATCCCAAACCTCACCACTAACCTCCAATCGAGCCCTAGTAGCTGCTGGCAACACCGGGAAGGCCTCTGGCCTTCAAACCTCGCCGGCGACAGCCGCGGATCCCTCTCCTCCAAGCACTCATCCTAGTTCACCCCAGCTCCAACCACTGCCACCCCTGAGACCATAGCAACCTACTGAGCACGACAGTACCAAGAGCTCGCCGGATTGTCACCGGAAACGCCGATCCCGACCAGCTCCGCCGCCGCCGTCTCTGGAGAGGATCGCCGCGACGCCGTCCGACCTCCTCAGCTCGAGCTTCGGGTACGTGCGTGACCGTCTCGTCGAGCTGGTCCCATTCCCCCTCTCTCCGGTGATCGCCGACGTCTCCTCGCCGGAGAAACGCCGGCGACAGAGCCGCCAGGCCCTGTTCCCTCTCTCTCTCTCGTTTAAAACAGAACCAGGGCCCCACCTGTCATTCTCTCCCTCGCCCACCCGAAGCAGTATAAAGGGAGGCGTATTCTCTGAATATGTCTTCGACGTGGCCGCCTCTGGATTTTCTTTTAAATTCAAATTTTGACCAGATCTAATCCAACTTTGACCAGCCATAACTTTTTATCCATAAGTCCAAATGAGATGATTCTTTTTGCTGCTGGTTTATAAAATTCCAAAGTTTCTGTATGCCAAGTTTCAGAATTTTCCTTGCTGTTGAGAATTTCTGGTGCAATAAACAGTGTTATGTGACATTTTCTTTTTGCATTTAATTTAATTTCAGAAGAACCTAGTTGTGTTGGAGAAGGCCAGGAGTACTGTGACACTCCTCTGAACCAAGGCAAGCCACAACATTCATATGCAAGGATGGCATTGCAATGACTTGGTTTAATTGAATTAAATTCATCCTTTATTCACTATTTAAAATAATTTGCTATATAAATCTTATTGCATAAACTTTGTTCTGTCATGTTGATAATTTATGCAGTAGAATACATGCTTTCTTGCTAGTGTGCAGTAGGTATCATGGCATATACTCATATGACAACATGATGCAATTGTTATTCATGATCGTGACCCGTTCATCCATTCATACAATATGACTCAAATCATTTTCATTTCAAGTTAAACCTGATCTTAATCCAAATTGAACATGCTTTTGATCGAGTCATGGTGCCACCGAATCGAGCTCACCAGTGCAACCACACTTGCCTGGATGGGGAGGCCCTAATGCGGTCTATTGTCATGCCTCTCGCCGGTGCCTCCTACGAGGGAAGGTTGTGCTCTGGCGCTACCCTGGCCCGGTAGGCAGTCATAACCTTGAGGACCCGAGTTTTGATGGTACCAAGGTCCCCGTTTGGGACAATGTTGATGTTTGGCCACGACGGTGGCAGCCACAGAGGTGGCGGATGTTACATGTTGACATCAGGGTCACCCAGGACATAGCCCAAAGGGGAGTTTGTCGGAGTGGCCGGGAGAGTGTCATGCAATAGATTGGTTTTGTCGGAATGTCGTTGGTCCACCCAAATGGGAGCACGAGGCCATGAGTTCCGTGGTGTGGGTACAGTGAACTAACCTCTGCAGAGTGTATAATCTATCGATAGCCGCGTCCTCGGATATGGACACAGTTGGTAGTAGGTCACACCGTGGGTCAATAGATATAATTAACTTGCACACTAAGGCTCACAAGATGGCACATGCAGACATGTTGATCGAGGATCACTATGAAAGGTATGAATGTGATCAAGTGAGGATCACGTTGGTACGTTATGAACGGTGGTTACGCGGTAACCCCGAGATGGTAAGTTGGTCCCGAGGACCATGGCAATGTTTCACGCACATCTCATGTTGAGTAGTATCATGCTCATGCATTAAATCTGTTAAATGCCTTGTTGTTGTTTGTCGCACTTGTTTTGTTTGCTGTGAGCTTGCGAGTACATTCAAAGTACTCACCTGGCTTATCATGCCAGATGCAGGAGAAGCCGTGCAAGGAGTTGATGTTGAGCAGTTTGTCGTGATCTAGGCCGTGTCCCAGCAGTGTCCCTGTGGAATGGAGTTCCGCTACCTCGTCGTTCCGCTGTCGCGTAGTAGTTCCCTTATCATCGAGGCCCTGAAGATGTCTACTAAATAATGTACATAAGTGCAGCCGCACCGTGTGTGCCGCTTGGCCTCGCTCATCATGTAAGATGTAAACCTATGTTCCCGCTAAGAGATCAATAAAGTGGTTGTTTTCTGTACCAAGTTGTTGTGTATTGCCAGAAAACTTGATCTCTGGGCTGGCAATGCTAGGTAAACCGGTTGCTCTGAGCCGGGGTGCCACAACGCTTGGTATCAGAGCCGCGCTGACTGTAGGACGCCCTAGAAAGCCGACGCGTTAGAAAACGGTAGTTTTAACCTCGGTAGTGGTTTGAGACTTGATTATGCACTTGGGTGTTGCATTCATGCATATAGCTTACTATTAATGCTAACAGCTAATGTTGTGAGTGTAGATGGCACCAGTCCCTTATCCGTACCAGCCTGAGCCGGCACCTTCCACCTTTCCGCACCTGCTTACCAACGTATGGCGCTGACTCTACCCCAAGGGCGATGACCCCATATACCAGGTGTACCGAGAGCAGCTCGCTAATGGCGTTTACGAGTATCATGCGGAGGTCATCATGCACAACAGTACCATGGTGGGCACTTACACTCGCTCCACCAAGGGCGAGACGGCTTCTACACCCGACCAGGCGATCCAGTTTGCAGCATTCAAGGCTCTCACTGACTTGCGCTATAAGGAGATCCAGATGCAGACTCACCCAGGTTTCTACTTTGATCCGTCCCTGTATGTGTCAGGACAGATCCGCTTCCCTTTCATTGATCCGGAGTGCGACCAGTCAGCCAGTCACCTGTCTCGCTACATAACGGCGGGATATTTTCTGATCACCAGTCTAGCCCAGGAGCTAGACCGTGTTCGAGGTGAGCTAGACCGTGGCCCCCACCCCTTTGCAGAGTAGCTCAGGCACTTCGGTAGTGACTCCTCATGAGTCCCCAGCCCAGTGGGCTATGCTTCTCGCTACCCCAGCCGCTCCGATGCTGCGGAGTCATCCTGCTCTAGACCCTGAGGGAGAGCCTTCCCGTCAGTGCCGTCGTGTTTCCTTTGCTCCGGATGTATCCGTTATCAGTTCCGATTCGGAGTCCGACACCGAGGAGACACCAGCAGGACCGTCCGTGTGCCAGTGCGATCCCTGTCATCGCGTGTAGACGAGGATGATGTGGTGTTTGGTTGTATGCATGTAGTAGTACTATCCATGCTGTTGCCCTGCTATGTATGCTGGATGATGTATTGTTCAATTATGTTGCTTTCGGTTTTTCGCTTTGGCTTTTCTCAATTTCTTTTCTGGGTTTGTTGCTTCACCTCCCTATTTCGCTTGTTTTCCCCTAATGGATGTTGCTCATCTCGATGCTTCATATTGGGAAATATATATAGGACGACAAGGTGTGGCAGTAACTGTCATGGTGGCGACGATACTCCAGTTCGTCGATCCGCCAGGCAAGCAGGACATTCTCCGGAACCATATCAGCCACCACCTCCTCCACCTCAAGTACCCACAACAGAACAGATTATGCGGATGTTTGAGGAGAAAAGAAACCAAGATCTGATGGAATTCCTGAGAAGCATGCAAACTGTGGTTGGGCAGAATAATCACAATGGTAATCACTCCAAGCTGTCAGATTTTCAGAGAACCAAACCGCCAAGTTTCAGTCAAGCAGTGGACCCGATGGAAGCCGATGATTGGTTAAGGACCATTGAGAAGAAGCTGGAAATTGCTCGCACTGAAGATGCTGATAAGGTACCCTTCACCACCCATTATCTAGAAGGACCAGCTGCTATATGGTGGGACAATGCTAAAGTTATGTGGCCTGCTGAAGACGAGATTACTTGGGATAAATTCAAAGATAAATTCCGCAAGTACCATATTCCTGCCGGCATCATGAAGGTCAAGCAGCAAGAATTTCTCACCCTTACCCAAGGGAACTCGACTGTAAGTGAATATTTAAACAAGTTTAATCACTTGGCCCGTTACTCCACTCATGATGTGGCCACTGAAGAACGGAAGATAGATCGGTTCCTCGGAGGACTCAACCTTACCCTCCGATGTGCACTCAGCATGCTGGATTTCCCCGACTTCCAAACATTGGTAAACAAGGCACTCATTGCCGAAAGGGAACACAAACTGGTTAATGATCATAAGACTGCCTATGAAGACCGCAAACGCGAGTTTGAACCCAAGAAGGAAGGGCAAGTTTTTCAGAAGGTTCGTACTTGGCAGCAACCTCAGTTCGAGTTAAGCCAACCTGGCAGCAGGGGAACATCAAGAATGAAAGTCAGATCAAGACCGTGGTCGCCAAGCCAAACAAGGAAGACTGTCAGCGTAACAATGCCTGTTTCACATGTGGGCAGACTGGGCATTACGCCAGGCAGTGTCCCAAGAACGGCAAGGCACAAGCCAACCTGAAGCCTCAAGTCAATTATGTGGGGCAATTCCCCAAAAGGAGGTACATTCAAGGGCAAGTCCATCATATCTCCGCTGAAGAAGCCGCAGAAGTCCCCGAGGTGGTCATTGGTATGTTTCCTGTTAATGACATACCTGCAACAATTTTATTCGATTCCGGGGCTTCCCATTCTTTTATTTCGCGGAGTTTTGTTGCCCAACATCGCCTTTCCTATACTCTTTTGGACAAAGCTATGGTGGTACAATCCCCCGGATCTAGGCTCAAGACAAATATTGTATGCCGAGGGTTGAAAATATCAATCTATGGAGTCATCTTCCCTGCATCACTGGTAACCATTGAGTCTCCCACCTTGGATATTATTTTGGGGATGGATTGGCTGACAAGACATCAGGTCTGCATCAACTGCGCAACAAGAGAAGTCACGCTAATAAATCCCTCAGGCCAGCCCGCTCGATTCTATGCTGGTCGAGCTATACAAAAGAAAGGAATGGTTTATGCTGCCATTGCAATAGAAATGAATCTAGTCTCAGTGGTCTGTGAGTTCCCAGATGTGTTTCCAGATGAATTACTAGGCATGCCACCTGATCGGGAGCTCGAATTTTCCATAGAGCTTGTGCCCGGAACAGCACCAATTTACAAGAAATATTATCGAATGCCTTCGTCTGAACTAGTGGAGTTGAAGAAGCAATTGGATGAGATGCTCCAAAAAGGATATATCCGCCCCAGTTCATCTCCTTGGGGTGCACCTGCGATATTCGTGGGCAAGAAAGATGGCAGTCTTCGGATGTGTGTTGACTACCGTGCTCTCAATGATGTCACAATCAAGAATAAATACCCGCTGCCCAGGATTGATGACTTGTTTGATCAACTCAGCGGAGCTCAAGTATTCTCCAAGATTGATTTGCACACCGGATATCACCAGCTAAAGATCAGAAAAGAAGATATCCCCAAGACCGCCTTCACTACACGGTACGGGCTGTACGAGTATACGGTCATGTCATTTGGTCTGACCAATGCTCCTGCATTCTTCATGCACATGATGAACAAGGTGTTCATGGACTTCCTGGACAAGTTTGTAGTGGTGTTCATCGATGACATCCTCGTATATTCCAAAAGTGAAGAGGAGCACAAGCAACATCTCCGAGCAGTGTTGGAATGATTACGCGCTCATCAACTCTACGCCAAGTTCAGCAAATGCGAATTTTGGCTAAAAGAAGTGGGATTCCTTGGGCATACTCTTTCGGCTCAAGGAGTGGCCGTGGACCAAAGCAAAGTCACCGAAGTGCTGAAATGGAAGACACCGGTCTCAGTAACAGAAATCAGGAGTTTCTTGGGTCTGGCAGGTTATTACCGTCGCTTCATTAAAGGCTTCTCAAAGATTGCCAAGCCAATGACTGAATTACTCAAGAAGAATCAGAAGTTTATATGGACGGAAGCATGTGAGAATAGTTTCAATGAGCTCAAGACCCGTTTGACCACCGCTCCAGTGTTGACTCTACCAGATATCTACCGGGGCTTCGACATCTATTGCGACGCATCCAGGCGTGGCATTGGGTGTGTACTTATGCAAGATGGAAAGGTCGTGGCCTACGCATCAAGACAACTCCGACCGAATGAGGAGAATTACCCTACCCATGACCTAGAGATGGCAGCTGTGGTTCACGCCTTAAAGATTTGGAGGCATTACATCATCGGAAAGCGATGCCAAATCTACACCGACCACAAGAGTCTCAAATATATATTCACGCAACCGGACTTGAATCTCCGACAAAGAAGATGGCTTGAGTTGGTCAAAGACTATGACCTGGGTATCAACTACCACCCAGGAAAAGCAAATGTGGTCGCCGATTCCCTCAGTCGCAAACCGGCTACCGCAAACTCATTAATCGAGCGTCTGCACCCAGCACTTCAAGAAGAAATAGCTCAGCTCAATATGATCTTGTGTGATGCAATCTGTTCGGTTACCTTGGAAGTAACCCCTACCCTGGAAGACGATATTCGAAAGGCTCAACCTGGTGACCCTATGTTACTAAAGCTAATGGCTCAAGCACGAGAAGGGAAGACACCAGATTTCAACATTGATGACAAAGGTACACTCCGATTCCGGGATCGGGTCTGTGTACCGGGCCTCGGGGAATTAAGGCAAAAGATTCTGAAGGAAGCTCACGAGTCCGCCCATTCTATTCATCCTGGAGGCACCAAAATGTATCAAGACTTGAAGCAAACATTCTGGTGGGAAGGTATGAAGAAAGACATCGCCTATTACGTCGCCTGTTGTGACATATGCAACAAGGTGAAGGCCGAACACCAGAAACCAGCCGGTCTACTTCAACTCTTACCCATTCCACAATGGAAATGGGACGATATCTGCATGGACTTTATCGTGGGATTACCAAGGACACCACGAGGCAACAATGCCATATGGGTCGTGGTCGACATGCTCACCAAGGTGGCCCACTTTATTCCAATAAGGACAACCTACTGTGCAGACCAACTCGCTTAACTCTACGTATCCAGGATCGTCAGTCTGCATGGGGTACCAAGGACTATCACTTCAGACCGAGGATCTTTATTTACCTCGGCATTCTGGCTACGTCTACACCAAGCCTTGGGAACCGCTTTGAAGCATAGCACCGCTTATCACCCTCAGACAGATGGGCAGACAGAGCGGGTAAATCAAATCTTGGAAGACATGCTTCGGGCATGCGCTCTTGCTCATGGACCCAAATGGGAAGACAGCCTGCCATACGCTGAGTTTTCGTACAACAACGGCTATCAGACTAGCCTCAAGATGTCACCTTTTGAGGCTCTATATGGACGTAAGTGTCGTACCCTGCTGAACTGGTCTCAGACAGGAGACAGCCGAATCTTCGGGACAGATTTAATGATGGAAGCAGAAAAGCAAGTCAAAGAAATTCGAGACAGGCTGCAAGTGGCAAAATCTCGTCAGAAGAGCTACTATGACTCAAAGCATAGACAGATCAGCTTCGAGCCAGGTGAATATGCATATCTCCGAGTTACCCCCATGAAAGGAGTTAAAAGGTTTCATACTCGAGGAAAACTTGCACCAAGATACATCGGTCCGTTTCCAGTTATGACTAGAGTGGGCAAAGTGGCTTATCAATTAGAATTGCCTCCCGAGCTATCCGAGGTGCATGATGTGTTCCACGTGTCTCAGCTACGAAAATGCATCGCACCACCTGCAAAACTGACAGATATGGCAGAACTAGAACTAGCCAAGGATTTAACTTACGAGGAGAAACCCTTGAGAATCTTGGAAGAGATGGACAGAGTCACCGGCAGCAAAACCATAAAGTTTTACAAGGTCCAATGGGAGCACCACACCGAGGATGAGGCCACCTGGGAAAGAGCGGATTATTTAAGGACTGCATACCCATATTTGTTTCCTGAGCAACCGAATCTCGAGGACGAGATTCATCCTAAGGGGGGAGGTTTGTAACACCCTGGATTTTTCCTTTTTCTTTTATTTGGATTTATTTGGATATTTTATTTGCATTTGAGGTTTTCTGTCATTTCTTTTGGACTTACCACTTGGATTTATTTTTGATTTTCTTCCAAGTGGGCTCTACCATCCATAAACCCTCCGTAGACCTCATGCATATCATTATAATGCCATTGGATATTTTTATTTAATGGCATTATATTCATTTTCTCTCTGAAAATGCCTATTTTCCCACAGAGCTATGAAGCAACCCCTATTTTTATTGCCCAGAAAATTCCAAGAAAATTTCCAAATATTCTTTGGATCATGCCTCACCTTCCTATGCAAAAATATCCCTTGGTCATTTGGAAAATTTCAGCCAGGGAAAATGTTTTTGCTTCTGGTCAGAAAGAGCACATTGTGAAGCAACTATATTTTTCCTTGATCCTTTTTAGCTGAAATTTTTATCACTTGATCACCCTCCTAAGTGATGCTTAAACGCCTAAAATCAGCCCTAGAACCTCAGCCTTTTGTCCTCAGTGCTTGGAGCAAGTTTCTGTCCAGAAACTTTCTCTCTAGCTGCAGTCCCCTCCAATGGGCCATTTGGCAAGCCTAGCGCATTCCTTGGCAAAGCGTTGAAGGGACAACACCTAGGACATGGTGTGGCAGCGCCGAAAGTCACCTGCATGCCAATGCACGCGGTGACCGCGTGCGGGCATGGTGCAATGCACGCGCTCTGTGTGCTCTGCCCATCGGGTTCGATCGGCCGCCGTCCAACCTCTCCCCTCGCGCCACCACAACATGTCTAGTCCACTCAGAGCACTCCCATTCTTCCACCTAGCTCCTCTCTGACGCTCCCCGACGCCGGTAGGAGGCACGCCGGAAGCGGCCACGGCGCTAGCTTGCGGTACAGTGGCTTGCACGCGCGACCCTGTTCCTCTTAGTGCGCCTGCGCTCGAGCCCGCGTGCGTGCACTATGCTTGGACTCGCCTGCATTGTCCCCGAGCAAACCCGAGTCCTCACCATCCCCGGTTCGCCCTGCCGCTCAACTCCGGCGGAGCCCGAGCACTGCCTCGCCTCCTCCTATAAATAGAGCCCCTCCCCGCTCGTTCTAGCCATCCCAAACCTCACCACTAACCTCCAATCGATCCCTAGTAGCTGCTGGCAACGCCGGGAAGGCCTCTGGCCTTCAAACCTCGCCGGCGACAGCCGCGGATCCCTCTCCTCCGAGCACTCATCCTAGTTCGCCCCAGCTCCAACCACTGCCACCCCTGAGACCGTAGCAACCTCCTGACACGACGGTACCAAGAGCTCGCCGGATTGTCGCCGGAAACGCTGATCCCGACTAGCTCCGCCGCCGCCGTCTCTGGAGAGGATCGCCGCGACGCCGTCTGACCTCCTCAGCTCGAGCTTCGGGTACGTGCGTGACCGTCTCATCGAGCTGGTCCCATTCCCCCTCTCTCCGGTGATCGCCGACGTCTCCTCGCCGGAGAAACGCCGGCGACAGAGCCGCCAGGCCCTGTTCCCTCTCTCTCTCTCGTTTAAAACAGAACCAGGGCCCCACCTATCATTCTCTCCCTCGTCCGCCCGAAGCGGTATAAAGGGAGGCGTATTCTCTGAATACGTCTTCGACGTGGCCGCCTCTGGATTTTCTTTTAAATTCAAATTTTGACCAGATCTAATCCAACTTTGACCAGCCATAACTTTTTATCCATAAGTCCAAATGAGATGATTCTTTTTGCTGCTGGTTTATAAAATTCCAAAGTTTCTGTATGCCAAGTTTCAGAATTTTCCTTGCTGTTGAGAATTTCTGGTGCAATAAACAGTGTTATGTGACATTTTCTTTTTGCATTTAATTTAATTTCAGAAGAACCTAGTTGTGTTGGAGAAGGCCAGGAGTACTGTGACACTCCTCTGAACCAAGGAAAGCCACAACATTCATATGCAAGGATGGCATTGCAATGACTTGGTTTAATTGAATTAAATTCATCCTTTATTCACTATTTAAAATATTTTGCTATATAAATCTTATTGCATAAACTTTGTTCTGTCATGTTGATAATTTATGCAGTAGAATACATGTTTTCTTGCTAGTGTGCAGTAGGTATCATGGCATATACTCATATGACAACATGATGCAATTGTTATTCATGATCGTGACCCGTGCATCCATTCATACAATATGACTCAAATCATTTTCATTTCAAGTTAAACCTGATCTTAATCCAACTTGAACATGCTTTTGATCGAGTCATGGTGCCACCGAATCGAGCTCACCAGTGCAACCACACTTGCCTGGATGGGGAGGCCCTAATGCGGTCTATTGTCATGCCTCTCGCCGGTGCCTCCTACGAGGGAAGGTTGTGCTCTGGCGCTACCCTAGCCCGGTAGGCAGTCATAACCTTGAGGACCCGAGTTTTGATGGTACCAAGGTCCCCGTTTGGGACAATGTTGATGTTTGGCCACGACGGTGGCAGCCACAGAGGTGGCGGATGTCACATGTTGACATCAGGGTCACCCAGGACATAGCCCAAAGGGGAATTTGTCGGAGTGGCCGGGAGAGTGTCATGCAATAGATTGGTTTTGTCGGAATGTTGTTGGTCCACCCGAATGGGAGCACGAGGCCATGAGTTCCGTGGTGTGGGTACAGTGTACTAACCTCTGCAGAGTGTATAATCTATCGATAACCGCGTCCTCGGATATGGACACAGTTCGTAGTAGGTCACACCATGGGTCAACAGATATAATTAACTTGCACACTAAGGTTCACAAGATGGCACATGCAGACATGGTGATCGAGGATCACTATGAGAGGTATGAATGTGATCAAGTGAGGATCACGTTGGTACGTTATGAACGGTGGTTACGCGGTAACCCCGAGATGGTAAGTTGGTCCCAAGGACCATGGCAATGTTTCACGCACATCTCATGTTGAGTAGTATCATGCTCATGCATTAAATCTGTTAAATGCCTTGTTGTTGTTTGTCCCACTTGTTTTGTTTGCTATGAGCTTGCGAGTACATTCAAAGTACTCATCTGGCTTATCATGCCAGATGCAGGAGAAGCCGTGAAAGGAGTTGATGTTGAGCAGTTTGTCACGATCTAGGCCGTGTCCCAGCAGTGTCCCTGTGGAATGGAGTTCCGCTACCTCGTCATTCCGCTGTCGCGTAGTAGTTCCCTTATCATCGAGGCCCTGAGAAATGTCTACTAAATAATGTACATAAGTGCAGCCGCACCGTGTGTGCCGCTTGGCCTCGCTCATCATGTAAGATGTAAACTAATGTTCCCGCTAAGAGATCAATAAAGCGGTTGTTTTCTGTACCAAGTTGTTGTGTATTGCCAGAAGACTTGATCTCTAGGCTGGCAATGCATGGTAAACCGGTTGTTCTGAGCCGGGGTGCCACAAACACTTCTGGCATCCTCCAAGAATTTTCAGGCTTGTGCCGAAACCAATTTGACTTAATGGTATCCCCTGAAACAACTTTTCAGTTTTATCAGAACTATTCCGGTGTCCTCTCCGAAACGTTTCCGTTGCGTCCGAAACTTTTCTGGTGATTTTCTCTCAGACTCCCTGTCTAGTATTCAGCAGATAGATGACCCTTAAGCGTGTGACCCTATAGGTTCGGTGAAGTATAGACATGACTCGGAACACTTTCCGATCAATGATCAACATCGGAGCCGTGGACACCCATATTGACCCCTATACCCACACGAATGAATATTCGAGTGAACCTCCAGTTGCCGTGTGCTATTCCTGTTGCTTCACAATATATTACAAACACCCGAGGTGAGATTTATTGGCATCCCCGCGGATCAACAACTTGTCCAATATGCCAGTTACCTCGTTACCGGTTTTGTTCTCTTTTCTCGTTTCCACGTTTCGGCATCCCTGTGATCAAATCACAATGTGTCTGGCCAGACGATGGTGGATATTGTAACACCGAGAGGGCCCAGAGATATCTCTCCATCGTCGGAGGAGCAAATCCCAATCTTGAGCTATCAAGTCCCTTGACATACTTTCCCATGAACCCGTAAGCCGCCGTAATAGCCACCCAGTTACGAATGACGTTTAACAAACCCCAAAGTTTATGAAGCAAGCATGAAGAAACTTGACAATCTCATGGTGTAAGGAATTATGCAAACATTAACTTCTCTATGTTATTAACCATTAACTTGTGACGAATGAATCTCATAGCATAACATCAATTCGGGTCGATTCAACACAAGTGTTCTCCTAACATTGTGCCCTCAAAATTGCCGGCATAGTCATGCCCATGATCAGGAAAACAGAACCATCATGCAACACTTGAGCTAGTCTTAGAGGCCAGACTAGGAATACTTTTTAAGGTTTATTATTCCACACGTGCATATGAGTCTTCCTCCGAGCCTCGTGGTTATTGTAGACTCGAGAACCATAGCAGTTATAGCATGGAACATAAACATAATTATGAACATGGAGATAAACAATAACATTTATTATTGCCTTTTGGGCATATCTCCTACAGACTCCCACTTGCACTAGAGTCAATAATCTAGTCAATGCTAATGCACTTTACACCTATGGCATACCGGTGTAAAAATGCTTCGCTTGTTGTATAGCCTGATGTCCAACGGATCTGACAACTTCAGTTCCGTGTGTATCTTTGCATCTTCTCGCGTTTTCACGCTTTCACAAAATTCATATTTTGTGTGGACTTGGCTTTGTATATATGTGAATCACAGGTCAAACCTTGATTCCTCAGACTGAGCTATGGAGCAACTATCTTCAATAGTGTTCCATTGACCAAAGCCATCTTGGAACCATACTAAGTTCATGAACGAACTGTACGATTCAACATCTTCTATGTTGCTTTGAAAGCGGCAACATACTTAGCCTTTGTTATAGAATTCGCCACAGTAACCTCTTTGGAATGATTTCCAAACACCGTGCCACCATATCGTGTATTACACAAAACCCTTAACTTAAATCGAAAATCGCATGGAGTATTAATGAAGACTGTATCGATGCAATTACTTACAACGAGCACTTCATAATCTCTGCTTGCGAGAGAACATGTCATCAGTGCTACTTTAGTACTTAATGACATTTTCCACTGTTGTCCTATGATCAGTACTTTGATCACTTTGGTATGTATACTCGGAACAGCTTTGGGAGTATCGGACATATCTGGTTGTTTTACATACCATGGAATACATGATTAATCCAAACACAAGAGTGTGTGGAATCTCCATCATGTATTTTGCTCATCAATGTTTTGGGACACCGAGTCTTGCAAAAACCCTTTCCATGTGACTTCGGCAAGAATCACTCCTTGGCGTTTTAATGCTAAACTATTTTAGCATCTTGTCAATATGTATTTTTGGCTTTAGCTCTATTAGGCAATTTTATCTCGTAGATAATTATGCCTAATACTGAGGCTATTTAGCCCAAGCACTTCATCGAAAAACTATTTTCAATGAAGTCCTAATTCGTGTCAAGAAATTTACATTATTTCCAATCAACAATGTGTCAAGCACACAAGGTTTTTAGAAATATTATTATGCTCCCACTTACTTTCTTGTAATCACAAGCATCTTCATTATCCATTGATGAAATCAAACTCTTTAGACTATTTCATCAAAAACGAAGATTCCAACTCCATTTTGCTCTCTTCTGTCCATTGCTAGAACTCTGAAGTTTGCATACTTACTAGCATCCTCTGGATCGACAAAACACTTCGGACTGTATCACATACAAGTCCTAGTTTGTATTTCCATTTCATGGAAATCCTTTTGGCATCCATGTTTCATATCTCAAGATTGAAATATGTATTAATTGCTAGTTTAACCCGATCTGACTTTAAGCATCGCTATGGTGAGACAACCTCATCGTAGTCAACTCCTTGAACTTGTTATTGCAACAAGTCGAGCTTTATGGATAAAACATTTTATCCACATCAGTTTATAATTCCATTAATGTTCGTTAGACTCCAAGTCTTTCGAAGGGTTTATCAAGATATAATCTTGAATCATTTATGGAAACTATCTCGGATTATATAATCCGTTGGCGCAGTTGATCTGCAGGTGAGCCATCGATCCTTCTGGCGATCACGCAGCGGAACTCTCAATGAAAGCACCAGTGTCGGTGTAAAAACCGGCATACCTCTGGGTAGGGGGTCCCGAGCTGTGGATCTCGGATCGGTGGTAACAGAGACAAGGGAGACAATGTTTACCCAGGTTCGGGCCCTCTTGATGGAGGTAAAGCCCTATGTCCTGCTTCTGTTTATATTGATGGAGATGTATCAAATACAGAGTTGATCTACCTCGAGATCGTAATGTGTGTCTAACTTCTAGGGCTAGATGAGCGATTTTGCGTTGATGTCCCCCTTACGGGCTAAACCCTATGGCTTATATACACGCCAGGGAGGGTATCTAGGGTTACAAAGTCGGTATCTTAGGAGAGAGGCGGCAGGAGAGATCTTGGAGTATACGACAAGTCTTTGGTAGAAACAACCTTGATTACGCTTCCTGTGTACAGCCTCCGGAGTCCATCTTGATCACGTAGGAGGGCCCATCGGCCCAACCGAGGAGACGGGCCGGCTAGGTTAGCACCCCCTAATCCAGGACACCGTCAATGCCCATAAGCTGAATGGAAAATCCGAAGTGATGTCTTTGCGCCATGCGTAGGCCATGTGCAGACGCGGGAGGGGCAATGCCCAAACCCTGGACCAGATCGAGCATGGTAGCAATATAAGTGCATTTTGCAAAAAGCTCTAGTGTTTTACGAATATCATTTATTTCAGAAAATTGACTGGTGCCCCCCTTCGAAGTTCACCCTACGAGAGCGTGACGTTTTTCGAACCCGCACTCGATTTTGATTTGGACGTGAGCTCGTTTTCGGGCCTTAGCCCGCGCTCGATTTCAACCCGACGAAATCCAATAAAAAAGGAATAAGAAATCGAGAGGGAGAGAGACAGAGCCCACTCCTCCCATTCCTCCTCCATCCTTGTCTCTTCTCCTCCCACATCGACGCCGGCAGTAACCACCTCGCCGCTTCCCAGCTCGCTGCCGACCTCCCTCCCCTCCCTTGCACTCGCAGCACTGCCGCCGGCCAGATCCACCACAGCACCCCACCCAACGTCCACTGAACGGCAACTCCAAGTTAACGGCATACAATAGACCGATGCCCTTCTCCAAAGTTGTCAAGTGTTTACCCAGAATAAGAAGGTGAAAACATAGGAAAAAAAACACAATTGCAAGAACTTAATTCTCATTGGTGGAACCAATTGTGCCATGGATTGATGACATGGCTCACATCCATCCATAGGGGTGGATTAACGAGCGACTCGGCTCGTTAAGCTCATGATCGTTAAGCTCGTGCTCGTTAAGGCTCGGCTCGTTAAGCTCGTTAAGCTTAACGAGCAGAAAACCCTGCTCGGCTCGGTTCGTTTGAAGCTCGTTAAGCTCGTGAGCGCTCGCGAGTGCTCGTTAACATATTTTGATGTGTTTCAGTCTACATGATGAGTGTGTTTTTAAGAAGGAATATGGTGACTACAAAAGGAAATGCACTAGTTTGTTGCCTCCTATATAGATTAGATTGAATAAATGGACTGAGGTGCTACGAAACTTTGTCATGTAAGATAAAAATATGTGTTGTGTTGTTACTAACGAGCTTAACGAGCTACTCGTGAAACTCGTTAGCTTGTTCATTAAGCTCGTTAAGCTTAACGAGCTGAAATCGATGATTGGCTCTGTTCATTAAGAAGCGAGCCACGGGCTTAACGAGCCAAACTATCGATCGCTCATTAAGCTCGCGAGCTACGAGCTTTTGGTCCAGCCCTATCCATCCATCCATCTCTCCATCCGACATGCATCCATCCATCTAGAGAAAAGGAGGAAAAAAAGAAAAAGAAAAACAAGACAGAAACCCACCACACGCCTCTCCCTCTCTCTAGCTCATCTCTCCCTCCCCCACGAAACCCTCGCCGCCGCCGCCTACGCCGCTCGATTCCGGCATGTTCCGGCGGTCCTCGCCGGAGCGCAGCACAGATCCGAGCTCCCCTGCCTCCACTCTTCCCTTCCCTCCGGCCAGATCCACCTCTCGCGGCCCCGAGAGCTCCCCTGCCTCCGCTCTCCCCTACCTCTGCCGCCCCCACCCCTCACCTTCTCTCCCCGATCCGTCGAGGTCCTCGCGCGCCAGGAGAAGGAGAGGAGGAAGTGGCCCCTCGAGGTGCCTCTGCTCGCCCGCGTGGAGACGCCATGGAGCTCCTCCTCAAGGTACACGAACCCTAGCTAGCTACTGCATCTATCTTCTTCGATTTGCTGCAGCAATCAGATGCTGACTAGGCTAATTCGTTCCTCGTGCTTGCTTTACCACCAGCAGCAGCCGCAGTGTGGGCGGCAGGCCATGGCCATGAGCACGACGAGGGGGAGGCAGGCTACTGCTGCTGCCATGGACCTTCTTCCCTCCCCCTGCTCCGACCCTAGCTAGGTGGTTGATTCCTTGCTGATCGTTGCGTCAATGAACAAGTGTTGGTGCTGATTTGTTGTGGTGGTGGTCATCTAGCTACTCATTTGTTGCTTCCAATTAGTAGTATTAGAATAGAATGGTGCAGGTTTATTAGGATGTGGCTGAAACCATTGGATGGCCTTCCTGCACATGTTTTGTTGCTATCTAGAATTAATACTTGTCCCATGTTTTGTTTCCTTGCTGGACATGTTATGGTTCAAGTGCTGCTGTTGTTTAGTAAATGGTTTGCTAGCTATACACCTGCTGTTGATTGATGCTCTCGTGGTTAGCATTATACTCCTGGAAGTGATGCTCTTGTATTGGTCCCTATTCTTGTTAGTGGACTAAGTGGTTAACTCAACTTCCAAGCTTCAGCTACTAAAATACGCTTGCAAACTTATGAATTTCAGTGAATCTGTAATTTTGTCGGGTCTGAGATTTATTTTGTTCAATGAAATTTTATATGAATGAATCAGACTGTCAATTGCTACTGCCGGAGTGACCATTGCTTTGCTGCAGCAGAGTTTGCAACGGAACGGGCACTTCCTGAGGTGACCTCCTGTGCCGCGTGATGACGCTGGACGATGACATCGGCTACAAAACCCCAATGGTGAGCTCCTCTCCTTGCTCCATTCCTCGCCTCCGGTTGCTCTGAGCCGTGGCCGTCGAGCCAAGGCTATCATGCTAGCGTTGTTCACTTGCTATGTACAAGAACTGCTGCTGTCCCATATTTTGTTTCCTTGCTGGACATGTTACGGTTTATTATGTTGTGTTTGCTTTTATGGTAAATGATTTGAGGGTAGCTAAATATAGACATGTTTGTTGTTGTTTGATGCTCTTGTGGTTAACTAGGATTCTACTACTCAATATATGAGTATATGAGCTACTGTATGTTTCAGTAGATATATACAAATCAAGGTGAATTCTGAACTGAGCGACCCATGAGTTCATCCATATAAATATGAGATTTTTGGGTCTCAAATGGGCCACTGAATTCATCCTTATGTGTAGGATCTTGTATTATGATGTTCATTTTTTTAGCCACCACAAAGCAGGGTAATTACAGCCTTCCAAATTAATCTTGGAATGTCCAATACTAATGCGTTTACACTACTAGAACAGTGTCTCACTTTTGACGGGCAGCAAGATTACATTGGAGTATTTCAGTAATGCATCCACTTTCTAAAAATGCAATAGATGAGACATCCATACTACGCTGCTAACTGAGATAGATGTGTGATTGCAATCGTTTTGTTTGTTCGTCCCTCTGGCGGCCTTCTTAAGATGCTCTTTCCCCCACTGTTTAATTGCATAGCTTCTGGCTGTAGGAAAGTGCGCTACACTGCTGCTATTTGTCAACTGAATGAAGCCGGAAAATTTGACACTTCACTGTAAAAATGGTTTCTAGCTCTGTTTGTCACCCATTTTTTGTTTGTTTGTTCCGTTTGGATGGAGCAGGAGCATGCTAGTTGAACTAGTTGCTGGTTGTACTAGTTGAATTATGGTCCTAATTCATATCAAATTTGCTCCTGCTGCTGTAGAAGTGATGCGTGTGTGCTTGTTGATGGCCAAGAACTAGCTAAGCTTGTTGTTTCCGTACTAAATGAATGATATTTCAGTAGGAGCAATTATCTTATTGTGGGTGACAACACCATTATATCTACAACTCTTGCTCTAGCAATTAGCATTGAATGAATGAATTTGACAACTTTCAGGGGATGTTTAGTGTACTATTGAGTTGAATCCATGTACTGCTAACTGAAAGGTGTGTGTTTAGTGGCTGTTTGTTAGTGTCTGCTGTTGTGTGTTAACTGAATTTGACCAAAAACTGATGTTTTTTGTTTCTTCCATTTGGATGCAGCAGCACATCCAAGATTTGTGTGCCCTCCATGGACGAGGGCATGGTCCTGGACCTTAGAATTAGACCAATTGATGTAATCGAAATCCATATTTGTTGAATTATGTCTGTATAATTGTATTTGTAAATTTCTAGCCTTTATGGCTATTTTTTTTTTTTGGTTTTGGTCAGCAAGTATGCCGAGTTAAACCGTCGGCGTATATGTCTGCCAGGAGGTACCAGGTTGCGACACGTCGCCGACCTATGCCGATGGTTTAACTGTCGGCATAGATGCTATCTATGCCTATGGTTAAACCGTCGGCATAGGTTGGGCACGTGTCGAAATTTGGTATGTGCACGTGGGCGTACGTTACTTGACGGACGTGCCGTCAACTTCTTTTGCCGACGGGTAACTATGCCGACGGTCAGCGTAGGCATAGATTATCTATGCCGACGGGTTTCCTATGCCGACGGGGAGCAGGGATATGCCGAGACTATCGTTGCCGACGGGGATATGCCGACGGTGACCGTCGGCACAGGCTATGCCGACGGTTTATGTGCCTTTGCCGACGGTTTTAGCCGTAGGCATACTGCTTGAATCCTGTAGTGTGAATTCAATATGGTATCCGAGCCAAGAGTGTAGTGTGAATTCAATATGGTATCCGAGCCAAGAGGTCTTGAGTTCAAGACCCTGCCAATGCAATATTAAAATAAAAAGATCTTGCGGCCTACATTGATCCTACGTCTAAGGACTAAATAAGCATAGACATGAGGGGGAGTGTTGAAATATATTGCTCGTCCCTCTCCATCAGTTCGGACTTTTGGAACAACTGGCCGGTGCATGAATTCAATAGCGGCGCCGTTTCCCTCTTGCACGAGTCGTCATGACACGAGTCATCGGTGTGAGAGTGAGGCCGCGTGAGAGTAAAAAGACATTGTCGTTTTACGTATTTCAGCAGCTGAAGAAAATCAAATAATAGATAGACCCCACCAATGTTACAACGAGGTGGGCTTCGGTGCAAGGTGCTCGTTAGGCTAGTCAAAATGGGAAGTAATTTGGACTAGTAACATGCATATGTTGCTAGTCTATGTTACTATCTTCATAGTGGTTAGTAACATATATTGTGTCAATGCATGCCTTCATTAATTAAGATGTAGACTCATTTTGCTTTGGGGTGCATTATATTATGGTAACATATTATGTTACCACAAACACTTTTCTCCTCATTAACTATTCGCCACAAGAAAGCTTGCCTTGAAGTGTGTTATGTTACTACCATGCACCCACTTGAAGAGTTGTTATTCACCCAAAAAAAATCTTGAAGGGCTGTTAATTCTAAAACAATGGCACTTATTTAGGGTCGGAAGGAGTAGCACTTTTTTCTCCTAAAATAATAACACCAAAAATTGACCGAATATACAAAATATTGATCCACCACACCTAAGTGCCACACACACTCAAAATCAAGCTAATAAGCTTCAAATAAAATCAGTGAAGGTACAACTAATTGTAAACATATGGCAAAACAACACCTACGGAGACCTAGTTGTCGAAGAAGATGAGCACGGTCGGACGGACAGGGTGGCCTAGCTCTACCTTCGGCCTGTCCTTGTACGAACATTTGGTAAAAATCGCAGCCGTATGTGCTAGTAAATGGGATGGTTTATCTAAAACAAATTAAAAATTGTAGCTTCACATGCAACAATGCAAGGATTTAATTGGTCGGGTGCTGGTTCGAATAGAGTTTTGGATTGACAGTAAATTGCACTGAAATCGTCTAGGATCATCCAAAGGCAGTGTTAATAGCCCTACACATATTCAAACAATGTCTTAGTGACATTAACTATTTGTATGCTACAAAATTAATAGTCATCTAGCAATACAACAATGTATGAGCTTCAAACTAGCCCTTAAGCAATAATAGTATTTTTACACTGCTTTTTTTTTCATTTTCTTATTTTAAGAACACGTGATAGCCTGCCTTTTTACAATGCTCTAACACACACACACAAAAAAATTGAGCACCAATTCATGAAGATAAAGCGGCCTCTAACGTTCCTTCTTCATGTCAACATATGACTCAAGCTCATTACGGACCGGAGCAAAACTTGTGTCTCGGTTAAACAATTAAGGAGAGGACACATGTGATCTTGGCACCTGAATTAATGACCGGATTCACCTCCTATGTGCGGTCTTATTCCACCACTCGACATTTTTGGCCGAAAAAATGAAACATGTGCGAGGACACCTTGTATCTCCAAAATTTGAAAGTTGTATATAATATCATTTTCATTTTGAATCGTATGTGATAAGCCTATTCCAGGCGGTTCTCGGTGAGTAGCCTATTTTGAATTTTCAATTGTAGTGCTAAGCTAACCCACAAGAATAAGAGTGTAAATTTGACACGGAAACACTATTGAATTTCTCTGTTTAGGTACACCTAAACTTACCAGCTTTGCACTCTAGAAACCTTGGCCAAGTTATTTGTTTGAATCTAATAATCCAAAACAATCAACTAAGTTCCAAATTATGTAGATATTTAAGGATACCATAGACACCCTTATTTAAGGTGATATTTTTTGTTTGCGGAAAATATATTGTAATAAGAGGTTTAACAAAACATGCCAAACTGAATAAAAACAACCTTTTATGACATATTTTTATTATCCTTTTTATTAATACAAGATTTTTTTGTAATCATGATATTAGATTATATGTTAAAATATGTATATAAATATATGTCTAGTGGTGTAATGTTATTGTTAAATTTGCTTGTTGTGTCTAAAAATAGCATTTATAGAAATAGCATATATTTATAGTAACCATACATGAATCATTTTGAGTTAAAAAAGTTTAGTATAAATACATGAGAACTGTTTATTTTATTGGGCCAAGACAAAACTCTAATTGTCATGAAGAAATTTCATCGATACACACATAGATTGCACCATTGACCACACACACAAAGGAGAATATGTCACTTAAATTACTGAGTAAACGCAAAATGTGACATGTAAATTGAGTGGCGGCAGATGGAGACCAAAGCCATCGAGGGTTCATTATGTAACATTAGCTTAAAACTATGTTGTTAACTCAAAATATGGACCTTTATGTGAAAGAATACTCTCATCCATAAATAAAATATTGTATTGGTTACATTTTTTGAGATAATCAACGGTGTTTATTCTGCCGCAATGTGCAGACAATGAAATCATCAATATTATAAATCACAAGGATTAACTCATGTAACCATATTCTCTATGTTGTTTATTTCAAGTAAAGTGATATCGATTGTACCTATTATCGGGGCTAGTAGTTAGAAACCAAATACACAAAAGCATCTTCCAATGGTGTGAACACCTCTAACACGTGAACAAAATCCGCACAACCACAACAGTTCTCGCAGGGGCGGTCATCACAGTTGCTCCTGCAACTGAAAGGGGCATCACAACACCAACCTATTAGGAATAAGTCAAGTTGTTGAACTCTTAAGATAGCAAATTTCTTAATCACATAGCTCATTTTTTTCTATCATAGAGCACATTAGTACAGCAAAATAAATATTAGACCAGGGAAGGAGAGGGCACAAACAACGAAAAAAGATGGTAATAAACTGATAATTGACTAATTAGGGGGCACGGGCACACATTAGCAAGCTCAAAGGATCATTATGTGAAGATAGCATCAGTTCTATAATTGATGAACTAATTATATAATGCAAATGCAATGCAAAGCTAAGACGAAATACCCACTCTAATTAATCAATTGATGTAACACATCATCCATTCATGTGTATGGTTCATGTTTGTCCAAGAGACAAACATGGAATCAAAAGAAAATATTGCCCCTATTTTAGTACTCGCATACCAATGATTTTTAGAGTTATTCAACCATCAATCATGATCGCGCCAGCAAAACATAGCACTGACTCATAATAGGGAAAACAACAAAACAACAGTTATCTGCTAGTAGCCATGCCAAGCCTTTCCAAACCGTCTGCCTATATACATCAGACAACCAAATGGTGTATAAAATTAGAGTACAGAGGTAAATAAAATTAGACTGCTCATTCGGAGTACAGAGGTAAATAATCAGAGCAAGGAAGCCGTCGTTTATATATATATCATCAGTAGTTTGTCGGTACTGAACCAAATGCCTTATGTTGGTCCCATAAATTCAAACATACCTCCAGAAGATAGTTACATGTCTCTATGATGCTCAAGAGAGTAAACATTATATGATGGCAGTGCCTGAAAATGCGAAGCAGTTGGCTTTCTAGCTATATATGAAAGTGATCATCCGTAGTACATGAGATGAATAATATAAAGAAGGGAATGAGCCAACAGAAGTTCCATCATGCAAGAAAAAATAGACCACATAACTCTTGACGGGAGTGAATGATAAAAGCTAGAGACCTTCAGTTACATGGTATGTAAGAGCTCACAAGAGACAACGATTGTCAGCCGCAAAAAAAAAAAAAAAAAAAAAAAAAGAGAAAACGGTTGCAATCCAGAACAAACCAAAAGTATGACGTACTCCAGGAGAAGGTAGCAGAACAGGACGACAGTAACAACAGAGCAAGATGCAAACTAGGCAATTGTTCAGTCGATGAATAATAGCAAACAGAAAAACATAATCAGCAACACGAGTACAAAATCCACCGCCAGTGATAGTAGCACCAGAGGACAGGAGGTGGTGGAGTACAAGAAGGCAATGCATGAAGCAATTAGCGAATAAGGAGACCGGCCGAGGTGATCAGCACTGGCGGTGAAGTAGGACACATAGTTGAACTGCAAGATGAGCACTCCACCTCGTTACATGTTGCTGGAGGGCACACATCTTGGGCCTGCTATCAATTTGAAGTAAACAAATGAATGAAACTTTGAAATAAATGTGGTAACTGAAAGATAATTTTTATATATCTTTGAGGTTGCAAAGGTGTCCGACGCGAGCTAATTTATCTTTCTTTATTTGTAGGTGGGAATATAAATCACACTTTAATCAATATCCTTCCAGCAGATATATGGGCGATCTTTGGCCAACTTCTCTGTCAGGTGCTCGGCAGCTCTCCTTCAAGCGCTCACAGCCCCATACACGTAAGCACTGGACGGAGGATGGAAGATCTGGTAAAGACGATATGTTATTGGGGCATCTATAGATGAAGCGATCCTTCAGATTGGAGAAGCACTTCAGATTTGTTGGCACGGAAATCATTTGACAATGTATGAATGTTAGGCCAATGACAGGTGAGAAATTTGTGGATTCTTCTAATGAAATGAATGGTTCCTTCCATTCATGAAGAGAGAGATGTGCTGGAGAACTGTAAGAGCAACAGCCGAGAGCACGTTGTTGATTATTACAGCATTGATATACGCTCGGGGGTGAGTTTTGGAACATCAATCAAACATGGTTCTTTAAGTTGTAGGGGTGAAAATTCTTCGAGCGTACATAAATCTGGCAAGTGCATCAGTGACAACGACATAGCATGTGGTGCTCCTGCAATTGATTATTTCAATAAAATGCATGTTGGGCCAGTCAGTACAGAGGAAGTCAACTACAAGCACACAATTGCCTGTATCAAGGTTCACAAGGGATGATGGCAAACATTCTGCTCCACATGCCAACTTTATAGAAGGGCAGAAAGTCAATTCAACGTATCAAAGAGAGGTGGCAGCCTGTAACCCCCTAAAGACCTGAGACCAGCAATATCAGATCCATGCGCAGTCAAGTTTTGTCAAATGTTGGAGAACTTCGGGTCCGACAACACGCTCCAGATTTAAAGAAGTACTACCTCTGTCTCAAAATATAAGACATTTTTAGTAATTCATATTGGCAGAGGCTTTCTTATATAGGTGCAAGTTTTCAGCACAAGGAAGTAGGAAAAGAAAAGAAAATAAGTTGATTTAGTTAAGAATCAAAATATAAAAGATTGGTAAAGTAAACAAAGATAAGAAGTCAGGAAACATTGATAATATGCCTGTAAGTCAAGTCCACCACAATATATAATCAAGATGATCAGAAGTTTCTTTTACAAGGAAGAAAATTTGGATATCCTATGCTGTAGAAAAGCCCTACAATAAACATACTACAACCCACACACAAAAAATACAACCCCCACAAATGGATAGTGGACAGAGTGAATACAATCTCAGCATAGCGAAACCTTCTCATTACTGTCATAGTCATACATTACAAATAAAAACTTGACACTAGCTAGGGTTTGCATTTGGCCCTGATCCTGCTCCAGGATTAGGAATTTACAGTTGCGGCTCCCTCTCCTCTGTTGACCAAAACAAAGTGTTTAGCCACCAACCAATTTGGCTTGTAAAATTGTGGTTGAGTGAGAGTCAACTTAAGTAATCATTCAGGCTTTCCCGCAAAAAAAGTACTCATTCAAGCCTTGCCAAATCGTCATGATATAACAAGACAAGCCAGATATACATACAATTAAAGTTCTCATTCATTATACGTGATGTAAATAAACAGAGCAGGGAATGATCATATTTATCCTCTAAGGAGTCGGCCAGCCGGTGGTTTGACAATAACAATATAACATGCATTCACTAAGGGAATAGGAATCATTTTAGCAACTTGAAAGACCAACTCAGAACTCTGGAGCAGCAGGTTTTCTAGAGCACATGCAATCGTTGAAGAGTAGCTTCACACTTTAGGTCAAAGCAAGCACATCATAATCTTCCTCAACCTCATCTGATACTAAGTAGAAGACAAAGTTTGATTGTAAGATGAGGCAGCTTGAGGCACTCCACCTCGTAATTGGTTGCTGGAGGGTAGTTTTCCTCGGCCTGCTATTGATCAGAAGTAAACAACTGAAGGAAACATTGAAATAAATAGAGTACTTGGAAGATAAAAAAATAACCAAGCACATATATATTACGAAAGACTATATAATCTTTGAGAGTGCGCTAATATACCTTCCCGTTTATTTGTAGGTGGGAATCCAAATCACACTTTAATCAATTTGCTTCCAGCGGATATGCGCAATCTTTGGCCACATTTCTCCATCAGGTGCTCGGCACATATCCTTCAAATATGGGCAACCATGTATGAATATGTACTGAAGGGAGGATGGCAGATCTGGTAAAAATGTTAAGTAACGGCAGTCATATATGTTGAGCCTCTTCAGATTGGAGAAGCACTTCAGATTTGTTGGCAGGGAGAACATTTCACAATTACAGAATCTGAGGCCCCAGACATATGTGAAATACGGGGATTCTTCAAATGAAAAGAATGATTCCTTGCATCGTACAAGAGACACAAATGTTGCAGTGTAACCTTCAGCCGAGATTATGTTGTTGAGTAGTACGAGACTGCTAACACTGAGTGCGTCCTGGACTTGAAACTGTGAGATGCACTCGGGGGTGAGTTTCGGAACATCAATCAAATGTACGCGGTGAAGTTGCAGGGAAGACAATCCTTCGAGCATACATAAATCTGGCAAGTGATACAGTGCGAATGTTTTCACAGAGATGAGATTACCAACAAACAAGCATGCTGTACTTCTGCAACTGTTTATGAAAATAAAATTCAAGTGTGGCCAGTCAGCACGGAGGAAGTCAGCTGCAAGCACGCAATATTGTATACTGAGCCTCCGAAGGCATAATGGCAAACATTCGGCTCCATGTGCTAACTCTACAGAAGGACAGGAAATCAAGCTAACATCTGAAAGAGAGGTAGCAGCTTGTAGGCCCCCTAATGACCTGAGACACCAACAATGTGTGATGAACAAGCAGCCAAGTTTTGTCAATTGTTGGAGGACCTCTTCTGAAGGAAGTGAAGTTAAAGTCATAACCTCTTGTAAGGACAAACTTTCCAGTGAAGCCAAGCCATCAAGGCAAATAGCTAGAGCTCCATCTGTAATATTGCATGAAGAAAGAGTCAGTTCACGAAGTCCTGATGGTGAAACCAGCGGTATCCCAACGCTGCTTCCTATACGAGTCTCATCCTCTGCTCATCACAGTATATCCATGCCTTGATGATATCCTCTTTTACCAATACTCCATCTTTCTTTCTTTCAAGAGCCCTCTTAAGGTCTTGAACATGTGTTACATCATCATGCATCAATATCATCAGCTTCTTAAGAAATGAATGTTCCGATGAGAGTGCACTCTTAATATTTGATCCTGAATCCACCTCCCATATTAAATCAAGTTGCGATGCCAAGTGGTTTGTCCTCATGATATTCTCTCTCTGGTTATGTGTTCCAGCTCATCATTGGAAATAAATATAAGTAATGGGCATTTGTCTACTACTAACATTTTAAGGCCTAGTGGAAGACATGGTAATGTCTTCAGGTTTGGCACATCACGAAGGAGAATTGAAGAGCAGTTCACAAATAGCTCAGTATTGGATGGTAGGCTTTGTAATGCGCTACAATCAATAAAGCTTAAAGATTTCAAATTCTCAAAATATGAATCATTAAGTAACCAGTCTGGATATTTTGAAGATTTGTAACCGTCAATCATAAGATCCCCAAGTTGAGGCGGTGGCATCAGGCCTTCTAGAATCTCCAAATGCAAACTATCATCTCTAATCCTGGTATACTTGCAATTCCAGACAAGTTGCAAGCTGCAAAGATGAGTTTTCTGATGCAGCTTTGATTCTAAGGCTTGATCCTTCCTAGTGATATTCTGAAGATCTGTGACACATAAAGTTCCACTAATCTCATTCATGTCTCTCAGTTGTTGCAACTCATATCCCTTCTCGTTTTGCACAAAAAATTCCACAAATTGTTGAAGCGAAGTTAGCTTGCCAATGTTTGGAATTCGAGGCAGTGCTGCTTTGTTTGAAGTTTCTGCTATATGACTATGTCGTTCAAGATGTCGTAACTTTCTTAAATTGCAGAGATTCTCAGGCAAACTCTCAACGTTCTTATTTAGTAGAAGTAATTGCAAGTGGTAAAGAGTACACAGTGATGTTGGCAATTCAGAAATCAGTGTTCTAATGATGTTCAAATACCGAAGGTGCTTCAACTCACCAATAGATTCTGGCAACTTACTACTGCTGTAAGATGACAAATATAGTACGCGCAACTTCTTCAAATGTTGTACTATCTGATTAAAAAGGTCACTTACATCATCCATTAGGGGGTATATGCAGATAATAGTGCGTAGATGATGTAGCTTGCAGATATTTTGCTTGTGTTTCTCCATGCTACTAACACAAACAGATAGATGACGAACAGTGGATGGTATTTCTATCACCTTGTCACCTTCCATTCTGAAGTAGTCACTTTTGGAGAGTGATTCTTCCAGATCATGTAGGAAATCATGCATAACAAAGAACATGGGAACGGGAGTGTCTTGCTTATAAACTGGTTGGAAGAATGAAGCAGAGATCATCTCCTTGAAACAATCCCTCATAATATCTTCCACTCTCTTGTTTTCATTGCGTGAATCAATAAGACCCTCGGCCATCCAAAGATGAAGCAACTCATCAGTGATATACTTGTGGCCTTTTGGAAACAAGCTGCAATATAGGAAGCACCTCTGTAGACATGGATCTAACTTCTCATAACTCCACAACAGAGCTCTCATGGGCTCACTTAATTTTTCAATCTTTATAGTTAGAGCATCCTTCCATACAGTAATACATGTTTTCCCTTTCAACTGGGAACACACAACTTTTGCTGCCAAAGGAGATCGTCCAAGTCTTTTAGCTATCTTCTCTGCAAAATCTTCCAACTTTTCATGCAACTGTGGATTTCTGATTTTTGGTCCAGAGAATGCATGGTGTTTAAAGAGTGGCAAGAACTGAGCATATTCCATGTTTTCCAGAGGACGCACTTCTTCACAACAAAGAGCAGCTGGAAATGTATCCCGCCGAGAAGTTATCAAAAGTTTGCTTCTGGCGTCTTTGGAAACTAGGGGGGCTAATAGTTGTTCCCATTCCCTCTCACTGCCTGGTTCAAATCAAACATCATCCAACACCAGCAAGAATTTTTCTGATTCTTGCAGTATGTCAATCAACTTGCGCTGCAGAGTATCAAGATTATCAATCTGTGGGCATTCCCCCTGAGAGGCGGACTCGATGATCTCCCGTGTATGACGTCGGACATTCAGTTTGCGTGAGATGCTTACCCACATCGTCACATCGAAATACTCTTTTATGCTCTTGTCATTGTAAACAAGTTGTGCCAAGGTGGACTTTCCCATGCCTCCTGGTCCAACAATGGCCAAACCCGAGAACATAGTTGTACTAGACTCACTAGTAGCCATTTTCTTGGTAAGCCGATCTATTAAGTAATCGCGATCCTTGTCACGACCAATCACTTTGAGAGGTGGTAGTGACGTTGTCTCAGGAACAACAAATGATGGTTTGGTCAGGCTCTCTTCACTATAACCAGTTGGTAAGCACACCAGTTCACGGAAGTCCTTGGCTTTTGCGAGGGTAGCCTTCAGTTCATTCAGCTGGCAAATTAGCTTTCTGTTGTCGGAGCTCACATTGGACAGCCTGCTTGATGCAGCACGCAAAGGCTTCATAAAAGTGTTGCTGATGAAGGAGGCATTGGTCGGCAAGGAATCTTTCCCCTTTACTTGGCGCTTGAGAAGGTTGTACTCATGCTTGTCCAGCAAGTCTTCGGCCATGTAGAAACCTTCTTTGAGTTCTTGAAGCCATTTGTCCAACTTGGGCCTGTGATTTCCCCTGTCTGCTGCTTCAATCAACAGCTCGAACTGCGGCAAGATAGTGGTCTTAACTTCATGGAGCTCATGCGTCATGTCCACTCCGAGGTACGTTGAAGCCTTGGCAAGGAGCTTCTTCAAGACCGGTGATCTGGCCAATCTTAAGGCAGCGCTAGCTAACGCCACTTCTGCCATCGGATTTTTGGTAGTATATTTCGATGGAGGAGAGTTGTGTTTCTTTTCTAGGTGCTGAAAGACAGGCTATGCAAAACAAGGTGAAAGAAGACAACACTAAAGAAGGTCCTTCTGAATTGGAGGCAGAAACAGCCAGTGAATATACCAATGGCTGAAAAGCCTGCAAGAATAGGAAATATCAAGAAACAAATTAGCTAATTGCAGCAACGAAAATAACAAACAGAACCCTAGAGCCAGATTTTTAGAGAAAAACAGATGAGAAAATAGTGAGGAGCTTACAAAGGTGAGGTGAGAAGCAGCACTGTAGGAGCCAGCGCAGCGATGAGGCAGACAATAATTCTTTCAAATACAAGAGAATGAGAGGAGGCAGAAATCACCAAGACCATCCTAGTCCAACCTTTTCTGAATATTTCTCTTCCTCGATGGTGTTGCTATCCGGAAACAGCTATTGTATGGATCTCACGCCTCGATGAGTCCAAGGCAACTGGGACATAAGACCTTTTTTGCGCGAAAACTGTTGTATGTCATGTGCACCTACAAGCAGAGAAAACAGGAAAACATGTGTGTAAGTCAAGTCCACCATAATCAAGAAGATAATAAATATCCTAAAAGGAAATCAAGATCTATAGGAGTAAAACTCAGGGCATAAATAAGAAGAATACAACTCAGTGAGAATATGTCAGATTGCAAATTTGGATATCATCGGTATATATAACAAGTCACATATATAATCACTGGTGCAAAGGAGATCAAGGTGAGTTCAAGTTCAAGCAACCCACCAAAAAAATACAAGAAGCCACGCACAAAAATACAATACAACCCCCATGAATGGATACTGGACACAACGAATACAATCTCACGTAACCCTCTTATTTTATATGGTCTGAGTCAGTGGCGGATCCAGGACCCAGGCCGGGGGGGGGGGGGGGGGGGGGGCTGGGCCCTGGGCGTGAAAAATTAGCACTGCCTTCAGTATAGCAATTTGTGCACTGTAGCGACACTGCAGAGGCACTGTAGCTGGCCTAGGGCCTGGCCCGATCCTGGGTCCGCCCCTGGTCTGAGTCGTACACTAGAACACAAACTTTGTAACTTGTAGGCCAAGCTGCAATTTTACAGTTTCTGCTCTGACTCCTCTGCTCTACCCCTGCGACATCTTATCCTGCTCCTACTGTTTTGGGGTGAAGAAGTAGGAGAACCTGCGGTGCCGGCGAGGGCGCTGGAGAGCGGGGCGGAGAGCCTCAACAGCGTGGAATCCACTGTATCTCGATCCGACTACGTACCCAGCCCGACAACGTGAACAGATGTACTACGGGGGCAAGGTTAAGGTGGGAGGGAGAGGATCTTCTCACCTCACCTGAGAACGCTTACCACATATGCTTGAAAATCTTTTCTTAGTCCCCTGAAGTGTAAAATTTATAACTCAGAATGAGCTTGCACGACATATTTTGACTAGCAATTAATTTGATAAATTTGAGCAGCATTACAATCATACATTTAAATCCAGCTGTCAAAAAATGATTTTGTAACTGAGAGGTTGCAGAATATTGACAAGCACCAGCTAAGTGAGACAGGGGAACAAATTGCATTCATGATATTTTTTAAAAAGAAAACAAAAGACTTTCAATTCCTATATTACTCTCATGAATCATAATATGATCACGAAGTAACCAATGCATGCAGCCTTTGTTGGAAAAGGCAGTGCCTAGGAGGCGCTTAAGCACGCTTAGGCGCTAGGCGATGGCCAAACGCCTCGCCTAGGGCATAAATGGAAGTCTAGGCAGAGCAAACAAGAAATTTTCTACCCGAGCTAGAAATCATGTCATATTGCACTGATATGCCAAATAGGTCATATTCCAATGGAATTAGTTGGTAGTTAACTTATTTATATGCTCTAAATTAATATGGATACACATATAATACCACAAATACACGCTGATAGTCAAACTATATGAACGCCTAGGCCGCGCCTAGGGCGCTTAGGCACCGCCTAGGCACTAGACGAAGGCCAACCGCCTCACTTACGCCTACCCCTTTTTCCATCCTTGCATGCAGCAACTATACTATACCATGGTTATCTAAATCAGAGAAGCAACCAGATTGCGACAAATGCTTTGCTGAATTTTAGCGCTCTGAATCGAAGTGGTAGTTCTTTCAGGCTATTGACGATACAACTTCAGGGAGAAGTAAACATAATGGATGGAAAATGAATACTGCATATTCTAGAAACAAATACAGGGATACGGGATAAACATAATGGAGGAAAAATGAAAATGCTAACTTCCAAACCACAACGAACAGGCTTCTTGTACCACAATGCCACAATCTATGGGTGAAGACTGGCAACAAAGATGATCACTTCATTGCTCCCCTGGATCAGGCAGTTGCTCGGAATTCACGAACAGCCATGTGAGCCGCGCATGCTTTCTTTATGGTGTTCAATTCCTTGACTACATCGCCTATCTTCATTCTGTGCCTTGGGGAATCCACGCAGCAAGCTAGGCAAGCTTAAACATAGGATATAAAAAGGGCAGTGCTACGCGTCCGCCGGGTGATAAACCGATTAGCTCGGCTGCCTCGGCAGCCGTCGGATACCGCCCGAAACAGCCGTCCGATCTACCGCCCCAGTCAACTGAGGACCTTTGCAACATCGAGCTTGTTGCGCTCAGGGGCTTTGCAACAAGAACCTTGTTGCAAAGGTCCACCGAGACAGCACCGCTGCCCCGCCATGGCTTGAGCGCCTCGGCCATGGAGCGCCGCCGGCCGCCGGAGTTGTCGCGTCTCCTTCGACCCAGCACCCCGAGCAGCTGCCTCTACTCCAGCACGACAACGGCGAGCTCTCACGCCGGGCACTCCTCTGGCAATTTCTGCAACCGAAGCTATGTTTCTGAAACATGCATTGTGTTGCAATGTTTGGCCTTGTATGCTCTAACGCTGGGCGCTCTTCCGACGCTTTCTGCAACCGAGACTATGTTTATGAAACAAGACCCCTGTTGCAGAAGAAAAAAATATTCATCGTCGAACCATTTTTTCTTCTTTCTGAAACAAGACCTTTGTTGCAGAAACCTTCTGAAACTAGACCTTGTTGCTGAAAAAACCTTCACCCCCGAACCCTTTTTTCCTTTCTGAAACAAGATCTTTGTTGTAAAAACCTTCTGAACAATACGCTTGTACGTTGCCAAAAAAAAAAAGAACTGGCTTCACGGGACTTGTGGCCAGCGCGAGCGCTCGATCAAGATCAATCCGACGGCTACGCAGACGGCGGACGTTGTGCGTGCATCAGCCGGCTGAAGGATAGCGTTTTTCATATAAAAATATATTTGTGACACTCTGCATGTCTCCGTTGTTGGTTGCACTACCATCCAATATTTTCAGTAGCTTATCAGGATAGGCCATCCTGACATGGTCAACCCGGCTTGTCACACCATCCATGAAATTACGAGTTGGCCTCCTTCCAATAAATATTTTCAATAGCAACACACTGTAGCTATATACGTCACCATCCGTGGAGGGTTCAGCTCCTGAGCCATACTCTGAAAAACATGTAAACAGAGATGTCACTGGCCACATAATGGGTAGACAGAAATTTGGCATGTTTCATTCTCAATTCAACTTACCTTTTTTTTCCGAAAGAAACTTCCAATCTATTCATCATCTGTCATGGCAGTACATAGAACACCAGAAGTAACAAAAATTACAACCAGGTCCATAGACCACCTAGCGACGGCTACAAGCACTGGAGTGAGCCGAAGGCGCGCCGCCGTCATCGCCCCTTCCCCGCAGAAGCCAGGCAAACGTAGTTGTAGTAGACAGTCAGGAAGTCCTTCGTGCTAAGGCCCCACAGGACCAGCGCACCAGAACAGCATCCGCCACCGATGAAGAGAAGCGTAGATCGGAAGGATCAAACCTGTAGACACACAACCAAAGACGAACGGAGACTGGATCCAAATAGATCCACCAATGACCACCACCGATCGAATCCCGCGAGATCCGAAAGAGACAAAACACCACACGCCCTCTGATAACGGTAGATGCACCACTGTGACGGGGATCGAATGTGGGAGACATTATTTCTACTAGGGGACATCATTGCCGCCACACAAGCCCAACCAAGACACTGAGTGAAACAAGAACAAGAGTGAGATCCCTCCCGCCGGCGAGGGGCCAGGATCCTCCGCACCTCCACGGACCAAAGGCCATGGGAGGCGAGGCGGACCGCCTGCGGAGACGACGGGAGTAGGAGAAACCCTAGCCACCTAAGAGTTACATACGAGGTAGGTCAGTTCATCGATGACAAGTCCAAACTAAGTACAACAAGCACATCTGAGGGCGTACCAATGTGAAAAAAAAATCAACTTACCTTGTCAAGTGAAATATACCAAACTGATATCGTATTAAGTAATATAATGAAAAATATTCCTAGATAAATTTACAACGTTGCTGACCTAGTGCGACGTATCCAATTGTGCCTTTAATTACAAGTGAGCTGCTCTCAGTTCCACCACCACTGTGCATCCATTCATCGGTATGCATTATCTTTGCTAGACCAAAGTCGGTGACGTGTGCAACAATGTCATCATCTAGAAGGATGTTGCATGGTTTGATATCACAGTGAACTATGGATGGCTCAATTTGGTGGTGAAGATATTCTAATGCCTCTGCAACATCAAGAACAATGCATAGCCTTTCCATCAAACTTAGCCTTCTAGAGGTCATGTTGTTAGTCATTGCGTTTGGATGCAGCCACTCATCTAAATTTCCGTTGCTGATAAATTCTAGGACAAGTGCCTTGAACTCATCACCTTTACGGTCCAAACGGCTACACACAGTGATCACTTTGAGAAGTTTCCGGTGTCGAATCTTCCTTAGGGCCTCACACTCCCTCAATAAGCTTCTATTAGCTCCTCGTTTGTCAAGATTGAGAACCTTGATTTCTACAGTATATAAACTCTCATCAAGATTTAGAGTTCCAATGTACACATTGCCAAACTTCCAGAACCAATCAAATTTGCCGGTGAGAATGACTCTGTTGCTGCATCTATCTCAGCATATGATCCTCTCATGCATCTCGTGGTGAAACCCGACTCCTTGATCAACAACATTGTTCGGTTTGATTCTTGTCTTCATCAAGTAGCATCCAGTTAGAGAGCACATGAAGAAGATCAAAGTTCCAACCATGCAAAAGAGTAGGACCCGATGCCGATGCTACGCAGCCTGGTTAGAACCTATATATGGGCATGAAGGGAGTTGCAAGGATGGGGGACCTCCGCATAGCATGCTATTGCCAGGGAGCAACAATACCATCTCTTGCGCAGATTGTTGCAATTTGTGTTCATGTGTTTGACTGGGAGTCTATGTAAATACAGGTAACTCACACGGATCGTACACACATCTCCATAGATGCATTGTCTATCACATAGTGGTTTTAACTCAAGATTTCTTAACTCGTGGTTGACCAAGATGGAGGTGGAGGTGTATGCTACCCTAAGTGGGCACATGCTAAATAAAAAAATGCCTTTTGAAATTACAAATATCTCTATCATGAGTGAAGAAACAGAGAGTGTGAAAATGACTAGTGCGATGTCCTCTGATACGTCTCCGACATATCTATAATTTTTTATTGTTCCATGCTATTATAGTATCAATCTTGGATGTTTTATATGCAATTATATGCTATTTTATATCATTTTTTGGGATTAACCTATCCTATATACCTAAGAGATTCATCCCCCCTATCTTATTTATCCTAACATGCAAGCTATCCACATCATCAAGTAGGTCCACCATGTAAAAATGTTTTCCCACTAACTCTTCATGTGCATGCCCCCACTAATTGTTCATGCGCATGCAGTCTACCACAAATAACCATTAACTATTTTTATTTCGTGCACTCTCAAGCAGGCACGTCACCCTAGATTTATTTTGCTATTTGTATATGTCTTAACATTATCTGATCCACTCAAGACGTACAAAATGAGTCCCCGTCCAACTATTTAGTTAGACCTCATGTGTTGTTAATGTGTTCTTCTGATTCTGAATACCCAAACGGCCATGTTTTCTCATTCTCATTCTCTTGCGCTTTCTCTCCATGTCTCTTTTACTCCCCACGGGTCAAGGAATCGTGTTAGATGCCTTCATTCCCTCGAACCTCTAGTGTTCCAAGCAACCCTTTAATCTCAGTTTGATTCCATTGCGTACAGAGAGGTAGCTCATCAAATTTTTCTTTCAAAGAATCCACTATTCCCATGCAACCTTTTAATCCCAATTTAATTCCACTTCATACATCCAGGTAGTTAATCAGACTTTTTTTATGACGGAACTAAACTTCACCTAATGGGGAAGCATGCATGGTTGCGCACGAGACAAGACAAACAAAAAGAATTATAGCTACCTAGGTATATTGTGGTGAATGAGCTACCTGGGTAAGTGACCTTCTTTTTTTAATAGAAAATCAAACTAAGAGTGAACACATGTTTTATTTTTCTATGTAAGCTATGCTTTTTTTATGAATGCACATATGTAGTTGATATCGTTGTTTTAGATTTAGCCAAGGGTTGAGATGTCTCCATTGTCTCTACGCAACATTGTTTTCATCTCATATTGCCTCGCCCATATATTTTCAAGGTAATAAAAAAAATATCACACCTATTTTTGGTTTTCATCGAATTTGCTATAAATGCTTACTCTAAATAATATTTCTTTCAAAGAAAAATTCTTTACATCTACTTATACTATGTTTCATATACTTTCTCATGTTCTGAAACATCAAATAATTTATTAAAAGTTCCCGCAGCAACGCGTGGGGTATCATCTAGTTAACCTAATGCCCAGTGCCAGTTGCTATTTGCTGCCTGTTTTTGGTTTTTCAGGAAATCAGTACCAAACGGAGTCCAAACACTACGAAACTTTTTGATGATTTTTTTCTGGACAAAAGAGACCCTAGAAGCTTCGGGAGGAGGCCAGAAGCCTCACGAGGAAGCCACAAGGCAACACCATGCGCCCCCAGGGAGGGGGGGCGCGCGAAGATGCCTTGTGGGCCCCTCGTGGCTCCCTTTGACCTAGTTCCACTTCTATAAATTCTCAAATATTGGGAAACCAACAGAGAGCCCCACGAAATAAATTTTCCGCCGCTGCAAGCTTCTGTTCTTCCGCGATCCCATCTGGAGGCCTTTTCCAGCACCCTGCCGGAGGGGGAATCGATCACGGTGGGCTTCTACATCAATCTTGCTGCCCCTCCGATGATATGTGAGTAGTTTACCACAGACCTACGGGTCCATAGCTAGTAGCTAGATGGCTTCTTCTCTCTCTTTGATCTTCAATACAATGTTCTCCTCGATCTCCTTGGAGTTCTATTCGATGTAATCTTCTTTTGCGGTGTGTTTGTTGGGATCCGATGAATTGTGGGTTTATGATTAGATTATTTATGAGAAATATTTGAGTCTTTTCTGAATTCTTTTATGCATGATTGTTATAGCTTTGTATTTCTCTCCGATCTATCCGTTTGGTTTGGCCAACTAGATTGATTTAGCTTGCAATGGGAGAGGTGCTTTGTGATGGGTTCAATCTTGCGGTATTCTATATCCCAGTGACAAAGTAGGGGACAAGACACGTATTTGTATTGTTGCCATTAAGGATAAAACGATGGGGTTTATTCATATTGCTTGGATTTACTTTGTCTAGATCATGTCATCTTGCTTATGGCGTTACTCTGTTTTATACTTAATACTCTAGATGCATGCTAGATAGCGGTCGATGGGTGGAGTAATAGTAGTAGATGCAGGCAGGAGTCGGTCTACTTGTCTCGGACGTGATGCCTATATACATGATCATTGCCTTGAATATCGTCATAACTATGTGCTTTTCTATCAATTGTCCAACAGTAATTTGCCTACCCACTGTATGCTATGTGTTCGAGAGAGAAGCCTTTAGTGAAAAATATGTCCCCCAGGTCTACTTAAATCATATAAAAAACCTAAAAATACCTTACTGCAATTTTATTTCCTTTATTTTATTTTGCAATTTATTTTATCTATCTATCACTATCAGAATTAATCCTTGCAAATAACGAGTTCAAGTGGAGTGACAACCCTCTTGCCCGCATTGGGTACAAGTATTTGCTTTTGTGTGTGTAGGTGCTATTCACGAGGTTCTGCGTGGTTCTCCTACTGGATTGATACCTTGGTTCTCACTGAGGGAAATACTTATCTCTACTGTGCTGCATCACCCCTCCTCTTCGGAGAAATCCCAACGCAGTTTACAAGTAGCATCCTCTGCCATGTAGTTGAAGCAAACATTGAAATGTTCCAATGATGTTACAGGAAACAACATTAACTGGATGTAGAGAAAAGCAGGTTAAGTTTGAATTTTATGTTCATGTGGCACAATCAGAAAAGTCACCTAAGGTTGAAAACCCTGCCCATAAGAAAAGTCATTCATATAAATCAAACCATAAGGATGGTGGAGGAAACTTGATAGTTACCGAAGGACAGAGATAGGAATTGGATGTAGATCTGTCCAGTGTAAGCTTTCCTCTCATTCCATGATATTGGCTGGTTTTCCATTAAGGCCAATAAGAGCATCTGATTCATCAAGCTTGCAAAGTCTGACATTAAAGCATGACTTCATAAAAAAAATTACCTAAATGGTTGTGAAAATGACTAGTGCAATGTCCAGTGTCATGTAATTGAAAGTGTGACATAATTTTAACAGTTGAAATATCCAAATGTGTTACAGGGAATGATAATAAATTAGATATAAAATAAAGCAGGTTAATATTTAATTTTTATGTTCATGTGGCGCAATCACAAAAGTCACATAATATTGCCAAACAGAGAAGCCACTCCATAAAATCTGATTTCCCATTGGATGTAGACCTATCTAGTGTAATCTTTACTCTCCTCCCATGAGATTGGCTGATTTCCCATTAAAGCCAATGAAACTATCTGATTCATCAAGCTTGCAAGCTCTGAAATTAAAGCAGGACTTCATAAATAAATATCCCTGAACACACACGTAGAAATTCAGAAAGAAAAAAAAATCTGAAATTAAAGCTTGCAATCTCAAACCTCCAGGCTTCGTGTTTCCGCCGCCACGGCGACCACCCACAGATCCATCCTACAGGGGTACCCAACATGAGCGCCGGCGAGGACTGCATCCCAACCACCACCGTCTCAGACTCCCTCTTCTCCCCTACCACTTGGTTGGTGCGCGGTGGCAGCGCTGCTCCAGTAGGCAATGGCGACGTCAGTTGGTGGCACGGACGGGAGCGGCGCATAGATGGTTAACGGGATCGACGGCGGCAGCGTTGGTCAGTGTGGACAAACGAGCGCCTCCGGCCGATTTGTGGCGGAGACACCGGAGAAAGAGTGGAGCGACCGAGCTAAACATGTGTGTGGGTTGGGCTAGGCGCGGGTGTGGGCTTGTTTGGGCGTCCGTGTATTGGCCTAAATCAGAATATAAGATTGTTTTGCAAGCTAAAACTGCTTGCAAAACGATATTATATTGTGGGACAGAGGGAGTATTATACTAGCTGAAAAACAGTTGTGTTCTATGTATCATGTAGTATTCCCTTCTGCATGGTGTACCTGAGTTATTTTGGTATTTTAAGCGAACATTTACTTAAAAAAAAGAGTCAGTATGAACATTCCCTTAAAAAAACGAACCAATCATGCAGACACGCCAAAGGTTCTCTTATTCAGTTACACCTAAACATGGTAGTCTTACTCTAGAAACCTCTATCACGTTATTTGCTAGAACTTTATAATATAAAATAGCCAGCCAAAGTTTCAAGTTATATAGATATTTAGTGACACTATAGACAAACATACATATGAACAGAAAATAATACATTAACAAATTAATGTTAGGATTAATGCGGTATTTTTGGTTTGCTTAGATTTGTGGTGATATCTATTGTAACAAAAGAATTAACAGAACATGTGAAAACCGAATAAACACAATTTTTTGGAAATAATATTATTTCAGATTAAAAATATAAATGTACTGTAATAACGAATATTAGAATTATGTTTCTCTAAAGATAATTTTATGTTGGAATATGCATGTTAATCAACATGTAATTGTTAAATATGGCGGCTATATTTGATAAATTAGTATCATAAGATATTATATTGAAAATTGTATTAACTAAAACAAATGCACATGAGATATATTTAGGAGCAAGATAAATTATTTGAAAGTAAAATAGTTTATTATAAATGCGTGAGAACGATCTGCGACTGATCTGGTGCACTCCAACGGAGATGCTACACCTACGGTCTAGTTTATGAATGGAGAGATACATGATGATATGACATCATGCGATTGGGAAGGATGGGGTACCGGGTACTAAAATTTAGGGTAAGTGCAGTCGTAAGATGACACATACCTCTCCATCCGTAAATTCTCTACATAATGCCTCTAGTTTTAGCATTTTCGGCTCTCCACACTAATAGAATCTGAGATTTCGCTCAGTTCTAAATGTTTGCCGAGTGTTATGTAATTGAAAGTGTGACATAATTTTAACAGTTGAAATATCCAAATGTGTTACAGGGAATGGTAATAAATTAGATATAGAATAAAACAGGTTAATATTTAATTTTTATGTTCATGTGGCGCAATCACAAAAGTCACATAATATTGCCAATCAAAGAAGCCACTCCATAAAATCTGATTTCCCATTGGATGTAGACCTATCCAGTGTAATCTTTTCTCTCCTCCCATGAGATTGGTTGATTTCCCATTAAAGCCAATGAAACTATCTGATTCATCAAGCTTGCAAGCTCTGAAATTAAAGCAGGACTTCATAAATAAATATCCCTGAACACACACGTAGAAATTCAGAAAGAAAAAAAATCTGAAATTAAAGCTTGCAATCTCAAACCTCCAGGCTTCGGGTTTCCGCCGTCGCGGCGACCACCCGCAGATCCATCCTAGCTACAGGGGTACACACCATGAGCACCGGCGAGGACTGCATCCCAACCACCACCGTCTCAGACTCCCTCTTCTCCCCTACCACTTGGTTGGTGCGCGGTGGCGGCGCCGCTCCAGTAGGCAATGGCGACGTCGGTTGGGAGCACGGACGGGAGCGGCGTATAGATGGTTAACGGGATCGACGGCGGCAGCGTTGGTCGGTGGGGACAAACGAGCGCCTCCGGCCGATTTGTGGCGGAGACACCGGAGAAAGAGTGGAGCGACCGAGCTAAACAGGTGTGTGGGCTGGGCTAGGCGCGGGTGTGGGCATGTTTGGGCGTCCGTGTATTGGGCTAAAACAGAATGTAAGATTATTTTGCAAGCTAAAACAGCTTGCAAAATGATATTATATTGTGGGGCGGAGGGAGTATTATACTAGCTGAAAAACAGTTTTGTTCTATGCATCATGTAGTATTCCCTTCTGCATGGTGTACATGAGTTATTTTGGTATTTTAAGCCAACATTTACTTAAAAAATAGAATCAGTATAACATTCCCCTAAAAGAACGAACCAATCATGCAGACACACCAAAGGTTCTCTATTCAGTTACACCTAAACATGGTAGTCTTACTCTAGAAACCTCTATCACGTTATTTGCTAGAACTTCATAATATAAAATAGGCAGCCAAAGTTTCAAGTTATATAGATATTTAGTGACACTACAGACAAACATACATATGAACAGACAATAATACATTAACAAATTAATGTTAGGATGCGGTACCGCGTACTAAAATTTAGGGTAAGTGCAGTCGGAAGATGACACATACCTCTCCATCCGTAAATTCTCTACATAATGGCTCTAGTTTTAGCATTTTCGGCTCTCCGCACTACTAGAATCTGGGATTTCGCCCAGTTCTAAATGTTTGCCGAGTTTTTTTTATCGGGAACTGGTCAAACATTTTTCGAATGGAACGCTTAGAAACTAGACCATCTCGAGGAAAAAGCGTGTTTTCGAATGGAACGGGTGAGGTATGAAGGCAACGTGACCATTGCTTCATCCGTTGGCCTTGAAATTTTGTCTACACTTACGATACACCATTACTCGATCCATGTAAAAATTTGGAATCTTTCGGGGTCCGTTTGTCTTTGTCGAGTGTCTTTTTGTTGCACTCGGCTAACATTTATGTTTTTGCCGTTTTCTTCTCGTTTCTCGTGTTTTTTTTTTTTGTAGATTTATGTCTTTGTCGAATGTATGCAGTAAGTGAATGCAACCGATGCTTCATCCGTTGGCATTGAATCTTTCTCTACACTCAAGATACACCATTACATGATCCATGAACAAAAATTGGCATCTTTCGGAGTACGTTTGCTTTATTTAAGTCATTAAGTGCATTTCTAGACATTTAACCGATATAATTCAAATTTGAACTGTAGGTGGTTGAAAAGCTTGGCAAAACTGGATTGAAAAATCATAATTGTGTTCTTGAGTCCATGTTTAGGCCTTGTACAAGAAAATTAAAGGAATTCCAAACATGATGGTGCATGCCGTTATTTGGTCACTTTGTCTATGTAGAAATAATAAGGTTTTTAGCAATAAAACTATTTCTGTTATGCAGGTTATCTACAGGTGTACCAGTACGCTCTGTTTACGGTCGTCTATACAACGTGTGGACAAGCAAGACATGTTTACGGATGTGTGTACACGCTTGAAGCATACGGCGAGGGATACTTTTACCAACATGGATGGCAGCATGATCTTAGAATTGACCCTCCTACAGTTTAGGTGGCATACAAACTCGATTTATTGTATTTCGCCTTTATTCTTGTTTTTTTAGCTTCGACTTGGTAAGGCTGTGTGCATCTCTGTTATGCAGAGGCTGGATGTAATGCTTAAACCTTTAAGTAATAAAGCGCCTTTTATCAAAAAAATCTATGTCTCCAATGAAGTAGTCAGACAAGGGTGAAACGACTAACGAGAAGAAGAGGGGCCTTCTCTGAAGCAAGGAGTTCCTGCCGTAGCTCATCGACAACCACATTTAAGTAATAAAGCGCCTTTTATCAAAAGAAGTCATCTGCAGGCACACATTTTTTCTATTCTGAGCATCTCAACGGATAATGGCAAACATCCCGCTCCACATGCCGACTCTAAAGAAGGGCAGGAAACCAATACAACATACTATGACAGACCTAGTGGAAGACAAGGTAATATCTTCAGGTTTGGCATACGGTGGAGGAAAGTGAGGAGCAATTCGCAAATAGCTCAGTATTGGATGGTAGGCTTTGTAATCCACTGCAACTATAAAAGCTTAAATATTCTGAATATTCAAAATATGAACCATCAAGTAACAAGCCTGGATATTTTGAAGCTTTGTAACCCTGAATTGTAAGATCCCCAAGCGGAGGCGGTGGCATCAAGCCTTCTAGAATCTCCAAATGTAAACTATCTTCTGCATTTGAGTTATTCTTGCAACCACAGACAAGTCACAAACTGCGAAGATGAATTTTCTGATAAAGCTTCGATTCTACGGCTTGATCCCTCCCTAACATTCTCAAGATTTTTCACACTTAAATTGCCGCGAATCTGGTTCATGTCCCTCAGCTGTTGCAACTCATATCCTTTTCTATTTTGCACATAAAATTCCTCAATATGTTGAAGCAAAGTCAGCTTCCCAATGTTAGGAAATTGAGGAAATGCTGCTTTGTATGGCTGTCCAAGATGCCGTAACTTTCTTAAATTGCAGAGTTTCTTAGGCAAACATTTAACTCTATTATTAAATAGAACCAATTGCAAGTGGTAAAGAGTACATAGTGATCTTGGCAATTCAGAAATCAGTGTGCCGGTGATGTCCAAATACCGAAGGTGCTTCAACTCACCAACAAATTCTGGCAACTTAGTACCGTTGTAAGATGACAAACATAGTACACGTAAGTTCTTCAAATTCTGTAGTATCTGATTAAGAAGGTCACTTATCTCATCCATTAGGGGTTCTATGCAGATAATAGTGCGTAAATGATGTAGCTTGCAGATACTTTGCTTGTGCTTCATACTATCAACACGAACAGATAGATGCCGAACATTGGATGGTATTTCTGTCACCTTATCATCTTCAAATCTAAAGTAGTCTTCTTTGGAAAGTGATTCTACCAGATCATGAAGAAGATCATGCATAATGTAATATGTGGAAGTGTATTTCTGAAAGAATGAAACAGAGATCATCTCCTCAAAGAAGTCCCTCCCAATATCTTCCACTCTCTTATTTTGGTTGTACGAGTCAACAAGGCCCTCTGCCATCCAAAGATGAACCAACTCATTAATGTCATACTTGTGGCCTTTCGGAAACAAGCTGCAATACAAGAAGCACCGTTGTATATATGGATCTAACTTCTCATAAATCCACAACAGAGCTCTCATGGGCTTCCTTAATTTGTCAATGTTTATAGTTAGAGTGTCCTTCCAAGCAGTGATATTTGTTTTCCCTTTTAATCGGGAACCCACAACTTTTGCCGCCAAAGGAGATTTTCCAAGCCTTTTAGCAATCTTCTCTGCTAAATTTTCCAGGCTTTCACACAACTAGGGATTTATTATTTCTGGCCCAGAGAATCTCCGATTTTTTTCCAGGGGACACACTTCTTCGCAACAAAGAGCAGCTGGAAATGCATCCCGTCGAGAAGTTACCAAAATTTTGCTTCCCGACTTTTGAGAAACTAGGGGAGCTAATAGTTTGTCCCAATCCCTCTCCTTGCCAGTTTGAAACCAAACATCATCCAACACAAGCAGGAATTTATTTGATTCTTGTAGTTTGTCAGTCAATTTCCGTTGGAGAGTATCAAGGTTATCAATGTGTGGGCATTCGCCCTGGGAGTCAGACTCAATGATTTCCCGTGTATGACAGTGGAGATCAAGTATGCGTGATACACTTACCCACATTCTCACATCAAAATTTTCTTTTACCCTCTTATCATTGTAAACAATTTGTGCCAATGTGGACTTTCCCATGCCTCCAACCCCAACAATGGCCAAACATGAGTACATAGTTGTACTAGACTCGGTAGTAGCAGCTGTCTTCGTAAGATGATATATTATATGATCACATTCCTTGTCACGACCAATCACTTTCAGAGGTGGTAGTGATGTGGTATCGGTAACAACAACAGATTGTATGGTGGAGTTTTGTGCATTATAACAGTAGGCAGAGGATTTAACGGAAGTCCTAGTCTTTCGCTAGGGTAGCCATCAGTTCCTTCAGGTGGCGAATTATAGGCGCCCTTTGTTGCATCGTCCAGGGCTTTCCTCGGGCCTACCTTGGGCTACCGCGGTCGTGGGAGAAGCTCAGCCTTGCGAATTTTCTTCCGATGATCGCCAAGGTGGACAAATACCTTGTGGGGGAGGAGGCGTGCTCTCCAACAGAAATAATGATTATTAGACACTAGTGCTCCAACAGAAATAAGTATTGGAAGAAATGCAGTTCATGAGGGGGAGGGGGGCCATTGCCCCCTAATCCTAATTGCTTTATTTTACTTTATTTTGGTTGTGCTAGTTTTCATGCGGGCTAGCTCAGGCATCCAGTCGGATTATTGAGAGGTTCTTGAGGACCTGCATGACAACCTATTCAAGGATTACAATTACTCCTACTACTTGCACAATGACACGCAGCCATGTGGATGGAGTGGCATTTCCTGCGATTGAAATGTTCATGTCACAATAATCAAGGTTGTGGGTTTAGGGATTGTTGGTAGCCTGCCGGCAAGTGTCTCCAAACTCGATGCACTAGAGGAACTAAACAAAGGGTTTGGTGGCATGACTAGTCTCCGCCAAATGATTCTCAGCAACAACGACTTCACCTTCATCCACGAGGATTGTTTCGCCGGCCTCCCTAGCTGGTATATCTCGACATCGATGATAGCACCAAGCTCAACTATTCAATTAGGGGGTAGGCTTCCCGCAAACCCCAATTTCGGCCGCGAGAACTGCAATCTATCCATAGGTCAAACGGGCCTCTTAAGTGCCATGCCATAGCAACTTGGGTTGATCAAAAGCCTCAAGTTACTATTGACCACCATCAAGTCCATTTCTGGTTCGATCCCAGCCACCTTTAACAACGACAACATGTAACGCCTTGGGACCGACACTATGCAGAGCTAGCGCCTTTGCTAGCATCCGCATAATATGAATCCTAGGACACCCACCGACACAATGTGCGCGTCGCAACATACACACTATGCAAGTGGAATTAGTAAATATCATAACACAAACCATTAAAGAATCCGTAACAACAATTTCTACAACAACTCCAAAGAGTCAAATTTAAAAATTAACGAATGAATACATTACAAGGGTCATACGAGCAATATACAAATCACAATAAAAGCGAAATATATCTTAGACAGGCAAAACAAGTGCCTTAAGAAGGCTTTAAAGAAAACTAAATGATTTCTATATCCCTGCCCAAGCCATTGCCGAAGGGATAACCAAGCTAGTGTTGTCCGGCAACAAACTTATTTCCAAAATGCTACCATCTGATTTGTAGCAATTCTGGATCAAAGAAAAAGAATAAATAAAGCAAGGTGAGTACTCAACTCTACTCGCAAGACTTACATCAGATCTACACTACATATGCATCGATATCAAAGGAAGGACTGTATATTTGTCAAGTGGCTACGAGCACTAAGCATTCTATACAGATACGCTACAACATGCATCTGTATGGTTGTGCAGCAGCGGTGAACGGTTTTATAACCCAGCTCAGGCAGCTGCTAGGATCACATAAAAGAGGTGGCGACAACACATGATTGACTTTGATGGTGGTGCTTCTAGAGCACCCAGTTTCGAGCTCCGGGGTGAAAACCTAGGCATGGCCCAAGTTGGTTATACCTGGCAATGGCGAGGTTTTTGCGTCGTTACCTCGTTGAAGGTATTACTCGAATATGCTCAGACCAGTTCTTCAAGGAAAACCTAGATTCTGGCCTTTCATGGTTGGATCCGGTGACGGCGGAGCGTCGCTCCCTTCCTGAAGGCGTTTCTACTGAAGAACTTCGTTGTTCTTGTGGTGTCATGAGATCATTGATGCGGATATAGTCATTCATGTAGTTTGTGGTCGCAGATTTGAGCGCTTCGGGGTTTTTCTTTTTCCTCGCTTAGGCATAGCTTTGGTCCCCGTCCTGAAAAAATGGATCCAGCGCCCTGATACGTCTCCAACGTATCTATAATTTTTTATTGTTCCATGCTATTATAGTATCAATCTTGGATGTTTTATATGCAATTATATATCATTTTTTGGGACTAACCTATTAACCTAGTGCCCAGTGCCAGTTGCTGTTTTCTGCTTGTTTTTGGTTTTTCAGGAAATCAGTACCAAACGAAGTCCAAATGCCATGAAACTTTTTGACGATTTTTTTCTGGACAAAAGAGACCCTGGAAGCTTCGGAAGGATGCCAGAAGCCTCACGAGGGCTCCACAAGGCAACAGGGCGCGGCCCCAGGGGGCGTGCCCTGATGCCTTGTGGGCCCCTTGTGGCTCCTTTTGATCTAATTCCACTTCTATAAATTCTCAAATATTCGGAAACCAACAGAGAGCCAGAAGAGAAAACCCTACCACCGCCGCAAGCCTCTGTTCTTCCGCGATCCCATCTGGAGGCCTTTTTCGGTACTCTGCCGAAGGGGGAATCGATCACGGAGGGCTTCTACATCAACCTTGCTGCCCTTCGGATGATGTGTGAGTAGTTTACCACAGACCTATGGGTCCATAGCTAGTAGCTAGATGGCTTCTTCTCTCTCTTTGATCTTCAATACCATGTTCTCCTCGATGTTCTTGGAGTTCTATCCGATGTAATCTTCTTTTGCGGTGTGTTTGTTGGGATCCGATGAATTGTGGGTTTATGATCAGATTATTCATGAGAAATATTTGAGTCTTCTCTGAACTCTTTTATGCATGATTGTTATAGCTTTGTATTTCTCTCCGATCGTTTGGCCAACTAGATTGATTTATCTTGCAATAAAAGAGGTGCTTTGTGATGGGTTTAATCTTGCAGTGTTCTATATCCCAGTGACAGAAAAGGACAAGACACGTATTTGTATTGTTGCCATTAAGGATAAAAAGATGGGGTTTAATCATATTGCTTGAGTTTACTTTGTCTACATCATGTCATCTTGCTTAAGGCGTTACTCTGTTTTATACTTAATACCCTAGATGCATGCTGGATAGCGGTCGATGGGTGGAGTAATAGTAGTAGATGAAGGCAGGAGTCGGTCTACTTGTCTCGGACGTGATGCCTATATACATGATCATTGCCATGAATCCGTCATAACTATGCGCTTTTCTATCAATTGCCCAACAGTAATTTGTTTACCCACCGTATGTTCTGCGCTCGAGAGAGAAGCCTCTAGTGAAAACTATGGCCCCCGGGTCTACTTTTATCATATATTAAAATCCAAAAATACCTTGCTGCAATTTATTTACTTTTATTTTATTTTGCAATTTACTTTTTATCTATCACTATCAGAATTAATCCTTGCAAATAACTGCTAAGGGGATTGACAACCCTCTTATTTGCGTTGGGTGCAAGTGTTTTCTTTTGTGTGTGTAGGTGCTGCTAACGAGGTTCTGTGTGGTTCTCCTACTGGATTGATAACCTTGGTTCTTAACTGAGGGAACTACTTATCTCTACTATACCGCATCATCCCCTCCTCTTCGGGGAAATCCCAACGCAGTTCACAAGTAGCAGGAAGAATTTCTGGCGCCGTTGCCGGGGAGACATCATCAAAACTTATCAAGTACCTTCACACAAACTATCCCTTACTTGCATTTATTTTTATTTTCCTCTCGTTTTCATCTCCCTCCACTTCTCTAAAAAAATCAAAAATACCAAAAATATCTTGTGTGCTTTCTTTGCTTGTGTTTCCATGTGCCTTCTATTTGCTTGCATCTTCGCCTGCTAAAAAACTATTGATATGGATCCTCGTCCACTTGCTAATCTTTTCAAAAAATCCAGTTATGATGAACCAATTGCTAGTGAGTTGAGTGCTCTAGATTATCTTTATGAAGTTTGCTTGAAAATCGTGAATCTGAAAATTGTGATGAAGTGTCAAAAGAAGAAATTTATAAAGTGATTCATGATAGCTCCTTGAATGAAAAACATGATTGCAATAATTTTATTATAAATTCTATTACTGTCAATTGTGTTAATGATATGCAAAACTACAAGCTTGGGGATGATGATTTTGTTATGTCCACTACTCATTGTAATGATCATGATTGGGGTGATGCTTCTTATGATCTTGAAAATTTATTTAAGCCTCATGATGAATATGATATTGATAATAATGTTTGCAATAATATTGAAAGTGGGTTTGGAAGAGTGTCAACTTTAAGTAAAAAGAATCCCACATATTCAGGGAGTGTTCAATCTTATGAGATTTTTGATGAAAGTGGGTTTGGAGAGGTCATGACTTTAGTTTATGTTAATCCCACTATTTTGGAAGATTATAAAACTTTTATGCATGTGGATCATGTAGAGAATATGTTATGTGATGGTTATATTGTTGAATTTGATTATGATCCTACATGCAATTATTATGAGAGAGGAAAATATGGTTATAGAAGTCTTCATGTTATTAAATTACCTCTCTATTTGCATATGCTAGATAGTGCTTGTCTCGATAATTTGTTTTCCTATAAGATTCCTATGCATAGGAAGTATGTTAGACTTATATGTGTTTCTCACATGTTTTATGGTGCTCTCTTTGTGTTTCAATTGTTATCTTTCATGTGAGCATCATTAAAATCTCAAACCTATCTTAATGGCTATAAAGAAAGAGCTTGTTGGGAGACAACCCAATAGTTATCATTTATATTTTTGTGTGCAAACATGATTATTTCTACTGTTATGATTGTGTTTTTATGTTTTAATTAGTGTTTGTGCCAAGTAATGCCTTTGGGATGATTTGGATGATAGTATAATTGATGTTGTTTGAAAACATAAACTTTTGCGTCCAGTGCTGGAATTTTGATTTTGTTCTGAAGCATCAGAACCTTCTAATTTTTTTACACATTATTGATATATGAATTGCCCACATTGTCCTAATTTTTAAGAATTTTTGGAGTTACATAAGTATGACTTTAATTGAGATCTTTAAAGACTGTTCTGTTTTAGACAGATTCTGTTTTTGTTGCATAGTTTACTTATTTTGATGAATCTATGGATCGTATCAGGGGGTATGAGTCATGGAGAAGTTGGAGTACAGTAGCATTATGCCAATATTAAATATGAGACAATTTACAATAGTACCTAAAGTTTAAGATTTGTTTGTTATACTAACGGATCTCACGAGGTTTCTGCTGAGTTTTGTGTGCTAAAGTTTTCAAGTTTTGGGTGAGACTACGATGAATAAAGGAATAAGGAGCGGCAAGATCCTAAGCTTAGGGATGCCCAAGGCACCCCATGGTAATATTCAAGGACGACCCAAGCGTCTAAGCTTGGGGATGCCCCGGATGGCATCCCCTCTTTCGTCTGCAATCTATCGGTAACTCACTTGGAGCTATATTTTTATTCATCACATGATATGTGTTTTGCTTGGAGCGTCTTGTGCCATAGTTTTATTTTCTTTGTTTGCTTTTTAGTTTGCCACAATCATATTTGCTAAACACACCTTTTTGAGAGGGACACACATTATTCGTGATTTGTTAGAATACTCTATGTGCTTCACTTATATCTTTTGAGCTAGGCAGTTGCTCTAGTGCTTCACTTATATCTTTTAGAGCACGGCGGTGGTTATATTTTAATGAAATAGTTGCACTCTCATGCTTCACTTATATATTTTTGAGAGTCTAATAAATAGTAATGTTAATATGCATGGGTTATGAAATTGGTCCTAATATGATAGGTATTCAAGAGGGATATAATAAAAACTTTCATGTAGATCACTGAATATGATAAGTTTGATTCCTTGCAATAGTTTTGCGATATTAAGATGGTAATATGGGGGAGGTACTAGTAGATAATTATGGTTTAGTAATAATATTGGTGTTAAGGTTTGTGATTCCCGAAGCATGCGCGTATGGTATGTCGTTATGCTAAGAAGTTGGAGCATGATTTATTATTAATTGTCTACCTTATGAGTGGCGGTCTGGGACGAGCGATGGTCTTTTCCTACCAATCTATCCCCCTACGGGCATGCGTAGTAGTACTTTGCTTTGAGGGCTAATAAACTTTCGCAATAAGTATGTGAGTTCTTTATGACTAATGTGAGTCCATGGATTATACGCACTCTCACCTTTCCGCAATTTGCTAGCCTCTTCGGTACCGTGCATTGCCCTTTCTTACATGGAGAGTCGATGCAAACTTCGCCGGTGCATCCAAACCCCGTGATATGATACGCTCTATCACACATAAGCCTCATTATATCTTCCTCAAAATAGCCACCATACCTACCTATTATGGCATTTCCATAGCCATTCCGAGATATATTGCCATGCAACTTCCACCGTTCTTTTTATATGACACACATCATCATTGTCATATTGCTTTGCATGATCATATAGCTGACATAGTATTTGTGGCTCAGCCACTGTTCATCATTTTTCATAAATGTTATGCTAGTATCATTGCACATCCTGGTACACTGCCAGAGGCATTCATATAGAGTCATATTTGTTCTAGTTTCGAGTTGTAATTTTGAGTTGTAAGTAAATAGAAGTATGATGATCATCATTATTAGAGCATTGTCCCAGTGAGGAAAATAAAAAGAAAAAGAAAAAAAGAGGCTAAAAAGAGCCCACGAAAAAAATGAAAGAAAAAAAAGAAAAAAAGAGAAAAATAAAAGAAAAAAATAAAAAATGAGAGAAAAAGAGAGAAGGGGCAGTATTACTATCCTTTTCCATACTTGTGCTTCAAAGTAGCACCATGTTTTTCATATAGAGAGTCTCCTATTTTGTCACTTTCATATATTAGTGGGAATTTTTCATTATAGAACTTGGCTTGTATATTCCGATGATGGGCTTCCTCAAATGCCCGAGGTCTTCATGAGCAAGCAAGTCGGATACACACCAGTTAGTTTTCATGTTGAGCTTTCATACACTTATAGCTCTTAATGCATCTGTTGCATGCAATCCCTACTCCTCGCATTGACATCAATTGATGGGCATCTCCATAGCCCGTTGATTAGCCGCGTCGATGTGAGACTATCTTCTTCTTTTTGACTTCCCCTTATTAATCTCTACCATCACATTCTATTCCACCCATAGTGCTATATCCATGGCTTGCGCTCATGCATTGCGTGGGGGTTGAAAAAGCTGAAGCGCGTTAAAAAGTATGAACCAATTGCTCGGCTTGTCATCGAGGTAGTGCATGATAAATACTTTGTGTTAAGAAGATGGAGCATGACGGGATTATATGATTTTGTAGGGATAACTTTTCTTAGCATTTTTATTTTGAAAGACATGATTGTTTATTAATATGCCTGAGTATTGATGTCTTTATGTCAAATTATACACTATTGCTTTGAATCATTCGGATCTTAATATTCATACCGTAAAGAGATTACATGATGAAACATGTTGGGTAGCGTTCCACATCAAAAATTCTGTTTTTATCATTTACCTACTCGAGGACGAGCAGGAATTAAGCTTGGGGATGCTTGATACGTCTCCAACGTATCTATAATTTTTGATTGTTCCATGCTATTATAGTATCAATCTTGGATATTTTATATGCAATTATATATCATTTTTTGGGACTAACCTATTAACCTAGTGCCCAGTGCCAGTTGCTGTTTTCTGCTTGTTTTTGGTTTTTCCGGAAATCAGTACCAAATGAAGTCCAAATGCTACGAAACTTCTGATGATTTTTTTCTGGACAAAAGAGACCCTGGAAGCTTCGGGAGGATGTCAGACGCCTCACAAGGGCTCCACAAGGCAACCTGGGGCCGCGCCCTATTGCCTTGTGGGCCCCTCGTGGATCCTTTTGACCGAATTCCACTTCTATAAATTCTCAAATATTCGGAAACCAACAGAGAGCTAGAAGAGAAAACCCTACCACCGCCGCAAGCCTCTGTTTTTCCGCGATCCCATCTAGAGGCCTTTTCCGGTACTCTTCCGAAGGGGGAATCGATCACGAGGGCTTCTACATCAATCTTGCTGCCCTTCCGATGGTGTGTGAGTAGTTTACCACAGACCTACGGGTCCATAGCTAGTAGCTAGATGGATTCTTCTCTCTCTTTGATCTTCAATACCATGTTCTCCTCGATGTTCTTGGAGTTCTATCCGATGTAATCTTCTTTTGCGGTGTGTTTGTTGGGATCCGATGAATTGTGGGTTTATGATTAGATTATTCATGAGAAATATTTGAGTCTTCTCTGAACTCTTTTATGCATGATTGTTATAGCTTTGTATTTCTCTCCGATCGTTTGGCCAACTAGATTGATTTATCTTGCAATGGGAGAGGTGCTTTCTGATGGGTTCAATCTTGCGGTGTTCTATATCCCAGTGACAGAAAGGGACAATACACGTATTTGTATTGTTGCCATTAAGGATAAAAAGATGAGGTTTAATCATATTGCTACACAACTTATTCTTGTAGACTCGTGTTGGGCCTCCAAGCGCAGAGTTTTGTAGGACAATAGCAATTTTCCCTCAAGTGGATGACCTAAGGTTTATCAATCCGTGGGAGGCGTAGGATGAAGATGGTCTCTCTCAAACAACCCTGCAATCAAATACAAGAAATCTCTTGTGTCCCCAACACACCCAATACAATGGTAAATTGTATAGGTGCACTAGTTCAACGAAGAGATGGTGATACAAGTGTAGTATGGATAGTAGATATAGGTTTTTATAATCTGAAAATAAAATAGCAAGGTAGCAAGTGACAAAAGTGAGCACAAACGGTATTGCAATGCTTGAAAATGATGCCTAGGGTTCATACTTTCACTAGTGCAATCTCTCAACAATGCTAACATAATTGGATTATATAACAATCCCTCAACGTGCGACAAAGAATCACTCCAAAGTTCCTATTCGCGGAGAACATAAGATAGAAATTGTTGTAGGGTACGAAACCACCTCAAAGTTATTCTTTCTGGTCAATCTATTGAGCCATTCCTATAAGTGTCACGAACAGCCCTAGAGTTCGTTCTAAAATAACACCATATGATACGCATCAACCAACTCAAATGTCACCTAGATACTCCAATGTCACCACAAGTACCCATGAGTCAATTATACGATATGCGTCAAACAACTTCAGATTCATAATATTCAATCCAACACAAAGAACTTCAAAGAGTGCCCCAAGATTTCTACCGGAGAAAGTAGGATGAAAACGTGCATCAACCCCTATGCATAGATTACCCCAATGTCACCTCGGGAATCCGCGAGTTGAGTGCCAAAACATACATCAAGGGAATCAATATAATACCCCATTGTCACCACGGGTATTCATATGCAAGACATACATCAAGTGTTCTCAAATCCGTAAAAGTATTTAATCCGATAATAGTGAAACCTCAAAGGTAAAAACTCAATTCATCACAATGAGATAGAGAGGGGGAAAACACCATATGATCCAACTATATTAACAAAGTTCGCGGTACATCAAGATCGTGCCAAATCAAGAACACGAGAGAGAGAGAGAGAGAGAGAGAGAGAGAGAGAGAGATCAAACACATAGCTACTAGTACATACCCTCAGCCCCGAGGGTGAACTACTCCCTCCTCGTCATGGAGACCGCCGGGATGATGAAGATGGCCTCCGGTGATGATTCCCCCCTCCGGCAGGGTGCCGAAACGGAGCTCCAGATGAGATCGCTTCGGAACAGAGGCTCGCGGCGGCGTAAAAACTCATCTAGGTTAACTTTCGGGGGTTTCTGAATATATATAATTTTTCAGCGTTGGAATCACACGAAGAGGTGCTACATGGGGCCCACGAGTCACCAGGGCGCGCCTGGGGGGCAGGCGCACCCAGATGTCTCGTGGGGCCCCTATGGCTCTTCTGCTGCTCCTCCGAAGCTTCCTGGGTCTGTTTCCTTCCAGAAAAAGTCGTCAAAAAGTTTCTCTATATTTGGACTTCGTTTGATATGGATTTTCTGGAAAACCAAAAACAAGCAGAAAATAGCAACTGGCACTGGGCACTAGGTCAATATGATAGTCCATAAAAATCATATAAAAGCCATATAAAAGTGCACCAAAATCATACAAAACTATAATAAACATGGCATGAATACTTCATAAATTATAGATACGTTGGAGACGTATCACATCTTGCTTAACGCGTTACTCTATTTTATACTTAATACCCTAGATGCATGCTGGATAGCGGTCGATGGGTGGAGTAATAGTAGTAGATGCAGGCTGGAGTCGGTCTACTTGTCTTGGACGTGATGCCTGCTACTTGTTGTTTGCGTTGGTATTTCCCTGAAGAGGAGAGGATGATGCAGTACAGTAGAGATAAGTATTTCCCTCAGTTAAGAACCAAGGTTATCAATCCAGTAGGAGAACCAAGCAAAATTCCATTAAGTGCACCTGCACACACAAGAACAAACACTTGCACCCAACGCAAATAAGAGGGTTGTCAATCCTCTTAACGGTTATTTGCAAGGATTAAATCTTATCGAGGTAAATAGATAAACTAAAATACTAATTAAAATAAAATTAAATAAACTGCAGCAAGGAATTCTTAGATTTTTTATATGATAAAGATAGACCCGGGGGCCATAGTTTTCACTAGAGGCTTCTCTCTTGAGGACATAAACATACGGTGGGTAAACAAATTACTGTTGGGCAATTGACAGAAAAGCAAATAATTATGACAGATTCATGGCAATGATCATGTATATATGCATCACGTCCGAGACAAGTAGACCGACTCCTGCCTGCATCTACTACTATTACACCACTCATCGACCGCTATCCAGCATGCATCTAGAGTATTAAGTTAATAAAAACAGAGTAACGCCTAAAGCAAGATGACATGATGTAGAGAAGCAAATTCAAGCAATATGAATAAACCCCATCTTTTTATCCTTAATGGCAACAATACAAATATGTGTCATGTCCCCTTCTGTCACTGGATTGAGCACCGCAAGATTGAACCCATCACAAAGCACCTCTCCCATTGCAAGATAAATCAATCTAGTAGGCCAAACCAAATCGATAGATCAGAGAGAAATATAAAGCTATAACAATCATGCATAAATGAGTTTAGAGAAGACTCAAATATTTCTCATGAATAATCTGATCATAAACTCACAATTCATCGGATCCCAACAAACATACCGCCAAAGAAGATTACATGGGATAGAACTCCAAGAACATCAAGGAGAACATTGTATTGAAGATCAAAGAGAGAGAAGAAGCCATCTAGCTACTAGCTATGTACCCGTAGGTCTGTGGTAAATGACTCACACATCATCGGAAGGGCAGCAAGGTTGATGTAGAAGCCCTCCGTGATCGATTCCCCCTCTGGCAGAGTACCGGAAAAGGCCTCCAGATGGGATCACAGAAGAACAGAGGCTTGCGGCGGCGGAATTTTTTTCTCTTCTGGCTCTCTGGGGGTTTCCCAATATTTGTGAATTTATAGAAGTGGAATTAGGTCAAACGGAGTCACGTGGGTCCCACAAGGCAACACGGCGCGCCCCCCCTGGGGCACGCCCTGTTGCCTTGTGAAGCCTCCGTGAGGCTTCTGGTCTCCTCCCGAAGCTTCCAAGGTTTCTTTTGTCCAGAAAAAAAATCTCCAAATAGTTTCGTGGCATTTGGACTTCATTTGGTACTGTTTCTCTGAAAAGCCAAAAACAAGCAGAAATCAACAACTGCCACCGGGCACTAGGTTAATAGGTTAGTCCCAAAAAATGATATATAATTGCATACAATTCCATATAAAATAATCCAAGATTGATACTATAATAGCATGGAACAATCAAAAATTATAGATACGTTGGAGACGTATCAAGCATCCCCAAGCTTAATTCCTGCTCGTCCTCGAGTAAGTAAATGATAAAAACAGAATTTTTGATGTGGAATGCTACCTATCATGTTTCATCATGTAATCTCTCCCTTACTGTATGAATAATAATATCATAATGATTCAAAGCAATAGTCTATAGTTTGATATAAAGACATCATTACTCAGGCATAATAGCAAACAATCATGTCTTTCAAAATAAAAATGCTAAAGAACGTCATCCCTACAAAATCATATAATCCTATCATGCTCCATCTTCTTCACACAAAGTATTTATCATGTACTACCCCGATGACAAGCCGAGCAATTGGTTCATACTTTTTAACATGCTTCTGCTTTTTCAACTCCCACTCAATACATGAGCGCAAGCCATGGATATAGCACTATGGGTGGAATAGAGTGTGGTGGTAGAGATAAATAAGAGAAGTCAAAAATGGAGAAAGTCTCACATCGACGAGGTTAATCAACGGGCTATGGAGATGCCCATCAATTGATGTCAATGCGAGGAGTAGGGATTGCCATGCAACGGATGCACTAAGAGCTATAAGTGTATGAAAGCTCATCATGAAAACTAAGTGGGTGTGCATCCAACTTGCTTGCTCATGAAGACCTCGGGCATTTGAGGAAGCCCGTCATCGGAATATACAAGCCAAGTTCTATAATGAAAAATTCCCACTAGTATATGAAAGTGACAAAATAGGAGACTCTCTATATGAAAAACATGGTGCTACTCTGAAGTACAAGTGTGGAAAAGGATAGTAACATTGCCCCTTCTCTCTTTTTCTCTCATTTTTTTTCATGGCTCTTTTTCGCCTCTTTTTTTAGAACGATCTCATGGACCTCATCCCCACTTTTTCGAGGACTCATCAGTCTCCATCATTCTTTCCTCACTGGGACAATGCTCTAATAATGATGATCATCACACCTCTATTTACTTACAACTCAACATTACAACTCGATACTAGAACAAAAATATGACTCTATATGAATGCCTCTGGCAGTGTACCAGGATGTGCAATGATGCTAGCGTAACATGTATAACAATGATGAATGGTGGCTGAACCACAAATACTATGTCAGCTATATGATCATGCAAAGCAATATGACAATGATGATGTATGTCATAAAAAAATGGAACGGTGGAAGTTGCATGGAAATATATCTCAGAATGGCTATGGAAATGCCATGATAGGTAGGTATGGTGGCTGTTTTGAGGAAGATATAAGGAGGCTTATGTGTGATAGAGCGTATCATATCACGGGGTTTGGATGCACCGGCGAGGTTTGCACCAACTCTCGATGTGATAAAGGGCAATGCACGGTACCAAAGAGGCTAGCAAATTGCGGAAGGGTGAGAGTGCGTATAATTCATGGACTCACATTAGTCATAAAGAACTCACATACTTATTGTGAAAGTTTATTAGCCCTCAAAGCAAAGTACTACTACGCATGCCCCGAGAGGGATAGATTGGTAGGACAAGGTCCATCGCTCATCCCCGACCGCCACTCATAAGGTAGACAATCAATAATAAATTATGCTCTAACTTCTTAGCATAATGACAGATCATACGTGCATGCTTCGGGAATCACAAACCTTAACACAATTATTCTTAGTAAACCACAATTATCTACTAATACCTCCCCCATATTACCATCTTAATATCGCAAAACTATTGCAAAGAATCAAATTTATCATATTCAGTGATCTACATGAAATTTTTATTATATCAGGACCAAATTCATAACCCGTGCCTATTACCATTGCTATCATAAGACTCTCAAAAATATATAAGTGAAGCATGAGAGTGCAACTATTTCTTTAAAATATAACCACCGCCGTGCTCTAACAGATATAAGTGAAGCACTAGAGCAACTGACTAGCTCAAAAGATATAAGTGAAGCGCATAGAGTATTCTAACAAATCATGAATAATGTGTGTCCCTCTCAAAAAGGTGTGTTCAGCAACGATGATTGTGACAAACTAGAAAGCAAACAAAAGCAAACAAACTATTTCACAAGACGCTCCAAGTAAAACACATATCATGTGATGAATAAAAATATAGCTCCAAGTGAGTTACCGATAGATTGTAGACGAAAGAGGGGATGCCTTCCGGGGCATCCCCAAGCTTAGACGCTTGAGTCTTCCTTGAATATTACCTTGGGGTGCCTTGGTCATCCCCAAGCTTAGGCTCTTGCCGCTCCTTATTCCTTTATCCATCGTAGTCTCACCCAAAACTTGAAAACTTCAGCACACAAAACTCAACAGAAACCTCGTAAGATCCATTACTATAACAAATAAATCTTTAACTTTAGGTACTATTTTAAATTGATTCATATTTAATATTGGCATAATGCTACTGTACTCCAACTTCTCCATGACTCATACCCCCCGATACTATCCATAGATTCATCAAAATAAGCAAACAATGCAACAAAAAAGAATCTGTCTAAAACAGAACAGTCTGTAAAGATCTATTTAGAAGCTATACTTCTGCAACTCCAAAAATTCTGAAAACTTAGGACAACGTAAAAAATTCATATACCAATACTGTGTAAAAATTTCTGATTTTTCAGACACTACAGTACAGAATTAAAAATCCAGCACTGGATGCAAAACTTTCTATTTTCCAAACAGCATCAATTATACTATCATCAACATCATCCCAAAGGCATTACTTGGCACAAACACTAATTAAAACATAAAAATACACTACTGGAATTTTCCTATACACCGGGTGTTCGGCTCTTCACCGAGCGCCAAAGCACGGACACTCGGCAAACGTGAAGACGCCGAGAGGAACACTCGGCAACTATGGCTTCACGACAACTAGCTAACGTTGCCGACACGGAATCACGGCGAACAAAAGATGTTCAGCAAACGATGCAGACGCCGAGAGCTGCACACGGCAAAGAGAAGCCACGTGGCAAGACCGTCTGCAACTGACGGCGCCGTCATTTTCTATGACGTATACCGAGCGCCGTGGTGGCACACTCGGTAAACAACATGTCACACAAACATTCAAACTGACATGTGGTCCCGCTGGACCCAATTGTCAGTAAAATTTTCAAATTATTTGTTAATTTTTTAAAAAGAAATATATGGTGCGCTATGTTTACCGAGAGCTGCCTCATATCGCTCGGTATACGTCCGTTGACTGAAACCTGACCTGTGGGCCCAGGAGCCCCACATAATCATTACTCAAACTAGTTCACATAGGCGAATGTTTCATACTAGTACACATCACACACAAGTTCAGAAATTCATACATAGGGTTAACTTATGGAAGTTCACTACTTACAAAATGCATGCACATCACAAATAAGTTCACATCTTCATACAACATCTGGAGGAGGAGGAGGGGCATCATTTCCATCAGGTTAGGCTTCTGGAGGAGGAGGAGGAGGAGGAGGGGCATCATTTCCACCGCCTTGAGATTGCATAAGAGCCTATAAGAGTAGAGTCACGTGAGCATTGTACGTCGCTATATAATGAATGTTTTACCTCTAGCTTAGAGAATGTTTTACCTGTAGTTGTTTCTCGAGCAGCTTGAACATTTCGTTCATTTCTGCTCGTTCCTTCTCTCTGCTCTCCTGCTCAGCCTGCCGCCTTTGCTCCTCTTCAGCAGCCCGCTGGTCCATTAAAGCCTGTAATATGGCATTAGGCTCATATAGGTTGCAAGGGTGCTATTTTGAGGCATGGACATAAATGAATGGTTATGATGCTAACCTTGAGACACGTGATCTCACATGACGCGGCGGTTGGGTGACTCTGTATGGACGGAGTTGAGCTTGTGCTCGACGCGCGTATCTCGTGGAGCTTGCGATGCGAGGAGGTGGTGATCACCCCATTGCAGAGGAGGTGGCGGCCATGGCCCTTCCCCTCGCCAGCAATGATGAGCAGCTCAGGATCAAGGGGCTTGGACGTAGGTTCGGCGTCCTGCCGGTGCACCTCCTGGAAGACCTCTTTGAAGGTCCCGTACCTCTCCTCCGCCGACAGGCTGCAGAACTCGGCGCCATCCTTCCCCTTGTGGCCTTCTGTCCAGGCCTCCAGGATGTGGACCGGGCGACCAAGCTCCGCCTCCTGCAAAAGTAACCATGAAGCTTAATGAACGGAGATGCACCATGCGAAAAAGTTAACTTTTTAATCCACATACCATGTGTTGCTTCAGAGTGGTTAGGTTCCGGCTCCCCTGGACATGTGCTGGGCCTGGCATTTTGGCGCGATCGTTTCCCTTCCCCACATGTTGCGCCTGCCATGCCGGGTCACACCACATGTCAACCAGGGCCTCCCAACAATCTTCCTTCATCCAGGGTTCCCTCACCTAGTCAGACAAAATCGAATCATTGACTTACAAGAGGCGGATGAATCAAAGTACTAGCAACCAATGGTGTCACTTACCACCGACAAGTATCCTTCTCTGCCCAAGTTGGTCCAGCAAGCAGACTTCCTCGTCATCTTAAGCCCCTTGTCATCAACCGGCCGACACTGCATCACGGCTTTGTACCGCAGCGTGTGCTTGGCGTCGGAGAGTATCTTCTGGGCTGATTTCACGAGGGCTTTTGTCGCCTTCTCTTTCTCACCATCCACGGAAGAAAATGCTTCCTACAAGAAAGCATATGGCAGTTAATTACAAGAATTCGGATATGGAAAAATGCAGTGGCGAAGATACTTACATAAAAACCGTCGATGACCCGGGTGGCCATGGTGACATCGTGCTCATCCTTGGTGTGCTGGTAGTGCTCCCAGGTGAAAGCAGGCGACGGTGGGTGGTCATCACCCGGCTTGGCCAACCCGGGGAAGTACTTCCTCAAGAGGGAGCCGATGATGTGGTTCGGCAATCGCGCCCCCTTAGGCTTGCCAGGGACAAATTCCCACTGACTGCATGATGACAAAGACAAGCATATGTGAGTGGAAAAGCTGTGGTATCCAAAATAATTTGCAAATCAAACGCTTACCACTCTCCCGTCGGTCTAATGACAGGAAGGTCGCCGGCAGCCGTTGGTTCTGGGACCTTCCCCGGACCACGCCCGGATTTCTTCCTCTTGGAAGTGTTGCTCGAGGTAGACCCCGAGCCGTCCGAGGCCACCATGTTGCCCGACTGGGTAGCGGGCAGATCCGGTACATCAAAGTCCACCCCGACATCGTCATCCGATGTCGACTCCTCGTCGGTATCGAGCTGAAGGGAGCCGGACGACTCGGTCATGCCAGAGTTGCTGACGTGGGTCGCCCTACCGCTCAAGACTTTCCGGTACTTATTAGAGCCTCCCTCAGAATCTAAAAACAAAATAAAATATATTAGTAACTAAAACGAAGAGTAATCTGAAAATAAAATAAAATACAATTATAAATAACTATAGCAGCACCTCACACTAAATCTCCACCAAATATGGATCATTCTGGTGAGTTGTCAAGGCGCAATTGGGTGATCAAAAATTTATTGTTGCACCCTAATAGAAGAGCCCATTGGTTCATGGCAATAGAAATACAAAATATAAACTGTTCGGTAAGTTGTTGCTACTGGTAGGATTAGAACCAATTTGAGAAGCTTGTAAACAAGGACTTATGTTTGTCTCAAAAAGCATAGCATAATAGAAATGTCTACTTTATTTTTGACCTTTGTAAACCATTCATCTCTTCGCATATCAATAATAAATGTGTAAGTTGACAAGAGATATGCATCAAACCTTCCTCCATGAAATCCATAGGATAAAGATATTCAAGCTAAACCAAGAGTCATCTACAGATTACAATTCAAAGATAATTCAAAGAACGCTCTACTGCCATCAATTCAAAGATAATTCATTTGTTATTTTTCTGCTAATGAAATCAAGGATATCCTCACTCCTCAGTGTCATCTAAAGCTACTTTTCTCTGAATCTGAATAACGCTACACATCGAATCAAACATTGCAATTTCAGACCTAGGTGTGGTGGGGGGCAGTGGGGTGGGAGGGGGTGGTTGGGGGTGGGAGAGGAGGGCAGGGGAGTACCTGAGGGCATGTCGAGCTGCCGCGCCACCGGTGGCGCTCCGCGGCAGCCGCCGTCCTTGGGCAGCAAAGAAGAACTGCCACGCCGGGCACCGGCCATGAAGAAGACGACGGCAGTGGAAGAGGTGGCGGTGGTGGCAGCTGGTGGCGGTGGTGGCGGCGGCGGTGGCAGTTGGTGGTGGTGGCGGTGGCGGCGTTGGCAGATGGTGGTGGTGGCGATTTCGGCGGCGGCGCAGATGAAGCAGAGAAACAGAGAGCGAAGTGAGTGAGAGAAAGAAAGGGGAACGGCTAAGATCTAGGTTTAGGTCCTTTACCGAGAGGACCTCTCGGAAAAGGTGGGCATTACCGAGAGCCGTATATCGACGCTCGGTAATAGTTGCACCACTTCTTTATTTTCCTTACTTTTGTGTTTGTGTTTAGCACTATCTTTTTGTGTCTGGTATTTCATATCTTTTTATGACTAAAGTTTCAAAATGCCATCACTGTTAGTGACTTATGTTTCAGGCTAGACTTTTTTGAAATCCCAACTTCTAAGCACCGTAAAGTAAAAAACATGAGAACGGAGACCTTCCATAACATGGAGAAGCATGTATTCACCGTGGCCTACCCCCTCTCGGTGCCGGTCAACGCCATAGACCGCCCGGGCCACCAGATGGGTGCTTGATCTAGAAACCGCCCGAGGGGGCGGGGGTGGGAACCACCCGTACATGCGTGTGGGCCGTGCATATGCATGAAAGGGTGGTGTGGTGTTTGAACACCCAACGCACATCCTTGACGTGGCAGATGCCTCACAAACCACACATACGGGTGGGAACGTCGAGGACCGGGTGTGTTCGTCCCCGAGATCGAGCCGACGGCGGAGGATCCTGCAACAGAACGGGCTTAGACTTGGCCTGACATCTCACGATGACCCGCCGTAACACGGAGAAGTAGGTATTCACCGTGGCCTACCCCATCTCGGTGCCGGTCAACGCCCTAGACCGCCCGGGCCACCGGATGGGTGCCACACTACGGAGACGCGTATTGACTCTTCAAACAAGCCACCAAACTCTTCCAGAAATGTATGAGGGCTCAACGCAAGATTTGGTGACATAGCTACCCCCTGAAGGCCCCCGACCACACTCGTAGACATCCGAAGAACAATCCTCGGAAAATCGTACGTTGCCGGAATTTCTCGAGAGCTAGCATGGTGTCATCACATGGCCCCTCTAGGGTGTGGTAAAAATTTGGGCACATTTCGAGTAAGCTTCCCCTGAGGCCGCTTGTAAACCGCACGATCTCCGAGCTAGTCTCTGGGTATCGAGAGGGGTCGTGTCCGGTTTGTGTAGGAAGCGCGGGTCCTGTTCCTCCGTTGGCCTTGAAACTTCCCGTGCCCTCAAAGGAGGCCATCGCATGACACGTGCCATGCCCACTCATTTTTCGGACCCGCGTGCAATATTTGAGACATTTATTCCTCTGCCAGGGTTTCATCGCTGGTAATTGCAGATCTGCAAGGCGGCACATGAAATCATGCCTGGAAGCGGCGATGAAAATCCTTTGTGATGTCCTTGCGGCATGTGTAGGCCTTGTGCAGACGAGGGAGGGGCAGGCCCTACCACCGGGGGGCGAAAGTACCTCAGTGGCATGCCTGATGCAACTGCTTAAATCCTCGGAAAACAAAGTGTAACTATAATGGTAAGGTGGTTTGCCGATCATGTAAGTAAACAAAGGAGATGAAAACAAAAACAAATAAGAATAACACATATTACCGAGCACGGCTACCACGGGGAAGAAACATGATCTAGGTTTAGGTCCTTTACCGAGAGGACCTCTCGGAAAAGGTGGGCATTACCGAGAGCCGTATATCGACGCTCGGTAAGAGTTGCACCACTTCTTTATTTTCCTTCCTTTTGTGTTTTTGTTTGGCACTCTCTTTTTGTGTCTGATATTTCATATCTTTTTATGGCTAAAGTTTCAAAATTCCATCACTTTTAGTGACATATGTTTTAGGCTAGATTTTTTTGAAATCCCAACTTCTAAGCACTGTAAAATAAAAAGATGAGAACGGGGACCTTTCTCGAGAGCTGGCACGGTGTCATCACATGGCCCCTCTACTGTGTGCTAAAAATTTGGGCGCATTTCGAGTAAGCCTCCCCTGAGGCCGCTTGTAAACCGCACCATCTCCGAGCTAGTCTCTGGGTATCGAGAGGGGACGTGTCCGGTTTGTGTAGGAAGCGCGGGTCATGTTGCTCCGTTGGCCTCAAAACTTCCCGTGCTCTCAAAGGAGGCCATCGCATGACACGTGCCATGCCCCCTCATTTTTTTTCCTGTGTGCAATATTTGAGACATTTATTCCTTTGCTAGGGTTTAATCGCCGGTAATTGCAGATCTGCAAGGCGGCACATGAAATCATGCCCAGAAGCGGCATTGAAAATCCTTTGTGATGTCCTTGCGGCATGCGTAGGCCTTGTGCAGACGAGGGAGGCGCAGGCCCTACCACCGGGGGGCGAAAGTACCTCGGTGGCATACCTGATGCAACTGTTTAAATCCTCGGAAAACAAAGTGTAACTATAATGGTAAGGTGGTTTGCCAATCATGTAAGAAAACAAAGGAGATGAAAACAACAACAAAAAAGAATAACACATATTACCGAGCACGGCTACCACGGGGAAGAAATATGATCTAGGTTTAGGTTCTTTACCGAGAGGACCTCTCAGAAAAGGTGGGCATTACCGAGAGCCGCAAATCGACGCTCAGTAACAGTTGCACCAGTTCTTTATTTTCCTTCCTTTTGTGTTTTTTTGGCACTCTCTTTTTGTGTCTGATATTTCATATCTTTTTATGGCTAAAGTTTCAAAATTGGATCACTTTCAGTGACTTATGTTTCGGGCTAGATTTTTTTGAAATCCCAACTTCTAAGCACTGTAAAGTAAAAAACATGAGAACAAGGACCTTCCATAACACGGAGAAGCATGTACTCACCGTGGCCTAGCCCCTTTCGGTGCCGGTCAACGCCGTAGACCGCCCGGGCCACCGGATGGGTGCTCGATCTGGAAACCACTCGAGGGAGGGCGGGGGCGGGAACCACCCGTACATGCGTGTGGGCCGTTCATATGCATGAAAGGTGGTATGGTGTTTGAATACCCAACGCACATCCTTGACGTGGCAGATGCCTCACAAACCGCACATACGGGTGGGAACATCGAGGACCGGGTGCGTTCGTCCCTGAGATCGAGCTGACGGCGGACGATCCTACGACAGAACGGGCTTAGATTTGGCCTGCCATCTCACGATGACCCGCCGTAACACGGAGAAGCAGGTATTCACCGTGGCCTACCCCATCTCGGTGCCGGTCAACACCCTAGACCGCCGGGGCCACCGGATGGGTGCCACACTATGGATACGCGTATTGACTCTTCAGACAAGCCACCACACTCTTCTAGACATGTATGAGGGCTCAACGCAAGATTTGGTGACATGGCTACCCCCAAAGGCCCCCGACCACACTCGTAGACATGCGAAGAACAATCCTCGGAAAATTGTACGATGCCGAAATTTCTCGAGAGCTGGCACGGTGTCATCACATGGCCCCTCTAGGGTGTGGTAAAAATTTGGGCGCATTTCGGGTAAGCCTCCCCTGAGGCCGCTTGTAAACCGCACCATCTCCGAGCTAGTCTCTGGGTATCGAGAGGGGACGTGTCCGGTTTGTGTAGGAAGCGAGGGTCCTGTTGCTCCGTTGGCCTCGAAACTTCCCGTGCTATCAATGGAGGCCATCGCATGACACGTGCCACGCCCCCTCATTTTTCGGACCCACGTGCAATATTTGAGACATTTATTCCTCTGCTAGGGTTTCATCGCCGGTAATTGCAGATCTGCAATGTTTATGATAATTATATTGCTTTGATATATGCTTTTATGCAGGGATACATGAAAATAGCCACAAATGATGTTGACTACACATGTTGCCAAGAGTGGCACCCGGTATGGCTTACTTTTCCGAGAGTCACTCTCGGTATGTTCCAAAACCTATTTCTATGGCTTTCCCTTTACCGAGAGTGCTCTCGGAAAAGCGCCCAAGATCTAGGGCTACCATCTTTACCGACCGTTCTTATGACTCTCGGAAAGCCTGCGAGATTTAGGGTATGACCTTTACCGAGAGCTTCTTGTACTTGACTCTCCGAAAAGTTTCCCGCGGGGACTTATCCAAAATTTCCAACTCGCGCGCTCACTCCCTCTTCTCTGTTTCCTCTCACTCCCTCTCTTCCCCCCCCCCTCCCCGCGTCCGCCTCTGCCCCTTAGCTCCACCGCCCCGTCCACCGAGCTCCGCCGCCGTCGCCGCCCAGTCCACCGAGCTCCGCCACCGCCGCCCCGTCCACCGAGCTCCGCCGCCGCCGCCCCGAGTCCACCGAGCTCCGCCGCCCCGAGCTCCGCCAAGCTCCGCCGCCGTCGCCGCCGCCTGTAGTGCCTCCACCGAGCTCCCCTGCCGTCCCCCTGCCCCGTTGGTGAGCCCCTCCTCAATCTAATTTGTTTTTCAATTTGTTTATACATATTGTATATGCATATGTAGTGATTAATGTGTGTGAGTGTGTGTGTGTGTGTGTGATGTGTTTGTGTGTGTGTGTGTGTGCTGTTGGTGTGTGTGTGTGTGTGTGTGTGCTGTTGGTGTGTGTGTGTGTGTGTGTGTGTGTGTGTGTGTGTGTGTGTGTGTGTGTGATGTGTTTGTGTGTGCGTGTGATTGAGTGCTATTGGTGTGTGGGTGTGGGTGTTGTTGTTGTGTGTGTGAGTGAGTGATGTTGATGTGTGTGTGCTGAACAAATGATTGACACTACTTTTTTTTCGTGCAGGACATGCATCTATTTTGACACTAGAGAGTGAATTCCGTTCCGTCGCACGCTTCAAGGGTAATCTCTCTCTGTTCATGTGTAGGTTTCCATTATTTGTAGATCACCTAAATAGTCGCGTAACCTAGGCGTCTCCCGTTCGGAAGGGTTATATTTATAAATATGCAAGTCTTTGCATATTTATAAACTCAACTCTTTCGAATTGTCCACGTTTTCCATGGACAGCCCGAGGATGTGTAGGCTGGTCGTTTTCATGCCGTACTTCGATCTGAGACAGAATTTTGGCAGCGTCTCCTTGTTGTTCTCTGGATACACATCCTCTCGGCTTATTGTCGAGACGTGTATTTGGAGAACAGCAGGGAGGTGCTGCCGAAATTTCGTCTCGGATCGGAGTACGGCATGGAAGCGGACCAAGCCTACACATCCTCTGGTGGGATTAGGACCTATCTGTACCTATTAGATAGCTCAGTGCATGTCGTAAAACTTGATGGAACCACTTGTTACATAAAAAACATTATGTGTGTGTTTCCCATTAGATCAGAGGATGGAAGATCATGAGTGGATGTACACTGGACATCCCAGCTTGGAAGGTATGACCCCTGAGTGGAGATCGAAGACCAATGATTTCATGGAATTAGTATTTGCTGGAGAAACGCCACCTCGTGGAATTTGGTGCCCCTGCGCGGAGTGCGATAACCATTTTGAAAGAGATAAGATTACTATGAGTAAACACTTAGGCAAAAATGGGTTTACGCCAGGCTATTACCGGTGGGTCTTTCACGGTGAGACAGAACAGTACAGAGCGGAGGTGGTGCGACAGCGCACCGGCGATTATGATACTCGGATTGAAAACCTGTTAGATGACATCCACCGTGCAGATCCACGGGAGGACCCGGACTCCGAGGAGCTGCCGGAAAGCCTAGAAGAGTATCATGCAGCTTTGTTTGCTGCAGAGAAACCCCTTCACGCCCATACAGAGGTTACTCAACTAGATGGCATCGCACGCCTAATGGCCCTCAGGGCAAACCATTGCATGAGCATAGTTTGCTTCAATGACTTTTTGTCCGTTATTGCCAGCCTTCTGCCTAAAGAAAACATTTTGCCAAAGAACATGTACGAGTCGAACAAAATCCTCGGTTCACTTAAGATGCCGTATGAGCAAATACATGCTTGTCCAAACGGATGCATGTTATTTAGAAATGAACATAAAGATAAAAACTACTGTGTCGAGTGCAAATCCTCTAGGTATATTGAGGTACAAAATGATGATGGTACCAAGAGGTAGCTCACAATTGCCATCAATATCCTTCGGTATCTTTCATTCACAGAAAGGATCCAACGGCTTTATATGACCGAGGAAACTGCCCAATATATGAGATGGGCCGCTGAAGGGAAGATATACAAATCAAAAAAGATGCAACATCCACAGGATGGTGAAGCATGGAAGAAATTTGTTCAGATTCGTAAAAAACGGATGACTGGAAGAGTGTGGCTATTGGGATAACAACCGATGGGTTCAATCCGTATGGTTTGATGGCTGCCATATACAGCTGTTGGCCCGTATATGTTATCCCCCTAAATCTGCCCCCTGGCGTTTGCATGCAACGTCATCACATGTTCCTGATGCTAATAATTCCAGGGCCTAACTATCCGTGGAAGCATATGAGTGTGTACATGGAGTCACTGGTGGACGACTTACTTGTTGCCTGGAACGATGGGGTAAGGACATACGATGCCATTTCAAAGAAGCACTTCAATATGCATATCTGGTACCACACATCGCTACATGACCTACCAGCACGTGTGATATTTTGTGGCTGGTGTGTAAAGGGGAAGTGTCCTTGCCCAGTTTGCCGACAATGTGTGACTTTCATTTGGCTGGCTAAGGGTCGCAAGTATGTATGCTTTGACCAACATCGACAGTTCCTTCGTCTTGATCACCCATACAGACAAGACCCTGTGAACTTTCGGTAAGGTGTTATTGTTGATGACCCGCCACCACCTATTATGACCGGTGCCCAGCTTAAGGATGAGTTAGATGCTCTCAAGAAAAATCCCAATGGGAAAGGTTTTGTGGGATATGGAGAGACACACCAGTGGACTCACATTCCAAGCTTATGGAGGCTCCCTTACTTTAAAGATCTCCTCCTTCCACACAACATTGATGTAATGCACACTGAAAAGAATATTGCAGAGTCCCTTCTCGGCACACTCCTTGACACTGAGAAGTCAAAGGATAACATTCAGGCTAGGATCGATCAAGCCCAGCTATGCAACAGGCCAAAATTAAAATTGGTGCCTCGTGCAAAAGGTAATTCTTGGAAGAAGTCACCGGCCCCTTTCACCCCTTCAAAGCCCCAAAGGAAGGAAATTCTCTAGTGGATTGTGAACAAGTTGTACATCCCTAATGGATATGCAGCTAATATCATGAAGGGAGTGAATATGGCTACACAACGAATAGGGGGCCTCAAGAGTCATGACTACCACGTATAGCTTGAGCGGATAATGCCTGTGATGATTCGAGGGTATGTCAAAGAGGATATATGGCGAGTGCTGGCGGAGTTGAGCTTCTTCTTCCGCCAGCTTTGTGCCAAAGTATTAGATTATGAAGTGGTTGCAAAGTTGGAGGAACAAGCACCCGAGTTGCTATGCAAGTTAGAGAAGGTATTTCCACCAGTTTTTTTTAATCCGATGCAACATATGATCTTGCATCTCGCGTACAAGGCTGATGACCAACAAGTATAGGGGATCAATCGTAGTCCTTTCGATAAGTAAGAGTGTCGAACCCAATGAGGAGCAGAAGGAAATGACAAGCGGTTTTCAGCAAGGTATTTTCTGTAAGCACTGAAATTATCGGTAACGAGTAGTTTGATAGCAACATAATTTGTAACAAGTGACAAGTAGTAATAGTAACAAAGAGTGCAGCAAGTTGGCCCAATCCTTTTTATAGCAAAGGACAAGCCGGAATGATCTCTTATAGTAAGTAAAGCGTTCTCGAGGACACATGGGAATTTCATCTAGTCACTTTCATCATGTTTGTTTGATTCGCGTTCGTTACTTTGATAATTTGATATGTGGGTGGACCGGTGCTTGGGTGCTATTCTTACTTGAACAAGCCTCCCACTTATGATTACCCCCTCTCGCAAGCATCCGCAACTACGAAAGAAGAATTAAGATAACTCTAACCATAGCATTAAACATATGGATCCAAATCGGCCCCTTATGGAATAGCGCATAAACTAGGGTTTAAGCTTCTGTCACTCTAGCAACCCATCATCTAATTACTACTGCACAATGCATTCCCTTAGGCCCAAAGATGGTGAAGTGTCACGTAGTCGACGTTCACATGACACCACTAAGAGAATCAACAACATACATATCATCAAAATATCGAACGAATACCAAATTCACATGATTACTTATGACAAGACTTCTCCCATGTCCTGAAGAACAAAAGTAACTACTCACAAGCCATAAACATGTTCAAGATCAGAGGGATATTGAATAGCATATTGGATCTGAACATATAATCTTCCACCAAATAAACCAACTAGCATCAACTACAAGATGTAATCAACACTACTAGCAACCCACAGGTACCAATCTGAGGTTTTGAGACAAAGATTGAATACAAGAGATGAACTAGGGTTTGAGATGAGATGGTGCTGGTGAAGATGTTGATGAAGATTGGTCCTCCCACGATGAGAGGATCGCTGGTGATGTCGATGGCGACGATTTCCCCCTCCCGGAGGGAAGTATCCCCGGCAGAATCTCTCTGCCGAAGAGCAAAAGTGCTCCTGCCCAAGTTCCACCTCGAGACGGTGGCGCACCATCCCGAAAGTCTTCTATATAATTTTTTAGGGCAAATGCACTTATATACCAGAAAATGGGGGCCAGAAGTGGGCCAGGGGCCCCACGAGGTACCAGGGCGCGCCTGGGGAGGGGTGGCGCGCCCTGGTGCCTCGTGGGCACCTGGGTGGCCCCCTCTGGTACTTTTTGCTTCCAATATTTTTTATTTATTCCAAAATAAAACTCCAGAAAATTTCAGCTCATTTGGAGATGTGCAGAATAGGTATCTCTGACATAGCTTTTTGAGGTCTTTTGTAAATCTTGCATATTAAGAGAGAAAAGGCATTAGAATTGCTCCACAAAGTGTTATATTGATTAAAAACACTATAAATAACAGTAGTAAAACATGATGCAAAATGGACGTATCAACTCCCCCAAGCTTAGACCTCGCTTGTCCTCAAGCGAAAGCCGATATCGATAATCATGTCCACATGTTTAGAGAGAGAGGTGTCGATAAAAACAAAATACGGACATAGAAGCATCATGATCATTATTATAACAGCAATATTTATTATCATAAATTAAACTTCTCATGAGCAAGTAACAATTCATCACAACAATGAAGTATAAGGCATAAACTTTCTTGAAAACTAACAAACTATGTTCTCAGTCAACAATGCAATTGCAATTCATCATATTTTCAGGAAGGGTCTCATGTAGGAGCTTTTTAGCAAGTCCACATACTCAACCATCATTTAGTCTTCTATGATTGCTAACACTCACGAGATATATATGGAACAAAAAGTTTCAGCCAGACACATAGAAAGATAGGGGCTTGTGAATTCGCCTCCCAACTTATTCACCTCAAGGGTGATGTCAACAATAATAACTCATGATCACTCATATCCAACTGGATATATATGCCTAGATCTTTCTCCACCACATGATGCTTGCAAAAGAGAAAAATAAAAAGGAAGTAGAGGAGAACACTATTGACTCTTGCATAAAAGTAAAGGATAGGCCCTTCGCAGAGGGAAGCAGAGGTTGTCATGCGCTTTTTGTTGTTGGATGCAAGAGCTCTTAATGCAAAGGAACATCACTTTATATTGCCCCTTGTGATAGCAACCTTTATTATGCAGTCCGTCGCTTTTATTTCTTTGCCATCACAAGTTCGTACAAAGCTTATTTCCCTTTCAATAAAAGTTCAGACATATTTAGAGGCAATTTTTATTGCTTTTTGCACCGATGACAACTTACTTGAAGGATCTTATTCAATCCATAGGTAGATATAGTGGACTCTCATGACATGAAACTGGGTTTAAGGGTTTTGGATGCACAAGTAGTATCTCTACTTGGTGCGAATTTTTGGCTAGCAAAGATATTGGGCAAGCACCACATGTTGGAGGATATATAACAATATAACTTCTATGTGAATATGAGCAAACATAATTCATTACGTTGTCTTCCTCGTCCAACGTCAACAATTTGACATAAAATACCTAATGGGGACTCACAATCATAAAACATGTCCAAGATAGTATATTTGCATGTGAATCTTCTCTTCCCTTATTAATTCTTTCATGAATTGCATCATTGACTAATACTATGTTTGTTAACCTCCAATAAATTTTACCACTTATACCTTTCTTTATGTAATGTCATTACTTTACATAAGATTAGCATATGATATTTTTCATTATTTTCATTGCTAGGATTGAGACATAAAAGTAAAGGAGCAAAAACTCAAACTACTCTTTATTATATAACTCTCAACTCGATTACATAGATAGATGGATCATGAAACTAACACTCGAAAATAGATCATACTAAAATTTTGTTCAACTAGATCATGAAATAACTAAGGATCGAACTAAAAGTAGGTAAAGATAATAAAAGTGATGGTGATACGATACCGGGGCACCTCCCCCAAGCTTGGCACAAGCCAAGGGGAGTGCCCATACCCATGTACTCAAGTGTCCTTCTTCGGTGATGGCGGTGATGGTGAAGTGGCAAGCTATTCTTCATAACATTAATTAGGATCTCCTTTAAGCTTTGAATTTCTCGGAGCACATGCTGTATCATCTCTGTATTCTTTTGGACTTCGGCCAAAATATGCTTATTCTCTAGGCCCCAAGCGTCCTTTCCTGCATCACTTTCACTTGGATGAGAGATGTCCCAATTGGAGGGTATGTGCATACGAGGGGTATTTTTGATCCCATAATTGTGAACCAAGTTATGAAAATTGTTTTGATGTAACCTGTGTAAGGGCCTTCTAGGGGGAAGCCCTTCTTGTACCTCTGGATTCCCAAGGCCTGAAGTGCTTCTTACGGCTTGGTGTGGGTTCGGAATTGTGGAGATGCCGGCAAGGGTTCCCCTCTCGGAAGCCAGAGGGTGGACCTCAAGCGAATCTCCATCATCTTCATCCATGGTAACTTCTCCTTCCTCCTCCCTCCTGAGCTCCATTTGCATCAACCAAGCATCGTCTCCCACATTATTGGAGGAGGAAGAAGACATGGTGCCTGGCTTCAAAATCTGATAGAAAACATCACGAAACAAGAACAGAGGAGATTTCTACGATACGGTGGTCAAAACATCTGGAAGTATATATAAACATTTTTTATCTTGCAAAACAAGTAATCCAGAAGAAAAACGGAGTCGGAAAGGCTCACGTGGGGCCCACGAGCCACCAGGGCGCGCCAGGGGGGTGGCGCGCCCTGGTGCCTCGTGGGCACCAGGTGGGTCCCCTCGGCTGTTTCTTATTTTTGTATTTTTATAAATATTCCAAAACTAACAAAAAATATTTTTATGGAATTTTTGGAGTCGGTTTACTTACCGTATCACATACCTCTTCCTTTTCAGGGTTCTGGAGTGTTCTGGAAGGTCTCTCTTATGTATTCCTCCGGTGTAATTGTTTCAATAATATTAGTTTCAACATTAATGGGAGTACCTAAAATATAATGCTTGATTCTTTACCCATTCACCACTCTCGGATTAGTGCCTTCGGAGTTGTTTATTTTGATGGCTCCGGAGCGATAAACTTCTTCGATGATGTACGGTCCTTCCCATTTAGAGAGGAGTTTTCCTGCAAAGAATCTCAAACGAGAGTTGTACAATAGAACTTGCTCACCCACTTTGAATTCCCGTTTTTGAATTCCTCTATCATGCCACCTTTTAACTTTTTCTTTAAACAATTTGGCATTTTCATAAGCTTGGGTTCTCCATTCATCTAATGAGCTAATATCAAATAACCTCTTTTCACCGGCAAGTTTAAAATCATAATTGAGTTCTTTAATTACCCAATATGCTTTATGTTCTAACTCAAGAGGCAAATGACATGCTTTTCCATAAACCATTTTATAAGGAGACATACCCATAGGATTTTTTAAGCAGTTCTATAAGCCCACAATGCATCGTCAAGTTTCTTAGACCAATTCTTTCTAGATCTATTGACGGTTTTCTGCAGAATTAATTTTATTTCTCTATTGCTCAATTCAACTTGACCACTAGTTTGAGGGTGATATGGATATGCAATTCTATGGTTGACATCATATTTAGCAAGCAATTTACGGAATGCACCATGAATAAAATGTGAACCACCATCAGTTATTAAATATCTAGGGACTCCAAACCTTGGGAAAATAACTTCTTTAAGCATTTCAATGGAAGTGTTGTGATCAGCACTACTAGTTGGAATAGCTTCTACCCACTTAGTAACGTAATCAACAGCAACTATAATATGAGTATACCCATTGGATTTAGGAAAAGGTCCCATATAATCAAATCCCCAAACATCAAACGGTTCAACAGCAAGTGAATAATTCATAGGCATTTCCTGACGTCTACCAACATTACCAATTGTTTGACATTCATCACAAGATAGGACAAACTTACGAGCATCCTTGAAAAAAGTAGGCCAATAAAAACCAGATTGTAATACCTTGTGTGCAGTTCTGTCTCCCGCATGGTGCCCTCCGTAAGCTTCGGAGTGACACTTCCGTAGGATTTGTTCCTGTTCATGCTCAGGTATACAACGTCTAATAATACCATCTACTCCTTCTTTATAAAGATGTGGGTCATCCCAGAAGTAATGTCTTAAATCAAAGAAGAACTTTTTCTTTTGTTGGTATGTAAAGCTAGGTGGTATGTATTTAGCAACAATGTAATTAGCATAGTCTGCATACCATGGAGTATTACGTGAAGCATTTATGACAGCTAATTGTTCATCAGGAAAATCATCATTAATAGGTAGTGGGTCATCAAGAACATTTTCAGTTCTAGACAAATTATCTGCTACGGGATTCTCAGCTCCCATTCTATCAATAATATGCAAGTCAAATTCTTGTAGCAATAAAACCCATCTAATGAGTCTAGGTTTAGCATCTTTCTTTTCCATAAGATATTTAATAGCAGGATGATCAGTGTGAACAGTTACTTTAGAATCAACTATGTACGATCTGAATTTATCACAAGCAAACACAACTGCTAGGAATTCTTTTTCAGTAGTAGCATAATTTCTTTGGGCACTGTCTAGAGTTTTACTAGCATAATGGATAACATTTAATTTCTTGTCAACTCTTTGTCCTAGAATAGCACCAACAGCATAATCACTAGCATCACACATAATTTCAAAAGGCAAGTTCCAATCAGGTGGTTGAACAATAGTTGCAGTGGTTAAGGCTTTCTTAAGTGTTTCAAAGGCTTCTAGACAATCATCATCAAAAACAAATGGAACATCTTTTTGCAAAAGATTGGTAAGAGGCCTAGAAATTTTAGAGAAGTCTTTAATAAACCTCCTATAGAAACCGGCGTGACCAAGGAAACTTCTTATACCTTTAATATCTTTAGGACATGGCATTTTCTCAATAGCATCAACCTTAGCTTTATCAACTTTGATACCTCTCTCAGAAATTTTATGCCCCAAGACAATGCCTTCGTTCACCATAAAGTGGCACTTCTCCCAATTCAAGACAAGATTAGTTTCTTCACATCTCTGCAAAACTCGATCAAGGTTGCTTAAGGAATCATCAAAAGAAGTTCCGTCAACGGAAAAATCATCCATGAACACCTCAACAATCTTTTCACAAAAGTCAGAGAATATAGCAGTCCTACATCTTTGAAAGGTAGCAGGTGCATTGCATAAACCAAAAGGCATACATATATAAGCATAAGTTCCAAAAGGACAAGTAAAGGTGGTTTTCTCTTGATCAGATTGTGATACGGGTATTTGAGAAAAACCAGAATAACCATCTAGGAAACAAAAGTGTGTATGCTTAGACAATCTTTCTAACATTTGATCAATGAAAGGTAAGGGGTAATGATCTTTTCTAGTAGCTTTGTTTAATTTTCTAAAATCGATTACCATCCTATAACCAGTTACAATCCTTTGTGGAATGAGTTCATTTTTATCATTAGGAACAACGGTAATACCTCCTTTCTTAGGGACACAATGAACAGAGCTTACCCATCTACTATCAGCTATGGGATAGATTATACCTGCTTCCAGAAGTTTCAATATTTCAGTTCTTACCACCTCTTTCATCTTAGGATTTAATCGTCGTTGGTGGTCGACAACTGGTTTAGCATCAGGCTCCATATTAATTTTGTGCTGACATAGAGTGGGACTAATGCCCTTAAGATCATCAAGAGTATATCCAATAGCAGCTCGGTGCTTCCTTAGAGTTTTTAGTAATCTCTTTTCTTCATGCGCTGAAAGGTTAGCACTAATAATAACAGTATATGTCTTCTTTTCATCAAGATAGGCATATTTCAATGTATCAGGCAATTGCTTCAATTCAAACACAGGATCACCCTTAGGTGGAGGAGGGCCTCCAAGTGTTTCAATAGGCAAATTGTGTTTAAGGATAGGTGGTTGATCAAAGAACATTCTATCTATTTCATTTCTTTCATTCATATGCATATCATTCTCCTGGTCTAGCAAATATTGTTCTAATGGATCAGTAGGAGGTACGGCAATAGAAGGAAGACCAATAATTTCATCTTTACTAGGCAATACTTTATCATGAGGTTGTCTACGAAATTTGGAGAAATTAAACTCATGAGACATACCACCAAAATCAACACTAACAATTTCCTTAGCGCAATCTATCTTGGCATTAACAGTGTTCAAGGAAGGTCTACCAAATATAATGGGACAAAAATCATCTTGTGGAGAACCGAGGACTAGAAAATCAGTAGGGTATTTTATTTTTCCACACAAGACTTCAACATCTCTAACGATCCCAAGCGGTGTAATGGTATCTCTGTTTGCAAGTTTAAGAGTAACATCAATGTCCTCAATTTCAGCAGGTGCAATATCATTCATAATTTCTTGATATAAGGTAAACGGAATAGCACTCACACTAGCACCCAAATCACATAAGCCATGATAACAATGATCTCCTATTTTAACTGAGACAATAGGCATGCCCACAACGGGTCTGTTTTTATCTTTAGAATCAGGTTTAACAATTCTAGCTGCTTCATCGCAGAAGTAAATAACATGCCCATCTATATTATCAACCAAGAGATCTTTAACCATAGCAACATTAGGTTCAACTTTAATTTGTTCAGAGGGTCTAGGTGCTCTAATATTACTTTTGTTAACCACAGTTGAAACTTTAGCATGTTCCTTAATCCTAACTGGAAAAGGTGATTTCTCAATATAAGCGGTAGGCACAATTGGATCAACATGGTAAACAATTGTTTCTTCTTTAACAGTAATGGGTTCCTCAATCTTTTCTTCAACAGGGGGATGATATTTAAACCACTTCTCCTTAGGGAGATCAACATGAGTAGCAAATGATTCACAAAAGGAAGCTACTATCTCAGAGTCAAGTCCATATTTAGTGCTAAACTTATGAAAAGCATCGGTGGCCATAAAAGATTTAACACAATCGAACTCAAGTATTATACCTGACTCATTACCTTTGTAGAGTTCCCAATCTTCAGAGTTGTGTTTAATTCTGTCCACAAGATCCCATCTGAATTCAATAGTTTTCTTCATAAAGGATCCAGTCGAAGAAGAATCAAGAGTATTTTGATTATCATGAGAAAGCCGAGCATAAAAATTCTGTAAGATAATGTCTTTTGCGAACTTATGATTGGGGCATGTGTACATCATGTACTTAAGCCTCCCCCAAGCTTGAGCAATGCTTTCTCCTTCACGAGGCCAAAAATTATATATATAATTCCGATCACGATGAACCAAATGCATAGGATAAAATTTCTGATGGAATTCCAGTTTCAATCGGTTCCAGTCCCATGTATCAGTATAATCACATAGCCTATACCACATTAATGCCTTTCCCTCCAAAGATAAAGGAAATACTTTCTTCTTAACTCCATCTCCGGATAAACCTGCAAGCTTAAACAATCCACAAATTTCATCCACATAGATCAAGTGCATATCAGGATGTATTGTTCCATCTCCTGCATAAGGATTAGCTAGCAGTTTCTCTATCATACCCGAAGGAATTTCATATTCAATATTTTCAGTAGGTGCAGTAGGTTGAGGAGCAACTCTTGGTGTTTTCGGTCGAGGTGAAGATACCCCGAACAAGCCCCTCAAAGGATTACTTTCCATAGTGACAAGTGACAGTAAATTTCAGCACGTAATATAAATGTTTCCTTACCAAATTCCACTCACCAAAGGCGCTTCACTCCCTGGCAACGGTGCCAGAAAAGAGTCTTGATGACCCACAAGTATAGGGGATCAATCATAGTCCTTTCGATAAGTAAGAGTGTCGAACCCAACGAGGAGCAGAAGGAAATGACAAGCGGTTTTCAGCAAGGTATTTTCTGCAAGCACTGAAATTATAGGTAACGAGTAGTTTGATAGCAAGATAATTTGTGACAAGTGACAAGTAGTAATAGTAACAAAGAGTGCAGCAAGTTGGCCCAATCCTTTTTATAGCAAAGGACAAGCCAGAATGATGTCTTATAGTAAGTAAAGCATTCTCGAGGACACATGGGAATTTCATCTAATCACTTTCATCATGTTTGTTTGATTCGCATTCGTCACTTTGATAATTTGATATGTGGGTGGACCGGTGCTTGGGTGTTGTTCTTACTTGAACAAGCCTCCCACTTATGATTACCCCCTCTCGCAAGCATCCGCAACTATGAAAGAAGAATTAAGATAACTCTAACCATAGCATTAAACATATGGATCCAAATCAGCCCCTTACGGAATAGCGCATAAACTAGGGTTTAAGCTTCTGTCACTCTAGCAACCCGTCATCTAATTACTACTCCACAATGCATTCCCTTAGGCCCAAAGATGGTGAAGTGTCACGTAGTCGACGTTCACATGACACCACTATGAGAATCAACAACATACATATCATCAAAATATCGAACGAATACCAAATTCACATGATTACTTATGACAAGACTTCTCCCATGTCCTCAAGAACAAAAGTAACTACTCACAAGCCATAAACATGTTCAAGATCAGAGGGATATTGAATAGCATATTGGATCTGAACATATAATCTTCCACCAAATAAACCAACTAGCATCAACTACAAGATGTAATCAACACTACTAGCAACCCACAGGTACCAATCTGAGGTTTTGAGACAAAGAATGAATACAAGAGATGAACTAGGGTTTGAGATGAGATGGTGTTGGTGAAGATGTTGATGAAGATTGGTCCTCCCACGATGAGAGGATCGCTGGTGATGTCGATGGCGATGATTTCCCACTCCCGGAGGGAAGTATCCCCGGCAGAATCTCTCCGCCGGAGAGCAAAAGTGCTCCTGCCCAAGTTCCGCCTCGAGACGGTGGCGCACCGTCCCGAAAGTCTTCTATATAATTTTTTTAGGGCAAATGCACTTATATACCAGAAAATGGGGGCCAGAAGTGGGCCAGGGGCCCCACGAGGTACCAGGGCGCGCCTGGGGGGGTGGCGCGCCCTGGTGCCTCGTGGGCACCTGGGTGGACCCCTCTGGTACTTTTTGCTTCCAATATTTTTTATTTATTCCAAAATAAATCTCTAGAAAATTTCAGCTCATTTGGAGATGTGCAGAATAGGTATCTCTGACATAGCTTTTTCAGGTCCAGAATTCCAGCTGCCGGCATTCTCCCTCCTTGTGTAAATCTTTCATATTAAGAGAGAAAAGGCATTAGAATTGCTCCACAAAGTGTTATATTTATTAAAAACACTATAAATAACAGTAGTAAAACATGATGCAAAATGGACGTATCAAAGGCATGAATGGGAGGACCTGTGCAGTTCCGATGGCAGTATGCACCTGAAAGGGAGTTCAAGCATCTTCGTGGAAAATGTAAGAATAAAGCCCGCATCGAAGCCTCCATAGTCGAGGCATACCTGAACGAGGAGGTGGCAACGACCACGACAAAGTACTATCATGACAGTATTCACACTAGGTTAAATCCAACTCCTCGTTACAATGAAGAACCCACCAGTAATGTTTCTGACCTTAGCCTCTTCGAAGGCCATGGTGGCAAAGCAAATGGTACGAAGCGCAAGTACTTTTCACCTACCGAGTGGTCGACTCTTATGATCAATGTCTCGACCTACATGGAAGAAGTGCAGCCGTACATACAGTAAGTGCACAACACCTTCATTGACAACTACTCACTAGTCTTGATTCCTAACTGGAATTCTTCTCATTGCTATAGGGAATTCAAGAACGAATTCTGGAAGCTACCATGGCCCCCTAGCGACGAAGAAGCAGCAAACCTTCTTGAAGATACCAATGCTGATGGCGGTTTCATTTCTTGGTTCTCAAGAAAAGTAACTTTCCTAACTTTATGTACACTTCAAGTTGTTCTTACTTGCCGGTAATGAACCAAACAATCTCCTATTAATCTTGTAGGCATACACGAAGGTTGATATGGATGCCAAATTGAGACAAGTAGCCTTAGGTTTTGAATACGAGGCCAAGTCATTTAAGGCTTACGACATGAATGGGTATTGCTTCCACACTGATAAACACACGCGTGAGAGGCCGAATCGAAGGGCAATAAATAGTGGGGTCTATTGTCTTGGGACAGATGGACGTCACTACTATGGAACAATCGAAGAAATTTATGAGCTGCATTACTGTGGTCTACAAGGTGTGAAGCCTGTCGTATTCAGATGCAGTTGGCTCAATCCAGAGAAAGTGAGACGGACCCCTAGTATTGGTTGGGTCGAAGTTGAACGAGCATCAAAATATGCAGGAAATGATGTATATATTATGGCTCAACAGGCTACACAAGTGTTTTATCTCCCGTACGCGTGCACATCTATGGAACATATCGATCTCTTGAAATGGGATGTTGTGTACAAGGTACCCCCACATACCAAGGTACCTACCCCAAACAAGGACGATTACCACATAAACCCTGACACATACGAGGGAGAGTTCTATCAAGAAGTACAGAATGAAGAAGATGAAGATGATGCGGAGGAAGATGAGGGCGTGCATCATGAAGATGATGCTACGGAACATGAGGCTATGGATGGCATGGAAGTAGATAATGCGGAGAATGGATACGAGGATGTTTCTGACCCTCGAGATTTGGCATTACTTCTACGATGGCAAATGGGGCTAGATGATGATGATGATGAGGGTCCCCCTGAAGACTTCGAGGATGAATGTAAGAACGGGCGTGATAGCGATGATGACAGTCCTGATCCAAATGTTGCACCTAATATTGACCCCTATTTCTAACAAGTCCATGTATTCATGTAACAACTCTTCATATGCGTATGTGTAACAACTCTATGTATTCGTGTGTGTAAGAACTCTATGTATTCGTGTGTGCAACAACTCTATATATTCGTGTGTACGAACTCTATGTACTCGTGTGTGCAACAACTCTATGTATTCGTGTGTGTAAGAACTCTATGTACTCGTGTGTGCAACAACTCTATATATTCGTGTGTGCAACAACTCCATGTACTCTTCATATGTGATATATTTAATGTATTTACATCAAGTTGTATCATCTGTACTAATTGGTTTGTTGTTTTTCGTATCAGGTGATTGAAACATGAAAGGTGGCAACAAGAATCCAAAGGAAAGTTTGAAAGATGTGACAACTTTGTACAATGATCAACCGGTGAAAGAGGTGGCCGCTCCTGCGTCGGTTGCCACAGTCGCCAAGAAGGCCAAACGACCGACGGGTGCAGACCCCCCTCCCGCAAAAAACCGGGTGAAACAAGGTCGAGGCGGACGAAGAGGACGAGGAGGGGGACGAGGAGGACGAGTAGGACTAGGAGGAGGAGGAGTGGTGGTCGACGGAGGAGACGGACACGTAGGAGGACGAGTAGCACCTCTTTCTTCTCCAGGACCCTTTGATGCAGTGGTTCGCCAGCCTCAGGAGGAGGATGCACGACGGTTGGAGGAGGGGGACACAGAGGATGGGGAGGAGGCGAATGAGGAGGTGGAAGACGAGGAGGCTGAGGAGGAGGCGGTGGAGGATGACGACGCCGAGAGGAGGCTGGTTGTTCGTCAGGTTTCTAAGGGTGGGGATGGACCCTCATGGGTGACGGAGAACCACGAGGTGAGCGGTTCACAGCCGGGCGGTTCGACCATCAGCACTACTTCGACGGGGAAAGTGTGGCTGCGTGGTCCTTCAATGCTTCCTAAACGACCATATGTGCATAGAAATGTGTCAATTAAACCAGTGGGAGAGAAGTAAGTGGTTATATCGACTAATCCCATATAAATTGTACCTTTATCATTTCATCACATATAAAATGACTTTACTCTTCCTAATGCAGGACCTTAATAAAAGCTGGTGAGAGGCATCCGCCACGTTCATCGAGTGGCATCATTGGGGTCTATGTAGGTTAAGTTATCCTAGACTGGTCACTTTGCCAAACGGTACCATTGAGCCAGCTTGGTCATGGGAACACTACAAACACGCTCCGGATTTCCTGGATACATGTCAGAGGGTTTATGATAATAGAGCCTTGCGAGTGGTCAACGATTTCTGGGTAAGTCCTTTCAAACACCGCAATGTCAATACCAAAAGGTTTAAATTTGCCAAAGTCATGATTTTACCCTTCTCCCATGTATGAATGTTTGTAGGATTTCTTTACCTGCGCAGATAGTGAGAAGGATCGCACCAATGTGGTGGTTGAGAATATTGCCAAGAAACTAGTCAACGACATGCACTATGAGGAGCGTGTCCGGTTAGTGGTCAAGTATCACGCGGACTATCTCAACGTGAAGATTTCCAAAAAGGATGCTCGAGGGGAGCAACTTACATGGGACGGATACTTCAAGCCAAGTGACGATGGATGCTTGTTATTCCCTACATTACCGCAAATTAGATTCCTTACTAAGACGCATTTGTTTACTTATTACAGGTGATTCCTCGGTGGTGCGCTGACAAATGTCCGTGCTGGGAGAAGATCGTCGAACGGTGGACAGATCTAGGTTGGCAGGATGAACTGTTGTGGCACCCCGGCTCAGAGCAACCGGTTTACCTTGCATTGCCAGCCCAAAGATCAAGTCTTCTGGCAATACACAACAACTTGGTACAGAAAACAACCGCTTTATTGATCTCTTAGCGGAAACATGGGTTCACCTCTTACATGGTGAGCGAGGCCAAGCGGCACACACGGTGCGGCTGCACTTATGTACATTATTTAGTAGACATGGCAGGGGCCTCGTTGATAAGGGAACTACTACTACGCGGCAGCGGAACGACGAGGTAGCGGAACTCCATTCCACAGGGACACTGCTGGGACACGACCTAGATCGCGACATACTGCTCGACATCAACTCCTTGCACGGCTTCTCCTGCATCTGGCATGATAAGCCAGGTGAGTGCTTTGAATGTACTCGCAAGCTCACAACAAACAAAACAAGTGCGACAAACAATAACAGGGCATTTAACAAGTTGAATGCATGAGCATGATACTATCAACATGAAGTGTGCATGAAACATTGCCATGGTCCCTGGGACCAACTTACCATGTCGGGGTTACCGCGTAACCACCGTTCATCACTTACCAACGTGATCCTCAGTTGATCACATTCATACCTTTCGTAGTGATCCTCGATCACCATTTCTGCATGTGCTATCTTGTGAAGCTTAGTGTGCAAGTTAATTATATCTGTTCACCCACGGTGTGACCTACTACGAACTGTGTCCATACCCGAGGACGCGGCTATCGATAGTTTATACACTCTGCAGAGGTTAGTACATTGTACCCACACTACAGAACTCATGGCCTCGTGCTCCCATTCGGGTGGACCAACGACATTCCGACAAAATCAATCTATTGCATGTCACTCTCCCGGCCACTCCGACAAACTCCCCTTTGGGCTATGTCCTGGGTGACCCTGGTGCCAACATGTGACACCCGCCACCTCTGTGGCTGCCACCGTCATGGCCAACATCAAAACTGTCCCAAACGGGGACCTTGGTACCATCCAAACTCGGGTCCTCAAGGTTATGAGTGCCTACCGGGCCAGGGTAGCGCCAGAGCACAACCTTCCCTCGTAGGAGGCACCGGTGAGAGGCATGACAATAGACCGCATTAGGGCCTCCCCATCCAGGCAAGTGTGGTTGCACTGGTGAGCTCGATTCGGTGGCACCATGACTCGATCAACAGCATGTTCAAGTTGGATTATTATCAAGTTTAACTTGAAAAGAAAATGATTCGAGCCATAGTATATGAATGGATGCACGGGTCATGATCTTGAATAACAAATGCATCATGTTGTCATTTGAGTATATGCCATGATACCTACTGCACACTAGCAAGAAAGCATGTATCCTACTGCATAAATTATCAACATGACAGGATAAAGTTTATGCAATAAGCTTTATGTAACAAGTTATTTTAAATAGTGAATAAAGGATGAATTTAATTCGATTAAACCAAGTCATTGCAATGCCATCCTTGCATATGAATGTTGTGGCTTGCCTTGGTTCAGAGGAGTGTCATAGTACTCCTGGCCTTCTCCAACACAACTAGGTTCTTCTGAAATTAAATTAAATGCAAAAAGAAAATGTCACATAACACTATTTATTGCACCAGAAATTCTCAACAGCAAGAAAAATTCTGAAATTTGGCATACAGAAAATTTGGAATTTTATAAACCAGTAGCAAAAAGAATCAAATCATTTGGACTTATAGATTAAAAGTTATTGCAGGTCAAAGTTGGATTAGAATCTGGTCAAAATTTCCATTTAAAAGAATTTAACCGAGAGGCCACGTCGAAGGCGTATTTTGAGAATACGCCTCCACTTACGTACCGGTTCGGGAGCGAGGGAGAGAATGACAGGTGGGGCCCGATGTCAGGATTAAATAGAGAGAGAGAGAAATAGAGAGCGGCGGCGCTGTCGTCGGCGTTTCTCCGGCGAGGAGACGTCGGCGATCACCGGAGAGGAGGGGGATGGGTTCAGCTCGGCGAGACGGTCACACACGTACCCGAAACTCGAGCTGAGGAGGTCGGACGGCGTCGCGGCGATCTTCTCCAGAGACGGCGGCGGCGGAGCTGATCGGAGTCGGCGTTTCCGGTGACAATCCGGTGAGTTCTTGCTACCGTCGTGCTCAGGAGGTTGCTACGGTCTCGTTGGAGGCAGTGGTTGGAGCTGAGGTGGACTAGGATGAGTGAATGGAGGAGAGGGATCCGCGGCGCTCGCCGGCGAGATTTGAAGGCCGGAGGCCATCCCGGCGTTGTCCACAATTTTAGAAGCTCGATTTGAGAGAGGAGAGGGGGTTTGGGATGGCTAGAACGGTCGGGGGAGTGCTCTATATATAGGAGGAGGCGAGGCAGGGTTCGGGCTCTGCCGGAGCTGAGCGGGAGGGCGAACTGGGGGCGGTGAGCACTCGGGCGAGCTAGGGGACGACGCAGGCGAGGCCAAGCACAGCGCTCGCACGCGGGCTCGGGCGCAGGCGCACTAAGGAGGAACATGGCGTGCGTGCAAGCCACTGTGCCGTCGGCTAGCGCCGTGGCCGCTTCCGCCGTGCCCCCTTCCGGCGCCGGGGAAGGTCAGGGAGGGGCTGGGGGATGATTGGGTGTACCAGGAGTGGACTAGACATGTTGCGGTGGCGGGAGAGGAGAGGTTGGACGGCGGCCGATCGAACCCGTCGGGCAGAGCACGCAGAGCGCGTGCGCTGCACCCTGCCCGTACGCGGTCACCGCGTGCACTGGCACGGGGGTGGCTTTCGGCGCTGCCAAAAAATGTCCTCGGTGTTGTCCCTTCAACACTTTGCCAAGAAACGCACTGGGCTTGCCAAATGGTTCACTGGATGTGACTGGAGCTAGAGCTAAAGTTTCTAGACAGAAACTTGCTCCAAGAGCTGAGGACAAATGGCTGGGATTCTAGGGCTGGTTTTAGGCGTTTAAGCATCACTTAGGAAGGTTATCAAGTGGTAAAAAATTCAGCTAAGATGGATCAAGGAAAAATATAGTTGCTTCACAATGTGCTCTTTCTGACCAGAAGCAAAAACATTTTCCTTGGCTGAATTTTTCCAAATGACCATGGGATATTTTTGCATAGGAAGGTGAGGCATGACCCAAAGAATATTTGGGAATTTTCTAGGAATTTTCTGGGCAATAAAAATAGGGGTTGCTTCATAGCTCTGTGGGAAAATAGGCATTTTCAGAGAGAGAAAGCATATAATGCCATTAAATAAAAATACCGAATGGCATTATTATGGGAGGGATGAGGTCTAGGGAGGGTTTAAGAATGGAAGAACCGACTTGGAAGAAAATCAAAAATAAATCCAAGTGGTAAGTCCAAAAGAAATGACAGAAAACCTCAATTGCAAAAACCAAATATCCAATAAATCCAAATAAAATCCCAATAAAATAAAAAGACAAAATCCAGGGTGTTACAAACCTCCTCCCCTTAGGATCAATCTCGTCCTCGAGATTCGGTTGCCCAGGAAACAAATATGGGTATGCAGTCCTTAAGTAATCCGCTCTTTCCCAGGTGGCCTCGTCCTCAGTGTGGTGCTCCCATTGGACCATGTAAAACTTTATAGTTTTGCTGCGGGTGACTCTGTCCATTTCTTCCAAGATTCTCACGGGTTTCTCCTCGTATGTTAAATCCTTGGCAAGCTCTAGTTCTGCCATATCTGTCCGCTTTGCAGGTGGTGCGATGCATTTTCGTAGCTGAGACACGTGGAACACATCATGAACCTCTAATAGCTCGGGAGGCAATTCTAATTGGTACGCCACCTTGCCAACTCGGGTCATAACGGGAAACGGACCGATGTATCTTGGTGCAAGTTTTCCCCGAGTGTGAAACCTTTTAACTCCTTTCATGGGGGTAACTCGGAGATAAGCATATTCACCTGGTTCGAAGTTGATCTGCCGATGCTTTGAGTCATAGTAGCTTTTCTGACGAGATTTTGCCACTTGCAGTCTGTCTCGAATTTCTTTGACTTGCTTCTCTGCTTCCATCATTAGGTCAGTCCCGAAGATTCGGCTGTCTCCTGTCTGAGACCAGTTCAGCGGGGTACGGCACTTACGTCCATATAGAGCATCAAAAGGTGACATTTTGAGGCTAGTCTGATAGCCGTTGTTGTAAGAAAACTCCGCGTATGGCAGGCTGTCTTCCCATTTGAGTCCATGTGCAAGAGCGCATGCCCGGAGCATATCTTCCAAGATTTGATTTACCCGCTCTGTCTGTCCATCTGTCTGTGGGTGATAAGTGGTGCTATGCTTTAAAGCGGTACCTAGGGCTTGATGTAGACGTAGCCAGAATGCTGAGGTAAACAAAGATCCCCGGTCTGAAGTGATCGTCTTGGGTACCCCATGCAGACTGACAAGCCTGGATACATAGAGTTGAGCAAGTTGGTCTGCACGGTAGGTGGTCTTTATTGGAATAAAGTGGGCCACCTTGGTGAGCATGTCGACCACGACCCATATGGCATTATTACCTCATGGTGTCCTTGGTAACCCACGATAAAATCCATGCAGATATCATCCCATTTCCATTGCGGAACGGGTAAGGGTTGAAGTAGACCGGCTGGTTTCTGGTGTTCAGCCTTCACCTTGTTGCATATATCACAACAGGCGATGTAATAGGTGATGTCTTTCTTCATACCTTCCCACCAGAACGTTTGCTTCAAGTCTTGGTACATTTTAGTGCCTCCGGGATGAATAGTGTATTCGGACTCGTGGGCTTCCTTCAGAATTTGTTGTTTTAATTCTCCGAGGTCCGGCACACATACTCGATCTCGAAATCGAAGTGTACCTTTGTCATCAATGTTGAAATCTGGCGTCTTCCCTTCTCGTACTTGAGTCATTATCTTTAGTAACATCGGGTCACCAGGTTGAGCCTTTCGAATTTCGTCTTCTAGGGTAGGGGTTACTTCCAAGGTTACCGCGCAGATTGCATCACATAAGATCATATTGAGCTGAGCTATTTCATCTTGGAGTGCTGGGTGCAGACGCTCGAGTAATGAATTTGCGGTAGCCGGTTTGCGACTGAGGGCATCGGCGACCACATTTGCTTTTCCTGGGTGGTAGTTGATACCCAGGTCATAGTCTTTGACCAACTCAAGCCATCTTCGTTGTCGGAGGTTCAAGTCCGGTTGAGTGAATATATATTTGAGACTCTTGTGGTCGGTGTAGATTTGGCATCGCTTTCCGATGATGTAATGCCTCCAAATCTTTAAGGCGTGGACCACAGCTGCCATCTCTAAGTCATGTGTAGGGTAGTTCTCCTCATGGGGTCGGAGCTGTCTTGATGCGTAGGCTATGACCTTTCCATCTTGCATAAGTACACACCCAATGCCACGCCTGGATGCGTCAAAATAGATGTTGAAGCTCCGGTAGATATCGGGTAGAGTCAACACTGGAGCGGTAGTCAACCGGGTCTTCAACTCATTAAAACTGTCCTCACATGCTTTCGTCCATATAAACTTCTGATTTTTCTTGAGCAGTTCCGTCATTGGCTTGGCAATCTTTGAGAAGCCTTCAATGAAACGACGGTAATATCCTGCCAGACCCAGGAAACTCCTGATTTCTGTGACTGAAACCGGTGTCTTCCATTTCAGGACTCTGTAACTTTGCTTTGGTCCACGGCCACTCCTTGAGCAGAAATAGTATGCCCAAGGAATCCCACTTCTTTTAGCCAAAATTCGCATTTGCTGAACTTGGCATAAAGTTGATGAGCGCGTAATCGTTCCAACACTGCTCGGAGATGTTGCTTGTGCTCCTCTTCACTTTTGGAATATATGAGGATGTCATCAATGAACACCACTACAAACTTATCCAAGAAGTCCATGAATACCTTGTTCATCATGTGCATGAAGAATGCAGGAGCGTTGGTCAGTCCAAATGACATGACCGTATACTCGTACAGCCCGTACCGTGTAGTGAATGTCGTCTTGGGAATATCTTCTTTTCTGATTTTCAGCTGGTGATACCCGGTGCGCAAATCAATCTTGGAGAACACTTGAGCTCCGCTGAGTTGATCGAACAAATCATCAATCCTGGGCAGCGGGTATTTATTCTTGATGGTGACATCATTTAGAGCACGATAGTCAACACATATCCGAAGACTGTCGTGTTTCTTGCCCACGAATATTGCAGGTGCACCCCAAGGAGATGAACTGGGGCGGATATATCCTTTTTGGAGCATCTCATCCAATTGCTTTTTCAACTCCACTAGTTCAGACGAAGGCATTCGATAATGTTTCTTGTAAATTGGTGTTGTTCCGGGTACAAGCTCAATAGAAAATTCCAACTCCCGGTCAGGTGGCATGCCTGGCAACTCATCTGGAAACACATCTGGGAACTCATAGACCACTGGGACTAGATTCATTTCTGTGGCGATGGCAGCATAAACCATTCCTTTCTTTGGTATGGCTCGACCAGCATAGAATCGGGCGAACTGACCTGAGGGATTTATGAGCGTGACTTCTCTTTGTTGCGCAGTTGATACAGACCTGGTGTCTTGTCAACCAATCCATCCCCAAAATAATATCCAGGATGGGGGACTCAATGGATACCAGTGATGCGGGGAAGATGACTCCATAGATTGATATTTTCAATCCTCGGCATACAATATTTGTCTTGAGCATGGATCCGGGGGACTGTACCACCATAGCTTTGTCCAAAAGAGTATACTGAATGCGATGTCGGGCAATAAAACTCCGCGACATAAAAGAATGGGAAGCCCCGGAATCGAATAAAATTGTTGCAGGTATGTCATTAACAGGAAACATACCAATGACCACATCGGGGACTTCCGCGGCTTCTTTAGCGGAGATATGACGAACTTGCCCTTGAATGTACCTCCGTTTGGGGAATTGTCCCACATAATTGACCTGAGGCTTCAGGTTGGCTTGTATCTTGCCGTTCTTGGGACACTGCCTAGCGTAATGCCCATTCTGCCCACATGTGAAACAGGCATTGTTACACTGACAGTCTTCCTTGTTTGGCTTGGCGACCACGGTCTTGTTCTGACTTTCATTCTTGATGTTCCCTTGCTGCCAGGTTGGCTTGAACTCGAACTGAGGTTGCTGCCAAGTACGAACCTTCTGAAAAACTTGCCCTTCCTTCTTGGGTTCAAACTTGCGTTTGTGGTCTTCATAGGCCGTCTTATGATCATTAACCAGTTTTTGTTCCCTTTCGGCAATGAGTGCCTTGTTCACCAAAGTTTGGAAGTCGGGGCAGTCTAGCATGCTGAGTGCACATCGGAGGGTAAGGTTGAGTCCTCCGAGGAACCGATCTATCTTCCGTTCTTCGGTGGCCACATCATGAGTGGAGTAACGGGCCAAGTGATTGAACTTGTTTAAATATTCACTTACAGTCGAGGTTCCTTGGGTAAGAGTGAGAAATTCTCGCTGCTTGACCTTCATGATACCGGCTGGAATGTGATACTTGCGGAATTTGTCTTTGAATTTATCCCAAGTGATCTCGTCTTCAGCAGGCCACATAACTTTGGCATTGTCCCACCATATAGCAGCTGGTCCTTCAAGATAATGAGTGGCGAAGGGCACCTTGTCAGCATCTTCTGTGCGAGCAATTTCCAGCTTCTTCTCAATAGTCCTCAACCAATCATCGGCTTCCATCGGGTCTACTGCTTGACTGAAACTCGGCGGTTTGATCCTCTGAAAGTCTGACAGCTTGGAGTGATTACCATTGTGATTATTCTGCCCAACCATAGTCTGCATGCTCCTCAAGAATTCCATTAGATCTTGGTTCCTCTTCTCTTCAAACATCTGCATAATCTGTTCTGTTGTGGGTGCTTGAGGTGGAGGAGGTGGTGGCTGATATGGTTCCGGAGAATGTCCTGCTTGCCTGGCGGATCGACGAACTGGAGTGTCGTCGCCACCATGACAGTTACTGCCACACCTTGTCATCCTATATATGTTTCCCAATACGAAGAATCGAGATGAGCAACATCCATAAGGGGAAAAACCAGAAAAATAGGGAGGTGAAGCAACAAACCCGGAACAAAAAAACGAGAAAAGCCAAAGCGAATAACAGAAAGCAACATAATTAGACAATACATCATCCAGCATACATAACAGGGCAACAGCATGGATAGTACTACTACATGCATACCACATCATCCTCGCCTACATGCGACGACCGGGATCGCACTGGCACACTGACGGTCCTGCTGGTGTCTCCTCGGTGTCAGACTCCGAACCGGAACTGATAACGAATACATCTGGAGCAAAGGAAACACGATGACGCTGACGGGAAGACTCCCCCTCGGGATCTGGAGCAGGGTGGCTCCGCAGCATCGGAGCGGCTGGGGTAGCGAGAAGCATAGTCCACTGGGCTGGGGACTCATGAGGATTCACTACCGAAGTGCCTGAGCTACTCTGGGAGGGCGTGGGGATCACTGGTGTGGATGGGGGTAATGTAGCTGGAGGAACAAGTGATGTGTGGATAAGCAGAGGTGGAGCGAATGCAGATCGGGCGGCAGCTAGCTCACCTCGAACGCGGGTCAGCTCCTGGGCTAGACTGGTGATCAGAAAGTATCCCGCCGTTATGTAGCGAGACAGGTGCCTGGCTGACAGGTCGCACTCCGGATTAATGTAAGGGAAGCGAATCTGTCCTGACTCGTACAGGGACGGATAGAAGTAGAAACATGGGTGAGTCTGCATCTGAACCTCGTTATAGCGCAAGTCAGTGAGAGCCTCAAATGCTGCAAACTGGACCGCTTGGTCGGGTGTAGAAGCAGTCCCGCCCTTGGTGGAGCGAGTGTAAGTGCCCACCATGGTACTGTTGTGCAGGATGACCTCCGCATAATACTCGTAAACGCTATCAGTGAGCTGCTCTCGGTACACCTGGTATATGGGGTCATCGCCATCGGGGTATAGTCGGTGCCATACGTTGGTAAGCAGGTGCGGAAAAGTGCAAGGTGCCGGCGCAGGCTGGTACGGATAAGGGACTGGTGCCATCTACACTCACAACATTAGCTGGTCAGCATTAACAGTAAGCTATATGCATGCAATGCAACACCCAAGTGCTCAAACAAGTCTCAAGTCACTACCGAGACTAAGACTACCGTTTTCTAACGCGTCGGCTGTCTAGGGCGTCCTACAGTCAGCGCGGCTCTGATACCAAGCGTTGTGGCACCCCGGCTCAGAGCAACTGGTTTACCTTGCATTGCCAGCCCAGAGATCAAGTCTTCTGGCAATAGACAACAAATTGGTACAGAAAACAACCGCTTTATTGATCTCTTAACGGAAACATGGGTTCACATCTTACATGGTGAGCGAGGCCAAGCGGCACACACGGTGCAGCTGCACTTATGTACATTATTTAGTAGACATGGCAGGGGCCTCGATGATAAGGGAACTACTACTACGCGGCAGCGGAACGACGAGGTAGCGGAACTCCATTCCACAGGGACACTGCTGGGACACGGCCTAGATCGCGACATACTGCTCGACATCAACTCCTTGCACGTCTTCTCCTGCATCTGGCATGATAAGCCAGGTGAGTACTTTGAATGTACTCGCAAGCTCACAACAAACAAAACAAGTGCGACAAACAATAACAGGGCATTTAACAAGTTGAATGCATGAGCATGATACTATCAACATAAAGTGTGCGTGAAACATTGCCATGGTCCCTGGGACCAACTTACCATCTCGGGGTTACCGCGTAACCACCGTTCATCACTTACCAACGTGATCCTCACTTGATCACATTCATACCTTTCGTAGTGATCCTCGATCACCATTTCTGCATGTGCTATCTTGTGAAGCTTAGTGTGCAAGTTAATTATATCTGTTGACCCACGGTGTGACCTACTACGAACTGTGTCCATACCCGAGGACGCGGCTATCGATAGTTTATACACTCTGCAGAGGTTAGTACATTGTACCCACACTACAGAACTCATGGCCTCGTGCTCCCATTCGGGTGGACCAACGACATTCCGACAAAATCAATCTATTGCATGTCACTCTCCCGGCCACTCCGACAAACTCCCCTTTGGGCTATGTCCTGGGTGACCCTGGTGCCAACATGTGACACCCGCCACCTCTGTGGCTGCCACCGTCATGGCCAACATCAAAACTGTCCCAAACGGGGACCTTGGTACCATCCAAACTCGGGTCCTCAAGGTTATGAGTGCCTACCGGGCCAGGGTAGTGCCAGAGCACAACCTTTCCTCATAGGAGGCACCGGCGAGAGGCATGACAATAGACCGCATTAGGGCCTCCCCATCCAGGCAAGTGTGGTTGCACTGGTGAGCTCGATTCGGTGGCACCATGACACGATCAACAGCATGTTCAAGTTGGATTATTATCAAGTTTAACTTGAAAATAAAATGATTCGAGCCATAGTGTATGAATGGATGCACGGGTCATGATCATGAATAACAAATGCATCATGTTGTCATATGAGTATATGCCATGATACCTACTGCACACTAGCAAGAAAGCATGTATCCTACTGCATAAATTATCAACATGACAGGATAAAGTTTATGCAATAAGCTTTATGTAACAAGTTATTTTAAATAGTGAATAAAGGATGAATTTAATTCGATTAAACCAAGTCATTGCAATGCCATCCTTGCATATGAATGTTGTGGCTTGCCTTGGTTCAGAGGAGTGTCACGGTACTCCTGGCCTTCTCCAACACAACTAGGTTCTTCTGAAATTAAATTAAATGCAAAAAGAAAATGTCACATAACACTGTTTATTGCACCAGAAATTCTCAACAGCAAGAAAAATTCTGAAATTTGGCATACAGAAACTTTGGAATTTTATAAACCAGTAGCAAAAAGAATCAAATCATTTGGACTTATAGATTAAAAGTTATTGCAGGTCAAAGTTGGATTAGAATCTGGTCAAAATTTCCATTTAAAAGAATTTAACCGAGAGGCCACGTCGAAGGCGTATTTTGAGAATACGCCTCCACTTACGTACCGGTTCGGGAGCGAGGGAGAGAATGACAGGTGGGGCCCGATGTCAGGATTAAATAGAGAGAGAGAGAGAAACAGAGAGCGGCGGCGCTGTCGTCAGCGTTTCTCCGGTGAGGAGACGTCGGCGATCACCGGAGAGGAGGGGGATGGGTTCAGCTCGGCGAGACGGTCACACACGTACCCGAAACTCGAGCTGAGGAGGTCGGACGGCGTCGCGGCGATCTTCTCCAGAGACGGCGGCGGCGGAGCTGATCGGAGTCGGCATTTCCGGCGACAATCCGGTGAGTTCTTGCTACCGTCGTGCTCAGGAGGTTGCTACGGTCTCATTGGTGGCAGTGGTTGGAGCTGAGGTGGACTAGGATGAGTGAACGGAGGAGAGGGATCCGCGGCGCTCGCCGGCGAGATTTGAAGGCCAGAGGCCATCCTGGCGTTGTCCACAGCTTTAGAAGCTCGATTTGAGAGAGGAGAGGGGGTTTGGGATGGCTAGAACGGTCGGGGGAGTGCTCTATATATAGGAGGAGGCGAGGCAGGGTTCGGGCTCCGCCGGAGCTGAGCGGGAGGGCGAACTGGGGGCGGTGAGGACTCGGGCGAGCTAGGGGACGATGCAGGCGAGGCCAAGCACAGCGCTCGCACGCGGGCTCGGGCGTAGGCGCACTAAGGAGCAACAGGGCGCGCGTGCAAGCCACTGTGCCGTCGGCTAGCGCCGTGGCCGCTTCCGCCGTGCCCCCTTCCGGCGCCGGGGAAGGTCAGGGAGGGGCTGGGGGATGAATGGGTGTACCAGGAGTGGACTAGACATGTTGCGGTGGCGGGAGAGGAGAGGTTGGACGGCGGCCGATCGAACCCGTCGGGCAGAGCACGCAGAGCGCGTGCGCTGCACCCTGCCCGTACGCGGTCACCGCGTGCACTGGCACGGGGGTGGCTTTCGGCGCTGCCAAAAAATGTCCTCGGTGTTGTCCCTTCAACACTTTGCCAAGAAACGCGCTAGGCTTGCCAAATGGTTCACTAGATGTGACTGGAGCTAGAGCTAAAGTTTCTGGACAGAAACTTGCTCCAAGAGCTGAGGACAAATGGCTGGGATTCTAGAGCTGGTTTTAGGCGTTTAGGCATCACTTAGGAAGGTTATCAAGTGGTAAAAAATTCAGCTAAGATGGATCAAGGAAAAATATAGTTGCTTCACAATGTGCTCTTTCTGACCAGAAGCAAAAACATTTTCCTTGGCTGAATTTTTCCAAATGACCATGGGATATTTTTGCATAGGAAGGTGAGGCATGACCCAAAGAATATTTGGGAATTTTCTAGGAATTTTCTGGGAAATCAAAATAGGGGTTGCTTCATAGCTCTGTGCGAAAATAGGCATTTTCAGAGAGAAAAAGCATATAATGCCATTAAATAAAAATACCCAATGGCATTATTATGGGAGGGATGAGGTCTAGGGAGGGTTTAAGAATGGAAGAACCCACTTGGAAGAAAATCAAAAATAAATCCAAGTGGTAAGTCCAAAAGAAATGACAGAAAACCTCAAATGCAAAAACCAAATATCCAATAAAATCCCAATAAAAGAAAAAGACAAAATCCAGGGTGTTACAACTGTAACACCCTGGTTTTCACTCCTTGTTTTTTTTCCTTTGCGGGATTTGACTCTCGTCTTTTTTTTGATGTTATTGGTTTTTCTCTCGCTCTTGGGTATATGAAGATGGTCATTTAGCCTTGCCTTTCCTATCCAACCAGAGATTCTCTCCAGTCCAACCTTGCCACCCGAGATTTTTTCTCAAGATTTTGCCGCCCTACTTTCCGAGCTGCCGGAAGGGAAACCCTAATTCCTTCCGTTACAAAGGAACCCTAATTTACTTTGATCTGTTGCCTCCCAAACTTTTCCCAGCGATCATCCTATCTCCGTAAACCCTGGATATGCAAAAATATTGCCAAGTCATTTGCAATATTTTTCATTTAAAATTAATTCCTTTGTCTGCTGTTTAAAGGAGTTAAATCCAGAAAAGTATCTATCCATCTCCAAAGTTCATGAAAACTAGTGGAGATATTCTTTGTGATCATATTGAGCTCCCATAAAAATATTGGCAATAATTAAATAAGGTAAATTGCATTTTCCTATTTAAAGCCAATATTGCACTTTGGGCACTTTCTAAAGGAACTACCATTTTGGTAGCCAGGAAAAATCCCAAATAATATGTGGAGCTTTTCCTACCCATATCTTCACCATTTCCATCAAGAACCCAAGTTCCATAGTTCAAATTTTGAGCACATCATCCAATTCTTGTTTCTGGACTTATTTTGAGGTTGTGAAGCAACTATATTTTATATTACTTCAAAATTCTTGAAATTAATCCAGGACCTCAAATTCCCTATATGATGTGAGCATGCAAAAATTCACATCATTTTATCTAGCCATTTTCTCCCAAAAATATTATCTAGTTTCTGTCCAGCACGAAGCTCTGTGAAGGAAGTACCACTTTGGCACTTCCAAATGAGCTGAAATTTTTCCAGTATCTCCATATATCCAAATCATCACTCTCCACAAAAATTCAACCCAATCCATTCATCCAATTGAGCACAACATCAAAATCCCTTTTCTGGACCAAAAATTGCATTGCAAAGCAAGTATATGCAAACCAAGTCCAAATGGCCTCAAATTCTGCCAGCATCTACTCCTTCCTACCATATTTCATTTTGACAAATATCCAGCTCCTCTCCTTCAACCATTTCTCCAGAAAAGTTCACCCAAGTTTGCTCTTAGAATCAATTTTGTGTCAAGTTTCTCACCTCTCAGCCTCCCAGTGGATTCCAGCCACTCATAGTATCTATCCGATCTTTGAGTCACACAAGGGACAAAGTTTTGAAGCTAGATGTGTGCCAGAGCAAGCGGTGCACGCGGTGACCACATGAACAGTGAGCAGAAACTGTGCTCTACGCGGTCGTCGTGTCAGCCAGCTAGCTCCGGCCAGTTCCGGCATGTCCCGAAGTGTCTAATGGCTTCGCGGAGTCCACGTACCCTCGTTGGACCCTTCTCCCCCTCTGTTTTCTTCCTCGCCGGACGGCGACAAGCTCGGCCGTACCGCCACTGTTGCCACGCGGCTCCGGACGCGTTCGAGCTCTCCCGAAGCGCCAGCTAGCTCCTCGGCACCGCGTTGCACTGCTCCTCGTCAAGTCGGCACCACCTGACGCTTGCCACCTTGCTAGAGGCGTTAGTGCGCCGATGAGGACGCCGCGGCGACCATCCCTATCTCCTCACCTCGCCGGGCTATAAATAGCCACTACCCGGGTCCTCTCGAGCTCACTCCACCACCTCTTCTTCCCCCTAGACCCTCCCCTGCCCGAGGGAGCGAGCCCTGGTGCTCAAATCCGCCCCACGGCCGCCATTGCCGCCCACGGTCTCCGCTCGAATTCGAGCACGCCGGCATTCCCTCCTCCCTTCTTTCCCCTCCAGTGGAGCTCCTAATCCACGGCGGAGCCCTGGCCAATCCCTCCCTCGCCTCTCCACCGCCGTAGCCCCGGCCCCAATCGTGCCACCGCAGCCCGCCGCCTCCGCCAACCGTGCGACCACCACAGGGCACCCCTGCCCTAGCCACGAGTACGTGCGAGTGCGCCGGCGAGCACTACATCCATCCCTACCCTCTCCCGGCCCCCTTAAGCACCACGGCCGCCGGAAACGACGCCGGCCGGCGCTCCTCTGTCTCCGACTAGAAGGAAGAAGAAGGAGAGAGAAGCAGCGCAGGCCCCGCCTGTTAAGTGGAGACGGGTTCTGTCGAAACCCGCCTCCCCCGCTGTGAAGACGTATTCAAGTGAATACGCCTTCGTCGGCCACAGTGGGCTCGGCCCAGTTACGCAATAGCAGGCTGGCCGGATGCTTCCGTCCCAAGGCAGCCCAAGTGCACAGTGCAATCTCTTCTTTCCCGCCGAAATAACTGCTGAGGACTCATTTGCAAATAAACTATTTGCAGATTGGTCCCTAGCAGTCAATCGTCAATATCTTTTCATCCGCAACTCCGATTCAGGTGAATCCAAAGCTCACTTTCTCAGTTCGCCGAGCCTGTTCCGATGGTATCACTTTCATGAGGTTGACACTTTCTGAAAATGCCCATTTTGCCCCTGCCCTCTATTCAGCCCCTCCGAGAGGGAATCTTCTCCGACGAAGTTTTCCGCGAGGTGATCGCACTTCTCTCCGGTGAATCCATCGACCCCCAGGCAAGCCGACCATATGATATATTCTCTAAAGCATTGCTCTGTGTTATTCTTGCGTGTTTAATTAATGAATGTGCCTGTTTTAGAAATAATTAAATCCCTACTAGTTGGAACTTGCTATTTACATTACCTGGTAATGTTCATGATATTATCGCACTAGTGACTCATAGGTAACAATATGGAGATAGGTTGTTATGTTTTCATCGTGCATTACCGTTGATATTGCAATAGTAAAGAATGTGACTTAATAATGACAACCTCCTCCGTCGGCTGGATCGAGTCATAGTGCCACCGAATCGAGCTCATCAGTGCAGCCACATTTGTCTTTATGGGAAGGCCCTAGCTTGGTCTATTGTCGTGCCTCTTGTCGGTACCACCAAAGAGGGGGGATTATGCGTGCGTGCTACCCTTGCCCGGTAGGCGGCGATAATCCTGTGAGCCCAGTTTATGGTTATGTGCACAGGTCCCCGTTTGGGACAGTTTTGTTGGCCACGACGGTGGCAGGTGTCAGGAGTGACACAGGGGCCACCCAGGACTTGACCCTGGGAGAGTATGATTGTCGGTGGGGCCGTAAAATAGTCAGGCAATAGACAAGTTTTGTTGGAGCAGCACCGGTCCACCCGAATGGGAGCATGAGGCCAGGAGCTCCATAGTGTGGGTAAAGTGCGCAACCTCTGCAGACTGTAAATCTATTCGAATAGTCGCGTCCTCGGTCATGGGACACAGTTCGTACTAGGTCACACTATTTGTTCTGTGTTGAGTCTGAGGAACAAACCATATGATGTTAACAATGAACCAGAGAAAGGTATGAGTTGTCAGACTTATAGTGCAGATGCAGGGACATCGGATGATGTCAGGTATATGGGATGTTAGCCATACGGTGGCTATGAGATGAGTAGTCAGATGACCGCATGACTTAGATTTGATTTGGATCGGGTTTGGATTGGATCAGATTATTCGAAGTATGGATTAATTACTTGCTATGCTTTACTTTACTTTAGTAGTTATCATGCTGGATCATACTGTTATGATTTGATAATTAATATTGCTAGGTAGGTATGCTATGCCCTAATAATTAATGTTTCTCTAATAACAAATGCATGCTTGAATGCCATGGGTTGCATTGCTTGGTGTATATGTTGGTTTGGTTTGCTTGCGAGTACATTCAAAAGTACTCAGTGGCCTTTAATGTGGCCAGGTTCACCTAAGGATCCGACGTCCACTAGCGAGCAGCCGGAGTGTTCGTGGGCTAGAAGAGTAACCCAATCAGATCCCTGTCGATTGGAGCCGCACCAAGACCATGCTGCCTTAGATAGAGCTTTTCCGCTGGCATCACCCTTGTAAAATATCATGTAAGACTTATATGTCCATTAATAGAAATGCCTGTGTTCATGATATTTGCTGTAAACTGATGTCTACTACAAAACTTGTTCTTGTAGACTCGTGTTGGGCCTCCAAGCGCAGAGGTTTGTAGGACAGTAGCAATTTTCCCTCAAGTGGATGATCTAAGGTTTATCAATCCGTGGGAGGTGTAGGTTGAAGATGGTATCTCTCAAGCAACCCTGCAACCAAATACAAGAAATCTCTTGTGTCCACAACACGCCCAATACAATGGTAAATTGTATAGGTGCACTAGTTCGGCGAAGAGATGGTGATAAAAGTGTAGTATGGGTAGTAGATATAGGTTTTTGTAATCTGAAAATATAAAAACAGCAAGGTAGCAGAAAGTAAACGGGCATAAAAATGGTATTGCAATACTTAGAAACAAGGCCTAGGGTTCATACTTTCACTAGTGCAATCTCCCAACATTGTTGACATAGTTGAATCATATGCAAATCCCTCACGTGCGACAAAGAGTTCACTCCAAAGTCACAAATAGCGGAGAACAAACGAAGAAATTGTTGTAGGGTACGAAACCACCTCAAAGTTATCCTTCCCGATCAATCTTATGAGCCATCCCCATTAATTGTCACGAACAGCCCTAGAGTTCGTACTAGAATAACACCATAAGATACACATCAACCAAAAACCTAATGTCACCTAGGCACTCCAGTGTCATCACGAGTACCCACGGGTTTGATTATACGATATGCATCACACAATCTCAGATTCATCTATTCAAACCAACACAAAGAACTTCAAAGAGTGCCCCAAAGTTTCTACCGGAAAGTCAAGACAAAAACGTGTGCCAACCCTTATGCATAAATCGCCAAGGTCACGGAACCCGCAAGTTGATCACCAAAACATACATCAAGTGACTCAAGTGAATATCCCATTGTCACCACAGATATCCATATGCAAGACATACATCAAGTTTTCTCAAATCCTTAAAGACTCAATGCGATAAGAAAACTTCAAAGGGAAAACTCAATTCATCACAAGAAGATAGAGAGGGGAAAACTCCATATGATTCATCTATATCAACAAAGCTCGCGACACATCAAGATCGTGCCATCTCAAGAACACGAGAGAGAGAGAGAGATCAAACACATAGCTACTGGTACAAACCCTCAGCCCCGAGGGTGAACTACTCCCTCCTCGTCATGGAGACCGCCGGGATGATGAAGATGGCCTCCGGTGATGCCTTCCCCCCTCCGGTAGGGTGCCGGAAAAGGGTTGTAGATGAGATCATGGAGGTACAGAGGCTTGCGGCGGCGTAAAAACTCATCAAGGTTAACTTTCGGGGGTTTCTGAATATATATGATTTTTTGGCGTTGGAATCACGCGAAGAAGGGCCACAGGGGGCCCACGAGGCACCAGGGCGCGCCTGGGGGTGTGGCACGCCCTGGTGGCTCGTGGAGCCCATGTGGATCTTTTGGCCTCCTCCCGGAGCTTCTATTGTTTATCTTGGCCAATAAAAAATCTCCAAAAAGTTTCAAGGCATTTGGACTTCGTTTGGTATTGATTTTCTGTAAAACAAAAACAGGGCAGAAAACAGCAACTGGCACTGGGCACTAGGTCAATATGTTAGTCCATGAAAATCATATAAAAGCCATATAAAAGTGCACCAAAATCATACAAAACTATAATAAACATGGTATGAATACTTCATAAATTATAGATACATTGGAGACGTATCAGCATCCCCAAGCTTAATTCCTGCTCGTCCTCGAGTATGAATGCTAGCATAGTGCATAAGTTTGATCAATGATAATTTTAATCACTTTTCCTAGCATCATAACGGCAACTTTTTCTCATAAAACTCAACATGATAAAGTAGTAATTAAAAACAAAAATTTTGATGTGGAATGCTACCTATAATAATCATCATATATTCTTTGCTTTTATAGCATGGACATTGGACTTGAATGATTCAAAGCAAGATCATTATTATAACAGCAATATTTATTATCATAAAACTTCTCGTGAGCAAGTAACAATTCATCACAACAATGAAGTATAAGGCATAAACTTTCTTGGAAACTAACAAACTATTCTAGTCAACAATGCAATTGCAATTCATCATATTTTCAGGAAGGGTCTCATGTAGGAGCTTTTTAGCAAGTCCACATACTCAACCATCATTTAGTCTTCTATGATTGCTAACACTCACGACATATATATGGAGCAAAAGTTTCGGCCAGACACATAGAAAGATAGGGGCTTGTGATTTTGCCTCCCAACTTATTCACCTCAAGGGTGATGTCAACAATAATAACTCATGATCACTCATATCCAACTGGATATATGTGCCTAGATCTTTCCCCACCCCACCACATGATGCTTGCAAAAGAGAAAAATAAAAAAAAGTAGAGGAGAACACTATTGACTCTTGCATAAAAAATAAATACATAAAAGTAAATGCATAAAAGTAAAAGATAGGCCCTTCACAGAGGGAAGCAGAGGTTGTCATGCGCTTTTTATTTTTGGATGCACAAGCCCTTAATGCAAAGGAACGTCACGTTATATTGCCCCTTGTGATAGCAACCTTTATTATGCAGTCCGTCGCTTTTATTTCTTTACCATCACAAGTTCATACAATGCTTATTTCCCTTACAATAAAAGTTTAGACATATTTAGAGGCAATTTTTATTGCTTTTTGCACCGATGAGAACTTACTTGAAGGATCTTATTCAATTCATAGGTAGATATGGTGGACACTCATGAGAAGAAACTGGGTTTAAGGGTTTTGGATGCACAAGTAGAATCTCTACTTGGTGCGGATTTTTGGCTAGCAAAGATATTGGGCAAGCACCACATGTTGGAGGATCTATAACAATATAACTTCTATGTGAATATGAACAAACATAATTCATTACGTTGTCTTCCTTGTCCAACATCAACATTTTGACATAAAATACTTAATGGGGGCTCACAATCATAAAAGATGTCCAAGATAGTATATTTGCATGCGAATCTTCTCTTCCCTTATTAACTTTTTCATGAATTGCATCATTGACTAATGCTATGCTTGTTAACCTCCACTAAATTTTACCACTTATACTTTTCTTTATGTAATGGCATTACTTTCCATAAGATTAGCATATGATCTCTTTCATTATTTTCATTGCAAGGAATCACACTTATCATATCCAATGATCTATATGAAAGTTTTTTTTATATCCCTCTCGAGTATTCATCTTGGGACCAAATTCATACCTTGTGCAAATTACCATTACTATTATTAACTCTCAAAAAGATATAAGTGAAGCATGAGAATTAATGACAAACTACTCCAAATATATATAAGCAAAGATCAATGAGTAGTGAAACAATTAAGTAGCTATGTAAGGACTCTCTCTCATTTAAAAAGTTTCAGATCTTGATATTTTATTCAAACAGCAAGCAAAACAAAGACACAACCAAGTATAGCACACATTATGTGAACAAGTACACACTTGGGTTCAATCGAGACTAACCGATAGTTGATGAAGAAAAGTGATGGGATGCCTACCGGGGCATCCCCAAGCTTGAATGCTTGATACTTCTTGGAATATTAACTTGGGGAGCCTTGGGAATCCCCAAGCTTGAACTCTTGTGTCTCGTTAATTCTTCTCATATAATAATTTCCCTAAGTTTCAAAAACTTCATCCACACAAAACTTGACAAGAACTTGTGAGATATATTAGTATAAATCCACTCAAAAACCTCAACATTCTCTACTGTAGCAAATCACTAAAATTATAATTAAACATTGAATACTAAATGCCTCTGCATATTTAATACTCCTATCCTCAAATAGAATCATTAAACAAGCCAACATATGCAAACAATGCAAACATAACAGCAATCTGCCTAAACAGGACAGTCTGTAAAGGATAATTAAGAATCCATACTTAGATAACTCAAAAAATTCTGAAAATTTACCATACTGGAAATAATTTATCAAAGCTGACTGTGTCAAAATTTCAAGATTTTATCACATTCTTCCATTTCTGGGCAATTTAATCAATAGCAGCAAACTTTCTGTTTCGAAACAGCAACTCATAAACTTGCAAACTGAGCATGGTAAAGGCTATAATTGGCATTTTATTGAACTAAAAGATACAAAACATGATTATTGATAAAACAAAGCAAATATCAACAGAAGAAAATGACGCTCCAAGCTAAACTCATATTATGTGACAAATAAAAATATAGCTCCGAGTGAGGTTACCGATAGTGTTGAAGACGAAAGAGGGGATGCCTTCCGGGGCATCCCCAAGCTTAGGCGCTTGAGTCTTCCTTGAGTATTACCTTGGGGTGCCTTGGGAATCCCCAAGATTAGGGTCTTGCCACTCCTTATTCTCCTCATATCGATATCTCACCCAAAACTTGAAAACTTCAATCACACAAAACTTAACAGAACTTCGTGAGAACGGTTAGTATGATAAAGAATAAACCATCACTTAGGTACTGTCCAAGACAAGATTCACAATTGTTACCATATAATTCCTACTGTATTCTATTATTTCCACAATTTATATCTCATAATATAAGCTATGGAAACATTAAAACAAGCAAACTATGCATTGAAAACAGAATCTGTCAAAAACAGAACAGTCTGTAATGATCTGAGCAACTACCATACTTCTGGAACTCTAAAAATTCTGAAAAATTAGGAAAACGTAAAAAATTTGCAACCCAATACTGTGTAAAAATTTCAGAAGTTTTTCACGCTCCAGTACAGAATAGAAATTCCAGCACTGGACGCAAAAGTTTCTGTTTTTGCACAGAATCAAATCAACAAGCATCCACACTATCCCAAAGGCTTTACTTGGCACATTATTGAAAGAAAATATATGAAACATGATTACTACAGTAGCTTAATCATGTGAACACACAAAAACAGTAGGTATAAATGTTGGCTTGTCTCCCAACAAGCACTTTTCTTTAATGCCTTTTAGCTAGGCATGATGATTTCAATGATGCTCACATAGAAGTAAAGGATTGAAACATAACGGGAGCATCATGAATCATATGTTCCTCTCTCATAATAATTTTCAGTAGCATCATGAATGGATTCATCAATATAGCTATCATATAAAGCATTCTTTTCATGATCCACAAGCATAGAATTTTTATTACTCTCCACACAAGCAATTTTCTTCTCATTCATAATAGTGGGAGTATCGTATGAAACTCGAATACTATAAATTGTTTCCACATTAAAAGAGTGATGTTTAGTAAAAGGATTTTCATAATTATAACAAGTATTATAATAATAATCATCACTATCTTTCATAACATAAGTATCATCACAATAATCATCATAGATAGGAGGCATGAAATTATCATAACAAATTTCATCATTCAAAGTAGGGGGACTAAAAGGATCATCTTCATTAAGTATAGCATCTCCAAGCTTGGGACAAACATCAATTGCAGCGCATAAATTCTCAAACATGTCATTCTCATCAAACATAGCATCCCCAAGCTTGTGGCTTTGCATATCATAAGCATAATCACTTTCATCATTAATAGTATGAATAGCACCAATAGTATAACAATTATCATCATAATTTTCCAAGTTGGTGCCATAAAGATTTTAAAGATCATAAGAAGTCTCATTATGTTCCCAATCATAATCATCACAACAAATAGTAGGAATCACAAAATCATACACAATATCATCGTCCTCCACAATCATATTTGATTCATTTTCATGAGGCACAATGGTAATAGGAGCAACATTACTTGGGAGAGATACCTTTTTACCTCTACCTTTCCTTCTTTTCTTTTTCTTCTTCACCACCTCATGTGTGGGTTTAATAAAAAATTTCGTGCACTTTATTGAAGAGATTGGTTGAATAAAAAGCTCCTCCTCGTTACATGATTCATCATAAGAAAAAATAGGAGGATATTGGGAAACCTCTTCCCCTTCATTAGTATTCTCTTCATCTTCTATTTGTTTTCTTGTCTTTAAAAAATTGGCAATCTAAGGATTCTCAATGCAATTTACCGCACAATACATATAAATTTCCTCTAGATCAAAATCGAGAAATCTCTTGAGATTATATTCTGGAATATCCCTAGTTATACGTTTCATTTCTTCATACCCCAGAAGCAGACTAAGTTCATTATGATGCGCAAGGGTAATCAAGTTATCACAATTTTTGGACATGATTCGATCATGAAACAATTTGCATTGGAGATTCAAATGACCACGTTCATTGCAAAGTTCACAAGGATAGCGAGAAAAATTAAATCTTTCAGCACAATCATCTAGCCTCTCTTGCAACCCTTTAGTTTCTAAATACTTATGCCTCTTACAAAATCTACTTTCCCTTTTTGGTATGCATTTGCACTCCCAATTCACTCCACAAAAATTGACATCCTTATAGGAGACATCATTATCATGACTAGTGCAATCATCATTAGTATTATGGATATTCAAAGAATTCATACTAGCAACATTGCAATCATGCTCATCATTCAAAAAATTTATGCCAAACATTTTATTGAATTATTATTCTATCAATTGAGCACAATTATCGGAATCCTTATTTTCAAGAAAGACATTATAAAGATGAATAATATGAGGCAACCTCAATTCCATTTTTTTGTAGTTTTCTTTTATAGACCAAACTAGTGATAATACAAGAAACTAAAAGATTCGATTGCAAGATCTAAAGATGTACCTTCAAGCACTCACCTCCCCGGCAACAGCGCCAGAAAAGAGCTTGATGTCTACTACACAACTTGTTCTTGTAGACTCGTGTTGGGCCTTCAAGCGCAGAGGTTTGTAGGACAGTAGAAGTTTTCCCTCAAGTGGATGACCTAAGGTTTATCAATCTGTGGGAGGCGTAGGTTGAAGATGGTATCTCTCAAGCAACCCTGCAACCAAATACAAGAAATCTCTTGTGTCACCAACACACCCAATACAATGGTAAATTGTATAGGTGCACTAGTTCGGCGAAGAGATGGTGATAAAAGTGTAGCATGGGTAGTAGATATAGGTTTTTGTAATCTGAAAATATAAAAACAGCAAGGTAGCAGAAAGTAAACGGGCATAAAAACGGTATTGCAATACTTAGAAACAAGGCCTAGGGTTCATACTTTCACTAGTGCAATCTCCCAACATTGTTGACATAGTTGAATCGTATGTAAATCCCTCACGTGCGACAAACAGTTCACTCCAAAGTCACAAATAGCGGAGAACAAATGAAGAAATTGTTGTAGGGTACGAAACCACCTCAAAGTTATCCTTCCCGATCAATCTTATGAGCCATCCCCATTAATTGTCACGAACAGCCCTAGAGTTCATACTAGAATAACACCTTAAGATACACATCAACCAAAACCCTAATGTCACCTAGGCACTCCAATGTCACCACAAGTACCCACGGGTTTGATTATACGATATGCATCACACAATCTCAGATTCATCTATTCAAACCAACACAAAGAACTTCAAAGAGTGCCCCAAAGTTTCTACCGGAAAGTCAAGACGAAAACGTGTGCCAACCCTTATGCATAAATCCCCAAGGTCACGGAACCCGCAAGTTGATCACCAAAACATACATCAAGTGACTCAAGTGAATATCCCATTGTCACCACAGATATCCATATGCAAGACATACATCAAGTGTTCTCAAATCCTTAAAGACTCAATGCGATAAGAAAACTTCAAAGGGAAAACTCAATTCATCACAAGAAGATAGAGAGGGGAAAACTCCATATGATTCATCTATATCAACAAAGCTCGCGATACATCAAGATCGTGCCATCTCAAGAACACGAGAGAGAGAGAGATCAAACACATAGCTACTGGTACAAACCCTCAGCCCCGAGGTTGAACTACTCCCTCCTCGTCATGGAGACCGCCGGGATGATGAAGATGGCCTCCGGTGATGCCTTCCCCCCTCCGGCAGTGTGCCGGAAAAGGGCTGTAGATGAGATCGTGGAGGTACAGAGGCTTGTGGCGGCGTAAAAACTCATCTAGGTTAACTTTCGGGGGTTTCTGAATATATATGATTTTTTGGCGTTGGAATCACGCGAAGAAGGGCCACAGGGGGCCCACGAGGCACCAGGGCGCGCGCCCTGGTGGCTCGTGGAGCCCCTGTGGATCTTCTGGCCTCCTCCCGAAGCTTCTAGTGTTTATCTTGGCCAATAAAAAATCTCCAAAAAATTTCGTGGCATTTGGACTTCGTTTGGTATTGATTTTCTATAAAACAAAAACAGGGCAGAAAACAGCAACTGGCACTGGGCACTAGGTCAATATGTTAGTCCATGAAAATCATATAAAAGCCATATAAAAGTGCACCAAAATCATACAAAACTATAATAAACATGGCATGAATACTTCATAAATTATAGATACGTTGGAGACGTATCATAAACGCGCATGCCAGAGTGATTTCCTGGGCTGGTGTGTGCGGCGACCGTCTGGCTACAGTGGTAATCAGGCGGGGCGCCACAACGGATGGTATCAGAGCCAGGCTGACTGTAGGTTACCCTAGCCGGATTTCATTGCCTCTTGGTCAGTAGAAAGCCCAGATGGATTTCAGCCATCTTTGCCAAACAGGCACGGCTACTATTGATCATAAGGCAACCCCATAGGTTTTGGCTCCATCAGACCCCAACTCTCGTGGCCTTTGCCGCCGGTGGGAAATGTCCGCACCAGGGCCCGTGAGCCCTGAACCTCTAGGTAAACCAGATATCCCCACCTTTCTTGCTAGCCATGGCATTTCTCTCCTCAAATCCAGTTTCCTTTGGGAAACGCCTATAAATTCCATCTTTCCCCGACAACCCTAGGATCATTGACTAAGCCACCTTGGCTATGGTCATGCGTCGAGTTTGATGTTCCCTAAGGAAGTAGTAGGAGCTTGACACCAATTGCTACCAGGGGCATTGTGTGGTTTTTCTTCTAAGTCCTTAGAGGTGCATCGAGTGCGCTAGGTTAGTTATACTAGTGAATTTTCGGCCACATGTGTAAGGCCCGCAAAAGTTGAGCTTTATTTGCTTTTTGGTTTTTTTTTTTGCGATTTTTGCCTCTTTTGTCGGTCCCGTTCTTTTGCTTCGACAGGATCCATCCGCAAGAGCTACCAAAGAAGACCAACATACAACTTGGATAATACCCAATAATCCAAATTCAGTAAGAGTCAAGTCAAGCCAACTACCCGATATTCGGAGCATTATCACCGGATCGGTCAGGAATGAAGAATGGGTCAGAAGCAGAATCGGAGTGCAACCGACAAAGCCAGACTATAGCCAAGGGAGTTTGCCACAGAGTAGATTACACCTAAGGAATAAATTATTCCGTCTTCGACACAAGGATTATTTCAGTCAATGTGGTAGAACCTTGAGTCTTTTCTCAATGGACACAAGGATCATTTATTTCCCACAGAAGACATATTTCAAGAATGTGAATGTGCCGAAAGCCACCACAAAATTCTGGTATGTTAATATAAATTTCAACGCATATTCTGGAATTCACCGGTGCATATACACAATTTTCCAGGCACTGTGAACAAGGTTTGCGAGGAATATGGATAAGTTCGCGGTTGCCCATAATCAATGAGAACTTCACATGCTTGGAAGCTCAGCTGAACCGAATGGAATTATCCGTCAACTGCTCACTACCGGCAACATTTGGTTTGAATGCAAAGGGTATTCCGAATTAATTAACGACATGAAGTCTGCATCAGTTGTGCAACCTTTACAGCAACAATGAGCGGACCAACAGAAGGACAAGCGGTGTATATGACCAACGGGATATCTTCAGATAAGACATGGCCTATACCAAATTTTGGCTCTGCTATGGGTAAATTCTGGATACTTCGAAAGAAAGCCAGAATCGGCCATAGACCCGACCGCATATCACCGCAAAAGGCTTCTGGTATAAGAAACCCAGCCTTCCTCCGTAAGCTATCGAGAAGAGCTTATGACACAAGACTCCCAATCTTCCTCGCTACGCTACTAAAGGGAAGAAAATCTTCTGGAGTACGACACTCTAATCTCCCTCAGCCGCTACCGCAGAAAGCTTGTAACATAAGGTACCTGATCTTCCGCAGTAAGCCACATGAGGGAAAGCTTCCGAGGTACGGTACCCAGCCTTCTTCGGCACGCTACCTTGACAGAAGCTTCGAGTGTAAGGAATTCAACCTTCTTCAACACGTCAACGTACCCGCAACAATCTTGTCAGAAGCACGAACTAGTCCGGACAAACATCCGCCTCAGAACTCAGTGGTTATGAAAGGATTTATCCTACCCCTGCATATGTTGTGAGCATGCAGTCTAGTGGATCAGTCCATGCGAGCCACTCGTACATGGGAATGACTGTGTTTAGAGGAACATTGGCCCCATACTTCAGAGAAGGATATGAACGCAGCAATCCCTACGAGATAAGTAAGAGTAAGTTATGATATGGCCAAGGAGCCGTGTTGGCCGGTCATGACGGGTCCACAAAAAGGAACCCCAAGAACAACGAAGTTTTGAACAAACCACCTTCGAGACGATTAATAAAATAAAGCTTCATAGATAAGGTGATATTGCCAAACCTTATCAGCCAGCATGTCATACTCATCCTGATTATGGGCCACCAACCAAGATAAGAGGCTATGTTCCAAAAGATACACCCGGTGCTAGCCATACTATGTTCAGCTCAGTGGTCATAACAAGAACTACAGAGGCTATATATGGCAGAGCCACCTCAGTAATTGACAAAGCTTGACAGTCTGGATTCACTTGGAAACAAGACATTCAGATAGAATAGCGGAAAGCACATGCACCTCAGCATCGACAGTTCGTAGATGCCATGATAAGAGATTACTGTCTATGATTACTGTGTGATCATACCTGGCATTTCAGTTGGGGATCACCTAAGGACGAAGTCCGAAGGCATGAGCCAGAAGGAAACACCTTGTACGAAACTCGCAGTCAGACTAAGTATTTTGACAAGGCCGAAAGAAGGCCACCCCTAGTCACTCAAGGCCATACGAGCACGTGAGCCCTGTAGCCAGAAGGGATGTCTTGCCCTTGGCGGTCAGTATACGAAGTATCGCAATGAAACCCAAAGCAGCTAGCTCCAGGTCATGGAAACCAGACTATTTGTCGATACTCGGAGCTACCCACCAACCCCAGCCAACAAACTGCCAGCACAAAGCGTTTGCCTGACAGGAAAGAGAACGATTCAATGCAATCGTTGGAAAAGACAGCCCCGGAGCCATCAGAAAAGGCAATTGGGGGGTCAGTGAACCGACAAAAACAAGAGACAGCTGATGGATCCAAGTCGCACATAGGTATGTTCCCCTTCGCCGGGAGGTAAGCCCAGAAATCTCGAGGATGAGATTTTCTTAAGGGGGGTAGGTTTGTAACACCCTGGTTTTCACTCCTTGTTTTTTTTCCTTCGCGGGATTTGACTACCGTCTTTTTTTCGATGTTATTGGTTTTTCTCTCGCTCTTGGGTATATGAAGATGGTCATTTAGCCTTGCCTTTCCTATCCAACCAGAGATTCTCTCCAGTCCAACCTTGCCACCCGAGATATTTTCTCAAGATTTTGCCGCTGAAACCCTACTTTCCGAGCTGCCGGAAGGGAAGCCCTAATTCCTTCCGTTACAAAGGAACCCTAATTTCCTTTGATCTGTTGCCTCCCAAACTTTTCCCAGTGATCATCCTATCTCCTTAAACCCTGGATATGCAAAAATATTGCCAAGTCATTTGCAATATTTTTCATTTAAAATTAATTCCTTTTTCTGTTGTTTAAAGGAACTAAATCCAGAAAAATATCTATCCATCTCCAAAGTTCATGAAAACTTGTGGAGATATTCTTTGTGATCATATTGAGCTCCCATAAAAATATTGGTAATAATTAAATAAGGTAAATTGCATTTTCCAATTTAAAGTCAATATTGCAATTTGGGCACTTTCTAAAGGAACTACCATTTTGGTAGCCAGAAAAAATCCCAAATAATTTGTGGAGATTCTCCTACCCATATCTTCACCATTTCCATCAAGAACCCAAGTTCCATAGTTCAAATTTTGAGCACATCATCCAATTCTTGTTTCTGGACTTATTTTGAGGTTGTGAAGCAACAATATTTATATTGCTTCAAAATTCTTGAAATTAATCCAGGACCTCAAATTCCCGATATGATGTGAGCATGCAAAAATTCACATCATTTTATTTAGCCATTTTCTCCCAAAAATTCCATCTAGTTTCTGTCCAGCAGGAAGCTCTGTGAAGGAAGTACCACTTTGGCACTTCCAAATGAGCTGAAATTTTTCCAGTATCTCCATATATCCAAATCATCACTCTCCACAAAAATTCAACCCAATCCATTCAGCCAATTGAGCACAACATAAAAATCCCTTTTCTGGACCAAAAATTGCATTGCAAAGCAAGTATATGCAAACCAAGTCCAAATGGCCTCAAATTCTGCCAGCATCTACTCCTTCCTACCATATTTCATTTTGAAAAATATCCAGCTCCTCTCCTTCAACCATTTCTCTAGAATAGTCCACCCAAGTTTGTTGTTAGAATCAATTTTGTGTCAAGTTTCTCACCTCTCAGCCTCCCAGTGGATTCCAGCCACTCATAGTATCTATCCGATCTTTGAGTCACACAAGGTACAAAATTTTGAAGCCAGACGTGTGCCAGAGCAAGCGGTGCATGCGGTGACCGCGTGAACAGCGAGCAGAAACTGTGCTCTACGTGGTCGTTGCGTCAGCTAGCTAGCTCCGGCCAGGTCCGGCGTGCCCCGAAGTGTCTAATGGCTTCGCGGAGTCCACGTACCCCCGCTGGACCCTTCTCCCCCTCTGTTTTCTTCCTCGCCGGACGGCGACAAGCTCCGCCGTACCGCCACTGTTGCCACGCGGCTCCGGACGCGTTCGAGCTCTCCCGAAGCGCCAGCTAGCTCCTCGGCACCGCGTCGCACTGCTCCTCGTCAGGTCGGCACCACCCGACGCTTGCCACCTCGCCGGAAGCGCCAGTGCGCTGATGAGGATGCTGCGGCGGCTATCCCTATCTCCTCACCTCGCCGGGCTATAAATAGCCACTCCTCGGGTCCTCTCGAGTTCACTCCACCACCTCTTCTTCCCCCTAGACCATCCCCTACCCGAGGGAGCGAGCCCCGGTGCTCAAATCCACCCCACGGCCGCCATTGCCACCCACGGTCTCCGCTCGAATTCGATCATGCCGGCGTTCCCTCCTCCCTTCTTTTCCCTCCAGTGGAGCTCCTAATCCACGGCGGAGCCCTGGCCAATCCCTCCCTCGCCTCTTCACCGCCGCAGCCCCGGCCCCAATCTCGCCACCGCAGCCCGCCGCCTCCGCCAACCATCCGACCGCCACAGGGCACCCCTGCCCTAGCCACGAGTACGTGTGAGTGCGTCGGCATGCACTGCATCCATCCCTACCCTCTCCCGGCCCCCTTAAGCACCACGGCTGCCGGAAACGACGCCGGCCGGCTGATACGTCTCCAACGTATCTATAATTTATGAAGTATTCATGCGATGTTTATAACAATTCTATATGGTTTTGGTATGATTTGATTAGAACTAACCCGGACTGACGCTGTTTTCAGCAGAATTGCCATGGTGTTGTTTTTTGTGCAGAAATAAAAGTTCTTGGAATTGGATGAAACTTTTTGGAGATTTTTTATGGAACAAATGAAAAATACTGGAACCAAGACCCACTGGAGGGGGGCCACCCAGTGCACACGAGGCATCAGGGCGCGCCACCCCCCCCCCCCCCCAGGCGCACCCTGGTACCTCGTGGGGCCCACGTGGCTCCGTCTGACCAGATTCCAACGCTGAAAAATCCTATATATTCAGAAACCCCCGAAAGTTAACCTAGATGAGTTTTTACGCCGCCGCAAGCCTCTGTACCTCCACGATCTCATCTATAGACATTTTCCGGCACCCTGTCGGAGGAGGGAAGGCATCACCGGAGGCCATCTTCATCATCCCGGCGGTCTCCATGACGAGGAGGGAGTAGTTCACCCTCGGGGCTGAGGGTTTGTACCAGTAGCTATGTGTTTGATCTCTCTCTCTCTCTCTCTCGTGTTCTTGATATGGTACGATCTTGATGTATCGCGAGCTTTGTTGATATAGATGAATCATATGGAGTTTTCCCCTCTCTATCTTCTTGTGATGAATTGAGTTTTCCCTTTGAAGTTTTCTTATCGGATTGAGTCTTTAAGGATTTGAGAACACTTGATTTATGTCTTGCATATGGATATCTGTGGTGACAATGGGATATTCACTTGAGTCACTTGATGTATGTTTTGGTGATCAACTTGTGGGTTCCGTGACCTTGGGGATCTATGCATAAGGGTTGGCACACGTTTTCGTCTTGACTTTCCGGTAGAAACTTTGGGGCACTCTTTGAAGTTCTTTGTGTTGGTTTGAATAGATGAATCTGAGATTGTGTGACGCATATCGTATAATCAAACCCGTGCGTACTCGTGGTGACATTGGAGTGCCTAGGTGACATTAGGGTTTTGGTTGATGTGTATCTTAAGGTGTTATTCTAGTACGAACTCTAGGGCTGTTCGTGACAATTAATGGGGATGGCTCATAAGATTGATCGGGAAGGATAACTTTGAGGTGGTTTCGTACCCTACAACAATTTCTTCATTTGTTTTCTGTTATTTGTGACTTTGGAGTGAACTCTTTGTCGCACGTGAGGGATTTACATATGATTCAACTATGTCAACAATGTTGGGGGATCGCACTAGTGAAAGTATGAACCCTAGGCCTTGTTTCTAAGCATTGCAATACCGTTTTTATGCACGTTTACTTTTGCTACCTTGCTGTTTTTATATTCTCAGATTACAAAAACCTATATCTACTATCCATACTACACTTTTATCACCATCTCTTCGCCGAACTAGTGCACCTATACAATTTACCATTGTGTTGGGTGTGTTCGGGACACAAGAGATTTCCTGTATTTGGTTGCAGGGTTGCTTGAGAGATACCATCTTCAACCTACGCCTCCCACGGATTGATAAACCTTAGGTCATCCACTTGAGGGAGAATTGCTACTGTCCCACAAACCTCTGCGCTTGGAGGCTCAATACGAGTCTACAAGAACAAGTTGTGTAGTAGACATCACCGGCGCTCCTCTGTCTCCGACCAGGAGGAAGAAGAAGGTGGGCGGGAGGGAGGAGAGAGAAGCAGCGTGGGCCCCGCCCGTCAGTGCCTTAGCCACGGGCCCGCCTGTTAAGTGGAGACGGCTTCTGTCGAAACCCGCCTCCCCCGCTGTGAAGACGTATTCAAGTGAATACGCCTTCGTCGGCCACAGTGGGCTCGGCCCAGTTACACAGTAGCAGGCCGGCCGGCTGCTTCCGGCCCAAGGCAGCCCAAGTGCACAGTGCAATCTCTTCTTTCCCGCCGAAATAACTGCTGAGGACTCGTTTGCAAATAAACTATTTGCAGATTGGTCCCTGGCAGTCAATCATCAATATCTTGTCATCCGCAACTCCGATTCAGGTGAATCCAAAGCTCACTTTCTTAGTTCGCCGAGCCCGTTCTGATGGTATCAATTTCATGAGGTTGACACTTTATGAAAATGCCCATTTTGCCCCTGCCCTCTATTCAGCCCCTCCGAGAGGGAATCTTCTCCGACGAAGTTTTCCGCGAGGTGATCGCACTTCTCTCCGGTGAATCCATCGACCCCCAGGCAAGCCGACCATATGATATATTCTCTAAAGCATTGCTCTGTGTTATTCTTGCGTGTTTAATTAATGAATGTGCCTGTTTTAGAAATAATTAAATCCCTACTAGTTGGAACTTGCTATTTACATTACCTGGTAATGTTCATGATATTATCGCACTAGTGACTCGTAGGTAACAATATGGAGATAGGTTGTTTTGTTTTATTGTGCATTACCGTTGATATTGCAATAGTAAAGAATGTGACTTAATAATGACAACCTCCTCCGTCGGCTGGATCGAGTCATAGTGCCACCGAATCGAGCTCATCAGTGCAGCCACATTTGCCTTTATGAGAAGGCCCTAGCTTGGTCTATTGTCATGCCTCTTGTCGGTACCACCAAAGAGGGGGGATTATGCGTGCGTGCTAACCTGGCCCGGTAGGCCGCGATAATCCTGTGAGCCCAGTTTATGGTTATGTGCATAGGTCCTCGTTTGGGACAGTTTTGTTGGCCACGACGGTGGCAGGTGTCAGGAGTGACACAGGGGCCACCCAGGACTTGACCCTGGGAGGGTATGATTGTCGGTGGGGCCGTAAGAGTGCCGGGCAATAGACAAGTTTTGTTGGAGCAGCATTGGTCCACCCGAATGGGAGCATGAGGCCAGGAGCTCCATAGTGTGGGTAAAGTGCGCAACCTCTGCAGAGTTTAAATCTATTCGAATAGCCGCGTCCTCGGTCATGGGACACAGTTCGTACTAGGTCACACTATTTGGTCTGTGTCGAGTCTGGAGGAACAAACCATATGATGTTAATAATGAACCAGAGAAAGGTACGAGTTGTCAGACTTATAGTGCAGATGCAGGGACATCGGATGATGTCAGGTATATGGGATGTTAGCCATACGGTGGCTATGAGATGAGTGGTCGGATGACCGCATCACTTGGATTTGATTTGGATCGGGTTTGGATTGGATCCTAAGATTATTCGGAGTATGGATTAATTACTTGATATGCTTTACTTTACTTTAGTAGTTATCATGCTGGATCATACTGTTATGATTTGATAATTAATATTGCTAGGTAGGTATGCTATGCCCTAATAATTAATGTTGCTCTAATAACAAATGCATGCTTGAAAGCCATGGATTGCATTGCTTGGTGTATATGTTGGTTTGGTTTGCTTGCGAGTACATTCAAAAGTACTCAGCGGCCTTCAATGTGGCCAGGTTCACCTAAGGATTCGACGTCCACTAGCGAGGAGCCGGAGTGTTCGCGGGCTAGAAGAGTAACCCAGTCAGATCCATGTGGATTGGAGCCGCACCAAGACCATGCTGCCTTAGATAGAGCTTTTCCGCTACCATCACCCTTGTAAAATATCATGTAAGACTTATATGTCCATTAATAGAAATGTCTGTGTTCATGATACTTGTTGTAAACGCGCATGCCAGAGTGATTTCCTAGGCTGGTGTGTGCGGTGACCGTCTGGCTACAGTGGTAATCAGGCGGGGCACCACATGAACACAAGGTAATAGGGGATCAGCGTAAATTGATGGGTTATCCAGGACACCGTCAAGGCAACCTCACCATCCCAGGCGTCGTCTCCAAACATGTAGGCAACCAAATCCTTTTCTTTTCATTATGTTCTCTTTCATTTGTGAGCATTCCCTTGAACAACATCCTTGGATTGCTTTCTTTTGCAGAAAGAAGACACTGGCGAGGATATCTCTTACTTCTCGACATGGACCAACAAACGCACCAAACCCGACAAGGACAAGGACCCTCTCCACCCAGAGAGGGACTGGATCAGCTCTAAAGCCCGGTCAGATGGGGAGAACTACACCAAAAAATTAAAGGAGATGTACGGGCAAGAGGTTGATCCTCACGTGGTGCTGTTTGACCCTCTTGTGGCCATTGCCGCGGCAGGCAGTAGACCGAATGGCCGGATGGCGGTTCACCTTGATTCCGTCATAACCTCCTCCCTTCCGAGAGTCAGCACGCTCCGTGCTACGAGTACTAGCTCTACTCCTGCCATAGAGCGTCACGTACCACATACCGTGGCCATTATTGAGAAAATTCAGGTCGGTGCTCTTCATTGATCCTTCATGGTCCTCCATGTTTGCATTTCAACACGAATGACATTTGCATTGCCATATTGTAGACCCGGCTGAATGACACCGAGAAAGAACGAGATGAAGACCGGGCTAAACTGAAGGAACCAAATGATCTAGTGAAGTCCTTACAACATATGGTGGCCAATCTTTATTCCATGCAGGGCAAACCAGTTCCAGACATGCCAACGACGCAAGAGTGGAACATTGTGAGTTCCGTTAAACTATTTCTATCATCATTTTCGGCATTACCATATGCAATCATCTTATTGCCTCAAAATTCTTACAGCTCAATCCATCACAAGGGTCGAACAATGTTCCGGTAGTTCCACCTCAAGTTGGTGGAGTTGGGGAAGCAAACCAAGTGATGCCTTCTGATGTTGATGTTTCCACTCAGATCTCCAAAACCGTGTGAACTTCATGTTATGTTGATGTTTGAAACTCTTCCTTGTGTGTGCGTGAGAACTATTGCATCTTGTGTGTTCTTGAGACTTGTGAACTTGCGGTAGTCGAGTGTGCTTGACAAATATTGCACCTTTTATGCACTATTGCTTCTATGCAGGATGTGCTTGATAATTATTGCTTTTTTTTGTGCGATACTGCTCATATGTGAGATGTTCTATGTGGGATGCACTACATACTGCTGTTGTATATGTTTTGTTGCAGGGATGAAACAGAAAACAAACAAAAAAGACTGCTGGACAAACCTTTGCCGAGAGTCACTCTCGGTAGATACCATCTTTACTGAGGGGACTCTCAGAAAAGGGTGGCAACCTGTAGAACCTGATGTCTTTACCGAGAGCCCTCTCGGAAAAGCGTGCCAACCTGAAGAGACTGATAGGTTTTACCGAGAGTGGCTCTCGGCACAACATAGACTCGGCCTGTCAGGTGGCGGCCACGTGCCTGTTTCCTATTGGTCGTCGTTGCCGAGAGCTGCTCTCGGCAAATATGGATCTCGGCGTATGTTGCGGGCCCAGGCTGTCAGGTGGCTGACACGTGCCTGTTTCCTATTGGTCGTCTTTGCCGAGAGTGGCTCTCGGCCAATATAGCTCTCGGCGTATGTTGCGGGCCCGGGCTGTCAGGTGGCTGACACGCGCATGTTTCCTATTGGTCGTCTTTGCCGAGAGTGGCTCTCGGCGTATGTTGCGGGCCTAGGCTGTCAGGTGGCTGACACGTGTCTGTTTCCTACTGGCCATCTTTGCCGAGAGTGGCTCTCGGTAATGATGGCTCTCGGCGTATGTTGCGGGCCCAGGCTATCAGGCCGTCGACACGTGGTTGTTTCCTACTGGCTGTCTTTGCCGAGTGTCACTCTCGGCAAAGAGACACCTCCGTTTCCGTCTGCTTCCGTGAGTCACTTTATTTTGCCGTGGTGCACTGTTCGACACTCGGCAAAGAGTTTGCTGAGTGCCCGTGTTTCGGCTCTCGGCAAATTTCTGTTTGCCTAAGAGGTGTGCCCCGGGTGGGCTTTGCTGAGAACAACTCTCGGCAAAGGCTTTGCCGAGGGTTTTAGGCCCTTTGCCGAGTGTTCCTGGCACTCGACGTCTGCGACGATTCCAGTAGTGATACAATCATAACAGAAGCTATAATTGTGCAAACACTCAAAAACGGAAGGTAAAAGCAAAAATTTATTTTATTCATTGGATTGCCTCCCAACAAGCGCTATTGTTTTATGCCCCTAGCTAGGCATAATGCATAGTTTCAAGTGTAATCATCCTTGGTTTTGACATCCTTAGGTGTGTAATTTTCAGGAGGCTTTTCAAAAACAATAGGGAACACATCATCAACCAAAATACTAGGGTTATTAAGGCTACCTTCTTCAAACCCCTCTTGGTTCCCTTTTACGATCCAAGCCTACTTACGATTAATTCCATTAAAAACTTGTTGGATGATATGTATGGGAGGAACTTCTTTTTTAGTATTTTCATCAAAAGTATGGTGATCGTGAAAAACATATCGCAACATATATTCCTCATTATATAAAATTTCATCTATCACAGGATTTTCTTGACTCATATTATAGAAATCAAAGATCTCTCTAGCTTCTCGCACTATGTAATCAAACTCATTCATAAGGATAAGAGCAGCTATCTTTTTAGCTTTGGGGTTATTTATAACCGGCAACTCATAAAACAATCTTTGCAAGGTAGGATGATTTTGGATGAATCTTCTTTCAAGTTTAAGAATGAGTGCGGAGATAGCCTCCCCATAACTGTTGGTTCTTTTAAGAATAGGAGTGTCATTACAAACCAAAATTCCTGTGCAATTAAAGAATTCTTGAATAATACTTTTCCCTATGATATTTCCACTCCCTACTACAAAAAATTTTGAGTCTAAATTTGAGGGAATTTCTATCTTAGGAATTTTAGCATCCTCATCCTTTTCAATAACAAAATCAGACATGGTGGCAACTTTAAGCAAGCAAACAAGCAAATAATTTTTTTTGTGTTTTTGTAAAAAAAAAATTAGAAGTGGGGGAGATGAAAACGAGAGGCAAATGCAAATGAAAGGTAAATAAAGTAAATGCAAGTGAATGATAATTTGTGCAAAAGTACTTGGTAATTTTGATGATGTCTCCCCGGCAACGGCGCCAGAAATTCTTCCTGCTACTTGTAGTCTGCGTTGGTATTTCCCCGAAGAGGAGAGGATGATGCAGTACAGTAGAGATAAGTATTTCCCTCAGTTAAGAACCAAGGTTATCAATCCAGTAGAAGAACCAAGCAAAATTCCGTTAAGCGCACCTGCACACACAAGAGCAAACACTTGCACCCAACGCAAATAAGAGGGTTGTCAATCCTCTTAGCGGTTATTTGCAAGGATTAAATCTTATTGAGGTAAATAGATAAACTAAAATACTAATTAAAATAAAAGTAAATAAATTGCAGCAAGGTATTTTTAGGTTTTTTATATGATAAAGATAGACCCGGGGGCCATAGTTTTCACTAGAGGCTTCTCTCTTGAGCACATAAACATACGGTGGGTAAACAAATTACTGTTGGGCAATTGACAGAAAAGCAAATAATTATGACGGATTCATGGCAATGATCATGTATATACGCATCACGTCCGAGACAAGTAGACCGACTCCTGCCTGCATCTACTACTATTACTCCACTCATCGACCGCTATCCAGCAAGCATCTAGAGTATTAAGTTAATAAAAACAGAGTAACGCCTTAAGCAAGATGACATGATGTAGAGAAGCAAATTCAAGCAATATGAATAAACCCCATCGTTTTATCCTTAATGGCAACAATACAAATACGTGTCATGTCCCCTTCTGTCACTGGGATTGAGCACCGCAAGATTGAACCCATCACAAAGCACCTCTCCCATTGCAAGATAAAACAATCTAGTAGGCCAAACCAAATCGATAGATCGGAGAGAAATACAAAGCTATAGCAATCATGCATAAAAGAGTTCAGAGAAGACTCAAATATTTCTCATGAATAATCTGATCATAAACTCACAATTCATCGGATCCCAACAAACACACCGCAAAAGAAGATTACATCGGATAGAACTCCAAGAACATCAAGGAGAACATTGTATTGAAGATCGAAGAGAGAGAAGAAGTCATCTAGCTACTTGCTATGGACACGTAGGTCTGTGGTAAACTACTCACACATCATCGGAAGGGCAGCAAGGTTGATGTAGAAGCCCTCCGTGATCGATTCCCCCTCCGGTAGAGTACCGGAAAAGGCCTCCAGATGGGATCGCGGAAGAACAAAGGCTTGCGGCGGCATAAAGGTTTTCTATTCTGGCTCTCTGGGGGTTTCCCAATATTTGTGAATCTATAGGAGTGGAATTAGGTCAAACGGAGTCACGTGGGCCCCACAAGGCAACACGCCCCTCCCCCCCCCCCCCCCCCGAGGCGCGCCCTGTTGCCTTGTGAAGCCTCTGTGAGGCTTCTGGCCTCCTCCCAAAGCTTCCAAGGTTTCTTTTGTCCAGAAAAAAATCTCCAAAAAGTTTCGTGGCATTTGGACTTCATTTGGTACTGTTTCTCTGAAAAGCCAAAAACAAGCAGAAAACAGCAACTGGCACTGGGCACTAGGTTAATAGGTTAGTCCAAAAAAATGATATATAATTGCATACAATTGCATATAAAAACATCCAAGATTGATACTATAATAGCATGGAACAATCAAAAATTATAGATACGTTGGAGAAGTATCAATGCCTATATACATGATCATTGCCATGAATGCGTCATAACTATGCACTTTTCTATCAATTGCCCAACAGTAATTTGTTTACCCACCATATGTTCTGCGCTCGAGAGAGAAGCCTCTAGTGAAAACTATGGCCCCCGGGTCTACTTTTATCATATATTAAAATCCAAAAATACCTTGCTGCAATTTATTTACTTTTATTTTATTTTGCAATTTATTTTTTATCTATCACTATCAGAATTAATCCTTGCAAATAACCGCTAAGGGGATTGACAACCATCTTATTTGCGTTGGGTGCAAGTGTTTGCTTTTGTGTGTGTAGGTGTTGCTAACGAGGTTATGTGTGGTTCTCCTACTAGATTGATAACCTTGGTTCTTAACGGAGGGAAATACTTATCTCTACTATATTGCATCATCCTCTACTCTTTGGGGAAATCCCAACGCAGTTCACAAGTAGCACGCCCCCGCGTCGTCCCTCGGGCGACTTGGGTGGCTCGCCGCCACCACCACTCTAGGTCCCTGTCGTCCTCTCTCTCCCTCGCCACCGCCGGCAGGCGCCGTCTGGGCAAAGCTCCGGCCGGTGGTCGGCGGCGGCGGGGCACTTCGCGCGTGCAACTCATCTCGTGCTCCTGGGCACTTTCTCCCCGTGTGGATCTTACACTCGCTCGCCCGGCGTGGACCGCAGCTACTCTGGCTACCCATCTCCCCAGCCGTGATGCTTCTAGCCTTGCGTCGCTGGCATCTCGGCCTGGCCCCCTGTGTGTAGTAGCGCATTTGGCTCGGTCCAGTTCTGCTGACCTAGGCGTGGTTCCGGTCGTCGGCTGCAGCTCCGGTGCAGCCACCTCCTGCCGCTCCGTTGCAGCGTAACCCTCTCGTCAAGGCTTAGGAGCGCCACGGCGGTTGGGATCTGGAGATCTAGATTCGGCCATGGCAGCCCCTTGGCCGACGGGCCTGGGCAGGACCTTTTGGGCAAGGTGGCAGTCAACGATGTGGTGCTTCACCGTTGGTGTTGGTCGGTGGTGACAACTTCATCCCGCGGTGGCACCCTCGATGCAGTTTGCGGTGATCATGAAAGGTCTTCGTGAGAGTTCTTCTTTCCAGACCCGGTGACTGTTGTCGGCGGCTCATACTGGCGATGTTGCTGATGCAGCCGGTAGGCTCCTTTGTGGGTTTCGGTGGCTCTCACTTCGGCCAGTATGCCTTCAGTGATGAGATGCAATCTATTGACAGTGGCTTGATGCAGAGGATATGGTTGTGTAGCGGCCGCGATGAGATTTCGAGTCCTGCGCAGGTAGCTGCTGGGATCGCAAGAAAGTGGTGGCCGACAACACATGACTTCGAATTGGTGGTGCTTTTTGAGTACCCGGGCTCGAGTTCCAGGGTGAAAACCCTAGGTGTAACCTGAGTTGGTTGTACCTGGCAATGGCGATGTTTTTGCATCGTTACCTTGTTGAAGACATTGCGGATATGCTCGGACTCGTTCTTCAGGGTGAAAACCTAAATTCTGGCCTTTGATGGTTGGATCCGGTGACGACGGCGCTTGAGCGTCCTTTCCTTCCAGAAGGCGTTGATGTTGAAGAACCTCGTTGTCCTTGTGTTGTCAAAAGATAGTTGGTGTGAATATAGTCGTTGTTGTAGTTTGTCGATCACTGTTTTGATCGCTTCGGGTTTTTTTATTTCTTTTCTCGCTTACTCATAGCTTTGGTCTTGTATGACTTTGCTATTTGTCGGCGTGTTTATTTATGTGTGCGTTAGTATTGGTTGTGTACATCCTAGCTATGCAGAGGTCGGGTGTATGCTCATTATGTTTGTATCCACTTGATGCTTCATTTTGAGTTAATAAAATCCACCCTTTCTCGAAAGGACATAGCTTTGGTCTTATATGACTTTGCTATTTTTCGGCATTTTTTTGTGTGCTTGCGTTGGTGTTGGCTGTGTTCATCCTAACTATGCAGAGGCCGGGTGTGTGCTCATTGTGTTAGTATCCATTTGATGATTCATTTTGAGTCCATGAAATCCACCTTTTGTCGAGAAAAAAATGTACATGAGGAATAGTGTTCAAGGGCTGGTGCTACTTTGTTTCGTTCTCATGGTGTGTTTTGCGTATCTTGGATGTGCACATGGTAATTAACAAATCAAAATTTCTTTTACTTTATAATAGATTATTAACTTAGTTTTTGTGCCACCTTGTTGTTAACTCCATTGGATTAACCAGAAAACATAAAGTTTTATGCCACGAAATGAACATGGACACAAGTTCCAAAATGCAGCGAACTGTTTGTCTCTCCCGTAAACCTAATTTCGCGCAGTGCCATGCTCGAGATTCAACCATTGAAACGGCCCACCCTAGGGCAACCGATGTTGGGGTTGTTCTTATATTCGTAATTGGCCGTGTGAGGGCAGTTATAGCAGCTTGTGTTGTGAGGCTACTGGGATTTTTATCAAACATACAAGCAAAATTGCTTGGCCTTCATGCTTACAGAAAACCGTATGCTTGAGCAAAGTCTGGCATGGCTGCAAGTTAACCGCCGGAGAGTAAGTAGAAAAGGGCGTAAAAAAATGGGGACGGATAAACCAAATAGCTAGGCCAACCAGTGATTAGTACAATCAAGCTAGGCCACCAAAGGGTTAAAACCACTTGCCATCAAGAGATCAAGAGCGTTATTGGGACTTGCAGAATTTGAAGTACAAATAAACCATATACAGAAGGCTCTCTTAACAGAGTTGAGCAGTTAAAACGCAAACAGACCGAAATTTTAGAAAAATTACACACTTTTGTTTGCACTTTGACACACACAAAATGCCACGCCTTGACGCCTTGTGTCAGACTGTCAGTCTCTCAGCGACACGACACAAGGGTGTGTCATTTTTCCAAACCAATCAAAAGCGTGTCATTTTATCAAATACCCCATAAACGAACGGAGTGACACCATGGGCTCATCCAATAGTAAGTAACTAGAGAGAGTTAGCGAAGATGACCCATATATAGGCTGGCCTTTGGCCCAAAGATCAGGAGAACTGACTCGAGGTTTTTAGTCATTAGAACTGTTACGGTGATTGGCGATTTTACGAGCCGTCCATCCACCTTAATCCGGTGGTGGAAAAATTGGAGTTACGAGGAGTTACGAAACAAAAATTACGGGAAATTACGTGTAACAGTGGGACCGGTATAATTTTTTTGGTGGGACCAGTTAGTTTTTCGAAAGGTAGACCCGTCTTGAAAAATTGCTTCTTCCGTTCCATTCCTTTCGACAGTTTCCTCGGCCATCCCCACGCAGATGAATCCGGTCGCATAGCCGCCGCCGCCGCCCTTCCTGCCGATCCCGCGGCAGCCCCAATCGAGGGAAGCAACCACCGGCCCGCCTCCCTGGTCTCGCTCTTGCAACGAGGGTTCCAGCCTGGCGCCAGGAAACGGAAATCCTCCGCTGCGGCGCGTCGATCCTGCCCGAAGCCTCCCTGCCCCAGCGCCTCCTGCAGCGCCTCCCTCCGTCGAGCAGCCGGTGACGCCCAGCAACGCCGGCCACCAGTCCGTGGGTAGGCAGCGTCCTCAGGCTGCAAGGGAATATCCTAAACGGCGCCCTCAGCGCCCGTCATAGCGCTAAGCGTACAGGGCGCACACCCCCTTGTCCGCGCTGGGCCGGCCCACATTCTTTTTTTTTCTGTTTATTAAAGAAGCAAAAAAAACTACGCACGTACGTACCCTTGATTCGAACTCGCGATCGCCTGGTTTGAAGTTCACTGCTATAACCAAGCAGCCACTCACCCTTGCCATGTTTACTTGTAGCTTTTCCCTTCTTTTCGTCTTTCGTTTTCTTTTTTCTTTTTTCTTTTTTGCTGGAGCAGTTTTTGTTTGTTTTTTTCTTTTTCTATTTTTTTCATTTCCATTTTTACTTTTTTGTTAATATTTTTTCGCGAATACATGAATTTTCGTTTCAAATTCATGAACTTTTTTCAAATTCGATGTACTTTTTTAAATTTGATGAACTTTTTTTCAAATTTGATGAACTTTTTTTCAAATTTGATGAACCTTTTCCAAATTTGATGAACTTTTTTCAAATTTGATGAACTTTTTTCAAATTTGTGAACTTTTTTGAAAATTCGAAGAACTTTTTTCAAATTTTTGAACTTTTTTGAAAATTCGATGTTCTTTTTTTCAAATCAGTGAACTTTTTTTTATTTTGTTTTGTTTCTTTTCTGCTAAATGCGTGAACATTTTCTTCAAACTCGTGATTTTTTATTCAAAATTGATGAACTTTTCTTCAAGATCGATGAACTTGTTTCCAAATTCGATGAACTTTTTTCAAATTCGATGAACTTTTCTCAAATTCGGTGAATTTTTTTCAGATTTGATGAACTTTTTTCAAAATCGACGAACTTTTTTTTCAAATTCGATGAACTTTTTTCAAATTTCGATGAACTTTTCTCAAATTCGATGAACTTTTTTTTGAAATTCGATGAACTTTTCTCAGATTCGATGAATGTTTTTTCAAATTCGATGAACTTTTCACAAATTCGATGAACTTTTTTTTGAAATTCGATGAACTTTTTTCAGAATCGATGAACTTTTTTTCAAAGTCGATGAACTTTTCTCAAAATTGATGAACTTTTTTAAAAATTCGATGAACTTGTTTTTCAAAATTGATGATTTTGTTTATTTTTTGGTTAACTATTTGAAGTTTGTGAACTTTTTTTAAAATCCACGAACATTTTTGAATTCACGATTTTTTTTCCAAAAGTCAACCATTGACCGGTCAATGGTTGACCGGTCAACGGTTTACCGGTCAACCGTGATCAGTCACGATCGAACCCAGCGAACGAGCAACTTGCAGCGAACGAGCGACTTGCCCGAGCGAGCGAGAACCCGCGTTGGGCCGGCCCAAGTCGCGGCTGTGTGAGCGCCACTCCCCCGATCGGGCGCCTGAAGCACCGTATAGGAGGACCCGGCTGCAAGTGGGACGCCCCGCGGGACGCCGCATCAGCCCGCATAATTTAAGTGGGCTTATGCGGGCTTCCCCGTAACCTGCAGTTTTGTCCGCGGTTGCCGCTTGTCCACATAATTCAGATTGTACTACGTGTTGAACAGCTTCCCCTACGAGTCCTACTCTGTACGCGCCTTGTATCTAGGACGTGAGCTGCTAGTTAGGAGGTTGTTATGCTCCGCTCCTGCACGTTTGCATGCCCCTGTATCATGTGTATAAGTAGTCCAATGGCTCAATGAATACGTGTGTCGCATCTCTGAAACCCTCTCGTTCTCTCAAACTTCACTGGACACAAACTACATCGCCGCACCACTGGGTACTAGTACTACTGAATTCCTATCCCTGGCTGGACGCGTGCACTGTCCATCACGGAAGCACCGCCTACATCACGTCCTGCAGGTCGGCAGCGACGACCCCGGAAGAATCGAACACCGGCGAGGAGCCGCGGCAGCGACGACCCGGGAAGCATCGAACGCCGGCGAGGAGCCGCCGAAGCGTCGCCACCATCTGTCAATGGCGTGCTCCTCCTTGCCAACAGCATCGATGAGCATGTCCTCATGTGGAGCGAAGTAGCCCGTAAGCCCCGAACCCAACCGACCCCGTGTGCCGTCCCAATCCGGCCGGCGTGCCTGTGCCTCCGTTCATGCAACAGCACCACCACAATTGCACGGGCTGTCATCCTCAGTCGGCGCAGCAGGTAAGGACCCAAGCGAGGCGCAAGCGACTGTGCTTCCGGCTCCAGGTCGCCTCACCCTAATCCCCACCATCGCTGCATCGCGAGGCGAACATTTCTTTTTTAAAGGGAGAGCGATATGCGGGTCAGATGTGGTTTTAGTGGGAAAGCCCACATAATCCACATAAGTTTGGCATAATCCCGTGGGCGTCCACGAACACAATTTTTGTGGGCTTTTAAGCGGGCACCGCGGACAGCCCGCGTCCACTTGCAGCCTGACAGCGTCCACTCCCCCCACCCCCTGACATACATGGATGTAGCAGTATGGGGGGAGTTACTAATCGGATCCCATATTACCTCCTGCATGGTTCAGCTCCACCCCTTCCCTTCCCCTTTGTGTGAATCTTCTTCCTTTTTTCTTGTTATTAGTTCATATACATATACCTATAATAGTTCATTGTTTCTCTCTCTCTCTCTGATCTGTGTGGAAATTTACTCACCCTTTGTATCAGTACTAGTTTTTCTTAATATTTCTACCAAAGTGTTCATATGGAATGTTGTTTAGTAATTTGATATCCCATATTTGTTCTATTGTGAAGTCGGTGTTTGCTATTTCTTGCTACAAAAAAAATTCCTCAACTAATCTTTCAGTACAAGGTGACACTTCAGAATATTGACATAGTTACTGAAGTTTGGTAGTGTTGTTTTCATGTTTTTTATCAAGTTGACGTGCTATTTTTTTGCAAGCTTTGACACAAGATGACACTTCATCAATTGGAAGAACTGAAGAACTGAAGGCCCTTTGGTGTGCTTCCTTTCCTGGAACTGAGCTTTGGGGAATAACATCTGAACAATGGAAAGAGATGGGTAGGCAAGGAACAGACCCATCTACAAATTTTAGGTATTAGATTTGTACTTCATTGCAGTTACTATACTTTGTCTTTAAAAAGTTACTGTACATATGCATTTCCCTATCAGTATACTGTAGCTAAACTAGGAAACTTGATATGTATGATTTTTCATGAGTTGGCATTAAGAGGTGGAGGCTTCATCTCCTTGGAAAATTTGTTATTCTTCGCCATGACCTATCTGGTGAGTGCATGTTGTTAATCTCCTTGAAACAAAACTCTCCTTTTTTTCAAATTGCTTTACTCACCATGCTCTGTTTTTCAAGGAGTAAATTACAGGCAGGCAGGAACCAGCAGCTGCTTCTTCCATCAATTCTTCAGTCTGCAGTCCATATTTTTGCTGATAACTATCCATCAGTTCCTAGTTTGCATAGAGGCTGAACTTCTTGTTTCAAATACTTGGAGAACGCTTTTGATCCAGTGGCAACTTGCGGGCGTAAATAATGTACATTATAATATCACTGAAGGGAGTTTCACAGTTCATCTTGTATGTCATGGAAGCTGTCAGATTATGCTCAATCCATTTGATGCAGTTTACTTTCATTTCTTGCGAACATATGTCATGTACAATAAATTTCAGAATCCGGACAGAAATCTAGGAACCAATGATGTTTATCGAGCGAAAGAAATTGCATTATGGCATGTTTACAGGGATTAAATCTCTGCGCTGATGCTCGAATTGAAGTGGCGTTTGTTCAGACTTCAGACTAATGCTATCAACATACATGAGAACAAGAGTTTCATGCTTGAAGTGAGCAAGGCATGCTCCGAGGTACATACCCTGAGCCTGAACTAGTGAACGCTGAACGCCCGAAGACAAGTGCCTGATTGCGGAGTGTTCTTTTCTCCAGTGACATGATGGTACATTCATGGGCTTTCTTTGGCTGCAAAGCACTTTTTTTGGGTTCACGTTTGGGCTAAAGGTATAGTAATTTTGTATCTCATAATATAGGGAATGGCGAGGAGCTAGTCAACTGAAATTTCTTTTTGGGTCAGTCGATTTTGCCCGGATCAATCTGAAGCGTTAGAGTAGAAAGGAACGGTCCGGATTACGTCTTCTACCTCCAACCGTTTCCTTCCTAAAAACATATCGCTGCTGCCCGTGTTCTTTCTCCTCCACCTGCTGCCATCGGCCGGGCCGGCAGCGCTCGCGTGCCAGCCTCGCCGCCCCACCCTCCACTCAATCTCTCCCCACCGCCATGCTGCAGCCGCCCTTGGCCATCGCTCTAAATGTACGAACCCCTTGAAATTCTCCGCCGAACCTGCACCACCCCCACCCCTAAGATAGACAAGGGGGAGATGCTACCCCTGCTGCACCCCCTGGACACTAAGATAGACAAGGAGGCTGCTTCTCCCACTACTAGCACTAGGGTCGTCCGAACCGACAACTAGCATTACCGGTCATCCAGACCCACAACTACCTTAACAAGTAGTCTCGACACAACTAGCAGAGCGGATCGTCTTGTCCCTCGACTAGCACTGCCGTGTGTCTTAACACAATACTACCACTACGGGTCGTCCGGGCGACTAAGATCGGTACTTGTGGGTCTAGTGGACTAAGGTCGGTTCTTGTAGGCTTGATCGACTAAGATCAGTACTTCTGGGCCCGGATGACTCAGATCGGTATTTGTTGACCCGAACAACTAAGATCCGTACTTGTGGGCCTAAACGACTAAGATCGATACTAGTGAGCCCAAACAACTAAGATCGGTTGTTGTGCGTCCGAACGACTAAGATCGGTACGTGTGGACCCAGACGACTAAGATCGGTACTAGTTAGCCTGAACGAGTAAGATCGGTACTTGTGGGCCTAGACGACTAAGAGCGATGCTTGTGGGACCGAACGACTAAGATCGGTATTTGTGGACCCGGACGACTAAGATCGGTACTTAAGAACCTGGATATGTTAATAGGCTTTGAGTTTTTGTCTTGTGTGTGTTTTCACTCGTGTCGGGACGAAGGGTATCCTTAGTGACATTTACTTTAGGATTTTTTTTCTCCAAGAGGTAGGAATTTTTATCTATCTTTCGATCATCGGATTAATTTATGTTATTTGTCGAGTTTCATCATTCTTTTGAAGTGAACTACTTTGCTGGTGTTTTTCTCTTTAAACTTTCATGTGAAAACGGTGTTGCTTGCACAAACTTGTCCTTTACACTATATTTCATCCATGAATGCAAGATGGTTGCCTAAGTAGACATGTAGATAGCTTACTACCAGAAATCACCTTATATCGCACTGGCAACAATCTGCACTTCTACCTTGTGGTCCTCGGTTCGAGACAAGTTGACCACTTTTTTGGAATGTTTTTCTTTCGAAGAACGGGGATCGAATCTATGACAAAACTGTACTTGCCCACCAAACATTATTCTTTGTATAGCGCAATGGTGATCTCACTGTATAACGAGGCAATGACAAGAATAGGCATGCAATCTAGCAGCCCCAGCTTTATCAATCTTCAGGATCCCCAGCAATACAACGCCCAACAAGGCCATGCGCCCGTCTAAATTTCTGTAAACCGCAAGGCAAGCAATGCAACTCGTTACTTTGCCACATTTGAAGAATGCAATCAAGCTACAAGGGTGGAACACCACATGGCCTAGTTCATCAAAACAATGCCGCTCATATAACCATAAGATTAGGCATTCACTATAGTCAGAAGAAATGATCCAAGAATGCATCTGCAAGAACAGGAAACTGCGGTCTCACTCACCCGTCTCTGCAGAGATAGCAACAGGGAAACCTGTTATGATCCCAAACACATCCAATCCAGATCAGCTCCACCTCACCAACAGTATTTCCTATCTTCATATGTACATGACCTCAAAATGCCGCCGTTGAAACAAGTCCGTTCACCGCAACTTCCATCGTGGACGCCCACAATCACTGTTCATAAGAGACCATGTGAGCAAACATTAGACCTACTTCTTTTGGTCAAAAGTATTAGTAACATTTTCCTAAATAAATGAGGCAGCAACTTTGCTAGAATAATAAGACACTTGCAACCTTATAAATCCCTGAAGTCCAATTCTATTAAGTTCCACTCAATAAAAATCAATAGGAGTAGATATTTTGAATGAAAGATAGATCTACATTCCCTCAGAACAGCAAACAGCATTAAAGGACGTTCGTACTGAAGTATCACATTCCGATGACAAGATTTCATTTGCTCTCTAGCCACTTTGATGCTCCAGTCTTATTATCACTAAAATTTGTAGAAAGCATGATTAAATAATTTATGATATGAAGGATATAGATGCACTGGTCAGGCTTCATGGTAAGTAAACTGTAATCACTAGCAAAATTTGTTGTAAGCTGGGAAATTGAACATTTTAACCTGAGTACCTCACAAAATAAATAGCCACACTTCGAAAAGGGCATGTCCGAGTCATTGTCTATTTAACAGAATTTTCTCCTTTTGACCTTCCATCAGCAAATACACAATTGTATCACAAACTAGCAAATGACTGGAAGCATGTAAAACAATTGTATCTAACATTTCAGATTAATCACTCAACATGCAAGGCAGAAGTGGACTATTTTGTATCCAACTCCAGAACAGCACCTTTGTAAGTTCATGATTGTGTATTTGTCACCAGCAACGAAGTGTCAACCAATTAGAAGTAGTATTACTAAAGACTTGAACATGCTTAGTTACAGAGAATGAAATACTTGCAGAAAATAATACTACCACAAAAATAGGAGTACCTAACAGCGCATGATACAAAAGTTGTAGATTAGATCGATGGCAAGACCAGTTCAGACTGTTATGCACACCAATCATATGCATATGCCCACACAATCGGGACTGTTTCCATCACCCTACCACGAAACACATGCTTAGTTACAGAGAATGAAATACTATTCACCTGGGATTACTTGATAATAGGACCACAAGCACAATAGTTTCCTACCATGAAACCCCTTGTAGCTAAAAGTTTGCTGCCATCATCTTCTACACAACATGTATGCACCTACCTTCAGTGGGCGGGAAGGTCGCCGGCGGCACTGACTGAGGCAGTAGGTGAGTAGGGTATCCGACGTACGGTGGAGAGCAGCAGTTCAATTAATTAGATGTGCAAGCAATCCTTGTGAGCAACGATTTGTACTGAATCCCAAAACGAGAAAATGTAGAGCAAGAACTGAACTGGGTATTGATTAATTCCTGAAAAAAGAACAAATTTTTGTGTTTTCCAATCCTCCATTACTCAGAGTTGAAGCAACATATTTTCCAGGAATCAATCAAGAACCGAAGACGAGGTAAAGAAAAGGGGCTATGAGGGAGACGAACCTGGATGGCAGTCTGCCCGCAGGGTCAGGGAAGAGGCCGGAGCCGTTCCAAACCTTGACGACGGAGCTCCCGATGACGGCGTACATGGCCGGCCGGCACGCGGAATGGATGCGCCGCGACATAGGGCCTGCAGTACTGTCGGCCAGCACGCGGATTGGATGCGCCGCGACGTAGGGGGTGCAATATTGCTGGCTGGCCGGAACCTTGGCGGTACGAGCGACAGCAAGGTCGCGGACTGCTGCTTCTCGCCTGGATCGGGGTCGCCACGCGGGGATGATCCGAACGGCGCACCGAGCTACCCGTCTACGAGAGGGATGTGCGGCGGCTATGCGAGCGGAAACCGATTCATTCGTGCGTGGGGACGGCCTCTGAACGTGCCGTGAGGAACAGAAACGGACGAGCGACTCAAGTACTATTATGCCCTTTTAGAAAATAAATAAATCTTAAAATATTTTTCCTAGATCTAATGGCCAGAAATAATCAGAGGTGGAGTTACATGAAATTACAAATCATAACTCTCCAATCACCGTAAAAGAGCTCGTTAGTCATATATATTACACATAACGTAATTAAAGGCCACCTAAGAGCAATGGTATACTTGTGATGGCTTGAAACTTTAAGCCCCCAACAGGCTTGGAAGAGGCAAAGGGAGAACAACTCCTTCCAGCAGTTCGATCAGTCTGGTGAGATGCAGATGCCACAGCTGCACTTCCCTGGCTGTTTCAGCTACCCTGGAGGGCCATCATCGTGAGGATTCCCTCCACACTTCCAACATATCGGTGGATCAACCTTCAGAGTGGATGGCCTCCTCTGCATGACTGCATCTGACCCTCAAGTTCAACAGAGTGAACCTCTACTCTTTGACATGCAAACTCAACCTCTGCAAGAAGCAAATACTCATGGTCAGCAGCTGTTAACAAACAAGAGTTTCCCGAGAAAAAAGAAGACAACAAACAAGACTACCAACAAGCAGAAAGCTCTCAAAACAAAAACAAAATCCTATTAGTGATTCTGCAGCAGTAAAAGAATTCACAGTCGCCAGCTGTACAAAGTCAGGGAAACCGTCCAGACACACAAACATCGTAAATGTCATGTTATTTGGGATGTGGCTAAATGGAGCAGAGCCAAATACTGCGAGGCATATTCGGACAGGAGTATGCGCATTACTTTGGTCTATATGAAACTGCAGAAATGATATGGTTTTTAATAGACAAACTCGTATAATTTTTTTGCAGGTTATCTACAGGGCCACTACTTGGATCCGTACGTGGTCGTCACTCTCTCCCGCGGAAGCCAGGGAGCCTTTGTTTACTCGGTCTACTCGATGGGAGATGATAGTTCGGAATATCTACAACCGGTTTGGATGGCGGTCCAATAATAGTCTAGTGTTTAGTCATCTCGTCCTATTTTTGCCGATTGTGGCAATTTTTACCTTTTTTAACCTTTTTAGCTCCGAGCGAGCTTGTACTGGACCGCAGACCTTTCGGATACTTTGCTTAATAATATGGCTGCATGCATCATTCTGATGCAGAGGCCGAGGGTGATCCTCCTTTAAAAAAAAACTGTAACGTAGTGCCTCCTAGTTTGGCTAACAACTTACTAAACTTTGGGATAGTACAAACAAAATTTGAAAACAATCAAAGTTGTACCTATATAAGCAACAACAAAGCATTCTTCAGGTGTTGGTAACTCGGCCCCTACCAAGATTATCTGCACTCTTCATAGCATTAACAACACATGCCTCGGATGAGTCCACAGACATTTCGCTGATAACACTAGCAAAAGAGACTACGGCTACTTAATTGCCTTGCCTTTCGTAAAATGGAAAGCAGAAAAATAACAGCTATGCTGACTAAATGCACGCATCTACGTAGGGAATGACTATTTTTAATCCACTCAAGAATCTGATTGTGCGACCTTGGAGACAAGTAAACTGACCAGTCAGTTACAGTGGCATCAGAGAACAGGAGGTGGTGGAGCTGTCGAGTGCGAGAGGGCAGTGCAGCAAGCAATCAGCGACGCAGGAGACTGACCGGGGGTATCACCGTATCAGCACCAGCAGGTGAAGTAAGAGAGATAGTTCAACTATAAGATGAGCAGGCCTGAGGACTCCGCCTCGTAATACTAATAGGTTGATGGAGCGCACAAGCAAATACCCAGAGTCAGCAGCAGACAACAAATAAGACTACCAACAAGAAAGCTCTGAAAGCAAAAAATAAAATAAAATCCCATTATTGGTTCTGAAGCAGTAGAGAAATTAACAGTCACTGGACAAAGCCAGGGAAAGCATCCAGACTTTTACGAAGTGCCTCCTAATTTGGCTAACAACTCATCCGCAACACCATAACAAACTCTGGGATTGTACAAAAAAACTAGAAAAGAATCAAAGCTATACCTATATGAGCAACAACAGAGTATTCTTCATAGCATTAACAATGCATGCATGAGTCCTGGAGCCAGCTTCTGTGGTTTCCCAGCTGCCATCATCCATCAGTGTATCTCATAATTTGCTCCAGATTGTTCATACACATTTCACTGACACCACCAGCAAAACAGAGCACGGCTATTGCTACTTGCTTATCATACAAAGGGGAAACAGTGAAACAACAGTTATCTGCTAGAGTAGGAGTAGGTGCACGCATCAGTCATGATGAATTGATAATGTCTCGCATGACACAGGCTGTCATGGAACCGGATCCTCTGACTTGCACAAGGCAAGTTAGAGAGCTACAGTATCATCTATATGGAAAATGGGGAAGGGAAGTCAGAGAACGTGCACTGTTCAAAAATTACTGTTGATCGCATTTTACTCTAGGTAATCACTGTTCTTAAATCAATGCGTTAGGCTGCAAATTACAGGAATCTAGTGAAGAGAAGTCAGGGTACTGTAGCTTACCTGACTTCCCTTCCTATGTTAGAGGATCTGGATCCCATATATACATCACACAGGCCAAATACAATTGAAGTGCTCACCCATTGTACTTAAAAATTTGACGTCAAATTTTAATTTTCTTGTTTAGGAAAAACATGGCTTGATAGTTAGATTCTTAGTTAGAACTTGTTTCGTCGGAGCTCCTATTCCCGCCTTCAACAGGGAATAGACACTATCGCGCAGTTTGGCCCGGCCGGCGAGCACTGGGTGTGGTCCTCTCGTGTTGGTTCGCTCACTCCTCTCCGCTTGCATTTTTCCTCAGTCATTCGCTATTCTGAGAAAACCATCGGTAGAGAAAATCAACAACCTCCTAGTTTGAAAAGAAAGACGACTATTGGTTATTAATAAGAGATATCAAAGTTCGTAGATTAGAAAAATGTTAAAGAATTCTAAAAAATTGTTCATGTTTTAAAACATGTCATAATTGGAAAGATGTTTAGAATTCAAAAAAGATGAAATTGAAAAATGTTCAAAAATTCTATAAAATAGTTGTAAAATATATGAATATTTGTGGTTTTTTAAAATCTTCATGAATTTGAAAAATATTCACCAATTTGAAAAAAATTATCATATTTGAAAAAGTTCTCATAATTCAAAAAATCACAAATTTTAGAAAATCTTCATGAATTTTTTAAAAATATTCCTAGATTTGAAAATTGTTCACATTTTTTTTAAAATCTCATGTACCTTAGAAATTTTTGTGAATTAAAAAATATTAACAAATTTGGAATAATATTATACTAATTTATAAAATATTCACAAATGTGTACAAATTTTAAAGCATGGTAAACCTGATGCCCAGGGCGGTAAATTATGTTGTCGCGAGCATGGCAATTTATTTTAGCAAGCATGGTAAATCCTTGCCATGCTCAGTTTTTTGCCGGGATTTGCCATGCTTGATGAAGGAAATTGCCGTGCTCGCGACAACATAATATGTCATCCCGGACGTCAGATTTGCCATACTTCAAAATTTGACATCAAACTTTTGACATTCTTGTTTAGGAAAAATATGGCTTGATAGTTAGATTCCTAGTTAGGCCTTGTTTCGTCGGAGCTTCTATTCCCGCCTTCAACGGGGAATAGACACTATATCGCACAATTTGGATCGGCCCACGAGAGCTAGGTGCGGTCCTATCATGTTGGTTCGCTCAGTCCTCGCTGCTCGGTTTTTACCCCCTACTGTTCACTATTCTGAGAAAATAATCAATAGAGAAAACCAACAGCCTCCTGGTTTACTCCTACAAAAAAAAACAGCCTCCTGGTTTGATAAAGAGAATGCTATTGGTTATTAATGATTAATAAGAGATTTAAAAAAATTACATTAGGAAAATGTTCACGAAATTTAAAATACGTTCACGTTTAAAAAATGTCATGATTGGGAAAATGTTTAGAATTTGGGAAAAAATCATGAATTTGGAAAATTTTCAATAATTCTATAAAATATTCATAAATAATAACAATATTTTTGGATTTTTAAAAAATATTCATGAATTTGAAAATAATCACGAGTTTGATAAATATTTTCAAATTTGAAAATCTTCATGAGTTTTCAAAAAATATTCGCAGATTTAAAAAATGTCACATTTAAAAAAAACTCAGGTATATTAAAAATGTTTTTTAATTTAAAAAGATTCACAAATTTGGAATAAGAATATAAATTTATAAAGTACTTTATTTGTGAATTTGAAAAATATTCAAGCTGACCACAGCAAAAATGGGAATGATCCCCCACTGTTTCCGAACTGAGATACCATCAAGATGGTATATCAATTAAGATGTTGAGAAGTTTGCCACCACACCAAAAGGGAAACCAACAGCTGTTCGCTCCATTTCTCCTTTTCCTTTGTGGGTTGCAAAACAACTTGTCCGTATTAGCCAGTAATAGAGAGAGCATTCGTCAGGTCTTTGTAATTCGAGATTACCTTGCAGTCTTCATAACATTAGCCATGCACTCATCTGGACATCCATCACCGTCTTCTGTGACAATTGTCTTGTTCATAAAACAGAAAACAGGGAGAATTCAGTGGCAGGATCAATTAAGGTCTTGCATGGAACCAAGGCACCAAGATTAGCTACAGTCTTCGTAGAATTAGGAATTAACCACACATGCCTGGAATGAGTGAGACCTGGAGCCATCCAGGTTCTGCAGTTAGTTTCCCATCTGCCATCAGCCCATCATCCATCACAATTGCTCCCCAGCCGAGCCACCATATCCACATTTTTCATGCACATTTCCACTAATTGCACCAGCAAAACAGAGCACAGCTACTTCCCTTCCGTAATACGGAAAACAGAGCATGGAACCAAATGGTGCACCAAACAGTATAAGCCTCTTCGCGCCTATTCTGAATTGTTAAAAAAATAACTTTGGTTCCAAACATGGAGAAGGTTATCGATGAGAGGAAAAGTCTCACACACCTCATTGATAGATGACATGGACGGTATCATTCTTGATCCTTTGAAGATAGAGGTAAATTGAAAGCTAAAATATTGATATTGAACCGTTATAGCATGATGACACGTAGCAACACAAACCTCAGGATACTACAATGGATGAGGCTGCCAATGCCAGTGACTGACACCAGTTTCACAATGTATAAATTTCTCACCGATGGAAAAAAAACGACACGGCAAGGCGCGGGTATCCATCTATTACATACAGATATATCATAGTGAAGCTCTCGCCACATTGATGCTTTTACTCGTCGAAGTCGTTGACTATTTCAACGAGTATCATCTCATGTCTGACACTGCCATCTCATAAGTAATTGTAGTAGCAACATCAAGAGGTTTGACCATGTCGACAAGGATATGCAGAACCTAAATGCCCATGCATTTTTGCCGCATCTTGTGAAAGAAAATTTATACAAAACATTTTTACTTGTTTACAATTATAAAAAAACAATCTTATGTCATAAGATCTTAATAACATAAAAGTTTACTACAAAATTAATCATTCATTAATGCAACAACAAAAATCAAATACAATTTTTATTATATAATTTTAGTGTCAATACTTGAAAATGCACATAAACTAAAGTTGAATCATATAATGCAAAGGAAGGATTTAGGTGTGTTTTCTCTGAGACATGGCCTCTTAAACTCTAGATCATAGAAAAACAAGAAAATAAAATGACAGTTTTTCATAAATAAAGCTTTACTACCTAGATGAAATGCAAGTTTATGTATGCATTTTGTTTATTTTGAGCTTCCTTAAATTACACTACCGATAAATCTGGTGTTACCGAGATTTCCGAAATGCACGGTTGTCTACTTTATGCATTACTATACAGATGGGATAATTATTAATGTACAAAATAGAAAATATTCTAGAACATACAAAATATCTAGAATGGGGCTGTCCTCGAATTATCCTTGTCATTTACTGGTTCATTTGGCCAAACCAATCAAAAGCGTATCATTTTATCAAATACCCCCAAAACGGACTGAGTGACACCATGGACTCAAAGGCTCATCGAATCGTAGTAACTAGAGGTAGCTAAGAAGATCGACCCGTAGGCTGGCCTTCTAGCCGAAACAGAATTGAACGGACTCCAACTTGTTAGTCACAGACATTACACGTCACGTAAACGCCTTCTGGCAAAACAACTCCTCCAGCAGTTCGATCAGTCTGGCCAGACGCAGATGCCGCCACTCCAGTTCCCTCGCTGTTTCAGCTACCTCCAGTGTGGAGTGCTGCCGCCGTGGGGATTCCCTCCACACTTCCTGCCAACAAATCAGTGGATCAACCATCAGAGTGGATGGCAACCGCAAGGTAACTTCCAGCAGCTCAGCAGCCTCCTCTGCTTGTTGCACCTTTACAAGTTCAGCAGAGTGGGGCTCTCCAGTGTCTGACATGCAAAATCAACCTGTGCAGCAAGCATAAACTTAGGGTCAGCAGCAGACAATAAACAAGACTACCAACAAGAAAACTCTCAAAGTAACAACAACAACAAAAATCCTATTACTGGTTCTGAAGCAGTAGAGGAATTCACAGTCGCTGGATACAAAGGCTGTACAAAGCCAGGGAAATCATCCAGCCGCACAAAGATAGCATAAGTGTCTTTCAGACTGTAACCAAGAGCCCCCGGATTAGGCTAGAAACTCATGGGTGACACCTTAACTAAACTCTTCGTAGCACTAAAACATGCCTCCAATGAGTCCTGGCGCCATCCAGCTTCTGCAGTTTCCCAGCTGCCATCACCCATCACTGTCTCTCACAATTTGCTCTATACGCATTTCACCGATTGATAGCACCAGCAAAACAGAGCACGGCTATTGCTACTTGTCTATCATACAAAGGGGAAACGCAGCAGGATGGTATCTGTATAACCTTCTAGCTACAGGGTTAGGTCACCTTCAGAATAGCAAGCAACATGGTAACAAGCATAATCAACCAGAAACGCCTTCGAGAAAAGAGAGGAGAAAGATGATCCGAGTACTCCACCTTTGAGGAAAGAGAGGAGGAAGATGCATTAGCATTAAGATCACATTTCTGTTCTGATGTAAAATCACCATCAGGGGTCTGCCCCAAAAATGAAGCTTTACTGTGCGGCTACCTCACCACTCTCACACATTCATTAGTTTGTGGAAGTGTTGGGCAAAGTCTAGGGTTATTGGCTTAGACAAGTGACCAGTGCAGTCTCTTGCAAAAAACAGTAGTCTCTAAAAATTTGGGCTAGTATGCTGTGTCGTATAATCACACACTGCTCTGCTTAGCGCTAACTTTCTACAAACAGAATCTACGTTTACAAAGTCCAACTGTAATTCATTTGCAGGGCTGCCCTTGAGGAATTAATCTAAGTAAGGAGAGGATGGACATGGATACAGTTGACCAGTTGGTGAGCGGTGAGGTACGTCCACAGGAAGGTCACGAGGCATTCCTCCAACGGGCAAATGGTTCCAATGCTCAGAGTGGGCGACAGCACGAACTGCATCATCAGTACATACCGTTACAGCGGATCGCCACGGGCAAGGAACCGGCAGCGCCATGATCACTGCGTGTTTTCCATAGCCCTGAGCGGATCAAATGATCAGAGTGAGTTGAGACGATCGTTTTCCATGACGACATGATTTGTCTGGAGAGAGATTATGTCCAACTAGGATGAGGGTGATGAAGGATGTCGTGCCATTGCTGCCATGTGCCATGCAAAGAGATCAAACACAGGCCACCGAGTGCGGCTGAATAAACTCTGAAAATTTCCGTAGAAACAAGGACACAGAGTGTGGCTGAATATACACTGAAAATCTTACCCATTCAATTCGAGAGAATCCTGGATGACTCTAAGGGGCACCTTCGACGATGAGGCGATGCGAGTGACTTAAGCCATGGCACTAGCCAGACAATAATTCCAATTATCAGCCAGGATACAGTTAACACCAAATTCAGTCAAAAACCTTTTCTTTTCCCCTTGCAATGATAAAATTTGCAGTTTGGTATGGAGAGACCTACTGGCTACTGTGGATATGATCGGCGGCACAATGAGCTCCTACGCTCTTGTGCACGGCCTCCTTCAGGTTCATCCAGAAGCCTTGTGCAATTCTGCCTGAGTCATTTTTTCTGAGCTCAGAACATGTCAACAACACCGGGACACCCAACCGACATGGACACCCAACCGTCGTTTACTCTAAACTCAGAACATGTCAACAACATCAGGTCTAGCTGACATCAAGAGAACCGCTTCCTCGGCAGTCACCGTCTGCTGGGCACTCGACTGCATCTTGTGGTACAGTTTGCTAGACTTGTGCATCAGGGTGTAAATGCACCGTATCAACTATGAACAGGCCACCAAGCTACAAGCAGACACGTGCAAAGCAAAATTAACAACCTGGTCTCTCGCATTCAGAGAACAGGACAAGCATGCTCCACCAAATGGAAATCCATCTTCCATCTAGTTTTGCATCTCGATGTTTCCCCTTGAATCGACGGAGAAGACCAAAAAGGCACAAGCTGAATAAACACCCAAACATTTCCAAGAGCTGCTGCCCACCAAACTAGTCATTCATCAGTCTCTCACAAATTTGCTCCCTCCCCAGCACGTCCAGAATTGTCCATAAGACTGATATGATAGCACAAGTAAAATATGGCAGTACCAGCACGGATATGATAGATCAGCAATTATAAATCAAATTAGCTAGTGTCTCGCATGGCAACTGACATATTCTGTCAAAACTGACATAAACTGTACAAGCCTTTCCAAACCGTCCTCATATATACGGTGTAGATCATAAAAGCCAAGTCATGATAATTAAATTACAACACTCATTCTTGCCTTCTGCAGGGCACATTTACTCAGACATACCTCCAGAAGATTCTAGTTAAATGTCTTTATGCTGTTCAACAGAGAAATCTGTACATAATTTTTTTTTTAAACGGAGGCAAAAGCTTTGCCTCATTCATTAATTAAGAAGAAGAGAGTTGCCCAGTTAATTGCGGAAAACCGGGCGAAAACCGTTACAACTTGACCATGGAAGGCAACCAAACCACAACCCCATGATGCAAGTGGACTACTCCCAAATCATGAGGCCACAAAACCACGAGAGCAAACATGAAAACACCCCCAACACGCTAACCCTACCAACTGCCGGCATATGAGACGCAACCTCACAGAACTGCCCCCACAAAATAACCATCATCATCATCATCAAGCAACTGCGGACGCCTTTCTTATAGCGTCACTCTTCTTGCTTCTGCACTTTTTCTGATTTCTCCTTCAAGATGATGGGTCGCGAGCTAGCACCACCTCTCTTCTTATCCCTGATGGCCTTCTCCTTCAGGAGACAACCGATCGTCTTCCCGGATCCAGGGTCAGCAGCCTCCAAAGCTACTAGGAAATCACAAATCTCTTTGGCGAGGAGAGCCCCGGGCACAGATGTCGACGCTTTAGGCGCAACAACCACATCACTTGAAGGAACAACAGCATCTAAAACTCCGCGCTCCACGACGTCGAGAGGGAGGCTGGCCGACGCCCGACAAGGCTCCACGGGGGGTGGTAAGGGCACCAGGACCACCTCCGAAGCCTGGAGAGAGCCCAGCTTTAGCTGCTCCATGATAATGCCTGTAGATCTCAAACAGCAGGAAATGAGCAACCAGAAAGACCAGCTAGCATGCCCCCAAGGTCAGAAGCAGCAGGCTTTCTAGACCTCCAGTTATTACATGGTAGGTAAGATCACACAAGAGATAAAGATTACAATCCGTGCAAATCAAAAGTGCGGCAGACTCCAGGAGAGGGTAGCAAAACAGGACAACACTAAGTGATTGAATAACGTGCAAATTATACTTCATTCCGGTAATTGTTCAGTCAATGGATAGTAATAGCATGAAGAAGGTAACCAACAGCACGATTACAAAAACCATCGTCAGTGACAGTGGTACCAGAGGGCAGGAGGTGGTGGAGTGCGAGAGGGCAATGCGTGAAGCACTCAGCAAAGCAGGAGACAGACCGAGGGGATCAACACCGGCCCGTGAAGTAGAAGACAGTTTGGGCTGTAGCATGAGCCAGCCTGAAGCACTCCACCTCGTAACATGTTGCTGGAGGGCCTGCTATTAAGGAAAGTTTGTAATCAATGGAATATTTGAAAGATTCAAAAGTTTAATGAAGTGCATATATATTACGAAAGACTGTATATCTTTGACAGTGCAAAGATGGCCGACGGTAGCTAATTTACCTTTCCGTTTATTGTAGCTGGGAATCTAGATCACACTCTAAATTCCTTCCAGCGGATATGCGCGATCTTTGGCCAACTTTCTCCATCAGGTGCTCCGCAGCTCTCCTTCAAGAGCTCACAACGCCACACACATATGTGCTGGAGGGAGGATGGCAGATCTGGTAAAGATGATATGTTGGGGCAATCATAGATGTCGAGCTTCCTCAGACTGGAGAAGCACTTCATATTTGTTGGCAGGGAAGTCATTAGACAATCACAGAATCTCAGGGTCTTGACTGATGTGAAGTTTGCGGATTCTTCGAATGAAACAAATGGCTCCTTGCATCCTTCAAGAGAGAGAAATGCTGGAACTGTGATACCTTCTGCCGAGAGCATGTTGTTGAGTATTACAGGGCTGCTAACATAGAGTGAGTCCTGAACTTGAAACTGGGAGATACACTCGGCGTTGAGTTTCGGAACATCAATCAAATGTGCATGGTGAAGTTGCAGGGAAGACAATCCTTCGAGCATACATAAATCTGGCAAGTGATACAGTGAGAGTGATTCAACAGAGGTGAGACTACCAACAGACAAACATGCGGTGCTTCTGCACTCACTTATGAGAATATCATTCATCTTTGGCCAGTCGGTGCAGAGGAATTCAGCTCCAAGCACACAATTAAATATACAGAGCTTCTCAATGGATAATGGCAAACATTCTGCTCCACGTTCCAACTCTAAAGAAGGGCAGGAATTCAGTCTAACTTCTGAAAGAGAGGTGGCAGCTCGTAAACCCCCTAATGACTTGAGACACCAGCAATATCCGATGAACAAGCGGTCGAGTTTTGTCAAATGCTGGAGGACCTCTTCAGAAGGAAGTGTAGTTAAAGTCATAATCTCATTTAAGAACAACCTTTTCAGTGAAGCCAGGCCATTAAGGCAAACAGCTAAAGCTCCATCCGTAATATTGCATGAAGAAAGAGAAAGGTTATGCAGTCCTGATGGTGGAACCAGCGGCAGCCCAATACACCTTCCATACGTGAGTTCTATCCTCTGCTCGTGACAGTATATCCATGCCTTGATGATATCCTCTTTCACCAATACTTCGTCTTTATCTCTTTCTAGAGTACTTTCAAGGTTTTGAACATGTGACATATCAGCATGCATCAATATCATCAGCTGCTTCAGAAATGAATGTTCCAATGAGAGTATTCTCCTAATATCTGATCCTGAATCCACCTCCCAGATTAAACCAAGCTGTGATGCCAAGTGGTCTGTCCTTGAGATATTCTCTCTCTGCTCTTGATGTTCTGGCTCATTGTTTGAAATAAATATAAGCAGTGGGCAATTGGATATACTTAATCCTTTAATGCCTAGTGGAAGACAAGGTAATGTCTTCAGGTTTGGCATATTGCTGAGGTAAAGTGAAGAGCAATTCCGAAAAACCTCACTATTGGATGGTAGGCTTTGCAACGCGCTGCAATCAACAAAGCTCAAAGATTCCAAATTCTCAAAATAAGAACCATCAAGTAACCAGCCTGGATATTTTGAAGATTTGTAACCATTAATTATAAGATACCCAAGTTGAGGCGGTGGCATCAGGCCTTCTAAAATCTCCAAATGTAAACTATCCTCTGCATTCATGTTATTATTGCAACTCCAAACGAGATGCAAGCTGCCAAGATGACTTTTCTGACACAACTTCGATTCTAAGGCTTGATCCTTCCCAGTGACATTCTCAAGATTTGTGACCCTTAAACTGCCACGAATCTCGTTCATGTCCCTCAGCTGTTGCAACTCATATCCCTTTTTCTTTTGCACAGAAAATTCCTCAAATTCTTGAAGCAAACTCAGATTACCAATGTAAGGAATTTGAGGCAGTGTTTCTTTGTATGAGGTGTATATTCTATAATCATGCCATTCAAGATGCCGCAACTTCATTAAATTGCAGAGTTTCTCTGGGAAACTCTCAACTTTGTCATTTAACAGAAGTAACTGCAAGTGGGTAAAGAGTACACAGTGATCTTGGCAAATCAGAAATCAGTGTTCTGATGATGTTCAAATACCGAAGGTGCTTCAACCCACCAACAGATTCTGGCAACTTACTACTGCTGTAAGATGACAAACATAGTACACGCAACTTCTTCAAATTCTGTATTATCTCATTAAAAAGGTCACTTACATCATCCATTAGGGGGTCTATGCAGATAATTGTGCGTAAATGATGTAGCTTGCAGATACTTTTCTTGTGTTGCGTCATACTATCAACACGAATAGATAGATGTCGAACAGTGGATGGTATTTCTGCCACCTTATCATCTTCCAATCTGAAGTAGTTCCCTTTGGAGAGTGATTCTGCCAGATCATGAAGGAGATCATGCATAACATAGTGTGTGCTAGCATATTTCTCATTAAGTGGTTGAAAGAACGAAACAGAGATCATCTCCTTGAAGCAATCCCTCCCAATATCTTCCACTCTCTTGTTTTGGTTGCATGAATCAACAAGGCCCTCTGCCATCCAAAGATAAACCAACTCATCGGTGTCATACTTGTGGCCTTTTGGAAACAAGCTGCAATATAGGAAGCACCTCTGCAGACATGGATCTAACTTCTGATAACTCCACAACAGAGCTCTCATAGGCTCACTTAATTTGTCAATCTTTATAGTTAGAGCATCCTTCCATGCACTGATATTTGTTTTCCCTTTCAACTGGGAACCCACAACTTTTGCCGCCAAAGGAGATTGTCCAAGCCTTTTAGCAATCTTATCTGCAAAATCTTCCAGCCTTTCACACAACTGCGGATTTCTGATTTCTGGTCCAGAGAATGCATGGTGTTTGAAGAGTGCCAAGAACTGAGCATCTTCCATGTTTTCCAGAGGACACACTTCACAACAAAGAGCAGCTGGAAATGTATCCCGTCGAGAATTTATCAAAACTTTGCTTCCCGTCTGTTGGGAAATTAGAGGAGCTAACAGCTGGTCCCATTCACTCTCACTGTCAGGTTCAAACCAAACATCATCCAACACAAGCAGGAATTTCCCTGATTCTTGCAGTATGTCTGTCAACTTGCGCTGTAGAGTATCAAGGTTATCAATGCATGGGCATTCCCCCTGAGAGGCAGACTCGATAATCTCCCGTGTATGACGGCGGACATCAAGTTTGCGTGAGATGCTTACCCACATTCTCACATCAAAACATTTTTTTACCCTCTCGTCATTGTAAACAAGTTGTGCCAATGTGGACTTTCCCATGCCTCCAGCTCCAACAATGGCCAAAGTCGAGTGCATAACTGCACTAGACTCAGTAGTAGCAGTTGTCTTGGTAAGACGATCTATTATATGATTGCAGTCCTTGTCACGACCAATCACTTTCGGAGGTGGTATTGATGTGGTCTCAGGCACAACAGCTGATAGTATGGTTGGGCTCTCTGCATTATAACCAGCAGGTAAGCAGAGCAGTGCACGGAAGTCCTTGGCTTTCGCCAGTGTAGCCTTCAGTTCATTCAATTGGCAAATTAGCTTTCTGTTCTCAGAGCTCAGATTGGACAGCCTACTTGATGCCGCACGCAGAGGCTTCATAAAAGTGCTGCTGATGGAGGAGGCATTGGCCGGCAAGGAATCCTTCCCCTTTGCTTTGCGCTTGAGGAGGTTGTACTCATGCTCGTCGAGCAAGTCTTCGGCCAGGGTAAATGCTTCTTTGAGTTCCTGAAGCCATTTGTCCAACTTGGGCCTATGGTTTCCCTTGTCTGCTGCTTCGATCACCAGCTCGAACTGCGGCATGATAGTAGTCTCCAGTTCATGGAGCTCACGCGCCATGTCCACTCCAAGGTATGTTGAAGCATTAGCATGGAGCTTCTTCAAGACCGGCAATGCAGCCAATCTTAAACCAGCTATAGCTAAGGCCACTTCCGTCATCGAATTGTAGGACTGTTCCTCTTCTGGTGAGGGCACTAGTCTGAAAGAGAGTTAAAGGGGCTGTTTATAAAGGAAAATAAGAACAGATTCGATCCATAAAGATACATAATGATGGAGCACCTGGTATGGAGATGAACATAAGCTATAAGGACAAATTTCCCCTCTTTTCCTCGATTTTTCTTGGTGTGGAGTGGAATGGCCTGAATAAATCGAAAGACGAGCACTAGAATTGTTGGACGTGTGATGGATGAGAAACATGTTGGAGTGGAAAATGAGGAGATAAATTAGTAAACTGCAATGGAGATAGGGAAACCTACTGGCAGATCCGTAGACAATGGAAAAAAAACTAAGTGTTGGACTTGGGAGAGAGGAGTACCTGCAGACAGCGTCCTGCTCTTGTCTGGTTGCTCGCATGAGTATCTCTCGTGTGTGGTGACCCCCTGGAACGAGAGAGCTGGGGCTCCTCTTCTAGGTCAGCCCCATATGGGCCTGGGCCACTTGGGCCTCACATTCAACACTCCCCCTCAAGAGGGGTGATAGATATCTATCATTCCCATCTTGTCACATGCTAGATTGCATTCTTTAGTTCCCAATCCTTTAGTCAAACAGTTTGCAATCTGTTGCCCAGAACTCACATGCTCAATCTTGATGATCCCAGCGTCAAGCTTTTCTTTGATGAAGAATTTGTCTATTTCTACATGCTTGGTTCTATCATGCTGCACTGGATTGTGTGCTATGTTGATTGCTGATTTGTTATCACACCACACATTCATACAACTTGTCTTCAATATCTTCAATTCTGCCAATAGATTTCTGGTGCACAACATCTCACTCAGTCCCTTGGACATGGCTCTGTATTCAGCCTCTGCAGTTGATTTGGAAACAACAGGTTGTTTCTTGCTTCTCCAAGATACTAGATTTCCTCCTACAAAGGCACAATAGCCTGAAGTTGATCTCCTGTCATCCAGACAGCTAGCCCAATCAGCATCACAATAACCATCTACAACAAGGTGTCCATAACTCTTGAACAACAGTCCCTTCCCAGGAGAACCTTTCAAGTATCTCAAGATTCTATGTACTGCGTCAAGATGTCCACTTCTAGGCTCATGCATGTATCTGCTCACAACACTTACTGCAAATGCAATGTCTGGTCGTGTATGACACAAGTACAACAATCTTCCCACCAATCGTTGATACCTCTCCTTATCCACTGGCTCTCCTGATTGAGCAGTCACTTTGTGGTTTTGATCAATTGGGGTTGGGGCTGCCCGACATCCTAGCATTCCTACATCGCTTAGGAGATCTAAAGTATACTTCCTCTGAGATAGCGCAATCCCCTTGGCAGACCTGGCCACTTCTATGCCCAGGAAGTATTTGAGTTGGCCCAGATCTTTGACTTCAAAGGCCTTACCCAAACACTCTTTCAGTCTTGCTATTTCTTCTTTGTCATCCCATGTGATAATAATATCATCCACATATACTGCAAGTATAGTGATTTTCCCTTCTTTATGTCTGTAGAACAGTGTATGATCACCGTTACATTGCCCATACCCCATATTACTTACAGCACGTCTGAACTTGTCGAACCATGCTCTCGGAGACTGTTTCAGACCATAAAGAGATTTCTTTAACATGCATACCTTGCTAACAGTCTCAGACGTAGAGAACCCCGGTGGGATCTCCATGTAGACCTCCTCCTTCAGGTTCCCATGCAAGAAAGCATTCTTCACATCAAGTTGATGTAAGGACCAGCCGAAATTCGCTGCACAGGAGATCAGGATCCTCACAGTGTTCATCTTTGCTACTGGAGCAAAGGTCTCATCATAGTCAATGCCGTAGGTCTGGCTGTACCCCCTCGCCACAAGCCTTGCTTTGTACCTTTCAATCTTCCCTTCTGCATTCTGCTTCACAGTGTATACCCACTTGCAGCTGACTACCTTCTTTCCTCTTGGAAGAGGTGTTAGTACCCATGTCTTGTTCTTACTTAATGCCTCCAGCTCCTCTATCATAGCTGCTCGCCACTTTGGATCCACTTTTGCTGCCTTCCAATTGGTCGGAAGAGACACCAGCTGAAGAGAAGCAACAAATGCTTTGTAGGCCGGAGATAATGCTTCATAGGAGACATAATTTCCAATATCATTTGCATCGAACCCATACTTTGGCTCTGGTATCCCTGCTTTTGCTCGAGTACCTTTTCTCAAAGCAATTGGCAAGTCCTCTGTGTCAGATGAGCTTGCATTGCTGCCTTGCTGCTCCCCCTGCACATTATGCTGTCGTCTTGAATATACTTGAGGATTACGTACACTCCTCATTCACCTTCTGCCACCTATGAGAAGCATCACCTTGCTTCCGTGAGTACACCTTTAGCTGCTCCTCTTGCTCTGTCGTCCACCTTGGTACACAACCGATCCCGGTGGGAGCACCGCTTGCCTGACTCGGCACCCCATCAGTCACAATCGGTCCTTCACTCGGCCCACCATTCGGTGGTGTTATCAGCTGCTGGGGCTGCTGCTCGCTTCGCTGTACCGGAATATCACCCTCAATAGGTTGCTGCAGCACCGAATCGGCACCACCACAATTATCATCACCACTCTCCCCCTCTTGACCAATTTCCGGTTGGAGACATTGGTCAAGTTCTTCAAACAAGACACTTAGATCAGTTTTCTCACCATAAAAGGGTTCCGACTCACGGAACGTAACATCCATGCTCACAAATGTCCGTCTCTCAGACGGACTCCAACATTTGTACCCTCTTTGTCCTGAACAATACCCAATAAAGATGCACTTGACTGCCCGAGGATCCAATTTGTTGACTGATGGCCTATGATCACGAACAAAACAAGTGCAACCGAACACCTTGGGGGGAACTGGGAATTTATTTTCTGTGAAAACCAACTCACACGGTGATTTCATGCCTGTCACCTGGGATGGCGTGCGGTTGATCAAGAAGGTGGCCATCATGACAGCTTCACTCCACAAGAACTTGGGCACATTCATGGTGAACATCAATGCCCGGGCCACCTCCAGCAGGTGGCGATTTTTCCTCTCTGCCACCCCATTCTGAGGAGGTGTGTCCGGACAAGATGTTTGATGCAGGATGCCCTTGTCCGACATGAAGGCACCAATGGCCTTGTTAACATACTCAGTGCCATTGTCGGATCTGAGTGCTTGAATTTTCACATTAAATTGAGTCTGAACAAGTGCATAAAAAACTTTGAAACACTGAAACACTTCATCTTTATGTTTCAGAAGATAGACCCAAGTCATCCGAGAATGGCAATCAATGAACGTAACGAAGTACTTCATACCACTGACAGATACCACAGGACATGTCCATACATCAGAGTGGATTAACACAAAAGGAGATATGCTCCTGATCCCCTTACTCACATATGAGTTTCTGGTATGTTTAGCAAACTCACACGCATCACAGTTTAGCTTGCTCTTGTCCACACCACTCATGACATCAGGAAATACTGATACATTTTGTCAAAAGACACATGTCCCATCCTACAGTGATGGAGTAGGGCTCTAGTCTCCTTATCATCGGCAACTGCAGCTAGCATGTGCATTCCCTCCTGGTCCGTCATGCTGTGGTCCATGTACCACAGGCCCCTACGCCTCATTCCAGTCCCAAGACTCCTGCCCGTCGACCTCTCTTGGATCAAGAACACAACCTTGTCAAGAATTATACGGCAATCAATTTGGTCAACCAAAGCACTCAAGGACACTAAGTTCACGGGAAAAGCTGGCACATGCAGCACTGAGGATAATTCAATACTCGGTGTGCAGCTAACTGTCCCAACACCTGTGATGGGCTGGGTTGTGCCATCTGCTGTGTGAATGGTTTTCTGGTGTGTGGGAGAGTGTGGGATATAGGATTTAAACTCATTGAAGTCTCCAGCAACATGTTGTGATGCTCCAGAATCAAGCACCCATCACTACTGGAATCAGCAAATTTGCCGTCTGCCAGTTCTTTGCCGTCAGCTAGCGGACGGCAAAGAACTAGCAGACGGCAAAGAAGCTCTTTGCCATCAGCCACCCCTTTGCCGTCTGCTAGCGGACGGCAAAGAAACTTTGCCGTCCGTCAGCAGACAGCAAAGAGGAAGGTGGGCCCACTAACGAGCTGCTTACAAAAAACCCTAACGGCCCCCCTCTTTGCCGTCTGCTAGCAGACGGCAAAGAGTAAAAAGGCAGACGGCAAAGGCGGGGCAGACGGCAAAGAATTGAGTTAACTAACGGCAGCGCCCACCCCGCCCCTCTCTCTCTGTTTCTCTCCCTCTCCTCCCCGACGACCACCGCACGCGCGCCGCCCTCACCACCCGCCGCCGCCCCACCACCCCGCCCCTCTCTCTCTCCCCGGCGCCCCCGACGCCCCACCGCCACCGCCCCCGCCGCGCCACCCGCCGCCCCCGACGCCCCACCGCCCCGTCCCCCATCCCCTCTCTCTCCACTACTCTCTTGCGCGCGCCGCCGTCCCCATCTCGCGCCGCCACCCCGCCCCGTGCCGCCATCCCCGTCCGCCGACGCCACCCCGTCCCCGCGCGTCGCCCTCCTCCAACGCCGCCACCCCCTGCCTCCTCCAGCCCACCGCCGCCGCCGCCGGCCTCCTCCACCTACACCGCCGGCGTCGGCCTCCTCCACCTCCACCAACGCCGGCTTCCACCTCCCCCACTCCGGTGAGCCCCCTCCCCCTCTCTATTTTTTCATTTTTTATCTGTTTTAGTAATTTTTGTGTTCTGTTTTAGTATTAGTTAAATCTAGTTTAGTTGTAGTTAGGTTAATTAGTTGTAGTTAGTTGTAGAAGATGTAAAAAATGTAGTTTAGTTGTAGTTAGTAAGATTTTAGGAATTAGGGTTACTTAGCTTATTTAGTTAGGTCTAGCATTAGTTAAAGGAGAGGAGGAGGAGAAGAGGAGAGGAGGAGAAGAAGAAGAGGAGGAGGAGAAGAAAAAAAGAAGAAGAAGAAGAAGAAGAAGAAGAAAAAAGAGGAGAGGAGGAGGAGGAGAAGAAGAAGAAGAAGAAGAAGAAGAAGAAGAAGAAGAAGAAGAAAAGGAAGAAGAGGAAGAAGAAGAAAAGGAAAAAGAGGAAAAAAAGAAGAAGAGGAATTGCCATGACGCATCTGTTTTTTAAATGCCCGTTTTCCAGGGAGTGTTGGGATGCCGTTGGAATCGCGTGGCCCAACTCGGATGAAACATTTGCATTGTTGCATCAACGCAGAACGTCTGTTCATGGAAGTTTTTATCATTGCAGCGTCGGGGGTCTGGAAAGAAAGGAATAACAAATACTTCGAGGGATCCATCCATATTTTGCGTCGTGGCGCACAAGGTTCAAAGAAGATTTTCACCTTCTCATCCACCGAGCAAAAAATAGACTAGCTAGCTCCCTTTATAAACAGCCTGGTGGAGACCCTGTAGTGGTCTCTGATGTAGTTCATATTAGTATATTTGTAGTTTTGTTTCTCTGGTTTGTCATCTAACCCCTCACTAACCCCCCTCCCCCTCTTTTATCTAGTTTGTACAAAAACTATGTAACTGCAGTTTGATCTGATTATAGAAAGTCAGTAGGGAGGCTTTTCCCTACTGTCCCTTGGCCCTAAAATAACTTTTTTATCTGTTTTAGTAATTTTTGTGTTCTGTTTTAGTATTAGTTAAATCTAGTTTAGTTGTAGTTAGGTTAATTAGTTGTAGTTAGTTGTAGAAGATGTAAAAAATGTAGTTTAGTTGTAGTTAGTAAGATTTTAGGAATTAGGGTTACTTAGCTTATTTAGTTAGGTCTAGCATTAGTTAAAGGAGAGGAGGAGAAGAAGAAGAGGAGGAGGAGAAGAGGAGAGGAGGAGAAGAAGAAGAGGAGGAGGAGAAGAAAAAAAGAAGAAGAAGAAGAAGAAAAAAAAGAGGAGAGGAGGAGGAGGAGGAGAAGAAGAAGAAGAAGAAGAAGAAGAAGAAGAAGAAGAAGAAGAAGAAGAAGAAGAAAAGGAAGAAGAAGAAAAGGAAGAAAAGGAAGAAGAGGAAGAAGAAGAAAAGGAAAAAGAGAAAAAAAAGAAGAAGAGGGGAAGAAGAAGAAAACGACACCCCGAAACCCCGACCCGACCCCGACACGGCACCCCGACCCCGACACGGCACCCCGACACCCCAACAGCCCGCCCCCGACACGGCACCCCGACCCCGACCCCGACCCCGACATGGCACCCCGACCCCGACACGGCACCCCGACACCCCGACAGCCCGACACCCCGAAACCCCGACACCTCGACACCCCTACACCACGACACCCAGACACGACACCCCCGACACGACACCCCGACCCCGACACGACACCCCGACACCCCGACACCCAGACACGACACCCCCGACACCTCTTCGGCCTCCTGTTGATGAAACTTGCCGGTCTTCGTGCCGATGAAACTTGCTAGTTATTAGGTATTCAATTTTTTTATGTTGTACTAATTTCGTTTACTCTTTGTCATTGCAGGTGTTGACAGATGGTGGGCGCGGGTCGAGAGCGCTCCGAGTCTCCTTCCTCGGCGCGTGCTGGGAGGGGTGCTATTATTCCGCCCGAGCACCTCCGGAGAGCGCTGGTACACAGTATGCAGACACCGGAAGGCGCTCCTTCTTCGGCCGGGAGAGGTCGGGGGAAGACGAAGAGGGGTGCTAGAGGTGGACGTGGCGGCGGGAGAGGTAGGAAGGCTGCTGTGCCTTCCTCGCCGCCACCCCCAGCTGATTCTCCCGACCACAGGAGTGCTCCGTCTCAGGTGGACCCGTCTGACTTGGAACCGTCTCGGACTCCGGTCCACGAGCCTCGGGCCGACGAGCCTCGGGTCGCCGAGCCTTCGTCCCAGGAGACTCCGGTCCCAGATTCTTCGTCCCAGGAGACTCCGGTCCCAGAGTCTTCGTCCCAGGAGACTCCGGTCCCAGAGTCTTCGTCCCACGTTGTTGGGGAACGTTGCATGGGAAACAAAAATTTTCCTACGCACACACAAGATCTATCCATGGTGATGAGCATCTACGAGAGGGAGAGTGAATCTACATACCCTTGTAGATCGCTAAGCGGAAGCGTTTAAGAAACGCGGTTGATGTAGTCGAACGTCTCCGCGATCCAAATCACAAGTCGTCCCTCGATCCGATCACGAACTAGCGCCGAACGGACGGCACCTCCGCGTTCAACACACGTACGGCTTGATGACGCCTTCACCTCCTCGATCCAGCGAGCGATGGTGAAGTAGTGGTTGAGTTCCAGCAGCACGACGGCGTGGTGATGGTGGTGAGGAACAATCTCTGCAGGGCTTCGCCAAGCGCTACGGAGATTATGACGGAGGAACTAGAGGGTTAGGGTTGCCGCACACGGCTTGGGGAAATCTTGATGTGTCCCGTGTGCTAGCCCTGCCCCTCTATTTATATGTTGAGCCTTGGGGTCTAAACTTGGAGTAAAAGCCTCCTCCAGGTCGGTTTTGCCCGCACAAGGTCGGTTTGGCCCGCAGGGAAAGAGTCCAACTCGGATCCCTGCCGAACCGTGCACAGCCGCACACAAGCGGTAGTACCGCTTCACACAAGCGGTAGTACCGCTTGGGCGGTAGTACCGCTTCACACAAGCGGTAGTACCGCTCGGGCGGTAGTACCGCTTCACCAAGCGGTAGTACCGCTTACGCGGCAGCAAAACTACTTTTGCACTTTCCAATACCTCGTGGGCTTTTATCCCTTGGCCCATATAAAGTGTTGTTGCACCCGAACACTTCGGTAAACATCCGGAACCCCTTCCGGTGAATTCCGGAACTCTTCCGGAGATCAAAACACTATTATCACATATATCAATCTTTACCTCCGGACTCTTCCGGAGATCCTCGTCATGTCCGGGATCTTATCCGAGACTCCGAACAACTTTCGGTCACCAACATAATAACTCAATTATACTAATCGTCACCAAACGTTAAGTGTGTAGACCCTGCGGGTTCGAGAACTATGTAGACATGACCGAGACACTTCTACGATCAATAACCAATAGCGGGACCTGGATGCCCATATTGGCTCCTACATATTCTACGAAGATCTTTTATCGGTCGAACCTCTATGTCAAGGATTCAGTTAATCCCGTATGCTGTTCCCTTTGTTCTTCGGTATGTTACTTGCCCGAGATTCGATCGTCGGTATCTCTATACCTAGTTCAATCTCGTTACCGGCAAGTCTCTTTACTCGTTCCGTAATACAAGATCCTGTGACTAACTCTTTAGTCACTTTGCTTGCAAGGCTCATTGTGATGTTGTATTACCGAGTGGGCCCTGAGATACCTCTCCGTCACACGGAGTAACAAATCCCAGTCTTGATCCATGCCAACCCAACAGACACCCTCGGAGATACCTGTAGAGCACCTTTATAGTCACCCAGTTACGTTGCGACGTTTGATACACACAAGGTATTCCTCCGGTGTCAGTGAGTTGCATGATCTCATGGTCAAAGGAACAGATACTTGACATGCAGAAAACAATAGCAATAAACTGACACGATCAAATGCTATGTTTACAGTTTGGGTCTTGTCCATCACATCATTCTCCTAATGATGTGATCCCGTTATCAAATGACATCTCATGTCAATGGCTAGGAAACCTTAACCATCTTTGATCAACGAGCTAGTCAACTAGAGGCTTACTAGGGACACAGTGTTGTCTATGTACCCACACATGTATTTGAGTTTCCAATCAATACAATTATAGCATGGATAATAAACGATTATCATGAACAAGGAAATATAATAATAACCAATTTATTATTGCCTCTAGGGCATATTTCCAACAGTCTCCCACTTGCACTAGAGTCAATAATCTAGTTCACATCACTATGTGATTTACATTGTAATGAATCGAACACCCATGCAGTTCTGGTGTTGTTCATGTTTAGCCCTTGGAAGAGGTTTAGTCATCGGATCTGCAACATTCAGATCCGTGTGTACTTTGCAAATATTTATGTCGTCCTCCTTGATGTAATCGCGGATGGAATTGAAACGTCGCTTTATGTGTCTGGTCCTCTTGTGAAATCTTGGTTCCTTGGCTAGAGCAATGGCACCAGTATTATCACAAAACAGAGTCATTGGGTTAAGCGCACTAGGCACTACTCCAAGATCTGTCATGAACTCCTTCATCCAGACACCTTCCTTCGCCGCCTCCGAGGCAGCGATGTATTCCGCTTCGCATGTAGAATCAGCTACCACGCTTTGCTTGGAACTGCACCAGCTAACCGCACCCCCATTAAGAATAAACACGTATCCGGTTTGAGACTTAGAGTCATCCGGATCAGTGTCAAAGCTTGCATCGACGTAACCCTTTACGACGAGCTCTTGATCACCTCCATAAATGAGAAACATATCCTTAGTCCTTTTCAGGTATTTCAGGATATTCTTGACCGCCGTCCAGTGTTCCATTCCTGGATCACTTTGAAACCTTCCGACCATACTTATGGCAAGGCTGACATCGGGTCTTGTGCACAGCATTGCATACATGATAGAGCCTATGGCCGAAGCATAGGGGATGACACTCATCTTTTCTCTATCTTCTGCAGTCACTGGGCATTGAGTCTTACTCAACTTCACACCTTGCAATACAGGCAAGAACCCCTTCTTGGACTGATCCATTTTGAACTTCTTCAAAACTTTTTCAAGGTATGTGCTTTGTGAAAGTCCTATTAAGCGTCTCGATCTATCTCTATAGATCTTGATGCCTAATATGAAAGCAGCTTCTCCTAGGTCCTTCATTGAAAAACTCTTGTTCAAATATTCCTTCACGCTTTCCAGCATTTCTATATTGTTTCCAATTAGCAATATGTCATCCACATATAATATTAGAAACGCTATAGAGCTCCCACTCACTTTCTTGTAAATACAAGCTTCTCCGTAAACTTGTATAAACTCGAACGCTTTGATCACCTCATCAAAACGAAGATTCCAACTCCGAGATGCTTGCACCAGTCCATAAATGGATCGCTGGAGTTTGCAAACTTTGTCAGCATTCTCTGGATCGACAAAACCTTCTGGTTGCATCATATACAACTCTTCCTTAAGGTAACCGTTAAGGAACGCTGTTTTGACATCCATCTGCCAAATTTCATAATCGAAAAAGGCAGCTATTGCTAACATGATTCTGACGGACTTAAGCATCGCTACGGGTGAGAAGGTCTCATCGTAGTCAACTCCTTGAACTTGTGAAAAATCCTTTGCCACAAGTCGAGCTTTATAGACGGTGACATTACCGTCCGCGTCCGTCTTCCTCTTAAAGATCCATTTGTTCTGAATGGCCTTACGCCCTTCAGGTAATACTTCCAAAGTCCATACTTTGTTTTCATACATGGATCCCATCTCGGATTTCATGGCCTCTAACCACTTCTCGGAATCCGGGCCCATCATCGCTTCTCCATAGCTCGTAGGTTCATCGTTGTCTACCAACATGACCTCTAAGACAGGGTTGCCGTACCACTCGGGAACAGTACGCGTCCTTGTCGACCTACGAGGTTCGATAGCAACTTGATCCAAAGCTTCATGATCATCATCATTAACTTCCTCTTCAGCTAATGTAGGCTCCACAGAAACAACTTTCTGCGCTGCGCTACTCTCAGGTTGAAGTAAAGGTTCAACAACCTCATCAAGTTCTATCTTCCTCCCACTCAATTCTTTCGAGAGAAACTCTTTCTCAAGAAATGTTCCGTTTTTAGCGACAAACACTTTGCCTTCGGATCTGAGGTAGAAGGTATACCCAACTGTCTCTTTTGGGTATCCTATGAAGACGCATTTCTCCGCTTTGGGTTCCAGCTTTTCAGGCTGAAGCTTTTTGACATAAGCATCACATCCCCAAACTTTAAGAAACGACAGCTTTGGCTTCTTGCCAAACCACAGTTCATATGGCGTCGTCTCAACGGATTTCGATGGTGCCCTATTTAAAGTGAATGCAGCTGTCTCTAATGCATAACCCCAAAACGATAGTGGCAAATCGGCAAGAGACATCATAGATCGCACCATATCCAATAAGGTTCGATTACGACGTTCGGACACAACATTACGCTGTGGTGTTCCAGGCGGTGTTAATTGTGAAACAATTCCACACTGTCTTAAGTGACTGCCAAACTCATAACTCAGATATTCTCTTCCTCGATCAGATCGTAGGAATTTAATCTTCTTGTTACGATGATTCTCAACTTCACTCTGAAATTGTTTGAACTTTTCAAATGTTTCAGACTTGTGTTTCATTAAGTAAATATACCCATATCTACTTAAGTCATCAGTGAAGGTGAGAAAGTAACGATAACCACCACGCGCCTCAATACTCATCGGACCACACACATCAGTATGTATGATTTCCAATAAGTCAGTTGCCCGTTCCATTGTTCCAGAGAACGGCGTTTTAGTCATCTTGCCCATGAGGCATGGCTCACATGTGTCAAGTGATTCAAAATCAAGTGACTCCAAAAGTCCATCAGTATGGAGCTTCCTCATGCGTTTTACGCCAATATGACCTAAACGGCAGTGCCACAAGAAAGTGGTATTATCATTATCAATTCTACATCTTTTGGCATCAATGTTATGAACATGTGTATCATTACTATCGAGATTCAATAAGAACAAACCCCTCACATCGGGTGCATGACCATAAAAGATATTACTCATATAAATAGAACAACCATTATTCTCTGATTTAAATGAGTAACCGTCTCGCAATAAACAAGATCCAGATATAATGTTCATGCTTAACGCAGGCACCAAATAACACTTATTTAGGTTCATCACTAATCCCGACGGTAATCGAAGAGCGAGCGTGCCGACGGCGATCACATCAACCTTGGAACCATTTCCCACGCGCATCGTCACTTCGTCCTTTGCCAGCCTCCGTCTATCCCGCAGTTCCTGTTTTGAGTTGCAAATATGAGCAACCGCACCGGTATCAAATACCCAGGTACTACAACGAGAGTTGGTAAGGTACACATCAATAACATGTATATCATATATACCTTGTTTGTTGTTGGCCGCCTTCTTGTCAGCCAAATACTTGGGGCAATTCCGCTTCCAGTGTCCAGTTCCCTTGCAATGAAAACACACAGTTTCTGGTTTGGGTCCAGCCTTGGGTTTCTTCACGAGAGGAGCAACTGCTTTGCCACTCTTCTTGGAGTTACCCTTCTTACCCTTGCCATTTTTCTTGAAACTAGTGGTTTTATTGACCATCAACACTTGATGCTCCTTCTGAATTTCAGACTCAACGGCTTTCAGCATCGCAAACAGCTCAGCGACTGACTTGTTCATCCCGTGCATGTTATAGTTCAACACGAAGCTCTTGTAGCTAGGTGGCAATGATTGAAGAACTCTGTCAGTGATAGCCTCTGGCGGAAGGGGCATCCCTAACTCAGCCAGACGGGTGGAGTACCCAGACATTCTGAGCACGTGATCACTGATAGACCCGTTCTCCTCCATCTTGCAAGCATAGAACTTATCGGAGATCTCATATCTCTCGATCCGGGCATTCTTCTGAAAGATAAACTTCAACTCCTGGAACATCTCATATGCTCCATGACGTTCAAAACGGCTTTGAAGTCCCGGTTCTAAGCCATACAACATTGCACATTGAACTATTGAGTAATCATCAGAACGAGCCTGCCAGGCGTTCACAACGTCTAGAGACTCAACTGGAGCGGGTGGATCACCAAGCGGTGCATCAAGGACATAATCCTTCTGGGAAGCCGTAAGGATAATCCTTAGATTACGGGCCCAGTCCACAAAGTTACTTCCATCATCTTTCAACTTAGCTTTCTCTAGGAACGCATTAAAATTCAGGGGTGCTACTGCGCGAGCCATGATCTACAACATAAATATAGCAAAGACAACTTAGACTATTGTTCTAGATAATGAGTTTAGTTAATCATATTATTTAAAAAACTCCCACTCAAATTGACATCCCTCCGGTCATTCGAGTGTAACATGATCCAAATCCACCAACTCAAGTCCGATCATCACGTGAGTTGAGGTGGTTTCAATGGTGAACATCTTCATGTTGATCATATCTACTATATGACTCATGTTCGACCTTTCGGTCTCTTGTGTTCCGAGGCCATGTCTGTACATGCTAGGCTCGTCAAGTTTAACCCGAGTGTTCCGCACGTGCAACATGGCTTGCACCCGTTGTATGCGAACGTAGAGTCTATCACACCCGATCATCACGGCGTGTCTCGAAACGACGAACTTTCGCAACGGTGCACACTTGGGGAGAACACAATTTATCTTGAAATTTAAGTGAGGGATCACCTTATAATGCTACCGTCGTCCTAAGCAAAATAAGATGCATAAAAGGATTAACATCACATGCAAATCATAAGTGACATGATATGGCCATGAACTTGTGCTTTTGATCTCCATCTCCAAAGCACCGGCATGATCTCCATCGTCACCGGCATGACACCATGATCTCCATCATCTTGATCTCCATCAACGTGTCGCCATAAGGTTGTCGCGCCGACTGTTGCTTCCACGACTATTGCTAACGTTTAGCGATAAAGTAAAGCATTACATAGCGCTTAATGATTGACACGCAGGTCATACAATAATTAAAGACAACTCTATGGCTCCTGCCAGTTGCCGTACTCATCGACATGCAAATCGTGATATTCTATACAAAACATGATCATCTCATACATCACATATATCTCATCATGTAATTGGCCATATCACATCACAACATACCCTGCAAAAACAAGTTAGACGTCCTCTAATTGTTGTTGCAAATTTTACGTGGCTGCTACGGGTTTGCAAGAACCGTTCTTACCTACGCAAAACCACAACGTGGTGTAGTGATTGCTTTTTGATCTTCTAAAAGAACCCTCTTCATGGAAATCGATTCAACTAAAGTGAGAGAGACAGACACCCGCTAGCCATCTTTATGCAACGAAGTTACATGTCAGTTGAAGGAACCTGTCTCGCGTAAGTGTACGCGTAATGTCGGTCCGGGCCGCTTCATCTCACAGTACCGCCGAATCAAATATCAACTAGTAACGGCAAGCAATATGTATACACCCACGCCCACAACTCGTTTGTGTTCTACTCGAGATCTCATCTACGCATAGACCTGGCTCATGATGCCACTGTTGGGGAACGTTGCATGGGAAACAAAAAATTTCCTACGCACACACAAGATCTATCCATGGTGATGAGCATCTACGAGAGGGAGAGTGAATCTACATACCCTTGTAGATCGCTAAGCGGAAGCGTTTAAGAAACGCGGTTGATGTAGTCGAACGTCTCCGCGATCCAAATCGCAAGTCGTCCCTCGATCCGATCACGAACTAGCGCCGAACGGACGGCACCTCCGCGTTCAACACACGTACGGCTTGATGACGCCTTCACCTCCTCGATCCAGCGAGCGATGGTGAAGTAGTGGTTGAGTTCCAGCAGCACGACGGCGTGGTGATGGTGGTGAGGAACAATCTCTGCAGGGCTTCGCCAAGCGCTACGGAGATTATGACGGAGGAACTAGAGGGTTAGGGTTGCCGCACACGGCTTGGGGAAATCTTGATGTGTCCCGTGTGCTAGCCCTGCCCCTCTATTTATATGTTGAGCCTTGGGGTCTAAACTTGGAGTAAAAGCCTCCTCCAGGTCGGTTTTGCCCGCACAAGGTCAGTTTGGCCCGCAGGGAAAGAGTCCAACTCGGATCCCTGCCGAACCGTGCACAGCCGCACACAAGCGGTAGTACCGCTTCACACAAGCGGTAGTACCGCTTGGGCGGTAGTACCGCTTCACACAAGCGGTAGTACCGCTCGGGCGGTAGTACCGCTTCACCAAGCGGTAGTACCGCTTACGCGGCAGCAAAACTACTTTTGCACTTTCCAATACCTCGTGGGCTTTTATCCCTTGGCCCATATAAAGTGTTGCTGCACCCGAACACTTCGGTAAACATCCGGAACCCCTTCCGGTGAATTCCGGAACTCTTCCGGAGATCAAAACACTATTATCACATATATCAATCTTTACCTCCGGACTCTTCCGGAGATCCTCGTCATGTCCGGGATCTTATCCGAGACTCCGAACAACTTTCGGTCACCAACATAATAACTCAATTATACTAATCGTCACCAAACGTTAAGTGTGTAGACCCTGCGGGTTCGAGAACTATGTAGACATGACCGAGACACTTCTACGATCAATAACCAATAGCGGGACCTGGATGCCCATATTGGCTCCTACATATTCTACGAAGATCTTTTATCGGTCGAACCTCTATGTCAAGGATTCAGTTAATCCCGTATGCTGTTCCCTTTGTTCTTCGGTATGTTACTTGCCCGAGATTCGATCGTCGGTATCTCTATACCTAGTTCAATCTCGTTACCGGCAAGTCTCTTTACTCGTTCCGTAATACAAGATCCTGTGACTAACTCTTTAGTCACTTTGCTTGCAAGGCTCATTGTGATGTTGTATTACCGAGTGGGCCCTGAGATACCTCTCCGTCACACGGAGTAACAAATCCCAGTCTTGATCCATGCCAACCCAACAGACACCCTCGGAGATACCTGTAGAGCACCTTTATAGTCACCCAGTTACGTTGCGACGTTTGATACACACAAGGTATTCCTCCGGTGTCAGTGAGTTGCATGATCTGATGGTCAAAGGAACAGATACTTGACATGCAGAAAACAATAGCAATAAACTGACACGATCAAATGCTACGTTTACAGTTTGGGTCTTGTCCATCACATCATTCTCCTAATGATGTGATCCCGTTATCAAATGACATCTCATGTCAATGGCTAGGAAACCTTAACCATCTTTGATCAACGAGCTAGTCAACTAGAGGCTTACTAGGGACACAGTGTTGTCTATGTACCCACACATGTATTTGAGTTTCCAATCAATACAATTATAGCATGGATAATAAACGATTATCATGAACAAGGAAATATAATAATAACCAATTTATTATTGCCTCTAGGGCATATTTCCAACACACGTGACTCCGGAGGCTAGTGGCCATGCTGATGGTGGCGAGGACAGATTTTCTGAGGATAGCTATAGCGAGGGCGAGCTGGTTGAGGAGGGCAAGAAGGTCTACCAGCGTGGTGGTACAAAGCTCCCGCCCGTGCCGGCGACCCGCGATCAGAGGTGGTTGATTGAGCCTAATGGGGAGAAGTAAGTGCATTTACTCTTTTTTAACCTTTTGCCTTCATGTTTCTTCAAATTAATATCTAATGTGTTGGCCTTGTCATACTGCAGGGGTTGGAAACACGCCCCTGGTGTCCGCAGGCCCAACCAGGTCCTTGGTATGCTTCTCCGGCACCACTTCCCGGGGTGGGTCACGTTGCCCAGTGAGGGTGAGGTTCGACAGCTAGGACTGAGCTGGGAGCTGTACGTGGCTGCCCCGGCCCCGCCGGAGGAGAGGGTCGACGGTGTCTTGTGCGATACGGTGGCCGACATTGTGATCCGGCGGTTTTGGGTAATTTCTCCTTTACAGAATTAAAAATCAACAGCACCTAGTGATTGTACTAATCAGTGTTGTCTTGTTTGATTGCAGACCTTCTACAGGTGTCTTGAGGAACACGAGGCGGACGCGGCTATTGTTCTCGTAGTCGAGTGCAAGCGCCTATTTCAGAACTTACGACACGAGGCTCGGGTGCAGGTTGTTCGAGACTACTACGCCTCGACTAACATTAAGAGGGCCAAGAAGAAGTGCCGCTCCAAGTTTCTGAGTAAGGAGAAGTACATGAAGGTAATTACCTATTCTTAAGGCCTTGTACTTAGTTTCCTTGATTTGATTCGTAGGCGTAGCGCTGAAATTTCTCTTGTCTAACTTAGGTGCCCCCGAGATGGTGTGCGGATAGGATGGACTGTTGGGAGGCGTTGGTGGATGAGTGGTGCTCTTCCCACTGGCTAACCGTCCACAACAAGGCCAAGGATAATCGTGCCCAAATGAAAGGTGTGCCACACCATCAAGGGAGCTCCGACCTGTTTGAGTTCGGGGATCACTGGGTATGTGGTTTGCTTCATGATTCATGCAATTTCATTCTTCATGCTAGCTTGAGCCCTTAACTAATATTATGTTCCTCTCTTTTAGGCGCGACACAACAAGAAGGAGGTGCCACCGCTGTTCGACCTCTATGCCATGGCCCATACTGCCCCGTACAAGAAGGCCAAGGCATTCTCTGAGGATGACCTCGATAATCCAGAGAGCTTCAGCAACATCTCCTCCCACAACAAGCTCGTGAGGTACAGAGATGAGGGGAGGAGGAGGAAAGGGGAGGACTTCAACCCGAGCCAGAGTCCTTTTGATCCAGAGCTCGTGATGATATCTGGTGGCGGGAGGCCCCATGGCTCGATAGCCATTGGGGATGGACTGATACGTTGTCCTAGAACTCTCGCGGAGATCAAGAAGCGCCAAACGAGCTCCGATCCTGAGATAAGGCCTCGTCCACGGCCAATGGAGCTCGCCATCAAGGCTAGGGCCCAGGAGCTTCTGGCGGAGGCAAACAGGCAGGCGGCGGAGAGGGAGAGGGACATGGAGGAGAGGACGGCTAGGCTGGTGGAGGAGGAGAGGAACCGGAATGACGCGTCTCACCGGGCCCTATACGAGCTCCTCGTGGTAAGTTTCTCCTGCATATTAGCCAAATCATGCACGTAATGTTCGTTTCATCACTAACTAATATGACTGACTCGTGAAAACAAAATGTGCAAACCGTGTGCCAGAACAACGGTCAGACCCCTCCGCCGATGCCCCAGATTGGTATAGCGCCCACGGTGAGTTTCATTTGAATGGTCATTAGTTACTAGTATTCACATTTGAGTTGCATCATGCTAACGAGACATTGCAAATGATATTTGGTGTAGCATGCCTCCCGACAAGCATCGACCGATCCTTCTCCGTCTGGCGCAACCCCGACCGGTCCTTCTCCGTCTCACACTGGTGCAAGCCCGACCGGTCCTTCACCTCCGTGATGATGGTAAGTTTTCCCAAGTGTTTTGCTTAACAAATGCATACTTAGCTTAAGAAATGACCTATTTAGCTCCAAAATGACCTATACTTAGCTTATTTTCCTCGAAAATGACATAATAACCTTACTTAGCTCCAAAATGACATATTTTACCTAGGATAGCTATAAAATGACCTATACTTAGCATTTTTTCCTCCAAAATGACTTAATATGCTTAGTTAGCTAAAAAATGGCATAACTACCTAGGATAGCTCAATAATGATCTATACTTAGCTTAGCTAGTTCATTTATGACATAATTAGCTTACTTAGGTAAAAAATGGCATAATAACCTTGGTTTAGCTCCAAACTGTCATATCATTAGTTTATTTTCCTCCAAAATGACAAAATAACCTTACCTAGCTCCAAAATGACCGATTTTAACTAGGATAGCTGAAAAATGACCTACACTTACCATTTTGTCCTCCAAAATGAATAAATATGCTTAGTTAGCTCAAAAATGGCATAACTACCTAGGTTAGCTAAAAAATGACCTATACTTAGCTTCTTTAGTTCATTTATGACATACTTAGCATACTTAGGTCAAAAATGGCATAATAATCTTGGTTACCTCCAAAATGACATTGACTTAGCTTATTTTCCTCGAAAATGACATAATAACCTTACTAACCTCCAAAATGACCTATTTACCTAGCTTAGCTCTAAAATGACCTACACTTAGCATTTTTACCTAGCTTAGCTAAAAAATGGCATAATTACCTAAGTTACCTTCGTTAGAAGAAGAAGATAAAGAAGAGGAGAAAAAGAAAGAGAAGAAAAATTCTTCTTCTTCTACTTCTACTTCTTCTTCTTCTTCTTCTTCTTCTTCTTCTTCTAACTTTCTTCTTCTACTTTCTTCTTCTTCTTCTTCTTCTTCTTCTTCTAACTTTCTTCTTCTACTTCTACTTCTTCTTCTTCTACTTCTACTTCTTCTTCTTCTTCTTCTTCTTCTTCTTCTTCTAACTTTCTTCTTTCCCAATTTGCAGATTTGCTTTAGATCACGGAAGCTTGCGTTGATGGAGTCTACTCTTCTCCTTGTCCTTCCTTTTTGTTTTGATTTTGTAGGATGAACAATGTGAAACTTGCTACCTATATATGTATGTATGGATGAAACCATTGTATTCTTGTTGTTGGATATATGTTGGCTATATATATATGTTGCATATGGACTTTTGAGTTCGTATGTATATGTGTTGGATGATCATATCCATATGGCAGGGATATGTATGCTTGTTGAAAGTATTTTCAAATGTATATATATATCTGTGAAATTGATTGAATTTAAGAAAAAACAGAAAAAACAGGGGCAGTACAGGCACTTTGCCGTCCGCTGGCAGACGGCAAAGAGTTTTGCCGTCTGCCAGCAGACGGCAAAGCTGCCACGTGGCAGCTACCTGTGCAACCTGGGGGGCACTGGGCTGGCCTATGTGGTTGCTTTGCCGTCTGCTGGCAGACGGCAAAGAACTTTGCATCTTTGCCGTCAGCCAGCAGACGGCAAAGCACGCCGTTAACCCCTTAACGGACGTAAGCTGCCACGTGTGCCGTCCATGCCTTGCCTCTTTGCCGTCGGCCAGCAGACGGCAAAGTGGCCTTTACCGGAGCTTGTTCAGCCGGATGTGGTGCCGTCTACTGGCTGACGGCAAAGACCTTTGCCGTCCGCAATGCATGCCTTTGCCGTCAGCCATGGCAGACGGCAAAGTTGCTGATTCCAGTAGTGCATTCAGAATTTATTTTATGGGCTGCTATTGATGCATGTTCGGTGTCACCCTCATTTGTATAGACAAAGTTGGTATAACTGGTAGCAGTCTCCTCGACTTTCACCGACATGGACACGACTTGTATGATCTTCCTCCTGATCTCTTCCAACCCAATCCTCACCTTTTCTTTCTCATTAGCAGTTTCAGATTCATCCACAATCACTCTCTTGACAAGAGATTCCATGACATTGGTCACCACACGGATGGACTTGAGAATATCATCGATATCTCCATCATTCTTGGCCGGCTGCTCCAGCCCGGCCTTGAAATCCTTCACCAGGTCCTCTGCCATCAGCAGCAGCAGCAGTGCAAAGACAGCAGCAGTTCCAGCAGCTTGCAAACAACATCAGCAGTAGCACTAGCAGTTCAGCCAACCTCTCAACTGCCAATCCACAGCAAATTCAGCAGCAGCAGCACAGGCACCAGCAGCCCAACTCCAGCCTGTCCTCTACCTCCGCCAAGCAGCAGCCTCCTCGCAGCTCCCTGCACAGCCTCTCCCACGTGCTCACCCAGTAGCAGCAGCAGACACAACCTCCTTCTCCTCTTCACCTCCCGCAGCACCGCAGCCCGTGGAGCAGCAGCAAGCAGCAGCCGCAGCACACCCCACTCTCCTCGAGGAGACCAAGCCGCTCCTCAGCTTCCTCCTCCTGCCGCGCAACACCAGCTCTCCACCTTCTCGCCGGACCCAGCCAGCCGCCGTCGCCCGCGCAGCCGGCGCACAGCCGCACGGACGCGCGCGGACAGCCACGCCCAGATGCGCCTCCGCCTCCTCGCTGGACCCCGCCGCCGGCCGGCGACTAGACCGCCGTCGCCGCCGTCGCCGCCTCCTCCAGTGCCCCTCCGGCCCGGTCTGATACCATGTTGGACTTGGGAGAGAGGAGTACCTGCAGACAGCGTCCTGCTCTTGTCTGGTTGCTCGCGTGAGTATCTCTCGTGTGTGGTGACCCCCTGGAACGAGAGAGCTGGGGCTCCTCTTCTAGGTCAGCCCCATATGGGCCTGGGCCACTTGGGCCTCACATTCAACACTAAGAATACTACTTTGAGCATGGGAAATTACCTGAATAAATGATAGACGAGCAATGAAAGTGCTTCCAGATCGGAGGTAGTAGAAACAACCGGTGAATATAACTGTGGATAGGAAACCTGTTGGAGTAGAAAATCATGGGCTAAATTAGCCGGTTGCAGCAACAGAGAAAATAAACAGAGCCCTACATCCAGATTTGATGAGGAAAACAGAGAAGCATAGTGGTGAGCTTACACAGATGAAGGAGTGAGAAACAACTTTGTAGGAGCGATGAGTCAATGTTGAATGAGAAGCAGATAGTAGGTCTGATCCAGCTACTTGAAAGGAGGCTGAAATCCCCAAACAGCAGCTCAGCGAGGCAATAGTAGGTCTGATCCAGCTACTTGCCCATTTTTAAAGTTTAGTTGAGTGGACTTGCTAATAAACTAACCAGTAACCAATGTGGACATAGCTCACTGATCGATAATTAATAAAGTACATAAAGTAAGCTAGGCATTATAAGATATCACACAATGTCAGATCAGTAGTAGATGGCTCTGCACATATAACTCCATTGTGTCACAATCCACAGCTGGTGACTAAAATAAGAACTGGAGAGGGCATATGACAAACCGGTGTGTGCCTCTCATTTTCTTCTCTCCTAGTCCTTCCTTGAATAGCATTTTTCTTAGCCATCGACAAGCAGCTATTGTATCGATCTCATGTCTGACAATTGTGGACAATAACACTTTCCTGTCCTTCCCTGCTTTGCCCACAGAATTACTGCCTGTCTTGCACCGCACACCATGAAGCAGAAAACAGGAAAGCATGCCTCTGTAAGTCAAATGCGCCATATATAATCAATATATCAGAAATTCCTTTACAGCGAGAATATGATATGCCAGAAGCAAATTTGGGTATCATTAATTGGTGGTATAAACTAAGCAGGGACAGCGTCCCTTTGCAGGAATCCATCTATAACGCGAACAGATCTATCACGTGGGGAGAGATGCCCAACGAGGCAGAAATATCAGATCTGATCCAGCTACTTGCCCTTTTTAAAGGTTTAGCTGATCTGGACTTGCTAATAAACTAACCAGTAACCAATGTGGAGTCTGCTCACTGATCGATAATTAAAGTACTCCCTCCGATCCAATATTAATTGACGCTGCTATAGTACAACTTTAGTACAAAGTCGTACTAAAGCAGCGTCAATTAATATGGATCAGAGGGGGTACATAAAGTAGGCTAGACGCATCTTTTCACATTTAGGGACATCACACAATAGAGTATTCTGTATGAAAAGCTTCAGCAGCGGACATCACACAATAGAGTATTATGCAATCAGATCAGTAATATAGGACTGCAAATGCAACACCGCTGTGTGACTAAATACAAACAATCAGTTTGTAATCCCTGAAGCATCACGAGTTAGAATCCCATTCTTCTCCTTACTATGCATGCAGAAGTGGTGAACTATTCTCATGGTGGTGGTCTCGTGGAGATGGTGCTTGTCCATCGAAATTATTTTTTCTTTCCATCGCCGTTGCTGGCCCTCATGCTTTCATGAACCACCCTCACAGATCTGAAAGCTATGTCAAGAATAAAATATGACCCCATTGATGTTCAACCTGCAGGGAAATCATCACAAAATAGAATTGCAAATAGGTAACAGGTTTCCTTCAATTGCATTCATACAGCCTGATTACTTGCGAATTACTGTAGAAGTGTACATGCAGAATCTGACTGGAGTGCGTTCTTCTAGGTCTTGCACGGGTGTATCTTTCCCTAATAATAAAGCGCTTAGTGCTTCTGGTCGTACGTCATTAGTGTTTTTGCAGAAAACTCCCTGTAGTTTTTGATAATTAACCCGCAGTCACGTCCCTAAGTGAAATAACGGTTCGTCATTGGAAAAAAAGGGTCACCTGAACATCTGCTGCATCGCCCCATGGCTTCGCCTCGCTCGGCACCGGTGGCAGGCCACCCCGCCGCCGGACTCGCCTCGCCGCGGACCGGAGGCAACCGGTGACAGGTCGATCTCCCCATCGCCCCTCACCCCGCCGCCATCTACCACCACCATCCTCGCCGCTCCCTCCCTTCCCCCAGCCGGATCTAGATGCCCCTCCCTCTCATCTCTGAGCACAGCGTGCTCCGTCGGCGGCAACGGCGGCTCCTTCTGGCTGGATCGAGGCGCGGAGACCCACGCTCCCCTCATCTGGTTGGATCCCCTCCTCCGGCAGGATCTCCTCTCCGAGCAGGATGGTGAGCACGAGATCCCCTCCTCAAGCCTCCAACCATGCACCAGCAAGAAATTTTGTTTGTTGGGGAATGAAAGAATTGAATGCAAGATTGCATTGTTACAGGGACGGAGAGTGGAACACCATCTTCAATTTCTCATCTGATCCCACCTTCTCTACTTGATTCCCTGTTTGCTCCCTGTTTGCATTGCTATTATTGGTGAGTAAGTTCATGAACAAAAAAACTAGAAGATCGTGCGATAGGTTTTCTCCTGTACTGAACATTTTTTCTCCAATCTTCGTATTTGTTGTGCTTGAAAATGTTAGGACTGATCTTTTGGTCCGTTTTCTGTCAATGAGTAAATGTTGTGTATAGAAAATCAGTGCTCGAGATTACGATTGCTTCATATAAAATAACAAACTTGCTACAGGAAGCAGATTTGGGGCTGTGCTCTGGTCTGCGGCAAGGTGGACAGGGGAAGCGTCGAATCCAATCCAGGCCACCAACTAGACTAGAAGAATCAAATAGCTCTTTACCGATTACCATGGGAGGCAAGCCAAAATCTGACAGCGAGCACAGCTAATGTGGCGCCTGACTGCATCCCTTGGTAATTGTTTTACTCTGCTTTGGTGGTTCCATCGATCGTAGTTGGAACATTGGCTAATTATATTTTGTAATGGGACTTGGCAAGGGATAGAGACTGGCATGATTTATTTTTTCTGAGCAGCGAATAGGCACAACCCTTCGTGATTTTTGAAGTTTGGACAGAGTTATGAACCCTTCACTGTCTGATTCCTAGATTATTGGAGGATCAAGATGGTGGCCATCAGGGTTCCCATCACCGTGCATGCCAAGCTTGAGCTCCTCAAGAACTCCCCCAAGCTGGTAAGCTTCTCATATTTTCCGTCCTTTATTTAGCCTTTGCAAATCCGCATTCAGTTTGCAGCATCAGAAGAACACTAACCCAGTCTAGCGTCATACAATAATTATCATTGTTATGGATACAAGAAAGTATAGATATTTTCTTAGGCAGTAGCTGAGCATTATTGGCTTGTGATTGTGGCCAAGCATAAACTGACATAGTGACATCTTTCAGCAATTTCCCAAATTAGTTCAAGTACTGTGTTGCAACATTGTACTTTTTTATAGGAACCGAGTCACACAAAAAAGGGCCGAATTTTCTGCCACAATCCATGCTTTGTACAAATAACCACGTGTAAATCTTAATTTAGTTGCTATTAGAAAAGTTGTTGCTTTTGAACCTTCCATGTCAAGAAACTAGAAATAATTTTTATGTGTTTTACCCTGGCTCCCACATCAGACTGTTGCTTTCATGTTTGTTCCCCAGGTTGAGAATAGCAAGAAGATACTTATTCTCCATGGTACAAAGACTAGCGCAGTTTTGAACTCCATGCTGGCAGATCTTTTTCACCTGATGCGTGATCATTATGTGAAGTACGCCGATAATAACAACGACATCAGGCCATTTGAGAGTAGGGGTGGAACTACCCTGGAGTTATTCTCCCTTAAATCTTACTGCAGCCTTTTATTCACATTTACTATTGTGTAGTTGGTGACAATATGGAGTTGTTATTCGCTTGAGAAAATAAAAATTAAATCGATGATGCTCTTAGAAGTAAAATGACTTTCTAAGCTAGGTAGTTTCCTTCTGAGAACCAATAGAGAAGCTATCTGAAACCTTTCCCATGTCTGTCATAATGATCTTTTCATTTTCCTTTGTATATTAAACTAGAATATTGTTATGCATTATTTTCAACCGTTACTTTTTATCTGTTTGAATTATGACAGTATGGTTCTCACTCAAAAAGCGGCCCAACAATCTCTTTTGGGAACTTTTTATCACCACACATATGGTCTTATTGAACTAGATCAAGAACTACAATCCCCAAAAGATCATATATGCTTGATGTGCATGAGCATATGGTGTATCTTTAACACCATTCATTTTGAACCACTAGAATAATAAAAGTTGTTTGATTGGTAAATTATTTTTCAGTTTTCTAAACAAATTTTTTTGAGCACAAGGTTTCTAAACACATTTTTATAGATCAGATATACACTTCGGCACTAATGCTCTGCAAAGATCTTCATATCTTGCAAACAAAATTCACAAACGCCAGTTCAGCTATGCATCCATTTTATTAGTAGTCTCTGCAATCACCCAACTGAACGATGTGGCAGCTCACGTAAACATTGTGATTAATATCGTACAACAGACTCTTCGGTGCCTGCTAAAGTTCCATCTCCTTCAGGTCCATGTTGCCCATTAGAGTCGGACACAGCAGAGCACATATCTTCCTTGCCTTTCTGCTTTGATGCAGGTGGAGCATCTAATAAGCGTTTATCTGTACCAGCTTCATCAGCAAATTGCTGGTCTTCCTGGATAAGCAGATCTGCTTCTTCTAACGAAGCATTTCACAGCCCAACTTCAGTGTCATGCTTGAAGCCATCAGAATCTGAACCAGCTTCTGACTAATTAATCATCCTATCAGCAGAGCTCTCCTTACAAACTTCCTTTTTATCTGAAGACAAGGGATCATCAAGAGAACTATTGTCTTTCCTAGCTCTAGCACCCCTCTTCTGATTTCTTTGATTTGTTCTTGTCAGTACCATCCCTATGTTATTTTCCCCTCGAATGCCACTTCTATGAGAGTGTGAAGATGAATGGGAGGACTTTTTATCTGTAAAATGTGAAGACGAATGGGAGAACTTTTTATCTGTAAAATGTGCCGAGTCATCTTCTCTGTATTTTCTGTGTTGCAAGAATCATCATCTCCGTCATGCTTCTTGCCATCTGTTTTCATCTTACTATTCCTACTTGTGTCATGTTTATGGATATTATAATCATCTCCTAAGCTTCTCCTCTCAGAATTTGACCTTGGACAGTCCATATCCTCAATTTTGTCTTCATTCTTCCTCTTGTCATACTCCACGACATCAGATATCTAGATTTCCTGTGATTACCCATTGTCAATATCCAGCATTTCATCTTCAGATATAGATGAATCCTTTTTATGGGCAACAACGTAAGTATCTGCGTTCTTATCTTCCACTGCGTCCTTTACAGACCTTTCATCTTTACCACCTCCATTACCTCTATCAGATCTTTTTTTATGGGCGGCGGCACTCGTCGGTCACTGTATGATCATCGATGGGTCGTCTATCAGATCTTCTTTTGTCATCCAGCATCTCGGGTTGTAAGATTCAGTAGAACTTTGGAAGGTTTGGTCTGTCGTTGGTCTGTCTCCTCTTACTTCTACAAGAATAAAATTTTCAATTAGATGCCACGGTTGTCAAAAGCATTCACACTGCATCATTTAATATTTTCAGCAAAGATTATTCATAGCCTCCCCAATTATGTGTCTTTCATTATGGATGATCTTTTTCTTGCAGGGGCGTTATGGATGATCTTCAAGGGTATATATTTTGACAAAAATCTTGTTTATCCCCGTTGCAACGCACGGGCATGTTTCCTAGTATCACTAAATACTCATCACCGATATAACAACCATCTTTGAAAAGAATGTACATACCTTTCAACCAGCACACATCTCTTGATTCATATGGCAGACAGTCTTGGCCTTTCCAAACCTGTTAGCGCTCTTCCATGGTTTCCAATGTAGCCACACAGTCGGGCTCCTCAGCATGCAAACCATATCTGTAACCCCTCCACTATCTGAATTTCCTCCAAATCTTTGTGCCTTAACCACCTCCTTGTTCCTTTTCAGATCGGGGATTTGCTTCAGATCAGTCGGGCTCGGGGCAGGGCATCGATCTCAACTGGCACAGGCGCCAATCCGATCCCCCATCTCAATTGGGGGCAGCCACTGACACCCCCGGCCCTCTTCATGTCGACTCTTCACCTTGCCGGCCCAGATGAGCAGAACCAATTGGGAAGAGACGACCCGCCCTCAGCTGCAGGCATCGTGCCGCGCCGGAACCCGCCAACTGCCCAGACGATTTGCAGCCACCGCCTGCGCCTCGATCCACACCGAAGCGCCATCCACCCACGGGCCAGGGAAAAGCGCCGTCGCTGGAAAGAGCTCTGGCCTACCTAACACGCCACCGCCCTGGAGTCGCCTGATACAGTGACACACAGTGTTCTGGCGTTCTGCAACTCTGACTTAGTGTTTTGCCCACTCCCTGTTTTCCAAGTTCTGAGTGAAATTGGGGTGGCAAATGAGTGAGACTACAAATTTGATACTGTGATTACCGTTTCAAATTAAACTTTTTAAAATAATTTTTTTACATCAGATCGAAGAAACTACAAAAGTAGAGCTCATGCCTCGCTTAAAGAAAAAATAAGGGTATTTAACATAAGACCCTATTTAATATAAGCCAATTAAGGGCTAACTGGCTAGTTCGATCAGAACTTGGGATTGACAGGAAACTGAGCTAGAACCGTCTTTCATTGTCTAAAGGTAGTGTTGTCTGACACCTATTCAAACAAGTTCTTAGTTAGTGACAATATCTAAGTGCCAGCATATTAATTCAACATGATCATTTGATTGAGTATCTAGCAAGACATGAAGATCTACACTTCAAACTAGCCCTTAAGTAATACCAATATTTACATTGCTCTAACACAAGAAACAGTTGAACTTCAAGACATAAGTAAAGTAAAGCGGACACTAATGTACTGGTGCCTAACTACTGGGCATGGCTCGATTTCGCTATAGGGCGTTGGTCAAACGGAATTGCTCTGCGTATGATAAAAGTGCATACAGTTTGCATATGATGCTATCCTAAGGCCCCGCTTGGCATCGGTGTATTTTTATACACCTGTATTTATTTTACAGGGGTATGACACCGGCCACACTTGGTTTTCATCTGTAAAAAGAAACGACGGATGGAGGTCTGTATAATTTACAGGTGTATGGCGCTGTGAAACGCCAATCCAATCAGGGCCTAACCTTTCAGCAAACACAATTGATGGCTGTCATTGATGATCGAATAAAAGTGTTTGCCTTCCCTGTTATGCCTTATACTCACATACCCTAGCACGGATGCAGTATGGTTTCACCTTTGGATGTCTCCACTGCATAAGTTTTCAGTAAAAAAATAAAAAATTGTGACTGTCGATGACTGAAGTTCACTTATCGGTATACATAGTGGATTTCGTAGATTCGTAGCGACTCAAGGATCTAACAACAAACTATTGTGTACTGAGGTCCAGTAATTAAATGGACTGAGGTCCAGTAACAACAACACTGAGCATACTGCATACATATACATGGAACCAACAAGGAAAGCAGAGAAGGAAACTAAATGAATGATGATCAGCAGGCAATTCAGATTCAAAACTAAACTACTTCTATATATGGCGGGCTGAGCTTCGCCGGTTTTGGAGATTCGCAGAGAAACTAAAGCTATTATGGACTGAGGTCCAGTAATTTTGCTGCCTAAGATCTACACTGAAGGAGAGGAGATGTGCAAGGAAAAAATGTGCACCTTGTTCGCTGTGGGGAACAGCTCGGCTCACGCGCTGGCCGTGCTCGCACAGGCTCAAATGGTGGCCCGCCGTGGCGGTCTCTACTACCACCCGCAGCTCCAGGCACCGCAGCCGCCGGAGGCCACCCAGCATGAGCGCCGGCGAGGACCGCATCCCGACCACCACCATCGTCGATTGGGGGCGCAGATGAGAACGGCAAGTAGAATGTCTGGCGGCGCTGGCTGAGAACGCAGTCGGAGGTCGGTGGGGGAAAACGGGGAGCGCACAAGAGAGAGAGAGAGAGAGGACTTGCCGCCGGTGCCGATTTGCGGCGGAGACGCCGGAGAATGCGAGAGTAACCAGGGGCGCCCCAATGAGCAAGATGGGCCGGCCCACGCGCGCGGGAGGCCACAGCCTCTTTTTCTGTTTTCTTTTTACGTTTTCTTGTTTTCGTTTTTTGCTTTATTTTGAACTTTTGTTTATACTTTAAAATATTCTAAATATATACTCTATACAAAAAATTAGAAAATGGTGAACAAGTATTTGAAAAATGTTAATCAAGCATTCGGAAAATGTTGAACAAGTATTTGAAAAAATGTTAATCAAGCATTCAGAAAATATTCAACAAGTATTTGAAAAGTGTTGAACAACTATTTGAAAAAAAAATCAAGCATTCAGAAAACGTTGAACATGTATAATTTTTTTTATTATGTATTAAAAAATGATGAATTTTTTTATCATGTATATAAAAATGTTAATCAAAAATTTGTAAAAAATGTTGAACAAGTATTTTAAAAATGTTAATCAAGTATTTGAAAAAAAATTGACCATGTCTTAAAAATGATGAATTTTTTTTATCATGTATATAAATTTGTTAATCAAGCATTTCAAAAAATGTTGAACAAGAATTTGAATAATGTTAATCAAGCGTTTGAAAAATGTTAAATGTGTATAGAAAAATGTGGACCTTGTATTAAAATAATGATGAAAAAAATTGATCATGTATATAAAAATGTTAATCAATCATTTAAAATATGTTGAAAAAGTGTTTGCAAAATGTTTATCAAGCGTTTGGAAATTTTTTAATGTGTATAGAAAAAATGTTGACCATGTATTCAAAAAAAATTAATATTTTTATTTGAAAACTATTAATCAAGCATTTAAAAAGAGTTTAAAATGTATAGAAAAAATGTTGACCATGTATTCAAAAGATGTTAATCTTGTATTTGAAAAATGTTAATCAATCATTTAAAAATGTTTAAAATGTGTATAGAAAAAATGTTGACCATGTATTACAAAAATATTTAATTCGTATTGAAAAAAATGTTAGACGTGTATTAGAAAAATGTTATTGGCATATACAAAAAATGTAATAACACCAAAAGAACAAAGAAAACCAAAAAAAGGAACAAAATAAACAAAAGAAAGAAAGAAAATGAAAAAAAAAGGAAGAAAAAAGCGCAAAAAAGAATGAAAAAACGAAGAAGAAAAAAAGAAAAGAAAAAACCCGAAGAAAACCGTCTCGAATCGCCTCAAGTAGGACGCGCCCCCTAGTACTTACCACGAATGGGACCTGGGCGGAGTGGCTAGCAGCGCCCACAATCGCCCTGGAGACCAGGGATCGATCCCTACTTCTCCCCTTTGCTCTGCTAATTTTACTTGCTATGCACGCGTGAATGGGCCGGCCCAATACGACGCGGGGGCGGGAAAACCTTCAGACATAGCGCTCGCATGCCACTGGGGAGGATTTGCCCATTGTTTTAGGCGGCTGCTACAAATCAGCCGGATGAGAAATCATCCGCCAGTTTAGTCGTCCGATCAACGTGTTGGGGGTCGTTGGATCACATCAGGTTGCAGCGAGCTTTCAACGCAGCGCCCTTGCAGCCCCGCACGGAGCTCCAGCGCAGCACCGACGGCGTCCGGTGAGCTCCACTGGAACCCGACAGAGCTCCAATGCAGCACCAACACTCCGGCGAAGCTCCATTTAAACGGTTGCATCAGGCATGCCACCGAGGTACTTTCCCCCCCCCCCCCCCGGTGGCAGGGCCTGCCCCTCCTTCATCTGCACAAGGCCTATGCATGTCGCAAGGACATCACATAGGAGTTTTCATGCCGCTTCCGGACATGATTTCATGTGCCGCCTTGCAGATCTACAATTTTCGGCGTTGAAACCCTAGCAGAGCAATAAATGTCTCAAATATTGCACGCGGGTCCGAAAAATGCGGGGGCCTGACACGTGTCATGCGATGGCCTCATTTGAGAGCACGAGAAGTTTCGAGGCCAACGGAGCAACATGACCTGCACTTCCCACACAAACCGGACACGTTCCCTCTCGATACTCAGAGACTTGGTTTACAAGCGGAATAGGTGAAGATTAGGAAGATGGCTCAAAAATAATAATAATTGAATTAATAAAAAGCGCCGGCAAAGAAGTGGGACTAAATCTTTGCCAAATCTTTACCGAGGACTGCTCTCAGCAAAGAAGTACCACTGTGACCGTGCCGTCGTTCGCCGCCGTATGAGCCACGTGGCAAAACTTTGCCGTGCGACGGCTGCTTGGCTCTCGGCAAAGAGAGCCTTTGCCGAGTCCTACCCTATTGCCGAGTACTACTCTCGGCAATATCCTGTGTTTGCCGAGGTGCGCTTGTTGCCGAGAGGTACTCTCGGCGTCTGTGAGTTTACGAGTGCCCATGCTTTGGCTCTCGGTGAAGAGCCTGGCACCCGGCGTATACGAAAATTCCAGTAGTGCCACGGTCCATGCCCACTCTCTATGATCGTTCAGTTGATCCTGCCTGTATTATTGTTTGGCCGAGATCGAGAAAGAGATCTTGGCACTGCCAATTCTCCTTGAGTGATGATCTTCATATATGGTTAAAGTAGATTCTGTTCTTTTCTAGTCTGCCTATCAATCTTGAACTACTCGCAAATCAGCTCTGGTTTCACTATTTCGTCGGTTTTGGGGGAGATCAACAATCCTGTATATCTTTGTCGAAATAACTATCCTGTATACAAGTATATATTGAGAACAAGAGGAAGCCCCAGTTAGATGGATGGAAATTAAGGAAAATGTTTCTGCTGCTGTATGCTTGCTGTGTGCCAGAAGAGATTATTTGTCCATGGATCAAATGAGGATGAATTGACAAATGTGCTCCTCGCTCATGTAGATAGTACTCAGCTTAAGCGAACATTCATACAAGAGCGGCATGGTTGCTGAGAGTACACAGCAATCAACACAGCAGCAGCCAAGCGACCAACAGGGGAACAATAGCCAACCCAGTATGATTAGATAGATTAATATAGGCTTGTCCTTGAATGACAAAAGCCAGCCAACTAAACCTAGTAGTAAGTAGAGGGTATCAACGCACAGAATAGGTCTACCATAATACTACATGCCAATATGCCATACAAAATGAGGAGAGGATCGATACATCCTGACAAGAGTGCTGGCAGATAAGGAATTAGCAACATGGGAGCTCAGGTCACTCGTCGGGTGCTTCAGCTGTAGCACGGTGGTAGGAATCAGCAGACAGCACCATGAGCTCTATCGCAACGCCAGTACAAAACCACAGCTTCATGGTACCGAACATGTCCTTCCAAATTCCTGGCACCTTCGCCTTCTCCAGCCTGGAAGACAAGCAGGAAATAATACTATGTGATTGATCAGCAACCAGGGCCTTCCAAAGAGAGAACTGCACACAGCTTAGGATCATGATCAGCAGCAGCCTTACTACCTCACACGAGCGAAACATTCCAGAATCTCTTTCTCAACCAAGTGTGCTTGACGCATCAACTCCTCGTCGCTAGCTGTTTCCAAATTGAATCCTTTACCATGCTGTTGACCCTACATATATAAGCATATGAGATGGCAACATCAAGTCCAATCCAAAAAGCTATTGCCTTGCAAATATATGAGCATCTAAAATCTACTGATTCAAACATGTCACAAAGCTTAGCTTAGTCTTTGGAAAACGATATGCTGATGTAGTCTGCACCCTGCCTAATCCACCCAAATGAATTACTCTAATTTTATTCTATTGTAGTAACTGCGAGACACAAGGACAGAGGAACCACTAGCATCATACACAAGGACGGCGAGAAACAACAGGGAGAGAAAGCAGGGACGGAAGGGACAAATAAAAGGATCCTCTTCAGGGCTTTAACAAAAAGAATAAAACTCGGCAAGAATATGCCGGGAACAAATCCAGATATCAGTCATCGGTACAAATAGATCATTGGTGAAATATTTTTGCAGTTGCAGCTCCTGCTCCTCTGCCCGCCCAAAGAAACAAGAGATAGCTAGGGGCAGCTAACACTGCAAGTCGTACTTACCACACTTGAGTAAAGAAAGAGTGAAATATTTTTGCTTGGTACCATCACTGAACTTCACCTCATATCTATCTCATAATAACAATAATGTTCAGCTCACGGAGACAGCATCGATTCTCCTGAAGGGGCTGCACAGCACAGGATTGAAGGGGGCACAAGGAGAAAACCTCTAGTTTGGTGTGCTCCGGGATGAATGCGCCGGAGAATCCGGCGAGGGCGCGGGGCGGCGGCCAATCCACCAAAACACCCAACCCGAGAATGTGGAGGGGTCTAAGGGCATGTACAATGATGCTATCTTAGGAGTGCCACGTAGGATAAATGATGAGTTGGAGGAGAGAGAACCCAGAAAAAAAGCTTTGCCCTCTCTTATTTAAGAGAAGACAAGAGGTGATCTCTTAGCACAATATGTCTCACCACGTTTTTAGGAATAGCTAGTTATCGAAGATAAGGCTAAGAGATGACCCATTGTAGACAATTTTTTTTGCCATCTCTAAATTACATGCAAGACTTAAGATAAGACTATCTTATCAACCATTGTACATGCCCTAACGAGAACAGGGGCAAGGGTAAGGTGGGTGGGAGATGGATCTTTATCACCTGTGGGAGGGGATGGGTCAGAGGTTAGCGTGCGCGTGGACCGGACCGGTGGGAGGCAGTGAGCAGAACCAATCCACGGCCGCCCGTGCGGGTATGGACGGCAGTGATGAGGACCAGGCGTGGTGTTTCTGTCTGTGATAAGTGCCTGCCTCATCCTGCGTTGCATTTTCTTTTTTACACAGTACATAAGCACACGCTTGTACATATGCACATACACTCATCCATATGAATGCACACGCTCACACTGAGCGCACATAAGCCGGCACATCATCTTGAGATTGCCGAAATTGTCAGGTGCCTTCGTACGTAGTCAACAGAGACGTCTCCTCACACTGAACGCACATCGCGGGAAGGCCTCAAATAAATCCAGAAAAATGCTAAGTCTAGGACTTGAACCCTAGTGGGTTGGTTTCACCACAAAGAACCTAAGCATCTGAGCTGCCCTCAGTTCGCGTGTCGCATAATTATTGGTCAACGGTATCGCTCCAAAAAATATTCTTCAGAAGAAAATTGTTAGTGAACAAATAATGCATTTATTATTCTTCGGTTGACTCAAAATACGAGGTGTTTCATTCGATCTCGGATACGAGCACCGAGCCCGATACATGGACGATATGACCAGACATGGCGTCACCAGTGAGGGCGTGCCAAGTACGAGCTAGAAATGGAGACGAGGCAGCCGCTAGGCGGAGGGTTGACAATGCAGGTGTGAGAGGGGGGAGGGAGGGTTCGTTGGCGCAGAAGAAGTTTTTTTTTGTTGTTGGTCGGGCCTACGGTTAGTCGGCACAAGAGGCAACTCGAGCAAGATGAGGCGGCGTAGCTGTGACGCCGGTCGCGGGTGTATGGTGACAGGGCGGCAATGAGATCGGTAGCAGCGAGCGGTTCGATGCCGAAGACATAGAAGAATGATGGGGGATGACGGACGGAATCGGCTAGAGCTGAAAAAAACAATCGACTGAAAAATAGGCGACTCCACCAATAATATATCACGGTCAAAATCAGGAGAACGAAAAATAGAAGAAACAAAAGAAAGCAATGTGTAATTTACGCATCATTCAGTTAATGTTCATCATTCGGTTCAATGTGGAATTATTGTTTTTCTGATAAAAGAAGGGAACGACGCTCAAGCGTTGCCGTCACCGGATCCAACCATCGAAGGCCAGATCATGTGTTTTCACCCTGAAGATCAAGTCTGAGTAAACTCAAAGCCATGCCTTCAAGAAGGTAATGATGCCAAAACGCCGCCAGGTATAACCAACTATGGTCAGACCTAGGGTTTTCAGCCCAGAGCTTGAGACCAGGTACTTGAGAAGCATCACCAAATCAAAGTTATCGTGTGTTGTCGCCTCCCCTTTCCATACTCCCAACTCGTACATGCATGCACGGTCCTCGCGTGAGATGTAACGAAATCATTAATGTGGAAGAAAGATCATCGCCATCACCAAAATAGGAGTTGAGGACAATCTAGCAACGCCGCACCGACCTCCCTTGTGGCAGCTAGTAGTAGATCTACATGAGACAACACCACCACGCGCCGCCACCCTTGCTACCAGTGCAAGACCACGTGTCACTTGCGTTACCGAGCGGAAGACCACCTCACGGGGACGTAGATGGCAGTCATCTGGACCTGTTGCTCCGTCCTGTCGTTGGATGTTGCCGTACTGCCAAGATCCACCGTCGAGCCGCTTGGAGTGGCGTCGCCCGACTAGGTGGTGTAGGGCTACGATGACCCAGACTGGACTTATGGGGTCTCCATGCGAACAAGCGTGTGTGCGTTGTATTCATCATATTTGTGATCAATGAAACATGTGGTTACCCTCAAAAAAAAAAAAAAGCAAAGTAAAGCCAAGACCCAGACTGGTGAACTGCATGCATGCACTGATCTTCTTCAACACAAGAAGAATGATACTGTAAAGTGCTAAACTGATTTAACTGAAGCCTGGTTTGGATAGTATCAATCACGTCGACACTATATAAGAAAGGATTCATTATTAGTGCATTATTTTCTTTGGATGATGCACTACCAAAACCCCAGCTTCATCACTGTCAAAATGTAAGATTCTGAATACACAGCGGTATGTTCCAACAACGAACCTGGACGAATGCCGTCGTGTGTGCACGTGAGAAGGTGCTTTATATAGTCCCACATCGGCAGGTTGAGGACACTTGGCCTTGTTTATAAGGGAGGATTATGACTAGCCATTCGTGCTCCTAAGGGAGCACACAAATTGGTGAGATGGTGACCCATTGTGCGGCATTGCACAATTAGCAATTAAACAAATGATCAAGGATAAAATCATTGTCATCAGATTACCTCCCCGCATGACATATGTGGTTGGCTTTTTTATTTTATTTTATTTGGACGTTTTTTTTAGATTGTATTATGTACTCACATACAATTAACATCTAGTACTAGGTACGCTACTAAGAAGATACACAATGCCATTATCAACCCTTGAGCAACGCCTGCCCGGCTGCCCCCTTCAAATTGATTTGGAAAATCCTATCGTTTGCCAAAACAAGATTTTTTCTTCTGGCTATTGATCGAGGACAGGTTAAACACAAAGGAGCTAATGCTTGGGAAAAATTTCTACGTTGAGGATGCCAAATGAGAGCACTAGTGAAACTTTGCTCCACCTTTTCTTGTACTTGTAATTTCAGCCTAAACTTTTGGTGGAACCTCAACGTGGAATGGAATGCTGACCTACATATAATTGACATCAACAGACAAAGGCTTCTATGTTGGCGGCCAGAGCTAAATTGATGCATAATAATAGCGTTGATGGCAGTGAGCTTTTTTTTTTTTTTTTGAGTTGTAGTGAGTTTCTTCTTGATTAGTAGTAGAACACCCGTATAAGATAGTAAGCATATCATTTCTTACTTCCAAATTTAGGCACAAGATGGTACCATCAATATGCAAAGCAGTTTGCCAGCAGAAGGGGAAAATATGATTAGTGAGTTATGTTATCTTTGATCTGAAGCGCTCATCTCACAATCCTCGTACACTCATCGCTACATCCTCATTGTGAAATGAAATTCTTTGTTACGTGACAAAAATCTTACGCTATATGACAGATCGGGTTGATCCTTTGAGTCATGAAATGTTTAGTAAATCTCATTTAGGAAAATAGGAAATTCAATTCAAAGAGGTATAGAAGAGAAATCAGACCCTGGAAATTACAGACTGGCTTGTTAAACGGGAGTATTTTGGATGAGTATTTAACCAAAAAAAAACTACCACAATTTTTGTTTTAGTCGCACAGAACTACCACTTTCAAAATGTCAACAAAAAACTACTCCTTTCGGATAGTGACCTGTTTATATAATTTACACGCGTTTATGAAAGACGGGACCCACCTGTCACGACTGACGTGGCAGGAAAGTCAACTCTGTTTATTTTGACCACTATGTAGACCGTTATGACAGATGAGGCCCACACAGCAGCATCAACATTCTTCTTCCTCCTCCTCCTCTCTCTTTGGCTTTTTAACAAACACCTCCTGTGTATCGGTAGACGGCGGCATCAAGGACTGGATCGACGGATCCGGCTGGGTCCCGGAGCTCTTCAATGTGCCAGTGCGTCCTTGACGTCCATGTGCACGGAGACGTGGGCATCACATCATCCGAACCTGAGCTCAAGCTCACCCAGTGCAAACGTCCGCATGTCGGCGTCGTAGTGCAGATCAGATAGGTAGGCACACAGGTAGTACACGTCTAAATCAATCAGCATGGTGTGTGCTAGCATTTTACATGCGTATTGGAGGCCAGCTTCATGTATGCTGCGTGCATCTCGGCTGTTGCTCACGGCCAGCGGGGCAGTGGCGGAGCTACATCACTAAATCTGGACGGGCCACAAGAAAGAAACCCACTATATTTGCACTCACAGCCCAGTATACTCTCAATCCCTCACTGCATTTGCCAAGGACTGGGCGGGCCGTGGCCTTTTTCAGTAACACATAGCTCCGCCAGTGCAGCGGGGGCTCTCGGGCTGCAGCGGGCTCGCGTCCGGCCAGTGATCTCGCGTTGGCACTACTGCAGGAATGACTACCAGTGGCGGGCGCCAAAGTCTCAGCAATGATGGGCGAGGCTTTCAGGGGCCGAGGCTACTAGCGGCGGCGCCAAAAGCCCAAAAGTCATGACCAACTTTAGCTTCTACGTATATAATCACATGTTCTACCTCTTTGTGGTCCAGATTGGTCTTTGGATATCCCCATTGCATACGATTTTCGGTAAAAAGGAAACATATGTGATACCTTGTCAACTTTGGAATTTTAAAGTCATATGACTATTAATATCATTTTTTAATTGTCAATGATAACCTTTGTCCAGATGGTTTTCAGTTAGTAACCTATCCTACATATCTTCTACTCCCTCCGTCCCATAATATAAGAGCGTTTTTGACACTAGTGTAGTGTCAAAAACGCTCTTATATTATGGGACGGTCTAAATAGGGGCACCCCACTAGCTGATTTTCCTGGCTCCTCATGAAGCCACGTCACCTGAATTATTATAGCTGTTGATACAACATAGCTGAACAGTCTGCAGCCGTTTGATCAAGATTTGATGAAATTTACTGAGACTTGCCACCGCTAAGTGGAAAATAACGATCCGCGGCGCCCTCAATTCTTCAGCGCGCACTATCCGGGAGCTCCAATCTGCCGCATTATGCGGCAGACTGGCAGGGCTTCGCACAGGGCAGTCTCTGCCTGGGCCGGCCCACGCAAGAGAAGCGAGCGGTGTAAAAATCAGCGAAAAATTCGATGTGTTAGTAAGGATTCAAGTGGACACAGGTACCTTGCCAGTCGAGCTAGTTAGCGCTACTGATGAATAAGAGGCGCGAAATCTTTAGAACTAACTATATCGGTAGTTCCGAATTTTTTACTTTTTTCCAAACATTTCATGAAAATTCGGAGTACTTTTTTTAAAATTCTGGAAAAATAATTAAATACCACGTAGAAGTTTTGGAAATATTGTGACAAATTATTGGATTTTTAACCAAAATTTAAAAATGGGAAGAATGTATGAATTTGTGAACAAATTCTGAAAACAGGAAAATTTATTAAATTTCGAACAATTTTTGAAAAACTTGAAGAAGTTCTTAAAAGATGTGAACAATTTTTGAATGTGCGAAAAAAAATTCAAACGGAAACTTTTTTGAATTTTTGAACAAATTTTGAGAAAAGGAATAGTTTTTTAATATTATGAACATTTTTGGAAAAATTGGACATTTTTTGCATCTGTGAACAAATTTCAAAACTCTGGACAAAATTAGGAAAGAGCGAACATTATTTGTAATTTGCGAACTTTTTTTTATTTGGGAACAAAATTTTAAAACAGGAACATTTTTTGAACTTACGAACATTTTTGGAAAAGGCGAACATTTTTTTTCAAAATGCAAAGATTATTTAAAAAATGAAGAACATTTTTTTGAATTTGTGAACAAAAATTAATAACAGGAACATTTTCTTAACTTTTGAACATTTTAAATAAAAAAATTGAAATTCTGAAAACAAAAAAGAGAAGAAAAAGGGAATTAAAAAGAAATAGAAAAAAATGAAATAAAGAAACAGAAAACCGAAAAAAGAAAAATAAAGAATGAAACAGGAAAATCGAGATTGAAAGAAAAATATATAAAAAAAGAAAAAAAACAGTGAAACCGGTTCAGGAACCTGCTAGAAGGTTCCCAAAACCGGACACTGTAGCGCCTATGTTATCTCGTAGTTGGGCCGACCCATCTCGGTCGCTAGTTGTTCGGCTCTGTGCTATTCAGCGACAAATTGACGCAACGTGCGTCCGTTAGAAAATTCCACACTATCCTGCTCGCTGTCTCGGCCATCAGTCACGTTTTTGTACGTGGGCTATAGAGCTAGGCTCTTTGGACACGTTCTAAGCCCATGGAAAATGAATCAACAGCCCATGTATCCTCCGCACATCACTATCGTCGCGCATTGCATTTTCATCTTCCCTGTGCACGCCCTATTTGCCCTATCCAGCCGCCGCCACAACCACCACTCCCCGACCGGTACCACGGCCATCCGCCGCGCCGCTACTACGCTCCCTGACCTGTCCCTCAGCCAGCCGCCGTCGAGCTAAACGCTCGCTGGTCAGTCTCTCGGCCAGCCGCCGCCACCGCGACCGGTACCCCTCCGCCTGCTACTGCGGCCATGACCGACGATCTCCCGTGCATTAATTCTCTTCACGCTACCGCTCTATGGCCACCACTACCCTTCCACCTCCACAATGTATGCTATCCCGACCATAATGCATCCACAAATTCACATGAAACGGCCTCACACACCACCTAATTCATCACCCCTCATTACATCTCCCTCCATTAACCTGCAAATTCAGAATAAAGTGGGTTTAAATACCCCTATATAGATCCATCACAGACACCTTCTCGCGTCCCGTCGGAAGAGGCCTACAGCCTGGTAGATGCACACTCCCTATTTCCAGCAGCCTGTGATTTTTTCCATCCTGAAGCTTATGCCTTTGAATCTTTTCAGGTTGCGCTTCAGATCAGAGGTGCTCTGCTCCACATTATGCTTCAAACATCCCTTGCTGTTGGGAATTGTTTCATTACTTCACACGTTTTTGCATTTGTTCCAGATTATGCTTTACTCTCACTTTGTCATGTGCAGCAAAGTCTCCTCGAGGCGTCCGCTGATTTCATCCCCTTGCACTACAGGTCTGGTTCTAAATTCTAGAACTGCATCATGCAATTGTCTTTCTTGGTTGTGCTATTCTTATCTTGGAAATTTCATGTCTTGGCCGATGCAAAGCTTAACAGTATGAATTATCTATATGGTATATAGTTTACTGTAAATGTTAGATAAGTGAATTGATAAAGAAATAAGAGATGTTTAAAAGAGGGAAATGATATACAACCATAGATTAAGCAGGAGAAAACTTGGGCCCAACTCGCTTGGCTTATAGAACCTTTTTACAATTTTCAAGACGTATACAGTCACCTTTAGAAGGGTACGAGTAATGTATGATAATATTAGTCTAAAGGATAAACATGTGTTAGGCTGCCTGATGCCCAGTTGGCTAGGATGGGAAAAGAAAATAATTATTCAATATAATTAGTTTCCATCTAGAAATGTAGACTCGGGTGTATTAAAACTTCTACTTCCTATTTTGTCAGTAGTTTCGTGTACTGAAAACACAGACTGGGAGCAACACAATGAGATTGTGATTTTTTGGTACTACCATATATTTGAAAATCTTCATTATTCTGGCATTATTACCAATTTCTGTTTTGTCGATGTATTAAATGGTACCCTCTATCATATAGAAAATCATGGATGTACACCATCTGTTAAATTTGTAGCAGCTAGCAGCAAAGTAAGTGTGCATTTTATTCAGCTTTGTTTGGTAAGCAGCAAGAATGAATTTTATTTAGCCTCATTTGATAATCAGCAAAACAGCTTACTACTACAACACACATCTATATAACATAATCCTGTCGCATTTTCAGCGTACCACTTATCTTTTCAATCACGGGTCGACAACAAGTACAAATGGACAACCGAAGTATCAGGTACTCCTACTGAAATTGGTTTGCCCTATATTTCATTTCACTTCCTACCTTGATTGATAACATACACCTATCTTCTCCAGGATGTCACCTAATTCTGCAAACAATAATTTGCCATGTTCTACCACCATTTTAATAAGAGAAGCTCAGAAGAAATACACAGATGCAATTGCAAAGATGAAGAGCACAAAAGACCCGATGTTTATAACTTTTAAACGGGAGTCCAAACATCAACACGCCACTAACCCGCTGTCTGGTGACCATCCATTCTCATATGTTGGATACATTGTTGAGTATGAAAAGAATGGGATACCATACGTCCAGGTCGTAGTAACTGCAGAAGGCACGCCTACAAACAACATCAAATATATCCTGCAAGAATATGGTTCATGCTACAAAGTGCTATAGCTTTATCATACAATATATGGTTCATGCTACAAACTGCTATAGTTTAATCATGCGGTACATATTTGTACCAACAATAAATTTCAATCTTGCCTATATAAGAAATCTATCATTTTATTGATTCAAATTATGTTCTTCTTTACTCAAAAAAAAATTATGTACTTCTTTGAGATGTCGATGTTACTCTGAAAATCAACAAAGAAATTCCGCAGCAACGCGCGGGGCATCACCTAGTACCTAAAAAGTTCATCCCCACTACTTTATTTATCTCTACATGCAAGTTATCCACGTCAGCAGTGTGCCACATCAGCAATTCTTGCCGTAAATAATCCCAGATCGTGGCTTTCCGTTACCAACGTACAGAACGGAACAAACAGAATCCTACAGCCTCCTCTTTCTCCTTTCAGCTTCCCGAGCGGCATCAATAATTTGGATGCCCGAACGAGCAGGTTGGCCTCCCTTCCCCAAACTCCCCGTCCCCTCCGCCTTCCCCAAACTCCCCGTCCCCTCCGCCTTCCCCAAACTCCCCGTCCCTCCAACGCCTCCTCCGTCACCAAGGTACTACCTCCTGTGCGCTCGCGCTGGATCCGCGCGAACCTTTCCGTGGAAGAAGTGATCGATGTGGCCATCCCCGCGCAGCAGAATCGGCCTGTTCGTTCGTTGATCTGCCTCGGGTCCTCCTAGAGCCGGCGGCCTTGGACGCGCCACTCTGCTCTGGGCCTTCCTCGCGCTGGTGTCCTCGGATGCACCAGACGCTGCCATCGCCGCCGTGGCCCTGATTCCAGCGGGACGCTCTGCTCCGGGCCTCCTCACGCCGGCGGCCTCGCACAAGCTGGGGCAACAGAAGCCGACAGGCAATCCCATCTGGCCGCGGTACACAAGATTAGTTCATCCATGACTTCTGTTACCACCGATGCCCTCTTTCTCACCGGTGGTCTGCATCGTTTTGTCTAGCACAGAATCACACAAGTCCAGGTTTGTGGTCGACAAACTCCTCAGGTTGCAGTCAACGTTTTCTGCTCAAGTATCCTCAAGGCTATGCCAACGTTTTCTGATTGGGTAATGGACATGCTATCACTAAAAGTATATATGCTAGCATTACCAACTAAGATCTCTCTCTTTGTTTTCAGATACTAGATGCGTGGTTGATTGCTTCACCAAGTGATTTAAAGGTACGCATAGATTAAAAGTTGGCTATGTGTTGAGTTCTAATCTCAATGGCTTTCTTTGGTTAATATTTTCGTCAAGAATGCACTTTCTTATGCAGTACTACGGAGGCTACAACAAGTTGAAAACAAGCCCCTATTCCTGCATCCCGTTGTCCATGCACAGACAAGTCAGAGCGAAATCCTTGACTATTTGTGCTATGCACATTTTTTGTCTCTAAAAATTTAATATTCTAATCTATTTAAGATTTGTTTCTACTTTACCTGAAATTGATTGCTTCCTAAAGTTTTATCAGCAATCCTTTTGCCCGACCAGCACCAACACCAGTGGCGGAGCTACAATAAAATGACTGGGCGGGCCATCTTGAAGAAAGCCCAACCTTTTTTTCCTCCATGGCCCATTTCTGCCTGAAGGCCCATTGGTTTGCAGCAAAACTGGGCGGGCCACGGCCCAGTTTTGCTTGCACTAAGCTCCGCCAGTGACCAACACGTGGCATGCAGTCGGTTGATTGACCAAACGATCGTTCTAGCATGTTTGAAACTATTTGGTCGGGTACTACATGACGGATGTCGAATTGCATTATCCTGCTTCAGTTTTACGTGATGATAAATCACTCTTGATTAGTGTTTTCACTAGAACATTTATAGTACTACATCAGGTTACTTGGTTTGATATTGACAGTGTGGTATGCCATTTGGTATGGTCTACTTAGCGATTATTAATTCGTTTTCTTTCAGAAGTATGCAAGTAAGGAGTGCACAATTAAAGAAAGTGTTCTTGGGTCTTGGCACATGGGCGGATATTCCTAAAAATGCGTTATTTAAATATACATCAAGCTTAGCAATTGAATATCTTCAGAAGATGGACGAAGCTGATTTTACAACCTGTGAAAAATTGGAATACTGTTCAAATTAATAAATAGAAATAATAGATTAATCTTTGTAATTTGAAATTATAAATATAAGAACTAGGAATCAGATCTAAATTATGTTCGATTCAATTGTTTCGAAATTTTGGATTGGATGTTTTGACATACATAAGGAAAGCAGCTTCATATCCACACAATGAAGCGAGCACGTGAGAACCTACAAGTAAAATGTGGGAGAAAAGCAACTGTATGCATATACTCTTCTTCTTCGTTTTTTGAACATCATGCATCTACTCTTCTTTGTGTTATCTAATCATATTTATTGCGGGGTTGTGTTATCTAATCTGACCTCTCTCTTTCTCTGTGTGCCCGCGCAATTTGTGAGTGCCAGGAGAGATGAAATGCAATTATGAGGGCAAACCCGCAATAGTTTGGTTTGTTGAATATCTCTGTTAGACTTTCTTCCATTATCCTTTCAAGTAACAAGACTACCCAGTCAATACAATTGAGTCCTACATAACACTCACAAATACATGATTGGTTTGTTTTATTTTGTTCTCTGTAATTTGCGAGTGTCAGGCGAGATGTGATGCAACTCCTTCCCCTGTCCTCGACATTCCCGATGACATTTTGTCGGTGGAATAGCAGATTTGGATTTCTTGAGACCCAACCGATTCCCGCCGCAACGCGCGGGGTATCATCTAGTTCCAATAGTAGCGCTAAGCTAGACAAGAAGGGTAAATTTGACACCGAAGCACTCTTTAGTTCTCCCTTTGTTTCATTTTTTAGGGAACTCTTTAGTTCTCTCTTTAGTTACACCTAAAATTGTTTGTCTTGTACTCTAGAAACCTCTATCAAACTATTTGCCAGATCCTTATAATATAACATAGTTAGCTAAGTTCTAAGGTAAGTAGATATTTAAGGATACATATGAATGGATGCTTAGATTTATGGTGGAATTGGGTGTAGCAAAAGAATTATTAGAACATGCCAAACATAATAAAAGCAAGCTATGCGGCGTACTACTATTTAATATTATTACAAGAAAAATGTATTTTTAATCATGCATATAAAATTATATGTTAAATATGTATTTTACTAAATATGATGGCATCATATCATTGTTAAATTCACAAGTTTAACCCAAAATAGTAGTATAAGATAGTATACTGAAGACTGAATCAACTAATAAAAATGACATATATTTAGTGACAAGGTGCATCATTGTAAGTAAAAATGTTTATTATAAATACATTAGAAAGATTGTTGTTGATCTCAAATCTAAGGTGATACACCTTCCGTCACCGCCGACATTCTGTATCTAGCCTTTAGCCCGTACTCACCAATTTTCTAGAAAGTATGTGTGAAATCTTATTTATACTACATCATTTATAGGATTTCTCTATTTTTATTTTAGCGCACAAAAATTAACTTGGAATTATCTAGTCAAGAGAAGCTCAAACGTGAGGCAGCGTCCTTAAGGGGACATATCGATATGGTTGTCGAGTGTATGATATGATCATATTTTTCTATTTTCCTAGCTCTTAATACTAGATTTTTTTTCAACTATGTAACTAATTATACAATTATACATGTTTTTTCTAAAGTAAGGAGGAGGAGAGGTCCGATCTGATCATGAAGGACATTTGGGGTACTATGAACTTGACGACCTGCTGTGCTGTTGTGGTGGAAATTATCACTTTTGTTATTTCTCCTGATAAACTAGTGGAAGAAGCTGATGATACGTTCTAACTGTCATAGCTAAATATGTTATGAGCTCTAAATGAGTAGTAGTTATGTTAGGGAACTTACATATGTATATGCCTATCAGCTATGTATGAGTACTTTATGATATACGGAACTCCAAGCTGTATGTGTGGATGTCTATCTAGCTAGCTATGACTCCTTGTATGTATGGGTGTTGATGCCTATGTTGCCATGGGTACATTTTGTTCTACTACTTTACTTTGGCACTCTGATAATCACCCAAGCAATACTTAAGATTTTCGTCTGCTTTTTAATTTAATTTTATCTCACGGAAGGTTCATTCATAGTTGTAGTGAGGGGGAAATTCTGATGGATTGGGTGCTCCAACTGCATTTAATTTTTTTACATGGGAGGTGTATTTAACTTGTCAATCTTTAGCTATTTCAAATACATGCACACACACATGCATGTAAAAAACGAAGCAATGTATGGAAAGAATTGAATACAGGAACGAGGGCCGAGGAGGAGCAGGAGCACAACTTCATGCATGTATGGGATAGGCGAGTGTTGAAATGATCAATGAGGTGAAAAAAGAGATGCTGCAAAATTTGTGCCAAAATGAGATCCTATTAAAACTTTGAGCAACTTTTGATGACTCTGCTAGAGTTGTTGTAATGACTTGCTATGGGTGAAGGGAAAAAAGGAAGAAATGCCGTAGACCAATTTATATGTTCCTCTTCTCCCCCATTTGCTCTGCATCTCAGTTCAACAACATTAACCCATGAACAACACACAAGATGAACTCACCGCAACAATAAGAAGCAATCAATCACAAAACTTTGATTTAAATCCATAAAACCACTACAATTCTGTTGTCATTAGCAAAAAAACACCACATTGTGTGCTCATCGCAAAATGCACCGAATGCAATGTTATACAGTGACAAAATACACTGAACTCGTGTTGACCCTCGTTTTGACATGGCGAAGGCCAATGAAAGTGCATTTATCTCTAAATATATTTTGGTGTGGGAACCCTTCAAAACATAAACACCAGCCATCCTACACCTACGACTAATGAGAAGCCCTAAAAACCTTTAAACCGCATCTCTTTTGCCTGTGGAGTTGTGTCCAAGTCTCTGGACACCCTGTGCGCATGGGGTCTCAGGCCCCGTGCGCACGGGGCTAGTGCCCTGGTCTCTGGACACCCCATGTGCGCAGGGTCGACGGAGTCTATGACACTCGTGCGTACAGACTATTGATTTGCTCTCTGGACACCCCGTGCCCATGGATCTCAAACCCCCATGCGCACGGTATAGTGACGATGTCTTGCTTCCTCTAAACTAGGAAGGTCTTGGGCCCCCAAGTGCAAGGGTATGTGGCAAGCAACAATTTTTTCCTTAAAGTAAGTGACCATAAGGTTTATCGATCTGACAAGAGTTTAGTAATACATCAAATGATTAATACCTGCACATACAAATAAGAAAATTAACTTGGCCCCCAACGAAACTAGCGAGGTTGTCAGTCTCACTAGCTTTGCTAGCTACAAAGATTAAAAGCAGAAGTCTACGGAAGATTTGATTGCAATAAGAAAGTAAAAATAAGGAACTAAAAGAAAGCGTTGATCTATGTTGAAAGAAAATAGGAAGGAGATTGGACCGGGATCCATAGGTTCATTAGTGGTTTCTCTCCAAAAGATAGCAAGGTGTGGTGAACAAATTATAGTGGCGTATCGATTAAATTGTAGTTTTCTAAGTATGACTATCCCATGGCATAATCAACATATGAGCATCACATCCACACATCTATAGACCTTTATCCAGCTGCATCTTCAACAAGGTTCATAACCTAATTTTTTATGTTTTTTTTAGTCTTGAATTTAGAAATTGTTCAGATTAAAAAAAGGTTCAGAATTTTAAGAAAATAAATTTGAAAAGAGGCTTGCAAATTTTATAAATGTTCATGATTTGAAAAAAAAAATGTGAACTTGAAATGTTTCCGAATAAAAAAATCTTCCTAGATATTAAAAAATGTTCGCGGATAACATTGTTCACAAATTGCAAATAACAGTTTATTTATGTAGTACTTAAAAGTAACAACAGAGAATGAATCAGAGAGATGAACAACGAACAAAGTATGTTGGAGGAAAAACATCATCCAAAGAAACAGAACAAAAACAAAACAAAACAAATTAAACCATGGAGGTAGTTAAGCTGCTTGTCTTCATTAAATCTCAAACTTGTGAACCCTTGCCTACAAGTCGGCCACTCCTACAAATAATGTGCTATACAAATTATCGGCCAGACGTGGACACTAAATAAACAAAGTATCTTAACTCTTGGGGAAAAAATGTTGTCTGTCAAATTTCATGTCATTTACATCGAAGTGTTTTGTTTTAATCATCCTAGTTTAAAGAATCAGTGAACTTGCGTGATTTTTGGGAGCAGTTATTTTAGGAGCAGTTGACCAGACTAAATGGCGTAATCAAGGAATTTTGATTCCTCACCAAAAAAAAAAACTCAATCAAAGAGATTTTCACGTAGTGGGCCACTCTAATCAAACGCATCAACATTCTTATCCAACCGCACGAGCACTAGTCCGAAGCACATTTAGGCCTAGTTGCCAAAAAAATTTTTACTCAATCAAAGGAAGCACATGGCTTCATATTTCAACCCCTAGTTGTCCCATTTAGGACTTGTTTGATTTTTTATTTTATTTTTGAGGATTGGAAAGCACTTTATTCAAACATAATGTTCGACGGACTGGCCTACTGGAGAGCCATAAGTGCCTACCAACATCTAAAGACAAAGCTGCTTTGGACAGACTGTGTGCCTCAAAATTCAGTGCCCGGTTCTCATGTATGATTTGAACTTCCGTAAAGCTCTGAATCTTTCTTTTGATTTCATCAATAATCACTCCTAATCGGCCCCTGTAGCTTCCTTTGACATGGTTAATTGTCGCGGCACAGTCCGTTGGTAAAACTAGTCTCTGGCACGCCAAATCTGCAGCTAAAGACAGCCCCTCGCGGCACGCCATTGATTCCAAAATTTCAGGTTCAGTCATGTCTGGAATTCTCAAGGCAGAGGCTCCCAGGTATTCACCAGTGTCATCTCTACAGATAGCTGCAATAGCACCCCTATCTCCATTCCTACCTACAGCAGCATCAACGTGTATTTTATTCCTATCTACAGGCCACCACTGTCGACTTTCTGTTTTATTCAGCATTTTCTGAAGGACTTGTTTGATGGGAACTCCTTTATTCTTGTACACGATTTGGGCCGGCCCACGAACGATAGGTGCGGTTCGCTCGCTCCTCTGTCGGTCTAGGAAAATCCTATTTGAGGCTCTCTGCGTCAAGCAGTCGACCGATCGCATAGGGGAGCGATCAACTGGGCCGGCCCATCTCCCACTGTAGGCAGTTCCGGTTTTGGGAACTTTCTACGAGTTTCCCAGCCGGTTTTTATCGGTTTTGGGAACCTTCTAGAAGGTTTAATCTGGTTTTTTGTTTTCCTTCTAGGAGGTTCCTTAAGTTGGTTTTTTGTTTTCCTTTTTCTTTCTTCTTTTTCTGTTTCTTTTTGACTTTTTCTCTTCCGTTTAATCTGTTTCATATTTATTTTATTTTCTTTTTTTCCTTTTACCTTTTTATTTCAAAATAAGTTCGGGAATTTCAAATATTGTTCGAATATCAAAAAAAAAATATTGTATTTGAAAATTGTTCAGAATTTCAAAAAACAGTTCCCATTCAAAAATTGTTCTCCTTTTTTCAAAAACTGTTCACAAATTCAAAAAATGTTCGTACTTTTACAAAAAGTGTTCGAGAATATAAAAAATGTTCCCGTAGTCAATTTTTGTTCACAAATTAAAAAATGTTCGTGAATTATAAAAAATGTTCGTATTTTTCATAAATTGTTTGCAAAAAATTGTATGTGTTTTCCAAATTTGTTCATAGATTAAAAAAATGTTCGTAATTTCTAATTTTGGTCACAATTCAAAAAATGTTCATGTTTTTAATTTTTATTCGGAGTTTCAAAAAATGTTCATGTTTCCACTTTTTTATTTCACTTTTTCTCTTTTTGAAAAAATGTTCAAAAAATTCTAATATACCAAAATTTGTTCAGAATTTTCAAAAACGGTTCCTATTTTTAAATTTTGTTGACTAATTAAAAAAATGTTCGCTTTTTTAAAAAAAGTTTGGAATTTTAAAAAAAATGTTTCTAGGTCTGAAAAAATGTTCCCAATTTCAAAAAATGTACGGAATTTCAAAAGATGTTCAGAAATTTCGAAATTTTTTTGCGTTCTAAAAAAATATTCGTTTTATAAAAAAAGCTTGAAATTTTTTAAACCACTAAAACTCGGTTGCTACAGGACACGGCACATACAAGGCCCTTATGCTACAGTAGACTACTCTCTGCAGTGACCCGGCTCACTACAGTGCATCGCTTGCTATATGGGCCGGCCCAATAGGGAGCGCGCCTGTGCGATTGCTCGACTGTTTGACGCAGCGAGCGTAAACAGGAGGTCCCGTCGGTCTAGGGCGCGACTGAGAGGTCCTATGTGACGCGTTCTGCGTCAATTTGCTGCGCTTTCGCACAGACGCACGTCCTTGGCGGGCTTTGTGGGCCGCGCGCGGGCGTTTCCTTTGAACGCGCCGTGAAAAATCAACAAAAAACAGCGCCGTGGTGGGAATCGAACCGACGACCTGCGCCAATGACGACCGCGGGGCTAACCAGTGCGACAAGCTAACTGTAGTGGAAGATTTGCAACGTAATATTTAAAAGAAGCGGATGGCAACGGTGTTGAAAGAAAAACTTCCCAAAAACGTGTGTGGGGGGCTTCGAACACAAGACCTCAAGTGAGTGAACCACGTCGCTAGACACTGTGTTCATAGATATGTTTTGCCTAAAATGCCACCTCAGTTAATATAAACTATAGGCGGCGAAAAAAGTTATTTTTGTTTTTGAAATTTCAAACATTGTTTTCTTTTTCATAAAAGTAAATATATTTAGAAAAACGAACATTTTCAAAATTTGATAACAAACTTTTAAAAACACAAACATTTTTTGCGAAACCTAACAGTTTTCTAAAACGTGAACAATTTTTAAACAAATTGAATATTTTTTAACATTGTGATTTTTTTTAAAAGAAACATTTTCTAAAATTCCTAAACATTTTTTGAAACACGTTCATTTTTCTGAAATTGTGAACAAAATTTGGAAATGCGAACATATTTTGACATTCCTGTACATTTTCTAATACTTGAACGTCCTATGAACGAAATTCTGAACAGATTTTCAGAAAGAGAACATTTTTTTGAAATTACTGAACATTTTTTAAAACACGAACATTTTTTGAAATTGTGAACAAAACTTGAATGTCCGAACGCTCCTCGATGTGCCCCTGTGCGTCGCCTCGACTACTTGCCGCAACAAGCGGAAAATAGGAATTTCCGGCGCGACTATCTCTCGTGTTATGCGAGACGAGTTACCGACTTGCCGAAGCCCCTTGCAGTTCGCGAGCGTATGGGCCGGCCCAGTGTGCGGGAGGCCAGTGCCTCGTTTTGTTTATGTTTTTTTTAACGTTCTTTGTTTTCGTTTTTTATTTCTTATTTTTACTTTCATTTACACTTCCAAATATTCCAAACATATATATTACAAAAATATATTTTATATAATATTTTTAAAAGTCTTAATCATGCATTTGAAAAATGTAAATGTGTGTAGAAAAAATGTTGACCATGTATTAAAAAAATGTTGACCATGTATTCGAAAAATGTTAATATTGTATTAAAGAAAATTAATCTAGCATTTGTGATTTTTTTAAATATGTATAGAAAAAATGTTGACCATGTATTTAAAATGTTAATCAAGCATTTGAAAAAAATATGAAATGTGTATAGAATTTTTTTTACCATGTATTCAAAAAATGTTAATCTCGTATTTGATAAATATTGATCAAGCATTTGCAAAAAAGTTAAATGTGTATATAGAAAATGTTGACCATGTATACAGAAAATGTTAATCCTGTATTTGAAAAATATTGACCAATCATTTGAAAAACGTTTAAAATGTGTATAAAAAATGTTGACCATGTATAGAACTTTTTTTTGACCATGTATTGAAAAAATGTTGAATTTGTATTGGAAAAATATTAAACGTGTGTTAGAAAAATGTTGTTTACATTTACAAAAAATGTAGAATGAAAACCAAGGAAACAAAGAAAGCCAAAATATGAAAAATGAAAAGGAAACAAAATAAACAAAAGAAAAAAAGAAAATGTAAAAATAAAACCAAAAAGACAAATGCAAAATGAGAATGAAATAAAGAAAACCAATGAAAAACGAGAAAGAAACAAAAAATGTCGAAGAAAAGGAAAGAAAACAAAAAGGCAATTAAAACCGAGAAAGAAACAAAGAAAACCAACAAACAAAGAAAAAAAGATAAAAGAAACAAGCCAGTGAAAACAGAGAAAAAAAGGAAGAAAACCGATGTGGAAACAAAAAGAAAAAAACAGAAAAAATGGGGGAGAAAACCGGCTCATTTACATCAAGTAGGCCGCGCCCTACGGGGTAACCACGAGCTCGTAACAGGGCTATCCAGGAGAGCTGGGTTCGATTCCTCGTGTCCCTCTTTGTCTCTCCACTATTTCTTTTATTAAGTGTGTGCTAATGGGCCAGCCCAGTTGCTACGTGAGAGAAAGAACCCCTCAAAAAAAACAAAATCCAACTCATTGAGTGCGAGATATAGCGCTCGCGGTCGGTCTGTCCTCGCTGCTCACTTTTTTCCCTCGTCGTTTTTTTTTTTTGCGGCAACTTTTTTCCCTCGTCGTTGGCTACTCTAAGAAAACAATAGAGAAAACCAAGAGCCTCCCGGTTTAGATAAAAACCCGATTATTGGTTATTAATAGATTCAAAAAGATTCGTAGCCTAAATAATGTTTGAGCGGGTAGTCAGATCATCATCTCTTACTTCCGAATTGAGAGGAATAACATCAATAAAGATGCAGCAGGGCAGTTTGCCGACAAAAAGGGAAACCAGCAGCAGTTGGCTCCATTTTCTTCTTGTTTGACCGGCACAGCACCAAGATTAACTGCAGTTTTCATGGCATTATCCTTGTCACCTTGTGTACATCCATCACAATTGCTCCCCCAGCCGACACACCATGTCCACATAAGAGTGTTCATACATGTCCAAGATTAGCTGCAGTCTTGGTAGCATTAACGCATTCCTGGAATGAGTCCTGGCGCCATCATCCATCACAATTGTTCCCGAGCCGAGACACCATGTGCAGGTTGTTCATATTACACATTTCAATGAGAACACCAGAAAAAGAGAGCACTCATAAAAGGGAAAACAGCAAAACAAGAGTTATCTGCTGATCTGAAGCATGCAAGGGGAATAGCCATGGCACATGGCACACTATTACAAGTATGAAACCCAAGTACTGCAATGCATCACATAACTCATTACGAGATTGAATGATAAAAGATACCTTCAGTTACACTTATCCAGAGGTATCTAAGAGCACACAAGAGATTAAAATTACAAACTGTACTACATACTCAAGGAGAGGCTGGCAGAAGAGGGCGACAGTACCGAGATGCAAATTAGACAATACTCTCGGCAGTAGATAATAGCATGAACAAAATGCTAACTGGCAACACGAGCAGAAAATCCACCGTTAGTGATGGTGGCACCAGAGGACAGAGGTGATGGAGTGCAAGAGGGCAATGCACGAGGCAATCAGTGAAGCAGGAGACCGACCGAGGGAATCAACACTGGCTGGTGAAGTAGGAGACACAGTTGAACTGTAAGATGAGCTAGCCACTCCACCTCGTAGCAGTTTGCTGATGGAGGGCAGACATCTTGGGCCTGCAATTAATTTGAATTAACGAAATAAGAAGGAATGGAGTATTTGAAAGATAAAAAATGTAATTAAATACCTATACGGCTATACATCTTTGAGAGTGCAAAGGTGGCCGATGGGAGCTAATTTACCTTTCCGTTTATTTGTAGGTGGGAATCCAAAACAAACTTTATTATCTTAATTCCTTCCAGTGGATATGCACGATCTTTGGCCAACTTTCTCCATCAGGTGCTCAGCAGCTCTCCTTCAAGAGCTAAGAACAACGCGATATGCGAATGCGCTGGAGGGACGATGGCAGATCTGGTAAAGCTGATATGTTGGGGCCACCATAGATCTTGAGATCACTCAGATTGGAGAAGCACTTAAGATTTGTTGGCAGGGAAATCATTTGACAATCACGGAATGTCAGGTCCTTGACATATGTTAAATTTGCGGATTCTTCCAATGAAATGAATGGTTCCTTGCATCCGCGAAGAGAGAGTGATGCTGGAACTGTGAAACCTTCATCTGAGAGCATGTTGTTGAGTGTTTCACATTTCAGGACTGCTAACATTGAGTGAGTTCTGGAAGCCCCAGTTAGATGGATGGAAATTAAGGAAAATGTTTCTGCTGCTGTATGCTTGCTGTGTGCCAGAACAGATTATTTGTCCATGGATCAATGAGGATGAATTGACAAATGTGCATGATGGTAATATTCGAAGGCAGAAGAGTAACTCGCTCGTGTAGATAGTACACAGCTTAAGCGAACATTCATACAATAGCGGCATGGTTGCTGAGAGTACAGAGCAATCAACACAGCAACAGCCAAGTGACCAACTGGGGCACAATGGCCAACCCAGTATGATTAGATAGATTAATATAACTAGTCCTCCAATGACAAAAGCCAGCCAACTAAACCTAGTAGTAAGTAGAGGTATCAACGGACAGAATAGGTCAACCATAATACTACATGCTGACAGGGGTATGCTACATGCCCTACAAAATGAGGAGAGGATCGATTACATCCTTATACAAGAGTAACGCAGAGCTGCTAGTTAACTTGGGCAATAAACAAAGATCTCGACAAGGGCATGGAGCAACAAGGGAGCTCAGATCACTCGTCGGGTGCTTCAGCAGTAGTGCGGCGGCGGGAATTAGCAGACAGCACCATGAGCTCTATCGCAGCGCCAGTACAAAACCACAGCTTCATGGTACCCAACATGTCCTTCCAAATCACTGGTACCTTCGCCTTCTCCAGCCTGGAAGACAAGCAGGAAATAATAATACCATGTGATTGATCAGCAACCAGGGCCTTCCAATTCCAAAGAGGGAACTGCACACACACAGCTTAGGATCATGATCAGCAGGCTTACCTCACACGCGCGAAACATTCATAAATCTCTTTCTCAACCAAGTGTGCTTGACGCCTCAGCTCCTCCTCGCTAGCTGTTTCCAAATTGAATCCTTTACCATGCTGTTGGCCCTACATATGCAGTTATATATAGTACCAAAGCATATGAGATGGCAACATCAAGTGCAATCCAACTAGCAATTGCCGTGCAAATATATGATCATGTAAAATCTACTGGTTCAAACATGTCACGAAGCTTAGCTTAGTCTGTGGAAAACGGTATGATGATGTAGTCTTGCTGAGTAAATAGGCAATTTTTTGATTAATTTAATCCAAGAATAAATCACTAGCATGGCATTGACAGAATTAATAACATGCTGATATTCGATCACGCAAGCACATACTACGCTAACAGCAGATACATCTACGTATAACGTTAGTATGGCTACAACAGAAAACAATAGGAGCGGGATAAGCGAGTTATACCCTCCAGTTGGCCAGTTGACCGTAGCAGCACCAGTAGCGGCGGCCTCCTCGGCCGCCTTCTGGTCAGCAGCAGCCTTTTCCTTCTCGGCGGCGGCTCTCTCGGCTTCGGTGGACATAATGACGATGTAGCGGACGTGGACGAAGAGGAAGCAGACGAACGGAGGCGAGCAGTCGCGTAGTCGCTCCCCAAAAACCTAATCGCCTCGCCTCTCTCCCGTACAGGATCCGGAGAGGCGGGGTTTCGGAGGCCTGCTCTCCCGTCGATCGTGTACGCGGGGGACGGAATGGGATCACCGGCGGCAGCAGCAGCAATGGAACGGCAGTGGGGCGTGGAGGCAGAGATGCGATCTGTTTCGCGTGTCGGCTAGGGTTCGCAGCGCCTCACATATATAGGCGTGGCCGCGTGGAGAGACGTGGGCTGAACCCACGTCCAAGTCGGTAACAGCCCACGATCTGACGTCTCAGATCGTGGCCTCATCTGTCAAAGACTCTCCGTTCCTGACCAGCAAAAAGAAGCACATAGGTGTGAGTTCGGCTCGGCTCAATCCCGCGTCGCGTCGCGTCACGCCGAGGCGGGCGGCGGAGGAGGAGCGCGCGGGAACCACTTCTCTTCTCAAGCTCCAATAGCATGTGGAAGAGAATCCCTTATAAGGAGGTCCAACTCCTTCTCCACTAGCGATATGGGACTAAACTTCCGACCACACATAGTGCCATATAATCCCACATGGGCCCTTGTAGATTTTTTGAAATTGTTAGATGGACCCAAGGCCCACCCTATATTTCAACAAGTCTGCGCCCTGCCTAATCCACCCAAATTAATTACTCTAATTTTACACTATTGTAACTGGGAGCCACAAAGATGGAGGAACCACTTGTTCCTTGGCCATGGCGAACTAGCATCATCAGAGGGTGAGAAATAACAGGGAGGAAAGGAGGGGCCGAAGGAACTGAACCCCGGCGCCGGCGTGCTGTAGAAGGCTCGGCGAGGGGCGGCCGGACGCGAGACGCGTGTGGCCGGCGCCGCCAGACAGAGCGCACAGCTCCGCGTCCTCGTGGCGAGCGTGCGCAGCGCCATGGACGGATCTGAGCGCGATCTGGATGGGGGCGGGGGACGGCGGCTAGGGTTCCTTCCTCCTGCTGCTCCTCTCCCAGGGACGGAGCCAGAAAATAGAGATAGGGGGGGCAAGAACTAGAAGCGTAAAATCATAGGATAGATTTTTTTTAGGCTAAATCATAGGATAGATAGATACATAATGTACTACATATAGATCTAGGGTCCGTTTCAACTGTGCTGTGTCACCCAGCCAACCAACCCATGCCAAAATTTTGGTGGAGAAAAGGACCGCCAACGCCTCGTCAAAAATTTGGTTGTGTAAACGGGATGAGGTAATGAAGCTGGGGAGAGCCAAATAATTGGATCTCAATCAAACAGAGCTATCACTCTCGTCAACGCCAAATGTTTGGTCAGGCACTTCGGGGCTCTGATCCAAACAGGCCCCTAGATAGTTAATTCAAAATCTGATTTATGAGACACTATCAAAGATCAAAATTTTCTAGCTAGCTGTTAATGTCTGTATATCTACCAGTATTACACTTCTACGATTTGAAAGACGCGAACTAATCTAATGCTAAAAATAAACTAACCTTAATTTGGTCGCTCATCCGTGCGGCCGGCCGGCCAAAATGCGCGGTGGATCAACACAAGGCGCTTGCATATCCCCTTCCCTTCTCGACGGAGAGATTCGATAGACGATCTAGATGGCGGATGGCGGCCGGCAGCAGGCTCCAACGCAGGAGCATGTTGGAAACGAAGCGATTAGAGGAGATAGTTTTTTTTAAGGGGTGATTAGAGGAGATCTAAAAACTGTGCATACGTGCGTATTACTTCCTACCCTAGCCTGGTTTGCTTCCACTGTGGGCTGCTTTCCTTTTTACTTTTCGTGGAATTTGGGCCTTTTGCATGCAATCTGCTTGTAAAACATTAAACGGGCCCTGGCTAAGGGAGCCATAGGGGGGGGGGGGGCGAAGCAAGCCACGAGCAGTTATAGCGAGAAAAATTAGCGAACAAACTGATCGCTATTAAGGGGTGACACGATCGTCAGGGGGGGTCTCGCCCCCCCTCGTCCCCCCTTGAATCTGTCCCTGCCTCTCCCTCTCTTCTCTCTCGGCCTGTCTCCAACTTTTCTCGGTTTCTCTCCGACTCGTGAAAAGAGCTTTTGCTCGCGGCTGGGACCTCCTATTCATCAACCTGCGCGGAGGAGAACGCGCAAACGCGCACCACCTCCCTCCTGCGCAAGCTTATGGGCCGGTCCATCTGAGGGGCAGGCTCCGCTTTTCCTTTTTCCTTTCGTTTTTTTACAAAATCTTCCCGAATTAATTTTTTTGTCTCGAATTTGAAAAATGTTTCCGACTTTGAAAACATGTTTGAGAATTTTAAAAAAATGGTTGTGAATTCAAAAAATGTTCATGGGTTTTGAAAGAATATTCTTGAATTTGTAAAAAGTTCGTAATTCAAGAAATGTTCGTGAATTCAAAAAATGTTCATCAATTCGAAAACTGGTCATGATTTCAAAAAAATGTTCACGAATTTATAAAAAGATGTTTGTGAATGTGAAAAAATGTTCACGACTAAAAACGTTCGTGAATTTGTAACAAATGTTCACAATTTCAAACAATGTCACCAATTGTTTGAAAAATTGAAAAATGTTCACAATTCAAAAAATGTTCATCAATTTGATTTTTTTCATGATTCCATAAAAATGTTCATGATTTCAAAAAAAAATCACAATTAAAAAATATTCGTGGATTTGAAAAATGTACATGATATCTAATTTTTTTTTCACTAATTTGAAAGATATTTGCAAAATTAAAAAGGAAAAGAAAAAGAAAAGGGAAAATGATAACTAAAAAGAAAATAAGAGGCAAACATAAAACATTAAAGGAAAAGGCAAACATAAAAAAATGAAAATGAAAAAAAAAGAAAAAATAAAAGTGAAAAACAAAAAAAGAAAGAAAAAATTGTCTGAACTTTCCCAAAATAGGATGAGGGAGCCTGCGCTACTTGGGCCAGCCCAAATTCACCTAGCGAGGGAAGAGGGTGAACGTTTGGCGGACAAAATTCGATCTACGCGATAAAATAGGAGACACCCTCGCGACTGCTCCACCCACTCATCTTAATGGGCATCTGGGCTTGCCTCCCACCCCATTTTTCCCCTTCTTTTTCTCTTTATTGGAACTCTTTTTTTTTCCTTTTTGGCCCACTTCTGCACATTTTTCTTCCCTTGCCCGAGCCAAGATGGGTGCCACAATCGTTCGGGCGACTATGCACAGCCACTTGTGGATAACAGGAGCGGACGGATTTGGGATCGACACGTCCGCCTGGGGACTAAGCACATGGTTATGTGTGGCATTTTTCTTGCAACATTAGTCCTTATCGGACTGTATGTCATTTTTAGAACCCGAGGCAACCGTGAATCTCGAAGCCTCGGGTTACACTAGCTATCGTTCACCAGGCAAGTTCATACCTTGCTCATGACCGTTGTTTATGCTTTCGTAAAAGCATTCTTACAAAATTCCATCACTTATTGTATCTATTCATTGCATTAAATAAAAAGTACTTTCAGTATTATCAATTGTGAAGGGTGATGGAACTCAGGATGGTTACACAGTGGAGAGTTTCATTACATCAGGCTTAATAACCAAAGTCAACAGATATTCCAGCGTCGTAGCGATAGCGTTGGCCATGGGGCCCGGAATGGGACAAACGAGTAAATAACACCTTCTTAAATGTCGATGTGCCCTCGCATAAGTTATCGCCGCGGGGTGTGAATCCGTGAGCCAGCCCATGGAGTTGTATATCCCATCTGCAATGGGTGTCGTTAAGACCCTTTCGGCTGAGGGTCGCCAAACCTTTATCGCCAGAGCGGCGTAAGCTCATCGGTCACGGGGCTGTAGAAACCCTGCATCTAGCTGATTTTGGGCAACGAAGGGAATACCTCTCGAGCCATGGGTAGGGGCATTGGTAGACATGGAAGGGTGAAAGATTCGGATCTTAAACCCGGCCACACATCTTTAATGTGCAAGGTTACGGACCTGGTGGAAGGGCAAAGTTAACTGTTCATGGGTAAAGTAGCACACTTCTGCAGAGTGTAATGAATTGTGGCTTGTCAATCCCTCATCGAAAAATCTGCGAATGCGGTGGGAAAGGTGTCTATCACAGATTCTAGCAACCAGTGAAGTCCGAGGACCAAATGTTTTAAATAAAACTTGATTCTACAAGGTATTTTCCAAAACATTGTTGAGACCTATTTGGAATCAATAGTAGTTATAGTGCATATCCACCTCACAATATTTATGGACTTGCTGAGTACCTCCTATACTTATCCATTGTATTGTAACCCTCTCCAGACTCTGCCGGGGAGTACTTCTACGAGGAACCAGACCTTTCTAGAGGAGTCGATTATGTCGTCACCTATGGAACCGACAACGGAGCAGAAGACTTAGAGCAGCAAGAGTTGTGTAGGAATAGTAGTAACAGCCAGAGCGATCATGCAAGACATGATCTGAACTTAATAAGTGATCGCATGATCAATAGTGGTACCACGCATTTCGGTACCAGTAGTTTGAATCGTTTGTCGTTTGGATTTGATTTGAATAAATGTTTGTAATATAATGGTGGTTTGGACCGGCTATGTTTCTATTGTACACACTGAGGGATATAAAGTTCATAAGATGGTGTCTTATGGGCGTTATATCAATAACTTGCATACTACACCATGCAGTGGTCGGTATGTTGGGTCACCGCAAAGGGTTCCTCCTTGGCAAGATTTATGACCACCTGAGAGCTGCTGGTTTGGCGATCAGGGAGTTATCCATCCTGTCGACAACCCCTCCCATCGACCCCGTGCCTCTGGACATAACACCACCCCTGCCGTTGGTGAGCTTCCTTCCGCCAAGTGCCACATGCACATATGCTTCTACGAGGGCAAACGCCAGTACCAGAGCAGAAGAAGCCATCGCCAGATCCTTACTGTGCGTTCGAAGCCAAGACTCTCCCAACCTAGACCCCTATGTATCCCAAGTCATCGGACCGACTCGCTGAGGAAGCAACTATGGGAAGTACGTCAGCCTGCGTCCTCCAAATGAATCCCAGCTAGATTAGGCCAATGTTCGGCCCTAGCTTGGAGCAGAGCCCGTGAGAGTGTGAGTGAACGTTGCACGTGTGCGGCTAGTCCCCGTTAGTGATTGGAACCATGTACCCCGAGAGTATAATGTCGCTTGGTGTGTTGCAGTCCACTACCAGGGAAAACCCTATAGGTAGAGGGTTAACAGTAACGTGGGGTAATGGGCCCGCGCTACTGCTACTTAGTAGCAGCGCGGGCTTAAAAACTGCGCTACAGGTAAATAATAGTAGTAGCGCGGGCATTGTAGACCCGCGCTACTACTAAGTGGAACCCACCATACCCCCCCGACAGGCAGTAGTAGTAGCGCGGGGTGGTACACCCGCGCTACTACTAAGTGGATATCTGTAGCGCGGGTATTATACCCCGCGCTACTACTGTGGATAGACATCCACTGGCCCGGCTGGCCTCCTCACCTCTCTCTCATTTCTCTCTCTCTCTCAGTCTCTCTCGATCTCTTTCTCCCACGCGATCCCCAAATCGCCGCCGCTGCCGCCGGCCTCCCCTGCCAACTCCTGCGAGCTCTGGCGCCGTCCAGCATACCCACGGCTCCCCCTCACCGAGCTCTACCTGCTCCACCTCTTCGATCTGCTTTCCCCTGCCTCGTGTGGTCGCTCGCTTCGGTCAAACCTCGCTAGGGTTTCGGCGGTTGCGGGGCTAGGTCGCCGGCGTGGTTCCGGCGCCTTGCTCCAGTGTGGCTCGCCTCCTGGCTGTGCCTAGGTGTCGCGCGCGTCACTGATGCGGCCCAGTGGTCGCTGGCGATGCGGCGGTCGCCTGCCTCTCCACGGCTTCGCCTACCTCGCCTCCTGCAGCCGTGTGACGGCGGTGAGTTGGCCACACCGCAACCGTGGCGGTGGCGATGCACGGCCTCGGCTATAACCCCTTCATGGTGAGCTTCTCCTTCTCTGCCCTACTGCTGCCTCTACTGCCTAGACCATGGCCGTGGTGATCTTGGTCCTCTTCGTGTACTGGTAATATGACTTAGGTTTTTGAGGACGCCTGGTTTGATGGCTATGGTCTGCTACTTGATTTGTGCTTTACTGAAATTAATTGGGGTAGTTGGTTACTGTTTAGGGTTCATATTTGGGCCTGGATTTGTTGATGTGCTAATGCTCCTGTTGATCTACTAGTCCATACTCTAGTTCTAGTTCATGCCTATGGACTGGTCATTGGGGATTTGGTGCTACTGGTGGTCCTATGTGCACTTGTTTGATATACTAGCACTGTATCCTTCGGTTTCACTTAATTGACAGCTAAACCGTTAACCTACTATGCATATAGATGTGTTCCTGTGGAATTGATGCTACTCTAACTCTGTGATCAACTTGTGGTCATGATCTAGTTCTGGTTGTAGTTCAAAAACATGCTTGCTATTGGTTCCAATTAAAGTGTAACTAAGCAGTTGGTCCTGTTATGCAGTAGTAATACATGGTCTTATAGCTAATGTTATATTCATTCTGTTGGTTATTGTTGTGCTATTATTTGGATTACTCCCGTGGGTCTGACATGTGTTATCTACTGCTATTAACTAGCAGACATCCATCTGTTCATTCATACAACTATTCTTGTTTCTTGTTATTAGTTGTAAAGGATGTAGTCTTTTTATTGTTATAAGTAGAATACTTTTATTTGTCCAGTTTATAAGGACTTCTTGTTATTTAAATGTTCCTTGTATTTCAGTTTCTCTTGCTGCAAGTATAATTACATGCTTATATTCTTGTTGGTCACTTGTTACTCTTCAAGTTGGTATCTGTGTTTAATACATATTAGTTTTTATTTAAATACCATGTACTGGTATTTCTTGTTCTGTTTAGTACATCATCTTTTAGTGGTTTGGTTGTATATTGCACAGCACATAGTCCTGGTAGTTGCATGTGGTGACACTTCTTTTATTGCTTTAGTTATATCAGATGTTTCTTTTACATGCTTAGTAATTAACAGTATCATTGGTTTAAAGGATACAGTTCTTTATTTATAGATACTTATATTGCTTTACCTGGTTAAGTTTAGAATAGATGCTCTCTTGGTCTTAGCTTTTCTCTCTTCCTTTCTTTCCTCCTCTTCTAAACTCTACTGATAAGAACAGTTGCTCCTTGATCTTAACCAAGCCCATGATGCTGGTCTGAGGCTAGCCTCACTGGGATTTGATACTACAGATGCTACACTCCCCATGCTCCAATGATGATATAGTCCTAGCACTTCTAGGCTGTTCTGAGGACATAATCCACCAAAATCCTACCTTGGGGTCTTGATGCAGCTTGGTCTCGAGGATTTTGGCAAAACCATCTTCTTGTGGTGTGTCTCCTCCTCCTTGCTACTTATATATTTCCTTTGGACCATGCTCCTGCTATACTTGATCTGCTGCTGCTGATCACTCCTGGCCTTGATCCTCTACTGTTCTATTGGTCACTTCACTGTTTATTTGGTCATTTCACTGTTTCTTAGTTGGCTGTGTTGCTGTTTCTTAGTTGGCTGTGTTGCTGATCCCTTTGAAACTTTCTATTTATGGATCATTGGACCAGTTCCAATTATCATAAGTGCCAGCTCTAACAGCAAAGCATTTTCCTAAGGAAAATGCTACATTTTAACATAACAAAATTCCTTTCCTGTTGCTATTTGAATGCAGGCGACGACGACATTGACATCGACACGGGGCTGCGGCGGCGACAACGACATCGACATCGACACGGGGCTGCGGCGGCGACGACAATGATGACATCGTCACGGCGCTGCGGCGGTGACGATGACGACATCAACACGAGCTTGTGGAGGCGACGACGCCAACGACCTATACGTGTGGCTTATATTGTATATATATGTATTAATTATCTATATCAGATATGTTTGATTGACTGTACGCATAAAATGTACGTATTATGAAATGCATGTATGTGAGTACTATGAAATGTATGTCTAAACTGAAATAGGTTGAATTTTATTTTTTTTAAATCCTAATTTGTTACTAGTAGCGTGGGTGTATCATAGACGCGCTACTACTATTCCGTTACTAGTAGCGCGGGTGTGAAATAGTAGTAGCGCCGGGCACCAACGCTACTGGTATGTCTGTTTATCAGTAGCGTGGGGTAAAATAAGCGCTACTGCTAAAAAATAGCTGTAGCGCCGTAGCAGTAGCGTTGGTACCTGCGCTACTGGTAGTCCAAAAACCAACGCTACTGGTAAGCTTTTTCCTAGTAGTGGTCGTGCCAGTTGTATGCGTGCCTTTACTACTTGTAATGAGTGTGTTGTTGTAATGTCATGGATGTGCGTGTTTGGTGTTATTGGTTCTTTGCCCCTATGGATTGGCCCATGATGGGAGTGCTCTCTACGTCGGCATCGTGCACACCACACACTACCAGTGTAGGGTGTCAGTGCCCTATGAGCTAGGTGTGCGCGACTCAAAACCATGCGTGGAAAACACGAGACTGAGAGAGAAGCCGAGAGCCGGATGTAGAAGAAGTAGGCTGCCAGTGGCCCCTAGACCCACATGTCACTGAGAGAGCCCACTGTTCATTAGAGTGCAATCTAGCATTTTTTTAAGAAAAGAAAATTTTGCTTTTTTCAAATCTGTCGTGGCTTCAAATAAAAAAAAGCCTCGGTGACTGTGGATGCATCAATTATTGGTACTCCCACCTTGGTTGTGTGTCTAATCAAGGAATTGAATAATAAACCCAAAGACATTTCCCACCACGTGTTTGTTAGAGTTAAGCACGATCTACCTTGCACAGGCACGTGCATGAGTCCTAGTACGAGTCGTAGTATGATTAGTATTCTACATCAAGTAGGATTAGGAATACTACATCAAACCGGTTAGACGTACGCTAGGCAAGATTCAGCATATATATATATATGCGTGTACCCCAACGTTGTAACACACCAAGAAAAAGAAAAGCAATAAAGAACCGCTCGAGACGAGCCTGTTGCAATACATCGATTCCGTGTTTTGTGTCGTTCCGCCGAGAGAACCAAGTCGCTACGTTCCGTCGTCGTCCGAAGAGAATCGATCGACTAGAGCTAGCTAGCAAGCAAGGTTCACGAATCAATTAACCTGCTTGCTTGCTTGCTTCAAGCCAGCTTTACACACGTACGTATATTAGCTTCGGTCGTGATTTGATCTAGCGATTCAAAAGCCAACAATTGGTATCAGAGCCTCGACGATCTACGATCTACGATGGTGGACAGCGACGCTGAGTTGGTCAAGTCCGGCAACGGCGGTCCCAAGGCGATCAAGAACGGCGACAAGGTGAAGAAGAGCGGCAAGTCAGCGACCAGTGGTGGAGGAACGAGCGGCGCCAACGTCCAGGAGCATCGCAACATCCCCATCCAGTACCCGATGCTCACCGACGCCAACTACGGCGTGTGGGCGGTGAAGATGAAGATTATTCTACGAACCCTCCGAGTGTGGCAGGCAATCACGGACGACGACATCGACGAGGAGTGCGACGAAGGTGCCATGGCCGCCATAGTCCAGTCCGTGCCGGATTCCGTGCTGATGACATTGGCGGAGTTCGAGACGGCAAAGGAGGTGTGGAACGCACTCAAGGAGATGAGGATCAGAGAAGATCGCGTCACCAAGGCTCGGGCACAAGTGCTGAAGCGCCAATTTCACAAGTTGCAGATGGAGGAAAGTGAATCGGTGAACGACTATGCCATGCGTCTTACTACTTTGGTGGGAGAGATCCGCGCGCTTGGTGCAAAGCTCGATGAGACCGAGATTGTGGAGAAATTTTTCAGTTCGGTGACTGACAAATTCACGTACATCATCGGCACGCTCGAGCAGCTTTATGACATCGACGACATGACCATAACGGAGGCTATCGGACGCCTGCGAACGTGGGAAGAGAATGCTCGTGGCTGTCGGAAAGGCAAAGGAGGAGGTGGTGAACAACTCATGTACTCACGCGCAGATTGGGAGGCCCCAAGTAGCAAAGGAAGGCGTGACGGTGGCAAAGGCTCAAGCAACGCGAAGGGCGACGGACAAACCGGAAAAGGCAAAGGAAAAGGCAAGCCACAAGGTCGTGGTAAGGCGGACCAATCTAAAAGGCGGAAGCCACGGAACTTGGATTTATCCGAGGTCAAGTGCTATAACTGCAACGAGATGGGTCACTTTGCAAAGGATTGTCCGAAGCCTAACAAGCGAGAAATCAAGGCAAATTTGGCGAAGCAAGAAGGCGAAGGTCCAGGTCTTCTTATGGCCGAAGTTTGTGATCTCGCTGAAACGGTGGTTGTGAAACCAAGCCGGAAGGTGCTACTTCATGAGAAGAAAGTGACACCGAAGCTATCCGGGGATCACAACGTGTCGTGGTATCTCGACACAGGTGCCAGTAACCACATGACGGGGTGCAAGGAGAAATTCCTCGAGCTGGAATACGATGTTGAAGGCTCGGTCAAGTTCGGTGATGGTTTAGCTGTGGAGATTTGTGGGCAAGGATCGGTCCTCTTCGAGGGTCTCACAGGGGAACATCGCATACTCACCGGAGTGTACTACATCCCACGGCTTCGCAACAACATCATCTCTATCGGGAAGCTTGACGAGAATGGATGCAAGGTGGATATCGAGAACGGAGTGATGACGATTTTCGACAACCTCCGAAACGTGCTAGCTCGTGTTAATCGCACACGGAACAGGCTCTATATCCTCAACCTTGATCAATCACAACCGGAGTGTTGGCTCGCCAAGAGTGATGATGATTCGTGGTTATGGCATGCGCGATTTGGACACGTTAACTTCTACGCCTTGAAGAAGATGTCAAAGATGGAGATGGTATCCGGGATGCCATTTATCGACCATGTTGATCGAGTATGTGACGGGTGCTTGGTTGGAAAACAGCACCGCAGGCCGTTCCCTGCTCAGTCTACCTATCGTGCAAGTGATGCACTCGAGCTGCTCCATGGTGATCTATGTGGCCCTATCACCCCGGCAACTCACGCAGGAAAGAAGTACTTCTTCCTTGTGGTAGATGACTACTCGAGATATATGTGGGTCGTTCTCCTACGATCTAAAGATGAGGCGTTTGAAGCGTTCAAGAAGCTAAAGGCTGCAACGGAGATGGAACACAAGTTGAAGGTTCGCGCTCTACGGACAGATCGCGGCGGAGAGTTTACGTCGAACGAGTTCAACGACTACTGCGAGAAGATTGGCATAAAAAGGTTCCTCACGGCACCTTACACGCCGCAGCAGAACGGGGTTGTTGAAAGGCGCAATCAAACCGTCGTTGACATGGCAAGGAGTTTACTCAAGAGCAAGAACTTGCCGGGGACTTTTTGGGGAGAAGCTGTCTCGACGGCGGTCTATCTTCTCAACCGGGCTCCAACGAAGGCGGTGATCGGCAAGACTCCGTATGAAGCAATTTACGGACGTAAGCCGAATGTGTCTCATCTACGGACGTTTGGGTGCGTGGCACATGTGAAGACGGCGGAGCCGCATCTCTCAAAGCTTGCCGATCGTAGCACCAAGATGGTGTTCATCGGATACGAGAGGAGTTCCGGCACCAAGGCATACCGCTTCTACGATCCACAAACCAAGCGTCTACGGATTTCACGCGACGTCGTGTTTGAAGAAAACAAAGCGTGGAATTGGAGCGCATCAGCCAACGATGCTCCAAACGGTAACATATTCACAGTTGAGTTTCCTGATGATGATGCAGGGGAAGACGTCGAGGTGGTTGGCAAGACGCCCAACCAAGGTGACCACAATGGTAGTGATCATCATGGTGCCGACACCGACGACGGTGCACATGGGTCGCAAAGTGATAGCGACAACGATGTGCATGGCACGGGCGGAGATTTCGGCGACGACATCGACAACGAGGCGCATAGTGACAACGACAATCAAGATGATGGTCACGGTCACGACGACTACGCCGACGACGCGGATGTCGATGACACGCCTGAGACTCAACCGTCTTCATCAAGTGCATCAACGCCGACACAATTTGTGTCGCCTCCTTCGAAAGCCACAACGGACTCCTCCGGGCCTCGTCGCTACAAGACCCTCAAGAAAGTCTACAAGTACACAAAGCCAGTTACGCTCGAGTACTCAGGACTATGTCTGCTCGGAGTTGAGGAACCGGCGAACTTCGTAGAGGCGAGCAAAAGTCCTAGCTGGACGCACGCCATGGATGAGGAAATGAAGGCGATTGAGAGCAACGGCACGTGGACTTTGGTAACCCGACCTCCGAACCAAAAGGCCATCGGTTTGAAGTGGGTTTACAAGTTAAAAAAGGACACGGAGGGTTCCATTGTGAAGTACAAGGCAAGACTCGCTGCAAAGGGCTACGTACAACGTCAAGGAGTTGACTATGATGAGGTGTTTGCACCGGTGGCTCGACTCGAGTCGGTGAGAGTGCTCCTAGCTTTGGCAGCACAAGAGGATTGGAAAGTTCATCATATGGATGTTAAGTCCGCTTTCCTCAACGACGATCTCACGGAAGAAGCGTACGTGGAACAACCCCTCAGCTACGAGAAGAAAGGCGAAGAAGGAAAAGTTTACAAGCTCAACAAGGCACTTTACAGGTTGAAGCAAGAGCCAAGAGCTTGGAATTCAAAGTTAGACCAAAGTTTGATCTCGCACAGGTTCAAAAGATGTCTCCTCGAGGATCCGACAGACGGTCTATCAAGCACCGAAGATGAGGTGAAGATTGAAGACACGACCAAGGAGAAGTGTTGTCGTCAAACTACGGATGAGCCGACAACAGTGAAGGCAGTCCCTGAAATGCCGCAAGGAACGGCGAAAGTAACGCCGACGATAACACCTAGAAGCAGCAATCGTGTTTGGGATCCAGGTCGTAACGAGGATGTCGTGCTTAAGGGGGTGAATGTTAGAGTTAAGCACGATCTACCTTGCACAGGCACGTGCATGAGTCCTAGTCGTAGTATGATTAGTATTCTACATCAAGTAGGATTAGGAATACTACATCAAACCGGTTAGACGTACGCTAGGCAAGATTCAGCATATATATATATATATGCGTGTACCCCAACGTTGTAACACACCAAAGAAAAAGAAAAGCAATAAAGAACCAGGCTCGAGACGAGCCTGTTGCAATACATCGATTCCGTGTTTTGTGTCGTTCCGCCGAGAGAACCAAGTCGCTACGTTCCGTCGTCGTCCGAAGAGAATCGATCGACTAGAGCTAGCTAGCAAGCAAGGTTCACGAATCAATTAACCTGCTTGCTTGCTTGCTTCGAGCCAGCTTTACACACGTACGTGTATTAGCTTCGGTCGTGATTTGATCTAGCGATTCAAAAGCCAACGGTGTTGGCCACGCGTCACTCCAGCAGGTCGGCGACGTGCCGTCAACTAGTCGCTCCCGGCGACCAGGCTGCCTCCGAGTCCCCGTTTCTTCTTCCTCCCGTCCTCAAGATTCGCTCCACCTGCTCCATTGCTCCATTCGCCGCCTCGCCGGCCACTTGCCAGAGCGGCGGATCCAGGAGGAGGGAATCCATCCTATTGATCGGACGACCGCCGCATCGATCCGCTCGCTCCTCGCTGTCCCGCATCAGGGAGACGCCTGCCCCGTCCCCGTCCGCCCGGCTTACCACCGGAGCTGCCCAGGAGCCCGGCGTTCTACCGGAGTCCGCAGTCCGCAGCTGCCCAGGAGCCCCACGGTGTGCATCAGCAGCAGCTAGCTATCCTATCCAGCAGCCCGACCGGGGTAGGTAGCTCATTTTCTCTGTCCCCAATTCCTGATTCATCACGGCAGAACGGCATTAGGGTCCAATTGATCAATCACGATTGATTGATTGACTAATTAGGACAGGTTTTGCTATGTGCCTATGTTGTTCATTGCAGTCCATTGTGACATTGTCCAGTTTTTCTTGATAGAATGTAAATTTTATATTGCAGAATTCTTGAAAATGCAGAGAACAGAGTGTAGGCCAGACACATAGATTTTTTAAACTTTTGATTTTTGATGAAGGTTACACTTAATATGTTTGCAAGACCATAATTGATCTATTTCTGTTGTGCTTTGGTAAATTAATTTTATATAGCATATATTGGTATGTCATTATTTGTTGTCAACTTTTTTAAGGTGGACAACCCTGTTTCAAAATCCTAGATCAGTGACTGTTGACAAGTGTTATCGTAAATCATTTCAGGGGATTTATTGCTGATGGACTCTGTTGTAATTAGCTAGATTAGATCATGATCGTGTTGTCCTGTATAGATTTATTTGTTGTATCCATGTAAATGGCGACCAAGTAGTGTCGTGTGTATATATATATATATATATATATAGTGCAAATCACACTACTAGAAAAAAGCACATTAGTGGCGCACCACATTTGGGTATTAATGGCGCACCATAGGTGCGCCACTATTACCACGCCACTAATAACAAATACTAATGGTGCGCCACTACTAATGCAGATGAGGGGGCCCTGGTAGGGTAGCCAACAGGTGCGCCACTGATGTCTCTATAGGTGCGCCACTGATATTTTGCAAGGTGCGCCACTAATGTGCTGGCAGGTGCGCCACTACTATGAATTATATGATTTTTTTTATTTTTTGCTTTTCTGATATTTGCACAGCACAGAATATATTAATTATACAGCACAGAATATACAATACAATACAGCACCACAATTAGTCAAGTATAAACAGGACATAATACAATTCATCACATTAGTTTCCGAATTCGAAATAGCGAACAAAGTTCAAATATTAGACAAGTTTAGGTCTCGAGACCGAGTAGCGAGTTTGTCGTCACATTACAAAGTCGATATCATCTAAACTACCATCACATAGAAGAGAGCTGCGGTCACGATGAGCATCATCGCGATGAAACTGGTCTTCATCCGGTTCCTCCTCCGCTCCCTCCTCTCTCCCGCTAGATAGCGCGCGTATCTAGCTTCCGCCTCCGCCCTAGTGGTGTACCCTTTGTAACTGTTACCGCTGAAACGGTGAACCTGTTTCCGACACTCCTCCCAGTCGTCATAGACTTCGGGAACCTCACCCTTGTACACGACATACGACGGCATCTCTATGCACTAGACAAACAAAACGTTAGTAGCAATTCACAGATAATATATAAGCAATATATAAGTATGCAACAAAAGGATCGAAAGAGAAAAGCAACACATTAATAGCACGGTTCATGGTCCTACTAATAAATAGCATCGATTACATATAAGTTGAACGACTGTCCAAACTAAAGAGACATACAAGTTCATTAAAGTTTAATTACAACATGAGCTAATCGATATTTCAGAATTACATAGCATCAATACTTTCGACTCGACTCAGGGACCGGAGCATGGATGAAGCCGCCGTCTTTCGTGATGGTCATGAATGTGCGGTCGTTGTTAGCCTGCATTTGTAGCGTTGTTTCTATTTCACTGTTGGACGGTTGATAGTTGAGGTAGAACTGCCCCGAGGTACGAAGGACATCTTGATAGATGATGTCCGCTAACTCCGACTGGATGCGAAAGAATTCTTGTCTGATGTCCTCGTCCTGGATTGCCGACAAGCGTGCGGCCCATTCTTTGAGATCATTTGGTAGCATACGCTGATGATGGTTCCGTACGATCGCCCGCATGTGATGGAGGGCGTAGTAGGCATCCTTCTGACTGCCAGACGTCTGCTTGACGCAGGGGAACGTCGTTACGTGGGTGAACACGTGCTTGCCGTACCTACAAATTGGCCTCCTGAAGGTGCCTCCAGATTTGGTGTAGCCGGGGAGAGCATCATCAAGAACTTTCTTGATATCTGTGTAGTTTTTCTTCGACTGACGGTCCGAGTCGAAATACGTGGCCATGGAATATTTCGGGCTGAAGAGGATGAGTGTGCAATGTGTGTCACTGCACAAAACACGGAATGTTAGAAAAAAAAGAACGATCGAAATCTAAGAAATCATATGTTACGGGGCGGTGAGGGGATGACTTACTCGGAAAAGTAAGGCACGAGGAAGTTATCCTTATCTGGGTTTGCCAGAATGACGCCTTCGAGGTATGAACTCGCGACTTGCCGGTCCCCAGCGCTGCCCAAGATCTTGGCACGCATGTAGAAGGGGTCGACTATCACGATGTCCGGGGTCTTGTCTCTAATGATCCGCATCTCCATACTGAGCGAAAATAGCCGAATGAAGGTGTAGTGCAGCGGATAAAGGTTAAACATAGCGAAGATGTCATCAAACCGCAGGACGATCATACGCCCGATGGGGCTATCGACAAAGCCCTTGCCCTCTGGCACCTTGGCCACGAAAACCGGGTATGCCACATCATTCTCGGAGAGACGCCGCTTCTCCATAGAAAGAACACCGTCATGCAGACTCCGCATAGCACCGGTTGCAGCATTGAGCAGATTAGTCGGTAACATCGGCCTACCCGCCACATGCACCCTCCTCGAGATATCCTTAGGTATTGGTGGCCCGTCCTGAGCACGGATCGTACTCGGTGCCGGCTGGCTCGCACCTTTGTTATTTTTTCTTTTCCGTTCCTTCTGCTTCTTCTGCTGTAATGGGATCGAGTTCTGCTCAGAGACCACCTTCTTGAGTGTGTTGGGGCTGATAATAATTCGCACCTCGGCTGTTTGAGTCTCGGTGAAGGCGGCATCTGGAGGCGTCTCCTGAGAACTGAACAGACGACGCCTGTTGCAATTGGGTTTCTCCGCGGTACCAGCTAGATCGCGATCGTCTTTTGCAGGGTTGGGTTCTTGAGAAGGAGGCCCCAAGAATTCGTCACCGTACCCATGTTCGTTGATGTACTTATCGACGTTGGAAAATGTACCGTCGTCGTCGTCCGGATCCTGTGCCATATGCATGTCCGGATCAGCTGACGGCGGTAGCGTTGCGGCGGTCTTGCCATGGCTTGGCGCCGGCACGACTGGCGGTGTTGTCTGTGGGGTGGTGTCCCCCGCCCCCAAACGAATCTGGCTCTTCGGCCAAAGCATGGACCAGTTTAAGCAGGCGCTGAGGGTCATCACATCATCTTCGTCGGCCCTAGGGGGTCGATACGGAGGTAACAAGTCGTCACAGCCCCGCAGCACCTGAACCAGTTGAACCCTATACACGGTGGGTGGCATCGGATTACCGTGGAACACGCGGTTGTCCGGTTCAACGATTTTGGCCTTGGCGACATCGATCAACTCGCCGTCCACGAAGTGCAGGAGAGTGCATGGAACGTTGGCGGCGCCCTGCGAAAACATGTAGGGCGTCAGGGATGCCCAGTCAAAGGCAAGGAGATGAAGTCATCGGCCGAGGCTTAGTTACCGTGATGGCGTCGAGCTCAGCTAATGTCGAGGCACCGCCAACGGCGGGCGTGCAAGTGACGGAGGGGCCGCTTGCTGCCGAGGTGCCGGCCGGCGTATTCTTCCCACACCCGGGTGCATTAAGCTCCAATACCGGCGCCGTCGCCGGAGACACCAATGCCGCCTCCGCCGGAGACACCAATGCCGGCGCGTTGTGCGAGTTGCTGCCCGTGAAGCTGGGAATCGGGGGCGGCCCCTGTTGGCCGCCCGCAATCCACCCCCGTAGCCCCTCAAGCAAGGTAGGCATAATGGCGGTGATCGTCGCTCCCAGTTGGTCTCGCACTTGCTCTTGGACTATCTCCGGAATCCGCGCCACTTGTGCCTTGAGTTCTTTAACCTCGCGCTCCTGGCTTTCCGAGCTGGTCTTTCTCTCCTTTCGCCCAGCCTTATAGTATTCCGACCATTTCGTGGACAAGCCTTCGCCGGCCACACGACCAGCTGACGACGGCTTACTGAACTTATCCTTGTGTTTCATTACGTTCAACGCCCTATTTAAAGTGGTGTCCCAAGGGGCAGACGGCGAGCTCTGAGACCCCGCGCTACTGCTTTCAGTTTCCTGCGGAAGGAACATGAACCATTTAGAAATTTGGCTTCATTAATTAGAATGCAACCATATGGAGCTAATTACGCGGGGGTGTATTCCTTACCAGAACACGCTCAAGATCCTTCACCTTCGGATCCGTGGTAAGCTCCTTTGTTACCGGGTCCACCTTGTACCAGACCCTGACATAGTTCCTGGTCTGCTTTTCATGGTATTTATCGAAGAGGGGCGGTAGGCCTTGCGCGGCACCTCCGCGTCCTCCTTGTCCCATTTAGGTTCCGCCACTCTGTAACCGCCGGGACCGAGTTTGTGGACCCCTAAGTTCAAGTCCCGCATATCTTTCCCCCACTGACTTGATTCCGTGGATGCGTTGCTCTCGCACTTGATCTTGAACTCCAGGTAGTCAGCTTCGCTGATCGAAGGATTTTTCTCCTTGATCTTCTCATAACTATCACCTCTTAGAATCATTCTCTTCACCGCGGCTCTCCAAGTAGCCAGGGCTGTGCTCATCTTCGTGAGGGCGGCACTGTTCACTTTATTCCCTGAGAGGCGTGTGTTTGCGAAGTCACCGGGGAACTTGTATCGTTCGTGCAGCTTCGTGAAGAGGAGGTTGCGTAAATTCCCTCGGTCACGATGCCTTAGGTTCTCGGTGTTGATCGAGACGGTGCTCCGGAGAATGCACCCGAGTTGTCCCGCGTACCCACCGACTAATTCTTTGGGCGCCGTTGGATGCCCACTGGAGGACACTTCAGTAAATTCCTCCTTGACGGTGCCGAGCACGTTCGGGCTCCGGTCCTTCCGTTGCCTCTTCGGTTGGTTGCCATCTGTGCGTTCGCTGCCATCATCAGTGGTGGCATCCCCGGCGGCACCATCAGTGGTGTCATCCCCGACGCCACTAGGGGTTGTGTAGTCAGGATCGGTGTCTTCCGCGGCGTCCTCATAGCGGTGAGGTTCTTCCTCCATCTCCTGGGACAGCTCCCAGAATGGCTTGCCCGAACCCCCGGCCTCATCGTTGTTGGCCATGTTCGCTCTAAATAGGAAAAAATGGCTAATAATTAGTGCCATGGTGATCTTAAGCACATTGCTCCTGGTTTGTTGGGACCTGATAATGCTCGGGTATTTTCTTTCTAAAAAAGCATTCTTATTTTAATTTGACTTCACAAAAAAAGAACCTCTTGTTTTACTTTAATTTGTATCTATCCTCGGAACAACATTCGAAGATATCTGAAGTACACTCAAAATAAGTGTCATGACAAGAAAGAATAGTGTCCTAAAACTATTAATAGAGCATGACAGGGGTAATTTCATTGACATAAATTCTAGGAAAAATTCGGCATGACCTTTGCTAAAAAAGGTCATGCCGGAGTGCCAGAAATTTGCCGGACGGAAATTAATCAACGTTCCGGCAAAACATTGGCAACTCAATGTACCTGCACATAAACCCCAAACCAAAAGGATACAGCCCAGCAAGGGAGCCCAATCCAGTGGATATGCACTACACAGCCGTAGGAGCAGGGGTGAAGAACCCAGCGAGCTGTCATCACCACAGCAACCAAAACAACAGTATTGGTTCACGGGAGCACATGAACAAGCACCCACGTGTGTGACAGACGAGAGTGCCAACTCATGTTTTCATATACAGACTTGAGCTTTTATGGTTGGTTGGTGTTTTTACCTTGGTGGAATTACTGGCGGAGTGCTTTCTTTCGGACCGATGTTTCTGCTCCTTCTCTAGCAAGCACAGCAGCCTCTTGTCCGCTTCGTACCACTGGAGCAGCCAAGATACCAAGAGAAATGAACAACACACTTGTCAGACCACCAGAACAAGAAATTCAGTTAACTGTTAATGACTAGCAGATATAGGATGCTGTAGTCCTATAAATGCAGTTCAAAACTGTCAAAATTCATTTATGGAGCTGTTCTCAATACTGTACTACTCCATGATACTCCCTGGAGTATTTGTGATCTGTAACTTAAATTTAGATAGCACATAGTGTCTACAATCACTGAAATGTTATGGTTTCATCCCATAGGAGTACTGTACTACACTAGTTATGTGCTGCTCTCAGTACTGTACTACAGGTTTCCAATTTCAGGAGTACAAGACTTTCAGGAAAAAAGACCTGTCAAGTTAGTGCAGAAACTTGTGATTAGTTGATGGCTAAATTAACATCAGCACTCCACACTGTATCAGTACTCCACACATACAGAAATACAGTTAATTACCGTAAGGTATACTCCATCGCCTAAGCTCAACTCAACTCCATCTGCTTAATTGGTTTACGACTTTCTCTAAATTCTAACCCCTCTGAATTATGAGCCTGAATGCACAGCAAGGAGTAATATTAAAAAGTACAGTAAGGAGTCATCTCAAAATTCTAACAGTTGATACAATGCTTTCATCTTCTCATCTCAGCCAGTCAGGTTTCTCATCTCACATTGCAATCACACCATCCAGTCAATATATTCACACACCAAATGTCTACATAGACTTGCTTCATTACATTTCAATTATTTTACAGCATTGTACATGCAAAAATTACAAAAATTTCTAAGCATTGTACTGTACTAGCTTAGACAAAAGATGTTTATGATGAGATCATTTGTTTATATACAAGAGAGCCATTTCTACTGTGACAAAAGACAGTTATTGACTCTTGGACAAAAACTGTCTCAGTTAATCTCACTTCTGAACATAACAGTATTATTGTTTCAGCTCTAAATATTTACACGCACCTAGCTATCTGTAAATTAGAATTCTACTCCAGTAGTATATACCAGCTAGCTTTGAGGCAAATACAGTATGCAGATTTGAGGCAACAGTTCATATGCATCTTCATATCAATCTGCCAGCTAACTATAAGATTTGAGGCAAATACCAGTTCATATGCATCCATCCACACTAGCAAAAAAATTATCCAGCAATCCATCCATCCATTCACATACGGCAGAGGATACAGAGAGGGAAAGAGAGGAGACAGAGAGCTCACCGGCGGCCAGGAGGGGCCGTCCTGGGGACGGGCGGGGTCGGGGCGGCGACGGAGCGAGGTCGAGCGGCGAGGTGGCCGCCGTCCTGCGGCGAGGCGGGGCGGGGTCGGGCGGCGTGCGGCGGTGATGCTGCGTCGTCTGGCGGCGCAGCCGGGAGGGGGGCGTCCGGGCGGGGTCGAGCGGCGACCGGCGACGGAGCGGGGTCGGGCGGCGACAGTGTTCGATGGGCAGGAGAGGGGAGGGAGGGGGTGGGGTCCGGCGGCGAGCTGGGAGGCGACAAGGTGGATGGCGGCACGATGTGGGAGGACGAGGGGAGGAAAGGGATCGGGGTGGGAGACGAGGCAGGGGAGAGGGGAAGCTGTGTAGTGGGGGGAGGGTTAGCAATGGCGCACCTCGGAGGGGTGCGCCATAAAAAAGGATAGCAATGGCGCACCTTTTAGGGGTGCGCCATAAAAATTGGTATATCAATGGCGCACCTTTTAGAGGTGCGCCATAAACACTGTGATAGCAATGGCGCACCTTCTCCTGGTGCGCCATTACTAACTTTTTTTTATTTTTTTGAATTTTTAGTTGCATGTAATAATTTAAGATTTGAGATAAAAGAAAAGGAAAATGCAAATGGAGTGATAAAACCATTGTGCAAAGATTTAGAATTAGATGACATGGTTGAAATCAAGTGACATGAAATAATTAACAGTCATCAAAGATTGAGCTTGCCACTGACACACACACGCGGCCGACACGTCGTGATTCGATCTTAGCTATCTTTTCACAATCTTCTTGCCCTTCTTTCTCGCGGTTGAATAATTTAGCCCCGGAACCCCTTGAATTCTTCTCTTGAACGGACGTCCTTTAGGTAGGGTGGTCCTTCTTCTTCTTGTGGTGTATGGTACTTCATCGTCGTCGTCATCTTCCATCTTCGGGTCGCCGTACTTGTCGAAGTCTTGCTCATTGGCGACTCCATCCATTCCGATGATGTTCCTTTTGCCTCTCCTCACGACAACACGACTGGGCTTTGACGGGTCGGTAATGAAGAAGCATTGGTCCACTTGGCAAGCCAGTACCCATGGCTCATTTTTCGCGGTGACGTTTGCGCCCGCGGTCTTGGATTTGGCTTCGGGAATAACCATGGTGGTGAAATACCGGTCTTCTTTTAGGACGCTCTTGGCCCATCTGACACGGAACATCGGGACCTTCTCTCCAGCGTAGCTCAGCTCCCAGATCTCCTCGATCCTTCCGTAGTATCTGTCCTTGTCGTTACCGGTGTAGGATTCCATCGTTACCCCGGAGTTCTGATAATCGCTCTTCATATCCTTTTCCTCGGTGTAGAATGTGTAGCCGTTGATATCGTACGCCTGATAGGTCATCAGGTTGTGCTCGGCGCCCTGTGACAAGGCGAATATGAGTTTTTCTTCCGCGGAAGAATCCTCATGTAAAGGGTACGACAGAAGCTTGTCCTTGAACCAACGCGTGAAACATGAGTTGTGCTCTTTGATTATATCTCCGTCCGTCCTCTGTTGGCCTCGGTCATTGTACGTCTTCTCAATAAAGGTTTTGTGCTCTACCACCCAAGGATCGACCACGTCTATGTGTTGTAGCGCGACTAGGTTTGCTCTTTCAAAGTCGGCGAGTCGACCCTTGAAGTCGACATGCATTTCGCGGCGACCCTCGTGGTGACCCCATCCAGCGAGCCTGCCGAGGTGCCTGTTGACGGGCAGACCAACGGGGTTCTCGATGCCTAGATAATTCGTACAGAAGGAGATGCACTCTTCGGTCAGAAAGCCCTTGGCTATGCTTCCATCTGGACGTGCCCTGTTGCGAACGTATCCTTTGATGACACCATTCATCCTTTCGAACGGCATCATGCTGTGCAGGAACATCGGCCCGAGTTGGATGATATCCTCCACGATATGGACCAGCAGATGCACCATAACGTCGAAGAATGCGGGCGGGAAGTACATCTCAAGCTCGCATAGTATCACCACGATCTCTTCCTGTAGCCTTCTGAGTTGCCTCATGCCAACCGACTTCCGAGAGATGATGTCGAAAAAGTTGCATAGGCCAAATAGCGTTTCATGGACGTGCGCGTCCATGATCCCACGGATTGCAACTGGAAGTATCTGCGTCATCAGCACGTGACAGTCGTGAGACTTCATCCCGCTGAACTTCTGCTTCGCTGAGTCTAGGTATCTGCTTATCTTCCCCGCGTAACCGTAAGGAAGTTTTACTCCTACGAGGCAGGTGAAAAACTGCTTGATCTCCTTCTGACTTAGAGTGAAGCACGCGGGAGGGCAGTCATATTCGATCTTCTTGGCCTTTTTGCCTTTGCGACGACTTTCCGTGTCCTTCGCCTCATCATCATCATCATCATCATCATCATCATCATCATTAGGGCGTTTTGCGTGAAGCTCCTCCCTGATGCCCATTGATTGCAAGTCTGCCCTTGCTTTCGGCCCATCTTTGGTCCTCTCTGGCATGTTGAGCAGGGTACCAAGCAGACTCTCGCACACGTTCTTCGTGATATGCATGACATCAAGGCTGTGAGGCACACGGAGGATCTTCCAGTACGGCAAGTCCCAGAAAACAGACCTCGTTTTCCATACCTTCAGCAGCGGCTCTGGCGCCTTTCGCTTCTTTCCCGGCGGTGGGCACTCTTTCCAATTTTTCAATAGCTCGTCTATTTCCTCGCCGCTCCTCGTACGTGGGGGTCTTCGGGGTTCGGTTTCACCATCGAACAGATCCTTGCGTTTTCTCCATGCGTCATCGTCGCGAAGCCACCTTCGATGTCCCATGAACACGGTTTTCGAAGACCCGGGATCTCTATCTAGCTGGCGATACGTTGTGTCATCCATGCACCTGACGCATGCACAAAATCCGTGGACCACCTGCCCCGCGACATATCCGTAACCGAGATAGTCGTGCACCGTCGTGAGCAGTGCGACTCTCATAGGGAAATATTCTTTCGCTGCGGCGTCCCACGTATTGGCTGGCGTTTTCCACAGCGTGTCTAGCTCCTCTTTCAGCAGCCCCAGATACAGATTGATGTCGTTCCCTGGTTGTTTCGGCCCTTCAATTAGCATACTCATGTGAATGTACTTCCTCTTCATGCACATCCAGGGGGGAAGGTTGTACATCCACACAAACACAGGCCAGGTGCTATGTGTGCTTCTCTGGCTGCCAAATGGATTGACTCCATCGGTGCTCGCGCCCAGCATGATGTTCCTTGGATCGTCCCCAAATTCAGGGTGTTCGAAGTTCAACGCTTGCCACTGGCTCGCATCCTTAGGGTGACTCAGCATCTTGTCTTTTTTATTTATCTCCGGATCATTTTCGTCATCTTCTCGCTTCTTCTCCTTCCTATCCGCGTGCCAACGCAGGAGCTCTGCTAGCTTAGGGTCCGCGAAATACCGCTGCAGACGAGGAGTGATCGGAAAGTACCACACCACTTTTCGAGGAGCTTTCTTCCTCTTCTTGTATCGAGTGACGCCGCACACCGGACATATGGTAGACTCCGCGTGCTCGTCCCGATAAATGATGCAATCATTCATGCACACATGGTATTTCACGTGCGGTAAATCCAGAGGACACACGATTTTCTTCGCCTCCTCGAAACTGGTCGGGCACTTGTTCCCCTTGGGAAGACGTTCGTGCCAGAATGACATGTTCTCGTCGAAGCATGCGTCGGTCATTTTGTGTTTTACCTTCATCTCCAGAGCCATGAGCGTTACTTTCAGGCGGGTATCCTCGGGCCTGCATCCTTCATACAATGGAGTAACCGCGTCTATCTCCAGTTGATCCAGCTTGGCTTTCTCTCGGGCGGCAGCTCTTGCGTTACCCGTCTGCTTGAGAAGCAGCTCTTGAATATGAGGGTCCTGCACCCAGCCCATCGATGTTCCATCGTCGTCTGCTCCGGCATCTTCATCTTCATGATCATGCCCTTCGTCTTGATCTTCCTCATCATCATGTCCGGCATCTTCTACATGATGACTGTGTCCTGCATCTACTTCGTGATCATGTCCTGGAGATTCTTCGTCTTCTCGCCGGCCGCCCTCGCCGCTATTGTCTTGCTGCCCTTCCTTATTTCTTGCCCGGCCCCCATGGACGACTTCATAATCATCTTCATCACCTTGCCACCGATAGCCATCCATGAAACCACGCACGAGCAGGTGGTCCCGCACCTGTCTGGAATCCGGGTCCATAAGGCTCTTCAGCTTGCATCTTCGACACGGACATCTTATCTCCGTCTCGTTCTTTTGAAGCATCTCGGCCTTCGCGGAGCTCAAAAACCTATTCACGATGCCTTCGGTCATCGTGCGGACCATGGTCGCTTGCGGGGTAGAGCAAAACGATATTTTAGAACCAAAAAAAAATTTGGCATGACTTTGCCTAAAAATAGGACCAAAAAGAATGCATAGTGCCAAATTCTCGCCGAAACGGAAATGAATCAACATTCCGGCAAAATATTGGCAACTATCGCATTTCAAATACCGGTACCTGCAAACACAAACATATGCAACACCACAAACATACGTAGATCTAGCTCAATGAGAAAAGTGTAGATCTAGGCCATAAAAAGTGTGTACGTTGGAGGGAGAAAAAAGTAGATCTAGAACATAAAGAAAGCTTTCCCCTTACTTACCTATCAAAAAAAGGAATTTTAACCACTTAATTTGGGTGAATCTATGGTGCAAATGAGGTGAGGAGGAGGAGGCAGCCGAGACCAAGCTTGGTAGAGGTGGAGAGAATGAAATGGGGAAAGTGAGTGTGGTAGGTGGCTGTCAAAAATATCTAGCTGCTCTCAGGCTAGTAATGGCGCACCTCCTAAGAATGCGCCATTGGTAACCAGGGTTACTAATGGCGCACCTGGTGCGGGTGCGCCATTACTAGTTTTGAAAAAAAAAATTGAAAAAAAAATTGTTAGTAATGGCGCACCGGGGTGTGACTAGTAATGGCGCACCACACCCCGGTGCGCCATTACTAGTTTTGAAAAAAAAAATTGAAAAAAAAATTGTTAGTAGTGGCGCACCGGGGTGTGGTGCGCCATTACTAGTTAAAACTAGTAATGACGCACCACACCCCGGTGCGCCACTGGTAAGTCTGGGGAGGGGGGTGTGCCCAGGAGAAACTTAGCAGTGGCGCACCACATACATGGTGCGTCATTAATGTCCATATTAGCTATAGCCGTTTTTCTAGTAGTGTCATCTATTCTGACTCACTCCGCACCCATCACGTGCATACAGAGAAAACAAAAGGAACGAGATCTGACTACCGAGCGCAAGCAACACCACAACAATGAAGGAGGCTCGTGAGCGCAGCGACGGGGGCGCTCCAACCCGTCCTTGGAAAGCTTGCCGCCCTGCTCGACGACGAGTCCAAACTCTCCCAGGGGGTGCGCGGCGAGGTTGAGCTCCACACCCGCGAGCTCGCTGCCATAGAAGCGTTTGTCCTCATGAAGTCGACGGAGGAGGATCCCAGCGCGCAGGAAAAGGACTGGATGAAGGAGGTGCGGGAGCTGTCCTATGACATCGAGGACGACCTCGACGAGTTCATGAACCCCGTCGACGACAAACCCCCCGCCAAGCCAGACGGATTCATGGACAAGATCAAGGCCATACTGGACCAAACCAAGGCTCACCATCAGATCGCGAAGGCTATCGATGATCTGAAGAAGGAGCAAGTGGTTCAGGTTGCAAAGAGGCACAAGGCCTGCCAGGCCGGCTCCTCCAATGCTAGCAATGCGTCCAAGGTTGATCCCAGAGCTCTCACCATCTTCGAGGACATGTCCAAGCTTGTCGATGTTGATGGACACAAGGAAGAGCTCGTTCAACTGTTGACCGATTGTGACTCTACGCAACAGCAACCAAACATAGTGGCTGTTGTTGGGCTTGGAGGACTGGGCAAGACAAGCCTCACAAATCAATTGTACCAGGATCTCAAAGAACAATTCGAGTGTCATGTTTTTATATCCGTGTCACAGAATCCAGACATCATCAAAGTTATGCGTGCCGTTTACAGTCAGCTAAATGAGAAATACTCCCCTGATATGGAGGACTTACCACAACTCATCAACATGATTTTGGACTTACTCAAAAACAAAAGGTACTACTTCTTCGAATCCTGTCATTTCTTGCCACAAAATCCATGCAAACTATCATTTTTATTTTTTTTGCTAGCTATCCAGTAGTATACGTCAATGTGTTTTGATCCAGACACACGGTTTTGCTATTTCTCTTGTGAGCAAGACATGAATGACATTTATGCTTCGAGCAAGCTAACATTTGGAAAAATATGTTTAATTTATAACAGAGACAACATTGCTTACTCACATGCCAGTAACGCTTAGCAATGTTGCCCCTTGTTAAGATCACCCCTCGGTGTAAATACCAAATGAAGATTTTACCTCTTTTCCGAGGGGATTTAGCTTTTAAATTATTTATATTTCTTGAGGCATCACAACATACAAGTGGAAAGCAACTAGTGAATTGTCCATTCTGGTCTAGTTAAAATTGTTGGAACTTGTCCTTACCGTGTGACCAAACAAGTATGTGCTTCAAGATATCGAATCTCCTTTGCTATCTTTATTTATTTTTGTGACTCGGTAGAATTAATTTTATTTACATTTTTGCAGGTACTTTATTGTAGTTGATGATATATGGGATGTGGAAACATGGGAGGTTATTAAGTGTGCATTTCCCAAAATCAGTTATGGCAATAAAATAATGATCACCACTCGTATAGATGATGTCGCCCAATCATGTTGTTCCTCTTTCAGTGGTCATATATACAATATAAGGCCTCTTAGTATGGTGCACTTGAGGAAACTTTTCTATGATAGACTATTCAGCCCCCAAGATAAATGCCCTTCACACCTTGAAGGAATTTCTGATCAAATCTTGGATAAATGTGCTGGCTTACCTTTAGCAATTATTATTATATCTGGTGTATTGGCTCATAGGGCAAGTGAAAAGGAACTATGGGAGCAAGTGAACGATTCAATTGGTCATGCCCTAAGAAACTCTACCATCGAAGACATGGTAAATATAATATCCCTTGGTTACATGGATCTTCCTCCTCATCTCAAAACTTGCCTACTGTACTTGAGTATATTTCCAAAGGATCATGCTATCGAGAAAGATAATCTGATAAGGAGGTGGATTGGCGAGGGATTCATTCACAAGAGGGATGGCTATACATTGCATGAGTCTGCAGAGATGTGTTTCAATGAGCTCATCAATAGGAGCTTGATCCACCCCACAGAGATAGACAGGACATTTGGTGATGAGGTGAAGAGTTGCCGACTTCATGACCCTATTTTTCATTTCATCGTATCCAAGGCTGTCGAAGAGAACTTTGTTACTATAATAGGTGTACCTGGTGTTGTAAATCCTGATCCAAAGGGCAAGGTTCGTCGAGGGTCTTTGCAGAATGATGGAGAGATTCCGCCGGGTCTTGATGTATCTCATGCCTGGTCACTCCATGTGTTTGGCCGTAATACAAAAATCCCATCTTTATTGGAGTGTATACTCTTGCGTGTTCTGGACTTCAATGAGTGTTTGCAGTTAGAAGATGATCACCTTGCAGGTGTTGGCAGTTTGTTGCACCTGAAGTACCTGAGGTTCAAGCATGCACATGCCCTCACAAAGCTTCCAGAACAAGTGGCAAGGCTGCAGCATCTAGAGATTGACATACATGGATTCAACAAAGTAATGGAAATACCTGTGACCATCCAAAAACGGTTGACCTGTTATGTAACTCTGCTTGTGGATGGTTATGAAACAGTGCCGGATGAAGTCGCTGAAGTGCAGGTACTGCGGGTGTTGGAAGGTCTCAATGTCTATACTCAGTCAATGCAGTTTCTCGAGAGGCTTGGCCAACTGAAAAACCTGAGGAAGCTGGGCATAATATTCAACAACTATGACGCTGGAGACAACTGGGAGGAGCACGGGGAGGAGATTATATATTCTATATGTGAGCTCAGCAAAGCTGGCCTCAAGTCTTTGCACATCAGCATGAATGAGGCAACTGATGAGTACTTTGAGGGTCCATGGTTTCCCGATTCTTCGTGTGGCCTTCGGGAGCTTATCATTGATGGGGGCGGGGTCACGAAGGTTCCGGCTTGGATGGCCTCGCTCGTCAACCTCGAGAAACTACACATCCCCATGGACGCGATCACGGAGCAAGACGTGGAGATACTGGGAGGTCTGCCCAGGTTGTGCCATCTTTGCATGAAGCATGATGAGGATGAGGAACTGGAGTTGAAGGCTGCTATGGAGAAAGCAATGGAGGAGCACCCCAATCGTCCCACCTTGGTTTGGAAATTTTATGACTAGGCCCATTGGCTGGTTTTCAGGTATCAGTTCCTTTTCTTCATGCTGAACTATTAATTAATTCTTGCCTTTCTTGGTTCAGAATGCCAATTCTTCTTCTCTTTTCCTCCGTACATATTGTCGTGGTATCTATGTTGCAATTAGATAATATCTCTCTCTCATCATTCGTTGTTTTCATACACTTGTAGGTGTTAACCAAGGCAAGAGCAGCCAAAAAATTGAAGCAACCAAGGTGTTTGTTAAACCTCCTATTTGTACCAGTATATATTTACATCTGCCTTTGCTTTTCCAAAACATGGACAAAAGATTGTATCTATCTTGTACCTTCAAATCAAACATTCCGGTTACACATGTGACAAAGCCACTTTGATTTGAGCCGAAGCTGGCCCCTGTTCAGCCAGCACCACCTGTACCAGGAGCCGGTGCCGCCGAGCACCTGTCCTGTGTCCTTTAAGCGTTCTGGCTTCAGATCTTCCTGCTCTATTAATTATCATAGATACAATGTTGATTGGGCTGCTCTCACACAAAGAGCAGTGCTCTGGATGCACACGAGGATTTGCCGCACCCCATTCATTGCAGCTTCCATTTAATTCAGACATGTTTCTTTCAGTTGTTCACATCACGCGTGACACGTGAACCGTCTTGCGTGCACACGATCGGGCTTCGTAAAAGTGTTGTCAGCCCATCAAAAACTTCTATATCTCTCTCCACCACCATCACTGGCTTGCATTCTATTACATGAACCATCCTCACAGAAACCTATGACCAAGAATAAAGTATGACCCCGTTGATGTTCAACATGCTGTGAAACCCATATAAAGTAGAACTTTATTCATATATTACATGTTCAAAAGGAAGGTATTTTGTAAAGCCTAATAGGTTTTGAACTACATTTGAAGTGTACATGCAGAATTTCGCAGTGCTTGCTTCTAGGTCTTCCACAAAGAAAGTAACAAATTTCTTGGTAAAATTTGCATAGGGGTAATGCATCCTCCGACTTCCACATCAAGGTAATTACATAATGTGGTCAGGTTATTCATCTTCTGTAAGGACAAAATCTCCAGAGAGACCGATAACCATACGACAGGTATACTCTTGATCTTGGGCAGTCGGACATTTCGAGTTCTTTCAAACAGTTAAACATATGAGTCTCTCCCACACTATTTTCTGCGCATATCTCCAGGATTGGTAACTCAATCAACATCATCTCTTTCAACCTTGGGAAAATTTGCAATGGGGTAACGCATCCTCCACATTCCACATCAAGGTTATTACATAATGTTGTCAAGTTATTTATCTTTTGTAAGACCAAAATCTCTAGAGAGATCGAGAGCCATATTACAGGGATACTCTTGCATTTTGATTTTTAGACATGCAGTCAAACTTATAACCAAGTGCCTGTATCAGCTTATACAGTGCTTAACCATGATAATGGATGTCTCACATCACATAAGATACGCCACACAACCCTCATACACCAGACAAGCACTTCAGGCATAAATACATAATACATGCCATATACTCCCTCCGTTCCGATTTTTATGTCGTTTAAGATCTGTTCCGACCAGGTGAAAAACATATGAAATTACATTTTTGCCCCCCGCCCAGAATGATACCCCTCCGCCAGATTTGAATCCACCCTGCTCCACCTCTACCCACCTCCGCCGCCCAGATCCACCTCTGCCGCCCTGCTCCTCTGCCCCCTACTCTTCCTAGGCGTGGTCATCCTGCCGCCCTGTCCTCCTGGGCGTGGTCTACTCCTCCGCCTCCTCCTGTAAATCAAATACAGCAAGCAGGCAGCAGCAGTTCATCACAGCAAATCAAATCCAGGGAAGTACTCCAGCAAATTAAACCAAATCCAGGGAAGTAAGGCAGCAGCAGTTAATGTCAGTAAAACACAGCAGCAGTTGAGGGCTCAACAAAAGCCTCTCATCACAGCAGCAGTTAATGTCTTGGAGTAGCAACAGTTTGCAATAACAGCACAGCACAGCAGCAGCAGTTTCTCAGTATGCAGCAAAACTGATTGAAAGAGCACAGCAGAACATAGCACATCAGAACATAGCATCAACAGTTTCTGAGTTGAACATAGCCGCAGCAACAGTTTATGTCAGTTTATAGCAGAACATAACCTCTTTCATTTAGTTTTAATTGACTGAAAAGTTTCCTTTAGTTTTAATTAACTGAAAAGTTTTCATTTAGTTTTAATTAAAGGAAAAGTTTCATTTAGTTTTAATTGACTGAAAAGTTTCCTTTAGTTTTAATTAACTAAAAAGTTTCATTTGGATTTAATTAAAGGAAAAGTTTCATTTAGTTTTAGTTAAACAAAAAGTTTCATTTAGTTTTAGTTAAAGGAAAAGCTTCATTTACTTTTATCTGAAAGGAGTACTCAAAGAAGAGAAAAGAAGAGAGAAAAAAGAGAGCAAGAGTACTTTCATTTACTGAAAAGCTTTAGTTAAATTCAGTTAAAGTTTAAGTTAAATTCAGTTAAAGTTTCAGTTAAGAAAAGGAAAAGGAAAATAAGAGAGAAAAAAGAGAGCAAGAGGAGTATCTGAAAGGAGTGCTCAGAGAAGAGAAGAGAGGAAGAAGAGAGAAGAAGAGAGGAAGAAGAGAGAAAGAAGAAAGAAGAAGAGAGCAAGAAGAGAGAAGAGAGCAAGAAGAAAGAAAAGGAAAGGTTTCATTTACAGAAAAGTTTCAGTTAAAAGAAAGGTTTCAGTTGATTAAAATTAACTGAAAAGTTTCAGTTAATTAAAATTAAAGGAAAAGTTTCAGTTTATTAAAATTAACTGAAAAGTTTCAGTTAGGGCTACTGGATTTAGGGCTCATATTGTTGCACTATTTTAAGCAGTGCACTACTGTACTATTGCTCGTATTAACTGAAAAGGTTTCAGTTAAGTACTCCTGGAGCACTATTGCACTACTGCTGCAAGTACTCCCCTGGAACTTGTACTCCTACACAAAACTTGCAAGCAGCAGCACAAAATTAAGCTAAAACAGCAGCAAGCTACTCCTTTAAGCACAGAAGCAAGCAGCAGCAGGAGTAGTTTCATTAAGAGAAGAGAGAGAGAAGAGAAGATGTACTGTACTCCTTCAAGCTACTCCTAAGAAGAGACAAGAGAGGAACAAGTGCATTGTCTTCTCTCAACAAGTTTCAATTAATTTACTTGGAAAAGTTTCTTGTGAAGAGGAGAACTGGCAGATAACACCAACCAACTCAGGATATAACTACATCATGATCAATATACCGGAGGAGTACTCCTGTATAACAGATATAACTACATCATCCCTACTACTGGATGAGTACTCCTGAATGACCAATACTACTGGAGTACTACTCCTGAATGATCAAATGATTGGCCTATTCATTTGTTAACTGAAAAGGTTGAAGTTAATTAAAGGAAAAGGTTTCAGTTTATTTTAATTAACAAAAATGTTTTAGTTAATTTTAATTAACACAAAAGGTTTCAGTTAATTTTAATTAACTGAAAAGGTTTAAGTTAATTAAAGGAAAAGGTTTCAATTTATCTTAATTAACAGAAAAATGTTTCAGTTAAAGTTACAGTTAAAGCAGAGAAGAGAATACTCCTACACTTCACTGAAAAAGAAGAGAGGAAGAGAGGACACTGCTGCACTTGCTACAGAGAAGAGAATAGCAAATAGGCTACTAAAACTATACTGAAACTTCTCCTTGCAAGCAAACTTGCAAGAAAACTGGAGTATTTATAATGTCTGTATTTGTGTCTTGGAAGGAGTATTGTGTGTACTTACTGCTACTGATCTTGTCTGTAGGGGACAACTACTCAAGCAATTATAAACTCACTGACAGTAACAAGTTACTCCATGACATCAAGTTTAAAATTTACTGACAGCAAGCACATGGAGTAGCAAGTTTAAAATTACAGAATGTATTACCGCAAGCAAATGTACAGAGCAAGCAAATGTACTCCAAATGGCACCATCAGTTAAGCATGTACTCCAAATATTCAGGACTGAGCATTCATTCAGATTCAACAAGCTAGTACTCCAAACTGTACGTATAATGTGCTCCTACTAAAAAAACTAGGACAATATGGCTGTCAATCTTGCAGTTCTCCTTATCAACCTACCAGTAACAAAAAAACTCATGCATCGCCTACATGAGTACCAGGAGTATTTCTGAATTGTGATGCTAGGTTATTTATTTCTTACATAGTGCACCATTTAAAGACATTGACGTGATTATTTCTCTGCAAGACACCCTTTGTACTGAAAGTATCATGACATGGTGTTTGCAAGCAAGGAGCAAGCAAGGAGCAGGGCAGGGCACCCTTTGTACACAAGCAAGCAAGGAGGAGTACATACCTGACGCAGGGGACGGAGAGGACGACGGCAGTGACGCTTCTCCGGTGCTCCAGGCGCAGGCGTATTGAAAGTGGCAAATACTCCAGGCTGCTACTGAACCCCTCTCTACTGCTGCTCTTCTTATCCTGCTGCTCGCTACTGCTGCTCTCTCCCTGCTGCCACTACTGCTGCTCCTTCTCTCTATTCCGCTGCTCCTCCCTCTGCTCCGGTGCTCCACACGCTCTTCTCGGGTCCAGCACCACCATCCTCCTCCCGCTGCTCCGGTCCAGCACCGCCGTCCTCCTCCCGCTGCTCCAGCACGGATTGAGCACCGCCGCCCACGGATCGAGCACCGCTGCCCACAGATCGAGCACTGCCGCCCACAGATCGAGAACCGCGGGTGTAAAAATGTCACCTTTGACCAAGACCTAGCAGGCGGGGTGCTAGGGTTAGGGGTACGAATCGGGGTGGTGAGGAGCAAGGCCGCGGTGAGGAACACACCAACGAGAGGGCGGCGACGAGGAGATTGAGTGGCCGGCGAGCGACTGGCCGGCAAGCTATCTGGGAGAGGAAGAGGAAGAGAGCGAGTGGGTGGGGAGAGAGCGAGTGGATGGGGAGAAGCGACTGCTGCGGTCGGTGGAGTCGTGCGAGCGGGAGGGTAGTTTGGGAAAGCGAAGAAAGTTTGTAACGTAAAAGAAATTGAACTAAGATTGCTTAAACGACATATAAATCGGAACAGAGGGAATAGATAGATAAAACAGATCAGGGCATAATCACTTCTCCTCTAATTGGTGATCACTTTCAGGATAACAGCTGCGGTGGGAATAGGCATAAGCAGCTTGAAAGACCAACTCAGACACTTGTTCCCCTTCTCGAGAAACCCAATGCGCGACCTTCAGAAAGGAGGAAAAGGGATTGGGATCAATTCACTTGAGAAATCATGCAACAACAAACTCTAGTTCCATACCTCATAAATTCCTGGTGTTTCTTCACTCGATCAAGTGTAGCTAGATTCTCTTGGTACAGCCTTTTCGCTCTTTCCCGATCTTCCTGTTCACACCAATTTAGTGATAAGAGAACATTAGTTTGCGACGAAAAGAACAAGTGAATAAGGAGGCAAACATGCTACTGAACGTCATCTTCAATCATATCATGTCTCGGGATTACAATATGACAGGATATACTGAAGCAGGTCTGATTTCTGCAATTATATATAACCTGCACCACAGTGGAAGTAGTTGCAAGCTAATGTGGTCTTTCTTGCTAACAAAACAAAAATAGGTTATAAGGGTGATTCTTTTGAAACCACATATTGCCATATGTTTGATCTAGCTCGTAGCTACTGAACACATCTTTATTGGCAACAGAAAATCACTTATGATGAATTATTTGTATGACGCGAAGAGACCTATCAAAATGATTAGAACTCATCAATGCATGAAGCCTACATAATATATACCGTAATAGTAAGAGATAATGTACACAGAAACAAGAGAGCTCCAGGACATGAACGAAGTAAACTCGTACTCCCTCCGTAAAGAAATATAAACGCTCTTATATTTCTTTACAGAGGGAGTAATTCCTTACTTGTCCGATGCATGAGAGGGTCAACAGCCCCATCCATGCTAACAAAGCAAGATATCTAGACCCTGAGCCGAAGAAATTAAGTAACTTAACCGCCGATGGATACGTTAATCAGAAGGAATGCATCACACAGGGCAGATAATAAAAAGTTGACCGTGGGAATGAAAGTTGCAGCTTGGCAGTCTATGCAAAGCAACTGCTAGTTTCATGCCCAGTTTGCATGTGAACAGCTGAGCTTTTCTTCTCTGTGTTTCGCTTGCACAGACCTTGATACCATGTACACAGAAACAAGAGAGAAGCAGAGCATGGACGAAGTAATTCCTTCCAAGGACAGTGCGTGATAATCTAGGCCCGGCCGCGGGGAATCAAGTAATCTAGGATCGGAGTAATAAACTAGGGCAATCGGCACAGATCCCACAGATCGGAGTAACGAAGTGATTCTCGGAGCGCGGGGAGCAAGGGGGCAAACCTCCAAGGAGCTGAAGAGCCTGGAGCGGAGGGGCCGCGTGCTGGCCGGAGGCGAGACGCGGGGACGGAGGACGGCGGCGGCCGGGGACCGCATCTTCGTGGCCAGGTTGCGCAGCGCCATGGACGGAGACCGGTCTGGATGAGATCTAGGGTTCGGTGGTGGCTTCCCCTCCTCTCTCTCTCTCTCTCTCTCTCTCTCTCTCTCTCTCTCTCTCTCTCTCTCTCTCTCTTGACCTGTTCCTTTCCCCTCTTTTTTTTTTGAGGGAAATTCTAGCTCTTTTTTTTTTTTTTGAACTAAATTAGACTTTATTCCTCAAATAATGCTCATATCGTTTACAAGGAGATGAGAAATAAAGTCCGGGATTACATCATCCCAAGAACCAGGAACTCTTATACTAAAGCAATGTTTTGCTAACTCATCTGCTACCCGGTTCGCTTCTCTGAAGCAATGTTTGAAGGAAAGTTTGTTAAAGTCGATGGACAATTGCTTGCACTCCGCTACGACAGCACTGTCAGGCCCCATATAATCATCCATGCTCTGAAGTGTCACCACCGCAAACAAGCAGTCTGATTCTACGTCTGCTTTAGTGCATCCAATACTTGACAGAAGATAAATACCATTCCTTATTGCCATGAGCTCAGCCGAATCAACATCCCGAACATGCGGTATAAACCAGGAAGCCGCAGCAATGAAATCTCCCTTGTCATCTCGAACAACAGCTCCACTTGCTCCCGAAAGTGTGTCTGCATGAAAAGATGCATCGACGTTAACTTTCACCATGCCATAGGAAGGTTTCTTCCACATATGATCCCTCGGCCTCATTGGCAATTTTGGAGTGAGCGATCTTGTGTAGTTTGTTGCTAAAGCTCTGATAGATATGGCCGTCCTCTCAGGTGATTGCACCTGCACTCCTTTAGCTAGCTGCCTTCGCTGCCACCATAAAAACCATGCCGCTACAGAAACTAGTTCCGCAGTCGGCAGGCCATCTGTTGTTGAATTCAGCTTGATTAAAATTTCCATCGTTACTGACCCTGATCTATCTTCAGCGATCGCCCTCCGAAGTGTATCAAGCAGATCCAGCCGAGCCCAAACATCCTGGACCTCACAGCAAGTAAACAAAGTGTGTTGGATATCCTCCATTCCAATCCTACACCGCGGGCACTGTGGCATTAACGGAATGTGGCGAGCAGCCAATACCCCCAAGCATGGCAGTACCCCATGTAGAACCTTCCAAGTGAAGTGTTTTACTTTCCCAGGAACTTTCAGCTTCCATGCATCTTTCCATATACCATTTACCTGGATACTTCCTTGTCCATCCGACCTTGAGAGCCTAGTCCCGAACTGATGATCAAGTTCTCTGTAGTATGCTGAGCGCACTGAGAATGTGCCTGACCTAGTATAATTCCAAGCTACGAAATCATCCTCAATATTACTGTTTAGGGGTATTTGTAGAATCCGATTTACATCAACTGGTGAGAAGCAGTCTCTCAAGAGCTCTTCATCCCACTCTCTTTATTACTCAACAGAAAGAGGTACAATATAAGTATCTGGTGAATTCAGAAGCCACACCAGACGACCATACGTAACAAAAATAAAATTGCGAGCTAGATTATGAGCGTGTGTATTTGACGCCCGTCCTTCATGTATGAAGCGAACTTCACTGAAATCTCTTTTACGTTGATGGATCTCCATGAGGACCGAGAAATAACTGGACCGGCTACCCTTGTTGATGGCATTAACCACTTGCAGACAATCTGACGAAATAAGACAGTGTTGGAGTTGGAGATCAGCCGCCAGAGAGAGGGCTTCTCTACAGGCCAGAGCTTCAAGAGTGGCAGGGTCAAATACTCCAGGACAAGCAAGCACTGAAGAACCCTGATATATGCCATCATAACTGCGACAGATAGCTGCGACCACTCCTCTATTATCATTTCTCGAAATAGCTGCATCAACATTAATCTTCATCATATGTTGGGGGGGGGATCCATCTTGGAGGGGCCGGTGGAGCATGTTGGACACTTACTGGGTGTTGAGTTCGTTCGTGTATGATCTCCAGATCAGCCAAAAAACTTCCAATGAAAGAGTATACTGATAATGGACTCTGAAATATATCCTCATGAATTGCCTTGCGCCTCGCCATCCAGATTGCCCATAGAGTTACTACAGTTTTGGTAAACTGAGCATGTGTTAATGATTCAATGAGAAAAAAGATCCACTCTTTTGGGCATTGGCACAGGTTGATGGAAATGTGTTCGACAAGCTCTTCATCAAGTAGTGCCCAAACACTCCTAGCCATTGGGCAGTTTAGAAGCGAGTGGTGCCAGTTATGGTCAGCGGCATGACAAAAGAAACATTCTGCCTCGTTAGCCATACGACGGTGATGACGAATAGACCCTGTGGGGATAGATTCATGCGCCAATCTCCAAAGAAAAATGCGGATTTTACTTGGGATCTTTGTTTTCCACATATGGCACCATTTCTTCTGTTCACAAGTAGAAGAAGATGAAGATTGCCTGTCCTGATATGCTGTGCACAGCGGTATGGACTTGATAATTTGAATATCCATTGGAAGAAAATATTGTTGCAGCAATGCATTATTCCAACATCTCTCTCCTTGGTCAATAAGTTCATACACCAACAAAGGAGGCTGAGGTGCCAAAGCAACAGTGGGGAGTAGTCTAGAATCCCGAGGTAGCCAATTGTCCTGCCAAACCCGAGTACTGGCACCATTACCGATTCTTCTAATCAGGCCAAGCTTTAGAGCATCACGTCCCTCAAGGATGGATCTCCACACCTGGGAGGGCCGACCACCAAGCTGAGCACTCATAAGATCACAGTTCGGGAAATAAACCGATTTCAGAAGTCTAGCGCTAAGAGAGTTAGGATCCATGAGGATTCTCCATGCTTGTTTTGCAAGTAAGGCAATGTTGAACAACTCAATATCCCGAAAGCCGAGACCACCAAGGTACTTTGGTATGCACATGATTTCCCAAGCAACCCAGCATGGCTTCCTCTGTCCGTTCTTGCCCACCAAAATCCTCTTAATAGAGTTTCTATGCGCTGACAGAGGCCACGTGGTAGCTTGAAACAAGACATAGAAAACGTTGGTATTGCTTGGGCCACAGATTTGATGAGAACCTCCTTTCCCCCGGCTGATAAAATTTGTTCAATCCATCCCTGAATCCGTTTCCAAATTCGGTCTGTCAAGTATTTGATGGTACCATTTCTGCTGACCCCCACATCAGTGGGCATGCCAAGGTATTTGTCTGACAAACTTTCATTGGGAATCTCAAGGAGTGTCTTGATTTCTCCCCTAATGTTCTCTGGGCAACCCTTACTAAAATGAATTGATCATTTGTCTTTATTTATTCTCTGCCCAGATGCCTGGCAATAAAGATCCAACACTTCGTTGATCTCATTTGCCCCACTTGTATTTGCTTTAAAGAATAGAAAGCTGTCATCCGCAAAAAGAAGATGATTGACCGGGGGTGTTTGGGGCGCCAAAATGATGCCCGAAAGATTTTCATTCCCCCTGCTCCTTAAAAGGCAAGAAAGGCCTTCAGCTGCTAATAAAAACAAATACGGTGAGATGGGATCACCTTGACGAATACCTCTAGTAGGTCGGAAAAATTCTGACCGTTCCCCATTAAATAAAACCGATAAAGAGACCGATGAGACCACTCTCATGACCGAGTTGACAAAATCTTGATGGAAACCCAGTTTTAGCATCATAGCCTCCAAATAGCACCACTCGACCCTGTCGTAGGCCTTCATCATATCTAACTTGAGAGCACCAAACTGGTTATTTCTTCGCCTCTTCCTTTTCATAAAATGCAAGCACTCATAAGCAGAGATAATGTTATCTGTAATGAGGCGGCCAGGTACAAATGCAGACTGCTCCGCTGAAATTATATCCGGAAGAATCAATTTGAGCCTATTTGCTTGCACCTTAGACACTATTTTTAGAATCACATTACAGAGGCTTATTGGTCGAAACTGTGATAAAAGCTCCGGGCTCTGCACTTTTGGTATTAGAACCAAACAAGTAGAATTAATTGAAGATGGGGACTCAACACCATTCAATACATTGAGTACAGCTTTTGTTACCTCATTACCACAGAGGTCCCAATATCTCTGAAAAAAATGAGCGGGGAAACCATCTGGACCCAGTGCCTTCGTCGGGAACATTTGGAAGAGTGCAATTTTCACATCTTTCTCCGTATATGGCGCAGTCAACAGTGAATTCATATCTGGTGTGACCCGGGTAGGCACTGTCTCCAGCACCTCATTCATGCCATTAGTACCCTCCGACATGTACAAAGTGTGGTAAAAATCCCTTGCCAATCCCTTCATAACCTCCTGGTCCTCTGTGACCGAGCCATCAGGCTTTCTCAATTTAGCAATACGATTTTTCTTTTTTCTCCGTGATGCTTTCTGCTGAAAAAATTGGGTGTTTTTGTCCCCTTCCGCTAGCCAGTGGATGCGAGATCGTTGTCGCCACATAATCTCTTCGCGATGATTAAGTTCAACAATTCGATCACATACTTTGACCTTGTTCCTTTCCCCTCTCTCTCTCTTCTGCCACGTTATGGGCCAGATGGATGGGCCGAAGCACGTTATGGGCCCGATGGATGAGAGGGTCAACAGCTCAGTATTTTCCTTCGAAATCACTAGTAGTTAAATAGATTTCTCAAAAAAAAACTAGTAGTTAAATAAAGACCCTAAATCTGCTAAAAAATAAATAAATAAAGACCCTAAAAACTGAACTGGAGCGCCTGCATGCGAGGGGACCCTGCAAGAACGAGACCGTTGCATGTTGAGCTGAAAATCAGTGAAAGGCTCATCGAACTCTATCACTGAGAAGAGCTAATGTGGTGCCAGCGGTCACGACTTGAATGGCTCTCTGCTGATGACAAGAACACGCGTTTTTTCCATCTTCGAGCAAGAGAAATATGATCAAGGCACTCTCTAGGCGTCATCACAGAGGACCCGGAGTAGCTGAGGATTATGATTGCAGATTTTTATAAAAGCTTATGCACTTCTGAAGGTGTAGCTGGCATAGATCAAGCTCTATCTAATGTTCCCGTGAAGGTCACTCATCATATGAATGATATTCTGATGGCGCCTTACACTAATGAGGAAGTAAAAACAACTCTTTTTCATATGTTCCCCACCAAGGCCCCAGTGTCAGACGGCTTCCCGGCTCATTTTTATCAGTGGCATTGGGACATCTGTGGAGACCAGGTCACTCGTGCAGTACTGAGAATTGTTCGAGGTGATGCGAGTGCTGACTCTGTTATGACACGGTCCTTGTGCTCATCCCAAAGGTTTTGAATCCAACCCAACTTTCTCAGCTTTGCCCAATAAATTTATGCAATGTCATTTATAAGATTGCTTCCAAAGTTGTTGCAAACAGGCTGAAGCTAATTCTTCCGGATATAATCTCACATGAATAGTCAGCCTTTGTTCCCGGCAGACTAATCACTGACAACATTATCTGTGCATATGAGTGTCTACATTTTATGAAGCGGGGCAAGGCCAAGTCCAATATAGTTTTTGTGCTTTAAACTTGATATGATGAAGGCATATGACAGGCTTGAGTGTGTTAGGGAAATATGCAACTTGTATTACTTGGAGGAAAAAGCCGACATATATACATGTACAAGAGGATGCCAAAAGGCAAGAATACAAAAGGCCAAAAGACATTAGCAATATAACTCTACCCCCCCCCCCCTCAAACTCATGGTGGATCCAAAACACTGAGTTTGGAGAGATGAAATCCATGTTGCGCTCTAGTCTGGGCCTTTGTGAAGAAGTCTGCTAGCTGTAACTCAGAAGGCACATACTGAAGAGCAATAACATGATCCTGCACAGCAGCGCGCACAAAAAAGCATCAACACCAATGTGCTTGGTAAGCTCATGCTTCATGGGGTCCCGCGCAATACTGATAGCACATGTACTGTCTGACAAGAGGGTTGTAGGTGTAGTAATAGAAACACCAAAATCCTCCAGTAACCATCGTAACCAAGTCACCTCTGCCGTCAGAAGAGCCATAGCTCGCAACTTGGCCTCTGCACTCGAACGGGAAACTGCAGTCTATTTTTTCGTCTTCTAGGCAATGAGAGAACCACCAAGAAAAACACAGTAAGCAGAAAGTGAATGGCTATCTGAAGGATCACTAGTCCACATAGCATCCGAATAGGCCTGGAGCTGTAACGGGAAAAAAGAGACGATGAGAGATTGTGCCACGAAGATATCGTAGAACACGAAGAAGGTGACTATAGTGAATTGAAGTGGGAGCAGAAACAAACTGACTCAGAATATGAACAGGATAGGAGATATCCGGACGAGTGACAGCAAGATAGACAAGACTCCCAACAAGATGACGATAACGCGTCGGATCAGACAAGGGCTCGCCATCAGAAGCGCGAAGGTGAACATTGAGCTCCATACGAGTCTCAATAGTGCGCTCATCACTAAGAGCCGCACGAGTAAGAAGATCATGGATATACTTTTCTTGGGAAATAAAAAAGCCATCATAGGTGGAGGAAACCTAAATCCCAAGAAAGTAACGAAGAGGACCAAGATCAGACATAAGGAACTGCTCACTGAGACAGGCCTTGACAAAGGCAATGTACTCAGAATCGTCATCAAGGATGATCATGTTATCAACATATAGAAGAAGAAGAGTCCTACCACGGGCAGAAAGGTGGACAAACAACGCTGGATCATGAGCACTGGGTGAAAAACCAGCGGCAGTCACCACAGAGGTGATGACCCACAAGTATAGGAGATCAATCGTAGTCCTTTCGATAAGTAAGAGTGTCGAACCCAACGAGGAGCAGAAGGAAATGACAAGCGGTTTTCAGCAAGGTTTTTTCTGCAAGCACTGAAATTATCGGTAACGAGTAGTTTGATAGCAAGATAATTTGTAACAAGTGACAAGTAGCAATAGTAACAAAGAGTGCAGCAAGGTATCCCAATCCTTTTTGTAGCAAAGGATAGGCCGGAACGATCTCTTATAATAAGCAAAGCGTTCTCCAGGACACATGGGAATTTCATCTAGTCACTTTCATCATGTTTCTTTGATTCGCGTTCGCTACTTTGATAATTTGATATGTGGGTGGACCGGTGCTTGGGTGCTGTTCTTACTTGAACAAACCTCCCACTTATGATTAACCCCTCTCGCAAGCATCCACAACTACGAAAGAAGAATTAAGATAAATCTAACCATAGCCTTAAACATATGGATCCAAATCAGCCCCTTACGGAATAGCGCATAAACTAGGGTTTAAGCTTCTGTCACTCTAGCAACCCATCATCTAATTACTACTCCACAATGCATTCCCTTAGGCCCAAAGATGGTGAAGTGTCATGTAGTCGACGTTCACATGACACCACTAAGAGAATCAACAACATACATATCATCAAAATATTGAACGAATACCAAATTCACATGATTACTTATGACAAGACTTCTCCCATGTCCTCAAGAATAAAAGTAACTACTCACAAATCATGTTCATGTCCAAGATCAGAGGGGTATTGAATAGCATAATAGATCTGAACATATAATCTTCCACCAAATAAACCAACTAGCATCAACTACAAGATGTAATCAACACTACTAGCAACCCACAGGCACCAATCTGAGGTTTTGAGACAAAGATTGAATACAAGAGATGAACTAGGGTTTGATATGAGATGGTGCTGTTGAAGATGTTGATGAAGATTGGTCCTTCCACGATGAGAGGATCGTTGGTGATGTCGATGGCTTCGATTTCCCCCTCCCGGAGGGAAGTATCCCCGGCGAAATCGCTCCGCCGGAGAGCAAAAGTGCTCCTTCCCAAGTTCCGCCTCGAGACGGTGGCGCTCCATCCCAAAAGTCTTCTCCTTATTTTTTCTAGGGCAAATGGGCTTATATACCAGAGAATGGGCACCGGAGGCTGTCCAGGGGCCCCACAAGCCACCAGGGCGCACCTGGGGGGGGGGGGGGGTGGTGGCGCGCCCTGGTGCCTCGTGGGCACCTGGGTGGCCCCCTCTGGTACTTCTTTCTTCCAATATTTTTTTATTTATTCCAAAATAAATCTCCGTGAAATTTCAGCTCATTTGGAGATGTGCAGAATAGGTATATCTGACATAGCTTTTTTAGGTCCAGAATTCCAGCTGCTGGCAATCTCCCTCCTTATGTAAATCTTGCATATTAAGAGAGAAAAAGCATAGAATTGCTACACAAAGTGTTATATTGATTAAAAACACTATAAATAACAGTAGGAAAACATGATGCAAAATGGACGTATCAACTCCCCCAAGCTTAGACCTCGCTTGTCCTCAAGCGAAAGCCGATATCGATAATCATGTCCACATGTTTAGAGAGAGAGAGAGAGAGAGGTGTCGATAAAAATAAAATATGGACATAGTAGCATCATGATCATTATTATAACAGCAATATTCATTATCATAGAACATCTCATGAACAAGTGACAATTCATCACAACAACGAAGTATAAGGCATAAACTTTCTTGAAAACTAACAAACTATGTTCTCAGTCAACAATGCAATTGCAATTCATCATATTTTCAGGAAGGGTCTCATGTAGGAGCTTTTTAGCAAGTCCACATACTCAACCATCATTTAGTCTTCTATGATTGCTAACACTCACAACATATATATGGAGCAAAAAGTTTCACCCAGACACATAGAAAGATAGGGGCTTATAATTTCGCCTCCCAACTTATTCACCCCAAGGGTAATGTCAACAATAATAACTCACGATCACTCATATCCAACTGGATATATATGCCTAGATCTTTCCCACCACATGATGCTTGCAAAAGAGAAAAATAAAAAGGAATAGAGGAGAACACTATTGACTCTTGCATAAAAAGTAAATACATAAAAGTAAAGGATAGGCCCTTCGCAGAGGGAAGCAGAGGTTGTCATGCGCTTTTTGTTATTGGATACACAAGCTCTTAATGCAAAGGAACGTCACTTTATATTGCCCCTTGTGATAGCAAACTTTATTATGCAGTCTGTCGCTTTTATTTCTTTACCATCATAAGTTCGTACAAAGCTTATTTTCCTTTACAATAAAAGTTCATACATATTTAGGAGCAATTTTCATTGCTTTATGCACTGATGACAACTTACTTGAAGGATCTTATTCAATCCATAGGTAGATATAGTGGACTCTCATGACATGAAACTGGGTTTAAGGGTTTTGGATGCACAAGTAGTATCTCTACTTGGTGCGGATTTTTGGCTAGCAAAGATATTGGGCAAGCACCACATGTTGGAGGATCTATGACAATATAACTTCTATGTGAATATAAGCAAACATAATTCATTACGTTGTCTTCCTTGTCCAACGTCAACAATTTGACATAAAATACTCAATGGGGGCTCACAATCATAAAAGATGTCCAAGATAGTATATTTGCATGTGAATCTTCTCTTCCCTTATTAATTTTTTCATGAATTGCATCATTGACCAATGCTATGTTTGTTAACTTCCAATAAATTTTACCACTTACACTTTTCTTTATGTAATGTCATTACTTTCCATAAGATTAGCATATGATATTTTTCATTATTTTCATTGGTAAGATTGAAACATAAAAGTAAAGAAACAAAAACTCAAACTACTCTTTATTATATAATTCTCAACTCAATTACATAGATAGATAGATCACGAAACTAGCACTCAAAAATAGATCATACTAAAGTTTTATTCAACTAGATCATGAAATAACTAAGGATCGAACTAAAAATAGGTAAAGATAATTAAAGTGATGGTGATACGATACCGGGGCACCTTCCCCAAGCTTGGCACAAGCCAAGGGGAGGGCCCATACCCATGTGCTCAAGTTTCTTTCTTCGGTGATGGTGGTGGTGATGAAGTGGTGGGCTTGTCCTTCAACTTTAGCAGATACTCCAGTTTACGGTTGATGCTCCGAAGGGCGATGTTTTGCTCTTCCAACAACATAACTTCACGAGTGAGAGATGTATTCTGAGCACAAACTGTTTCAAAGACTCTTAGGGCTTCAATTACGGATGGGGGAAGATGATCATAGAGGGGTTGAAGGATATCTCCCTTCTCTGCGGTCTCCTCCATGGGGATGGCCTGCCCTCCTTCTGGAGCCTGGGTTCCCACAACTTCCTCGGCCTTGTCCTACTTGCCATTGTCTTCCTCCCCCGATGACCACTCGTAGTAGACCTCGCTGTAGGTGCGTTTGCCCGGCGATGGTTGCACAATACGGTGCTTGGTACGGAGGCTTTGGGGAGCCATGGCGATCTGGATCTGTCAGAAAAATAGCACGAAACAAGAACAGAGGAGATTTCTGCGATACGGTGGTCAAAACATCCGGGAGTTTATATAAAGAATTTTTATCTTGCAAAACAAGTATTACAGAAGAAAACTGAGTCGGGAAGGCTCATGAGGGGCCCACGAGCCACCAGGGCGCGCCTGGGGGGGGGGGTGGCGCGCCCTGGTGCCTCGTGTGCACCTCGTGGGTCCCCTCGGCTGTTTCTTATTTTTTATTTTTTCTAATATTCCAAAACTGACAGAAAGTATTTTTATGGAATTTTTGGAGTCGGTTTACTTACCGTATCATGTACCTCTTCCTTTTCAGGGTTCTGGAGTGTTCTGGAAGGTCTCTCTTATGTATTCCTCCGGTGTAATTGTTTCAATAATATTAGTTTCAACATTAATGGGAGTACCTGAAATGTAGTGCTTAATTCTTTGCCCATTCACCACTCTCGGATTAGTGCCTTCGGAGTTGTTTATTTTGATGGCTCCGGAGCGATAAACTTCTTCGATGATATACGGTCCTTCCCATTTAGAGAGAAGTTTTCCTGCAAAGAATCTCAAACGAGAATTGTACAATAGAACATACTCACCCACTTTGAATTCCCGTTTTTGAATTCTTCTATCATGCCATCTTTTAACTTTTTCTTTAAATAGTTTGGCATTTTCATAAGCTTGGGTTATCCATTCATCTAATGAGCTAATATCAAATAAGCTCTTTTCACCGGCAAGTTTAAAATCATAATTGAGTGCTTTAATTGCCCAATATGCTTTATGTTCTAACTCAAGAGGTAAATGACTTGCTTTTCCATAAACCATTTTATAAGGAGACATACCCATAGGATTTTTATAAGCAGTTCTATAGTCCCATAATGCATCGTCAAGTTTCTTAGACCAATTCTTTCTAGATCTATTAACGGTTTTTTGCAAAATTAATTTTATTTCTCTATTGCTCAATTCAACTTGACCACTAGATTGAGGGTGATAGGGAGATGCAATTCTATGGTTGACATCATATTTAGCAAGCAGTTTACGGAATGCACCATGAATAAAATGTGAACCACCATCAGTTATTAAATATTTAGGGACTCCGAACCTCGGGAAAATAACTTCTTTAAGCATTTTAATAGAAGTGTTATGGTTAGCACTACTAGTTGGAATAGCTTCTACCCACTTAGTAACATAATCAAGAGCAACTAAAATATGTGTATTGATACATCTCCAACGTATCTATAATTTATGAAGTATTCATGCCATGTTTATTATACCGTTGTCTACCACAACATACCTGGAAGACTTGCAAATGGGACAATAGTTGAAGCCCGCATACTCAAGCCTAAATAAGGCACATCCATTCTCACAGGCATCTATCTTCTCATAGGGCATCTTAAGCGCACGTAGGATTTTGTCCGACTGGTACAGGTTTGCTGGAATTACATGGCCTTTGGGTAGAAAGTGTCCAAATATCGTCATCATCGCGTCGTAGCATTCTCTGCCCATGTTGAACTGAGCCTTCAGAGCCATTACTTGCGCGATGGCATCCAGCTGACAAAGCTCAGTGTGCTCATCGAGAGGACGTTTTGAAGACTCCAACATTTCATAGAAGGCCTTTGCAGATTCCTCCATCTCATCGTCCGAATCCCGAGCATCATCAAAGTCTTGCACCATGTCTTCGATCCCGGTACCATGCTCGTCGGTGCGACGATGAACCACCTCAGCTCTGGCACGTTGGGCAGACTCACCATGAAATGTCCAGACCGTATAATTAGGCGTAAAACCCCACTTCTGCAGGTGTTTGATCATTTCAAACTCTGACCTCTTATGATAGTTGTCGCAATCGACACAGGGGCACCAGGTTGTTTTCTGTCCATTTGCAAATGCGGCTCTCACAAACCCCTTGGTTTTTGTTATCCATTCATGGGTCATGTATTTCTGACTAGTGTGACCGGTGTACATCCACGCATGATCACTCATCTTGCCTAGCTACTGGACACACAAGAAATATATACATAACTCAGCAAACCATATTCATCAGTTAATAGAGTTTGTCAGTTTTATTACGTCCATGCAACCTAGACGCTAGTAGGTAAAGATAGGTCCTAATCCCACCCGAGTATGTGTAGATTGGGTTTGTTTTCCCATGCTCTGCTCCGGATCCGACGCAAAATTTCGGCAGCACCTCCCCGCTGTTCTCCTGATACACGTCTCGGCAATAAGCAGAGAGGATGTGTACCCGGAGAACAACAGGGAGGCACTGACGAAATTCTGCATCGGATCCGGAGCAGAGCATATGGAAAAACGAACCCAATCTACACATACTCGGGCTGTCCATGGATAATGTTGGACAATTCGAAAGAATCACGGTTATAAATATGCTAATGCAAGCATATTTATAGATGTAACCCTTTCGAACGGGAGACGCATAGTGGTCACGCATACTGATGATTGAAGACACCTATAGCTAGCAAGTTTCATCGGCACGAAGACCAGAACAGAGGAAATGAAGGGGTGAGGAGGAGATGTCATTTGTGCTCACCCACGAACGCAGGGGCAGAGCTCGTCGAACGAACGGGGAGGTCGTCGAACACCAGACCCTCGCAGCGACGAAACAACTACACATTTAAATCCACCTGATCAACATAAATATGATGTTTTTTATAACAAAATCGAAAAATATATGACCTAACTCATAATTCACAAATATATGACCCCGTCGGCCTCTGGAAGGCCGAAGAGCACCTCTTTCGGGATCGGGGTGTCGGGGGTGTCGTGTCGGGGTCGGGGTGTCGGGGGTGTCGTGTCGGGGTAGGGGTGTTGTGTCGGGGTCGGGGGTGCCGTGTCGGGGTGTCGGGGTGTCGTGTCGGGGGTCGGGGTGTCGGTGGTGTCGTGTCGGGGTCGACCCTCGACTCCTTTTCCCCTCGATCCTCGACCCCTAGACCACTCGGCGACCCTCTTTTCCCTCGGCGACCCTCGACCATCGGCGACCCTCTTTTTCTACTTTTCCTACTTCTTTTTTTCATCTTCTACTTCTACTTTTTTTTTCATCTTCTTCTTCTTCTTCTTCTACTTATTGTTCTTTTTTTTCACCTTCTTCTTCTTCCTCTTCTTCTTCTTCTTCCTCTTCTTCTTTTACTTCTTTTTTTTCATCTTTCTTGTTTATTCTTAAAAAACAGAAAAAAAAACCTAAACTAAACTAAAGTAAATCTAACCTAAACTAAACTAAACTAAACTAAAGTAAACTAAACTAACCTAAACTAAACTAAACTAAACAAACCTAAACTAAATCTAAAAAACAGAAAAAAAAACCCAGAAAAACTCACCGAGGGGAGGGGGCACGGGTTGAGGAGGCCGAGGGGAAGGGCGGCCGGCGACGGTGCGGCTCCGGCGGCGGGGCGGGGCGGCCTGGCGCGGCTCCGGCGATGGGGCGGGGCAGGGCGGCCGCCACGGCCTGCGTCCGCTGGGCGGGGCGGGGCGGCGGGCGGGCGGCGACGGGACGGGCTCCGGGGGGCAGGGCTGGCCGGCGGCGCCTCGGGCTCCGGGGGGTGGCACGGGGCGGCGGCGGCTCGGGCACGGGGGCGGCGCGGGTGAGGTGAGGGGAGAGAGAGAGGGGAGAGAAAGAGGGGTGGGGCGCGGGGCGGGCTCCGGGGGGTGGCGCGTGGCGGCGGCGGCTCGGGCACGGGGGCGGCGCGGGTGAGGTGAGGGGAGAGAGAGAGGGGTGGGGCGCGGGGCGCTGGCTGTTTTAGATAGGTCAAATCTCTTTGCCGTCTGCTAGCAGACGGCAAAGAGCCTAGCTAGTGGGGTGGGGCCGGGGGGGAACGGACGTTAGTTGGCCACTTTCTTTGTCGTCTGTTAGCTGACGGCATAGAAGCTTTGCCGTCAGCTAGCAGACGGCAAAGAAAGTGGGCGTTAGGTGGTTCTCGTTAGTGGGCCACCCTTCCTCTTTGTCGTCTGCTAGCTGACGGCAAAGCTTCTATGCCGTCAGCTAGCAGACGGCAAAGAGATGGCTGACGGCAAACATGATCTTTGCCGTAAGCTCTTTCTTTGCCGTCAGTTTTCTGTAAGCTGATGGCAAAGACCTTCTTTGCCGTCAGCTAGCTGACGGCAAAGAGATGGCTGACGGCAAAGATCCTGATTCCAGTAGTGTACAACCCATTTCACCAAAGACTTTGGGTTCCACAGTTCAAAAATTTCAAATTTCCTTCAATTCAAATTTGGACCAGAAACAAACTCTCTGATACAAACTCAATTTTTATAGCTCCAAAAATTCTAAAACTTTACCAAACTCTCTTATATACATCAACACCTCACTACAAAAATTCCTCAAAATTCCTAAAATGCCTAGACCTCTCTGTCATTTCATCATATAGGTTGTGTGCACACTATTCACTGTCGAAAAATTCAGTTATCTGAATTTGGTTTAGAGAGAGGGGTCAGCGTCGGCCAGCAGCGCGGGCGGCATCGGGGTCAGCGTTGGCGTCGGGGTTGGCCAGCAGCGCGGGCGGCCGGCGTCGGGGTCGGCGGCGTCGGCGTCGGCGCCCAGCAGGGGGGGATAGGAGGAGGAGGAGGGGATCGGGGCGACGCTCACAGCGAGGAGGCGTCGGCGACGGCGTCGGGGCAGGGCTCAGGGACGGCGTCGGGTGCGGCAACGAGGAGCGGGCTCGGGGAGGAGGGTGAGGAGGTCCGGCGACGAGGAGGGCGGGGAGGTCCGGCGACGAGGAGTGGGCTCGGGGACGGCTCGGAGGCGACGGCGAGGTCCGGCAGCCTGGCGGCGTCGAGGTGGTCTTCGGCGTCGGGGGAGAGGGAGATCGAAAACTGCAGATGGTGTTTGGAAATTTTTCTAAGTGCTGCTTATATACACAGAGTTTTAGTCCCGGTTGGTGGCTCCAACCGGGACTAAAGGCCCCCCTTTAGTCCCGGTCCGAGGCACCAACCGGGACTAAAGCTCGTTTTCAGCAGCCCAAAGGGCGGGAAACCCAGGCCTTTAGTCCCGGTTGGTGGCTCGAACCGGGACTAAAGGGGGGCCTTTAGTCCCGGTCCTAGCCACCAACCGGGACTAAAGGGTGGCACAGCCATGGGGTGGTGAAAGTTTAGTCCCACCTCACCAAGCGAGAGGAGATCGCACCGGTTTATATACGCGGCTGCGATCTCTCTCCCAAGCTCCTCTCTAAAGCAGGCAGTAAATTGCCTAACCTCTGCCCTGTTGGGTCTACTAGCCCCGCGGGCCTGCATCCAGGCCCATATATAGTTGCGTTTCTAGTCGTATGCAGGTCGTGGTGTCTGCTAGTAGGCGGGTATTTTTTTTATTTTTTATGTTATTTTTTGCATATGTTATGTTTTTTTATTTTTTATGTTATTTTTTGCATATGTTATGTCAATTTTAATATTGTTTCATAACCACTATAAAATATATGGCACATGTTATGTCTTTTTATTTTTTTATGTTATGGCAATTTTAATTTTTTGCATATGTTATGTTTTTTTATTTTTTTATGTTATTTTTTGCATATGTTATGTCAATTTTAATATTCTCCCTATGTGAAGGAGATAGACCCTTACTATGAATCTTCTAGAAGATTCATAGTATTTTATGTTAACCTAATAATGTTATATTTTCTTTATGTCATACAACGTTTCTCTCTTATCATCTCCGATCAGAGAAACCACATAGTACCTCCAACTTTATGTCATACAACGTTTCTCTCTTATCATCTCCGATGCTTCTGCTGTATTCATCATGTTTCAAATGCCAAAATGCCCTAGCTAGCTCTTACAAAGATTCCCTCCGGTTTGTCCGAAGTGGCACTTTCCAGCTATAAGTCTGGAAACTCATACTAGAGAGAAAGTGATGGCGGTGAAGCCGGTCACATCCCAAAGTGGGATCTTGGGGTATAAAACTATTTATTCGCGTGTGTCCCTTGCTTATTGCGCCATAACCATGGATAATCTTCATCATTTAACAGGATGCTTGGGTCAATCTTCACTCTGAAGGGAGAAATTTCATGAAACTTTTCATAATCTTCTGACATGTCTGTCTTGTCCTCCACTCCCACGATCTTTCTTTTCCCTGAAAGAATTATGTGGCGCTTTCGCTCATCGTATGATGTATTCGCTTCCTTATCTTTTCTTTTTCTCGGTTTGGTAGACATGTCCTTCACATAGAAAACCTGCGCCACATCATTGGCTAGGACGAATGGTTCGTCTGTGTTCCCAAGATTGTGGAGATCCACTGTTGTCATTCCGTACTACGGGTCTACCTGTACCCCGCCTCCTGACAGATTGACCCATTTGCACCGAAACAAAGGGACCTTAAAATCACGTCCATAGTCAAGTTCCCATATGTCCTCTATGTAACCATAATATGTGTCCTTTGCCCTATTGGTGTTTGCTGCATCAAAGCGGACACCACTGTTTTGGTTGGTGCTCTTTTTATCTTGGGCGATCATGTAAAATGTATTCCCATTTATCTCGTACCCTTGGAAAGTCAATACAGTCAAAGATGGTGTCCTGGCCAACAAGTACAGCTCATAATATTGAAGAAGGATGGTGGGAACACCAATTCGAAACTGACAAGACATTGGACCAAATCATTCTGTAACCTTGGTAGGATTTCTGGATCGATTAACTTCTGAGAAATTGCATTGAGGAATGCACATAGCTTCACAATGGCTAATCGAACATTTTCTGGTAGAAGCCCCCTCAATGCAACCGGAAGCAGTGTCGTCATATTCACGTGGCAGTCATGAGACTTTAGGTTCTGGAATTTTTTCTCTGCCATATTTATTATTCCCTTTATATTCGACGAGAAGCTAGACGGGACCTTGATACTGAGCAGGCATTCAAAAAAGATTTCCTTTTCTGCTTTGGTAAGAGCGTAGCTGGCAGGACCTTGATACTGCTTTGGATGCATGCCGTCTTTTTCGTTCATACGTTGCTGGTCCTCCCGTGCCTCCGGTGTATCTTTGGTCTTCCCATACACGCCCAAGAAGCCTAGCAGGTTCACGCAAACATTCTTCGTCACGTGCATCACGTCGATTGCAGAGCGGACCTCTAGGTCTTTCCAATAGGGTAGGTCCCAAAATATAGATTTCTTCTTCCACATGGGTGCGTGTCCGTCAGCGTCATTCGGAACAGATTGTCCGCCAGGACCCTTTCCAAAGATTACTTGTAAATCCTTGACCATATCAAGTATATCATCACCAGTACGGAGGACAGGCTTCTTCCGGTGATCTGCCTCACCTTTGAAATGCCTGCCTTTCTTTCTTAAGGCATGCTTGGTCGGAAGAAATCGACGATGTCCCAGGTACACATTCTTCTTACATTTATCCAAATATATACTTTCGGTCTCATCTAAACAGTGCGTGCATGCATGGTATCCCTTGTTTGTCTGTCCTGAAAGGCCAATCATTGATGGTTACAAACAGCAACGCATGTAGGTCAAATTCCTGCAGTTTGTGCTCATCCCACACACGTACACCTTTTATGTCCCACAGCTGTAAAAGTTCTTCAACTAATGGCCTTAGGTACACATAAATGTCGTTGCCGGGTTGCTTAGGGCCTTGGATGAGCACTGGCATCATAATGAACTTCCGCTTCATGCACAACCAAGGAGGAAGGTTATAGATACATAGAGTCACAGGCCAGGTGAAAGGGCATGTAGCCCCTAAGTGTGGTTTTGGTAATTAATGACAATCTCTATGGACTAATGTTTTCTGTGAGATATATTTGAAGGTTTTGTCCATAGATGGTGCCTCAAGGATATTGGATGGAATCAAGGATGAAGTCCATATATATGAAGATATATTTGCTCTAAGCTTTGGAATTAAATGACAATTCCTATGGAGCATCAAGTGCATTGAATCTTATATGAAAATATGTTCCATAGTGATGCTTGAAGTGCTTTGGGTTGTTTTGTGAAGAATGCCATCAAAGCATCCGAAGAAGTCCTTATGGTATCCCTCTCTGGATACCCCGTGCTCACGGGCTTGTACCGTGTGCACGGGGTCGAGTGTCAACTCTCTGGATACCCCGTGTTAACGGGGCCAAGGTTTTTGGCTTTCAAGATCCCATGTCCAGTGAGGTTTCAAGTTGGTCCTCGGGAATTTCTATTGAAGCCATCAAGATTGATTTCAATGCCTAATCTATTTATGTTCATGGTGGAGTTCATTGGAGGATCTCAAAGATTGACATATTTGGTCTTTTAAGGATCAAGGGCTTGAGAGAATAATCAAAGAGAAGAATTCAAGTTATGGTTTCAAGACAAGATCATGGTGAGCTCATGTGTTGGGTTTCGGTTGATCATGTCTTGAAGCAAGCAACTAGAGTGAAGAATTCATTGTGCCTCTCAAGAGCTTGTGATGGAGTTTTTAGAAGGGCAAGTGGTGACCAAGATGATATTCATAGTGGAACTTGATATGGTCATGAAAGAGTCTTTGGTGATATAGTCTTGAAGCAATGAAGGGAAATGAAGAGTTCATTGTGGCTTTCAAGAAACCAAGATGGAGCTTAAAGTAAAGATGTTGGTTGACCAAGATGAAGCTCGAAGATTATATCTAAGTGGTCAACTCTCAAAGCACAAACATTGTACCACGTGAGATCAAGTGATCTAGTGGTATGGTAAGTAATTTTGAATTGTGCTTTGTTACCTAACCCATGCTATGTGTTTGTTATGTCTATGTGGGTTAGGTGTTTCTCATGGGCTTGCATCAAAAGGAAAGATTTCAAGTAGCCTATGTGTGGATGACATCAAGTGGCGATGGTCATCGGGTTCGAGGAGTCCAAGTGCAAGATGAGAAGCCGGAGGTTATATGCTTTGAAGCTTGCGGTCCACTTCATGATAATGTACTTGTGAAGATGGGCTTGAGTTAAGGCTTCCCTCATTGCAACATGAGGAAGCAATTTGAGTATCTTCACCAAGTGGTTGTTGACAAGAAAAGGATTCCATTGTGAAGCAAGCTTTAACGTCTTCAACAAGCTCAAGTGGAATGTGCAAGGCCAAGGTATAACTTAGCTAGGTTTTCCTAGTTTTGCCGGTCTCATAGTGCTTGGTGGGAGACCGGATTATAGGTTTGATAGCCGTACTATCAAGAGGGACTTTTGGACGAGTAGCTTGATCACGTCGCATATAGAGAGCTCAAACCTTTGCATAATTTGCATCATTCTTTCCTGTTGATCTTGGGTGGTTCTCTATGTGAGGACCTTGGGCTTTTCCATAGCTTCAAAACGAGCCCAAGATCATCGAATTCGGAGTTCGTATGCCAAAGTTGTGCATGTTTCAGTGGGCTGCTGCAGGCTGTTCTGGGTACCCCATGCGCACAGGGTTGTTTGGCCTTGTACCGTGCACACGGGACCCCGTGTGCACGGGGTCTAAACCCCCGTGGGCACGGGGTGTCCAGAATCAGCCCGTTGAGTCCCAACGGCTAGTTTCTGAGTTTGGCTATTTAAGGGCTCTTTCCTCCCACCGGTTGGGGGTTGGTTCTTACACTTTCTAAACACCATTTTGAGCCTCTTACCACCTCTCCCAAACCCCTATCTCCCCTCTATGTGAAGGGGGATTTGTGGATGGTTCTTGGAGTCATTCGTTGATTTCTTCCATTGCATCTTCTCTCTTCAATCTCCTACTTTCTTGAGTTGCATCTTATAAGATTGAGAGAGTGAGTTGAGCATTTGTTGCTTGACCTTGCTTTGCATTTGTTGCATTAGTTTGAGCTCCCCACATCGATTAGTTCGAGTGAGAGTCCGTGAGTTTATTACTCTTGGAGGTTTCCGCCTCCTAGACGGTTTGGTGATATTCTTGAGAAGATTGTGAAGAGGCCTAGGTGGCCGTGGTTCCCCCGGAAGCTTCCTCTTGTGGTGTGCTCTGGGGAAGGGTGTGAAGTGGCCTAGGTGGTCAAGGTTTCTCCGGAAGCTTCCTTGCTTGTGGTGTGCTCCGGAGAAGTTTGTAAAGGTGTGGTGGTCGCCTTCAAGACCAACCCCGAGTGAATCGAGGCTCATCCATTGGGGGTGACTCGAAAGGGAGAATACGGTGAGTCACTTGGTGGCGCCCCGAAGCTTTGGCTTCGGCACCACTCTAACGGAGATTAGCACTCTCACGAGTGTGAACTTCGGGACAAATTCGCGTCCCTGACTCACTTGTGGTTATCTCATACCCACACCCTTTACTTTCCGCAATTCATACTTGCTCATATTGACATATCTTGTGCTAGTTGAATTGCTTAGTCATTCCTACATTTCCATATCTTGTGATATAGTTTTGCTTGCTAGTTTCCTTAGTGCCTATCTTGTTTAGTATAGGTTGTTGGTGCACTTAGTTGAGCCTAGCATATTTAGGATTTGTGCTTGAAAGGTATCCGTTTAGTTTAATTCCGCATTAGGATAAATCCAAATTCGTAACAGTTTTAAAACGCCTATTCACCCCCCCTCTAGTCGTCATCTAGATCCTTTCAATTGGTATCAGAGCTTTGGTCTCTCCTTGCTAGGCTTCATCGCCTAGAGAGTAAAGATGTCGACTAGTGGTTTAGTGCACGATGACACTTTTTGTTTTAGTGACACAAACTACCACTTGTGGAAAATTCGCATGCTTTGTCATTTCCGGGCCATGGGCCCAAATTTTGTGCGAATTGTTCTTGTAGGGGCTTCTCCTTGGAAGGATGAACTTTTTCCTACTAGTGAGGAAAATGGATTTGCTTTGTGGGTATTGTGCTAAGAATGCCATAATCCGGTCTACATCCCTCGAAGTGTTTGAGTCAATCATGACTTGTGTGTCAGCTCATGAGATGTGGACCAAGCTTGAAGAAATATATGGTGGGTCCAATCTTGGTGAGGTTCATCATCTTTCGGAGGACTCAATTGAGGAGTTCTCCACATCTTCAAATCATGAAGAACTCCATATTGCTACTTCCTCCGTGTGCTTGGAAATTTCAACTTCTTCCACCTCACTATCATATGGCATGTCCCAAGGTAATGACATGGTGAGTGGAAGTGTCATTTGTGATGATGATGTTGTGCTCAACATTGATGATCTTTCATGCATAAATGCTAATGTTGTAGCTTCTTTGGACTTGAACTTATCTAGCAAAAATGACATTCATTCTTGTGTTGATAGTCCATTCATATCTTCTAGAGATTCCTTGAATACTTTTTGTGATGATATGCTTGATACTCCTTGTTGCCATGATCTCTATTCTTCTAGTTCCTCTAGTTGTTGTTTGACTAACCATGTAGAGGAAATAAGATAAAATAGTGCACACATCACTAATGTAGAAATTGCTAGAAGAGCAAAGAAGGAAATCACTATGTTGGAGAGGAAATGCTATGAGTGTCAAGTGGATGGACATGAATCTCGTACTCGTGTTGATGAAGAATCTTCCTCTCCAAACGAATCATCATCGCACTCCGATGTTCACATGTGCCTCATGGCAAGAGGTACTACTGAGGTATCATCTACTCATAGTAATGATAATGATGAGAGTGATGATGAATGTGATAGGGATATGAGTCAAGAAATATATGAAATTTATAATTCTCTTCATGGGGTAAATAAGAACACTTATGAGATGTTTAAAGATCTTATTACTCATTTTGGAAAGTGTAATGATTTACTTCACGAAGAGCAAGAACAAAATGATAAACTTGATTGTAACCTTCTTGATGCTCTAGAAACTCTTAGAGACTTAGAATCTTCCAAAGAAGAGATTGAAGTTGCTCATGATCAACTTAAAGAGGATTTTGAGCACCTTGACCTTGGCTACAAGAATGTCAAAGGAGAGCTCACCAAACTCTCTAAGTCTTATGAGGAACTTCAAGCTACTCATGTGAAGTCTCTAGTTTCTTATAGCTCCTCTCATATTGTCAATGATGCTTGTGCTACTAACTCTACATCTTGTGAAGCATCTATCTTGAAGGAGAATGTTGAGCTAAGGGCTCAACTTGTTTTGGTAACTAGTAATTATGGCAAATTAGAAGAAAGTCATGAAAAGCTCTCGGGCTCTCATGATGACCTTCTAATCTCCCATGAAAGGCTAAAGTTAGCTCATGAGGCTATTGTGACTAAGGTAACATCTCGTGAGCCTCATGTGGACACTAGCACTATTTCGACTCAAAATGCTTTATTGACATGTGCTAGTCCTAGTGATTCATCTAGACATATTATTGCCAACTCTTGTGATGAATTGCTCTCCTTGCCTTGTTGCTCTAATAATGAAGCTTCTACTTCCTCTAGTACTTTTGTTGATACTAACCTTGTAGAGGAAAACAAAGAGCTCAAGACCCAAGTCACTAATTTGAAGAAAGACTTGGAAATGTGTCATGAAGGAAATTCCACTCTCAACACTATCTTGAGTGTTCAAAAATCCCCTCATGACAAGGGTGGACTTGGTTTCATCTCCAACAACAAGAAGTCCAAGAACAAGAAGAAGGGACAAGACCAAGTCAAGAATGAGGCCAACATTACGTGCTTCAAGTTCAAGAATGTTGGACACCATGTGAGATCTTGTCCATTGAACAAGAAGGCTTCAAATGTGAAGAAACAAGGGAAGCGGCCTCAAGTTCAATCTCAAGGTCAACCTCAACTTGAAGAAAGGCCACTACCAATGATGAACCTAGATAAAGCTCCCCAAGTTGAGAAAATAAAGAAGAAGAGAAGGGGGAGCACATGTTGCTATAATTGTCGTAAGAAGGGACACATATCCTCATCTTGTCCCAACGGTAACATCCCTAAGCCTCCTCTAGTCAATGATCATTATTCACTTAGAAAGGATGTTGTTGGCAATTTGTTTGCCAAGTTTGTTGGTGGCCAACGTGGTTTGGAAATGGAAAAGACCATTTGGGTTGCCAAGCCTATTGTGACTAACTTCTTAGGACCCAACTTGGTTGGGGACCATCAAGCTCAAACTTGATCAATAGGTGTGTGGAGGACATTGGAGATTTGGCTTGTTCATGAAGAAAAGGATATCCACCATTTATTTGTTCGAGCCAAGTCATGTGGATTATCTTCATATTATCTATCCAATGTTCCTCGTTGCGGTAACTTGTATTTATGTTGCTTACATTGAAAGTTACTTGCCCCTTGCATGCTTAGGTTTTGTATCTAGCATGTGCATTTATATGTTGTGTTTCCTAGTATGCTTGATTTGTGTTATCTAGCATGTGTAGGTTGCATTGCACATCATATAAGTGGTGTTTGTAGTTTTGAGCCTTTATTGTATCTCATTTGAATCTTGTTTGGCTCTTGAGAGATGTTAGTGGATCATCACATTATGGGGGAGTGTTATGTTTTGTGCACATCACAAACCCGAAATGTGAATATGAGAAATACCACCTAGTATTGATATTCAATATTATCTAGTCACTATGTGGTATGTCAAGCTCATTTGAAATTCAAATTCTCAAAGTATCCATTAATTATCTCTTGTTGGTTTTTATTTGCCTTCGTAGAGTGCTTCACCGAGGTGTCCTAGAGTTTCACAGAAACTTACTGGACACCCCGTGCGCACGGGGTATTTGACCCCCGTGCGCACGGGGTGATTAGTAACTCTCTGGACACCCCGTGTGCATGGGGTCTTTGACCCCCGTGCGCACGGGGTGCCACGAAACTCTCTGGACACCCCGTGCGCACGGGGTCCTGGACCCCCGTGCGCACGGGGTGGTGGTTTCTCCTCTGGACACCCCATGCGCACGGGGCTGACTTAGCCCGTGCGCACGGGGTCCAATGGGCAGAAATGCCCACCCGGCCAAGAACACTATGAAACTTTCTTCTTATGCTTTGGTTTATGATTTTGATCTTGTGCATCTTCGGAATCTACCACCGAGTGTTAATTCCAAATACCATTTGTATTCTCTTACAATTGGTATTTCTTCATGTGGTAGAACTTTACGATCATCTTCTTCTCGGCTCGTGTTTCAACTTGTCGTATCTCACTGCTTGTACTATCTATTATCTACTTGAGTGAGATAAGCCTTTGAGCATGTGTGTATTGTTTATCCTATATGCTCATTGGTTTTTGCTTAGTTCTTGTTGTACTTTGTGTGCGGTCCTATGTGGATTCGTCACTTTGATATAATTTGGACAACTTGAATGCTTTGTGATATTATTAGAGTATTCATCGTTTATGTGTTCTTTTGTCCAAATTGTATCTCTTTGGATCTTGGTAGGCTTGTGTATGCATATTTATTTTTATACCTCTTCATGCCTTGCTTACTCTTCTTGATCCTCTATATAGGGTAAACTCCATAATATCCTTAATGGTTAAAGATGTGCATGAATTTCGAATTCATATCCATTTGCACATATTTAATGTGGAGTTTGCCCTATGTAGTGTAGTTGGACTAACTACTTCGGACCCAATAAGTTTGGGGACCAAATTGTACCTTAATGTGTTTTAGGTACTTTTGGAGAAGCATTGGATGCTTGGCTTATTCATGAGGAAGGTGGAGACACCATGGAAAATTATTAGAGCCAAGCTTGGTTGATTCTTTAATTTGAGGGAGAAGATAAATGAAAACCCGGTTTGGTTGTAAGTGTTTCTTTCTCATCAATACAACCCGGTTAACATAATTTGGGTCTTTTTGTTGGATATGCATCAAACTCCCACACTTACTATATTCTCAATAAATCCACGGGATGTATTGAGGAAAAGGTGAATGTGGAGTATGATGATAATAGCGGCTTCCATGCGGAGCAATTTGTTTCAAGTGTTGTAGGTGATGAGGCTCCTTCCCAAGCTACAAGTGATGGAAATATGCCCTAGAGGCAATAATAAAATGGTTATTATCATATTTCCTTATTCATGATAAAGGTTTATTATTCATGCTAGAATTGTATTGACCGGAAACTTAAATACATGTGTGAATACATAAACACATACCGTGTCCCTAGTGAGCCTCTACTAGACAAGCTCGTTGATCAAAGATGGTTAAGGTTTCCTAACCATAGACATGAGTTGTCATTTGATAACGGGATCACATCATTAGAAGAATGATGTGATGGACAAGACCCATCCGTTAGCTTAGCATATGATCGTTCTATTTATTGCTACTGCTTTCTTGAATGTCAAATACATGTTCCTCAGACCATGAGATCATGCAACTCCCGGATACCGGAGGAATACCTTATGTGCTATCAAACGTCACAACGTAACTGGGTGATCATAAAGATGCTCTACAGGTATCTCCGAAGGTGACCGTTGAGTTGGCATGGATCGAGACTGGGATTTGTCACTCCGTGTTTCGGAGAGGTATCTCTGGGCCCTCTCGGTAATGCACATCATAAGAAGCTTGCAAGCAAAGTGACTAAGGAGTTAGTTACGGGATGATGTATTACAGAACGAGTAAAGAGACTTGCCAGTAACGAGATTGAACTAGGTATGGAGATACCGACGATCGAATCTAGGGCAAGTAACATACCGACGGACAAAGGGAATTACGTATGTTGTCATTGCGGTTCGACCGATAAGATCTTCGTGGAATATGTAGGAACCAATATGGGCATCCAGGTTCCGCTATTGGTTATTTACCGGAGAGGCGTCTCGGTCATGTCTACATCATTCCCGAACCCGTAGGGTCCGCACGCTTAATGTTCGTTAACGATATAGTGTTATATGAGTTATGTGAATTGGTAACCGAATGTTATTCGGAGTCCCGGATGTGATCCCGGACATCACGAGGAGTCTCGGAATGGTCGAGAGGTAAAGATTTATATATGGGAAGTCATATTTTGGGTTCCGGAAAAAGGTGCAGTTTTTTTCGGTATTGTACCGGGAAGCTTCCAGAAGGTTCCGGAGGATTCCGGAGGGGTCTGGAAGTCCACAAGTGGGTCCACCACGTCCCAAGGGCTGGCATGGGCTAAGGGGAGGCGCCCTGGCCTTATTGGGCCAGGCGCACCAAGTCCTCAAAAGCCCACGCAGCTAGGGAAGGAAAAAGGGAGAGTCCTAGTAGGAATAGGATTGGACTTTGGAGTCCAAGTCCACGTGTGTACTATTCACGGTTACTGTTCACATGGCACTATTCCTTCTACTCCAAGCCCCTACACATATATAAATAGAGGAGAGGGGGCGCCCCAAAGGGACACACAACATTGTCTTAGCCATGTGCGGCGCCCCCCTCCACAGTTCCGTCCCTCGGTCATATTTTCGCAGTACTTGGGCGAAGCCCTGCGGAGATAGCATCACCATCACCGTCACCACGCCGTCGTGCTGCCGGAACTCATCCACTACCTCGCCGTCTTGCTGGATCAAGAAGTCGAGGACGTCACCGAGCTGAACGTGTGCTGAACGCGGAGGTGCCGTACGTTCGGTGCTCGGTCGGTTGGATCGTGAAGTTGTTCGACGACATCAACCGCGTTGTTCTAACGCTTCCGCTTACGGTCTACGAGGGTACGTAGACACACTCCCCCTCTCGTAGCTATGCATCTCCATGGATAGATCTTGCGTGTGCGTAGAAATTTTTTGTTTTCCATGCAACGTTCCCCAACAGTGGCATCATAAGCCAGGTCTATGCGTAGATGATATGCACGAGTAGAACACAAAGAGTTGTGGGCGGTGATCGTCATACTGCTTACCACCAATGCCTTATTTTGATTTGGCGGTATTGTAAGATGAAGCGGCCCGGACCAACCTTACATGTCCACGTACATGAGACCGGTTCCACCGACAGACATGAAACTTGTTTTGCATAAAGGTGGCTGGCGGGTGTCTGTTTCTCCTACTTTAGTTGAATCAAATTTGACTACGGCCGGTCCTTGTTGAAGGTTAAAACAGCAAACTTGATAAATCACCGTTGTGGTTTTGTGCTGTAGGTAAGAACGGTTCTTGCTAGAAGCCCGTAGCAGCCACGTAAAACTTGCAACAACAAAGTAGAGGACGTCTAACTTGTTTTTGCAGGGTATGCTGTGATGTGATATGGTCAAGACATGATGTGATATACGTTATTATATGAGATGATCATGTTTTGTAATTTATCGGCAACCGGCAGGAGCCTTATGGTTGTCTCTTTATTGTATGAAATGCAAGCGCCATGTAATTGCTTTACTTTATCAATAGTTGTAGAAGCAATAGTTGGCGAGACGACCACGATGCAACGATGGAGATCAAGGTGTCGAGCCGGTGATGATGGAGATCATGACGATGCTTTGGAGATGGAGAACAAAAGCACAAGATGATGATGGCCATATCATGTCACATATTTTGATTGCATGTGATGTTTATCCTTTATGCATCTTATTTTGCTTAGAACGACGGTAGCATTATAAGATGATCCCTTCACTAAATTTCAAGATAAAAGTGTTCTCCCCGAGTATGCACCGTTGCTAAGATTCGTCGTTTCGAAGCACCTCGTGATGATCGGGTGTGATAGATTCTACGTTCACATACAACGGGTGTAAGCCAGTTTTACACAAGCAGAATACTTGGGTTAAACTTGACGAGCCTAGCATGTACAGACATGGTCTCAGAACACTGGAGACCGAAAGGTCGAACATGAGTCATATAGTAGATATGATCAACATGGAGATGCTCACCATTGATGACTATCCCATCTCACGTGATGATCGGACATGGGCTAGTTGATTTGGATCATGTATCACTTAGTTAACTTGAGGGATGTTAATTTAAGTGGGAGTTCATTAGTAATTTGATTAATTGAACTTAATTTATCATGAACTTAGTCCTGATAGTCTTTGCAAATTATGTTGTAGATCAATAGCTCGCGTTGTAGCTCCCCTGTTTTTGATACGTTCCTAGAGAAAGCTTAGTTGAAAGATGATGGTAGCAATCACACGGACTGGGTCCGTAACTTGAGGATTATCCTCATTGCTGCACACAAGAATTATGTCCTTGATGCACCGCTAGGTGACAGACCTGTTGCAGGAGCTGATGCAGACGTTATGAACGTTTGTCTTACTCGATCTGATGACTACTTGATAGTTTAGTGCACCATGCTGTACGGCTTAGAATCGGGGCTTCAAAGACGTTTTGAACGCCATGGAACATAAGAGATGTTCCAAGATCTGAAATTGGTATTTCATGCTCATCATGCTCACGCCCGTGTTGAGAGTTATGAGACCTCTGACAAGTAGTTTGCCTACAAGATGGTGGAGAATAGCTCAACCAGTGAGCATGTGCTCAGAATGTCTGGGTGCTACAATCACTTGAATCAAGTGGGAGTTAATCTTCCAGATAAGAAAGTGATTGACAGATTTCTCCAGTCACTATCACCAAGCTACTAGAGCTTCGTGATGAAACTATAATATGCAAGGGACGACGAAAACGATTCCCAAGCTCTTCGCGATGCTGAAATCGGCGGAGGTAGAAATCAAGAAAGAGCATCAAGTGTTGATGGCTAATAAGACCACCAGTTTCAAGAAAAAAGGCAAGGGAAAGAAAGGGAACTTCAAGAAGAACGGCAAGCAAGTTGTCGCAACCATGAAGAAGCCCAAAACTGGACCCAAGCCTGAGACTGAGTGCTTTGAGTGCAAAGGAAATGGTCACTGGAAGCGGTACTGCCCCAAATATTTGGCGGATAAGAAGGATGGCAAAGTGAACAAAGGTATATTTGATATACATGTTATTGATGTGTACCTCACTAGTGCTCGTAGCAGCATCTGGGTATTTGATACCGGTTTAGTTGCTAATATTAGTAACTTGAAGCAAGAGCTGCGGAGTAACAGAGACTAGCTGAGGACGAGATGACGATGTGTGTTGGAAGTGTCTCCAAGATTGATATGATCACCATCGGCACGCTCGTAATACCTTCGGGATTAGTATTAAACCTAAATAATGGTTATTTGGTGCTTGCGTTGAGCATAAAACATTATATCTGGATATTGTTTATTGCAAGACGGTTATTCATTTAAGTGAGAGAATAATGGTTATTCTGTTTATATGAGTAATATCTCTCATGATCAGGCACCCTTGTGAATGGTTTATTCTTGTTGAATCTCGATCGTAGTGATACACATATTCATAATATTGATGCCAAAAGATGCAAAGTTGATAATGATAGTGCAACATACTTGTGGCACTTCCGTTTAGGTCATATTGGTGTAAAGCGCATGAAGAAACTCCATGCGGATGGACTTTTTGAATCACTTGATTATGAATCATTTGATACTTGCGAACCATGCCTCATGGGCAAGATGACTAAAACTCCGTTCTCCGGAACAATGGAGCGAGCTAATGACTTATTGGAAATAATACATACCGATGTATGCGGTCCAATGAGTGTTGAAGCACGCGGCAGGTATCGTTATTTTCTAACCTTCACAGATGATTTGAGTAGGTATGGGTATATCTACTTGATGATACACAAGTCTGAAACATTTGAAAAGTTCAAAGAATTTCAGAGTGAAGTAGAGAATCATCGTAACAAGAAAATAAAGTTTCTACGATCTGATCGTGGAAGTGAATATTTGAGTTACGAGTTTGGCCTTCATTTAAGAAAATGTGGAATTGTTTCACAACTCACGCCACCTGGAACACCACAGCGTAATGGTGTGTCCGAACGTCGTAACCGTACTTTATTGGATATGGTGCGTTCTATGATGTCTCTTACTGATTTGCCACTATCGTTTTGGGGTTATGCATTAGAGACAGCTACATTCACGTTAAATAGGGCACCGTCTAAATCCGTTGAGACGACACTGTATGAACTATGGTTTGGCAAGAAACCTAAGCTGTCGTTTCTTAAAGTTTGGGGATGCGACGCTTATGTGAAAAAGCTTCAGCCTGATAAGCTCGAACCCAAAGCGGAGAAGTGCGTCTTCATAGGATACCCTAAAGAAACAATTGGGTACACCTTCTACCACAGATCCTAAGGCAAGATCTTTGTTGCCAAGAATGGGTCCTTTCTAGAGAAGGAGTTTCTCTCGAAAGAAGTGAGTGGGAGGAAAGTAGAACTTAATGAGGTAATTGTACCTTCTCTCGATTTGGAAAGTAGCTCATCAGAGAAAACCGTTCCCGTGATGCCTACACCAACAAGAGAGGAAGATAATGATAAAGATCATGAAACTTCAGATCAAGTTGCTACTGAACCTCGTAGGTCGACCAGAGTATGTTCCGCACCAGAGTGGTACGGTAATCCTGTCCTGGAAGATATGTTGTTAGACAACGGCGAACCTACGAACTATGAAGAAGCTATGATGAGCCCGGATTCCGACAAATGGTTTGAGGCCATGAAATCTGAGATAGGATCCATGTATGAGAACAAAGTGTGGACTTTGGTGGACTTGCCCGATGATCGGCAAGCCATTAAGAATAAATGGATCTTTAAGAGGAAGACAGATGCTGATGGTAATATCACTGTCTACAAAGCTCGACTTGTCGCGAAAGGTTTTCGACAAGTTCAAGGGGTTGACTACGATGAGACTTTCTTACCCGTAGCGATGCTTAAGTCTGTCCGAATCATGTTAGCAATTGCCGCATTTTATGATTATGAAATCTGGCAAATGGATGTCAAAACTACATTCCTTAATGGGTTTCTTAAAGAAGAAGTTGTATATGATGCAACCAGAAGGTTTTGTCGATCCTAAGGGTGCTAACAAAGTGTGCAAGCTCCAGCGATACATCTATGGACTGGTGCAAGCATCTCGGAGTTGGAATATACGGTTTGATGAGGTGATCAAAGCATATGGTTTTATACAGACTTACGGTGAAGCCTGTATTTACAAGAAAGTGAGTGAGAGCTCTATTGCATTTCTAATATTATATGTGGATGACATATTGTTGATTGGAAATGATATAGAATTTCTGGATGGCATAAAAGGATACTTGAATAAGAGTTTTTCAATGAAAGACCTCGGTGAAGCTGCTTATATATTGGGCATCAAGATCTATAGGGATAGATCAAGACGCTTGATAAGACTTTCAATGAGTACATACCTTGACAAGATTTTGAAGGAGTTCAAAATGGATCAGTCAAAGAAGGAGTTCTTGCCTGTATTGTAAGGTGTAAAGTTGAGTAAGACTCAAAACCCGATCACGGCAGAAGATAGAGAGAGAATGAAAGTCATTCCCTATGCCTCAGTCATAGGTTCTATAATATATGCCATGCTGTGTACCACACCTGATGTGTGCCTTGCCACGTGTCTGGCAAAAGGGGTACAAGAGTGATCCAGGAGTGGATCACTGGACAGTGGTCAAAATTATCCTTAGTAACTAGAGGACTAAGGAAATGTTTCTCGATTATGGAGGTGATAAAGAGTTCGTCGTAAAGGGTTACGTCGATGCAAACTTTGACACCGATCTGGATAACTCTGAGTAGCAAACCGGATACGTATAATGGAGCATTCATTTGGAATAGCTCCAAGTAAAGCGTGATAGCAGCATCTACAGTATGACATAAGGATTTGCAAAGTACACACGGATCTGAATGTTGCAGACCTGTTGACTAAAAAAAAATCTCTCTCACAAGCAAAACATGATCACACTCTAGTGAACTCTTTGGGTGTTAATCACATGGCAATGTGAACTAGATTATTGACTCTAGTGAATTCTTTGGGTGTTAATCACATGGCGATGTGAACTAGATTATTGACTCTAGTGCAAGTGGGAGACTGATGGAAATATGCCCTAGAGGCAATAATAAAATGGTTATTATCATATTTCCTTATTCATGATAAAGGTTTATTATTCATGCTAGAATTGTATTGACCGGAAACTTAAATACATGTGTGAATACATAAACAAATACCGTGTCCCTAGTGAGCCTCTACTAGACTAGCTCGTTGATCAAAGATGGTTAAGGTTTCCTAACCATAGACATGAGTTGTCATTTGATAACGGGATCACATCATTAGAAGAATGATGTGATGGACAAGACCCATCCGTTAGCTTAGCATATGATCGTTCTCTTTATTGCTACTGCTTTCTTGAATGTCAAATACATGTTCCTCAGACCATGAGATCATGCATCTCCCGGATACCGGAGGAATACCTTGTGTGCTATCAAACGTCACACCGTAACTGGGTGATCATAAAGATGCTCTACAGGTATCTCCGAAGGTGTCCGTTGAGTTGGCATGGATCGAGACTGGGATTTGTCACTCCGTGTTTCGGAGAGGTATCTCTGGGCCCTCTCGGTAATGCACATCATAAGAAGCTTGCAAGCAAAGTGACTAAGGAGTTAGTTACGGGATGATGTATTACGGAACGAGTAAAGAGACTTGCCAGTAACGAGATTGAACTAGGTATGGAGATACCGACGATCGAATCTCGGGCAAGTAACATACCGACGGACAAAGGGAATTACGTATGTTGTCATTGCGGTTCGGCCGATAAGATCTTCGTGGAATATGTAGGAACCAATATGGGCATCCAGGTTCCGCTATTGGTTATTGACCGGAGAGACGTCTCGGTCATGTCTACATCATTTCCGAACCCGTAGGGTCCGCACGCTTAACGTTCGTTGACGATATAGTGTTATATGAGTTATGTGAATTGGTAACCGAATGTTGTTAGGAGTCCCGGATGAGATCCCGGACGTCACGAGGAGTCTCGGAATGGTCGAGAGGTAAAGATTTATATATGGGAAGTCATATTTTGGGTTCCGGAAAAAGGTGCAGTTTTTTTCGGTATTGTACCGGGAAGCTTCCAGAAGGTTCCGGAGGATTCCGGAGGGGTCCGGAAGTCCACAAGTGGGTCCACCACGTCCCAAGGGCTGGCATGGGCTAAGGGGAGGCGCCCTGGCCTTATTGGGCCAGGCGCACCAAGTCCTCAAAAGCCCACGCAGCTAGGGAAGGAAAAAGGGAGAGTCCTAGTAGGAATAGGATTGGACTTTGGAGTCCAAGTCCACGTGTGTACTATTCACGGTTACTGTTCACATGGCACTATTCCTTCTACTCCAAGCCCCTACACATATATAAATAGAGGAGAGGGGGCGCCCCAAAGGGACACACAACATTGTCTTAGCCATGTGCGGCGCCCCCCTCCACAGTTCCGTCCCTCGGTCATATTTTCGCAGTACTTGGGCGAAGCCCTGCGGAGATAGCATCACCATCACCGTCACCACGCCGTCGTGCTGCCAGAACTCATCCATTACCTCGCCGTCTTGCTGGATTAAGAAGTCGAGGACGTCACCGAGCTGAACGTGTGCTGAACGCGGAGGTGCCGTACGTTCGGTGCACGGTCGGTTGGATCGTGAAGTTGTTCGACGACATCAACCGCGTTGTTCTAACGCTTCCGCTTACGGTCTACGAGGGTACGTAGACACACTCCCCCTCTCATAGCTATGCATCTCCATGGATAGATCTTGCATGCACGTAGAAATTTTTTGTTTTCCATGCAACGTTCCCCAACAACAAGTACAATGGGGATTGGTCATATTCTTCCACAAGAAACACCCCTTGTCCATGTAGAAGAAGAAGGAGTAAGAGCCCCTCTTGTGGATTCACCACAAGGGAAGTCATCACCCCCAACACAAGAGCAAGATGCTATGGGAGATCATGTACCTATACAAGAACAAGATCAAGTCCCTCATGTTCACGTACTAGATCAAGGGCCCCTTGAACCAATGCTCTCTCGGTAACAAGTACTTACTTCATGCATTTATTTAAATTAGAGTCAACATTGTGTATGTTGCATCATGGCATGATTAGTACTTGTTGAGTTTGTGTTTTTTGCAATAGCTTAAACCTCCTTATTGCTTCTATGAGACATTTGAGAAGAAGCATATCATGGGGATCTATAAAACCATGCTCATGGTTCACTTATCCCAAATATGCCATTTAAGCAATTTATTGCATACCAATTCCTCAAAGTGCTCTTATGTGCAATATTGATAAAATTGCAAAAACACTCAATTTGGTTGTGGTTTTTTTTCTCTCATGCTTAGTAATTCATTTTTATGCAAATGAGATCAATTTACGCCATGTGCCTTGTGCCATGTGCCATGTGACATAGCTCTTATGCTAAAGATCAAGTTTGTATAATGATGGATTCATTCATGGATATCATGCTCTTATCTTTTGTATCTTTTTTGTGTGTGCAAGTTTCTTTGTGGATGCTCATCTTGATGATTATTGGCCACTTAAGAAACTCATACACATGAGAAAGTGCATATCCCTCTTTGATATCCTTTATTCCTCGCCAGTCACTTGGATTGTCTCTTTTTATTCTTTGGTGAATCTGGTAAGAGGTTGAGTAGTGAGTGCTTGTATGTATTGCATATATCATTGCACTCATGAGTTGTTGGATATATTTTGGACCCATGCTTAGCATGATTATCATATTGGATATCTCCTTTATCCCTTGTCCAAAATATGTTCTTTGGATCTTTTTCGTGGTTGATTCTCATATTTTATCTTCTTGTTGCATTCTATGGATCCCCAATATAGTTTGAGCTCCTCCATTTATTCATAAATGGGTATGTGCATTTGATTCCACTCACATATGAGAAATGCGCAAATTAAGGAGGAACTCATACTATATTGGCCTTATGGATTTCTGCCATTTTGGCATTTGATGCCAATGGGGGAGAAGTTTAGAGGGTTTAGGAGAAGTAGGTTGGTTCTTGTCATTCATGCATATCTACATTTGTTATGCTTTCTTGTTGCATGGATGTGTATATAGAGAAAATTCCACCAAGTTCTTTCACGTGCAAATATTGTGGGGGAGTTTGCTCTATATAGTGTGGTTCTACTAGCATCAAATTCTTGTGTAGTATTTCGATGCTAGTACAACCAGTTTTGATAACATCAACTATCTTTGTAATATTTGAGCCTATCAAACCACCTCAAGTATACAATTTATTCTCGGATAGATTGCATACTTGTTTTAAATTCATTATATAAACCCTCTTGTTGAGATTGTCATCAATTACCAAAATGGGGGAGATTGAAAGGGCGTGTAGCCCCTAAGTGTGGTTTTGGTAATTAATGACAATCTCTATGGACTAATGTTTTTAGTGAGATATATTTGAAGGTTTTGTCCATAGATGGTGCCTCAAGGATATTGGATGGAATCAAGGATGAAGTCCATATATATGAAGATATATTTGCTCTAAGCTTTGGAATTAAATGACAATTCCTGTGGAGCATCAAGTGCATTGAATCTTATATGAAAATATGTTCCATAGTGATGCTTGAAGTGCTTTGGGTTGTTTTGTGAAGAATGCCATCAAAGCATCTGAAGAAGTCCTTATGGTATCCCTCTCTGGATACCCCGTGCTCACGGGCTTGTATCGTGTGCACGGAGTCGAGTGTCAACTCTCTGGATACCCCGTGTTAACGGGGCCTAGGTTTTTGGCTTTCAAGATCCCATTGTTGGAAATATGCCCTAGAGGCAATAATAAATTAGTTATTATTATATTTCCTTGTTCATGATAATCGTTTATTATCCATGCTATAATTGTATTGATTGGAAACTCAAATACATGTGTGGGTGCATAGACAACACTGTGTCTCTAGTAAGCCTCTAGTTGACTAGCTCGTTCATCAAAAGATGATGAAGGTTTCCTAGCCATGGACATAAGATGTCATTTGATAACGGGATCACATCATTAGGAGAATGATGTGATGGACAAGACCCAAACTATAAACATAGCATATGATCGTGTCAGTTTATTGCTATTGTTTTCTGCATGTCAAGTATCTGTTCCTATGACCATGAGATCATGCAACTCCCTGATATCGGAGGAGTACCTTGTGTGTATCAAACGTCGCAACGTAACTGGGTGACTATAAAGATGCTCTACAGGTATCTCCGAGGGTGTCTGTTGGGTTGGCATGGATCAAGACTGGGATTTGTTACTCCGTGTGACGGAGAGGTATCTCAGGGCCCACTCGGTAATACAACATCACAATGAGCCTTGCAAGCAATGTGACTAAAGTGTTAGCCACGAGATCTTGTATTACGGAACGAGTAAAGAGACTTGCCCGTAACGAGATTGAACTAGGTATAGAGATACCGACGATCGAATCTCGGGCAAGTGACATACCGAAGAACAAAGGGAACAGCATACGGGATTAACTGAATCCTTGACATAGAGGTTCAACCGATAAAGATCTTCGTAGAATATGTAGGAGCCAATATGGGCATCCAGGTCCCGCTATTGGTTATTGATCGTAGAGGTGTCTCGGTCATGTCTACATAGTTCTCGAACCCGCAGGGTCTACACACTTAACGTTTGGTGACGATTAGTATAGTTGAGTTATTGTGTTGGTGACCGAAGGTTGTTCGGAGTCCCGGATAAGATCCCGGACATGACGAGGATCTCCGGAAGAGTCCGGAGGTAAAGATTGATATATGTGATAATAGTGTTTTGATCTTCGGAAGGGTTCCGGAATTCACCGGAAGGGGTTCCGGATGTTTACCGAAGTGTTTGGGTGCAGCAACACTTTATATGAGCCAAAGGGGTAAAGCCCACGAGGTATTGGAAAGTGCAAAAGGAAGTTTTGCTGCTGCCTTAAGCGGTATTACCGCTGGTAAGGCAGTTCTACCGCGTAAGCGGTACTACCGCCTGTGTGAAGCGGTACTAGCGCTCAAGCGGTACTACCGCTCATGAGCGGTACTACCGCTTGTACGCGGTACTGCTGGAATCCGAGTTGGACTCTTTCCGTGCGGGCCAAACCGACCTTGTGCGGGCAAAACCGACGTTGTGGAGGCTTTCTCTCCAAGTTTAGACCCCAGGGCTCAACATATAAATAGAGGGGCAGGGCTAGCACACGAGACACATCAAGATTTCCCAAGCCGTGTGCCGGCAACCCTAACCCTCTAGTTCCTCCCGTCATAATCTCCGTAGTGCTTGGCGAAGCCCTGCAGAGATTTTTCCTCACCACCATCACCACACCGTCGTGCTGCCGGAACTCATCTACTAATTCACCATCGCTCGATGGATCGAGGAGGTGAAGGCGTCATCAAACCGTACGTGTGTTGAACGTGGAGGTGCCGTCCGTTCGGCACTAGTTCATGATCGGATCGAGGGACGACTTGCGATTTGGATCGCGAAGACGTTTGACTACATCAACCGCGTTTCTTAACGCTTCCGCTTAGCGATCTACAAGGGTATGTAGATTCACTCTCCCTCTCGTAGATGCTCATCACCATGGATAGATCTTGCGTGTGCGTAGGAAATTTTTTGTTTCCCATGCGACATTCCCCAACAGTGGCATCTGAGCTAGGTCTATGCGTAGATGAGATCTCGAGTAGAACACAAACGAGTTGTGGGCGTGGGTGTATACATATTGCTTGCCGTTACTAGTTGATACTTGATTCGGCGGTATTGTGAGATGAAGCAGCCCGAACCGACATTACGCGTACAATTACGCGAGAAAGGTTTCACCGCTACGTGCACTCGTTGCATACAGGTGACTGGCGGGTGTCTGTCTCTCTCACTTTAGTTGAATCGATTTCAATGAAGAGGGTTCTTTTAGAAGATCAAAAAGCAATCACTACACCACGTTGTGGTTTTGCGTAGGTAAGAACGGTTCTTGCAAACCCGTAGCAGCCACGTAAAACTTGCAACAACAATTAGAGGACGTCTAACTTGTTTTTGCAGGGTATGTTGTGATGTGATATGGCCAATTACATGATGAGATATATGTGATGTATGAGATGATCATGTGTTGTATAGAATATCACGACTTGCATGTCAATGAGTATGGCAACTGGCAGGAGCCATAGAGTTGTCTTTAATTATTTTCGCCATTTTGCTTTACTTTATCGCTATGAGTTAGCAATAGTCGTGGAAGCAACAGTCGGCGCGACAACCTCATGGCGACACGTTGATGGAGATCAAGATGATGGAGATCATGGTGTAATGCCGGTGACGATGGAGATCATGCCGGTGCTTTGGAGATGGAGATCAAAAGCACAAGTTCATGGCCATATCATGTCACTTATGATTTGCATGTGATGTTAATCCTTTTATGCATCTTATTTTGCTTAGGACGACGATAGCATTATAAGGTGATCCCTCACTTAAATTTCAAGATAAATTGTGTTCTCCCCGAGTGTGCACCGTTGCGAAAGTTCGTCATTTCGAGACACCACGTGATGATCGGGTGTGATAGACTCTACGTTCACATACAACGGGCGCAAGCCAGTGTTGCACATGCGGAACACTCGGGTTAAACTTGACGAGCCTAGCATGTACAGACATGGCCTCGGAACACAAGAGACCGAAAGGTCGAACATGAGTCATATAGTAGATATGATCAACATGAAGATGTTCACCATTGAAACCACCTCAACTCACGTGATGATCGGACTTGAGTTGGTGGATTTGGATCATGTTACACTCGAATGACCGGAGGGATGTCAATTTGAGTGGGAGTTTTAAGTAATATGATTAACAAAACTCATTATCTTGAACAATAGTCCAAATTGTCTTTGCAATATTTATGTTGTAGATCATGGCTCGCGCAGTAGCACCCCTGAATTTTAATGCGTTCCTAGAGAAAGCTAAGTTGAAAGATGATGGAAGTAACTTTGTGGACTGGGCCCATAATCTAAGGATTATCCTTATGGCTTCCCAGAAGGCTTATGTCCTTGATGCACCGCTTGGTGATCCACCCGCTCCAGTTGAGTCTCTAGACGTTGTGAACGCCTGGCAGGCTCGTTCTGAAGATTACTCAATAGTTCAATGTGCAATATTGTATGGCTTAGAACCGGGACTTCAAAGATGTTTTGAACATCATGGAGCATATGAGATGTTCCAGGAGTTGAAGTTTATCTTTCAGAAGAATGCCCGGATCGAGAGGTATGAGATCTCCGATAAGTTCTATGCTTGCAAGATGGAGGAGAACGGGTCTATCAATGATCACATACTCAGAATGTCTGGGTACTCCACCCGTCTGGCTGAATTGGGGATGCCCCTTCCGCCAGAGGCTATCACTGACAGAGTTCTTCAATCATTGCCACCTAGCTACAAGAGCTTCGTGTTGAACTATAACATGCATGGGATGAGCAAGTCAGTCGCCGAGCTGTTTGCGATGCTGAAAGCCGCTGAGTCTGAAATTCAGAAGGAGCATCAAGTGTTGATGGTCAATAAAACCACTAGTTTCAAGAAAAATGTCAAGGGTAAGAAGGGTAACTCCAAGAAGAGTGGCAAAGCAGTTGCTCCTCCCGTGAAGAAACCCAAGGCTGGACCCAAACCAGAAACTGTGTGCTTTCATTGCAAGGGAACTGGACACTGGAAGCGGAACTGCCCCAAGTATTTGGCTGACAAGAAGGCGGCCAACAACAAACAAGGTATATATGATATACATGTTATTGATGTGTACCTTACCAACTCTCGTTGTAGTGCCTGGGTATTTGATACCGGTGCAGTTGCTAACATTTGCAACTCTAAACAGGAACTGCGGAATAGACGGAGGCTGGCAAAGGACGAAGTGACGATGCGCGTGGGAAATGGTTCCAAGGTTGATGTGATCGCCGTCGGCACGCTCGCTCTTCGATTACCATCGGGATTAGTGATGAACCTGAATAAATGTTATTTGGTGCCTACGTTAAGCATGAACATTATATCTGGATCTTGTTTATTGCGAGACGGTTACTCATTTAAATCAAAGAATAATGGTTGTTCTATTTATATGAGTAATATCTTTTATGGTCATGCACCCGATGTGAGGGGTTTATTCTTATTGAATCTCGATAGTAATGATACACATGTTCATAACATTGATGCCAAAAGATGTAAAATTGATAATGATAATACCACTTTCTTGTGGCACTGCCGTTAAGGTCATATTGGCATAAAACGCATGAGGAAGCTCCATGCTGATGGACTTTTGGAGTCACTTGATTTTGAATCACTTGACACATGTGAGCCATGCCTCATGGGCAAGATGACTAAAACGCCGTTCTCTGGAACAATGGAACGGGCAAGTGACTTGCTGGAAATCATACATACTGATGTGTGCGGTCCGATGAGCATTGAGGCGTGCGGTGGTTATCGTTACTTTCTCACCTTCACTGATGACTTAAGTAGATATGGGTATATTTACTTAATGAAACACAAGTCTGAAACATTTGAAAAGTTCAAACAACTTCAGAGTGAAGTTGAGAATCATCGTAACAAGAAGATTAAATTCCTACGATCTGATCGAGGAGGAGAATATCTGAGTTATGAGTTTGGCAGTCACTTAAGACAATGTGGAATTGTTTCACAACTAACACCGCCTGGAACACCACAGCGTAATGGTGTGTCCGAACGTCGTAATCGAACCTTATTGGATATGGTGCGATCTATGATGTCTCTTGCCGATTTGCCACTATCGTTTTGGGGTTATGCATTAGAGACAGTTGCATTCACTTTAAATAGGGCACCATCGAAATCCGTTGAGACAACGCCATATGAACTTTGGTTTGGCAAGAAGCCAAAGCTGTCGTTTCTTAAAGTTTGGGGATGTGATGCTTATGTCAAAAAGCTTCAGCCTGAAAAGCTGGAACCCAAAGCAGAGAAATGCGTCTTCATAGGATACCCAAAAGAGACAGTTGGGTATACCTTCTACCTCAGATCCGAAGGCAAAATGTTTGTCGCTAAAAACGGAACGTTTCTTGAGAAAGAGTTTCTCTCGAAAGAATTGAGTGGGAGGAAGATAGAACTTGATGAGGTTGTTGAACCTTTACTTCAACCTGAAAGTAGCGCAGCGCAGAAAGATGTTTCTGTAGAGCCTACATCAGCTCAAGAGGAAGTTAAAGATGATGATCATGAAGCTTTGGATCAAGTTGCTATCGAACCTCGTAGGTCGACAAGGACGCGTACTGCTCCTGAGTGGTACGGCAACCCTATCTTAGAGGTCATGTTGTTGGACAACGATGAACCTACGAGCTATGGAGAAGCGATGATGGGCCCGGATTCCGGGAAGTGGTTAGAGGCCATGAAATCCGAGATGGGATCCATGTATGAAAACAAAGTGTGGACTTTGGAAGTATTACCTGAAGGGCGTAAGGCCATTCAGAACAAATGGATCTTTAAGAGGAAGACGGACGCAGACGGTAATGTCACCGTCTATAAAGCTCGACTTGTGGCAAAGGGTTTTTCACAAGTTCAAGGAGTTGACTACGATGAGATGTTCTCACCCGTAGCGATGCTTAAGTCCGTCAGAATCATGTTAGCAGTAGCTGCCTTTTTCGATTATGAAATTTGGCAGATGGATGTCAAAACAGCGTTCCTTAACGGTTTCCTTAAGGAAGAGTTGTATATGATGCAACCAGAAGGTTTTGTCGATCCAGAGAATGCTGACAAAGTTTGCAAACTCCAGCGATCCATTTATGGACTGGTGCAAGCATCTCGGAGTTGGAATCTTCGCTTTGATGAGGTGATCAAAGCGTTCGAGTTTATACAAGTTTACGGAGAAGCTTGTATTTACAAGAAAGTGAGTGGGAGCTCTATAACGTTTCTAATATTATATGTGGATGACATATTACTGATTGGAAACAATATAGAAAAGTTGGAAAGCGTGAAGGAATATTTGAACAAGAGTTTTTCAATGAAGGACCTAGGAGAAGCTGCTTTCATATTAGGCATCAAGATCTATGGAGATAGATCAAGACGTTTAATAGGACTTTCACAAAGCACATACCTTCATAAGATTTTGAAGAAGTTCAAAATGGATCAGTCCAAGAAGGGGTTCTTGCCTGTTTTGCAAGGTGTGAAGTTGAGTAAAACTCAATGCCCAGTGACTGCAGAAGATAGAGAACAGATGAGTGTCATCCCCTATGCTTCAGCCATAGGCTCTGTCATGTATGCAATGCTGTGCACAAGACCCGATGTCAGCCTTGCCATAAGTATGGTCGGAAGGTTTCTAAGTGATCCAGGAATGGAACACTGGACGGCGGTCAAGAATATCCTGAAGTACCTGAAAAGGACTAAGGACATGTTTCTCGTTTATGGAGGTGATCAAGAGCTCGTCGTAAAGGCTTACGTCGATGCAAGCTTTGACACTGATCTGGATGACTCTAAGTCACAAACCGGATACGTATTTATTCTTAATGGGGGTGCGGTTAGCTGGTGCAGTTCCAAGCAAAGCGTGGTAGCTGATTCTACATGCGAAGCGGAGTATATCGCTGCCTCGGAGGCAGCGAAGGAAGGTGTCTGGATGAAGGAGTTCATGACAGATCTTGGAGTAGTGCCTAGTGCGCTTAACCCAATGACTCTGTTTTGTGATAATACTGGTGCTATTGCTCTAGCCAAGGAACGAAGATTTCACAAGAGGACCAGACACATAAAGCGACGTTTCAATTCCATCCGCGATTACATCAAGGAGGACGACATAAATGTTTGCAAAGTACACACGGATCTAAATGTTGCAAATCCGATGACTAAACTGTTGGGGAACGTTGCATGGGAAACAAAAAATTTCCTACGCACCCACAAGATCTATCCATGGTGATGAGCATCTACGAGAGGGAGAGTGAATCTACATACCCTTGTAGATCGCTAAGCGGAAGCGTTAAGAAACGCGGTTGATGTAGTCGAACGTCTCCGCGATCCAAATCGCAAGTCGTCCCTCGATCCGATCACGAACTAGTACTGAACGGACGGCACCTCTGCGTTCAACACACGTACGGCTTGATGACGCCTTCACCTCCTCGATCCAGCGAGCGATGGTGAAGTAATAGATGAGTTCCGGCAGCACGACGGCGTGGTGTTGGTGGTGAGGAACAATCTCTGCAGGGCTTCGCCAAGCACTACGGAGATTATGACGGGAGAACTGGATGGTTAGGGTTGCCGACACACGGCTTGGGAAATCTTGATGTGTCCCGTGTGCTAGCCCTGCACCTCTATTTATATGTTGAGCCCTGGGGTCTAAACTTGGAGAGAAATCCTCCACAAGGTCGGTTTTGCCCGCACAAGGTCGGTTTGGCCCGCACGGAAAGAGTCCAACTCGGATTTCAGCAGTACCGCGTACAAGCGGTAGTACCGCTCACGAGCGGTAGTACCGCTTGAGCGGTAGTACCGTTTTCACATGAGCGGTAGTACCGCTTACGCGGTAGTACTGCCTTACCAGCGGTAGTACCGCTTAAGGCAGCAGCAAAACTTCCTTTTGCACTTTCCAATACCTCGTGGGCTTTACCCCTTTGGCTCATATAAAGTGTTGCTGCACCCGAACACTTCGGTAAACATCCGGAACCCCTTCCGGTGAATTCCGGAACCCTTCCGAAGATCAAAACACTATTATCACATATATCAATCTTTACCTCCGGACTCTTCCGGAGATCCTCGTCATGTCCGGGATCTTATCCGGGACTCCGAACAACTTTCGGTCACCAACAAAATAACTCAACTATACTAATCGTCACCAAACGTTAAGTGTGTAGACCCTGCGGGTTCGAGAACTATGTAGACATGACCGAGACACTTCTACGATCAATAACCAATAGCGGGACCTGGATGCCCATATTGGCTCCTACATATTCTACGAAGATCTTTATCGGTCGAACCTCTATGTCAAGGATTCAGTTAATCCCGTATGCTGTTCCCTTTGTTCTTCGGTATGTTACTTGCCCGAGATTCGATCGTCGGTATCTCTATACCTAGTTCAATCTCGTTACCGGCAAGTCTCTTTACTCGTTCTGTAATACAAGATCTCGTGGCTAACACTTTAGTCACATTGCTTGCAAGGCTCATTGTGATGTTGTATTACCGAGTGGGCCCTGAGATACCTCTCCATCACACGGAGTAACAAATCCCAGTCTTGATCCATGCCAACCCAACAGACATCCACGGAGATACCTGTAGAGCACCTTTATAGTCACCCAGTTACGTTGCGACGTTTGATACACACAAGGTACTCCTTTGATGTCAGGGAGTCGTATGATCTCATGGTCATAGGAACAGATACATGACATGCAGAAAACAATAGCAATAAACTGACACGATCATATGCTACGTTTATAGTTTGGGTCTTGTCCATCACATCATTCTCCTAATGATGTGATCCCGTTATCAAATGACATCTCATGTCCATGGCCAGGAAACCTTCACCATCTTTTGATCAACGAGCTAGTCAACTAGAGGCTTACTAGGGACACAGTGTTGTCTATGTACCCACACATGTATTTGAGTTTCCAATCAATACAATTATAGCATGGATAATAAAAGATTATCATGAACAAGGAAATATAATAATAACCAATTTATTATTGCCTCTAGGGCATATTTCCAACAGTCTACCACTTGCACTAGAGTCAATAATCTAGTTCACATCACTATGTGATTTACATTGTAATGAATCGAACACCCATGCAGTTTTGGTGTTGTTCATGTTTAGCCCTTGGAAGAGGTTTAGTCATCGGATCTGCAACATTCAGATCCGTGTGTACTTTGCAAATATTTATGTCGTCTTCCTTGATGTAATCGCGGATGGAATTGAAACGTCGCTTTATGTGTCTGGTCCTCTTGTGAAATCTTGGTTCCTTTGCTAGAGCAAGGGCACCAGTATTATCACAAAACAGAGTCATTGGGTTAAGCGCACTAGGCACTACTCCAAGATCTGTTATGAACTCCTACATCCAGACACCTTCCTTCGCCGCCTCTGAGGCAGCGATGTACTCCGTTCGCATGTAGAATCAGCTACCACGCTTTGCTTGGAACTGCACCAGCTAACCGCACCCCCATTAAGAATAAATACGTATCCGGTTTGTGACTTAGAGTCATCCGGATCAGTGTCAAAGCTTGCATCGACGTAACCCTTTACGATGAGCTCTTGATCACCTCCATAAACGAGAAACATGTCCTTAGTCCTTTTCAGGTACTTCAGGATATTCTTGACCGCCGTCCAGTGTTCCATTCCTGGATCACTTTGAAACCTTCCGACCATACTTATGGCAAGGCTGACATCGGGTCTTGTGCACAGCATTGCATACATGATAGAGCCTATGGCTGAAGCATAGGGGATGACACTCATCTTTTCTCTATCTTCTGCAGTCACTGGGCATTGAGTCTTACTCAACTTCACACCTTGCAATACAGGCAAGAACCCCTTCTTGGACTGATCCATTTTGAACTTCTTCAAAACTTTGTCAAGATATGTGCTTTGTGAAAGTCCTATTAAGCGTCTCGATCTATCTCTCTAGATCTTGATGCCTAATATGAAAGCAGCTTCTCCTAGGTCCTTCATTGAAAAACTCTTGTTCAAATATTCCTTCACGCTTTCCAACATTTCTATATTGTTTCCAATCAGTAATATGTCATCCACATATAATATTAGAAACGCTATAGAGCTCCCACTCACTTTCTTGTAAATACAAGCTTCTCCGTAAACTTGTATAAACTCGAACGCTTTGATCACCTCATCAAAGCGAAGATTCCAACTCCGAGATGCTTGCACCAGTCCATAAATGGATCGCTGGAGTTTGCAAACTTTGTCAGCATTCTCTGGATCGACAAAACCTTCTGGTTGCATCATATACAACTCTTCCTTAAGGAAACCGTTAAGGAACGCTGTTTTGACATCCATCTGCCAAATTTCATAATCGAAAAAGGCAGCTATTGCTAACATGATTCTGACGGACTTAAGCATCGCTACAGGTGAGAACGTCTCATCGTAGTCAACTCCTTGAACATGTGAAAAACCCTTTGCCACAAGTCGAGCTTTATAGACGGTGATATTACCGTCCGCGTCCGTCTTCCTCTTAAAGATCCATTTGTTCTGAATGGCCTTACGCCCTTCAGGTAATACTTCCAAAGTCCATACTTTGTTTTCATACATGGATCCCATCTCGGATTTCATGGCCTCTAACCACTTCTCAGAATCCGGGCCCATCATCGCTTCTCCATAGCTATTAGGTTCATCGTTGTCCAACAACATGACCTCTAAGACAGGGTTGCCGTACCACTCAGGAGCAGTACGCGTCCTTGTCGACCTACGAGGTTCGATAGCAACTTGATCCAAAGCTTCATGATCATCATCATTAACTTCCTCTTCAGCTGATGTAGGCTCTACAGAAACATCTTTTTGCGCTGCGCTACTTTCAGGTTGAAGTAAAGGTTCAACAACCTCATCAAGTTCTATCTTCCTCCCACTCAATTCTTTCGAGAGAAACTCTTTCTCAAGAAATGTTCCGTTTTTAGCGACAAATACTTTGCCTTCGGATCTGAGGTAGAAGGTATACCCAACTGTCTCTTTTGGGTATCCTATGAAGACACATTTCTCCGCTTTGGGTTCCAGCTTTTCAGGCTGAAGCTTTTTGACATAAGCATCACATCCCCAAACTTTAAGAAACGACAGCTTTGGCTTCTTGCCAAACCAAAGTTCATATGGCGTTGTCTCAACGGATTTCGATGGTGCCCTATTTAAAGTGAATGCAGCTGTCTCTAATGCATAACCCCAAAACGATAGTGGCAAATCGGCAAGAGACATCATAGATCGCACCATATCCAATAAGGTTCGATTACGACGTTCGGACACACCATTACGCTATGGTGTTCCAGGCGGTGTCAGTTGTGAAACAATTCCACATTGTCTTAAGTGACTGCCAAACTCATAACTCAGATATTCTCCTCCTCGATCAGATCGTAGGAATTTAATCTTCTTGTTACGATGATTCTCAACTTCACTCTGAAATTGTTTGAACTTTTCAAATGTTTCAGACTTGTGTTTCATTAAGTAAATATACCCATATCTACTTAAGTCATCAATGAAGGTGAGAAAGTAACGATAACCACCGTGCGCCTCAATGCTCATCGGACCGCACACATCAGTATGTATGATTTCCAACAAGTCACTTGCCCGTTCCATTGTTCCAGAGAACGGCGTTTTAGTCATCTTGCCCATGAGGCATGGCTCACATGTGTCAAGTGATTCAAAATCAAGTGACTCCAAAAGTCCATCAGCATGGAGCTTCCTCATGCGTTTTATGCCAATATGACCTAAACGGCGGTGCCACAAGAAAGTGGTATTATCATTATCAATTCTACATCTTTTGGCATCAATGTTATGAACATGTGTATCATTACTATCGAGATTCAATAAGAATAAACCCCTCACATCGGGTGCATGACCATAAAAGATATTACTCATATAAATAGAACAACCATTATTCTCTGATTTAAATGAGTAACCGTCTCGCAATAAACAAGATCCAGATATAATGTTCATGCTTAACGTAGGCACCAAATAACATTTATTCAGGTTCATCACTAATCCCGATGGTAATCGAAGAGCGAGCGTGCCGACGGCGATCACATCAACCTTGGAACCATTTCCCACACGCATCGTCACTTCGTCCTTTGCCAGCCTCCGTCTATTCCGCAGTTCCTGTTTAGAGTTGCAAATGTGAGCAACCGCACCGGTATCAAATACCCAGGCACTACAACGAGAGTTGGTAAGGTACACATCAATAACATGTATATCATATATACCTTGTTTGTTGTTGGCCGCCTTCTTGTCAGCCCAATACTTGGGGCAGTTCCGCTTCCAGTGTCCAGTTCCCTTGCAATGAAAGCACACAGTTTCTGGTTTGGGTCCAGCCTTGGGTTTCTTCACGGGAGGAGCAACTGCTTTGCCACTCTTCTTGGAGTTACCCTTCTTACCCTTGCCATTTTTCTTGAAACTAGTGGTTTTATTGACCATCAACACTTGATGCTCCTTCTGAATTTCAGACTCAGCGGCTTTCAGCATCGCAAACAGCTCGGCGACTGACTTGTTCATCCCGTGCATGTTATAGTTCAACACGAAGCTCTTGTAGCTAGGTGGCAATGATTGAAGAACTCTGTCAGTGATAGCCTCTGGCGGAAGGGGCATCCCCAATTCAGCCAGACGGGTGGAGTACCCAGACATTCTGAGTATGTGATCATTGATAGACCCGTTCTCCTCCATCTTGCAAGCATAGAACTTATCGGAGATCTCATACCTCTCGATCCGGGCATTCTTCTGAAAGATAAACTTCAACTCCTGGAACATCTCATATGCTCCATGACGTTCAAAACGTCTTTGAAGTCCCGGTTCTAAGCCATACAATATTGCACATTGAACTATTGAGTAATCTTCAGAACGAGCCTGCCAGGCGTTCACAACGTCTAGAGACTCAACTGGAGCGGGTGGATCACCAAGCGGTGCATCAAGGACATAAGCCTTCTGGGAAGCCGTAAGGATAATCCTTAGATTACGGGCCCAGTCCACAAAGTTACTTCCATCATCTTTCAACTTAGCTTTCTCTAGGAACGCATTAAAATTCAGGGGTGCTACTGCGCGAGCCATGATCTACAACATAAATATTGCAAAGACAATTTAGACTATTGTTCAAGATAATGAGTTTAGTTAATCATATTACTTAAAACTCGCACTCAAATTGACATCCCTCCGGTCATTCGAGTGTAAAATGATCCAAATCCACCAACTCAAGTCCGATCATCACGTGAGTTGAGGTGGTTTCAATGGTGAACATCTTCATGTTGATCATATCTACTATATGACTCATGTTCGACCTTTCGGTCTCTTGTGTTCCGAGGCCATGTCTGTACATGCTAGGCTCGTCAAGTTTAACCCGAGTGTTCCGCATGTGCAACACTGGCTTGCACCCGTTGTATGTGAACGTAGAGTCTATCACACCCGATCATCACGTGGTGTCTCGAAACGACGAACTTTCGCAACGGTGCACACTCGGGGAGAACACAATTTATCTTGAAATTTAAGTGAGGGATCACCTTATAATGCTACCGTCGTCCTAAGAAAAATAAGATGCATAAAAGGATTAACATCACATGCAAATCATAAGTGACATGATATGGCCATGAACTTGTGCTTTTGATCTCCATCTCCAAAGCACCGGCATGATCTCCATCGTCACCGGCATTACACCATGATCTCCATCATCTTGATCTCCATCAACGTGTCGCCATGAGGTTGTCGCGCCGACTGTTGCTTCCACGACTATTGCTAACTCATAGCAATAAAGTAAAGCAAAACGGCGAAAATAATTAAAGACAACTGTATGGCTCCTGCCAGTTGCCGTACTCATCGACATGCAAGTCGTGATATTCTATACAACACATGATCATCTCATACATCACATATATCTCATCATGTAATTGGCCATATCACATCACAACATACCCTGCAAAAACAAGTTAGACGTCCTCTAATTGTTGTTGCAAGTTTTACGTGGCTGCTACGGGTTTGCAAGAACCGTTCTTACCTACGCAAAACCACAACGTGGTGTAGTGATTGCTTTTTGATCTTCTAAAAGAACCCTCTTCATTGAAATCGATTCAACTAAAGTGAGAGAGACAGACACCCGCTAGCCATCTTTATGCAACGAAGTTACATGTCAGTTGAAGGAACCGGTCTCTCGTAAGCGTACGAGTAATGTTGGTCCGGGCCGCTTCATCTCACAATACCGCCGAATCAAGTATCAACTAGTAACAGCAAGCAATATGTATACACCCACGCCCACAACTCGTTTGTGTTCTACTCGAGATCTCATCTACGCATAGACCTAGCTCAGATGCCACTGTTGGGGAACGTTGCATGGGAAACAAAAAATTTCCTACGCACACACAAGATCTATCCATGGTGATGAGCATCTACGAGAGGGAGAGTGAATCTACATACCCTTGTAGATCGCTAAGCGGAAGCGTTAAGAAACGCGGTTGATGTAGTCGAACGTCTCCGCGATCCAAATCGCAAGTTGTCCCTCGATCCGATCACGAACTAGTGCCGAACGGACGGCACCTCCGCGTTCAACACACGTACGGCTTGATGACGCCTTCACCTCCTCGATCCAGCGAGCGATGGTGAAGTAATAGATGAGTTCCGGCAGCACGACGGCGTGGTGTTGGTGGTGAGGAACAATCTCTGCAGGGCTTCGCCAAGCACTACAGAGATTATGATGGGTGAACTGGAGGGTTAGGGTTGCCGACACACGGCTTGGGAAATCTTGATGTGTCCCGTGTGCTAGCCCTGCACCTCTATTTATATGTTGAGCCCTGGGGTCTAAACTTGGAGAGAAATCCTCCACAAGGTCGGTTTTGCCCGCACAAGGTCGGTTTGGCCCGCACGGAAAGAGTCCAACTCAGATTTCAGCAGTACCGCGTACAAGCGGTAGTACCGCTCACGAGCGGTAGTACCGCTTGAGCGGTAGTACCGCTTTCACATGAGCGGTAGTACCGCTTACGCGGTAGTACTGCCTTACCAGCGATAGTACCGCTTAAGGCAACAGCAAAACTTCCTTTTGCACTTTCCAATACCTCGTGGGCTTTGCCCCTTTGGCTCATATAAAGTGTTGCTGCACCCGAACACTTCGGTAAACATCCGGAACTCCTTCTGGTGAATTCTGGAACCCTTCCGGAGATCAAAACACTATTATCACATATATCAATCTTTACCTCCGGACTCTTCCGGAGATCCTCGTCATGTCCGGGATCTTATCCGGGACTCCGAACAACTTTCGGTCACCAACAAAATAACTCAACTATACTAATCGTCACCAAACGTTAAGTGTGTAGACCCTGCGGGTTCGAGAACTATGTAGACATGACCGAGACACTTCTACGATCAATAACCAATAGCGGGACCTGGATGCCCATATTGGCTCCTACATATTCTACGAAGATCTTTATCGGTCGAACCTCTATGTCAAGGATTCAGTTAATCCCGTATGCTGTTCCCTTTGTTCTTCGGTATGTTACTTGCCCGAGATTCGATCGTCGGTATCTCTATACCTAGTTCAATCTCGTTACCGGCAAGTCTCTTTACTCGTTCCGTAATACAAGATCTCGTGGCTAACACTTTAGTCACATTGCTTGCAAGGCTCATTGTGATGTTGTATTACCGAGTGGGCCCTGAGATACCTCTCCGTCACACGGAGTAACAAATCCCAGTCTTGATCCATGCCAACCCAATAGACATCCTCGGAGATACCTGTAGAGCACCTTTATAGTCACCCAGTTACGTTGCGACGTTTGATACACACAAGGTACTCCTCCGATGTCAGGGAGTTGTATGATCTCATGGTCATAGGAACAGATACATGACATGCAGAAAACAATAGCAATAAACTGACACGATCATATGCTACGTTTATAGTTTGGGTCTTGTCCATCACATCATTCTCCTAATGATGTGATCCCGTTATCAAATGACATCTCATGTCCATGGCCTGGAAACCTTCACCATCTTTTGATCAACGAGCTAGTCAACTAGAGGCTTACTAGGGACACAGTGTTGTCTATGTACCCACACATGTATTTGAGTTTCCAATCAATACAATTATAGCATGGATAATAAACGATTATCATGAACAAGGAAATATAATAATAACCAATTTATTATTGCCTCTAGGGCATATTTCCTACATAAACCTCTTCCAAGGGTTAAACATGAACAACACCAGAACTGCATGGGTGTTCGATTCATTACAATGTAAATCACATAGTGATGTGAACTAGATTATTGACTCTAGTGCAAGTGGGAGACTGTTGGAAATATGCCCTAGAGGCAATAATAAATTAGTTATTATTATATTTCCTTGTTCATGATAATCGTTTATTATCCATGCTATAATTGTATTGATTGGAAACTCAAATACATGTGTGGGTACATAGACAACACTGTGTCCCTAGTAAGCCTCTAGTTGACTAGCTCGTTGATCAAAAGATGATGAAGGTTTCCTAGCCATGGACATAAGATGTCATTTGATAACGGGATCACATCATTAGGAGAATGATGTGATGGACAAGACCCAAATTATAAACATAGCATATGATCGTGTCAGTTTATTGCTATTGTTTTCTGCATGTCAAGTATATGTTCCTATGACCATGAGATCATGCAACTCCCTGACAACGGAGGAGTACCTTGTGTGTATCAAACGTCGCAACGTAACTGGGTGACTATAAAGATGCTCTACAGGTATCTCCGAGGGTGTCTGTTGGGTTGGCATGGATCAAGACTGGGATTTGTTACTCCGTGTGACGGAGAGGTATCTCAGGGCCCACTCGGTAATACAACATCACAATGAGCCTTGCAAGCAATGTGACTAAAGTGTTAGCCATGAGATCTTGTATTACGGAACGAGTAAAGAGACTTGCCGGTAACGAGATTGAACTAGGTATAGAGATACCGACGATCGAATCTCGGGCAAGTAACATACCGAAGAACAAAGGGAACAACATACGGGATTAACTGAATCATTGACATAGAGGTTCAACCGATAAAGATCTTCGTAGAATATGTAGGAGCCAATATGGGCATCCAGGTCCCGCTACTTGTTATTGATCGTAGAGGTGTCTCGGTCATGTCTACATAGTTCTCGAACCCGCAGGGTCTACACACTTAACGTTTGGTGACGATTAGTATAGTTGAGTTATTGTGTTGGTGACCGAAGGTTGTTCGGAGTCCCGGATAAGATCCCGGACATGACGAGGATCTCCGGAAGAGTCCGGAGGTAAAGATTGATATATGTGATAATAGTGTTTTGATCTCCGGAAGGGTTCCAAAATTCACCGGAAGGGGTTCCGGATGTTTACCGAAGTGTTCGGGTGCAGCAACACTTTATATGAGCCAAAGGGGTAAAGCCCACGAGGTATTGGAAAGTGCAAAAGGAAGTTTTGCTGCTGCCTTAAGCGGTACTACCGCTGGTAAGGCAGTACTACCGCGTAAGCGGTACTACCGCTTGTGTGAAGCGGTACTACCGCTTGTACGCGGTACTGCTGGAATCCGAGTTGGACTCTTTCCGTGCGGGCCAAACCGACCTTGTGCGGGCAAAACCAACCTTGTGGAGGCTTTCTCTCCAAGTTTAGACCCCAGGGCTCAACATATAAATAGAGGGGCAGGGCTAGCACACGGGACACATCAAGATTTCCCAAGCCGTGTGCCGGCAACCCTAACCCTCTAGTTTCTCCCATCATAATCTCCGTAGTGCTTGGCGAAGCCCTGCAGAGATTGTTCCTCACCACCATCACCACGCCGTCGTGCTACCGGAACTCATCTACTACTTCACCATCGCTCGCTGGATCAAGGAGGTGAAGGCGTCATCAAGCCGTACGTGTGTTGAACGCGGAGGTGCCGTCCGTTCGGCACTAGTTCGTGATCGGATCGAGGGACGACTTGCGATTTGGATCGCGAAGACGTTCGACTACATCAACCGCGTTTCTTAACGCTTCCGCTTAGCGATCTACAAGGGTATGTAGATTCACTCTCCCTCTCGTAGATGCTCATCACCATGGATAGATCTTGCGTGTGCGTAGGAAATTTTTTGTTTCCCATGCGACGTTCCCCAACACCCATGTCCAGTGAGGTTTCAAGTTGGTCCTCGGGAATTTCTATTGAAGCCATCAAGATTGATTTCAATGCCTAATCTATTTATGTTCATGGTGGAGTTCATTGGAGGATCTCAAAGATTGACATATTTGGTCTTTTAAGGATCAAGGGCTTGAGAGAATAATCAAAGAGAAGAAGTCAAGTTATGGTTTCAAGACAAGATCATGGTGAGCTCATGTGTTGGGTTTCGGTTGATCAAGTCTTGAAGCAAGCAACTAGAGTGAAGATTTCATTGTGCCTCTCAAGAGCTTGTGATGGAGTTTTTAGAAGGGCAAGTGGTGACCAAGATGATATTCATAGTGGAACTTGATATGGTCATGAAAGAGTCTTTGGTGATATAGTCTTGAAGCAATGAAGGGAAATGAAGAGTTCATTGTGGCTTTCAAGAAACCAAGATGGAGCTTAAAGTAAAGATGTTGGTTGACCAAGATGAAGCTCGAAGATTATATCTAAGTGGTCAACTCTCAAAGCACAAACATTGTACCACGTGAGATCAAGTGATCTAGTAGTATGGTAAGTAATTTTGAATTGTGCTTTGTTACCTAACCCATGCTATGTGTTTGTTATGTCTATGTGGGTTAGGTGTTTCTCATGGGCTTGCATCAAAAGGAAAGATTTCAAGTAGCCTATGTGTGGATGACATCAAGTGGTGATGGTCATCGGGTTCGAGGAGTCCAAGTGCAGGATGAGAAGCCGGAGGTTATATGCTTTGAAGCTTGCGGTCCACTTCATGATAATGTACTTGTGAAGATGGGCTTGAGTTAAGGCTTCCCTCATTGCAACATGAGGAAGCAATTCGAGTATCTTCACCAAGTGGTTGTTGACAAGAAAAGGATTCCATTGTGAAGCAAGCTTTAACGTCTTCAACAATATCAAGTGGAATGTGCAAGGCCAAGGTATAACTTAGCTAGGTTTTCCTAGTTTTGCCGGTCTCATAGTGCTTGGTGGGAGACCGGATTATAGGTTTGATAGCCGTACTATCAAGAGGGACTTTTGGACGAGTAGCTTGATCACGTCGCATGTAGAGATCTCAAACCTTTGCATAATTTGCATCATTCTTTCTTGTTGATCTTGGGTGGTTCTCTATGTGAGGACCTTGGGCTTTTCCATAGCTTCAAAACGAGCCCAAGATCATCGAATTCGGAGTTCGTATGCCAAAGTTGTGCATGTTTCAGTGGGCTGCTGCAGGCTGTTCTGGGTACCCCATGCGCACGGGGTTGTTTGGCCTTGTACCGTGCATACGGGACCCCGTGTGCACGGGGTCTAAACCCCCGTGGGCACGGGGTGTCCAGAATCAGCCCGTTGAGCCCCAACGGCTAGTTTCTGAGTTTGGCTATTTAAGGGCTCTTTCCTCCCACCGGTTGGGGGTTGGTTCTTACACTTTCTAAACACCATTTTGAGCCTCTTACCACCTCTCCCAAACCCCTATATCCTCTCTATGTGAAGGGGGATTTGTGGATGGTTCTTGGAGTCATTCGTTGATTTCTTCCATTGCATCTTCTCTCTTCAATCTCCTACTTTCTTGAGTTGCATCTTATAAGATTGAGAGAGTGAGTTGAGCATTTGTTGCTTGACCTTGCTTTGCATTTGTTGCATTAGTTGGAGCTCCCCACATCGATTAGTTCGAGTGAGAGTCCGTGAGTTTATTACTCTTGGAGGTTTCTGCCTCCTAGACGGTTTGGTGATATTCTTGAGGAGATTGTGAAGAGGCCTAGGTGGCCGTGGTTCCCCCGGAAGCTTCCTCTTGTGGTGTGCTCCGGGGAAGGGTGTGAAGTGGCCTAGGTGGTCAAGGTTTCTCCGGAAGCTTCCTTGCTTGTGGTGTGCTCCGAAGAAGTTTGTAAAGGTGTGGTGGTCGCCTTCAAGACCAACCCCGAGTGAATCGAGGCTCATCCATTGGGGGTGACTCGAAAGGGAGAATACGGTAAGTCACTTGGTGGCGCCCCGAAGCTTTGGCTTCGGCACCGCTCTAACGGAGATTAGCACTCTCACGAGTGTGAACTTCGGGATAAATCCACGTCCCCGACTCACTTGTGCTTATCTCATACCCACACCCTTTACTTTCCGCAATTCATACTTGCTCATATTGATATATCTTGTGCTAGTTGAATTGCTTAGCTGTTCCTACATTTCCATATCTTGTGATATAGTTTGTGCTTGATAGTTTCCTTAGTGCCTATCTTGTTTAGCATAGGTTGTTGGTGCACTTAGTTGAGCCTAGCATATTTAGGATTTGTGCTTGAAAGGTATCTGTTTAGTTTAATTCCGCATTAGGATAAAGCCAAATCCGTAACAGTTTTAAAACGCCTATTCACACCCCCCCCCCTCTAGTCGTCATCTAGATCCTTTCACCAGGTGCTATGATTGCTGCTCTGCTCCCCAAAAGGATTAATGCCATCTGCACTTATGCCAAACCATAAGTTCCTTGCGTCACCTGCAAAGTCCGGCCACTTTCTCTCGATTTTTCTCCACTGCGACCCATCAGCGGGTACTCTCAACTTCCCGTCTTTCTTATGGTCTTCTTTGTGCCATCGCAACAACTTGGCATGCTCTTTGTTTCTGAACAGACGTTTCAACTGTGGTATTATAGGAGCATACCACATCACCTTGGCAGGAACCCTCTTCCTGGGGCGCTCGCCCTCAACATCACCAGGGTCATCTCGTCTGATCTTATACCGCAATGCACCGCATACCGGGCATGCATTCAAATTCTCGTACTCCTCACCGCGATAGAGGATGCAGTCATTAGGGCATGCATGTATCTTCTGCACCTCTAATCCTAGAGGGCAGAGAACCTTCTTTGCTTCGTATGTACTGTTAGGCAATTCGTTATCCTTTGGAAGCTTCTTCTTCATTATTTTCAGTAGCTTCCCAAATCCCTTGTCAGATACACCATTCTCTGCCTTCCATTGCAGCAATTCCAGTGCGGTACCGAGCTTTGTGTTGCCATCTTCGCAATTTGGGTACAACCCTTTTTTGTGATCCTCTAACATGCGATCGAACTTCAACTTCTCCCTTTCACTTTCGCATCCTCTCTGTGCATCAACAATGACCCGGCGAAGATCATCATCGGGCACATCTGGTGCCTCTTGATCTTCAGCTTCCCCCGTTGCAGTATCACCGTATTCAGGGAACATAGGATAGTTGTCATCATCCTCTTCTTCTTCGTTGTCTTCCATCATAACCCCTCTTTCTCCGTGCTTGGTCCAAACATTATAGTGTGGCATGAAACCCTTCTCAAGCAGGTGGAAGTGAAGGGTTTTCGAGTCAGAGTAATCCTTCGTATTCTCACAGACAGTACATGGACAATACATAAAACTATTCTGCTTGTTTGCCAAAGCCACATCGAGAAAATTATGCAGGCCCGTAATGTAGTCGGAGGTGCGTCGGTCACCGTACATCCATTGCCGGTTCATCTGCGTGCATTATATAATTAAGTATATCAAAAACCATTACAGAATATCATGAATAGAGAAATGACCAAATTAATACAAGTTCATCATCACATTAAAACCAAAGTACAGTAGTGATCAAATGTTATTACTGAAAAAATAAATACATAAAGTTCATACATAGTTCTCATAGAACAACATACAGCTCTCTAGAGCATCTAATTAAAACATACATTGAAACTAACATACAACTATGTAAAACATTTAAATGCAACAACAAATGCGATCAAAATCGCAACTAAGGTAACAATTGATCCAACAGCATAATGATACCAAAACCATGGCACTATATAATAACAAACAATAATACAAGTAAGAAAATTATACAAGTAGCTATATAAATCATACAAGTAAGAATTTTTTTTTCTTTAAAAAAAAGATAAGAACAAGAGGCTCACCACGGTAGTGCCGGCGACGAGATCGGCGCGGGCGATCGACGGCGGTGAGGACGGGGACGGGGACGGGACGGCACCCTACACATGTGCAAACTAAGAAGTTAATTTGAGCTCAAATTGTGCATCTAAATCAAATAAACTCACACATACACTCCTCCACTAAAACCCACAAACCACACTACTTCTAGAGCATTTGAAATGAACTAAACTAGCAGTGAGAGATGAAAGGATGAAGTTGCTAACCTTTTTAGAACACTTGGATAGTTGGTGCACCGCCAAACCTAGACAAATCTTGGGGAAAATGGAGCTTGGAGGTCGAGCTTGGAGGAAGAACAGAGGAGAAAGCTTAAGTGTGGCTCCGGCATTTCATCGAACACCTCATGTGCATATATAGGCAAAAACAGAGTAGCCCACACCTCCACCCTTCCACGGCCAAAAAACAGAGGAGATGGGGGGGCGTGGATATATATAGGCAAAACTTTAGTCCCGGTTTGTGTCTAAAACCGGGACTAATGGCATACCCTTTAGTCCCGGTTCCAGACACCAACCGGGACTAAAGGGCAGCAACCCCTTTAGTCCCGGTTGGTGGATGGAACCGGGACTAAAGGTCCCAGCCGAACCGGGACTAATGCCTGCCGAGGCCCGGCCGGCGTCCAAGCCTCTCGAACCGGGACTGATGCTCCCATTAGTCCCGGTTCGTAACACGACCGGGACTAATGCTCTGATCTGGCCAGGACCAAAGCCCTGTTTTCTACTAGTGATGACCCACGACCGTGTTCTCCTGTGTGATGTGTGCTGATCCTAGTTTGCTCCGATCTATCCATTGTCGGCTCGGTTACTTATTAATTTCTTCGACTCCAGGTCTAGATATCTTGCTTGTTCCTCATATAAGTAAATCACCAACAAAAGTTATGGATAATGATCATTATCAAAGCAAATAAAAAAACACAGTATGAGTACAATCATTTGCAGACAGTTCAGAAAAAAATTCTTCAAATAGTCCGCTTAGCTTTCGATGTGGAGTTGGTCTATGCGTCAATTAGCGCAATGGGTCATCTACTTGATTATAAAATAATAATAGAATTGGTAGAACAAGGATTATGACCAAATTAAATACTTTTCTAGAAGAGCTTTGGCTCGGAAACTAAAGGAAATAAGAAGCTACTACAAGAAATTATTGTGTGCTTGGTTTTCAATTAAAGATCGAAGTAAGAATTATTAAAAGGAGCACTTCAAGAAGATTCCCTGGCTACCCTGAAAGTCATCACTTGTGTGCCCCAATCCTTATGTATTGTATGATGTATGCAACGTTAGCTCTGTTGTGGTCTATGTGTACCCTTGAACGTCTCTGTTGCATCCATTTTCATTATGAATCTTCTGTGGTATGTCTACTCTAGATGATTTCCAGTGAGTCATATACTACAAATGGTGCTAGATGACCATTTTTTAAAACATAGTACAGACACAGACGCTCATACATACGTACATATACTCATTCCTTGAACGTATGCATATATACACCCTATCACTGTGAGCACCTCAGAGAGACTGAGCCGACAAATCATTTTTGGGATTGACGAAGTTGCCACAAACGACTTCGTAGTCGACGGAACGTTTCCTCCCACTGAACACACAACGCTCAAAGGTCTAAAATAAATCCAGAAAAATGCGAGCACCAGTGTCAAGTCTAGGACCTGAACCCTGGTGGGCTGGAGATACCACTGTCCTCGTAACCATCCAATCACAGGTTGGTTTGCTGCTAGATGACCATTTCGATAATAGTTCAAAACTGAACACCAAGAAAAAGAAGGGAAAATTTGACTCCTCAAACACTCTTGGATTCTCTCTTTAGATACCTAAACATCATACTCTTGTACTCTAGAATTCTCTATCAAGTTATTTGTTTGATTCTTATAATTTTAAATAGTTGAGAAAGTTTCAATTTCTGTTGATATTTAAGGATACTATAAACAAAGATATATATGAATACAATACAATAGATGATGAAGAGCATAAACTAGTTTCCAAATTAATGTGATACTATTAGCTTCCTTAGACTTGTCCTGAATTTGTTGTAACAAAAGATATAACAAAACATGGCAGACTAAAAACGATTTGCAACATAATATTAATTAGTACAAGAAAGTATATTTTTATTATAAATATAATAGCTACATGTCAAGAATGCATTTTACTATCTATAAAGGTCATTTCATTACAATACTATGGTTATATATAAAAAATACCATAAGATATTATATCGAAAGTTATATTAGAATAAAATGACTTGCATTTAGTTTGAATGTGAATCCTTTCTAAATAAAAAAGTTCATTATAAATAGTAGTGATTAGTTTTAAAAATTGGCTCACTCTATATCAAAAAAATGGTGTGTTGTAGAAGGTCGAGCGAGGGGCGTCCTGACACGAGACACTGGCCACTCTATTAGGTATGGATATGTTGTCTCTTTTTCAACATTTGGCACTGGATTTTCTTTGCCATGTAACTAATTATATAAATATACATGCTTTTTTGAAGCAAGGAGCAGGAGAGGTCCGATCTTATTATGAAGGACATCTGGGTACGTACCATGAAGCTGATGGCATATTCCGCTGTTGTGGCCAAAGTCATCACCTTTACCATTTCTCCAATTGAAGAAGCATGAAGAAATTATTGCAATGAAGGCTAGATGTGAAAGGATGGAGAGAAATGCAATGCATAACAGTGTGTTTTATGGCATTATCATGTTAGTAGTTGGTCTACTTGTAGGATTTATTCTAGGTAGAGGATGAATGTAATGGCTAGATGATGCACTAATCTGTTTCTGAATTTATGAAAATTATGAATGCAACTTCACAGTTTGTGTGTCAATTTTGACAGCATGCAAGTATAGTAAACAATTGGTATGTGACAGCAGTTTTTGTGTTAATTATAGAACAGTATCCAAGACAAGCACATCCAAGACAAGCACACAAATAGCAGCGGCGACAGAGGGTGATGAGTCCTGTCAGAGAGCTCTTCATTAACTAGGATGCAAACCTGGCTTAGCCACGGCCCCAATGGACCCGGCTTACATGCTTGTAGGGGACTAGCAAGGGTGAGAGCACAAGTGGTCGATCTTAGTGGCAAGTAAAACCAGGCAAATTCACGACGCCAACTTTGCCAGAAATCAATGTTGAGGATATCGCTTATCGTTAGCGTCTCGGTCAGCCCAGGATTAGAGATTAATCAGAAATCGGCCGATTAATCGATTTTATCGGTCGACTATTAATCGGCCATTTTTTGCAAATCCCAAGTTTCCAACACTAAAATATGCTATATTCAACACCAAAAAACTATTGGACAAAAGTGTTACCTTGATTCCTAGCCTCTGAATCTTTGTAGAATGACAAACAAAATAGGACCATAGTACATATGGCTTAACAAGGTCCACAAAACACAAATAAACATAGTTTTTGTAAAAAATAGTGCTAGGAATAGGCTCGATTTATCAGTACATTCTCAATAAATCGCTTGTCAAAGCGATAAATCGGCCCAAACGATAAACGTTGAAGATAAGGCATAATCTTATCGGTCACCCCAGGAGTAACGATAAATCGGACGATAAATCGCTGAATCGGAAGATTTTTTTAACAGTGCCAGAAATACGTAATGATCATGCCAGTCAAAACCACCAGCTGAACCCGAGCGAACAGGTAACACACACAACACGAACAAAGAAGAAGAAGAAAATCTCAATACAACGAGTAGCATGAAACTTCCCAATTTTTACCATGGAATGAAAAACGTCACAACTTAGTGTAGAACAATCAACACAACTTAGTGTAGGACGGGCATAACTTAACTGATGTGGTAATTATGATAAATGCTGAGCTTCTAGTAACAAATTAGCAACTACAATACTACTCTACAACATTGCATGATTGTTCATTTACCCACTTGATTTTACCGGTCTCGAAGAAAGAGATACTCATATGCGAAAACATATGTGTAACAGTTTAAATTTGCACTCAATACAAGGTTCAGAATGCTGGGTAAGTGGCAAGAAAAATATATCATGTGAGCTACATCATAATCAACAAAATCTGATGAAGCTTCAGAAATAGGCTTGGTTTCAGGACAGCCTAGAAGTTGATCAGTATTGTCAGAATTCAACTAGGAAAATACTAGTCACGAGCGGCTCAATCAAAAGTTCAATCCCCGCAAAAAAAAATGTTCAAAACAGGAAATTAGGAACACACAGCAAACTTAAGAGTGATTAGTCTTAGCTACAAACAGAATCATTTTGTTCGCTCCACTTAATAACAAAATAAAGAAATAATTATGTTCAATAGATCTGGTGAGCTGCATACTGTTTAATCTGTTTCCTAAATGACACTAACATCTCATTACCCTCTGTATATGCAGCATAGGAAGAGACCATCAGCAATATTCTGGTACTGTCACAAAAACAGGGCATCATCAATATTTCGCATAGATGGATAGCACGTCATATTGAAGATCTATTTGCTTGACAGAAATAGAAATAAAGAGCAGAAAAAGGAAATACTTCTAAACATAGATAACGTACGAACAGATAACAAGTGACCAACATAATTAATACTACATAAAAGTAAATATATTTAGGTGACTAAGTCTTTCATACAACTAAGCATTACCCATTGGATCGCTTGTCGCTTTCAAAATCTCTACCTTTAACCAACATTGTTCAATGCCACAAAACGGCAGCACCCGAAGAGCATGATTTGGAATGCTAGGAGGGCATATCCAAACCAGTGCCACAGAACTAGAAGAGTGATTTTTACAGAAGGCAACTAGTGCCACGTCAAATACATGAAGCAACGCACTTTTTAGTGATCATCCGAGAGCCAAATTCGCAAAGCAGGGGATAAAAGGTAGACCACCCAGGAAATCTCCAGAGGTGCACATGGGATGCACTTGCCCGCTGTCCATATCGTACGACAGATTTACCTCCATCCAATCAGTAAGGAAGATAACATTATGTTCCGGATGAATTGCAAACATATCATACTTATGGGTACCATCCTCTTGGCGACGATAATCCTCTTCTTCATCGGATTCCGTTTCTCCAAAGAGCTGCGGAACGTCGACAGTATGCTTTAGGGTCCACTCTTCAGTAGCATAATCCTTGAGCACCCACACAGAGAGCTTGTAATCATGAGGATCCATATACCAAGCATGCAAGAGTCCCTGAGAGCACCCCACCGAACCATAACCAGGTATGGCTCCTAGCATGTCATCTGGGATAGCAATTTCCCGGCAAACCTCCCCCTCCATGTCCAGCACGGCTATCAAAGGTTCGTCGACCATCAAATGCAGAAAATGCATCAAGCCATTGAGGAAGACGGCACATTCCGGATTGACAGCGGGATACGGTATGTCTTCCCACCCACTGCTCGGAGTCCATTGTCCGGTTTCCCATGAGTATATCGCCACAATGTCGACCGACTCCATGAGGGGCGCAAACACCACGAAACGAGACGAAACGGCCGGGTCGAAAACCAGGAAGGGATACATCAGCTCGAAACATTCAGGGCCTTCATCATCTTCGCCCAGCCATTTTATAGGAGGCAGCACGGTCCACTGCTCGGTCATCGGATTGCACACGACAAAGTCGAATTCATCGTCGTCTTCCAATTTCCAGCACTTGCAGAGGAGAAGGCTGGTGGAGCATTGCTGGAGCTTGAATCTTTGGTAGCTCTCGCACAGGAACGGGAGCGCAGCGTCGACCAATGGGCGTCCGCCGGACAGATTGCTGAAGCAGAGGCTGCCGGCCAAGCGGTTGTGGAAGAATCCGGAGAGGGTCCGCGGCGCCCTCTTGATGCTTTTGATGAGGTCGGAGCAGAGCTCGTGCCACTGCTTGGAGACGCACTTGAAGCGGCAGAGCGACCGGTAGGGCAGCCGCGCCAGGATCTCGACGAGGGGGCCCTCGGACACGCTCGCCGCCGCCGCCGCCGCTGGCTGCCTCTGTTTCCTCTGCTACGAACGGACGGAAGAAAGATTGATTAGGCTCCCGGCCGATTACCCAAGAAAGATTGCTTGCAGGAAGAGGTATGGAGCAGACCTGAGAAGCTACGGCGGCGAAAGCCAGCGCAGGACGGGACTCGTCGCGGCGGCGGATCACCGGCGGGTGGCTCTGCTCCTTCCCCGTGCGGCCATGCTTGCTTGCTTCTCCTCCCCCTGGTGGCATCGCGCCCCTCGTCGGCTCGTAGATCAGTGGCTGGACCTTGGTGCGAGCAGGTTCCGGAGCTCGCCGGAGCTCTAGGGTTCGGAAGCCGGAAGGGCAGCAGAGCGGCGGCCGCAGCTCTGTTTCTCGAGGGGATGGCCTTGACGATTCTTCCGGAATTCTGCCGAGATAACCGTACGTATGTATATCTGGAAAAGTAATTTTCCAATAAACTACCTTGCCTAGATGCAAATTACCTTCAGTATTTGTCTCTCCAAAATATCTTCTTCGCCCCTCTTGTTTTGAAACTAACTTTTTTCGACCATTTGCAAAAGCTTCAACAACAAATCAATGGTAGATATAGCGTGTCAAAAAATTTAACGATAAGCTTTGCATGGCAAGCAATTCAACAAGTTCATCATTGAATGCACCAAACCGAACGAACCAAAGTTGGTCGATGTTTTCATGGTGCACAATAATGTTGCTATGCATCATGGGAGCCACTTGGCGTGGATATTGGAGAGCCTTTTTTGTTCAGACTATCGGATACACATAAGTAGGGGAAGAGTGGGGGTTGCTCTACCACCCAACGAGAGCCCACCGTTGACCTAAAAGAAAAAGCGATCTATAGGAGTAATTAAATACGGGTGTTTGTTTGTTGTCCATTTGAGACTCGCGTCTAACTCTTGGGTCGTCCTCGAGCGACCCTGGAGGACCTCACCACCACCAACCTAACCACCTACCCCCATTGCACCATGCCTTTTTGTCGTTGTTAGATGCTAAGCCCTATGTGACATATGACGGCGGTATGCCCATGCTCAGCATGCTCTCTCGCCTGTGAGCTTCTTCCCCTCCACAAGGTGGTTGCTCTGAAGCCCCCTCCTCTCTCTTTCTTGTGTGGCTATGACCTCCAATGAGTTGTAGTGGCCAGAATCAAACATGGATCTAAAAGCTTGAACCGTCAGCCTCAGGCACCCCTACGGTGCCAACAATACACCATGTTAGGAGTCTCTATCAGTATAGCAGTTGAGTTGCAGGTCTGGTCGAGATGCATGGAGGCTGAACTTCCCCCCTTCTGCCTTAGATCCAAATGTGCCCCCGCACCCTCGGCTTTCTCTGCTTCGGCTCTGTCAGTCGCGACTATCGACCGACCTAGAAGTCATAGGTCATGCCCTCGAGACCGGGTATAGTTGATTGGGTGTGCGGTGACTAGCAGAAGGCTAGAGAAATCTATGTCGGTGTCAACTGGCTAACAATGGTGGCACCTTCGGGTGACGTATCCCACCTTGGTGGCATTGTCCTGCCTTCCGTCCCTCTATGGTGGGCTTGGGGATGTGGAGAAATCACTAGTTGGTTTCGTCCATCCATGAAGCGTCGTTCTCCCATATTGGCGGCGTTATCTTCATCCCCTTTTTGTGGACTCTTTTTGCATTTGTGAGCCTTCAAATGTCCTAGGCATTTGGTGCCCCCATTATTGTCATTCTCGTCATGATATCATGCCAATTAATATCTCTCTTCTCTGCACTCCCTTGGGCAATGGCCACTCAATTAATATCTCTCTTCTTCGCACTCCCTTGGACAATGGCCACCCTTTTAGTGAAGAATTTGTCCAATCCTTCATGCATGCTCGACGTGCTCTCTCATCTCCTTGCACTTTGGTCTGCGCAATGACCACCCTTCCAACGAGCATGGACACTAGGTTGGCAATGGCGCAGCTCCCCGATCATCAGTACTCGTGGTCCTTCCTTACCAGTGGTTTCTTGCCTTAATTAGAGCTCTCATGGAATATAAAAAGAAGATACAAGACATATTTACTGCTCCCTAAATTCATGTATGGGTTTTTCTTTTTAAAGGTTTTCTCACATGAGTTGTCAGCGAAGCAAATAACCTTTATATGGTGTATCATTTTCTCCTTATTTCCCTACTATCTTTGAAGGAATTTAAACAACATATCAAACGCCATACTACTCAAATTTTCTCCGTCGGTTTTCAGAGTAGTTCTTATCAAGATTATGGCTATTTGCAAGATCAAAGATTGATTAGGATAGTGATAGAGTTAATTTAGCATGTGTTGATTATGTACTTGCCACTTTTCGTAGCCGTCCCTGTTGGGGAACGTTGCATGGGATACAAAAAATTTCCTACGCTCACCAAGATCGATATAGGAGATGAACATCTACGAGAGGAGAGATTGCATCTACATACCCTTGTAGATCGCTAAGCGGAAGCGTTAAGAAACGCGGTTGATGTAGTCGAACGTCTTCGTGATCCAATCACGATCCGTCCCGCGAACTCCCGATCAAGCGCCGAACGGACGGCACCTCCGCGTTCAACACACGTACGGCTTGATGACGCCTTCACCTCCTCGATCCAGCGAGCGTTGGTGAAGTAGTAGCTCGAGTCCTCCGGCAGCACGACGGTGTGGCGGCGGTCGTGGTGGAGAAATCTCAGCAGAGCTTCGCTAAGCACTACGGAGAGGAAGATGGCTACGAGGGAGAGGAGGGGCAGCGCCGTGGCATGAAAGGGTGCGGCTGCCCTCCCTCTACCCCTCTATATATAGGGGGAAGGGAGGAGGGGTGGCGCCCCTAGGGTTTCCCCTAGGGGGGTGGCGGCCACAGATGGGGGCGCCTAGGGTTTGGGTGCCCCCCCCCCAAGTGCCTTGCCCCCCAAGCAAGGGGGAGGCAGCCCTAGGGGCGCACCACCCTTCCTGGTGGTCGTGGGATGGGGTGAGGGGGACGCACAACCCCTTAGTTGGCTGGTGTGCTCCCTCCCCTTGGCCCATGAGCCCCCCCAACACTTGCTGCCCCCCCCCCCCCCCCGAAACTCTTTTCGGCACTCCGTCAAAAACCCCAGTACCCCCGGAACACTTCCGGATTCCGATACCCTTCGTCCTATATATCAATCTTCACCTCCGGACCATTCCGGAGTCCCTCGTCATGTCCGGGATCTCATCCGGGACTCCGAACAACCTTCGGTCACCAACATAATAACTCGACTATACTTATATCGTCACGAAACGTTAAGTGTGTAGACCCTGCGGGTTCGAGAACTATGCAGACATGACCGAGACACCTCCACGGTCAATAACCAATAGCGGGACCTGGATGTCCATATTAGTTCCTACATATTCTACGAAGATCTTTATCGGTAGAACCTCGATGTCAGGATTCAGTCAATCCCGTATGCAGTTCCCTTTATCCATCGGTATGTTACTTGCCCGAGATTCGATCGTCGGTATCTCCATACCTAGTTCAATCTCGTTACCGGCAAGTCTCTTTACTCATTCCGTAATACAAGATCCCGAGGCTAACTCTTTAGTCACATTGCTTGCAAGCTTATCGTGATGCTGTATTACCGAGTGGGTCCTGAGATACCTCTCCGTCATCCGGAGTGCAAATCCCAGTCTTGATCCATGCCAACTCAACAGACACCCTCGGAGATACATGTAGAGCATCTTTATAGTCACCCAGTTACGTTGCGACGTTTGATACACACAAGGTACTCCTCCGGTGTCAGTGAGTTGCATGATCTCATGGTCATAGGAACAGATACTTGACATGCGGAAAACGATAGCAATAAACTTGACACGATCATATGCTACGTTCATAGTTTGGGTCTTGTCCATCACATCATTCTCCTAATGATGTGATCCCGTTATCAAATGACAACTCATGTCTATGACCCAGAAACCATGGCCATCTTTGATCAATGAGCTAGTCCGGTAGAGGCTCACTAGGGACATGTTGTTGTCTACGTATCCACACATGTATTTGTGTTTCCAACCAATACAATTATAGCATGGATAATAAACGATTATCATGAACAAGGAAATATAATAATAACCATTTTATTATTGCCTCTAGGGCATATTTCCAACAGTCTCCCACTTGCACTAGAATCAATAATCTAGCATTACATGGTTATAAATCTAACACCCATAGAGTTCTGGTGTTGATCATGTTTTGCCCGTGGAAGAGGTTTAGTCAACGGATCTGCAACATTCAGATCCGTGTGCACTTTGCAAATGTTTATGTCCTCCTCCTTGATCACATCGCGAATGGAATTGAAGCGTCGCTTTATGTGTCTGGTCCTCTTGTGAAACCTTGGTTCCTTGGCTAGAGCAATGGCACCAGTGTTGTCACAGAACAGAGTCATCGGGTCCAGTGCACTGGGCACAGCTCCAAGATCTGTCATGAACTGCTTCATCCAGACACCTTCCTTCGCCGCCTCCGAGGCAGCTATGTACTCCGCTTCGCATGTAGAATCAGCTACCACGCTTTGCTTGGAACTGCACCAGCTTACCGCTCCCCCATTTAGAATATATACGTATCCGGTTTGAGACTTAGAGTCATCCGGATCAGTGTCAAAGCTTGCATCGATGTAACCCTTTACGACGAGCTCTTGATCACCTCCATAAACGAGAAACATTTCCTTAGTCCTTTTCAGGTACTTAAGGATATTCTTGACCGATGTCCAGTGTTCCACTCCTGGATCACTTTGAAACCTTCCGGCCATACTTATGGCAAGGCTGACATCTGGTCTTGTGCACAGCATCGCATACATGATAGAGCCTATGGCAGAAGCATAGGGGATGACACTCATCTTTTCTCTATCCTCTGTAGTCGTTGGGCATTGAGTCTTACTCAACTTCACACCTTGCAAAACAGGCAAGAACCCCTTCTTGGACTGATCCATTTTGAACTTCTTCAAAACTTTATCAAGGTATGTGCTCTGTGAAAGTCCTATTAAGCGTCTTGATCTATCTCTATAGATTTTGATGCCTAATATGAAAGCAGCTTCTCCTATGTCCTTCATTGAAAAACTCTTGTTCAAATATTCCTTCACGCTTTCCAAAAGTTCTATATTGTTTCCAATCAGCAATATGTCATCCACATATAATATCAGAAATGCTATAGAGCTCCCACTCACTTTCTTGTAAATACAAGCTTCTCCGTAAACTTGTATAAACCCAAACGCTTTGATCACCTCATCAAAGCGAAGATTCCAACTCCGAGACGCTTGCACCAGTCCATAAATGGATCGCTGGAGTTTGCAAACTTTGTCAGCATTCTCTGGATCGACAAAACCTTCTGGTTGCATCATATAGAACTCTTCCTCAAGAAAACCGTTAAGGAACGCTGTTTTGACATCCATCTGCCAAATTTCATAATCGAAAAATGCAACTATTGCTAACATGATTCTGACGGACTTAAGCATCGCTACGGGTGAGAAAGTCTCATCGTAGTCAACTCCTTGAACTTGTGAAAAACCCTTTGCCACAAGTCGAGCTTTATAGACGGTGACATTACCGTCCGCGTCCGTCTTCTTCTTGAAGATCCATTTATTCGGAATGGCCTTTCGCCCTTCAGGTAATACTTCCAAAGTCCATACTTTGTTTTCATACATGGATCCCATCTCGGATTTCATGGCCTCTAACCATTTGTCGGAATCCGGGCCCACCATCGCTTCTCCATAGCTCGTAGGTTCATCGTTGTCCAACAACATGACCTTTAAGACAGGGTTATCGTACCACTCAGGAGCAGTACGTATCCTTGTCGACCTACGAGGTTCGATAGTAACTTGATCCGAAGCTTCATGATCACCATCATCAGCTTCCTCTTCAACTGACGTAGGTTCCACAGAAACATCTTTCTGCGCAGTGCTACTCTCTGGTTGAAGTAAAGGTTCAACAACCTCATCAAGTTCTATCTTCCTCCCACTCAATTCTTTCGAGGGAAACTCTTTCTCGAGAAAGGACCCGTTCTTAGCGAAAACACTTTGCCTTCGGATCTGAGATAGAAGGTATACCCAACCGTCTCTTTTGGGTATCCTATGAAGACGCATTTGTCCGCTTTGGGTTCCAGCTTTTCTGGCTGAAGCTTTTTGACATAAGCATCGCATCCCCAAACTTTAAGAAACGACAACTTTGGTTTCTTGCCAAACCACAGTTCATACGGCGTTGTCTCAACGGACTTAGATGGTGCCCTATTTAAAGTGAATGCAGATGTCTCTAACGCATAACCCCAAAATGATAATGGCAGATCGGCAAGAGACATCATAGAACACATCATATCTAATAAGGTTCGATTACGATGTTTGGACACACCATTACGCTGTGGTGTTCCAGGTGGCATCAACTGTGAAACAATTCCACATTGTCTTAAGTGATTGCCAAACTCATAACTCAGATATTCTCCCCCTCGATCAGATCGTAGGAATTTGATCTTCTTGTTACGATGATTCTCAACTTCATTCTGAAATTGCTTGAACTTTTCAAACTTTTCAGACTTGTGTTTCATTAAGTAAACATACCCATATCTACTCAAATCGTCGGTGAAGGTGAGAAAGTAACGATATCCACCGCGCGCCTCAATGCTCATTGGACCACACACATCAGTATGTATGTTTGCCAACAAGTCACTTACCCGTTCCATTGTTCCGGAGAACGGGGTCTTAGTCATCTTGCCCATGAGGCATGGTTCGCATGTGTCAAGTGATTCAAAATCAAGCGACTCCAAAAGTCCATCAGCATGGAGTTTCTTCATGCGTTTTACACCAATATGACCTAAGCGGCAGTGCCACAAGAAAGTGGTACTATCATTATCAACTCTACATCTTTTGGCATCAATGTTATGAACATGTGTATCATCACTATCGAGATTCAATAAGAATAAACCCCTCACAATGGGTGCATGACCATAAAAGATATTACCCATATAAATAGAACAACCATTATTCTCTGATTTAAATGAGTAACCGTCTCGCATTAAACAAGATCCAGATATAATGTTCATGCTCAACGCAGGCACTAAATAACAATTATTCAGGTTCATCACTAATCCCGATGGTAATCGAAGAGCGAGCGTGCCGACGGCGATCACATCAACCTTGGAACCATTTCCCACGCGCATCGTCACTTCGTCCTTCGCCAGCCTCCGTCTATTCCGCAGTTCCTGTTTTGAGTTGCAAATGTGAGCAACCGCACCGGTATCAAATACCCAGGCACTACAACGAGAGTTGGTAAGGTACACATCAATAACATGTATATCATATATACCTTGTTTGGCGTTGGCCCCCTTCTTGTCGGCCAGATACTTGGGGCAATTCCGCTTCCAGTGGCCAGTTCCCTTGCAATAGAAGCACTCAGTTTCCGGCTTGGGCCCAGCCTTGGGTTTCTTCACGGGAGGGGCAACTACTTTGCCACTCTTCTTGGAGTTTCCCTTCTTGCCCTTGCCATTCTTCTTGAAACTAGTGGTTTTATTGACCATCAACACTTGATGCTCCTTCTGGATGTCTGACTCAGCGACTTTCAGCATCGCAAACAGCTCGGCGACTGACTTGTTCATCCCTTGCATGTTATAGTTCAACACAAAGCTCTTGTAGCTAGGTGGTAGCGATTGAAGAACTCTGTCAGTGATCGCCTCTGGCGGGAGCACAACTCCCAACTCAGCCAGACGGTTGTAATACCCAGACATTTTGAGTATGTGTTCACTGACAGACCCGTTCTCCTCCATCTTGGAAGCATAGAACTTATCGGAGGTCTCATACCTCTCGATCCGGGCATTTTTCTCAAAAATAAACTTCAACTCCTGGAACATCTCATATGCTCCATGACGTTCAAAACGCCTTTGAAGTCCCGGTTCTAAGCCATACAACATGGCGCACTGAACTATTGAGTAGTCATCAATACGCGCCTGCCAGGCGTTCATAACGTCCACAGATGCCGGAGGGGGTTGCTCACCAAGCGGTGCATCAAGGACATAAGCCTTTTGGGCAGCCGTGAGGATAATCCTCAGATTACGGGCCTAGTCTACAAAGTTACTTTCATCATCTTTCAGCTTAGCTTTCTCTAGGAACGCATTGAAATTCAGAGGAGCTACTGCGCGAGCCATTGATCTACAACATAATTTGCAAAGATAGTTTAGACTATTGTTCATGATAAAGAGTTCAATTAATCATATTACTTAAGAACTCCCACTCAAATCGACATCCCTCCGGTCGTCCGAGTGTAACCTGATCCAAATTCACCAACCCAAGTCGGATCATCACGTGAGATGAGGTGGTTTCAATGGTGAACATGTTGGGGAACGCGACAGAAAACAAAAAATTTCGGTATAGCGAGCACGCCGAGGACCACTATGGAGATTGCATACAAGGTTTGATCTGATCCGTACCGACTCGTAGCACAGCGGAAGAAGAGTCGGTGGAGATCGTTGGTGCAGATCCCCGCAGCTAGGATTTTACAACCTCCCAACCGCGAGGATGTACTCCCTCGTCGGACAGCCCTTCGGGAGGCGGTCGGACAGTCCCCAGGACGATGTCACGGACAGCCCTTCGGGAGGACCCACGAAACCCAAACGGAAACTCGGACAGCCCTCCGGGAGGACACACAAATAGCCCCTCGGGCAAAAGATCGAAACTACGACCTCTCTACGGGGTTGCACACATACGGTGTCATCTATCCGGCAGGGCTTCGCCGTCTAGAACTAGTTCCCACCGGAACCCAGACAGCCTTTCGGCTCTACGAAACTATTTCGTGGGAGGGAGAGAAGAAAGGCAGATCATGCATGCCATGTGTGAGAGAGTTGGAGTGAGGATGGAGAGCTCCTCTCCACCTCCTTATATAGTGGTGGAAGGGGTGAGGGGGGGCTGAAATATCAGCCCACAAAACAAGCACCCACCAAACAAGGAAACATGTTCCCACCAAACATGGAGAAAACATGTTCCCTTGTCCATGGTGTTCCCCCATGGGGCCCCACCTTCCTCCCAACACTCTCCACCATTTGTGGGGGCTGCCCCCCACCATGGGGGGGCCCCCCAACACTTTGTCCAGCCACAAGGGGGCTGTCCCCTAAAGGGGGCGCCCCCAAAAACAGCCCAAAAACAGCCCCCACGATCCGTGGGATCTTGTCCCCTAACGCTGGGACAAGATGTTTTTCGAAACTATTTCTTCTGAAAAATTCCGGAAGGTCCCAGAACATTTCCGGCACCCTCTAAAATTATCTGGACGCGCTCCGGAACATTTCCGGTATGGTGGTTTAATTTAAAACCATCTTCGTTTACCCGGTAAACAATTCCGGCAGCTCCAAAAACCTTTTTCGGTTTTTCCTCCGGAAAAATTCCAGAAATTACCAGACCAATCTGGCAACCTCCAAAACATTCCCGGTGCTTGCCGAAAACTTTTTGGATCAATGGTTTTATCCGAAACGACTTTTCAGTTTTACCGAAACTTTTCCGGGGTTCTCTCCGGAACTTTTCCATCGTCTCTAAAACCTTTCTAGTGACTTTCTCTCGGACTCCTCGTCTAGTATTCAGCAGATAGATGACCCTTAAGCGTGTGACCCTATAGGTTCGGTGAAGTATAGACATGACCGTAACACTTTCCGATCAATGATCAGCATCGGAGCCGTGGACACCCATATTGACCCCTATACCCACACGAATGAATATTCGAGTGAACCTCCAGTTGCCGTGTGCTATTCCTGTTGCTTCGCGATATGTTACAAATACCCGAGGTGAGACATGTGGGCATCCTCGTGGATCAACAACTTGTCCACAATGCCAGTTACCTCGTTGCCGGTATTGTTCTCTTTTCTCGTTCCCGTGTTCCGGCATCCCCGTGATCAAATCACAAAGTGTCTGGCCAGACGATGATGGATACCGTAACACCGAGAGGGCCCAGAGACATCTCTCCATCGTCGGAGGAGCAAATCCCAATCTTGAGCTATCAAGTTACTTGACATACTTTTCCATGAACCCGTAAGCCGCCGTAATAGCCACCCATTTACGGATGACGTTTAACAAACCCCAAAGTTCATGAAGCAAGCATGAAGAAACTCGATACTCTCATGGTCTAAGGAATCATGCAAACGTTAACCATCTCTGTGTTATTTTAACCATTAACTTGTGACGAATATATCTCATAGTATAACATCAATTTGGGTCGATTCAACACAAGTGTTCTACCAACATCGTGCCCTCAAAATTGCCGGCATAGCCATGCCCATGATCAGGAAAATAGGATCATCATGCAATACTTGAGCCAGTCTTAGAGGCAAGACTAGGAATACAATTCACCGTTTATTATACCACACGTGCACATGAGTTTCCCTCCAAGCCTCGTGGTTATTGCAGACTCGAGAATCATTGCAGTTATAGCATGGATCATAAACATTCATTACAAACTCTGAGATACAAAAGTAACTGATATTACTGCCTCTAGGGCATATCTCCTATAGTCTCCCACTTGCACTAGAGTCATAATCTAGTTACATGGCTTCCCTAACACCAATGGCAATCCGGTGTTGCTCATGCTTTGCTCGTGGTAGAGGCTTCGTCATCGGGTCTGACACATTCAGATCCGTGTGAACTTTGCGTACTTTCACTAAACCTTCTTCGACATGATGTCGAATGAGTTTATATTTGCGTTGAATATGCATTGTCTTATGGTGCGAACATGGTTCCCTTGCCTGAGCCACGGCGCCACTATTATCACAATAGATCTCCACCGGGTCCACAGCACTTGGAACCACACCAAGGTCTTCAAGAAATTGCTTGATACCGACAGCTTTCTTGGAGGCTTCTGAAGCAGCAACATATTCCGCCTCCGTTGTAGAATCCGCCACAGTCTTTTGTTAGGAACTTTTCCAATCAACTGCACCGCCGTTCAATATGAAAACATAGCCAGATTGAGATTTGAAGTCATCTGGGTCAGACATGAAGCATGCATCAGTGTAACAACTTACAATGAGCTCTTCATCACCTCCGTACAAAAGGAGTAAATCCTTGGTCCTTCTGAGGTACTTAAGAATACCCTTGACTGCGGCCCAGTGTTCCAATCCAGGATCACCTTGGTACCGGCTGCTAACACTTAGCGCATAGGAAACATCTGGTCTTGTACATAGCATGGCATACATAATAGAACCAACTGCCGAAGCATATGGAATATCATTCATTTGTACTCGCTCACCAAGGGTCCGAGGACTCTGATTCTTGCAAAGCACTGTGCCAGGTGACATGGGGAGTAGGCCTTTCTTGGAGTTCTCCATGTTGAACCTTTTCAACACCTTGTCAATGTACGTGCTTTGGCTTAGCGCTATCAGGCGTCTTGATCTATCTCTATAGATCCTGATGCCTAATACATATGCCGCTTCACCTAAGTCTTTCATTGAAAAACTCTTCTTCAATGAGTCTTTTATTTCGCTAAGAAAATTCACGTCATTTCCAATCAACAATATGTCATCCACATACAAGATTAGAAATGCTTTTGCGCTCCCACTAAACTTCTTGTACACACAAGATTCTTCATCATTCCTGATGAAGCCAAACTCTTTGACCACTTCATCAAAACGAATATTCCAGCTCCTCGATGCTTGCTTCAGACCATAAATGGCTTTCTGAAGCTTACATACCTTTCCAGCATTCTTAGGATCGACAAAACCTTCTGGCTGTATCATGTATACATCCCTATCAAGGTTTCCATTTAGGAAAGCCGTTTTGACATCCATCTGCCATATTTCATAATCGAAATAAGCAGCAATTGCTAGTAATATCCGAACAGACCTAAGCATAGCTACAGGCGAGAAAGTCTCGTCGTAGTCCTCTCCTGGAACTTGCGTGAACCCTTTCGCGACAAGTCTAGCTTTGTGGATAGTGATGTTACCATCCGCATCCGTCTTTCTTTTGAAAATCCATTTACAACCAATGGGTTTTACGCCATCTGGAAGTTCTTCCAAGTTCCAAACTTGGTTTTCGTACATGGATTCCATTTCGGATCTCATGGCTTTGTGCCATTCCCTTGAGCTAGGCCCCGCCATCGCTTCCTTGTAGTGCGCAGGTTCATCGTCTTCAAGAATGAAGATTTCGTTATGAAACCATTCAGGTGGCTGGATAGCCCTACCTGATCTGCGCGGTTCAGTAACAACGGTGTTTGAAGTTTCCGCATCACATGCGACAACTTCCGGCTCGGTTGTAGGGATAATTAGCGGAATTTCTTCCGGTTCCTTAGCCATATCAACGGTTGCCGAAGATTCACTAATATCATTAAGTTGTACTGTCCTCCCACTCACTTCTTTAGTGAGAAACTCTTTCTCGAGAAAGTGTGCAACCTTTGCGACAAACACTTTGCCCTCAGACTGGTGGTAGAAGGAATATCCAATGGTGTTATTTGGATAACCTACAAAGTAACATTTGTCTGATCTAGGTTCTAGCTTGGTTGGCTGTAAACGTTTTACGTATGCCTCACAACCCCAAACCTTGAGATGCGACACACTAGGTATCTTCCCATTCCACATCTCATGTGGTGTCGTCTCAACAGACTTAGACGGTGCTCTGTTTAATGTATAAGCGGCAGTTTCTAGTGCATGACCCCAAAAAGATATTGGTAGATCTGTAAGAGACATCATCGACCTTACCATGTCTAACAGGGTTCGGTTACGTCGTTCCGACACTCCGTTTCGCTGTGGAGTTCTGGGAGGCGTAAGCTGTGAAACGATTCCACGGTCACTCAGATGTTGGCCAAACTCATGACTAAGATATTCGCCTCCGCGATCAGACCGCAGAAACTTAATCTTTTTGTCACGATGATTTTCTACCTCATTCTGAAATTCTTTGAACTTTTCAAAGGTTTCCGACTTATGCTTCATCAAGTAGATATAGCCATACCGACTTAAATCATCAGTAAAAGTCACGAAGTAAAAATACCCACCCCGTGTGGCCGTGTTCATTGGACCACATACATCACTATGTATTATTTCCAATAATTCACCCGCCCGTTCAGGATGACCCGTGAACGGCATCTTGGTCATTTTTCCCATCAAGCAAGCCTCACATGTGTCAAATGATTCAAAATCAAGGGACGATAAAACTCCATCTTTATGGAGTCTTTGCATGCGTTTCTTTCCGATGTGGCCAAGCCGACAGTGCCACAAGTAAGTGGTGGTGGTATCAGCCTTCCTAAGGCGTTTAGCATTCACGTTAAAGACATCATTTCCACATTCAAGATTTAGTATGAAAAGGCCCCCAACAATGGGTGCAAATCCATAAAACATATCCTTACAATAAAGTGAACAACCATTGTTCTCAGACTTGTAGGAGTACCCGTCGTGCACTAAACATGATCCAGAGATAATGTTCTTACACAACAACGGAACAAAATAACAGTTACTTAGTTCCAAAATAAATCCTGAAGGGAGACGTAGAGGCATAATGCCGACGGCTTGAGCGGCGATCCCAGCGCCGTTCCCGACACGCATCACGACTTCATTCTTTTCTAGCTTGCGCACCTTCTGAAGCCCCTGTATCGAGTTGCAAATGTGAGCAACCGATCTGGTATCAAATACCCAAGACTTAGAATTTTCGCTAGCAAGCAAAACGTCAATGACATTAACTTGTATAACAATTATACCTTTTCCGGTTTTCCCGGACTTCTTATCCTCTAGATACTTCTTGCAGTTTCTCTTCCAGTGTCCTGTGCCCTTGCAGTAGAAGCACTCAGTTTCATTCTTGGCTCCGCCCTTAGATTTGCGTTGGAAGCCGGTCTTAACGGCGCCCTTGCCCTTCTTTGGCTTGCCTTTCTTTTTGAAACTGGCAGTTTTATTCACAAGCAACACTTGCTTGCGATTTTTCTGCAGTCCTCCTTCAACAGATTTCAGCATGGCAAGCACCTCATTAGGTGATTTGTCCATCCCATTCATGTTGTAGTTCATGACAAAACCTCCGTAAGAAGGGGGGAGTGAACGGAGCAACATGTCCATTACATGCTCTTCTGGAAGTGGAAATTCCAGGGTTTTAAGCCTTTCAGCGTAGCCAATCATATTGACTACGTGCTCGCCAACTGAACTGCCCTCAGCCATCTTGGTCTCCGACATCATTTTCATGATATCAAAACGTTCAGACCGTGCATTAAACTTGTACAGAGCATCCAGATCTTTGATCATATCAAAGGAGTTATGGAATTCAAAACGTTTTTGAAGCTCTGAACTCATGCAAGACAGCATGAGGCACTGCACTAAGTTGAAATCATCATCCTTAGTGGCCCAGACATTTTGTATGTCTGCCGCGGCTGTTGCCGCCGGCTTAGGTGGAAGAGGTCCGTCAAGCACGTACACTTTCTTAGCGCTCCTGAGGACAATCCTCAGGGTACGGACCCAGTCCGCATAGTTGTTTCCATTCGCAGCTAACTTCTCTTTCTCTAACATAGGGCCTAAGTTGAACGCGGTGTTGCGAGCCATTTGATCTACAATGGAAAACACAAGTTCATTTTAGACATTGTTCATAATGATTTTTGGTACTAGTGAATAAACAATTTTATTCTAAAGTGCGCTCCCACTCAAATCAATATCTCTCATAATTGATTGTGAGTGATGCAAGATCCAACTTTCAATTCAGCGTCAAGGATGTAACCATCTCAAGTGACGAGAATTTCAATTGGTAGGCCAACTTGCCAATCACATCTCTATGTGACTCTTGTTCATCTTTCGATGCGTGTGTTCCGAGCTCATGACTTTCATGCCTGAACGTCAAGACAACCAAGTGATCTCGCTGCGAGATCTCAACTCACCCGCCTCACACTTCTCTAATCGTTCGTACCCATGTAACCATGTGATACCCCGAAGAGATAGGTGCCGTGACGGTGCTACACTAGGGAGAACACTAACTACTTGATATTTTTGTGAGAGATCACCCTAATAAAAAGCGACTACCGCGCAATCAAGAAGGGCGCATCAAGAGGGATAAACATCTCAGGCAATTCATAATAGCATGATATGGTATAGCCCCTTCTGACGGAGAAGTCAAGTATTCTTCGTCTTCGGCATTCGCGTCGGTGTTCACCTTTGCGAAGATTGCCACCACCTTGTCGATGCATCAGATAATATTGCTATCTCTATAGCTAATAAAGTAAGTGCATTACACAAGGTTGACACGCAGGTCATTAAAGTGCAATCATATGGCTCCAGCCATCATGCCGAATCATGACACGCAGGTCATGTTAATTACATCATATAGTCATCTCATACATAATCAAATTTAATATGAGCATTGCTATACCACATCATATGCATAACCATCCTGCAAAACCAAGTTAGACGCCTCTAATCGGTTTATGCAAAATTTTATTTTACGTGGCTTCTAAGGTTTTGACTCAAACCGCAGCTACCAACGTTTATCATCAAGTATGATACTTCAAGTTGCTAGATTAACTTTCCAGGGTGTATGAAACACGAGACAATAAAATCTCGAGCCCCATACTAAACTTCGTCATACGTGTGACCCCCGTGCAGATCATATCTGCATTGCCCTTCGTCTGCGAAACATCCATCTTTCTTTAACTAAAGTGGAACCCAAAGAACTGTTAGCACTTCGTTGATCTGTCAATCAGCATACTCAGGAGCAGCATGAAAGGATCGCGGATTGCCAGAACATTGTGAGATTCCACCATGCCGTCAAGATCAGGAGTACGCAAATTCACGGGAAGCAACAGGAACATCGGGTAACAGATTTCATCTGCTACCCGCACAAATAATTTTCAGCAATAGATCTCATCTACTACAAAATTATACTATGCAATACCCATACATCTCATGTATTCTAGATCATAACATGCATCTACTCATAGCCTGGCTCTTGATGCCACTGTTGGGGAACGAGACAGAAAACAAAAAAATTCGGTATAGCGAGCACACCGAGGACCACTATGGAGATTGCATACAAGGTTTGATCTGATCCGTACCGACTCGTAGCGCAGCGGAAGAAGAGTCGGTGGAGATCGTTGGTGCAGATCCCCGCAGCTAGGATTTTACAACCTCCCAACCGCGAGGATGTACTCCCTCGTCGGACAGCCCTTCGGGAGGCGGTCGGACAGTCCCCTGGACGATGTCACGGACAGCCCTTCGGGAGGACCCACGAAACCCAAACGGAAACTCGGACAGCCCTCCGGGAGGACACACGAATAGCCCCTCGGGCAAAAGATCGAAACTACGACCTCTCTACGGGGTTGCACACATACGGTGTCATCTATCCGGCAGGGCTTCGCCGTCCAGAACTAGTTCCCACCGGAACCCAGACAGCCTTTCGGCTCTACGAAACTATTTCGTGGGAGGGAGAGAAGAAAGGCAGATCATGCATGCCATGTGTGAGAGAGTTGGAGTGAGGATGGAGAGCTCCTCTCCACCTCCTTATATAGTGGTGGAAGGGGTGAGGGGGGGCTGAAATATAAGCCCACAAAACAAGCACCCACCAAACAAGGAAACATGTTCCCACCAAACATGGAAAAACATGTTCCCTTGTCCATGGTGTTCCCCCATGGGGCCCCACCTTCCTCCCAACACTCTCCACCATTTGTGGGGGCTGCCCCCCACCATGGGGGGGCCCCCCAACACTTTGTCCAGCCACAAGGGCGCTGTCCCCTAAAGGGGGCGCCCCCAAAAACAGCCCCCACGATCCGTGGGATCTTGTCCCCTAACGCAGGGACAAGATGTTTTCCGAAACTATTTCTTCTGGAAAATTCCAGAAGGTCCCAGAACATTTCCGGCACCCTCTAAAATTATCTGGACGCGCTCCGGAACATTTCCGGTATGGTGGTTTAATTTAAAACCATCTTCGTTTACCCGGTAAACAATTCCGGCAGCTCCGAAAACCTTTTTCGGTTTTTCCTCCGGAAAAATTCCATAAATTACCAGACCGATCTGGCAACCTCCAAAACATTCCCGGTGCTTGCCGAAACCTTTTTGGATCAATGGTTTTATCCGAAACGACTTTTCGGTTTTACCAAAACTTTTCCGGGGTTCTCTCCGGAACTTTTCCATCGTCTCTAAAACCTTTCCAGTGACTTTCTCTCGGACTCCTCGTCTAGTATTCAGCAGATAGATGACCCTTAAGCGTGTGACCCTATAGGTTCGGTGAAGTATAGACATGACCGGAACACTTTCCGATCAATGATCAGCATCGGAGCCGTGGACACCCATATTGACCCCTATACCCACACGAATGAATATTCGAGTGAACCTCCAGTTGCCGTGTGCTATTCCTGTTGCTTCGCGATATGTTACAAATACCCGAGGTGAGACATGTGGGCATCCTCGTGGATCAACAACTTGTCCACAATGCCAGTTACCTCGTTGCCGGTATTGTTCTCTTTTCTCGTTCCCGTGTTCCGGCATCCCCGTGATCAAATCACAAAGTGTCTGGCCAGACGATGATGGATACCGTAACACCGAGAGGGCCCAGAGACATCTCTCCATTGTCGGAGGAGCAAATCCCAATCTTGAGCTATCAAGTTACTTGACATACTTTTCCATGAACCCGTAAGCCGCCGTAATAGCCACCCATTTACGGATGACGTTTAACAAACCCCAAAGTTCATGAAGCAAGCATGAAGAAACTCGATGCTCTCATGGTCTAAGGAATCATGCAAACGTTAACCATCTCTGTGTTATTTTAACCATTAACTTGTCACGAATATATCTCATAGTATAACATCAATTTGGGTCGATTCAACACAAGTGTTCTACCAACATCGTGCCCTCAAAATTGCTGGCATAGCCATGCCCATGATCAGGAAAACAGGATCATCATGCAATACTTGAGCCAGTCTTAGAGGCAAGACTAGGAATACAATTCACCGTTTATTATACCACACGTGCACATGAGTTTCCCTCCAAGCCTCGTGGTTATTGCAGACTCGAGAATCATTGCAGTTATAGCATGGATCATAAACATTCATTACAAACTCTGAGATACAAAAGTAACTGATATTACTGCCTCTAGGGCATATCTCCTATAGAACATCTCCATGTTGATCATATCTACTATATGACTCATGTTCGACCTTTCGGTCTCTTGTGTTCCGAGGCCATGTCTGTACATGCTAGGCTTGTCAAGTTTAACCCAAGTGTTCCGCATGTGCAAAACTGGCTTGCACCCGTTGTATGTGAACGTAGAGTCTATCACACCCGATCATCACGTGGTGCTTCGAAACGACGAACTTTCGCAACGATGCACACTTGGGGAGAACACAATTTTATCTTAAAATTTTAGAGAGGGATCACCTTATAATGCTACCGTCGTCCTAAGCAAAATAAGATGCATAAAAGGATTAACATCACATGCAAATCATAAGTGACATGATATGGCCATGAACTTGTGCTTTTGATCTCCGTCTCCAAAGCACCGGCATGATCTCCATCGTCACCGGCATGACACCATGATTGTTGGGGAACGTTGCATGGGAAACCAAAAAATTTCCTACGCACACGCAAGATCTATCCATGGTGATGAGCATCTACGAGAGGGAGAGTGAATCTACATACCCTTGTAGATCGCTAAGCGGAAGCGTTAAGAAACGCGGTTGATGTAGTCGAACGTCTCCGCGATCCAAATCGCAAGTCGTCCCTCGATCTGATCACGAGCAAGTACCGAACGGACGGCACCTCCGCGTTCAACACACGTACGGCTTGATGACGCCTTCACCTCCTCGATCCAGCGAGCGATGGTGAAGTAGTAGATGAGTTCCAGCAGCACGACGGCGTGGTGATGGTGGTGAGGAACAATCTCTGCAGGGCTTCGCCAAGCGCTACGGAGATTATGACGTGAGGAACTAGAGGGCTAGGGTTGCCGGCACACGGCTTGGGAAATCCTGATGTATCCCGTGTGCTAGACCTGCCCCTCTATTTATATGTTGAGCCCTGGGGTCTAAACTTGGACAAAAAGCCTTCACAAGGTCGGCTTTGCCCGCACAAGGTCGGTTTGGCCCGCAAGGAAAGAGTCCAACTCGGATCCCTGCCGAACCGTGCACAGCCGCGCACAAGCGGTAGTACCGCTCACAAGCGGTAGTACCGCTTGAGCGGTAGTACCGCTTCACCCAAGCGGTAGTACCGCTTCATACAAGCGGTAGTACAGCAAAACTCCCTTTTGCCTTTTTCCGATACCTCGTGGATTGTATCCCTTTGGCCCATATAAAGTGTTGCTGCACCCGAACACTTCGGTGAACATCTGGAACCCCTTCCGGTGAATTCCGGAACCCTTCCGGAGATCAAAACACTATTATTACATATATCAATCTTTACCTCCGGACTCTTCCGGAGATCCTCGTCATGTCCCGGATCTTATCCGAGACTCCGAACAACCTTCGGTCACCAACACAATAACTCAACTATACTAATCGTCACCAAACGTTAAGTGTGTAGACCCTGCGGGTTCGAGAACTATGTAGACATGACCGAGACACCTCTACGGTCAATAACCAATAGCGGGACCTGGATGCCCATATTGGTTCCTACATATTCTACGAAGATCTATATCGGTTGAACCTCTATGTCAAGGATTCAGTTAATCTCGTATGCTGTTCCCTTTGTTCTTCGGTATGTTACTCGCCCGAGATTCGATCGTCGGTATCTCTATACCTAGTTCAATCTCGTTACCGGCAAGTCTCTTTACTCGTTCCGTAATACAAGATCCCGTGGCTAACACTTTAGTCACATTGCTTGCAAGGCTTGTTGTGATGTTGTATTACCGAGTGGGCCCTGAGATACCTCTCCGTCACACGGAGTAACAAATCCCAGTCTTGATCCATGCCAACCCAACAGACACCCTCGGAGATACCTGTAGAGTATCTTTATAGTCACCCAGTTACGTTGCGACGTTTGATACACACAAGATATTCCTCCGGTGTCAGTGAGTTGCATGATCTCATGGTCATAGGAACAGATACTTGACATGCAGAAAACAATAGCAATAAACTGACACGATCATATGCTATGTTTATAGTTTGGGTCTTGTCCATCACATCATTCTCCTAATGATGTGATCCCGTTATCAAATGACATCTCATGTCCATGGTTTAGGAAACCTTCACCATCCTTTGATCAACGAGTTAGTTAACTAGAGGCTTTACTAAGGACACAGTGTTGTCTATGTATCCACACATGTATTTGAGTTTCCAATCAATACAATTATAGCATGGATAATAAACGATTATCATGAACAAGGAAATATAATAATAACCAATTTATTATTGCCTCTAGGGCATATTTCCAACAGTCTCCCACTTGCACTAGAGTCAATAATCTAGTTCACATCACTATGTGATTTACATTGTAATGAATCGAACACCCATGCAGTTCTGGTGTTGTTCATGTTTAGCCCTTGGAAGAGGTTTAGTCATCGGATCTGCAACATTTAGATCCGTGTGTACTTTGCAAATATTTATGTCGTCCTCCTTGATGTAATCGCGGATGGAATTGAAACGTCGCTTTATGTGTCTGGTCCTCTTGTGAAATCTTGGTTCCTTGGCTAGAGCAATGGCACCAGTATTATCACAAAACAGAGTCATTGGGTTAAGCGCACTAGGCACTACTCCAAGATCTGTCATGAACTCCTTCATCCAGACACCTTCCTTCGCCGCCTCCGAGGCAGCGATGTACTCCGCTTCGCATGTAGAATCAGCCACCACGCTTTGCTTGGAACTGCACCAGCTAACCGCACCCCCATTAAGAATAAATACGTATCCGGTTTGCGACTAAGAGTCATCCGGATCAGTGTCAAAGCTTGCATCGACGTAACCCTTTACGACGAGCTCTTGATCACCTCCATAAACGAGAAACATGTCCTTAGTCCTTTTCAGGTACTTCAGGATATTCTTGACCGCCGTCCAGTGTTCCATTCCTGGATCACTTTGAAACCTTCCGACCATACTTATGGCAAGGCTGACATCGGGTCTTGTGCACAGCATTGCATACATGATAGAGCCTATGGCTGAAGCATAGGGGATGACACTCATCTTTTCTCTACCTTCTGCAGTCACTGGGCATTGAGTCTTACTCAACTTCACACCTTGCAATACAGGCAAGAACCCCTTCTTGGACTGATCCATTTTGAACTTCTTCAAAACTTTGTCAAGGTATGTGCTTTGTGAAAGTCCTATCAAGCGTCTTGATCTATCTCTATAGATCTTGATGCCTAATATGAAAGCAGCTTCTCCTAGGTCCTTCATTGAAAAACTCTTGTTCAAATATTCCTTCACGCTTTCCAATATTTCTATATTGTTTCCAATCAGCAATATGTCATCCACATATAATATTAGAAACGATATAGAGCTCCCACTCACTTTCTTGTAAATACAAGCTTCTCCGTAAACTTGTATAAACCCGAACGCTTTGATCACCTCATCAAAGCGAAGATTCCAACTCCGAGATGCTTGCACCAGTCCATAAATGGATCGCTGGAGTTTGCAAACTTTGTCAGCATTCTCTGGATCGACAAAACCTTCTGGTTGCATCATATACAACTCTTCCTTAAGGAAACCGTTAAGGAACGCTGTTTTGACATCCATCTGCCAAATTTCATAATCGAAAAAGGCAGCTATTGCTAACATGATTCTGACGGACTTAAGCATCGCTACGGGTGAGAAGGTCTCATCGTAGTCAACTCCTTGAACTTGTGAAAAACCCTTTGCCACAAGTCGAGCTTTATAGACAGTGACATTACCGTCCGCGTCCGTCATCCTCTTAAAGATCCATTTATTCCGAATGGCTTTACGCCCTTCAGGTAATACTTCCAAAGTCCATACTTTGTTTTCATACATGGATCCCATCTCGGATTTCATGGCCTCTAACCACTTCTCGGAATCCGGGCCCATCATCGCTTCTCCATAGTTCGTAGGTTCATCGTTGTCCAACAACATGACTTCTAAGACAGGGTTGCCGTACCACTCAGGAGCAGTACGCGTCCTTGTCGACCTACGAGGTTCGATAGCAACTTGATCCAAAGCTTCATGATCATCATCATTAACTTCCTCTTCAGCTGATGTAGGCTCTATAGAAACATATTTCTGTGCTGCGCTACTCTCAGGTTGAAGTAAAGGTTCAACAACCTCATCAAGTTCTATTTTCCTCCCACTCAATTCTTTTGAGAGAAACTCTTTCTCAAGAAACGTTCCGTTTTTAGCGACAAACACTTTGCCTTCGGATCTGAGGTAGAAGGTATACCCAACTGTCTCTTTTGGGTATCCTATGAAGACGCATTTCTCCGCTTTGGGTTCCAGCTTTTCAGGCTGAAGCTTTTTGACATAAGCATCACATCCCCAAACTTTAAGAAACGACAGCTTTGGTTTCTTGCCAAACCAAAGTTCATATGGCGTCGTCTCAACGGATTTCGATGGTGCCCTATTTAAAGTGAATGCAGCTGTCTCTAATGCATAACCCCAAAACGATAGTGGCAAATCGGCAAGAGACATCATAGATCGCACCATATCCAATAAGGTTCGATTACGACATTCGGACACACCATTACGCTGTGGTGTTCCAGGCGGTGTCAATTGTGAAACAATTCCACACTGTCTTAAGTGACTGCCAAACTCATAACTCAGATATTCTCCTCCTCGATCAGATCGTAGGAATTTAATCTTCTTGTTACGATGATTCTCAACTTCACTCTGAAATTGTTTGAACTTTTCAAATGTTTCAGACTTGTGTTTCATTAATTAAATATACCCATATCTACTTAAGTCATCAGTGAAGGTGAGAAAGTAACGATAACCACCGCGCGCCTCAATGCTCATCGGACCGCACACATCAGTATGTATGATTTCCAATAAGTCACTTGCCCGTTCCATTGTCCCAGAGAACGGCGTTTTAGTCATCTTGCCCATGAGGCATGGCTCACATGTGTCAAGTGATTCAAAATCAAGTGACTCCAAAAGTCCATCAGCATGGAGCTTCCTCATGCGTTTTACACCAATATGACCTAAACGGCGGTGCCACAAGAAAGTGGTATTATCATTATCAATTCTACATCTTTTGGCATCAATGTTATGAACATGTGTATCATTACTATCGAGATTCAATAAGAATAAACACCTCACATTGGGTGCATGACCATAAAAGATATTACTCATATAAATAGAACAACCATTATTCTCTGATTTAAATGAGTAACCGTCTCGTAATAAACAAGATCCAGATATAATGTTCATGCTTAACGCAGGCACTAAATAACAATTATTCAGGTTCATCACTAATCCCGATGGTAATCGAAGAGCGAGCGTGCCGACGGCGATCACATCAACCTTGGAACCATTTCCTACGCGCATCGTCACTTCGTCCTTTGCTAGCCTCCGTCTATTCCGCAGTTCCTGTTTTGAGTTGCAAATATGAGCAACCACACCGGTATCAAATACCCAGGCACTACAACGAGAGTTGGTAAGGTACACATCAATAACATGTATATCATATATACCTTGTTTGTTGTTGGCCGCCTTCTTGTCAGCCAAATACTTGGGGCAGTTCCGCTTCCAGTCTCCAGTTCCCTTGCAATGAAAACACACAGTTTCTGGTTTGGGTCCAGCCTTGGGTTTCTTCACGAGAGGAGAAACTGCTTTGCCACTCTTCTTGGAGTTACCCTTCTTACCCTTGCCATTTTTCTTGAAACTAGTGGTTTTATTGACCATCAACACTTGATGCTCCTTCTGAATTTCAGACTCAGCGACTTTCAGCATCGCAAACAGCTCGGCGACTGACTTGTTCATCCCGTGCATGTTATAGTTCAACACGAAGCTTTTGTAGCTAGGTGGCAATGATTGAAGAACTCTGTCAGTGATAGCCTCTGGCGGAAGGGGCATCCCCAATTCAGCCAGACGGGTGGAGTACCCAGACATTCTGAGTATTTGATCACTAACAGACCCGTTCTCCTCCATCTTGCAAGCATAGAACTTATCGGAGGTCTCATACCTCTCGATCCGGGCATTCTTCTGAAAGATAAACTTCAACTCCTGGAACATCTCATATGCTCCATGACGTTCAAAACGTCTTTGAAGTCCCGGTTCTAAGCCATACAACATTGCACATTGAACTATTGAGTAATCATCAGAACGAGCCTGCCAGGCGTTCACAACGTCTAGAGACTCAACTGGAGCGGGTGGATCACCAAGCGGTGCATCAAGGACATAAGCCTTCTGGGAAGCCGTAAGGATAATCCTTAGATTACGGGCCCAGTCCACAAAGTTACTTCCATCATCTTTCAACTTAGCTTTCTCTAGGAACGCATTAAAATTCAGGGGTGCTACTGCGCGATCCATGATCTACAACATAAATATAGCAAAGACAACTTAGACTATTGTTCTAGATAATGAGTTTAGTTAATCATATTACTTAAAAACTCCCACTCAAATTGACATCCCTCCGATCATTCGAGTGTAACATGATCCAAATCCACCAACTCAAGTCCGATCATCACATGAGTTGAGGTGGTTTCAATGGTGAACATCTTCATGTTGATCATATCTACTATATGACTCATGTTCGACCTTTCGGTCTCTTGTGTTCCGAGGCCATGTCTGTACATGCTAGGCTCGTCAAGTTTAACCCGAGTGTTCCGCACGTGTAACATGGCTTACACCCGTTGTATGTGAACGTAGAGTCTATCACACCCGATCATCACGGCGTGTCTCGAAACCATGAACTTGTGCTTTTGATCTCCATCTCCAAAGCACCGGCATGATCTCCATCGTCACCGGCATGACACCATGATCTCCATCATCTTGATCTCCATCAACGTGTCGCCATAAGGTTGTCGCGCCGACTGTTGCTTCCACGACAATTGCTAACGTTTAGCGATAAAGTAAAGCATTACATAGCGCTTAATGATTGACACGCAGGTCATACAATAATTAAAGACAACTCTATGGCTCCTGCCAGTTGCCGTACTCATCGACATGCAAGTCGTGATATTCTATACAACACATGATCATCTCATACATCACATATATCTCATCATGTAATTGGCCATATCACATCACAACATACCCTGCAAAAACAAGTTAGACGTCCTCTAATTGTTGTTGCAAGTTTTACGTGGCTGCTACGGGTTTGCAAGAACCGTTCTTACCTACGCAAAACCACAACGTGGTGTAGTGATTGCTTTTTGATCTTCTAAAAGAACCCTCTTCATTGAAATCGACTCAACTAAAGTGAGAGAGACAGACACCCGCTAGCCATCTTTATGCAACGAAGTTACATGTCAGTTGAAGGAACCTGTCTCGCGTAAGTGTACGCGTAATGTCGGTCCGGGCCGCTTCATCTCACAATACTGCCGAATCAAGTATCAACTAGTAACGGCAAGCAATATGTATACACCCACGCCCACAACTCGTTTGTGTTCTACTCGAGATCTCATCTACGCATAGACCTAGCTCAGATGCCACTGTTGGGGAACGTTGCATGGGAAAAAAAAAATTTCCTACGCACACGCAAGATCTATCCATGGTGATGAGCATCTACGAGAGGGAGAGTGAATCTACATACCCTTGTAGATCGCTAAGCGGAAGCGTTAAGAAACGCGGTTGATGTAGTCGAACGTCTCCGCGATCCAAATCGCAAGTCGTCCCTCGATCCGATCACGAGCAAGTACCGAACGGACGGCACCTCCGCGTTCAACACACGTACGGCTTGATGACGCCTTCACCTCCTCGATCCAGCGAGCGATGGTGAAGTAGTAGATGAGTTCCAGCAGCACGACGGCGTGGTGATGGTGGTGAGGAACAATCTCTGCAGGGCTTCGCCAAGCGCTACGGAGATTATGACGTGAGGAACTAGAGGGCTAGGGTTGCCGGCACACGGCTTGGGAAATCCTGATGTATCCCGTGTGCTAGCCCTGCCCCTCTATTTATATGTTGAGCCCTGGGGTCTAAACTTGGACAAAAAGCCTTCACAAGGTCGGCTTTGCCCGCACAAGGTCGGTTTGGCCCGCAAGGAAAGAGTCCAACTCGGATCCCTGCCGAACCGTGCACAGCCGTGCACAAGCGGTAGTACCGCTCACAAGCGGTAGTACCGCTTGAGCGGTAGTACCGCTTCACCCAAGCGGTAGTACCGCTTACGCGGTAGTACCGCTTCATACAAGCGGTAGTACAGCAAAACTCCCTTTTGCCTTTTTCCGATACCTCGTGGATTGTATCCCTTTGGCCCATATAAAGTGTTGCTGCACCCGAACACTTCGGTGAACATCCGGAACCCCTTCCGGTGAATTCCGGAACCCTTCCGGAGATCAAAACACTATTATTACATATATCAATCTTTACCTCCGGACTCTTCCGGAGATCCTCGTCATGTCCCGGATCTTATCCGAGACTCCGAACAACCTTCGGTCACCAACACAATAACTCAACTATACTAATCGTCACCAAACGTTAAGTGTGTAGACCCTGCGGGTTCGAGAACTATGTAGACATGACCGAGACACCTCTACGGTCAATAACCAATAGCGGGACCTGGATGCCCATATTGGTTCCTACATATTCTACGAAGATCTATATCGGTTGAACCTCTATGTCAAGGATTCAGTTAATCCCGTATGCTGTTCCCTTTGTTCTTTGGTATGTTACTCGCCCGAGATTCGATCGTCGGTATCTCTATACCTAGTTCAATCTCGTTACCGGCAAGTCTCTTTACTCGTTCCGTAATACAAGATCCCGTGGCTAACACTTTAGTCACATTGCTTGCAAGGCTTGTTGTGATGTTGTATTACCGAGTGGGCCCTGAGATACCTCTCCGTCACACGGAGTAACAAATCCCAGTCTTGATCCATGCCAACCCAACAGACACCCTCGGAGATACCTGTAGAGTATCTTTATAGTCACCCAGTTACGTTGCGACGTTTGATACACACAAGGTATTCCTCCGGTGTCAGTGAGTTGCATGATCTCATGGTCATAGGAACAGATACTTGACATGCAGAAAACAATAGCAATAAACTGACACGATCATATGCTATGTTTATAGTTTGGGTCTTGTCCATCACATCATTCTCCTAATGATGTGATCCCGTTATCAAATGACATCTCATGTCCATGGTTTAGGAAACCTTCACCATCCTTTGATCAACGAGTTAGTTAACTAGAGGCTTTAATAAGGACACAGTGTTGTCTATGTATCCACACATGTATTTGAGTTTCCAATCAATACAATTATAGCATGGATAATAAACGATTATCATGAACAAGGAAATATAATAATAACCAATTTATTATTGCCTCTAGGGCATATTTCCAACAATGATCTCCATCATCATGATCTCCATCATCGCGTCGCCATCGGGATTGTCACGCCCACCATGCTTATACTACTATTGCTACCGTTTAGCGATAAAGTAAAGCATTACATAGCGCTTAATGATTGACACGCAGGTCATACAATAATTAAAGACAACCCTATGGCTCCTGCCGGTTGCCATATTCATCAACATGCAAGTCGTGATAAACTATTACAAAACATGATCATCTCATACATCAAATATATTTCATCATGTCTTTGGCCATATCATATCACAACATACCCTGCAAAAACAAGTTAGACGCCCTCTAATTTGTTGTTGCATGTTTTACGTGGCTGCTATGGGTATCTAGCAAGAACGATTCTTACCTACGCAAAACCACAATGGTGATATGCAAGTTGCTATTTAACCTTCTACAAGGACCGCCTTCGTCGAATCCGATTCAACTAAGGTGGGAGAGACAGACACCCACCAGCCATCTTATGCAACAAAGTCGCATGTCAGTCGATGGAACCGGTCTCATGTACGTGGACATGTAAAGTTGGTCTGGGCCGCTTCATCCCACAATACCGCTGAATCAAGAAAAGACTAAGGAAGGAAGCAATCTGAATATCAACGCCCACAAACTCCTTTGTGTTCTACTCGTGATGTCATCTACGCAAAGACCTAGCTCATGATGCCACTGTTGGGGAACGTTGCATGGGAAACAAAAAATTTCCTACGCTCACCAAGATCGATCTAGGAGATGAACATCTACGAGAGGAGAGATTGCATCTACATACCCTTGTAGATCGCTAAGCGGAAGCGTTAAGAAACGCGGTTGATGTAGTCGAACGTCCGATCCGTCCTGCGAACTCCCGATCAAGCGCCGAACGGACGGCACCTCCGCGTTCAACACACGTACGGCTTGATGATGCCTTCACCTCCTCGATCCAGCGAGCGATGGTGAAGTAGTAGCTCGAGTCCTCCGGCAGCACGACGGCGTGGTGGCGGTGGTGGTGGAGAAATCTCAGCAGAGCTTCGCTAAGCACTATGGAGAGGAAGATGGCTACGAGGGAGAGGAGGGGCAGCGCCGTGGCATGAAAGGGTGCGGCTGCCCTCCCTCTACCCCTCTATATATAGGGGGAAGGGAGGAGGGGTGCCGCCCCTAGGGTTTCCCCTAGGGGGGTGGCGGCACAGATGGGGGCGCCTAGGGTTTGGGTGCCCCCCCCCCCCCAAGTGCCTTGCCCCCCAAGCAAGGGGGAGGCAGCCCTAGGGGGGCGCACCACCCTTCCTGGTGGTCGTGGGATGGGGTGAGGGGGCGCACAACCCCTTAGTGGGCTGGTGTGCTCCCTCCCCTTGGCCCATGAGGCCCCCCAACACTTGCCGGGGGCCCCCCCGAAACTTTTTTCGGCACTCCATCGAAAACCCCGGTACCCCCGGAACACTTCCGGACTCCGATACCCTTCGTCCTATATATCAATCTTCACCTCCGGACCATTCCGGAGTCCCTCGTCATGTCCGGGATCTCATCCGGGACTCCGAACAACCTTCGGTCACCAACATAATAACTCAACTATACTTATATCGTCACCAAACGTTAAGTGTGTAGACCCTGCGGGTTCGAGAACTATGCAGACATGACCGAGACACCTCCATGGTCAATAACCAATAGCGGGACCTGGATGTCCATATTAGTTCCTACATATTCTACGAAGATCTTTATCGGTCGAACCTCGATGTCAGGATTCAGTCAATCCCGTATGCAGTTCCCTTTATCCATCGGTATGTTACTTGCCCGAGATTCGATCGTCGGTATCTCCATACCTAGTTCAATCTCGTTACCGGCAAGTCTCTTTACTCGTTCCGTAATACAAGATCCCGTGGCTAACTCTTTAGTCACATTGCTTGCAAGCTTATCGTGATGTTGTATTACCGAGTGGGCCCTGAGATACCTCTCCGTCATATGGAGTGACAAATCCCAGTCTTGATCCATGCCAACTCAACAGACACCCTCGGAGATACCTGTAGAGCATCTTTATAGTCACCCAGTTACGTTGCGACGTTTGATACACACAAGGTACTCCTCCGGTGTCAGTGAGTTGCATGATCTCATGGTCATAAGAACAGATACTTGACATGCGGAAAACGATAGCAATAAACTTGACACGATCATATGCTACGTTCATAGTTTGGGTCTTGTCCATCACATCATTCTCCTAATGATGTGATCCCGTTATCAAATGACAACTCATGTCTATGACCCGGAAACCATGGCCATCTTTGATCAACGAGCTAGTCCGGTAGAGGCTCACTAGGGACATGTTGTTGTCTACGTATCCACACATGTATTTGTGTTTCCAACCAATACAATTATAGCATGGATAATAAACGATTATCATGAATAAGGAAATATAATAATAACCATTTTATTATTGCCTCTAGGGCATATTTCCAACAGTCCCTTTTGCAAACCGGCTTGCATCTCCAATGTGGTGCCGCAAAACGGACTCACTATCCGTCTGCGGATGCGTCCATGGACATGGATACGGGAGCCGGTCATCCAACGCCGTTCCCAAAACGTCCGCCCAGGTTCGGCCCCATTCGGATACATTTGTAGTGCAAATGTTGATCAATAGCAATTTTGATGAGTAAATGAGTGCATACGTACGTAATCTTCACAACCAAAATATGGCAGATGTTCGTATGTTTTTACATGTCCGCCCAGTACGACAGTCCGTGCAAATTGTGCCCTCTCAGACTGGCTGTTCGTGCCTCCTCCCTCATCACTTTGCCGCTGGCTCCTTTGCGGCTTTTGCCTCTGCCATCTCTATCGCCAAGCGCTTCAAAATCTTTGCACGGACGGCTTGCATGATCTTCGCCCCATCGGGATCCAAATCGTACATCTTTGAAAGAGCGTGATATCGACCAGAGGGAGTGAATGGGAGAATTTTATCAAATTATTCAAAGACGCGCATTCTTTGAAGAATAGCGGTACAAAGAAATACTCGACAGAAGGTAAACTGCGCTATCCATGCGAATCAGAATGAAGACAAAGTCATCAGAACAGAACTAAGGATGCATACAAGGTAGCAGTATAAGCAAAAACAGACGCACTTACAGACATACACACTTAAGAACTGTGAAAGCGAAGACACAACAAAGCATTGACGAAATATGAAAGTCTTTATAGATAAGGACAAAATCTTTAACATGGAATTACTGAAAGTAAAGGGTGAAGAAATTGAAACCGGATTGTTCGAGAAGACAATGAATTTGTTCGACCAGTTGCAGTTGTTGCGGCAACTGTACGTCTGATTGGAGAGGCTTAAGAATTAATTCGGAAGACACTTAGTCTTCACCTTATTCTCCTTGAGCTAACATCACTTAGACCTCTCCCAATCACTCGTGGTAAGTCTTCAAGGTAGACTTCCAAAACCTTCACGGACTCGTTTTATGACACTCCACAAGTTCTTCTTGGATGCTCAGAACATGACGCCTAACCTTCTAGAAGATCACAGTCTTCAAAGGTAACACCTCGGATCACACATGACACATTCTTTAGCGATGCTCAATCACTTTGGCTCTGGGTGTTTGGGTTTTTCCTCACTTGGGATTCTCTCAGATTCTTCGGAGGATGAGTTGCTCTAGACGAAACTTGTCATGCAATTGCTCGGAGCAGCCAACCAACAAATGGTGGTCGGGGCGGCTATTTATAGCCTGGGGGCAACCCGAGGTGAAAGGACCATCATGCCCTTCGGACACGACTGTTGTTAGGATAAGGGTCCACTCGACAGCTGGCGCTAGCTCAGCAATGATCAGAATTTTGAACTCTCAAATTCCTCACGGTAGGAGAATCGCACTAGCAATTTCCTAAGGGTGTGTTTGGTTCCAGAACCAAGTGGAATGTCATGGGACCGTACCATTCCTAAGGAATGGAATGATTCCATCTTAATGTTTGGCTAGAAAAGAATGAGGTGGGATGAAACGGTTCGTGGGGTCAGAACGGCAAAACTTGATGCGATACCGAACTTGATGAAGAAAGCCAAATTAACCACGAAGGGCAACATGACCTGGGCTCGAGGTCAATTTGGGCAGCAGCCTGACCCTGAATCTTCGGCCCTCTCGTCTCTCCCTCCAGCGGCCGAGTAGAGAGGCCACACGACCCAGCTGTCCGCCCATTGATGCGGAACGTCGGCAGCTTGGTGGAGTAGAACTAAGAGTGGTGGTCCTCGATGGTCTTGAAGCTCGCCGGATGGAGTACTACTGCAGCCTCCTAGAGGAGACAACCGGCTACTTGCGCTGCCTCCGCATGCAGGTGCAACTCAAGCGCGGCGACCGTCTGGATCCGACGCTCTCAGCGACGTGTGCTCCCTGCTTTTTCCTGGTGCTTGGAGGGGTCGCTCCCGACCCCTAGCGGCGCACGACCGCGGTTCCCGGCACTTGGAGCGGCTGCTCCCGACGGCACACGAGGCCATGGTATCTAGGGGTGAGGAGGGGAGGTCATGGGAGCGAGCTGTTCCATGTGGTCCGCTCGATTTGGAGAGACCACGTGGAACGGCATAAATAGGGAATATGTCGTTCCCTAGAATCGGGTGGTTCCAGTTCCTTCGACGATCCAAACACGGGAATGAGTGCTGGAAACAGACTTCATGACAGAAATCAAACACATCCTAACTCTTCAGTCAAACCAATTTCATCATCGAACAGAAGAACATCGTCTCTGTCGCTGAAGAACTCGACTGCTCTGCAAGAGATTTTCAAAGTCTTCACTCGAAGAAATAGGTAGGTTGAGCATCACTTCAGAAATACGCCTATGTATCACTTAGACCCCATTTAATAGTACGGTGTTCCCTATGACTCAAACAAAAGAAAACAAACTACGAAAAGACAAAGACAAAGACAAAGAAACTACGGAAAGAAAAGAAACTACGTTGCCAAGTATCCTCCTATGCATGGTCCCTCTCAAGCGAGTACCACTGGTTCTATCTAACTTTTGTATTACTTTTAGTAGTTTATCTTAAGTTGTGCTTTCTGTCATGAGTTTTTAAAAAAAATCTGAGTCTTAGTAGTTTCCTTTCGGATAGATATTCCCTATGTTTTGCCATGTTTTTTCTATGACAGTTTTCTTTTGTAGAACTGCATGTGTTAGTTTATTTTCTGTTGTGTTGTGATGAGAGATTTCAAGTTTTGAAAGAAAGAAACTTTAAATATCTCATTCACCCCCTCTCTGATCGATATACTCTCGGTCCTACAAAAAAAATTGTAAGAGTCGGGCAATATCTCATAAAAAATATGAAGTATTAGTGTATTTTTATATATTTTTAAAATACGAAACAAACAAAAAACGCAAAAGGAAACAAAATGAAAATAAAATAAAAGGCAACAAAAAAGGAAAACCGATAAAACATGGAAAACAATGAATGAAAAGAAATAAAGTTGCACAAATAAAAAAACTAAAGAAAATAAAACCAAACATAAAACCGAGCTAAAAAACAAGAAAAGCCCGACGCAATAGCCGAACGAACCATCCTCGGAATTTCTTCGCCTGTGCTACTCGGCCAACCCGCTTTCTATCTCGCAATGAACATGATTTTTTTTTTTTACAAAAATCTTGAATTATTTTCAAAATTTGTACTTTTTTTTGCATGGTAATACGTGTCTCATTCATATAAGAAAGATCAAAGTACAAGTCATGTAAAGACCGACATGATAAAACTTAAAAGACAACAGAACATCTCTGAGCTTGACACCAACGTCCGTCACCTGCCTCCGGCAACACCCCGGACACGCCTTCGAACTTCAGATCTGACACCCCACCACGACTAAGACGCCGAAGGAGGAAACCATACCTGCCATCCATCAACCACGAACCCAACACACATTCCGTTTTCCAGATGTCGTCGATGCAGACCACAATCTGCATCCGCTTCTGGACTATCTCCCAAGCTCCGCGCCGACGTTGGAGCAGACGCTGTCGCAACGGCGGAGCCCGAGGACACATGTCCACCACAAGGATGCCACCGCCGCCACGACATCCCCACTTGAACAGACCGGTTCCCAAATCCATCACCGACAATAGAGATGATCTCGCCAGAGAAGAATCCGGAGCTTCTTTATTCAGCATCATCGTCGCCGACGATCGTTTTAGCTTTGGGTTCTAGGCGCCTAGCAGCTTAGGTTTTTGGATCGTTCGTGAAAACTGTACTGTATACTGTACGAAATTTGAATTGGAGGGGTATTTGTCCTCGTTCGGTGCAATTTTGTCCTCGTACATATATCTCCGCTGCTTCCTTCCAGAGACCCGGCCGTCCACCCCTCGGCTGCTTCCGGAGACATCGCCGCGCCGCGCACGAGAGAGTTGGCCAGGCCGCGCACCATAGCAACCGCGTCCACCCCGATCCGCCACCAATGGCGCTGCGAACCCTGGCGGCGAGGGTGCGGATTTCCGCCGCTGCGGTCCGCCTCCAGACGCCGGCCCTCGGCCTCTCCCCTCCGCCCGGCGGTCGTCCCTGCCTCATCTCCAGCAGGAATCTGGTACGTGACATTACTCGAGAGCCAAGATTACATTCAGAAAGCGTCAAACTTCCTGGTTCCCCTCTCTCCTAGCCCTAGCCGACGCAGCCAGTTCATGTGCAAGGATTGAATAGCCTTCTTCTCGTGAGACTCAAATCTGGTAAGAACAGTCTGAATATCTCTGACCTAGGGGAAACAAGCAGAACCTATTTCCATCCTGTGACAATATTCCTCTTGTATCTGTTCTGCTTTGTAGCTAGGCACTCTCCAACCAAATATTCTTATCTTTTCAGGCACTTGTTTTCCTTCCTTAGTATTAGCTGCTAGCTTGTAGGCGCTTTGGACGGTAAAATTTCCATCCTTTTCATGTGCCAAGCCACAGTCTTCGGAAGCATATTTAGGGAGTTTGATATTACAGATTACATCCGCATCGAAAGGTTGGAATACCTGTCTGGTCAATTGAATTTTATCCCATGAATTAGTGCCTGGAATCATGAGTTGGTTAACCCACCTCAGTCTAGATCTTCTCTTGAATATGGCCGACTCGAGCCCTTCTTTCCTGGGCAACCAATTGTCTCTCTGAATTTGGATATTCTTGCCATCACCTACTCTCCATATCAGTCCTTGCTTTAGGAGTTCTAGCCCGAACTCAAAGCCTTTCCACACCTGGGACGCATCCGATGCAAAAACAGTGTCCAACAACTCACCTTTAGGATAATACTTCGCACAAAGGTTGTTTGGGTTCTGTAGCAACCGCCATCCTTGTCTCGCCAGAAGAGCTTGACTGAAAAGGTGCATATCTCTAGAACCGATGCCTCCTGCCCTCTTTCGTCTAATCATACGGTCCCAAGCCATCCAGTGGACTTTTTGTTGCCCCTCCTCATCGCCCCACCAAAAGTCCCTAATTAACTTTTCGTATTTCTCGCAGAATCCCACCGAAAATTTGAAGATACCCATCGGATAAGGGGGGAGGGCTTGAATTACAGCATATGAACTTCTTTAGCTGCATGGAAGATGAACTTTTCTGGCCGGTCACTACACCTCTTACCAACACGGTACATGATTGGTTGGAATTTTCCATCCTTCATCCTCCCCTCCGGAGTAGGAAGGCCCAAGTATTTGCTCTCAAAGGTGACTGATTCCACGCCCAAGACATCTCTGATCTCCTCCCTAGTTTCTTCCGAGCAAACCTCACTGAATAGCAACTAACACTTACTGTTGCTTAACAATTGTCCCGCACCCCTCTGAAATTTCTCCAAGGCTTGTTGGATTACATGAGCCTGCTCCACGGTTGCTTTGGAAAACAAATGTGAATCATCTGCAAATAGAAGGTTAGAAATACCCGAGCTGTTCCGAGCCACTTTAATAGGGAGCAAGCTACCACCAGCAACTTCTTTGTTCAGAATGCTCGTCAGACCATCCGCCACAAAGACAAACAGGTATGGACTTAGAGGGTCTCCTTGCCTCGGCCCCCTAGATGGATTGAAAGGTTCAATGAGTTCTCCGTTGCATCGGACCGTATACCTAACAGAGCTGACACACTTCATAACCCGATCCATCCATCTCTGGTCAAAACCAATCTTTGTGAGAGCTAACCTTAAAAATCTTCAATCCACCCTGTCATAGGCCTTAGCCAGGTCCAGCTTATACCCACAATGAGTGTTGTGCTGGTTACTGCTGTGTTGAATTTTATGAAAGCATTCAAACACAGTAATTGCGCTATCCGTAATCATTCTACCAGACACGAATGCACTCTGGGTCTCTGATATAAGCTCATCAAGCAGGGGGCGGAAATCAGCTTGTAAAACACATTGCAGAGGATAATGGGTTGAAAATATTTCAGGCTCTGGGATCGTTGCCTTTCGGAATAAGCACAATTACGGTATCATTAATTCCCACTGGTATAACCCTATCCACGAAGAATCTCTGCATAGCACGCACAATCTCCTCTTTTAGGGTGCTCCAGTTCCTCTGAAAAAACCTCGCCGGGAAACCATCCGGCCCTGATGCTTTGAGCGGCCCAATTTGAAATAGTGCGTCACCTACTTCCTTATCCGAGAAAAGTTTTGTTAAGGATTCATTCATTTCTGCACTAACCGTTCTCCGTCAGGAGCTCAGTGACCTCGTGTGGAACCACACCTTCATCCTTAGCATACAGTTTCTTAAAAATAAAACAATAGTTAGCTTCTGGATCTCCACCTTCTCCTCAACCCAAGTGCCCTTATCATCTTTCAGTCTAATAATGAAATTCTTCTTTATCCGCCAATTAGCCTTTCTCTGGAAGTACCCTGTATTTCTGTCGCCCTCCTTCATCCAGTCAACCCTTGACCATTTATATAATTTCCTCCATAAGCAGCGTCTCATCCAACTCCCTCGAGATTTCCTTGCTTTTCTTCTGATTTTCGGCCGAAGGTGGTTTCTTCCAAATCTTCCCCAGCTCACTGCGAAGTACTTGGAAGCAACCACCAGATTCCACTATGGACCACATACATCCGTATGTGGTCCATAATGGAATCTCTACAAAGACTTATATTTAGGAACGGAGGGAGTACTTTACTTTAATCTGTTTTCTAACTGAAACAAAATCCGTATGGGCCCAACCTTGAATTGCCTGGTGCATAGCCATGAGTTTAGTCGACAGGCCAACCAGCCAGCGAATCCACACCTTGTTCCTTTTCCGAAACTGAATTTACCCCACATTAGCTCACAAGGAAAAGAGTGTGTCTTCCTTCTGTACTCCTTCTCCCAAACACCAGCAGCAACGTCAAATGGTCAGACCTGGACGAGATTAAGTGATGGACCCTAGCATTTTGGAACATTCCGGCGATGTTACCTCTGTGTCAGGCCTTGCGTTAATGTTATCATATCCGAACTGCTTATTGTCGTATGTCCACTCTCCAGGACCGTGATTTGCAAATATGTTTGTTGTTATATTCTTATGAAGTCAACTGTCTCTGTTTTCTACCAGCTCAAAGATTTTGTAATAAGAAGTGGAAAGGAAATCTGGGTTTAGCAGTTTTGGCTCCTAATATTGGTTCTTTTTTTTCCTCACTCATTGGTGGGTTGATCAATCAGGGAGGTTCTCCACCTGAAGATGCAGCTCGGAAGATAGTGCTTCAGAATGCTGCCACACTTGAACGCCTGGAGAAGAGTTACGAAAGGTTCAAGTAAGAACTATTCTTTCCATTCAAGTTTCTTATTTCTATTATAATAATACAGTATTGTCATACAGATCAACTAATGGTGTTCTTTTTTTCCTTTTTTTCTTTTGAAGGGCACACGTTGGATTAATGGAGAAGTTTGGCAAGGTTCTGAAGTGGTCGTTGGCTTCCATTATCCCTGTGCCTTTGGTTTACACCATTGCGCAGCATTATTAGGATGAAGAGGAACTGGCCCTTGTGATTTGAACCGGGTTATTTTAATATGTATGGTCTTTATCATCAGTTGTATCACACTACTTAAATGTGTCATGGTTCTGCTAAGTGCATCATCAAAAATGCCATTACCATGTTGACAGCGAGATTTCCCTGATATTTATGCCCTTGGACCCACCTGTTATCATGTCTTCTCTTCTTCTATTCTGTAGAAATAGAACTACGGGCTGACAAGGGGACCCACAACATCAGATTATCTTCAACGCGCAGTTGTTCCCTGGACGCAGCACAAAATCAATTTTTTTACGGGTAAAGCCAAGTTTGTTCATCAAAAGCCATAAAAAGTGGGATAGAATTTGTGACATGAGGTTGGCCAAACCAAACGTGGTGCCCCGTGACTAGTGTCAAAGAAAACTTGGCTAGACTATGTGCTTTATATTTAACAACACAACCTTCAAATGTAATATTACAAAAAAAAATGAGTTGCTTTGAGATTAATCTCACTAACTATAGCCCCATAGCTACCTCGGTTTCGAGTCCGAGGACGATAATAAAACTCTGCAATGTAGATCTTCCGCAAGAGCGAAAGTCTGCTGACATGCAATAGCCTCCAGAGTCGCGCGATAATCAACACCATCAATGACCAACGCCGAGCTTCCCAAAAACTAGCCATCTCTGTCTCGACAAACTGCATCAGCTAATCCTCCCCTACATGTCATAACTCCGGCATCGACATGAACTTCTGCATAACCCAACGGTGGCGCCCTAGGGCGGCTAGGAGCAGCCGGCGGTGCTCCTGTATGTGTAGTGGGCTTGTCTTCCTTCACTAGATCAAGTTCATCTATAAACCTCTTTGACAAAAGAGTTGATCACTTGGGGTGTTTGAAAGATGCCTCCATGGATTGCCTTGCGTCTAGAGGTCCATATCGCCCATAAAGTGACCGAGAGGCGCACAAAATTAGCATGCGATAACGAATCCCGGAGAGAGAAAAACCACTGTTTGGCATTGGGTTCGGTAGTGGCCAGCACATGTTTGGCAAATGAATAAGCAGAGACATTCTTCGAAGTTTTGTGAATATAATGGTTCGAAGAATAATTGTCATATTCATGAGCCCTGTCATTGTAACGCTGCGAAGCATTAGCACGACCGTTAGCAGGTCTGCGACCATATGAAGACCTTGGTCCATATGAAGACTTTCCCCTGGGATTAATCTTCTTTCTAGTTGCTGTCGCGACGACATTCACTGGAAGATTTAACAGAAGACTTTTGAGAACCCAGATTTTCTTCATGGGTGGACCGTTCCTGAAATCAAATCTAATATACCTGGCAAATACTTCACCATTTGGCTTCTTGAACAATTTATAGTTTGAGTCAAATGACTCATTCATGGTATAAGAAGCATCACAATTATAGCCAGATAAAGGAGAAGAATCTAAAGGAGGTCCTTTAGCAGGTACCCAAACAGTTTCGGTGTACTACTTAGGCTTCCAATAGGAACCATCGGGATCGATGTTCCTTTCAAAAGCAATACCCTCTTTCCTAGGGTTCATATTCAAGATTTGCTTCTAGAGTACATCACATAGGTTTTGATGCCCTTTGAGACATTTTTACATTCCTGTCTCCAGCAAGTTCTTTAACGTGATATTCTCATTAGCAAGGTCTGTGGATTCCTCAGATGAGGGGTTAGCTTCCACAGTTATAGTTGAAGACATTGCATTGGTAGAACCATTTGAACATTCAGGAGAAGTATTAGCATTTTCATGTTCAATGCATTTTAAGCATGGACGAACAAATTATTCCTGAGCAGAACTGATCTGTTGGGCGAGCAAGGAATCGTTCTCGGTCCGAAGTGTAGGAGATATGCCCTAGAGGCAATAATAAATGTTATTGATTATCTCCCTGTTCATAATTAGGTTTATGTTCCATGCTATAACTGCTATGGTTCTCGAGTCTACAATAACCACGAGGCTCGGAGGAAGACTCATATGCACGTGTGGGATAATAAACGGTAAAATGTATTCCTAGTCAAGCCTCTATGACTGGCTCAAGTATTGCATGATGATCCTGTTTTCCTGATCATGGGCATGGCTATGCCGGCAATTTTGAGGGCACAATTGTTGGTAGAACACTTGTGTTGAATCGACCCGATTGATGTTATGCTATGAGATACATTCGTCATAAGTTTATGGTTAATAACACAGAGAAGTTAATGTTTGCATAATTCCTTAGACCATGAGAGTGTCGAGTTTCTTCATGCTTGCTTCATGAACTTTGGGGTTTGTTAAACGTCATCCGTAAATGGGTCGCTATTACGGCGGCTTACGGGTTCATGGAAAAGTATGTCAAGGGACTTGATAGCTCAAGATTGGGATTTGCTCCTCCGACGATGGAGAGATATCTCTGGGCCCTCTCGGTGTTACGGTATCCATCATCGTCTGGCCAGACACAGGGTGATTTGATCACAGGGATGCCGGAACACGGGAACGAGAAAAGAGAACAATACCGGCAACGAGGTAACTGGCATTGTGGACAAGTGTTGATCCACGAGGATGCCGATGTTTCTCACCTCGGGTATTTGTAACATATCGCGAAGCAACAGGAATAGCACACGGCAACTGGAGGTTCACTCGAATATTCATTCGTGTGGGTATAGGGGTCAATATGGGTGTCCACGGCTCCGATGTTGATCATTGATCGGAAAGTGTTCCGGGTCATGTCTATACTTCACCGAACCTATAGGGTCACACGCTTAAGGGTCATCTATCTGCTGAATACTAGACGGGGAGTCTGAGAGAAATTCACCGAAAAAGTTTCGGACGAAACGGAAACGTTCCGGAGAGGATATCGGAATAGTTCCGGTAAAACTGAAAAGTTGTTTCAGAGGATACCATAAAGTCAGATTGGTTTCGGCACATGCCTGATAATTCTTGGAGAGTGCCAGAATCGTTCTGGAAACTTTCTGGAATTTTCCGGGATGAAAACCGGAAATGTTCCGGAGCTGCCGGAACCGCTTCAGATGCTTTTCGCAGATGAAAATCACTAAACCGGAATTGTTCCGGATCGCATTGAAACTTATTTTAGTGGGTACTGGAATTGTTCTAAGCCCACATAAATATTTTCAGTTCGACCGGACGCTGAAAAATGTCGTCGTGAATAGTGAAATCAGATTTATGGATATGGTTGGAAGTTGGCTTTCCACAAATATCTTCCCAAGATATTTTGGGATGACATGGCATTTTGGATATGCCCATCCTACCCCTTGTTTTTCCTATAAATAGAGGGGAGGAGGCAGCCCCATATGCTTCATCCTTGCTCTCACATACACATGCCATGACATTTCTGGCTTCTCTCTCCCTCCCAGCGAAATAGTTTCGTAGAGCCGAAAGGCTGTCTGGGTTCCGGTGGGAACTAGTTCTGGACGGCGAAGCCCTGCCGGATAGATGACACCGTATGTGTGCAACTCTGTAGAGAGATCGTAGTTTCGGTCTTAGTTCGAGAGTGCCTCCCGAAGGGCTGTCCGAGTTACAGTTTGAGTTTCGGGTGTCCTCCCGAAGGGCTGTCCGAGTGACCCGCCCGAAGGGCTGTCCGTGAGGCCTCCCGGAGGGCTGTCCGAGGATCCGTCCGGTGGGACTATCCGAAGGACTGTCCAGAGGCCTCCCGGAGGGCTGTCCGAGGATCCGTCCGGTGGGACTATCCGAAGGACTGTCCAGAGGCCTCCCGGAGGGCTGTCCGAGGATCCGTCCGGTGGGACTATCCGAAGGACTGTCCAGAGGCCTCCCGAAGGGCTGTCCGAGGATCCGTCCGGTGGGACTATCCGAGGGACTGTCCCGATGCCTCCCGAAGGGCTGCCCGGAGATCCGTCCGGTGAGCTGACGTGGGAGTACATCCTCGCGGTTGGGAGGTTGTAAATCCTAGCTGCGGGGATCTGCACCGCCGATCGTCATCGACTCTACTTCCGCTGCGCTACGAGTCGGTAACGAAACAGATCAAACCTTGTATGCAGTCTTCATAGTGGTCCTGGGCTGGTGCGTAGGTCGGAAATTTTTGTTTTCTACTGCGTTCCCCAACACGAAGATCATCATAAGGCATTCTCAACTTCTCAAGTTCTTGCTTCCTCTTGAGATAATCATAAGGTAGCCTTTCATGATCTCCTGAGATTGCCTCATGACGACTTTGGAGCTCGTCATACTTTGACTTCAGAAGACCAGGTTCATTAGTCAAAGTCTGATCACATTCCATTTCCTCGTCCAACAGGTCATCGCTCTTATCTAGCAAAAGTTGAATCTTTTCCATAGCAGATTGTTGAGCAGTGGCAATCTTAGCAAGTTTCTTATAGCTAGATTTGGATTCATTGTCAGAGTCATCTTCACTGGAGGTGTCAAAGTATGCGACACGTGAAGATACCTTTGCACCTTTTGCCATGAAGCAATAGGTGGGACCAGAGTCATCGTCGTAGGCTTCAGCGTCACGTAGCCATCTTCTTCATTGTTGAAGATCGACTTGGCGACGAAAGCGGTAGCGAGAGCAAGGCTCGCCACACCAGAGTTCGATTGACTCCTCCTCATATTCTTCCTCAACTTCCTCCAGATCAGATTCTTCCTCTGAATCCATTTCCTTCTCGATGAAAGTGCGGGCCTTGCTAGAACTACTCTTCTTGCGAGATGAAGACTTTGAGTATTTCTTCTTCTTCTTCTTCTTCTTCTTCTTCTTCTTGTCATCAGAACTGTCATCCTTGCTCTTATTCTTCTTCGATTCCTTTTCCCAAAGAGGGCAATCAACAATGTAGTGGCCTGGCTTCTTGCATTTATGGCAGGTTCTCTTCTTGTAGTCCCGAGAAGAAGTTTCTCCAGTTTTCTTCGGGTCATACTTCTAAGACTTCCCAAAGCGATTTTTCTTCGAGAACTTCTGGAATTTTCTCAATCAGATTCTTCTTCAGATGAAGACACACCTTTTGCCTTTAGAACACGAGGTCTTCAATAGCTAGAGCCATATTGATCCCTCTTCTCAGCTTGTTGAAATTCGTGAGTATTGAGTCTCTCAAGAATATCAGCAGGATCTAAAGCCTTGAAGTCAAGTCGTTCTTGAATCATTAGGATCAGAGTATCAAAGGAACTGTCAAGTGACCACAGCAATTTCTTCACCACTTCATGGTCGGTGATGTCAGTGGCGTCAAGAGCTCAAATCTCATTGGAGATATACGTGAGACGATCAAACATGAGTTGGACACTTTCATTGTCAAGCCTCTTGAAGCGGTTGCGAAGAATATCAATGCGGGAGTCTCGTTGAGGTGAGACACCCTCAGACCTTGGAGAGCCTTTCCTAGATAAGCTTTGCAGATTCCAAAGCACTCACACGGCCATACTACCCTTTGGTCAGATGACCACAAATGATGTTCTTTGCATGAGAGTCCAATTGAGTGAATCTCCTTACATCAGCAACGGTAGCATTTTCACCTTGCTCCAGAATGCCCATCTTGACGATATAGCAGAGGTCATTGTCAATGGCTTCAAGATGCATGCGCATCTTATTCTTCCAGTAGGGATAATCAGTGTCATCGAAGACTGGGCACTTGGTGGAGACTTTGAAGTTACATGTAGTTGACATAGCTAAAACTCCAGGTGGTTAAACCAAATCATACAGAACAAGGGAGCACCTTACTTTGATACCAATTAAATGTGTTAGTTATCGTCCGGAGGGGGGTGAATGGGAGATTTTTATGAAATTCTTCAAAACAGGTGTCTTCGAAGAAACATAAGCAATAGCAGCATGAAGTAATAGAAGGCAGAAGTGATTCTGAGCTAAGAATGCAATAAATGAGAAGACATGTTCGTCAGAACTAGAGACAGCATGCAAACAAGGTAGTAGTAGATGTAGAACAGGTGAACATACAAACATACAACCTTAAGCACTACGAACTGGAAGACAGAAAACAACATGGTGAACAATATCTTCAAGCAAAGTCTTCACACAAAGAGGAGCAAGCAAAGGTTTCACAATACAGAACTGAAAGTAAAGTAGTGAAGAGATAGAACCAGTTGCTCGGTGAAGATACATGATTTGTTTGACCAGTTCCAGTTGATGTGACAACTGTACGTCTGGTTGGGAGGCTGAGATTTAACTCAGAAGACCAAGTCTTCACCTTATTCTCCTTGAGCTAAGGTCACTTAGACCTCGCCCAATAACTCAGGTAAGTCTTCATGGTAGACTTCTGAAACCTTTACAAACTCGTTCACTAGCAATCCACAATGACTCTTGGATGGCTCTGAACTTGACGGCTAACCGTCTGGAAGATCACAGTCTTCAAGTGTAACAAGTCTTCGGTTCACTCAGAACAGAATGTCCTCGGTGATGCTCAATCACTTTAGGCTATGGGTATTTAGGGTTTTTCCTTGCAGGAAATCTCTCTCAAAAGCTTTGTAGGTGGGTTGCTCTCAAACGACAAAAGTCATGCAATAAATCGGAGCAGCCACCAACTTATGGTGAAGGGGGTGGCTATTTATAGTCGGCGTAGCAACTCAACATGATATGACCGAAATGACATTAGGTCATCGATCAACCGACATGTGTCCCAACGGTCTGATTTCAAACACACGCGGCAACTTTATTTGGGCTACAAGCAAAGCTGACTCAATCAACTCTAGAAGAGATTTTCTTTCAAAGTCTTCGTTGGAAGACATAGAATTTTAGGTTGAGCATCACGTCAGATTCTGACTTCGTATCGCCTCGACCCCACTTAACAGTACGGTGGTTCCTATGACTCAAGAAAGAAGAAAATGAAACCAAAAGACAAAGTCTTCGCGTTCCATAGTCTTCAAGCAATGTCTTCACATGACACCAAAGTCTTCAATGTCTTCAGACATTTTTAGGGGTCGTCTACGACGGTTAAACCAAATCTCCAGGGACTTCTATCTGTGTTATCATGTGTACACTCACAAACACATTAGTCTCTTAACCAAGTTTGTCGTCAATACTCCAAAACCAACAAAGGGGTGGCACTAGAAGCACTTACAGGCGGCTATGGCTCCCTGAAGATGGAATAATGTCCTCCTCGCCTAACCTCTGTCCTGGCGGTGCGTCTAGCGTCGTTGGAGGGCGTGTGGAGGTGTGTCTCTGGCAGATCTCGTGGGATTAAGTCGTATTGGTCTTCGATGGATCTCCATGAATTCAATCCTCATTCTTGTATCTATAGGTTTGGTCCTTCCATTACACTTCTCTTCATCAGTGGCGGTTGTTGTTCTTGTGCGCGGGTCCTCTGGGGTCTTAGCACGCCGACTTCCCAACTGTCTACTACAAAAAAAATTGCCTGACTCCAGTGAGGGAGGAGCGATGACGGCAGCTCGCCTTCGGCTCGCTCCAGTGTTTGTAGTCGTCGCTAGGTGATGTACGGACCTAGGTGTAATTTTTATTACTTATGGTGTTCCTTGTATTGCCATGACAAATAATGACTAGATCCAAAGTTTCCCCACAAGAAAAAAATAAACACTAGCTAACCACTAGAAGGCTAAGTGTTTTGTGTATGCACTGGGTTACATAGTATTTATTCCTATATTGATGCATGCCCTGCTGCACCAAGATGTTCCATTTTTCAAAATGCGACGAATTTTGTCCCTAATGTAAGAACTTGGTATTTCGAATGTCGTGGAGTTCTTGATTCACTTTTATTTACTGTTTTAAAACCTAAAATTAGACCTAGACATTTCAAACAAATACCAAGAAAAAGGAATAAAGAAATACATATACTTATGACGCCGCATTTTGGCGACTCCTCCAAAAGATCATGAAACGTGCTATATCTAGAGTTGCTCTAATGGCTTGCAATGGGTGCATTCGTTGGAAGGGGAAAAATAGGAGCAATGCCCCTGATCAATTTTCTCTGTTCCTCTTCTCTCCCATTTCCTTTCGATCTCAGTTCAGCAATCAAAATTAAGCCATCAACAACAACACTCGAACAAGATGAACTCACAGCAACAGTAAGAAGCAATCGATCACAAGACTACATACATCTACTCTGCGTTCAGCGCAAATTTGGAAGAACAAAGAAAATATTGTCTTGCCTATCTCTCCATGGAATCAAGCACACCGAATGAATCGTGCTATGCTAGGAAAAAATAAGAGCAAAACAAACCGAAAACGACTAATAAGTAGCTCCGAATCACAGCTCTATACTTACACCGAATGTGAACAGATATTTGATAACTGCAAGACTTTCAGGTACTCGATTGGAACCCTATATACCCATACTAAATACTTCAGCAATCGATTACAATGCTTAATGTGGACGACAATATATTTAGTAAACCGTATCTACATATGGACCATGTATATCCCTAGATTCTGCATGATCCAGGCTGGAAGTCTATACTATTGTGCCTTGTTGGAATACTATACCCTTAATCATGGTATATCCAGGCCGGTTGCCATGAGTATTTCTTTTCTTGTGACAGTCACTGGATTCTGCATGATGCATGTGCCCTCCAAATTACCCCTTTTTCTTCTGTATACTTTTCGTTCTCTTTGGCTATATTGTTGCTTCTGAGATTATTTCCGTCAGCAGTTCAGGTTCACTGGTGTTGTTCTATTCATGCAAGCTTGCAACAATTTAGTACTGATATTATTAGCTACTGAAGACTGGAGACCAGTAGGGGTTAACTTGTCAGGTAACTCAGAAATTACTTTGCTTGACTAAATTGCTTTCTACAAACAGTACAGGTACTTCAGGTAAGTTGGCTTATGATTCGATGAAGATTGTCAAGCGGAAGACAAGACATGTTGGATGAAAACCCCTGTTTGACAGGCCACTAGAAGTAAGTGCGCCCCGCTATTATATAGTTCTAAAACGAAGTAAAGTTTTGAACCTACCACACGTGTGACTGCTTTGTGTATGAATACAAAGTAGTTAGTGACATGTGTTTTTCAAGCAAATTTGAAATCCTTAAAACTGAAGGCAAAAACGTTTACTTGTCGCCATCTTCTGTACTGCATCTCTCATTTTTGGTTTTGATGAGCACAACCACCCATATTCACTACTGGAATCTGGGTATTTGCCGAGTACCAGGAGTACTCGACGATGGCCCATATCCGCTCGGCAGAGCCTTTGCCGAGTGTAACACTCTGGAAAGGGTGCTTGGTGTACATTCGAAAGTAGACTTTGCCGAGTCCCATCTGTCGAGTCTTGGCCAAACAGGAAATTATGAACACACTAGGGGTTGGGTGCATAGGTAGTAGCTAGTGACAAACAACATACTTGAGAGTGCTTAGTCTTAGCTACAGACAGAATCATTCTGTTCTCTCCCCTAAACAAATAAGGAAATAATTATGTCCATTAGATCTTTATAAGCTTAATTTATACTGCTTAATATGTTTTCATAAATGACACTGACATCTCTTTAGTCTTTACGCTCTGTATATTCAGCATAGAAAGAGATCATCCGCAATATTCCGTTACTGTTACAAAAACAGGGTGTCATCAATATCTGGCATAGATGTCATAGATGGATAGCAAGTCATCTTGAAGATCTATTTGCTTGACAGAAATGGAAATAAAGAGCAGAAAATGTAAATACTTCAAAACCTAGATAACGTCAGCTCACATTCAGCCGCCGACGCGAACAGCTAACAAGTAGCCACAATAATTAGTACTGCATGAACGCAAATATATTAGGTGACTAGGTAATTCATACAACTAAGCATTACCCATTGGATTGCTTGTCGCTTACAAATTTTGTACCGTTGACCAACATTGTTCAACGCCACAAAACGGCTGCACCCAGAGAGCATAATTTGGAAAGAAGGAAGTAAGCGCAATATTCTGATTCTAAAACGAAGGAAAGTTTGATGGGGCATTCAAAAAAAAAAAATCTAAACCGGAATAAAGTTTAAACTTATCACACGTGTGACTGCATCGTGTATGAATATAAGCTCAAGCTAGTGACATGTGTAGTGGGTCATGCAGCAAGACGGGCAGTCAAGTTACTTCTCAGGTTCAGCTGCAGGACGATACATGGGTAACAGTTTAAATTAGAATAATTCAAAGTGCATTCAGTATACAGTTTGTAGTTGACAAGAAAATTATGTTATGTGAGCTACATCATGGTCAACAAAATCTGAAGAAGCTTCAAAAACAGGTTTGGTTTGACAACAACCTAGCAGTTCAGCAGTATGGCCAGGATTCAAGTAGGAAAAACTGGTCAATCAAAAGTTCAATCCATGCAAAAAAGAGGTTCAAAAACAGGAAATTAATTAGAAGCACACTACTAGTGACAAACAGCAAACTTAAAGAGTGCTTAGTTTTAGCTACAGGCAGAATCATTTTGTTCTCTACCCTGAACAAAATAAAGAAATAATTATGTTCACTATATCTGCTAAGCTGCATACTGTTTAATATATAGAAAAGCTCCATGTCGGTTTCATAAATGACACTAACATCTCCTTACCCTTTGTATATGCGGCATAGAAGAGACCATTCGCAAAATTCTGTTACCGTTACAAAAACAGGGCATCATCAATATTCAGCATAGATGCACACCAAGTCATATTTAAGATCTATTTGTTCGACACAAATGGAAATAAAGAGCAGGAAATGGAAATTATTCTAAACAGTGATAATGGAAGCTCACATTCAGCCGACGCGAACAGATAACAAGTGACCACATTAATCAGTACCACATAAACGCAAATATATTTAGGTGAGCAAGTCATTCATACAACTAAGCAAAGCATTATCCACTGGATCGGTTCTCGCTTACAAAATCTCTACCGGTGACCAACATTGTTCAAGGCCACAAAACGGATGCACCTGGAGAGCATATATAATTTGGAATGCTAGGATGACATATCCAAACAAGTGCCACGGAACTAGAAGAGGCGTTAGTGATCATCCGAGAGCCAAATCCGCAAAGCAGGGAATAAAAGGTAGACCACCAAGGAAATCTCCAGTGGTGCACATGGGATGCACTTTCCCGCTGTCCATATCGTACGACAGACTCACCATCTTCCGGTCAGTAAGGAAAATCACATTGTATTCCGGATGAACTGCAAACATCTCATACTTACAGGATTCGGCCTCTTGGCGACGATAATCGTCTTCTTGGTCAGATTCCGTTTGAAACAGTTTTGGAACGTCGACGGTGTGCTTTAGGGTCCACTCTTCAGTAGCATAATTTTTGAGCACCCACACAGAGAGCTCGTAATCGTGAGGATCCATATACCAAGCATGAAGGAGTCCCTGAGAGCACCCCACGGAACCATAACCAGGTGTGGCCCCTAGCATCCCATCCGGGGCAGTAATTTTCCGGCGAACCTCCCCCTCAATGTCTAGTACAGTTATCAAAGTTTCATCGACAAACAAATGCAAGAAATGGATCATGCCATTCAGGAAGACACATTCCTTGATAACGGCAGGATACTGTCTGTATTCCCACCCACTGCTCGGAGCCCATTGTCCGGTTTCCCATGAGTATACTGCCATGACGTCGACCAACTCCAGGAAGGGCGCAAAGATCACGAAACGAGACGGAGCGGCCGGGTCGAAAACCAGGAAGGGATACCTCAGCTCGAAACACTCGGTGTCTTCACCGTCTTCGTCCGGCCATTGTATAGGAGGCAGCACGGTCCACTGCTCGGTCATCGGATTGCACACGACGAAATCGAATTTGTCTTGTCCCGATTCTGGTTTCCAGCATTTGCAGAGGAGAAGGCTGGTGGAGCATTGCTCGAGCTTGATTCTTTGGTATCTCTGGCGCAGGAAAGGGAGCGAAGCGTCGACCAGCGGGCGTCCGCCGGACAAATTGCTGAAGCAGAGGCTGCCGACCGGGCGGTTGTGGAAGAACCCGGAGAGGGTCTGCGGCGCCCTCTTGACGATGCGGGGGTCGGAGCAGAGGGCGCGCCACTGCTTGGACACGCACTGGAAGCGGCAGAGCGACCGGTAGGGCAGCCGCGCCAGGATCTCGACGAGGGGGCCCTCGGGGACGCTCACCACCTCCGCCGCCGGCTGACTCTGCCTCCTCTTCTACGAACGGACCGGAGAAAGATTGATTAGGCTCCCGATCGATTCCGTTCCATGGACCCAAGAAAGATTGATTGGAAGATGAGGTATGGAGCAGACCTGAGAATCGACGGCGGGGAACGGCGGCGCAGGACGGGACTCGTCGCGGCGGCGGATGGCCGGCGGGTGGCTCTGCTCCTTCCCCGTGCGGCCATGCTTGCTTGCTTCTCCTCCCCCTGGTGGCATCGCCCTCCTCGTGGGCTCGTGGATCAGTGCCTCGAGCTAGGGTTTGGAAACCGGAAGGGCAAGAGCGGCGGCCGCCTGTTCCTGGATGGCCTTGACGATTCTTCCGGAAGTGTGCCGACATAACCGTATGTATGTATATCTGGAAAAGTGATTTTCCAATAAATAAACTACCCTTTTTTGCAAAAATATCAGATCTATTATAAAGAATCACCAGAAGTACAAAACACCTCAAACGTAATAAAAATTACATCGAGATCCATGGACCACCGAACGACCATTGCCGCCGCCAGAATGAGCCGTTGTCGCCGCTCCCATACCGGAGCTGGCCTGACCTTGTCGATGATAGCCGGGAAGTCTTCGTGCATGTGCCCCTAAGGATCAGCGTCCCGAAGTCGCAGTCGACGTTCCAAACGTCGCCCCTGCAAGGACTAAAACCCTACCTATCTACTAGCAGGAGGTGAGGCACAAGAAATCTCCTCCCCGCCACCGGCCGCCAGAGTGGCAGGCGGAGGGGAGGCGAATTCACGGGCTCGCCGGCGGAGATCGAGGGGAGGAAGGTTTTCCATAGTCGCCTTGCGAGAGGGAAAATAAATAAATAAACTACCTTAACTGGATGCAAATTACCATGTTTTGTCTCTCCAAAAATTCTTGCCCGTCCCCATTTTTTTGAAACTAATTTTCTTTCGTCCATTTGCAACCTTCAACAACAAATAAATCGTAGATGTAGCGTGCCAAACAATTTAACGATAAGTTTTGCATGACAAACAATTCAACAAGTTTCATCACTGAACGCAACAAACCGAACGAATCAAAGTTGGCCGACGTTTTCATGGCGCGCATTGATGTTGATATGCATGGTGTGGAACCACTTCTTGGTGTCGGCATTGGAGGGCCTTTTTGGTTCGGACTATCAGATACAGATAAGTGGGGGACACCCTACCACTCAACAAGAGACCGCCGCTGACCTAAAAGAAAAGCGACCAATATGAGTATTTAAATCCGGGTGTCTATTTTGTTGTCCATTTGGGACTCGCGTCTGACTCCCGGGTCATTCTCGAGCGACCTCGGAGGACCCTGCCACCACCTACCTCCCACTGCACCATGCCCTTGTCGTTGTTGGATGTTAAGCCCTACGTGACAGACGATGGCGGCATGCTCAGTCTCCTATGTGCTTCCTCCCCCTCCATAGGATGGTTGCTCTGAAATCCCATCGAAACACAACGATTACCTATCAGGACCTGCATGGGCCACCACTGTCAGAGCTAAATCCGGCTGATCTTCAGGTAGGGGTCCTAAGCTAGGCATCTTGGGACGACGGTAACAGGGACGCGGGATTTACCCAGGTTCAGGCTCTCCGAAGAGATAAAACTCTACGTCATGCTTGTGTTATATTGTATTCGAGTGTGTGTACAGAGTACATGTAAACTACCAAGAGATTGCCTGGTGAGATGTAGATTGTCCTCTATCGACTAGCCCGACCCCAGCTCATATAAGATACCGAAGGTCTAGGATTACAAGAGTCCTAGTCGGTTACGTCGGTGGAGAGAAGTCCTCCACAGTTACAGAGTCCTTGTCTCAAGGCTTCCACAGTCTTCTTCGTAGAGCGTCATGGGCCGACCAATGTGGCCCAGGACGGAACTAACCTAGAGGTCATCATCCCGGCCCACCAGGCCGGGAACCGACAGGGTGACAGACCCATGGGTCGGGTAACCGTCAACACGGAGAGGAGTGCTCGGATGAGAGCTCGCAATGGGGAGTGGGATCCCCATGGTGTAGATGAATGGGGATGGCGGCGGGTGGTGGCCTCTCTCGCCTAATAGACTGCAGTCAGTTAACTAATTGGTAGCTGGGCTGAGAGAAAAGGCCCAAATAACTAGAGGGCTTAGTTTTTTTCTTGTGGAGTAGCTGCCTCTTAGGACAGTTGGCCCATAAAAAGACTGCGTTAAAGAACGAAATTGATAGCACATCTAACGGCCGAGATCGGCTAGATCACATGAACGGACGACCATAAACTACCAGGTCGTGAGAGGGCTGGGTTTAGGTTCGGTTTTACTGTCCTAAATTCCTATATTTGCTAGACACACTGATGCACCGTGATGTTTAATTTTTTAGAATGCAACAAATTTGCCCATAATGTAAAGAACTTAGTATTTCGAGTGTCGTGGAGTTCTTGATTCACTTTCAGTTACTGTTTTAAAACCTAAAATTAGAACTAAACATTTCAAACAAATGCCAAGAAAAAGGAACAGAGAAATACTGCTCTAATGGCTTGCAATGGGTGCGTTCCTGGGAAGGGAAAAAAAAGGAGCAATGCCCCTGGCCAATTTTCTCGGTTCCTCTTCTCTCCCATCTCCTCTCCATCTCAGTTCAACAATCAATATTAAGCCATGAACAACAACACTCTGAACAAGATGAACTCACTGCAACAGCAAGAAGCAATCAATCACAAAACTACATACAATGAATCTGCTAATGTTCAGTGTAAATTTGGAAGAACAAAGAAAAGACCGTCTGTCTCTCCGTGGAAACAAGCACACCGAATGAAACGTGCTACGCTAGGAAAAATAAGAGCAAAACAAACCGAAAAACGACTAAGCAGCTCCAAATCGCAGCTCTATACACACCACGTACGTCACCGGCGAGTCAGCTCAGCTCAGGTTTCATCACCCGCCGAAGAAGGAGAAGAAGCCGCCCTTCTTCTTGGGCCGCTCCTGCTCCTCGACCATGACGGCCGTCATCGCGTCCCGCTCCACCAGCCGCCACGTCGCCTGCTCCAGGGCGAGGCCCGCAGGCGTGGGCGGGTCCGTTAGCACCAGTGGCACGCCCCTGTTTGTGCTGCGGATTACCTCTGAATCTTCCGGCACCACGCCCAGCAGAGGCAAACCGAGCATTTCTTGCACATCGAGCGCTGACATCATGTCCTCCCCTCTCACAAGGTCTGGCCGCACTCTGTTCACGACGATCTTGATGTCCTTGATGCCGTCACACTCCAACAGCCCAGCAACACGGTCTGCATCACGGAGAGCCGTGATGTCAGGAGTGGTGACAAGCACCGCTTCTTCTGCAGGGGCGATGGCTGTGACGAACCCGGCATCAACACCTATAGGGGAAAAAACCAAGTTAGGCAGCATGAAGGTGCGCGTTTCAGGCAACTGCATGAAACGGGCAGGATTGAATGCATACTGCAGAGGCTGGCAATCAAACTACTCTTGTAGAACTGTTGTTACTGATGATGATGCAAATTATACAGAATTATGCAAACGTTCACTGCCACATTACAGATACATGATACTACTAGCCACCAGGCAGTTTGTTAAAACAGCGGTATATGACAAGTTCAAGCAGTGAAACTTGAATAATGCTGCTTGAGAACAGCAGTAAGAAAATGCAACTTAGATACACTGTTGTAAGAATAACCTGATAAATGGCTCAAATCTGACAAATCCAGATACCATCACCATACCGGCTAAGTGCGCACTAGCATCATGAAACAATCAGAGATTCAGAATAAGTCCTAACTCTGAAATCCTTATAATCTAGGGAGGGTGAACCAACAGGTAGCTGCATTCCTCAAGCAAATCAAGGGGCACAGAACACTGACAAATAATCTAGCTATTATACGGCACTGTCCATTTCATAAGAGTAATCGGTACTAGAGTGTAGGTATTACGGTATAATCATACGAGTAAATGAGTAATTGATTGGCTACACTAGAGAATATCATGGATTCATGGTAGAATCATCACACTGATAAGACCACGTTGACATGAACTAATTGAAATTCGCATTCTTTGGGGGGCCGATGAGAATGCGGAATTCACGCGACAAAATGCGGCCGGACCTGCCGGGCAGTCGATGAGGATGAAGGCGGGCGGGTCGGCGGAGCGGCGGAGGGCGTCGGCGACCCAGGTGAGGGTCTTGGAGCCGAAGGCGAGGGGCAGCTTGGAGCGGGGCTTGGAGAGGCAGAGCAGGTGGAGGCCCCGGAGGGAGCGGTGGCGGACGAGGGCCTGGTCGAGGCGGCAGTCCCCGGCGAGCACGTCGGCGGCGGTCAGGTTCACGCGGTTCTCCAGCCCCAGCAGCAGGTCGAGGTTGCGCAGGCCCGCGTCGGCGTCCACCGCCACCACGGGGAGCCCGAGCCGCGCCAGGGAGGCCGCGAGGTTGGCCGTGGTGGTGGTCTTCCCCACGCCGCCCTTGCCGGAGGTCACCACCACCACCCGCGGCGTCGGGCCCGACAGCTCCGGCGCCGTGCGGCCCCCGCCGTTGGGGCGCGCGGAGGCCCGCGCGGGAGCGGGCAAGGGCAAGGGCAAGGGGGGCCGAGGCGGCAGGAGGAGCCGCGGCGCGAACGCCATTGGGTGGGGCGGCTAGGGTTTCGGGAGGATCTCACGCGGAGGCGGAGGTGGCGGCTGCGACCATGGCTGGAACCACACCACACTCCTAACAGTGCCACCACTTCAGAGTTCAGACTTCAGACTACCAAAAACTGACCATTTTACCCTCACAAAAACAAAGGGAAAATGGCACTGCTTTTTCTCTTTGTTGAGCTAAAATTTCTTCTTTAAGATTGATACAAATTATCTTTTGTAATGGTAAACTTAACTTCATGTCACAGATTTCAGCAAGCATTTTACCCCAACCAACTAAATAACACCATAAAAAAAGACCATCAAGTTCAGCATGAGGTGCATTTTTCGTGCTTTGTTGAGCTAAAAAACATTGTGCAAGGATGACAACCATCCATGTATTGGTCTTTTTATTTCTTCAACTTAACTTTGTGTCACAGTCTTTTATCCCAGTTGAGGTGAATGGCTAGTTTTTCCTAAAAAAAAAAGCTAAAACATCAGGGGGACCAAACGCAAATATGTTATTGTTAATCTGGTCCTTTTTTTTAGTATTTATACAAAAAATGAAAAACAAATAGTCAGACACAGACACAGACAGACACAGATGTGGCTGCTACAATGACAGCACCCAATGTATCCTCCCTACCTCCCTCCTCACCAGATCATCATCAGCGACCCATCCAACCATTTCAGACACAAAGTACTACATACATGGCGCACACCGGCGCCGGCGAAACTTCCTCCCCGACGAGCTATCTTATCTTGTAGCAACCGCAAACGCTAACGCAAGTTCATGGACACAGAACATGGTGGTTTGTTTGGGTAAATGGGTATGGCGACGACATGCACAACAGAGCCGTTCTTCATCTGTATCTCAGATTCATGTCGAGCTCGGGCCCGTACATGCCGCCACCGGGCACGGGGCCGGCCATGGCTGGGTGTATCTGCTTTGATCTGGCTGTGAGCTCCATCTGCATCAGCCTCTCGAAAGCGTCTGGGTGGTTGCCTCGCACCTCTGGACCTGATGGACCTAAATAAAGAGAAACAAGAGTTGGATTATAATAAATTCACGATAAAACTGAACGATTTGGATATCACGTGTCTGATACATAGAAAAATAAGAAATCATTTTCCTGAAATAAGGGAGAAACAAGGAGATACTAAACTACCTTTAACTCTGAAAATATTGGAGTTTTTTCCCCATATTTTAACAGTAATAACTGAAGTTGCAGTGAAAATCATGACCATCAAAGACACTGAATTCGACTTCAATCAACCAGTATGTGTGCCATTAAAATTCAGATTGGTGACATTTCAGGTGCAGCAAGATATCAGATTTTGGAAGTAAACAAATCGTTCTTGTCTAAATGTCTAATCACTAACAGCAGGCCTCTGCCATCAAAACTTCGCAACAAACTAATCAGTGATGGAATAAACTGCAAGTAAACACAAAGTACAAAATGTACTTGTACAGACTCTTACCTGGCGGCATCAACCCAAAGTCTCCATAGCTGGGCTGGCGAGGGTGCATATGGAAATTATTTACATTGTTCATCTCAGGTCTATAACCAGCCGCCTGATGCACAGGCTGAGATGGCAGAACACCTCTCGGCAAGCCTTCTGCTGGAAAATTTCCACTCATGCGCTGCAGCATAAGATGATGGGCAGCAGGATCTACATGAGGGACCCCTGGAGCATTTAGTGTGTGTTGCATAGGATTCATATTAGGTGGGAAAGAACGGTGGGGATCCTGTCGTATCGCTTGTGGCATGTCAAATGGGGCTTGCTGACTCCTATTACCAACATGATCCAGCATCGGACGAGGAGCCAGTGCAGGTTGCCTACCACCCTGTAGAAGATGGTAAAGATTCTGGGACTCAACCTGATAACGCTGTTCATGGGAACGAGGCCCCAGAGCATCAGGACCAAGTACTTGAACGGGTTCTACATCACCAGGCACAAGGCTTTGAAGCTTATAGTTAAGATCGTCAACTGCCTTCTCCGGTAATTGCACCTCCACCCTACCGGATCTCAGTGATGGCAACATATCAGGCTTTCGAACACCGAAAGAGTCATTCATTGTAAACAAACTGTCTTCCTCAGGCAGATTAATTTCCAACCCATTCTTGTCAAAGCTAGTACCCTGACTTGGACCACTGAATGATGTATTCCTGTACTCTATTCCGGTTCTTGGTTCTTTAAAAGGATCTCCATCTTCATTGTTGTTGAAGGTCAGAGCCTCTTCACCAGGGTAATACCCTTCATGACTGGATGAAGATCCCCGAATAGAAACTGGTGCATCCTTGGAATGGAGCTCATTCATAAACGCAGCCCCGAATAATGCTTCCAAGGTCACGCTCTTCCCAGAAGCAGGAACAGTTTCAGTTTTGTTAATCGGAACAGTTTCAGTTTTGTTACTCGGAACAGTTCCATATATACCACCATTGGCCATGGCATTTACATCAGAACTCTGTGGTTCACCAGCTGATCCTATGTGGAAACCAAACGGAGATGATCCCTTGCTATCTGTTCCCTTCTGTAATAATGAAAGAAGATGATGTGATGCATGATTGTCTACAGCTACTTTCTGCTTGGCGGCTGGCTCGTCCAAAACAGCCTGATGCCTCTGTACAGCACTCTTCTGAGTAGAACTGCTATTGCTAGCAACCTGTGCCAGCATCGCCTGCTCAAGATCCTCACATGTCATCATAACTGGAGCTGGCTCTGGGATACCAGCATGCCTGTACTGTTCCTGGATACCACCAGCAGGTGCAGGAGATGGAAATGGTAGTAGCCTTGATGACGCATCGAATTTATCGGTAGTTAATTTTGATGATAAATTCTGAATAGCACCATCAGACAAAGTTGGACCAGGAGCTATGTTTTGTGGGCCTGGTTTGTCATTGTTCACAATCATGGAGAGCAGGCTCTTTGATGGCAAGTCCTCTGAAGGTTTTGAATCTACAGGATATACAAATGCAAAAATCATCAAACGAACCTTGTAAAATAAAAGGAAAAGTGTAAACATGTCTTTTAACCTAAATTTACTTTGCATACTGGAAAGAGGGATATGTATACAAAATTTACTTCTGTTAGGAAATTTTCGTGGCATGACTATTCTACTTCTATTGACTGACACATAGCATATGACACAATTATGAAACAGGATTACCTTCATCACGAAACCAGCGAGCAAATTTGGATGATTCTGGTACAGAAGAGGCCATCATATCAGCACCCGTATTCAGCTGTTGACTCTGAAAAAAGACGGCGGAGACAGAATAAACAGACGGCAGTTAATAGATATCTGAATGCCCAACAAAGTTATAACTTCCTTCTTACTAGAGAACCTTGCAGCAACGTGGCAATAACCAGGAATAGTTTCACTTCTGCACTGTGACCACCACTTTTAAGCACGAGCGCATAACAGGTTAAGCTATGGGTATGATGCCATCTAAAGAAGTAAAAGGTCTAAGAAGTTGATATCACCATCAGCTATCAACATTCAAGACTACATGTTAGATGACTATCATAATTTGATACAAAATGTCTCAACAGCCATTGATCCCCAGAAACAAAAATCATTGAATTGTCACACAAAAATGTATCATATTTGAGCAAGACCTATTGCTATTTTATGACAACATGAACAGCATAAAACCGTCATAAAATCAGATATAAAATTGCAGAGGTGCAAATTCAGCCAACAGCACATTTACATTCAGAGGATAAGGTTGGTCCATATCACAGGTCATAACCGTACAAAATGGTCTTAACTTAGTAATATGGGAGTATTTAATGCTTATATATAGAGATGACCAAATACACACAAGACAACCGCACATGTCGGAAATTAAGAGTGAGCACAACAAAACAAGGATTTGTTGGCATATTACCTCAACATATGTCGGTAAATTGCCACCGCCTTTTGACAATGCGTTGCCAAAGAACTCTTCCAAGATTGATATTGAATTGTCCTTCCCAACTGAACCACCATTTTTTGACATGCCTTGTTTCTCAATGGAGTACTTATCCATTGCATCAGCTTCCCAGTCTTCAGTTCCTTTCAGAATTTTAGAGACAAATTCAGTTGAAGAGCTAACGCCTCCAGATGGAAGTGTGTGCTTTTGATGTACACCAATGTTGTCAGAAATGCCCTTCTCCTTTTTGTTGCTGGCAGTGATGTCTGTTGCTGACTGGTTTCCCTCTACTTGGCTACTAAACTGCACAATAGTCGGTAACTTATCCTCTCTAGCAGGAATGTGAGCCTAAAAAAGAACAAACACAACTGAGGAACAGTATGGCATTGGCAGATAGTATATTGTTAACATGTTTTGCTACAGAGATGGCAACTAGAATCTCAAGAGTGATATTCCCTTTATACTGATGAACACATCAATCTAGTAACTGCGGAAATCAGAACAATATCTCATAGTGCATGAGTATCAACTATAAAGTAACTGCTTTTCACCTGGTGTTACACACTCATGTCATGTCAGTAAAAGATATAAAACAGATGAACCCATTAGGCATGAGTAAAAACTGTCAGCAATAGTAAATAGATTTTTTAGACCAATTTTGATCACAGAGAAGAAGATGTGATGGTTCAGTAAACTAATTTTTAATACCAGATCTTGTTAGCAACTACATGGTAATTGCATGCATTTGCTGGCATCTAACTATATTACTGAAACAATGTCAAGCTGTGCACCTTTGGTTCAAGTGCAATGTTGGACGACTGGGACTGAACCTTTTTCTCCACAACTGCATTTGAGAAACCAGGCGGGACAAGTGGCCTCGCCGCAGGAGCTGGTAGAACTGAAGATGTTTTAGTGGTATCTTGATAAACTGAGGGCACTATTCCATCTGGCTTCCCACTGTTAGTCGCGGAACCTAAGTTATCAGTAGAATTCTGTAACATCGTCATGATATCATCACCAGGACCACTCTTCTTTTCTTGCAGAGATTTATGTTGCTCTTTCCTCATCAATTCAAATGATGCTGCACAGAAGGGCAGCATCAGATATTGTAGATGACTACAGCAGAAACAACATACATTATATGTGGCTGTAATAAATACTGACCCCTTCGTTTCTTTTCTTCTTCTGCTCTATCATCATTTGAGCATTCAAAGGACCCAAATGTTTCATCGTTCATTGAGTCAACATCTTTTCGTGAAAGAGGTCCAGCCTGTCATTGGTGTGTAATATATTCACTAAACAATTGTAGTTGACCTACAATATAAGGAAAGATGGAGACACGCATGCAAGCTCAAACCTTGTAAGGGCGTGGTGGCTGATAGCGCTCAGCTGTCCTGTTTGGCTGAGGCGCATTCCCACGATCCTTGGCCGCCAGCGGCCCTGCATATCCTGATGGTCTAGGGAATCCACCGCTTCCCAGTAGGCCATCATGTTCTACTTTTTGCCAAGTGCGTTTGTATTGGGTTCCATTATGCCTATCTACAGACATCAAAAGAATTCCACAGCAGATAAGAAGAATGCAGTTGACATGTCTAATAAGTGCGTAAATTAGGATGCACAGGAGAGAAAATTAGTATAGCTAACTAATAAACAGTATGACCATGTAATTAATTGACTTCATCTATTTACTATTATTAGTGACATCGACACAGACACACAAGCACAAACAAGCACAGCAGGTTTCCTTTTTGAGACGCCAAGTAACAAGCCCCTGATACGCAACAAAATATCATTTCACCGACACAGAGTGGTCATATCGGAAAGGGTAACGTAACAACAATTAGCTAATCCTTCACATGTTCCCAGAGCTAAAAGGAAAGCCAGTACTGACAGCAAACACTTGCCCGAAAAGAACGCATGCTTACCCTGCGTCAGCGACTCGCGGTCAGGAAAGTCTCCTTCTCGGTCACTCGAGCCTGTCGAGCGAGTATCCCACCTTCCGCCAGAGCTCCCGCCACGTGACGAGTAAGTGTAACCCCCGGACCCGTCAGACCTTCCCAGGGGCGTCATGTACTGGCCCCTGTTGTTCCTCTCATACGCCACCAACGACGCCTCCTGCAGCTCACTGCTCGCAGACAGAGATAAATGTTTGTCACCACCTGAATAAAGCGGTTACACACACACGCACACAGGGGGCAAAGCGACAGGCGGTACTTGAGGAGCGACAGGTTGACGCCGGGGGGCAGGTTCTTGCAGCGCTCGGACTCACCGATCGAGATGAGGAACTCCCTCGAGTAGACTGTCCTCATGTTCCTGCTGGCACAGACAGACAAACACGCAATCGCCGCAGCGAATCAGATGAAGGGTTCACGTAGGAGTCTCTAGCACACTAGCAGCAACAGACAAGGGAAGGCATACTGATGAGTACTCACTTAGGCGCCTCGGAGCTCATCTCGCAGCAGCAGCAGCAGCAGCAACAGCAACACCTCTAGGTAGGCTACGCTAAAATCTCTAGCAGCGGTAGCAGTAGTAGCAGCTAATTAATCGGGGCGGGAGGCGCTCGTCAGGCTCAAACCGCGGCCGCCACCGCCATCCTAGGTCGAACGAAATCTAGCTCATCTCACGCCGCGCGCCGAAACCCAGCCAGCTGCCCCCTCGCTCCCTCCGGAGCCGGGGGCGAGGCGAACGAATCGGGCGTGGTCCCGAGCCCCCGCAGACCCCCGAGAGCCCCGCGCGCGCGGGCGCCTTCCTCCTGCAGAAGGAACCGGGGGCGGAAATCCGCATCAGAGGGGAAGAAACAATCGCGAGCGAATCCGAGGGAGCTCGGGACGGGGGGAGTGGTCGGGGAACCGAAGCCCTACCTGGGATTTCCGGGGATCCGCGGCCGGCGGCAGTCGCCTGGGTCGGGGACGGCGAGGGGCGCGGGTGGGGGTGGGTTTGGCTGCTCCGATTGGCCGGGGCGGGGAGAGAGAGATCGGACGGGGATGATGGGGAGAGACAGAGAGAGAGAGAGAGAGAGGAAGGAAGCTAACAGGAGGAGAGAGAAAACATTTTGGAGAAGGGCGGCACATTTCGCGTTTCGCCCCTCCGTATTCGGCGTATTTACCATTTGGTCCCTGGAGCCGGTGGGCCAGGTGCGTCGGTGAGAGTGGGGGGAACTCGTGGCCAGGAGCGGCCGAGCCCGCCACGTCGACGTTTCCTTGTCGACGGGAGGCGGACTCTGCTGCTGGCCATTCCTTCTCCAATCCATTCCTCAACAAACTCCAGAGACCGAGATCGGATCAGAGAGAGAGAGAGAGCGAGGGAATTTATTTTGCTGCCGTGGGTGATGGCGGCGGTGATGGACTCGTCGGTGGCGGGCGTGGGCGGCGGGGAGGAGGGGGCGGAGGCGGGGAGGGTGAGGAAGGCCTACACCATCACCAAGTCGCGCGAGAGCTGGACCGACCCGGAGCACGACAAGTTCATCGAGGCGCTCCTCCTGTAAGACCACCTCCTCCACCCCACCCCCTTGGTCTCGGCCCCGAGCTCTCACACACCGTCTTGTCTTGTCTTGTCTGCTGGTTGGGGATCGGGCTTACGTCCGGCTGATCACAGTTCCTCAGCTCGCCGGCGTGCTAGATCGCCGGGTTTAGCCTAGGATCCAGCCGCGCCGGCCAGGCTAGAGGTTAGAGTGGAACATCTAGCAGCTGCCTGCCTAGTTGATTTTGGACCGCAGGCTGTGGACGGCTGGTCTGAACTGAATGAATCCCCATGGAGCTGGGCAGGTGGGAGTAGGATCCCTTCCTTAGGAGTTAGGACACTTGGGCCTAGTGGTTAACTGCTTATCGTGTCGGATCGATGCTGCACCGGCGTCGTAAATCATCCATCCGTTACCGGCAAACCATGGGCCATTTACATTTGATTTTTACCATCTTTTCACCAATTAATCAATATTGCCCTGCACTACTTCACTCTGTTAATTTGTTCTGACCGAGCGGCCTCAACATCGTCATCCGTCTGCCAACGCTACTTAACATTGAGATTTCGTGTACACGTTGCATAGGTTCTAGAGAAATCTATGGACAGCACAAGAGTGCTTTGTTAGTAGTACCTTAGTATACTCTGTCTATCCTCGTTAGTTACATGTATCTCTTTGTTTGTGTTTTTGTGTAACAGGTTCGATCGCGATTGGAGAAAGATTGAAGCGTTTGTTGGCTCCAAGACAGTGATACAGGTATATATGTGCTCTCTTCTGCACTCACCTTCTGCTTCTGTCAGCTGTTTAGTTGGTTATCATCTGACAAAATATGCTTAGTCGTTTGGCTTGGCAACCAATATTTTATAGCTGATATACATTTTCCAGGTCTGTTTGGTTGAAATCTTTTATATGCTTCTTCTCTGAACGTGGTCATTATATATAAGTTTATAACTTTCCCACTCTCTGACTTGTTCCAATAAGTAGATGCACTTGCTCCTTTCTTATATATTTGTGTCTGACAAACTGTGCGGTGATCTAAATAAACAGTTCTGTTCACAGATCAGGAGCCATGCACAGAAGTACTTTTTGAAGGTTCAAAAGAATGGAACAGGTGAACATCTGCCACCACCTAGGCCGAAGAGGAAGGCGGCACACCCTTACCCACATAATAAAGCCTCAAAAAAGGGTAAGCATTTTTCTTCCCTCACCTGACTAACCTGAATAACTTACAATGAAAAACGGTCTAATATGATATCCTGGAGCTCCTGCAGCCCCTGAAGTTGACTTACCACAACAACCACCTCATATCGTGGAGCAAGGATGTGTTATACCTATGGATGCACCTACTGTCGCTACAAACTCAAGTGCAAACGACACATTTCCTTCCTGGGACAATGTTCTTACCCAACCTTATAGCCCAAGACATACACAAGGTTTACAATTGTGTTAACTACCGCATATTCTATCTATGGTCAATATTTTTACAAGGTACCATTAACTTCTTAGTTCTTATTGAATCGGCAGATTTAGGCGCTGCGAATAATAGCTCTAGTAGCATAGAGTGCCAATCTGGAACTTGGCCAACTTCTGATGCGATTGAGCAAGAAACTTGGCCAACTTCTGATGCGATTGAGCAACAGATTATACTTCCAGCACTGCATGGTGAGCTTCTCTTTGTACATCATACATCTATACAGTTTGTTAACATGCTGGAGACTGTTGTGGACATCTGTACAATTTTTTAATAAATTCACAACCCTATGGATTATGGTGGCAACTGTTGTGGCTATACTAAGATTCATCTGGTTATATTAGATGTAAACTGGAATGCATGATATGTGCAAATTCTATTCCACTTGTTAAAGTGCTGATCATTTGGTCACATTCATTTAATTCTATCCCACTTGTTAAAGTGCATGATATGTGCAAATACTATTCCACATATCTGGCAGATGTGCACAATATGAGAGTACACTAACAAGGCTAGTCTAACTAACATTCATTATTTTTTTGAGCCTTTTAGTTTGTGGCTTCAATCAGTGTGTTTTTCCCTGTTTAACTCTGTTGGAGCCTTCTGCATTTGGCTTACCTCCATTCTGTCCTTCAAATTTTGCAAATTTGCCATAATGCTTTTGATGTCTGGATGATAAATGATGTACCCTGTTACAATATGAGAATGTAATGATGTGCGGTATTTCATATTACCCTTTGATGGCATTGATATTAATCAATGTGTTCGCCTTTTTGGTTTATCAGTTCCCAGTCTGACATTTGTTTTGTACTTATTCTGGTGAACTTGCAGCCATGCCAGACTTTGCTCAAGTATACAACTTTCTTGGGGGCGTATTTGATCCTGAGACAACAGGACATTTGCAGAAGTTAAGAGAGATGGATCCTATTGATGCTGAAACAGTATGCCATTTGCTAATCTCCCCTTTATAATCGATTCATCTGTCCTGCTATAAAACTATTAATTTCTGCAAGCATGAAGGCTAGGTCATTTTGTTTGCATGTTTAGTGGCATCCCAGTTACTCGCAAGCTGCTATCAGTATCCTGATTCAGTCAGTGTGATATTAAAACCTAAGAAACTATTCCGGACAGGTGGATTCTGGGGTGAAGTTTAATTACTCATTCTTGCTCATGCTCCTTACTATCAGGGATATTTAGTTGTTGTAATTGTTGTATTGTTACTTGTATGTTCACTGCAAATGCAGATGCTTACTTTTGTTCATTCTGTTGACAGCTTACTTTGTTCATTCTGTTGGCAGTTGGAACGTACTGTTAGGGAGTTGGATTTTGTTACCTTCCTTCTATATTTGAGTTACAATGATCTTTTTATGGGCTAATCTCCAGGTACTACAACTGATGAAAAATCTATCGGTAAACCTGTCTAGCCCGGACTTTGAGACACATGTAAGGACTAAAATTCGTTTTTCTTTCATATCATCTGCTTTAATATTTACTCCACAATATTTGTCTACCTATTGGCTATTGTGAACAAAGTAGCTGACACTACTGTAGAAGAGAAGTAGCTTGCGCTATTGTCGAACAGTTCTCCAATTGTTTTCCATCCCGACATCCCATTAGTGTCACAACTATTCTGTTCAACTAATTATCTTAGCATAATAAGTTTGCTTAATTTGTGAATCTGCCGCAACTTGTAGCACTAATCCATTAGCTTTGAAGATTCTTTTTGTGGCTGTTCTGAACTGAATCAACACGGAACAGTTATGTTCCACTCCATGATGCACAATAACCGAACCGTGCTATCCTGTTATGTATAACTAAATGGCAGGATAATGTTCTGCTTGTTGGGTGCTTTGTCAGGAATGAAGCATATAGTATAATATTGTGCTTCATGTGATCATTTCATGCTCCCTAATCTGTTGCAATCCATCTTTCTTGGAAATCCAGCTGAGCATACAGCATCCCTGACTGCTGCAGAGGAGGATGCTCTCGCCGCACAGTGCGGGCATGGGCCAAGCCAAGCACGAGAGCGTAGGAGATCCGGGGTCTACTCAGACCCTTCACGTTCCACTCATGTAATCTCTAGTCACCCTCTTCCTGAGCACGGATTCATGCTCACGACATTGCCAGTTTCACTAAGCGCATGGACCGCTCTGCAGGGTAAGGAGCAAATGAGTGGAGATGTACAGTACGTTGTTGTCAGAGTTGCGACATGTTGCAGCATCGCTTGTTGTCAGAGGTGCGACATGTTGCTGCATCGCCGCCTATGTTTGTGCATAGTTCTTCGAGATGTTCTCATGCTCTTAGGTCTGGGAACTTGTATCTATCCGTCGATGAGGCTTGTGGCATGTATAGTCAGGGCATGGTTGCGCATGTTGTTTTGGAGAGTGGACAGGGAAAGTGTTGTTGCCCACGAAGGAAGACCGTTTTTGTGTGTAATTCTTCTTTTTGACATGATTTTGTTTGTAAGTTTATTATCTACATCGTCATGACTCATGAGGAGGGGACTTAGACCATGTATGCAGTGAACTCTTTTCGCCTCGTCATCTTCTAGCTAGTTTGTGTTGTTATATCAATTGATCATGTTTTTTTTAATACATAATGATAATCAAGTCATCAGTAAGCTACATTTGCCAGAAGTGCTTAGTTTTTTAAGCCCAAGAAATGGACTTGATTTTTCTATGTTAAAAATGAACTTGATTAGCTTTTTTTGGGGGGGGGGAATCCAATGAACTTGATTAGCTACTTCAGAAAAGAACAAAATGCTGGTAATAATTTTTTAGAATGTTTTTTTAGCAACAGTAATTCCTTAGAATGGAATCAAAGGAGAGAAGTGCTGGTCCTGGTAGGCCCGCCACGATCCAGCCGGCCCAGCAGGCTTGGTTAACCCTACCCACCACCTACCTACCCCAGTGGCCAGCCCTATAGACGACTTCCTGTCTACTCCTTCCGGCGGCCACCTCCGTCCATCGCTCTCCCCCTCTGTCCGCCGCCGCCGCCGCCCGGCCTCTAAATCCCCTTGCTCCTCCTCCCCACCGGCAAGCGTGTCTGGCCGAGGAGGCACCACATTCACATCAGCGGCGTGATCTGACCTGGTCTGCTAGATTGATCGTTCATTCATTCTATTGATGACGCTCTCTGGTTTGTCGCACTCCCCGCCGCCGTTCACCTGCCGCCCCCCGCTCCTCTCCTGGCCTAGCTAGCTAGCCGGCGCGAGCTCACCATCCATCGTCCAGCTAAGCAAGCTCCTTCGAAGCGCGAATGGCGGCGCCCAGGCCCAAGTCCCCGCTCGACCCCTGCGGCCGCCACCGGCTGCAGCTCGCCGTCGACGCGCTCCACCGCCAGATCAGCTTCCTCGAGGTAACTAAGCTCCTAGCCTCGCTCTTCCTCAGTGACTCCCACACTATATTGTAGTACCAACACTACCCTGTTAAACGAGGCCCTGCTGTTACTCTGTTATTACCCAAGAAAATTACTAATTAGCAATTTAGCACATACAAATAAATGATCAGCATTTCTATATAGGCATCTAGAGTCTGTTACCAGCACACAGTTTGGTTGTCACTTCTCAGTCAATTTCAGGTGTTCCTTTCGAGTAGTAGATTCCAAGTGTTGTTAAAATATCCCAGACAGCAGCCTGAAAAGTTGACACATGCCCTTTCCTCCTTGTACTATAATGCTAGCTAGTAGCTACTGCTTTTTTTCAGTAAAAAATAATTTCTCTGAAATTCAAGAAACTATTCTTCTGTGCCAGGGGGAGATCAATTCCATTGAAGGGCTCCATGCTGCCTCCATATGCTGCAAAGAGTAAGCTGCTGTTTTGTTCAATTCTTATACTATCAATTTTCTTCTTGAAATTTATAAGAGTTAACTTAGGGAGCGAAAACAAGAAATAGTTCTCCGGCTCCAAGAATGGAAAACAATCCATTACAAGTGAGCCCTTGTTTGAATAAAGTTGTACAGACACGTGCAACACATCTACATGGATATGTGAAGTGAAAGCAACACGGATTTTAGTTAAAACCTATAAATAGAAGTTTCACATTTTAGCCAAGAAATGATTGAAAATAGTATACACGTACAATTGAACATTATGCAAATCCGGTAGCAATAGTTTGGGAGATTTGGTTTTTTGAAATTTGATTAGGATGATTGATTGTATTTAAATGTATGAATATGTTTTGGAAGACTTAAATTCTATAGGGTTGCGGTGACTGTACAGGCAGTTCTTTTATTTTCATCTCCAGTCTTAGTGCCACTGATAACTTTATTCTTCTTCATAAATGAATATCACCGTAAGCTGCAAACGTAGCAGTCAGATCATGTGTGCAAAAGGCAAAAATATATAATTCTTGTTTATGTGTCAATCAGTTCACACAATTGTGCCAATTTTAAGTTAATTTTCTTCTTGTTCATGGCATATGGAGGTGATTGATCGTCGTTTGCTCCTTTGATAAAATTTGCAGGGTCGATGAGTTCATAGGAAAGAATGCCGATCCATTCATAACGATGTATGGATTTTCAGGTTGAGAAATTGTGTTGGCCTACAAGATATCTTTGTTCTTACTAGTATCTCTCTTTACAAGCTTGCAGTTCATCTGAGAAGGGAAACGCCGATCTATCTCATCGCTTCCCAAAGAAGATTCGGTAATCATTTTCTTCCCGCAGATCTTAATATATGTTGATGGTTCTCTCGAAGGAAAATGATGTCGGATCAACCCAAGCTGATGCAAATTGTTATACTAAACTGCACTTGAAGCATTTCAAAGTTTGAAATATTGCTAATTTTCCCATTTTTACATCTGCACTCTACAAACTTTAACAATTATGAATCAGCCAGTAATGCATGCATCGATTTGAACTCGTTTTTAGTAGCCGTTGTAATGAACTGACTGAGGGGGGTGTTAATGTTTGTGTCTGCAGAGCACGGTGGGCGTGCTTGAGCTGCTTCCCGTGGATCTGCGGCGGTGGGTGCTCCGCCGTCCAGCTCAAGGGACCGAGCTGCTGCTGCGGATGCCCCCGGTGCTGTGTGGGGAGTGGGGGTTGCGGCGGTGGACCCTCGTGTGGCTGCTCATGCTCCTGCGCCGGTTGCTCCTCCTCTTGCGCGTGCCCTGCCTGTGCCGGCTGCAGCGCCGTGTGCTGCGGCGTTGTCCCTCGCCCTCGGTGCTGCCTGTGTTCATGAGCCGCCGTATTGAGATATATTTTTTTCTTCTTTGTTCTTGCTGTGTGCGTTTCTTGTAGGCTCAGGGCTCTGCTGGTGTTTTTGACGGGCATGATCATGATGTATTTCTGGCTCAGTTGGCGCTGTGGATTTGCCTGGTTTTACTTGCCACAGAGAAGGATCACTTGTGCTTTCGTCCTTGTCTCCTAGTATGTTGTAATTAAAGCTTTAGAGATAACTGCAGAATGAACGGTTTTTCTCACTGATGATGGTTAGGGTGCGAAAATGCCAAACGGAGACCGAGCTCCATGGAGGCCTTTATTTGAAAACTTCAAAATTCAAACTTTTCAGTTTCAAAAAATTCTGAAAATAAATACACATATACCTAGATACATAATGTACATGTGTGCAAATTTTCAGGTCGAAATACATTAAAATGTGAGCTACACAAAAAAGACAAATCTGGAGCTTTTTAACATATGTACTGTTCATATTTAAAGTCATGATTTTGTTTTTTTTTTGTAGCTCGCAGTTCAAGGTATTTCATCCTGAAATTTTTCACACATAGACTTTACATCCTTGCATACATGTGTATTTTTTTTCAGAATTTTTTGAAACTGAAATTTATGAATTTTGAATTTTTCAAAATAAAGGGCTCCATGGAGCTCGGTCTCCAAAATGCCCTACTCGTTAGGGTGTATATATATACCCAGTTAGAGCATCTCTTCTAGCAGATCCCGTAAACCGGGCCATCCGGCAAAATAACCGAAGCCGAGGGTGCAGGGGCACATTTGGATCTAAGGCAGAAGGGGGGAAGTTTCAACCTCCATGCATCTCAACCAGACCCACAACTCAACTGCTGCACTGATAGAGACTCCTAACACGGTGTATTGTTGGCACTGTAGGGTGATTGAGGATGACAAGATCCATGTCTGATCCAGGCCACTGCAGCTCGTCGGAGGTCATAGCCAGACAAGGAAGAGAGAGGAGGGGGCTTCAGAGCAACCACCTTGTGGAGGGGGAAGAAGCCCATAGGGCGAGAGAGCATGTTGAGCATGGGCATACCGCTGTCGTACGTCAGATAGGGCTTAGTATTAAAAGGGCATGGTGCAATGTGGGTAGGTGGTGGTGGGGTCCTCCAGGGTCGCTCGAGGACAACCCAGGAGTTAGACGCGAGTCCCAAATTACTCCTATAGGTCGCTTTTCTTTTAGGTCAACGTCATGCTCTCGTTGGGTGGTAGGGCGGCCCCAACTCTTCCCCTACTTGTGTGTATCCGATAGTCCGAACCAAAAAGGCCCTCCAATATCGACGCCAAGTGGTTCCCATGATGCATAGCAACATTAATGTGCGACATTAAAACATCGGCCAACTTTGATTCGTTCAGTTTTGTTGCATTTAATGATGAACTTGTTGAATTGCTTATTATGCAAAACTTATCGTGAAATCATTTGGCATGCATTATTATGCAACACTTATCGTGAAATCATTTGGCATGCATCCATCGTTGATTTGTTGTTAAAGGTTGCAGATGGACAAAAAAATTAGTTTCAGAAAAGAGGGGGTGGACAAAAATTCTGGAGAGACGAAGCGTGGTAATTTGCGTCCAGGTAAGGTAGTTTATTTTTTGAGAACACAGTATAGACGCAGGCGTTCATATATACGCACGTACACTCACATCTATGAACACACTCACGCACATCTTACCCCGATGATCACCTTCGAGAGACTGAGCCCGTATATCATCTTGAGATTGACGAAGTCATCACAGGCGTCTCGTAGTTGATGGAAACGTCTCCTTTCACTAAAAATCCTGAAATAAATCCAGAATAATGCGACCACCAAGACTTGAACCCTGATGGGCTGGATGGTACCATCGTCCTCCTAACCATCCAACCTCGCGGTAAGGTAGGATAGTTTATTGAAAGAAGAAAAAAATCACTTTTCCAGATATACATACGGACAGTTATCTCGGCAGAGTTCTGGAAAAATCGTGAAGGCCATCGAGGAACACGAGCCGCGGCCGCGGCCGCCGCCGCCGCCGCTTCCCAACCCTAGACTTCCGGCGAGCTCCGGAACTTGCTCCCACGACGGCCAGCCACCGATCCACGAGCCGACGAGGAGCCCGATGCCACCAGGGGGAGGAGAAGCAAGCAAGCATGGCCGCACGGGAAAGGAGCAGAGCCACCCGCCGGCGATCCGCCGCGGCGACGAGTCCCGTCCTGCGCCGCCGTTCCCCGCCGTAGCTTCTCAGGTCTGCTCCATACCTCTTCTTCCAATCAATCTTTCTTGGGTCCATGGAACGGAATCGATCGGGAGCCTAATCAATCTTTCTCCGGTCCGTTCGTAGAAGAGGAGGCAGAGTCAGCCGGCGGCGGAGGTGGTGAGCGTCCCCGAGGGCCCCCTCGTCGAGATCCTGGCGCGGCTGCCCTACCGGTCGCTCTGCCGCTTCCAGTGCGTGTCCAAGCAGTGGCGCGCCCTCTGCTCCGACCCCCGCATCGTCAAGAGGGCGCCGCAGACCCTCTCCGGGTTCTTCCACAACCGCCCGGTCGGCAGCCTCTGCTTCAGCAATTTGTCCGGCGGACGCCCGCTGGTCGACGCTTCGCTCCCTTTCCTGCGCCAGAGATACCAAAGAATCAAGCTCGAGCAATGCTCCACCAGCCTTCTCCTCTGCAAATGCTGGAAACTGGAATCAGCAAAAGACAAATTCGATTTCGTCGTGTGCAATCCGATGACCGAGCAGTGGACCGTGCTGCCTCCTATAGAATGGCTGGACGAAGACGGTGAAGACACCGAGTGTTTTGAGCTGATGTATCCCTTCCTGGTTTTCGACCCGGCTGTTCCGTCTCGTTTCGTGGTGTTTGCGCCCCTCCTGGAGTTGGTCGACGTTGTGGCAATATACTCATGGGAAACTGGACAATGGACTCCGAGCAGTGGGTGGGAATACAGACAGTATCCTGCCGTTACCAAGGAATGTGTCTTCCTGAATGGCATGATCCATTTCTTGCATCTGTTTGACGATGAATCTTTGATAACTGTACTAGACATTGAGGGGGAGGTTTGCCGGAAAATTACTGCCCCGGATGGAATGCTAGGGGCCACACCTGGTTATGGTTCGGTGGGGTGCTCTCAGGGACTCCTTCATGTTTGGTATATGGATCCTCATGATTACGAGCTCTCTGTGTGGGTGCTCAAAAATTATGGCAGTGGAGAGTGGATCCTAAAGCACACTGTTGATGTTCCAAAGCTGTTTCAAAAGGAATCCGACGAACAGGATTCTGACCAAGAGGATGAGTCCTGTAAGTATGAGGTGTTTGCAATTCATCTGGAATACAATGTGATTTTCCTTACTGACCGGAAGCTGGTGAGTCTGTCGTACGATATGGACAGCGGGAAAGTGCATCCCGTGTGCACTTCTGGAGATTTCCTTGGTGGTCTACCTTTTATTCCCTGCTTTGCGGATTTGGCTCTCGGATGATCACTAACGCCTTTGCAAATATCACTCTTCTAGTTCCGTGGCACTGGTTTGGATATGTCCTCCTACCATTCCAAAATTATATATGCTCTCCAGGTGCATCCGTTTTGTGGCTTTGAACAATCTTGGTCACCGGTAGAGATTTTGTAAGCGATAACCGATCCAGTGGGTAGTGCTTGCTTAGTTGTATGAATGACTTGGTCACCTAAATATATTTGTGTTTATGTGGTACTGATTAATGTGGTCACTTGTTATCTGTTCGCGTCGGCTGAATGTGAGCTTCCATTATCACTGTTTAGAATTATTTCCATTTCCTGCTCTTTATTTCCATTTGTGTCATCTTAAATATGACTTGTTGTGCATCTTTGCTGAATATTGATGATGCCCTGTTTTTGTAACGGTAACAGAATTTTGCGAATGGTCTCTTCTATGCCGCATATACAAAGGGTAAGGAGATGTTAGTGTCATTTATGAAACCGATATGGAGCTTTTCTATATATTAAACAGTATGCAGCTTAGCAGATATAGTGAACATAATTATTTCTTTATTTTGTTCAGGGGAGAGAACAAAATGATTCTGCCTATAGCTAAAACTAAGCACTAGCTACTAGTGTGTTCCTAATTTCCTATTTCTGAACCTTTTTTTTTCAGGGATTGAACTTTTGATTGATCAGTTTTTCCTACTTGAATTCTGGCCATACTGTTGAACTGATAGGTTGTTGTCAAACCAAATCTGTTTTTGAAGCTTCTTCAGATTTTGTTGACCATGATGTAGCTCACATAATTTTCTTGTGAACTACGAACCGTGTACTGACTACTGAGTGCACATTGAATTCTATTCTAATTTAAACTGTTACCCAAATGTCTGTCCTGCAGCTGAGCCTGAGAAGTGACTTGATCGCCCGTCTTGCTGCATGACCCACAACACATGTCACTAACTTGAGGTTATATTCATACACAAGCAGTCACACGGGTGGTAGGTTTAAGTTTTAGTACTTCGTTTTAGATTTTTTTTGAATGCCCTATCAAACTTCACTTTGTTTTAGAGCTAGAATACCACGCTTAGTTCCAATTCTATGACCTATCAAAGAAGGGCTTTCATCTGTGTCTCGTGCTCGACACAATCTTTACCCACTCTTGAGCCTACTTACCTAAATCTGATGAGTTTCCTGAGTCGCTTACGACACACATGATTAATTTCACAACCTGTATATTGTCTGAAGAAAACAATTTAGTCAAAGAGAGTCAATTCTGAGTTCCCCGACAAGCTAAACCCCTACTAGTCTCAACTCTCCAGTAGCATATAATATCAGTAGTAAACTATTGCAAGCTTGCATGAACAGAAAACCTTAATGTCCAGCGGCTCAGCATATGTATCAATATAAGCATCTTCAGGTTAGGGTGCCCGAGTTACTGAACGAAAGCCAAATAGAAGGAACATCGAAGAAGAAAAAAGGGGTAATTCAAATGATACATGCATCATGTCGAATCCGGTACAAGAAAAGAAATATGCAACAGACCTGGATATACTATTATTAAGGCTATGGTATTCCAACAAGCCGCGATATTATAGACTTCTGGGATATACATGGCCCATATGGCTTACTAAATATATTGTCGTCCACATCAAGCATTGTAATCGATTGCTGAAGTATTTAGTATGGGTAGATAGGGTTCGAAACTAGTACCTGAAAGTCTTGCGGTTATCAAATACTATCCGTTAAAATTTTCGATGCTTGACAGCTTGAGTTCGTTTCTTTTATGGTGCGCTGAGCCTACAGATTGCCAAAATGTTTCACTGGACCTAGTTTATCTTGCACAATCTAGTAAATGGGTTTTCCTTTGACTCGAAAATGGTATGGTGAAGACAAGCGAAACATGCATCTTCTCTGTAGTATGAGATGTGCTATATTCTTCAAAATTCTCTAGGTGATGAGAAGCTTTTACATTCTTCTACATCCTCTAGGTGGTGAGGAACTTGTTCAGAAGTAATGGAACTGAAAAGCACAACGTCATCAAGCCCTAAAGGCGGACATAACGTATTGGTCAGATGATTCTGCTGAAACAAGAGAACTTGTGTAGACACACGAAACAAGATTAATGAAGAAGATCTTGTTGACCGGACAGGAAGATGTCACGGCTCAGCAAGAAGAACACATTTGGGATTGAGGTTGCAGAGCCAGCACATCACATCTGAGCAGTCCAGAGATCACAACCGTAGCCGTATCTTGCCTCTCTCCTGGAACTGCAAAACCGGTGTCATGCCACAGATGACAACATGGAGAGAAAATGCAACATGAAACCCAGAAGCTCCCTTGTGCTTCCTCTTCTCCACTGCTTTGCTGCACCCGACGGAGTTTCAGTGTTACTGCAACAGGCATGCATTGCTTCATTGCAAGTTACAAATTTGTGCATTGTTGGAGTTGAAGCAAAGGAAACATTGAGTTGCTGCTGGTCCAGCAATAGGACTGATTGATGACAAATTTACAAAGGCAACAAGAGAGCAGTTAAGTCGTAAACGGAACGCCCATTTATTACAAAAGTAGGGCGAACGTGTATGCTGATAACTGAACATTGCTTGGTACTCCATCTGTATCAAAATGTAAGACGTTTACAGAGGGAGTACTTTTGGTTGGCCATAAGACGAGACGGATAACAAACACAACTCAAGATTTGAAACACAAGAAACAACAACGGAACAGGGTTTTGATTACATCAAAACTACTTCAACAAGCCGCTGGCAAACTTATCTCAAAGTGCGCCTGGTATCAGCTTATGTAGTGCTCAATCATGATAATAGGTGTCTCACATGGAGACCTAACATCACATAACATATGCTACACAGTCCTCGGACAAGCAGCAAAGTGCTCCTTAATAATGCTACATGCCATGGATAGATAAAACAGAGCATCGAATCATCATTTCTCCTCTAAGTGGTGATCGCTTTCAGGATAACAGCGGCGACGGGAATAGGCATAAGCAGCTTGAAAGACCAACTCATGCACGTGTTCCCTTCTCGAGGAACCCAATGCGCGACCTTCAGAAAGGAGGAAAATGGATTAGGTTAAGAAATCATGCAACAACAAACTCTAGCTAGTTCCATACCTCATAAATGCCTGGTGTTCCTTCACCCCATCAACTCGAGCTAGATTCTCTTGGTACAACCTTTTCGCATCTTTCCGATCTTCCTGTTGACACCAATTTAGCGATAAGACAACGTTAATTGCGATGGCAAGAACACGAGAATGAGGAGGAAGACTAAGAACAAAAGTCGCAGCTTCGTAGTATATGTGAAACATCTGATGACTGTTAGAGTGAGACTGTACCAAAATGACTGACATCAATCAGAGAGAGTTGATGCATGCTAATACAGTCGATGCGATACACCTAGTGCAATGAACTATTTGCATGAGGCGAAGAGACCTAACAATGATTAGAACTCATCTATGCATGAAGCCAACATAATAAATACCTACTTCCATATTTGACAGTACGTGAATGGAAGACGTCATAATTGTAGGCTTTTTGCATGCTGCTTGTATATACGGTAATAATAGGAGATCGTGTGCAAAGAAACAAGAAATCACCAGGGCATGGACAAAGTAAACTGGTAATTCCTTACTTGTCCGACGCCCAGGAGGGTCAACAGCCCCATGTTAACGAAGCAACAAGCAAGATATCTAGACCCGGAGCCGAAGAAATTAGTAAGTAACAGAGCCGACGATGGATAGATCGGAGCAAACTAGGTAATTGTCACGCATCACGCAGGTAGCTGAAGAAATTTGTTGCTTTCTTTGTGGAAGACCTAGAAGCAAGCACTCTGTCAAATTCTGCATGTACACTTCAAATGTAGTTCAAAACCTGTCATGCTGTACAAAATCCCTTCCTTCTGAACATCTAATATACGAACAAAATTCTACTCTCTCCGTCCCAAAGTAAGTGTCGCTGATTTAGTACAAAGTTAGTACAACTTTGTCTAAATCAGTGACACTTATTTTGGGTTGGGACGGAGTACTTTATATGGGTTTCACTGCAGGTTGAACATCAACGGGGGGTCAGGGCATCTCTAACCGATCCCCTATAATCGATTAGAGGAGGATAAATTCTGTTTCCTCATCTAACCGGCACCTAACCGATCCCGTATAATATTTAGAGAAAAATTTATCATCCTCGGCTGCCCCGACTCCTAAATATACTCGCCCGCAGCCGTCTAGAGTAAAAATTTCCTTCGCTCGAAGACGCGCCCGCACCTCCCTTTTCGTCTGCGCCATCCCGGCCCAGCCCCGGACTGCCACCGCTCCACCCCACCGCGACGAGTACGGCCTAGAGCTCCGGCAGCTCCCAGTGCTGCACGTCCCCGTTGATCCAGACGCCGGCGGCGCGCACCCCCACCTGAAGCTCCTTGCCGGAGCACTGGGGCTTTCCATGGAGGAGACGGAGAACGGACCGCACCATGGCTGTCGCGAGATGACGGCCTCCCGGAGGGCCAGTAGCAGCAACAGCTGCTGCTGCTGCTGCTGCGCGCTCTGCGAGGGATCCAACGTCCCCTCCTGCAGGAACAACTGAAAGAAGCATGTCTGAATTAAATGGAAGCTGCGATGAATGGGGTTTGGCATACCCTCATGTGCATCCAGAGCACCGCTCGTTGTGTGACAGCGGCCCAATCAACATTGTATCCTACTCACATGGTTGCTGGCTTTGTTTGGTACCACTAATGGTTTGCTTCTGGGGCAGACTACAATTTCGTAGCTACGATAATCAATAGAGTAGGAAGATCAGAAGCCAGAATGCGTAGAGGACACAGGACTGGTGCTCGGCGGCACAGGCTCCTGGTAGAGTGGTGCTGGCTGAACAGGGGCCAGCTTCAGCTCAAATCGAAGTGGTTTTGTCACAAAATTTGCAATGTGTAAATGGAATGTTTGATTTGAAGGTACAAGATAGATACAATCATTTATCCATGTTTTGGAAAAGCAAAGGCAGATGTAAATATACTGGTACATATAGGAGGTTTAACAAACACCTTGGTTGCTTCAATTTTGTGGCTGCTCTCGCCTTGGTTAACACATACAAGTGTATGAAAACAACGAATGGTAAGAGAGATATATTATCTAATTGCGACATAGATACCGCAACAATATGTACGAAGGAAAAGAGAAGAAGAATTAGCATTCTGAACCAAGAAAGGCAAGAATTAATTAATAGTTCTGTATGAAGAAATGAAACTGATACCTGAAAACCAGCCAATGGACCTAGTCATAAAATTTCCAAACCAAGGTGGGACGATTGGGGTGCTCCATTGCTTTCTCCATAGCAGCTTTCAGCTCAAGTTCCGCATCCTTATCATGCTCGATGCAAAGATGGTGCAAGCTGGGCAAAGCTCCCAGTATCTCCACGTCTTGCTCCGTGATCGTGTCCATGGGGATGTAGAGTTTCTCGAGGTTGATGAGCGAGGCCATCCATGCCGGAACCTTTGAGACCATGCCCCCATCAATGCTAAGCTCCCGAAGGCCACAAGAAGGATCGGGGAACCATGGACCCTCAAAGTACTCATTGGTTGCCTCATTCATGCCGATGTGCAAAGACTCGAGGCCAGCTTTGCTGAGCTCACAGATGGAATATATAATCTCCTCACCATGCTCCTCCCAATTGTCTCCAGAGTCATAGCTGTTGAATATTATGCTCAGCTTCCTTAGGTTTTTCAATTGGCCAAGCCTCTCGAGAAACTGCATTGACTGAGTATAGACATTGAGACCTTCCAACACCCGCAGTACCTGCATTTCCGCGACTTCATCCGACACTGTTACATAATCATCCACAAGTAGAGTTACATAACAGGTCAACCGTTGTTGGATGGTCACAGGGATTTCCATTACTTTGTTGTATCCATGTATGTCAATCTCTAGATGCTGCAGCCTTGCCACTTGTTCTGGAAGCTTTGTGAGGGCATCTGCATGCTTGAACCTCAGGTACTTGAGGTGCAACAAATTGCCAACTCCTGCAAGGTGATCATCTTCTAATTGCAAACACTCATTGAAGTCCAGAACACGCAAGGGTTGACACTTCAATAAAGATGGGGTTTTAGCATTACTGCCAAACACATGGAGTGAACGGGCATGAGATACATCGAGACCCAGCGGAATCTCTCCATCATTCTGCAAAGACACTCGATGAACCTTGCCCTTTGGGTAAGGATTTATAACACCAGGTACACCTATTATAGTAACAAAGTTCTCTTCGACGGCCTTGGATACGATGAAATCAAAAACAGTGTCATGAAGTCGGCAACTCCCCACCTCATCACCAAATGTCCTGTCTATCTCCATGGGGTGGATCAAGCTCCTATTGATGAGCTCATTGAAACACATCTCTCCAGACTCATGCAATGTATACCCATCCCTCTTGTGAATGAATCCCTCGCCAATCCACCTCCTTATCAGATTCTCCTTCTCGATAGCATGATCCTTCGGAAATATACTCAGGTACAGTAGGCAAGTTTTGAGATGAGGAGGAAGATCCATGTAACTAAGGGATATTATATTTACCATGTCTTCGATGGTACTATTTCTTAGGGCATGACCAATTGAATCCTTCACTTGCTCCCATAGTTCCTTTTCACTTTCTCTATGAGCCAATACACCTAATATAACAATGATTGCCAAAGGTAAGCCAGCACATTCATCCAAGATTTGACCAGAAGTTCCTTCAAGGTGTGAAGGGCATTTTTCTTGGGAGTTGAATAATCTTTCATAGAAAAGTTTCCTCGAGTGCACCATACTAAGAGGCCTTATATTGTATATATGGCCACTGAAAGAGGAACAACATGATTGGGCGACATCATCTATACGAGTGGTGATCATTATGTTACTGCCAGAACTGATTGTGGGAAATACACACTTAATAGCCTTCCATGTTTCCACATCCCATATATCATCAACTACAATAAAGTACCTGCAAAAAATATATAAATAAAATTAATTCTACCAAAAAAAAAAGATAGCAATGGAGATTCAGTATCTTGAATCATATACTTGTTTGGTCACATGGTCAGGACAAGTTCCAATGGAATTTGTACTAGAATGGACAATTCACTAGTAGCTTTCCACTAGTACATTGTGATGCCTCAAGAAATACAAATAATTTACAAGCTAAATGCCCTTGGAAAGGTAAAATCTTCATTTGGTAGTTACACCGAGGGGTGGTCTTAACAAGTGACAACATTGCTAAGCATAACTGGCATGTGAGTAATCAATGCTTTCTTTGTTATAAAGATGAACAATTAAACATCTCTTTTTTCAAATGTTAGCTCAGCTCGAAGCATAAATGCCATTCATGTTGCTTCTAAATCGTATCTGCCTGAGTGTTATGGATATGTTCTTGGTCCCGAGAGAAATAGCAAAACCACGTGTCTGGATCAAAAATTCAAAATACATTGACGTATATTACTGGATAGCTAGCAAAAAAATAAAAATGATAGTTTGCATGGATTTTGTGGCAAGAAATGTTAGGATTCGAAGAAGTAGTACCTTTTGTTTTCGAGGAAGTCCAAAATCATGTTGATAAGTTGTGGTAAGTCCTCCATACCAGGGGAATATTTGTCATTTAGCTGACTGTAAATGGCACGCATAACTTTGATGATATCTGGATTCTGTGACACAGATATAAAAACATGACATTCAAAATGTTCTTTGAGATCCTGGTACAATTGATTTGCGAGGGTTGTCTTGCCCAGTCCTCCAAGCCCAACAACAGCCACTATGTTTGGTTGCTGTTGCGTAGAGTCACAATCGGTCAACAGTTGAACGAGCTCTTTCTTGCGTCCATCGACATCAACAAGCTTGGACATATCCTCGAACATGTCAAGAGCTCTGGGATCAAAACGTTGGACGCATTGCTAGCGTTGGAGGCGACGGCCTGTTGGATCTTGTACCTTTTGGCAACCTGGACTAGTTGTTTCTTCTTCAGTTCATCGATAGCATTCAGAATCTGATGGTGAGCCTTGGTCCGGTCCAGCATGATCTTGATCTTGTCCATGAATCCGTTCGGCTTGGCGGGGGGTTTGTCGCCGACGGGAGCCATTAACTCGTCGAGGTAGTCCTCAATGTCGTAGGACAGCTCCCGCACCTCCTTCATCCAGGTCTTGTCCTGCGCGCTGGGATCCTCCCTCGTCGACTTCATGAGGACGAACGCTTTTATGGCGGAGAGCTCATGGGTGTGGAGCTCGACCTTGCTGTGCACCCCATGGGAGAGTTTGGAGTCGTCGCTGAGCAAGGCAGCAAGCTTTCCAAGAACGGGTTGCAGCGCCCCCGTTGCTGCGCTCACCAGAGCCTCCATTGTTGTGGTGTTGTTTGTGCTCAGTAGTCCACTAGTAGAAAACGGGCCTTTAATCCCGGTTTGTAAGGCCCTTTAGTGCCGGTTCTACACTAAAGGCCCCCCCCCTTTAGTCCCGGTTCGTCACGGCCCGGCACTAAAGGCCCACCACGTGGCGCCTGCCGGGGCTCGATAGCATGATCCTTCGGAAATATACTCAGGTACAGTAGGCAAGTTTTGAGATGAGGAGGAAGATCCATGTAACTAAGGGATATTATATTTACCATGTCTTCGATGGTACTATTTCTTAGGGCATGACCAATTGAATCCTTCACTTGCTCCCATAGTTCCTTTTCACTTTCTCTATGAGCCAATACACCTAATATAACAATGATTGCCAAAGGTAAGCCAGCACATTCATCCAAGATTTGACCAGAAGTTCCTTCAAGGTGTGAAGGGCATTTTTCTTGGGAGTTGAATAATCTTTCATAGAAAAGTTTCCTCGAGTGCACCATACTAAGAGGCCTTATATTGTATATATGGCCACTGAAAGAGGAACAACATGATTGGGCGACATCATCTATACGAGTGGTGATCATTATGTTACTGCCAGAACTGATTGTGGGAAATACACACTTAATAGCCTTCCATGTTTCCACATCCCATATATCATCAACTACAATAAAGTACCTGCAAAAAATATATAAATAAAATTAATTCTACCAAAAAAAAAAGATAGCAATGGAGATTCAGTATCTTGAATCATATACTTGTTTGGTCACATGGTCAGGACAAGTTCCAATGGAATTTGTACTAGAATGGACAATTCACTAGTAGCTTTCCACTAGTACATTGTGATGCCTCAAGAAATACAAATAATTTACAAGCTAAATGCCCTTGGAAAGGTAAAATCTTCATTTGGTAGTTACACCGAGGGGTGGTCTTAACAAGTGACAACATTGCTAAGCATAACTGGCATGTGAGTAATCAATGCTTTCTTTGTTATAAAGATGAACAATTAAACATCTCTTTTTTCAAATGTTAGCTCAGCTCGAAGCATAAATGCCATTCATGTTGCTTCTAAATCGTATCTGCCTGAGTGTTATGGATATGTTCTTGGTCCCGAGAGAAATAGCAAAACCACGTGTCTGGATCAAAAATTCAAAATACATTGACGTATATTACTGGATAGCTAGCAAAAAAATAAAAATGATAGTTTGCATGGATTTTGTGGCAAGAAATGTTAGGATTCGAAGAAGTAGTACCTTTTGTTTTCGAGGAAGTCCAAAATCATGTTGATAAGTTGTGGTAAGTCCTCCATACCAGGGGAATATTTGTCATTTAGCTGACTGTAAATGGCACGCATAACTTTGATGATATCTGGATTCTGTGACACAGATATAAAAACATGACATTCAAAATGTTCTTTGAGATCCTGGTACAATTGATTTGCGAGGGTTGTCTTGCCCAGTCCTCCAAGCCCAACAACAGCCACTATGTTTGGTTGCTGTTGCGTAGAGTCACAATCGGTCAACAGTTGAACGAGCTCTTTCTTGCGTCCATCGACATCAACAAGCTTGGACATATCCTCGAACATGTCAAGAGCTCTGGGATCAAAACGTTGGACGCATTGCTAGCGTTGGAGGCGACGGCCTGTTGGATCTTGTACCTTTTGGCAACCTGGACTAGTTGTTTCTTCTTCAGTTCATCGATAGCATTCAGAATCTGATGGTGAGCCTTGGTCCGGTCCAGCATGATCTTGATCTTGTCCATGAATCCGTTCGGCTTGGCGGGGGGTTTGTCGCCGACGGGAGCCATTAACTCGTCGAGGTAGTCCTCAATGTCGTAGGACAGCTCCCGCACCTCCTTCATCCAGGTCTTGTCCTGCGCGCTGGGATCCTCCCTCGTCGACTTCATGAGGACGAACGCTTTTATGGCGGAGAGCTCATGGGTGTGGAGCTCGACCTTGCTGTGCACCCCATGGGAGAGTTTGGAGTCGTCGCTGAGCAAGGCAGCAAGCTTTCCAAGAACGGGTTGCAGCGCCCCCGTTGCTGCGCTCACCAGAGCCTCCATTGTTGTGGTGTTGTTTGTGCTCAGTAGTCCACTAGTAGAAAACGGGCCTTTAATCCCGGTTTGTAAGGCCCTTTAGTGCCGGTTCTACACTAAAGGCCCCCCCCCTTTAGTCCCGGTTCGTCACGGCCCGGCACTAAAGGCCCACCACGTGGCGCCTGCCGGGGCTCGATAGCATGATCCTTCGGAAATATACTCAGGTACAGTAGGCAAGTTTTGAGATGAGGAGGAAGATCCATGTAACTAAGGGATATTATATTTACCATGTCTTCGATGGTACTATTTCTTAGGGCATGACCAATTGAATCCTTCACTTGCTCCCATAGTTCCTTTTCACTTTCTCTATGAGCCAATACACCTAATATAACAATGATTGCCAAAGGTAAGCCAGCACATTCATCCAAGATTTGACCAGAAATTCCTTCAAGGTGTGAAGGGCATTTTTCTTGGGAGTTGAATAATCTTTCATAGAAAAGTTTCCTCGAGTGCACCATACTAAGAGGCCTTATATTGTATATATGGCCACTGAAAGAGGAACAACATGATTGGGCGACATCATCTATACGAGTGGTGATCATTATGTTACTGCCAGAACTGATTGTGGGAAATACACACTTAATAGCCTTCCATGTTTCCACATCCCATATATCATCAACTACAATAAAGTACCTGCAAAAAATATATAAATAAAATTAATTCTACCAAAAAAAAAAGATAGCAATGGAGATTCAGTATCTTGAATCATATACTTGTTTGGTCACATGGTCAGGACAAGTTCCAATGGAATTTGTACTAGAATGGACAATTCACTAGTAGCTTTCCACTAGTACATTGTGATGCCTCAAGAAATACAAATAATTTACAAGCTAAATGCCCTTGGAAAGGTAAAATCTTCATTTGGTAGTTACACCGAGGGGTGGTCTTAACAAGTGACAACATTGCTAAGCATAACTGGCATGTGAGTAATCAATGCTTTCTTTGTTATAAAGATGAACAATTAAACATCTCTTTTTTCAAATGTTAGCTCAGCTCGAAGCATAAATGCCATTCATGTTGCTTCTAAATCGTATCTGCCTGAGTGTTATGGATATGTTCTTGGTCCCGAGAGAAATAGCAAAACCACGTGTCTGGATCAAAAATTCAAAATACATTGACGTATATTACTGGATAGCTAGCAAAAAAATAAAAATGATAGTTTGCATGGATTTTGTGGCAAGAAATGTTAGGATTCGAAGAAGTAGTACCTTTTGTTTTCGAGGAAGTCCAAAATCATGTTGATAAGTTGTGGTAAGTCCTCCATACCAGGGGAATATTTGTCATTTAGCTGACTGTAAATGGCACGCATAACTTTGATGATATCTGGATTCTGTGACACAGATATAAAAACATGACATTCAAAATGTTCTTTGAGATCCTGGTACAATTGATTTGCGAGGGTTGTCTTGCCCAGTCCTCCAAGCCCAACAACAGCCACTATGTTTGGTTGCTGTTGCGTAGAGTCACAATCGGTCAACAGTTGAACGAGCTCTTTCTTGCGTCCATCGACATCAACAAGCTTGGACATATCCTCGAACATGTCAAGAGCTCTGGGATCAAAACGTTGGACGCATTGCTAGCGTTGGAGGCGACGGCCTGTTGGATCTTGTACCTTTTGGCAACCTGGACTAGTTGTTTCTTCTTCAGTTCATCGATAGCATTCAGAATCTGATGGTGAGCCTTGGTCCGGTCCAGCATGATCTTGATCTTGTCCATGAATCCGTTCGGCTTGGCGGGGGGTTTGTCGCCGACGGGAGCCATTAACTCGTCGAGGTCGTCCTCAATGTCGTAGGACAGCTCCCGCACCTCCTTCATCCAGGTCTTGTCCTGCGCGCTGGGATCCTCCCTCGTCGACTTCATGAGGACGAACGCTTTTATGGCGGAGAGCTCATGGGTGTGGAGCTCGACCTTGCTGTGCACCCCATGGGAGAGTTTGGAGTCGTCGCTGAGCAAGGCAGCAAGCTTTCCAAGAACGGGTTGCAGCGCCCCCGTTGCTGCGCTCACCAGAGCCTCCATTGTTGTGGTGTTGTTTGTGCTCAGTAGTCCACTAGTAGAAAACGGGCCTTTAATCCCGGTTTGTAAGGCCCTTTAGTGCCGGTTCTACACTAAAGGCCCCCCCCCCTTTAGTCCCGGTTCGTCACGGCCCGGCACTAAAGGCCCACCACGTGGCGCCTGCCGGGGCTCGATAGCATGATCCTTCGGAAATATACTCAGGTACAGTAGGCAAGTTTTGAGATGAGGAGGAAGATCCATGTAACTAAGGGATATTATATTTACCATGTCTTCGATGGTACTATTTCTTAGGGCATGACCAATTGAATCCTTCACTTGCTCCCATAGTTCCTTTTCACTTTCTCTATGAGCCAATACACCTAATATAACAATGATTGCCAAAGGTAAGCCAGCACATTCATCCAAGATTTGACCAGAAATTCCTTCAAGGTGTGAAGGGCATTTTTCTTGGGAGTTGAATAATCTTTCATAGAAAAGTTTCCTCGAGTGCACCATACTAAGAGGCCTTATATTGTATATATGGCCACTGAAAGAGGAACAACATGATTGGGCGACATCATCTATACGAGTGGTGATCATTATGTTACTGCCAGAACTGATTGTGGGAAATACACACTTAATAGCCTTCCATGTTTCCACATCCCATATATCATCAACTACAATAAAGTACCTGCAAAAAATATATAAATAAAATTAATTCTACCAAAAAAAAAAGATAGCAATGGAGATTCAGTATCTTGAATCATATACTTGTTTGGTCACATGGTCAGGACAAGTTCCAATGGAATTTGTACTAGAATGGACAATTCACTAGTAGCTTTCCACTAGTACATTGTGATGCCTCAAGAAATACAAATAATTTACAAGCTAAATGCCCTTGGAAAGGTAAAATCTTCATTTGGTAGTTACACCGAGGGGTGGTCTTAACAAGTGACAACATTGCTAAGCATAACTGGCATGTGAGTAATCAATGCTTTCTTTGTTATAAAGATGAACAATTAAACATCTCTTTTTTCAAATGTTAGCTCAGCTCGAAGCATAAATGCCATTCATGTTGCTTCTAAATCGTATCTGCCTGAGTGTTATGGATATGTTCTTGGTCCCGAGAGAAATAGCAAAACCACGTGTCTGGATCAAAAATTCAAAATACATTGACGTATATTACTGGATAGCTAGCAAAAAAATAAAAATGATAGTTTGCATGGATTTTGTGGCAAGAAATGTTAGGATTCGAAGAAGTAGTACCTTTTGTTTTCGAGGAAGTCCAAAATCATGTTGATAAGTTGTGGTAAGTCCTCCATACCAGGGGAATATTTGTCATTTAGCTGACTGTAAATGGCACGCATAACTTTGAAGATATCTGGATTCTATGACACAGATATAAAAACATGACATTCAAAATGTTCTTTGAGATCCTGGTACAATTGATTTGCGAGGGTTGTCTTGCCCAGTCCTCCAAGCCCAACAACAGCCACTATGTTTGGTTGCTGTTGCGTAGAGTCACAATCGGTCAACAGTTGAACGAGCTCTTTCTTGCGTCCATCGACATCAACAAGCTTGGACATATCCTCGAACATGTCAAGAGCTCTGGGATCAAAACGTTGGACGCATTGCTAGCGTTGGAGGCGACGGCCTGTTGGATCTTGTACCTTTTGGCAACCTGGACTAGTTGTTTCTTCTTCAGTTCATCGATAGCATTCAGAATCTGATGGTGAGCCTTGGTCCGGTCCAGCATGATCTTGATCTTGTCCATGAATCCGTTCGGCTTGGCGGGGGGTTTGTCGCCGACGGGAGCCATTAACTCGTCGAGGTCGTCCTCAATGTCGTAGGACAGCTCCCGCACCTCCTTCATCCAGGTCTTGTCCTGCGCGCTGGGATCCTCCCTCGTCGACTTCATGAGGACGAACGCTTTTATGGCGGAGAGCTCATGGGTGTGGAGCTCGACCTTGCTGTGCACCCCATGGGAGAGTTTGGAGTCGTCGCTGAGCAAGGCAGCAAGCTTTCCAAGAACGGGTTGCAGCGCCCCCGTTGCTGCGCTCACCAGAGCCTCCATTGTTGTGGTGTTGTTTGTGCTCAGTAGTCCACTAGTAGAAAACGGGCCTTTAATCCCGGTTTGTAAGGCCCTTTAGTGCCGGTTCTACACTAAAGGCCCCCCCCCTTTAGTCCCGGTTCGTCACGGCCCGGCACTAAAGGCCCACCACGTGGCGCCTGCCGGGGCTCGATAGCATGATCCTTCGGAAATATACTCAGGTACAGTAGGCAAGTTTTGAGATGAGGAGGAAGATCCATGTAACTAAGGGATATTATATTTACCATGTCTTCGATGGTACTATTTCTTAGGGCATGACCAATTGAATCCTTCACTTGCTCCCATAGTTCCTTTTCACTTTCTCTATGAGCCAATACACCTAATATAACAATGATTGCCAAAGGTAAGCCAGCACATTCATCCAAGATTTGACCAGAAATTCCTTCAAGGTGTGAAGGGCATTTTTCTTGGGAGTTGAATAATCTTTCATAGAAAAGTTTCCTCGAGTGCACCATACTAAGAGGCCTTATATTGTATATATGGCCACTGAAAGAGGAACAACATGATTGGGCGACATCATCTATACGAGTGGTGATCATTATGTTACTGCCAGAACTGATTGTGGGAAATACACACTTAATAGCCTTCCATGTTTCCACATCCCATATATCATCAACTACAATAAAGTACCTGCAAAAAATATATAAATAAAATTAATTCTACCAAAAAAAAAAGATAGCAATGGAGATTCAGTATCTTGAATCATATACTTGTTTGGTCACATGGTCAGGACAAGTTCCAATGGAATTTGTACTAGAATGGACAATTCACTAGTAGCTTTCCACTAGTACATTGTGATGCCTCAAGAAATACAAATAATTTACAAGCTAAATGCCCTTGGAAAGGTAAAATCTTCATTTGGTAGTTACACCGAGGGGTGGTCTTAACAAGTGACAACATTGCTAAGCATAACTGGCATGTGAGTAATCAATGCTTTCTTTGTTATAAAGATGAACAATTAAACATCTCTTTTTTCAAATGTTAGCTCAGCTCGAAGCATAAATGCCATTCATGTTGCTTCTAAATCGTATCTGCCTGAGTGTTATGGATATGTTCTTGGTCCCGAGAGAAATAGCAAAACCACGTGTCTGGATCAAAAATTCAAAATACATTGACGTATATTACTGGATAGCTAGCAAAAAAATAAAAATGATAGTTTGCATGGATTTTGTGGCAAGAAATGTTAGGATTCGAAGAAGTAGTACCTTTTGTTTTCGAGGAAGTCCAAAATCATGTTGATAAGTTGTGGTAAGTCCTCCATACCAGGGGAATATTTGTCATTTAGCTGACTGTAAATGGCACGCATAACTTTGATGATATCTGGATTCTGTGACACAGATATAAAAACATGACATTCAAAATGTTCTTTGAGATCCTGGTACAATTGATTTGCGAGGGTTGTCTTGCCCAGTCCTCCAAGCCCAACAACAGCCACTATGTTTGGTTGCTGTTGCGTAGAGTCACAATCGGTCAACAGTTGAACGAGCTCTTTCTTGCGTCCATCGACATCAACAAGCTTGGACATATCCTCGAACATGTCAAGAGCTCTGGGATCAACGTTGGACGCATTGCTAGCGTTGGAGGCGACGGCCTGTTGGATCTTGTACCTTTTGGCAACCTGGACTAGTTGTTTCTTCTTCAGTTCATCGATAGCATTCAGAATCTGATGGTGAGCCTTGGTCCGGTCCAGCATGATCTTGATCTTGTCCATGAATCCGTTCGGCTTGGCGGGGGGTTTGTCGCCGACGGGAGCCATTAACTCGTCGAGGTCGTCCTCAATGTCGTAGGACAGCTCCCGCACCTCCTTCATCCAGGTCTTGTCCTGCGCGCTGGGATCCTCCCTCGTCGACTTCATGAGGACGAACGCTTTTATGGCGGAGAGCTCATGGGTGTGGAGCTCGACCTTGCTGTGCACCCCATGGGAGAGTTTGGAGTCGTCGCTGAGCAAGGCAGCAAGCTTTCCAAGAACGGGTTGCAGCGCCCCCGTTGCTGCGCTCACCAGAGCCTCCATTGTTGTGGTGTTGTTTGTGCTCAGTAGTCCACTAGTAGAAAACGGGCCTTTAATCCCGGTTTGTAAGGCCCTTTAGTGCCGGTTCTACACTAAAGCCCCCCCCCCCTTTAGTCCCGGTTCGTCACGGCCCGGCACTAAAGGCCCACCACGTGGCGCCTGCCGGGGCTCGATAGCATGATCCTTCGGAAATATACTCAGGTACAGTAGGCAAGTTTTGAGATGAGGAGGAAGATCCATGTAACTAAGGGATATTATATTTACCATGTCTTCGATGGTACTATTTCTTAGGGCATGACCAATTGAATCCTTCACTTGCTCCCATAGTTCCTTTTCACTTTCTCTATGAGCCAATACACCTAATATAACAATGATTGCCAAAGGTAAGCCAGCACATTCATCCAAGATTTGACCAGAAATTCCTTCAAGGTGTGAAGGGCATTTTTCTTGGGAGTTGAATAATCTTTCATAGAAAAGTTTCCTCGAGTGCACCATACTAAGAGGCCTTATATTGTATATATGGCCACTGAAAGAGGAACAACATGATTGGGCGACATCATCTATACGAGTGGTGATCATTATGTTACTGCCAGAACTGATTGTGGGAAATACACACTTAATAGCCTTCCATGTTTCCACATCCCATATATCATCAACTACAATAAAGTACCTGCAAAAAATATATAAATAAAATTAATTCTACCAAAAAAAAAAGATAGCAATGGAGATTCAGTATCTTGAATCATATACTTGTTTGGTCACATGGTCAGGACAAGTTCCAATGGAATTTGTACTAGAATGGACAATTCACTAGTAGCTTTCCACTAGTACATTGTGATGCCTCAAGAAATACAAATAATTTACAAGCTAAATGCCCTTGGAAAGGTAAAATCTTCATTTGGTAGTTACACCGAGGGGTGGTCTTAACAAGTGACAACATTGCTAAGCATAACTGGCATGTGAGTAATCAATGCTTTCTTTGTTATAAAGATGAACAATTAAACATCTCTTTTTTCAAATGTTAGCTCAGCTCGAAGCATAAATGCCATTCATGTTGCTTCTAAATCGTATCTGCCTGAGTGTTATGGATATGTTCTTGGTCCCGAGAGAAATAGCAAAACCACGTGTCTGGATCAAAAATTCAAAATACATTGACGTATATTACTGGATAGCTAGCAAAAAAATAAAAATGATAGTTTGCATGGATTTTGTGGCAAGAAATGTTAGGATTCGAAGAAGTAGTACCTTTTGTTTTCGAGGAAGTCCAAAATCATGTTGATAAGTTGTGGTAAGTCCTCCATACCAGGGGAATATTTGTCATTTAGCTGACTGTAAATGGCACGCATAACTTTGATGATATCTGGATTCTGTGACACAGATATAAAAACATGACATTCAAAATGTTCTTTGAGATCCTGGTACAATTGATTTGCGAGGGTTGTCTTGCCCAGTCCTCCAAGCCCAACAACAGCCACTATGTTTGGTTGCTGTTGCGTAGAGTCACAATCGGTCAACAGTTGAACGAGCTCTTTCTTGCGTCCATCGACATCAACAAGCTTGGACATATCCTCGAACATGTCAAGAGCTCTGGGATCAAAACGTTGGACGCATTGCTAGCGTTGGAGGCGACGGCCTGTTGGATCTTGTACCTTTTGGCAACCTGGACTAGTTGTTTCTTCTTCAGTTCATCGATAGCATTCAGAATCTGATGGTGAGCCTTGGTCCGGTCCAGCATGATCTTGATCTTGTCCATGAATCCGTTCGGCTTGGCGGGGGGTTTGTCGCCGACGGGAGCCATTAACTCGTCGAGGTCGTCCTCAATGTCGTAGGACAGCTCCCGCACCTCCTTCATCCAGGTCTTGTCCTGCGCGCTGGGATCCTCCCTCGTCGACTTCATGAGGACGAACGCTTTTATGGCGGAGAGCTCATGGGTGTGGAGCTCGACCTTGCTGTGCACCCCATGGGAGAGTTTGGAGTCGTCGCTGAGCAAGGCAGCAAGCTTTCCAAGAACGGGTTGCAGCGCCCCCGTTGCTGCGCTCACCAGAGCCTCCATTGTTGTGGTGTTGTTTGTGCTCAGTAGTCCACTAGTAGAAAACGGGCCTTTAATCCCGGTTTGTAAGGCCCTTTAGTGCCGGTTCTACACTAAAGGCCCCCCCCCTTTAGTCCCGGTTCGTCACGGCCCGGCACTAAAGGCCCACCACGTGGCGCCTGCCGGGGCTCGATAGCATGATCCTTCGGAAATATACTCAGGTACAGTAGGCAAGTTTTGAGATGAGGAGGAAGATCCATGTAACTAAGGGATATTATATTTACCATGTCTTCGATGGTACTATTTCTTAGGGCATAACCAATTGAATCCTTCACTTGCTCCCATAGTTCCTTTTCACTTTCTCTATGAGCCAATACACCTAATATAACAATGATTGCCAAAGGTAAGCCAGCACATTCATCCAAGATTTGACCAGAAATTCCTTCAAGGTGTGAAGGGCATTTTTCTTGGGAGTTGAATAATCTTTCATAGAAAAGTTTCCTCGAGTGCACCATACTAAGAGGCCTTATATTGTATATATGGCCACTGAAAGAGGAACAACATGATTGGGCGACATCATCTATACGAGTGGTGATCATTATGTTACTGCCAGAACTGATTGTGGGAAATACACACTTAATAGCCTTCCATGTTTCCACATCCCATATATCATCAACTACAATAAAGTACCTGCAAAAAATATATAAATAAAATTAATTCTACCAAAAAAAAAAAGATAGCAATGGAGATTCAGTATCTTGAATCATATACTTGTTTGGTCACATGGTCAGGACAAGTTCCAATGGAATTTGTACTAGAATGGACAATTCACTAGTAGCTTTCCACTAGTACATTGTGATGCCTCAAGAAATACAAATAATTTACAAGCTAAATGCCCTTGGAAAGGTAAAATCTTCATTTGGTAGTTACACCGAGGGGTGGTCTTAACAAGTGACAACATTGCTAAGCATAACTGGCATGTGAGTAATCAATGCTTTCTTTGTTATAAAGATGAACAATTAAACATCTCTTTTTTCAAATGTTAGCTCAGCTCGAAGCATAAATGCCATTCATGTTGCTTCTAAATCGTATCTGCCTGAGTGTTATGGATATGTTCTTGGTCCCGAGAGAAATAGCAAAACCACGTGTCTGGATCAAAAATTCAAAATACATTGACGTATATTACTGGATAGCTAGCAAAAAAATAAAAATGATAGTTTGCATGGATTTTGTGGCAAGAAATGTTAGGATTCGAAGAAGTAGTACCTTTTGTTTTCGAGGAAGTCCAAAATCATGTTGATAAGTTGTGGTAAGTCCTCCATACCAGGGGAATATTTGTCATTTAGCTGACTGTAAATGGCACGCATAACTTTGATGATATCTGGATTCTGTGACACAGATATAAAAACATGACATTCAAAATGTTCTTTGAGATCCTGGTACAATTGATTTGCGAGGGTTGTCTTGCCCAGTCCTCCAAGCCCAACAACAGCCACTATGTTTGGTTGCTGTTGCGTAGAGTCACAATCGGTCAACAGTTGAACGAGCTCTTTCTTGCGTCCATCGACATCAACAAGCTTGGACATATCCTCGAACATGTCAAGAGCTCTGGGATCAACGTTGGACGCATTGCTAGCGTTGGAGGCGACGGCCTGTTGGATCTTGTACCTTTTGGCAACCTGGACTAGTTGTTTCTTCTTCAGTTCATCGATAGCATTCAGAATCTGATGGTGAGCCTTGGTCCGGTCCAGCATGATCTTGATCTTGTCCATGAATCCGTTCGGCTTGGCGGGGGGTTTGTCGCCGACGGGAGCCATTAACTCGTCGAGGTCGTCCTCAATGTCGTAGGACAGCTCCCGCACCTCCTTCATCCAGGTCTTGTCCTGCGCGCTGGGATCCTCCCTCGTCGACTTCATGAGGACGAACGCTTTTATGGCGGAGAGCTCATGGGTGTGGAGCTCGACCTTGCTGTGCACCCCATGGGAGAGTTTGGAGTCGTCGCTGAGCAAGGCAGCAAGCTTTCCAAGAACGGGTTGCAGCGCCCCCGTTGCTGCGCTCACCAGAGCCTCCATTGTTGTGGTGTTGTTTGTGCTCAGTAGTCCACTAGTAGAAAACGGGCCTTTAATCCCGGTTTGTAAGGCCCTTTAGTGCCGGTTCTACACTAAAGCCCCCCCCCCCTTTAGTCCCGGTTCGTCACGGCCCGGCACTAAAGGCCCACCACGTGGCGCCTGCCGGGGCTCGATAGCATGATCCTTCGGAAATATACTCAGGTACAGTAGGCAAGTTTTGAGATGAGGAGGAAGATCCATGTAACTAAGGGATATTATATTTACCATGTCTTCGATGGTACTATTTCTTAGGGCATGACCAATTGAATCCTTCACTTGCTCCCATAGTTCCTTTTCACTTTCTCTATGAGCCAATACACCTAATATAACAATGATTGCCAAAGGTAAGCCAGCACATTCATCCAAGATTTGACCAGAAATTCCTTCAAGGTGTGAAGGGCATTTTTCTTGGGAGTTGAATAATCTTTCATAGAAAAGTTTCCTCGAGTGCACCATACTAAGAGGCCTTATATTGTATATATGGCCACTGAAAGAGGAACAACATGATTGGGCGACATCATCTATACGAGTGGTGATCATTATGTTACTGCCAGAACTGATTGTGGGAAATACACACTTAATAGCCTTCCATGTTTCCACATCCCATATATCATCAACTACAATAAAGTACCTGCAAAAAATATATAAATAAAATTAATTCTACCAAAAAAAAAAGATAGCAATGGAGATTCAGTATCTTGAATCATATACTTGTTTGGTCACATGGTCAGGACAAGTTCCAATGGAATTTGTACTAGAATGGACAATTCACTAGTAGCTTTCCACTAGTACATTGTGATGCCTCAAGAAATACAAATAATTTACAAGCTAAATGCCCTTGGAAAGGTAAAATCTTCATTTGGTAGTTACACCGAGGGGTGGTCTTAACAAGTGACAACATTGTTAAGCATAACTGGCATGTGAGTAATCAATGCTTTCTTTGTTATAAAGATGAACAATTAAACATCTCTTTTTTCAAATGTTAGCTCAGCTCGAAGCATAAATGCCATTCATGTTGCTTCTAAATCGTATCTGCCTGAGTGTTATGGATATGTTCTTGGTCCCGAGAGAAATAGCAAAACCACGTGTCTGGATCAAAAATTCAAAATACATTGACGTATATTACTGGATAGCTAGCAAAAAAATAAAAATGATAGTTTGCATGGATTTTGTGGCAAGAAATGTTAGGATTCGAAGAAGTAGTACCTTTTGTTTTCGAGGAAGTCCAAAATCATGTTGATAAGTTGTGGTAAGTCCTCCATACCAGGGGAATATTTGTCATTTAGCTGACTGTAAATGGCACGCATAACTTTGATGATATCTGGATTCTGTGACACAGATATAAAAACATGACATTCAAAATGTTCTTTGAGATCCTGGTACAATTGATTTGCGAGGGTTGTCTTGCCCAGTCCTCCAAGCCCAACAACAGCCACTATGTTTGGTTGCTGTTGCGTAGAGTCACAATCGGTCAACAGTTGAACGAGCTCTTTCTTGCGTCCATCGACATCAACAAGCTTGGACATATCCTCGAACATGTCAAGAGCTCTGGGATCAAAACGTTGGACGCATTGCTAGCGTTGGAGGCGACGGCCTGTTGGATCTTGTACCTTTTGGCAACCTGGACTAGTTGTTTCTTCTTCAGTTCATCGATAGCATTCAGAATCTGATGGTGAGCCTAGGTCCGGTCCAGCATGATCTTGATCTTGTCCATGAATCCGTTCGGCTTGGCGGGGGGTTTGTCGCCGACGGGAGCCATTAACTCGTCGAGGTTGTCCTCAATGTCGTAGGACAGCTCCCGCACCTCCTTCATCCAGGTCTTGTCCTGCGCGCTGGGATCCTCCCTCGTCGACTTCATGAGGACGAACGCTTTTATGGCGGAGAGCTCATGGGTGTGGAGCTCGACCTTGCTGTGCACCCCATGGGAGAGTTTGGAGTCGTCGCTGAGCAAGGCAGCAAGCTTTCCAAGAACGGGTTGCAGCGCCCCCGTTGCTGCGCTCACCAGAGCCTCCATTGTTGTGGTGTTGTTTGTGCTCAGTAGTCCACTAGTAGAAAACGGGCCTTTAATCCCGGTTTGTAAGGCCCTTTAGTGCCGGTTCTACACTAAAGGCCCCCCCCCTTTAGTCCCGGTTCGTCACGGCCCGGCACTAAAGGCCCACCACGTGGCGCCTGCCGGGGCTCGATAGCATGATCCTTCGGAAATATACTCAGGTACAGTAGGCATGTTTTGAGATGAGGAGGAAGATCCATGTAACTAAGGGATATTATATTTACCATGTCTTCGATGGTACTATTTCTTAGGGCATGACCAATTGAATCCTTCACTTGCTCCCATAGTTCCTTTTCACTTTCTCTATGAGCCAATACACCTAATATAACAATGATTGCCAAAGGTAAGCCAGCACATTCATCCAAGATTTGACCAGAAATTCCTTCAAGGTGTGAAGGGCATTTTTCTTGGGAGTTGAATAATCTTTCATAGAAAAGTTTCCTCGAGTGCACCATACTAAGAGGCCTTATATTGTATATATGGCCACTGAAAGAGGAACAACATGATTGGGCGACATCATCTATACGAGTGGTGATCATTATGTTACTGCCAGAACTGATTGTGGGAAATACACACTTAATAGCCTTCCATGTTTCCACATCCCATATATCATCAACTACAATAAAGTACCTGCAAAAAATATATAAATAAAATTAATTCTACCAAAAAAAAAAAGCAATGGAGATTCAGTATCTTGAATCATATACTTGTTTGGTCACATGGTCAGGACAAGTTCCAATGGAATTTGTACTAGAATGGACAATTCACTAGTAGCTTTCCACTAGTACATTGTGATGCCTCAAGAAATACAAATAATTTACAAGCTAAATGCCCTTGGAAAGGTAAAATCTTCATTTGGTTGTTACACCGAGGGGTGGTCTTAACAAGTGACAACATTGCTAAGCATAACTGGCATGTGAGTAATCAATGCTTTCTTTGTTATAAAGATGAACAATTAAACATCTCTTTTTTCAAATGTTAGCTCAGCTCGAAGCATAAATGCCATTCATGTTGCTTCTAAATCGTATCTGCCTGAGTGTTATGGATATGTTCTTGGTCCCGAGAGAAATAGCAAAACCACGTGTCTGGATCAAAAATTCAAAATACATTGACGTATATTACTGGATAGCTAGCAAAAAAATAAAAATGATAGTTTGCATGGATTTTGTGGCAAGAAATGTTAGGATTCGAAGAAGTAGTACCTTTTGTTTTCGAGGAAGTCCAAAATCATGTTGATAAGTTGTGGTAAGTCCTCCATACCAGGGGAATATTTGTCATTTAGCTGACTGTAAATGGCACGCATAACTTTGATGATATCTGGATTCTGTGACACAGATATAAAAACATGACATTCAAAATGTTCTTTGAGATCCTGGTACAATTGATTTGCGAGGGTTGTCTTGCCCAATCCTCCAAGCCCAACAACAGCCACTATGTTTGGTTGCTGTTGCGTAGAGTCACAATCGGTCAACAGTTGAACGAGCTCTTTCTTGCGTCCATCGACATCAACAAGCTTGGACATATCCTCGAACATGTCAAGAGCTCTGGGATCAACGTTGGACGCATTGCTAGTGTTGGAGGCGACGGCCTGTTGGATCTTGTACCTTTTGGCAACCTGGACTAGTTGTTTCTTCTTCAGTTCATCGATAGCATTCAGAATCTGATGGTGAGCCTTGGTCCGGTCCAGCATGATCTTGATCTTGTCCATGAATCCCTTCGGCTTGGCGGGGGGTTTGTCGCCGACGGGAGCCATTAACTCGTCGAGGTCGTCCTCAATGTCGTAGGACAGCTCCCGCACCTCCTTCATCCAGGTCTTGTCCTGCGCGCTGGGATCCTCCCTCGTCGACTTCATGAGGACGAACGCTTTTATGGCGGAGAGCTCATGGGTGTGGAGCTCGACCTTGCTGTGCACCCCATGGGAGAGTTTGGAGTCGTCGCTGAGCAAGGCAGCAAGCTTTCCAAGAACGGGTTGCAGCGCCCCCGTTGCTGCGCTCACCAGAGCCTCCATTGTTGTGGTGTTGTTTGTGCTCAGTAGTCCACTAGTAGAAAACGGGCCTTTAATCCCGGTTTGTAAGGCCCTTTAGTGCCGGTTCTACACTGAAGGCCCCCCCCCCTTTAGTCCCGGTTCGTCACGGCCCGGCACTAAAGGCCCACCACGTGGCGCCTGCCGGGGCCGTGCGCTGGGGGACCTTTAGTCCCGGTTGGTGTTACCAACTGGGACTAAGGAGCCTTTAGTGCCGGGCCTTTAGTGTGTATAAAAGGCTCCTTAGTCCTTTAGTAGGAGCTGGCCCCGCATCTCTATCATCTATAATCAGGAGATCAAGATGAATATATTAGTTGTGTGTATATATATTAGCTAGATCATGATAAAAAATTATGGATAGTGTTCTGGCAAACGTACCCAAAGTGTTTTTTCATCTATGCTCCTTTCAGACGTGATCATGCGAATATTCTCGCAAACGTAGTATGCGCATAAACTATTCCCCTTCTCCTGCCTTATGCACTTTACGAGAATAAAATTCAATCAGGTAATAATTAATCAAGCATGATAATGGTATTGAAACTAGAATTAAAGAGATACACGGACGTAGCTAGCTAGTACTACTTAATTACCTTGGGTCGCACCCATTTCAGCTATTGTTTCCATTGGCCGGGGACCTCTTCGATGAACTTTTTCCAAGCCCTGCCCGCCGGCAAAGAAAATGAATAAAGGAGTTATTAACTAGTTGATATCAGGAAATGAAGTAAAGAGGCAGACATAGTGCGATAATGATTGAAATTACCTGTCGAACATTCCCTTCACGGTTGCGTATTCGGATGGATCCTTATATAGTGAGTCCAGTACTTTAACTTTTCCCTTGTCAACTTCAATGATTAACAAGATCCAGTGGAAACTGCATGCGCACACGTTTTTTTATAAATAAGAGGGCATGTGCATAACTCATCAACTACACTTATTAACATCTAGTAAGCAAAAAATAGAATTTGTAGTACAAGATATAGTAACACTCACCCGAAGTTGTAAGGAAGTAGTATTTTTGGTTGGGTGTTTAGTTGCTTCAAAAACTCTAGCAGGAATCTCTCTGTGTCTTCTCTCGAATATTGATCTTCCCATATCGCTTGATTAATCGTATTTGGGTCAATGAACCCAACTCCATAGCGTCTAGTTTTTTTCATTTCATACATCTTCATTCTGCATAATACCACAGAAAAGAATATAGTGAGGATAATTACAGTTAATGAACGAGAGCACATCTAGCTAGCTAGCTAGAGACTTAAATTACAGAAAGAAATCACTTACAGACAATAGCAACTGACGATAGATTTGTCTAGTGCGTCTTGTTGGAATAACTGAAACAACTCTGAAAAATCAATCCACACATCTTTTCCATGGAAGTAATGCTCTGGCTTGACTTTCATCATGATGGACTCTTCATTGGTATTTGCTGTTTTTTGCATGTACCACGTATGCAAATTGTACATTCTCGTTGGTAGAAGCTTGACATCGTCAGGCTTGACCAGAGGTTTGCCACGGACATATTGGTATTTTACTTCCTCCTCTGTAATCCCGGGGATTTCCTCAAGGCCTAGGAGTTGTTCAACAGTGACACCGGCCTCTTTAGCCTGCCTTCTAAGATCGTCGGTTATTGCCGGCCGATCGGCGGTACTCACATGTGTTTGTACAATGAGCGGGGGGATCGATTGCACTGCTTGTTCTCCCAGCTGGGGAACAGTTTTCCCGCTTTTTTTGCCAACTGCTTGGCTCGAGCTCGAGCTCGACTCCTTTTGCCCTGCAGAATATGACTTCTTGATAGACCGCACATAGTCAGAGTCCTTCTGATTGTCAGCCGGTCGAGCCATATCAATAAAGTGTTGTGATACATGCTCAGGTACTTTCTCCTTTGGCGGCGCGGGCGGTTTCGGTGCAAAATGGGCCTTCAATTGGGCATCACATGCATCGTCGAGTTCCTCCTGAGTCAGGTGGTAAGACAACTTCGGAAGAGGCTTGAGGCAGCTTGGACCATGTTTGAATTTGTTGTCTGTTGTACCGCTAGCCGTCGTAGCTGCGGCCTCTCTCTTCCGCTGTTGCTTAGGCGGAGCACGCTGAGTCGGCTGACTTGGAGGAGGAGGAGTTGGCTGACGCCGTGCCGGACTTGGAGGAGGAGTCGGCTGACGCGGTGCCGGACTTGGAGGAGGAGGAGTTGGCTGACGCCGTGTCGGACTTGGAGGAGGAGTCGGCTGACGCGGTGCCGGACTTGGAGGAGGAGGAGTCGACTGAAGCGGCGGAGGACTTGGAGGAGGAGTCGGCTGACGCGGTGCCGGACTTGGAGGAGGAGGAGTCGACTGAAGCGGCGGAGGACTTGGAGAAGGAGGAGTCGGTGGCCTTGGAAAGACGATGCAATCCTTTTTCCATAGAATGATACGATGTATGGCCTCTCCCAGTGTTCTCTCCTCGTCACCTCCAAGAATGTCAAGTTGTAGATCGTGATATGCTGACATCACTTCATCAACCCCGACACGAGCATAGCCAGCTGGAATGGGATTGCAATGGAAGGTTGCTTCAGGGGGATTTGCTAAAGCATAGCCGTCCGCCACCTTCATGGATAAGTTCTTCACTTTCATGTGTAGCTCACAATTAGTCCTGTCTTTGATATCATCCACAGGGTAGCTAGCTAGCAGTGCATTATCGATATCGGCCGGGGCGGAACCCACGCTGCTTCTCGGCATAGATGGGACGGTGCTATCCAATGCTGGATCGATCTGCTCATGCTGCCGCTGAGACGCCCTTTCCTGGCTGAGTGAGTCGATCTGCTCCTGCTGCCGCCTGACAAATCGTTCCAACTCCAGGTGCGAGGATATTAGGCCTTCAAGGCGGAGTGCTTCCTCCTTCTTCTTCTGCTCCTCATGCTTCTTCTTTCTCGCACGGCTTCTATAGTCGTCGTTCCAATCCGCAAACCCCTCATACCACGGAACAACGCCTTTTCCTCGTGTTCTTCCCGGGTGTTCAGGATTCTTCAGGGCGCGCGTAAGCTCGTCGTTATCTCTGTTGGGCGTGAACACCCCCGACCGAGCTTCTTCTATTGCAATAAGTATTTCGTCTGTCGCTTCTTTAAGACTTACCTTCACCATAACCAGCCCTGTCTCTGGGTCCAACTTCCCCCCATGTGCATAAAACCATGTCCTGCACCTGGGGGGCCATGTCAATGTAACTGGACTGACCCGTTTACTAATCATCTCTTGCTCAGATTGATGCCACTTAGGCAGGGCCACCTGGTAGCCACCTGGCCCCAGACGATGGTGCCACTTCTTTTTCGCAGCATTAATCTTGTTTTTCCTCGACAGTTCCTTAGCTTCTTCCGATTCCTTGAACTTCACGAAAGCGTCCCAGTGATCTTTTGCCTTCACCAGTGCTCCCATGAATTCTGGAGTCTTCTTTTTTGATTTGACGTACTTAGCCCATGCATTTTTCTTGAAGGTGTTGAATGCGATCGCCATCTTTTTAAGAGCATAGTTTCTGACTTTCTTCAGATCTACATCTGTCAAATTATCTGGTAGGGTGAAATGTTCCATGAGCGTAGTCCAAAGCACATCTTTTGCTCTTTCGTCGACAAAAGTAACTCCTGCTCGATCTCCCTTTGCTGGCTTTCTCCATTCTTGAACGGAGATCGGGATTTGGTCCCTGACAATAACTCCGCATTGATTCTTGAACGTGGTCGCATTTTTCTTAGGTTCAAGCGGTTCACCAGTTGATGTTTTGATGGAATCGATGTTGAACTTTACGCCTTTGTCCAACTTTTTGGCCGGGCCTCGAACTACCCTGTCGCTTGTACAAGATTTGCTCGATCCGGAGGCCTAAAAGAAGAAAGATCGATTCGTTAATACATACAAATCAATTAAGACATGTAATGATCACCGGATGGCTTATATATTAAATATACCTCGCCGGTCATTGCTATTTGAAGAACATTTTCTTCGTCAACATCGTTGTCGTCATCTTCATCTATTCGTTCGTCTTCATCAAACATCATACCCTCACCCGAAGGGTTCAGATATTGCGAGCCGTCATCATGATCATCTGGGCTCGTGGAGCGTATGATGTCGAACACAGCCTCTTCTCCTTCTCTGCCGGTATTGTCCATAGCTTTTATTTAACTAATCCAGAAGAAAGATAAAACAATTTAGTATTCAGAGATCCAAAAGGTAGATGCATGAGATCAGAAAGAAATTGGATCAACTTGTGCACATCCATAATGGGGGCATTCCTGATAATTAATCCCTTAAAGGACTAAGAAAATCTATTGCAAATACAACATTAAAATATGCAACTTTTGCAAATACTAATTGCTATACATTGGATCAAATGTCAAAATTCCTCAACGTTTTTATATCTAACATTTATCTAGCTATAACTAAAAGTATAAAAAACTAAAAAACATTCATCTAACATTTCTATAACTAAAAGTATAAAAAATTAAAAAACAGAAAAAGAAACACTAATTAAGCATACTTCTATACATCCATTAAAAAACAGAAAAACAACATTATATAAAAAAAATCTATACTAATTAAACACTAATTATATCCATCTAACATGCATTCATACATACATATATACTAGTGAAAAACAACTAAAACATCTAAATAGAAAATGTGTGTGTGTTCATGCATGTGTGTGTGTGGGGGGGCCGGGGCTCGGGGACGGGCGGCCGGCCATGGCGGCAGGGGGCGAGGGAGGGGGGGGGGGGAGAGGGAGGAACTGAGCTCACAGCGGGGCGACGGCGAGGCGAGGCGAGGCGAATCGGGGGCAGCGACGACGTCGGGGCAGGCGGCGCAACGAGGAGCGGGCGCGCGCGCGCGGGCCGGTGGCGCCGTCGGGGATCGGCGAGGAAGGGCGCGTCCGGAGTAGGGGTCGACGAGGAGGGACGGGCGGCCGGCGTCGGGGGCGGCGACGGCGTCGATCGGGGCAGGCGGCGGCGCGCAGCAGCCTGGCGGTGTCGTCTGTGTTTGGCATCGAGAGAATGGAGAGGATGGTGAATTTTTCGTAAGTGGAGTTATATGAGAGCCTTTAGTCGCGGTTGGTGGTTCCAACCGCGACTAAAGGCCACCTTTAGTCGCGGTTGGAGCCACCAACCGCGACTAAAGGTCTCGCTTCCCGCCGCTTGGACTGGATGAAATTCACCTTTAGTCGCGGTTGGTGGCTCCAACCGCGACTAAAGGCCCCCCTTTAGTCGCGGTTGGTGGCTCCAACTGCGACTAAAGGCCTGTTCCTGGCACGGCACAGTGTGGTGGATGTTTAGTCCCACCTCGCCCAGCGAAGGGCGCTCGCACTGGTTTATAAACCCCGGCGCGGTAGCTCATTCGAGCTCCTCTCTAAAGCAGGCCTACAAGGCCTACCGTTCTTTCCTGCCCTGTGGGCCATACTGGGCCTTGTGGGCCTGCATCCTGGCCCAAGTAGTGGGTGTCTAGTCGTATGCAGGCCGTGGCGGCCCAATAGGCGGGCTTTTTTTTTTTGCTTTTCAGTTTTTTTTTGTTTTCTTCTATATTTATTTTCTTTTGTTTCTTGGTTGTTTTTTGCTTTATTTAGAGTTTCTGAGTGAATCTTTTTTGCTTTAGGTAAAAAAAATTATAAACTTTCTGTTAGTGCCAGTAGTTTTCAAATTTGAATTATTTGAAATTTGTGTGAATCACTAGTTTGTGAATAACTTTATTTTAAAAAAAGATTTTTCAGTGATTCTTTTTTTTGCTGTTTAATATTAGTGTGTTTTATCATTATATTCAATTTGGTAATTCTTAGGTTATTTAAAAAAATGAAATGCCTTTGTAACAGACGAGTTTTCGTCCGAAAGCGTGATACTTCGAAAGAGATTGTCCATTTTGTACACGAAGTGCATCCAGTTTTTGCCGTAACCCTCTCAACTTTTTAGCACATGCTATGTGGGTGAAATGATGATACCATGCCAACTTTCAACCTTTTCTGATTGTGATTTGTAGTGCTTTTCAATTTCAGGGTCATTTAGCTCAAAAAAATCAGTAAATGCATGAAAAATAGCAAATGAAGTCAGAAAGGATTGAAAATTGATGACGTGGCTTTGGACATAATATTTCTTCGCGTTTCAAATGCCAAAACACATAAGTCGGAGTTCTATTACAAAGATTCCCTCCGGTTTGTCCGAAGTGGGACTTTCCAGATATATAAGTCCGGAAACTAACTAGAGAAGCCGGTCACATCCCAGAGTGGGATCTTTGGATATAAAACTTTTTCTTCGCCTGTGTCCCTTTGTGCCGTAACCATGGACAATCTTCATCGTTTAACTTGATGCTCGGGTCAACATTCACTGTGAAGGGAGCAATTTCATGAAACTTTTCATAATCTCCTGACATGTCTGTCTTGTCCTCCACTCCCACGATGTTTCTTTTCCCTGAAAGAACTATGTGGCGCTTTGGCTCATCGTATGATGTATTCGCTTCCTTATCTTTTCTTTTTCTCGGCTTGGTAGACATGTCCTTCACATAGAAAACCTGCGCCACATCATTGGCTAGGACGAATGGTTCGTCTGTGTACCCAAGATTGTTGAGATCCACTGTTGTCATTCCATACTGCGGATCTTCCTTTACCCCGCCTCCTCTCAGATTGACCCATTTGCACCGAAACAAAGGGACCTTCAAACCAAGTCCATAGTCAAGTTCCCATATCTCCTCTATGTAACCATAATATGTGTCCTTTGGCCTATTGGTGTTTGCTGCATCAAAGCGGACACCACTGTTTTGGTTGGCGCTCTTTTTATCTTGGGCGATCGTGTAAAATGTATTCCCATTTATCTCGTACCGTTTGAAAGTCAATATAGTCGAAGATGGTAACTTGGACAGCAAGTACAGGTCATCTGCAACAGTGTCGTCATGCATGAGACGTGTCTGCAACCAACCGGCGAAAGTCACAGTTTGTTCATGTGTAATCCAGTCGTCAGACTGCTCCGGGTGTTTGGAGCGTAGAATATTCTTGTGTTGCTCGATATACGGAGCCACCAAGGCGGAACTTTGTAGAACTGTGTAGTGTGCTTGCGCCAAAGAATGCCCGTCCCGGCATATTACTGAATTCTTTCCTAGCGTGCCTTTTCCACCCAGTCTGCCCTCATGCCGCGATTCAGGAACACCAATCGGCTTAATGTCAGGAATAAAGTCAACACAAAACTCAATGACCTCCTCTGTTTCATGGCCCTTGGAGATGCTTCCTTCTGGCCTAGCACGATTACGAACATATTTCTTTAAGACTCCCATGAACCTCTCAAAGGGGAACATATTGTGTAGAAATACAGGACCCAGAATGGCAATCTCCTCGACTAGGTGAACTAGGACGTGCGTCATGATATTGAAGAAGGATGGTGGGAACACCAACTCGAAACTGACAAGACATTGCACCAAATCATTCTCTAACCTTGGTAAGATTTCTGGATCGATTACCTTCTGAGAGATTGCATTGAGGAATGCACATAGCTTCACAATGGTTAATCGAACGTTTTCCGGTAGAAGCCCCCTCAATGCAACCGGAAGCACTTGCGTCATAATCACGTGGCAGTCATGAGACTTTAGGTTCTGGAACTTTTTCTCTGCCATATTTATTATTCCCTTTATATTCGACGAGAAGCCAGACGGGACCTTCATACTGAGCAGGCATTCGAAGAAGATTTCCTTCTCTTCTTTGGTAAGAGCGTAGCTGGCATGACCCTGAAACTGCTTTGGATCCATGCCGTCTTCTCCGTGCATACGTTGCTGGTCCTCCCGTGCCTCCGGTGTATCTTTTGTCTTCCCATACACGCCCAAGAAGCTTAGCAGGTTCACGCAAAGATTCTTCGTCACGTGCATCACGTCGATTGCAGAGCGGACCTCTAGGTCTTTCCAATAGGGTAGGTCCCAAAATATAGATTTCTTCTTCCACATGGGTGCGCATCCGTCAGCGTCATTCGGAACAGATTGTCTGCCAGGACCCTTTCCAAAGATTACTTTTAAATCCTTGACCATATCAAGTATATCATCACCAGTACGGTGGCGAGGCTTCTTCCGGTGATCTGCCTCACCTTTGAAATGCTTGCCTTTCTTTCTTACGGGATGCCTGCTCTGAAGAAATCGACGATGCCCCAGGTACACATTCTTCTTACATTTATCCAAATATATACTGTCGGTATCATCTAAACAGTGCGTGCATGCGTGGTATCCCTTGTTTGTCTGTCCTGAAAGGTTACTGAGAGCAGGCCAATCATTGATGGTTACAAACAGCAACGCTCGCAGGTCAAATTCCTGCTGTTTATGCTCATCCCACGCACGTACACCTTTTCCATTCCACAGCTCTAAAAGTTCTTCGACTAATGGCCTTAGGTACACATCAATGTCGTTGCCGGGTTGCTTGGGGCCTTGGATGAGCACTGGCATCATAATGAGCTTCCGCTTCATGCACAACCAAGGAGGAAGGTTATAGATACATAGAGTCACAGGCCAGGTGCTATGATTGCTGCTCTGCTCCCCAAAAGGATTGATGCCATCTGCACTTAAACCAAACCATACGTTCCTTCCGTCATCTGCAAAGTCCTTCCACTTTCTCTCGATTTTTCTCCACTGTGATCCGTCAGCGGGTACTCTCAACTTCCCGTCTTTCTTACGGTCATCTTTGTGCCATCGCATCAACTTGGCATGCTCTTTGTTTTGGAACAAACGTTTCGACCGTGGTATTATAGGAGCATACCACATCACCTTGGCAGGAATCTTCTTCCTGGGGCGCTCGCCCGCAACATCACCAGGGTCATCGTGGCCGATCTTATAGCGCAATGCACAGCATACCGGGCATGCATTCAAATCCTCGTACTCACCGCGGTAGAGGATGCAGTCATTAGGGCATGCATGTATCTTCTGCACCTCTAATCCTAGAGGGCAGACGGCCTTCTTTGCTTCGTACGTACTGTCGGGCAATTCGTTGTCCTTTGGTAGCTTATTCTTCATTATTTTCAGCAACTTTTCAAATGCCTTGTCAGGTACACCATTCTCTGCCTTCCATTGCAGCAATTCCAGTGTGGTACCCAGCTTTTTCTTGTCATCTTCATAATTTGGGTACAACAATTTCTTGTGATCCTCTAACATGCGCTGCAACTTCAGCTTCTCCTTTTCACTTGCACAGTTTCTATTTGCATCGGCAATGGCCCGACCAAGATCATCAGCGGGCTCATCTGATGCCTCTTCTTCAGCTCCTTCCTGCATTGCCGGCTCAGCTTCTTCCCCCATTGTTGTACCATCGTATTCATGGAACCCATGGCCAGGATAGCTGTCGTCATCCTCTTCTTCTTCATTCTCTTTCATTAGGACCCCTCTTTGTCCGTGCTTGGTCCAACAGTTATAGCCGGACATGAAACCGGACTCAAACAGGTGGACGTGAATGGTTCTTGAGTTAGAGTAATTTCGATCATTCTTACAGCCAGCACATGGACAATACATAAAACCATCCGCCCGCTTGTTTGCCTCAGCCGCAACCAGAAAAGTATGCACGCCATTAATGAACTGGGGAGAGCATCGGTCATCGTACATCCATTGCCGGCTCATCTTCATTACACAACACCGAAAAGACCAAATTAATACAAGTTCATACATAAAGTTCATACACACTTGTTCTCATAAAGCAACATACAAACTCTCTAGCTAAAGCATTTAAAGGCAACAACAAATGCGATCAAGATCGCAACTAAGGTAACAATTGATCCAACAGCATAGTGATACCAAGCCTCACTATCAATGGCATATTTTTTAAATTTTCTAATCTTCAAGCGCATTGCATCCATCTTGATCTTGTGATCATCGACGACATCGGCAACATACAACTCCAGTTTCATCTTCTCTTCTTCAACTCTTTTCAATTTTTCTTTCAAATACTCGTTTTCTTTTTCAACTAAATTTAACTTCTTGACAAGAATATCTATGTCGGTTGCAATTTCCGGTTCACATACCTCCTAGATAAAAATATCTATGTCAACTTGATGGGCATAATTGTCATAAACGCGAAATGCAACAAATAGTTATAAAAGAGAATATATATACCACATCCGAATCATAAACCGGACGAGAGCCGACGGGGACGGATATCAAAGTCATGGCACTATGTATAACAAACAATCATACATGTAAGAAAATTATACAATTAACTATCTAAATCATACAAATAAGATTTTTTTTATAAAAAGGATAAGAACGAACAAGAGGCTCACCAAGGTGTGGTGACGGCGACGGGACGGTGCGGGCGATCGACGGTGGTTAGGACGGGGACGGGAAGGCACTAAGTAAACCACACCTACACATGCAAAGTAAGAAGTTAATTTGAGCTCAAATTGCATATAAATCAAATGAACTACCACATATAAATACTCCCAAACTAAAACCCACAAATCACTATACTTATAGAGCATTGCAAGAGCTAATCTAGCAATGAGAGATGAAAGGACAAAGTTGCTAACCTTTGTGAACACTTGGATGGATGGGGTGCCTCCAAATCTTGACAAATTTTGACAAAAATGGAGGATGAGCTCGAGGAAGAGGAAGAACAAAGGAGGGGAAGAAGGGGAAAAAAAAGGGAGGAGTACTGTGATCGGGCTGGCCGAATTCATATAGGGGATCTTTAGTCCCGGTTGGTATCTCCAACCGGAACTAAAGGGGGGGCCTTTAGTCCCGGTTGGTGATACCAACCGGGACTAAAGGGGCTCGTGGGGGCCCCCAGCTGACACCAGCCTGCCACCACCCTTTAGTCCCAGTTCGTGTTACGAACCGGGACTAAAGGGGGGGCCTGTAGTCCCGGTTGGTGATACCAACCGGGACTAAAGGGGCTCGTGGGGGCCCCAGCTGACACCAGCCTGCCACCACCACATTAGTCCCGGTTCATGTTACTAACCGGGACTAAAGGTCCGGAACGAACCACGACTAATGATGCCCGTCCCGAACCGGGACTAATGGTCACATTAGTGCCGGTTCAAAACCCGACCGGGACTAAAGCTGCGGACAAAAGGTCCGTTTTCTACTAGTGCTCGGATCTCGATCCGTTTGTTTTCTCTGTATTACACTTGTTAACACTGACTGATCTAGGATTTTGAAACAGGGCGGTCCACCTTAAAAAAATTGACAACAAAAATGACATGCCAATATACTATATAAAATTAATTTACCAATAGCACAACAGAAATGGATCAACTATGGTCTTGCAAACATATTAAAATATGCAGGTAAGTCTAACTTCTGCATAAAAGAAGCCACATGCCTTCATCAAGATCAAAAGTTTAGAAAATCTATTGTGTCTGGCCTACACTCTGTTCTCTTCATTTTTCAAGAACTCTGCAATAAATTTTACATTCTATCAAGAAAAATTGGACAATGTCACAATGGACTGCAATGAACGACATGGGCACATAGCAAAACCTGTACTAATTAGTCAATCAATCAATCGTGATTGATCAATCGGGCCCTAATGCAGATCTACCATGATGAATCAGGAATTGGGGATAGGAGTAGCGACATGTGTGTTGCGATGTTCTGTTTGGTATTCGGCTCGGACATTCGACAACCCTTCATCAAGGGGATAGGAGTAGCGACAAGTGTGTTGTCAAGATGATGACTTCGCTTACTGATGTATTACTTTGTAAGGTCTTTGTGAATAATTAATAAAATGGCTGCATGCATCGTCCAGATGCAGAGGCCGGGGGTATATCCTCCTTTTATAAAAAAAAAAAAATTCAGGAATTGGGGACAGAGAAAATGACCTACCTACCTCGGTCGGGCTGCTGGATAGGATAGCTAGCTGCTGCTGCTCCACACCGTCGGACTCCTGGGCAGCCGCGGACTGCGGACTCCGGTAGTACGCCGGGTGGGCGGGAACGGGGCAGGCGTCTCCCTGATGTGGTAAACCGAGCAGACGGGGCGTCTCCTTGATGCGGGACAGAGAGGAGCGAGCGGATCGATGCGGCGGTGGTCCGATCCAGTGGATCAAATTCAATAGGACGGATCCGCTGCTCTGACGAGTGGCCGGCAGGGCGGCGGATCGAGCAATGGAGCGGGCGAGCAGCAAGGTAGGTATCTTCGGGAGGAAGAAACAGGGACGACTGGGAAGGCAGCCTGGTCGTGGCCGCCGGGAGCGACCAGTTGACGGCAAGTCGCCGACCTGCCGATGGTGCGGTGGGGTGGGGTTATCCCCACTAAGGATTTTTCACTCGGAGCCACGATAGTTCTCAAAAAAGCAAAATTTTCTTTTCTCAAATAAAAAATGCTAGATGCACCCCAATAAACAGTGGGCTCTCTCACTGACATGTGGGCCTAGGGGGCACTGGCAGCCTCCTTCTTCTATCTCCCGCTCTCGCGTTTTCCCGCGCGCGGTCTTGCGTCGCGCAAACCTAGATCATAGGGCACTGAGCACCCTGCCGTGGAAGTGCGCGGCGCGCACGATGCCGGCGCAGAGAGCACTCCCATCGCCGTCTACCACCTCGTCGGCACTGCTCGCAGATTCGCCTCCTGTACACCCGTGGTCAAAAGACGTGCAGTTCTTCTAGACCTTGCTCACTGTACATGGTGTCGTCAGCTGTCAACGTCATTTCCATCAAAGTAATCGAATCCGACCGGGGTTATCCAATCAGCGTATATGGTACTGTTCTTGCAAGGGATAGGATTGACTATAGATGTGTCTATCTGTTCAGACGTGGAAGGGAAGACCCCCAGATCATCAGCTCCAAGGTGTGCACTAATCCATCCCTTGCTTTCTTAGGTTTTTTACATACTCGTATATAGTACTAATCAAATCCAAATATTGTTCTCCTCTTGATAATAAATCAATTGTGTATTCAAGGTGTGTGTGCTAAATTTCACCATAATATTATATGGGCGCTGATAGGCCCCGGCGGACCGGCCGCGCGTGGCCGTAAGATTTGCTTTGTCTTCCTTCTACGGATATGTACAGGGAAAATACTCCGCCTCTGTACACGGGATTTCGCCTTCCGTGCGCGGCTCCGGCGAGGACAACGGCCGCCGGCCGGCGGCTGCCTGCCGCTCGCACCATGACGCCTCGCAGCCCTCCACTGCTTGCCGAAGAACCTTCCCCGCTCGTCAATTTCGGTTGTAGCTTCATCGTCCACCGATTGCAACTCCGCTGTTGATCGGTTGCAACTCCCGCCGTCGCCGTTCCATGGTTGCAACACCACGATGCGCCGCCACCGCCCCTCGCCGTCGATGCTCGCTGCACGGAATTGCGTCGACGATGGCCACCAGTCAGTCAACGTTGTTGAATGGATGTAGCAAAAAACATCACCGGTCGTAGCAAAAACGACAACGGTTGCAGCAAATCGTTGTCGCTGCCGTCGCGTGGTCGCAGCCCCGCCATGATGAATGTAGCAAAAACCTTCACCGGTAGTAGCAAAATTCAACGACGGTTGAATCTTTATTATCTACGTTTGAAACTTTTCTGTCACTTTTTGCAAAATAAAATCGGTAGCGCTGTGCCGTGGTTGAAGCTTTCTCTTTTTTTTTTGAAAAAGAGGATATACCCCCGGCCTCTGCATCTGGACGATGCATGCAGCCATTTTATTAATTATTCACAAAGAACTTACAAAGCAATACATCAGTAAGTCTGAAGCCACCATCTTGGCAACACTTGTCGCTACTCCTATCCCCTTGATGAAGGGGTGCCAAATGTCCGAGCCAAATACCAAACAGACATCGCACCAAACCCTAACATCTAAAGCCGGATGCCCCAGCCCAGCCACATACCGGGACTGGGTCCAAACCGGTCCGGCGCACACAGAGGCCGCCGCCGCCGTCTTCCACCGATCCATCTCCAGAGCAGGTACTGATGCAACGACCTTGCCAGGCCTGCCGTCGACGCCACCACGGCGCCAGACAACGCCATCATCCTGCACGTATCCATCCACACGCACCCGTCGTCGAAACTCCGCAGCACCATGCCGCCGGGATCCGCCGTCGGCCTTGCGGTAATGAAACACCGCTCCTCCTCTTGTCCCCTCGAGCCAGCACTTGCTCCAAAACGATGCCCCCAGGAGGGAGAACGACACTGAAGGCGCCGTCATCATCCGATCCGGTAGACCCAGATCTAGGGTTTCCCCCGGAACATCCCGATCAAGTTGACGTGACATGCAACGACGATGCCTCGAGAAGGGAACGACGTCCGAGATGCCGCCATCGTCCGCCAAGACCGCAGTCAGGCGCGATTTTCACCGGAAGCCGCGTCGTCCCGATCTTGCGGCTGGCTAGAACCGCGCGGAGCCTCGCCGTGAAGACGTACGCCGCCGCCGGTACTCCGGCACTCCGGCAGAGATCCTCCATCCCCTATCTATGATTCATCCTTTTCTGTTAAATGGTTGCAGCTTTTTCTACTTGGGCAGTGCCGATTGAAGCTTTCTCTATCTATGGTTCAAGCATTTTTCAACTGCGGTTGAAGCTTTTCAAGGTGACGGTTGCAACACTTGTATACACGCGGGTCCGACCATGGGAGCAGGTAGCCGTGGCATCTCCGTCCAAGTAGTAGGCGGCCGTTGCAGCGCCAGCCATGGCCTGCATCACGGGATGAGGCATACAGCAGCACCCATGGCCGCAGCCATGGCGTGGTCTTGAGAAGAGAGATAGGGGATGGGATGTCTCATCAACAAAGAAAGAATAAAGAAAAGAGATTGGCTGGGGAAGAGATAAGGTTGAGGGGTGGGATTGGGTCGTGTGGGTCCACTGAAAACGTGGCTCATGCCTAGCTTTTTGTAACCGCGTGATCTTCTCTGATCAGATGGCCCGCGAGCGACCGGCCGAAGTTTCAGCCGGTCCGCGGGTGGAAACGTTTTCCATATTATATTATATAATAGCTGGCGCCCTAGTGAGCAGTGGCGGTTCCACCATTGGGGCGAGTTGGGGCGGCCGCCCCGGCTCTCCGGTGACGGAGCAGGGTATCTCCCGTGCCTAGCGACCATCGACGCAGTGCAGTGAAGCTTCATCGTCATCCACCGCCCCGGTAACCCTCAATATCTGGGTCCGCCACTGCTAGTGAGTAGTTTCACAGGTCTGGTATCTGAGCCGAACTTTTTAGACTCAATACAAACTGAAATGCAAACAGCTCCATTCTTCAATATGGTCTGATAAAATTTGCTAGCTTTATGCCATGTACTCTTCGGCATTTCTATATGTACTTGTTTCCCTATAAGAAAAGGTCCTGCTCTGCGCATTACATACTCATGTGAACTGAAAAATGTCTCTTGTCATTCTTGATTGCTTTCACTAGTATTCAGAAGCTTAGCTTCATACTGGATACACAAATTTGTGTAAAAATAGTTAGTGAGTTTTGCAGCTTACTGTCCGTTCACATTGTAGCTATCTGAGCCTACTGTTCGTCCACAATGTAGCTATCTGAGCTGTTATGTTATGTGTAGTTGTCGTAGGATACTGTTCTCTCATGATGTAGCTATCTTAGCTTACTGTTCTGTTGTGATATCCAAGCTATTATTTGTCATTGTAGGTCCCTAGCAATTTGATTGTTATTGTCATACACCAGTTCAACAAGTTTGGTGCCTTTTCATATATCTATGTGATTTCTCCATTTAGTTCTGGTCATTTGTTCAAAACTTGTTGCCTTTTAACTTCATGTGAGATTTAGTTGCTTTGTGAAAAAGGCCTCTTTAATGCTGACATGTTTGCTCCGCAAATAAAATAAGTGCTACCTTTTGTTTAACATGCAAGCCACAAATGCATGGCTGTTGGTAGCAATTTATATCAGAGGTGATGGATGCTCCCCAGGCTAGTCATACAAGATAACTTTGAAAATTGGTTTGAGTTAATATGACTAGTCAGTTTGGTTTGGTTAGCTTGTCCAGCTACACACAGCTTGATCTACTTACTATGTAGATACATATTTTGACGTTTCCTAAATTACTGTGCAGGATGATATGGTAACATTGACAGGTCCACGACGAGCATTAGTTCCGCCAGATAATATTTATTTTGAGTTCAATCTGAGGTTGAAGGGTGATGCTGGGGACGAAGATTTTAGCAAAGGTGTAGTACAGCTCCATGTCGTTCCGTATGATCCTGAACCAATCACAAGGGTGCTAAGTAGTTGGCTGAGCAGAGTGGAGTTGGTGCTCGGACCTGTTGAAAGTCCAGTGGCAGCTACCCTTGAAGTCAAGATTGAATGGAGCACCACCTTTCATTGGCAAAATATGTGCTGGGACTAGTGAAAATCCTGAGACTCAGATGATTGTGTATGATAGTAGAGATACGAAGAGCGACTCCCCTGTTGTGTTAAGTCGTAACTTGGTAGCTGTCCCTGACCCGGATGATGAAGAAGATGAAATTGTTGTCCATGTTCGCTTCCTTGATGATGACGATGACGAGGATGCAGGCACCTTGGTCAGCATAGCATACCCTGCTGAAGAGCAAGTCTGCAGTCACGGCGCCTGGGAGCTGCAAGTGAACGTTGCCTGGACTGCCATCCTGTGCAAGCCGAGGGCAAAATATATCATGACAAGAGGGAAGAGTATGCCCAGAGCTTATACTTGCCCTCAGTTTGAGCCTCTCTTCTGACCTTGATAGAGAGTGTGAGTATAGCTGCATCTATTTCATTGGTAGTCTGGATATTGATTGATTGAACATGCAGAGCCTGATGAGTGTGGATTTCCCTTCAGTCTCTTCCCTTGGTGTATCTATATGAAGGATATACTAGGCATCTTTTGTTAGCTGGCTCTGACTTGTGTCTCTTCCCCTTGATTTACAGCTAAGTTTGGCCTTGGGCCGCCGCTTGATAGCAATCTAACTCCTAAGTTGGAGAAGTACATGGTGTCATCAGCCGGCGATGTCATTTCCGTCAAAGTAATTGAATCAGACCGGGGTTATCCAATCAGAGTATATGGTACTGTTCTTGCAAGGGATATGATTGACTACAGATGCGTCTATCTGTTCAGACCATAGATTAAAATCGCGGGAGAAACGATTTCGCGGCGGCCTCTCCCAGCAGCTATAGCGCCGCCATAGCGGGCAATTGCGGCAAATAGCGGAATTGTTTTTGGTGGGAGAGATGATTTCTAGAGGGTTTTTCTTATTTTTTTAACCATTTAGAGGGATATGTGAATGATTTCGTGGCAGCGGCCATAGCGTAGCGGCGAGGCTCCTGGGAAGCTATAGCACAGCTATCGCGGCTATTTCGCGGGCTATTTTATTCTATGGTTCAGACGTGGAAGGGAAGATCAGGGAAGATCCCCAGATCATCAACTCCAAGGTGTGCACTAGTCCATCCCTTGTTTCCTTAGCTTTTACTTGCTCATATATACTTATCAAATCCAAATATTGTTATCCTGTTTATAATAAATCTATTGTGTATAGAAGGTGTGTATGCTTGTTGAATTTCACCATAATATTATATGATCGCTGGTGCACTAGTGAGTAGTTACACGAGTTTGATATCCTATCCTAACTTTTTAGAATCCATAGAGACTAAGTCGCAAACAGCTCCATTCTTCAATGTAGTCTGCTAAAACTTGCTAGGTTTATGCCCCGTATTCTTAGGCATTTTTGGTACATGTACCTGTTTCCCTGTAAGATCAGGTCCGCTCTGCCAGCATTATGTATTCATGTTTACCCAAAAATGTTTCTTGTCATTCTTGGTTGCAGTTACCACTGTTCAGAAGCTTAACATCATTTTGTATACAGTTGTGTCTGTAAAAATGGTTTGTGAGTTACCATTTTGATTGAAAGCATTGATAGCTGTTGCAGCTTACTGTTCTTTCATGATGTGTCTAGTGTAGCTTACTGTTCTTTCATGATGTCCAAGATATTATTTGTCAATGTAGTTTTTTTAGTATACACCACTATTTCATCAAATTTGGTGCCTTTTCATATATCTATGAGTTTTGTCCATTTAGTTCTTTTCACTTGTTTAAAACTTGTTGCCTTTTAACTTCATGTGAGATTTACTTGCTTATTTTCTACTCCCTCTGTAAACTAATATAAGACCTTTTAGATCACTAAAGTAGTTATCTAAAAGGTCTTATATATTAGTTTACAGACGGAGTACATTGTGGTCTGATTACTTGTTTAAAACTTGTTGCTTTTTCATATGTCAGGTTTTTAAAAAAATGCCCTTTTAATGCTGACATGTTTGTTCCGCAAATAAAACAAGTGTTACCTTCTGTTTAACATACAAGCCACAAAAGGCTGGCTGTTGGTAGCAATTAATATGCACTAGAGCAGTACCGCTGCAGTAGTGATGGATGTTCCCCAGGCTAGTTAAATAAGGTAACTTTGAATTTTTTTTGAGTTTATGTGAATGGTCAGATAGGTTTAATTATCATGTCCAACTACATACACAGCTCGCTCTACTATGTAGAGACATATTTTGTTGTTTCCCAAATTGTTATGCAGGATGATATGCTAGCATTGACAGGTCCACGAAGCGGATTATTAGTGCTACCAGATGATATGTGGTTTGAGTTGAATCTGAAGGTGAAGGGTGATCCCGATGAAGATTTTAGCAAAGGTGTAATAGAGCATCACATCTATCCCTCTGGACCAGTCACAAGGGTGCTAACTAGTTGGCAGAGCAGAGTGGAATTGGTGTTCGCATGTGTTCAAAGTCCAGTGGCAGCTAGCCTTGAGGTGAACATTTTGAAAGGAGCACCTTTCGGTGGCAAAACATTTGCTGGGACTAGTGAAAATCCTGAGACTCAGCTGATTCCGTATAATCGTAGAGCAACGAATGGCGGCGAGCGGGATGGCTCCTCTGTTACGTTAAGTCGCAATTTGGCAGCTGTCCCTGTCCCGAAATGTGAAAAAGAAGCGATTGTGGTACATGTCCGCTTCCTTGATGACGATGACAGAGGATGCGGGCACCTTGATGAACCTAGCATACCCCTGCTGAAGAGCAAGTTTGCACTCACGGCGCCTGGGAACTGCAAGTGAATGTTGCATGGACTGCCATCCTGTACAAACCGATGGCCACATATATCATGACAAGATCTTTGTTCTGATTATGAGGCTTTGTTCTGATGGGAAGTCCATGTAAGCATTGTTATTGTGCTTGTGATGGGCGTTTAGTTTTTACTGATAATTGGAGAATAATAACGGTATTGATTGAGGCCTCAAAGGGCTGTTTATATAGATTACAAAACTTGGACTCCAAGACTAATAGAGATAGATTACAATCCAAAACCGGCCGGCCATACTATCTGTAACCGACCTATACTCTAATATCCCCCCGCAGTCTCAGCATCAGGAGTAATGATGTTGAGACTGGAGCGTCTGTCGGTGAAAGATGCAGTCGGAAGTCCTTTGGTGAAAATGTCAGCAAATTGAGCACTGGTAGGTACATGAAGAACACGGACCTCGCCAAGAGCCACCTTCTCTCGAACGAAGTGTATGTCAATCTCAATGTGCTTGGTGCGACGGTGCTGAACTGGATTGGAAGTCATGTATACTGCAGAGATGTTATCACAATAAACGATGGTTGCACGATCAAGTGGGCGATGAAGTTCCACGAGAAGCTGACGCAGCCACACCGCTTCAGCCACAGCATGAGCAACTGACCTATACTCAGCCTCAGCAGAAGACCTGGAAACTGTTGCTTGCCTTTTAGAACACCAAGAAACAAGATTATCACCCAAATAAACACAAAATCCGGATGTGGACCGTCGAGTATCTGGACAACCTGCCCAGTCTGCATCAGAATAAACTGTCAAGCTTGTTGGAGAAGAAGAATTAATGAGAAGACCATGATCAAGAGTTCCTTTTAAATAGCGAAGAATGCGGTGGACGTGAGCAAGATGAGGAGCACGAGGATCATGCATAAAAAGACAGGCTTGCTGAACGGAGTAGGAAATGTCGGGCCTAGTGAGAGTGGCATAATGAAGGGCACCGGTGATGCTACGATACAAAGTGGGGTCAGAAACAGGATCACCATCAGCCGACAATTTGGCACCAATGTCGGCCGGGGTACGAGAGGGTTGACAATCAGACATACCAGAACGAGAAAGCAAATCTAAAAGATATGATCGTTGAGAGAGAAAAAGGGTAGACTTTAGAAACAGTAACGCCAAGAAAATGATGAAGAGGACCAAGATCAGTCATGGAAAATTCATGACCGAGAGAGGAGATTATATGTTGGAGAAAAGAGTCAGAGCTAGCCGTGAGAACTATATCATCAACATAAAGCAAGAGATAGGCAGTGTGAGAAGAGGAGCGAAAAATAAACAATGAAGAATCAGATTTGGATGGAATGAAGCCTATTGTTTGAATAAAGGCAGCAAAACGTTGAAACCATGCACGAGGAGCTTGTTTAATACCATAAAGAGATTTGTTAAGAAGGCATACAGAATCGGGAGAAGAGGGATCCTCAAAACCAGATGGTTGCTGACAATAAACTGTTTCATTAAGAGTGCCGTGAAGAAAAACATTTTTAACGTCTAGCTGATGAATGGGCCAAGAGGAGGAAACAGCAAGACTAAGAACAACGCGAATAGTACTTGGTTTAACAACGGGAGAGAAAGTTTCATCAAAATCAATGCCATGTTGCTGAGAAAAACCACGACACACCCATCTGGCTTTGTAACGAGCAAGAGTGCCATCAGAATGAAATTTATGACGAAAAACCCATTTTCCAGAAACAACATTAACACCAGGAGGTTTAGGAACAAGAGTCCATGTATTATTTTGCTGAAGAGCGTTAAATTCATCACGCATAGCTGAGAGCCAAAGAGGATCAAGAAGAGCTCGTTTGTAAGAAGTGGGAATAGGAGAGAGGGTTGGGGTGGCTGTGAGGTTGAGGCATTTTGTGGGTAGAAGGAATCCGCGTTTGCCGCGGGTGCACATGACGTGATCATTAGTGGGTGGTGGAATGGGTACGGCGTTGGGTGGGAGTGGTGAGTGGGATGGTGGAGAAATTGTGGTAGGTTGGGGTGAGCAGGGTGCCTCGGGTTGCCGGTTGCCAGGCCTGCCGGTTGCCGAGCTTGCCGGGCATGCCGGGCTTGTCGGGCTTGTCGGTCCTGCCGGGCTTCCCGGGTTTGCCGGGCTTGCCGGTCCTGCCGGTGCCGGGCTTGCCGGGTTTGCCGGGCTTGCCGGGCCTGCCGGGCTTGCGGGGGCTGCCGGGTTTGCCGCGCCTGCCGGCTGCCGCAGGCTTGCCGGCCGCACCGCGGGAGAGGGAGAGGTCGCGGCAGAGGTGGTGGTGTTAGTGACAGAATAAGGAAAAGTGTTTTCATCGAATGTTACATGGCGAGAGACAAGCACGCGACCAGAAGATGGATCGAAACAGCGATATCCTTTGTGATCGCCAGAAAGACCAAGATGAATGTAAGGTAGTGAACGTGGTTCGAGTTTGTTGGAGGCGGTAGAGGCGGTGTTCGGAAAACAAAGACAGCCAAAAACACGCAAAAAAGAATAATCGGGATGGGAGAGAAAAAGAGATTGAAAAGGCGAATAAAGAGGACATGTCTTAGTTGGTCGAATATTTAGAAGTAGTGTGGCAGTGCGAAGGGCTTCGGCCCAAAAACGAGAGGGAAGAGAAGCTTGTAATAGCAAGGTGCGAAGAATATCATTAATGGAGCGAAGAGAGCGTTCAGCTTTACCGTTTTGAGGGGATGTATAAGGACATAAAAAACGAAGAAGAATGCCTTGAGAAAGAAAGAAGTTGCGGTTTTGAGTGTTGTCAAATTCTCGACCATTATCACATTGAATAAATCTAATTGGCAAGCCAAAGTGTGTAAGAACATATTGTCGAAAATTGAGAAAGAGGGCATGTACTTCAGATTTAGCACGAATAGGAAAAGTCCAAATATAATGAGAATAGTCATCCAAAATCACAAGATAATATTTGTAACCAGAGACACTAGGGACGGGAGAGGTCCATAAGTCATAGTGAATTAATTCAAACAGAAAAGTGCTACGGGTAGTAGAGGTTCCAAAAGGTATTCTAACATGTTTGCCGCATTGACAGGCATTACAGAGAGATGGATTATGAGGAACAGTAGAACTAGGAATACAAAATTCTTGAAGCAAAGATGACAAGGTGGTTTTATTGGGGTGTCCTAGACGACGATGCCACAAATCAACTGATGCAAGCATGGCTCGGGGAGTGGATGTAGGTGCGTCATGAAGCGGATAAAGATCGCCCGTGCTATTGTACCGAGCGACACTAGTAGAAAAAGGGCCTTATGTGAGACACATTAGTCCCGGTTTGTAACCGAACCGGCACTAACGTGACCATTAGTGCCGGTTCCAACAGCTAGGCGGGCGGCGCTCATTAGTACCGGTTCGTGGCGAACCTATAGTACCGGTTCGTGCCACGAACCGGTACTAAATAGGTGGTGGCAGGCTGTTGTCAGGCTGGGGCCTAACAGGACCTTTAGTCCCGGTTCGTATAACCAACCGGTACAAAAGATCATCCTATATAAACCCTTCGTCCAGCCCAAGCCGAAGCGCTCTGTTTTTCCCCCTCTCTGTTTTCTTCCCCTCTTGCTCGAGCTCACCTCCATTTTTGCCAAAATTTGTCCAAGATTTGAAGGCACCCCATCCATCCAAGTGATCACAAAGGTTAGCAACTTTGTCCTTTCATCTCTCATTGCTAGATTAGCTCTTGCAATGCTCTATAAGTATAGTGATTTGTGGGTTTTATTTTGGGAGGAATTATATGTGGTAGTATTTGATTTATATGCAATTTGAGGTCAATATAACTCTTAGTTTGCATATGTAGGTGTGGTTTACTTAGTGCCTTCCCGTCTCCGTCGTAAGCACCGTCGATCGCCCGCACCGTCCCGTCGCCGGCACCACCTTGTGGTGAGCCTCTTGTTCTTATCTTTTTTATATAAAAAAAATCATGTTTGTGTGATTTAGATATATAGTTACTTGTATAATTATCTTACCCGTACGTTGTTTGTTATACATAGTGCCATGGCTTTGATATCCGTCCCCATCGGCCCTCGTCCGGGTTATGATTCGGATGTGGTATATTCTCTTTTATAATTATTTGTTGCATTTCGTGTTTATGACAAATTATGCCCATCAAGTTGACATAGATATTTTTATCTAGGAGGTATGTGAACCGGAAATTCCAACCGACCCTATTGTCGAGAGGTTAAATTTAGTTGAAAAAGAAAACGAGTATTTGAAAGAAAAATTGAAAAGAATTGAGGGGGAGAAGATGGAATTGGAGTTGCATGTTGCCGAAGTCGTCGATGATCACAAGATCAAGATGGAGAAAATGCGCTTGAAGATTAGAAAGATTAGAAAATATGCCATCGATAGTGAGGCTTGGTATCATTATGCTGTTGGATCAATTGTTACCTTAGTTGCGATCTTGATCGCATTTGTTGTTGCATTTAAATGCTTTAGCTAGAGAGTTATTTGTATGTTGTTTTATGATAATAAGTGTTGTATGAACTTTATGTATGAACTTGTATTAATTTGGTCTTTTCGGTGCTGTGTAATGAAGATGAGCCGGCAATGGATGTACGATGACCGATGCTCTGCCCAGTTCATTAATGGCAGGAACAGCAGGAATTTGACCTGCGAGCATTGCTGTTTGTAACCATCAATGATTGGCCTGCTCTCAGTAACCTTTCAGGATAGACAAACAAGGGATACCACGCATGCACGCACTGTTTAGATGATATCGACAGTATATATTTGGATAAATGTAAGAAGAATGTGTACCTGGGGCATCGTCGATTTCTTCAGAGCAGGCATCCCGTAAGAAAGAAAGGCAAGCATTTCAAAGGTGATCCAGATCACCGGCAGAAGCCTCCCCACCGTACTGGTGATGATATACTTGATATGGTCAAGGATTTAAAAGTAATCTTTGGAAAGGGTCCTGGCGGACAATCTGTTCCGAATGACGCTGACGGACGCGCACCAATGTGGAAGAAGAAATCTATATTTTGGGACCTACCCTATTGGAAAGACCTAGAGGTCCGCTCTGCAATCGACGTGATGCACGTGACTAAGAATCTTTGCGTGAACCTGCTAGGCTTCTTGGGCGTGTATGGCAAGACAAAAGATACACCGGAGGCACGGGAGGACCAGCAACGTATGCACGGAAAAGACGGCATGGATCCAAAGCAGTTCCAGGGTCATGCCAGCTACGCTCTTACCAAAGAAGAGAAGGAAATCTTCTTCGAATGCCTGCTCGGTATGAAGGTCCCGTCTGGCTTCTCGTCGAATATAAAGGGAATAATAAATATGGCAGAGAAAAAGTTTCAGAACCTAAAGTCTCATGACTGCCACGTGATTATGACACAACTGCTTCCGGTTGCATTGAGGGGCCTTCTACCGGAAAACGTTCGATTAGCCATTGTGAAGCTATGTGCATTCCTCAATGCAATCTCTCAGAAGGTAATCGATCCAGAAATCCTACCAAGGTTAGAGAGTGATTTGGTGCAATGCCTTGTCAGTTTCGAGTTGGTGTTCCCACCATCCTTCTTCAATATCATGACGCACGTTCTAGTTCACCTAGTCGAAGAGATTGCCATTCTGGGTCCTGTATTTCTACACAATATGTTCCCCTTTGAGAGGTTCATGGGAGTCTTAAAGAAATATGTTCATAATCGTGCTAGGCCAGAAGGAAGCATCTCCAAGGGCCATGAAAATGAGGAGGTCATTGAGTTTTGTATTGACTTTATTCCTGACCTTAAGCCGATTGGTGTTCCTGAATCGCGGCATAAGGGCAGACTGGGTGGAAATGGCACGCTATGACCGGAACAAATAATATGTATGGACGGGCATTCTCTCACTCAAGCACACTACACAGTTCTACAAAATTCCGCCTTGGTGGCTCCGTATATGGAGGAACACAAGAATTTTCTATGCTCCAAACACCCGGAGCAGTCTGACGACTGGATTACACGTGAACAAACGGGGACTTTCGCCGGTTGGTTGCAGACACGTTCCATGCATGACGCCGCTGTTGAAGATGACATGTACTTGCTGTCCCAGTTACCATCTTCGAATATAATGACTTTCAAAGGGTACGAGATAAATGGGAATACATTTTACACGATCGCCCAAGATAAGAAGAGCACCAACCAAAACAGTGGTGTCCGCTTTGATGCAGCAACCAAGAGTGGAAAGGACACATATTATGGTTACATAGAGGACATATGGGAACTTGACTATGGACGTGGTTTGAAGGTCCCTTTGTTTCGGTGCAAATGGGTCAATATGACACGAGGCGGGGTAACGAAAGACCCGCAGTACGGAATGACAACAGTGGATCTCAACAATCTTGCGTACGCAGACGAACCATTCGTCCTAGCCAATGATGTGGCGCAGGTTTTCTATGTGAAGGACATGTCTACCAAGCCGAGAAAAAGAAAAGATAAGGAAGCGAATACATCATACGATGAGCCAAAGCGCCACATAGTTCTTTCAGGGAAAAGAAACATCGTGGGAGTGGATGACAAGACAGACATGTGAGAAGATTATGAAAAGTTTGATGAAATTGCTCCCTTCACAGTGAATATTGACCCGAGCATCCAGTTAAATGATGAAGATTGTCCATGGTTACGGTGCAAAGGGACACACGCGAAGAAAAAGTTTCACACCCAAAGATCCCACTCTGGGATGTGACCGACTTCACTGTCATCACTTTCTTCTCTAGTGAGTTTCCGGACTAATATATCTGGAAAGTCCCACTTCGGACAAACCGGAGGGAATCTTTGTAATAGTTAATTAGGGTACTTATGTGTTTTGGCATTTGAAACGCGAAGAAATATTACGGCAAAAACTGGATGCACTTCGTGTACAAAATGGACAATCTCTTTCGAAGTATCAGGGTTTCGGACAAAAACTCGTCTGTTACAAAGGCATTTCATTTTTTAAATAACCTAAGTATTACCAAATTGAATATAATGATAAAACACACTAATATTAAACATAAGAAAAAAGAATCACTGAAAAATCTATTTTTAAAGTAAAGTTATTCACAAACTAGTGATTCACACAAATTTCAAATAATTCAAATTTAAACTATTAAAATTTGAAAACTACTGGCACTAACAGAAAGTTTGTAATTTTTTGTACCTAAAGCAAAAATATTCAGAAAGAAACTCTAAATACAGCAAAAAACAACTCAGAAATAAATACAAGAAAATAAATAAAGCAGAAAAGAAAAAAGAGAAAAAATATAAATAAAAAAAAGCCCGCCTACTGGGCCACAGCGGCCTGCATACGACTAGACACCCAACTTGTAGTTGGGCCAGGATGCAAGCCCGCAGGCCCAGTAGGCCCAACAAGGCATAGCAACAGAGGTAGGCACAGAAGGCCTGCAATACAGAGGAGCTCGAGACAGCAGCCGCGGCGGGGCTTATAACCTGGTGCGGGCGCCCTTCGGCAAGCGAGGTGGGACTAAACTTGCCCGCACCGCACCTGCGGCAGCGCACCACCTTTAGTACCGGTTGGTAGATCCAACCGGTACCAAAGGGATGTCTTTAGTACCGGTTGGAGCCACGACCCGGTACTAAAGGGGGTCGCTTCCCGCCGCTTGGCCTGGCCAAATTTGACCTTTAGTACCGGTTGGTGGATCCAACCGGTACTAAAGGTCCATCCTATATAAACAACCCTTATGAAAATTTTCACTTCTTCTCTGTTCGCTCGTCTCCTCTGCTTCTTCGATCGACAGCGCCGCCGCCCCCCGTCGCCGCCCCCGTCGCCGCCCCCGTCGCGCGCCGTCGCCGTCGCCGTCGCCGTCCCTGTCGCCGTCGCCGTCCCCGTCCACGTCGCCGCCCCGGCCCGTCCCTGTCGCCGTCCCCGTCGCGCGTCGCCGTCTCGCCGCCGCCCCGTCGCCGCGCCCGTCGCCGCGCCCGTCGCCGCCCCGGTCGCCCCGCTGTGAGCCCCCTGCGCCATGGCCGCGCCCTCGATCATCCGATCGAGCCCGCCCGCACACACACACACACAGAGAGTACACACACACACGTACACACACACACACACACATTTTTCTTAATTATTTTCTGTTTTCTCTGTTTTGTAGTTATATAAATGTTAGATTAATGTTAAAGTTTTAGCTAGATGAATTAGATTAATGTCAATTTGTTAGATGATCGAATTAGATATATTAATGTCAAATGTTAGATGAATTACATAGAAATGTTAGATTAATGTCAAATGTTAGATGAATTAGATATATTAATGTCAAATGTTAGATGAATTAGATATATTAATGTCAAATGTTAGATGAATTAGATTAATGTCCGTTATGTTAAATTTGCATATAGAATTTGCATATAGAATTTGTATATAAGAAAAAATGTTACATTTGCATATAGAATTTGTTATCGACGTCAACGATGCCCGGCCCGCATCCTCGCCGTCGACCCGTTCGCGACGACGTCCTGCTTCAGAGGAGCCATGTCCGGGACTGGGCTCCGCCGGGCTGGCACTGGGAGGTGCTACCTTCAGGGGGGCGCCGCTTGGTGAGGAACCCGGCCCCGGGTCCCGTCGACGACCCGGAGCTCCTTTGGTGGCTCCGGGCGCCACTTTCGATAATATTCGAGACGATGTATTCGAGATTATATTCGATGATGCATATTATCTACTATGATTCAGTTTTATCTTTCGAGATGCATATATATTATCTACTATTATTCGAGATGCATATCAATTATCTACTATTATTTGAGATGCGTACTAAATTGTTTTATATTTCTTCTGGATTAGTTAAATAAAAGCTATGGCGGACAATACCGGCAGAGAAGGAGAAGAGGCCGTGTTCGAGATCATACGCTCCCCTCGCGGGCCACATGATCAGAATGAAGAAGATGACGGCTCCCAATATCTGAACAATACCGGGGAGGGTGATATGATATTCGATCAAGACGACCGAATTGATGAAGTCCAGAACTATGATGATCTTGAAATAGCAAATACCGGCGAGGTACATTATAGAAGCAGGCATCTGGTGATCATCACGTGTTTTAAATGATTTTGTATATATATATATATATATATATATATATATATATATATTAACGAATCGATCTTTCTTCTTTCAGCCCTCCGGATCGAGTAAATCGTCTGCAGGCAGCAGAAAGCGAGGCCCGGCCAAAAAGTTGAAGGATGGCGTAAAGTACAACATCGATGCCATCAAACCTAATGGCGAACCAAGCGAGCCTAAGAAGAATGCGGACAAGTGGATTCGTCAGTGCGGAGTTCTTGTGAAGGACCAAATCCCGATCTCCATTCAAGAATGGAAAAAGCCAGCAACGGAACGTCCAGATCTTACTTATGTTGACCAAAGAGCAAAAGATCGGCTTTGGGAATCTCTCATGTCACATTTCACCCTACCAGATCATTTCACACATGCAGATGTGCAGAAAGTCAAGGACGCTGCTCTTAGGAAGATGGCGCGTGCATTCAACAACCACAAGAAAAATATATGGGCCAAGTACGGAGGAAAGAAGACTCCAGAATTCACGGGAACACTGGAGAAGCAAAGAGATCACTGGCCCGCTTTCGTGAAATTCAAGGAATCGGAATTAGCTAAGGAACGGTCGAGAATAAACAAGCTCAATGCCGCGAAAAAGGAGCATTACCATAGGCTGGGGCCAGGTGGCTACGCGGTGGCCCGGCCTAAGTGGGATAAGGCTGAGCAAGAGATGATAGATGCAGAGGTCATTCCAGTTACATTGAGCTGGCCCCCCAGGTGCAGGACTTGGTTCTATGCGCATGGGGGGGCGTTGGACCCAAAGACAGGCCAGGTTTTGAAGAAGGCAAGTCTTAAAGGAGCCGACGACAAACTACTTGTTGCAATAGAAGAGGCTCGAACGGGGGTGTTCACGCCCAACAGAGAGAACGACGAGCTTACACGCGCCCTGGGAAATCCTGAACACCCGGGAAGAACACGAGGCAAAGGCATTGTTCCGTGGTATCAGGGGTTTGCGGACTGGAACGCCGACTACAGAAGCCGTGCGAGAAAGAAGATGGAGGAGGAGAAGAAGAGGAAGCTGGAGGAGGAGCAGAGGAAGCAGGAAGCAGAACGCGTTAGAGGCCTAGAATCAGCGCACGCGGAGTTGGCACTCCAATTAGAGCGGCAGCAGCAGCAGATCAACTCACTTAGCCAGGAAAGGGGGTCTCAGCAGCGGCAGCAGCTAGCGGATCCATCATTGGATAGCACCGAGCCATCCATGCCGAGAAGCAGCGTGGGTTCCGCCCTGGGCGATGAGTCACTACTGCTGGATAGATACCCTGTGGATGACATCATGGATAACACTAATTGTGAGCTACACTTTAAAATGAAGAACATATCCATGAAGGTGGCGGACGGCATTGCTTATACAAATCCCCCTGAAGCAACCTTCCATTGCAATCCGATTCCAGCTGACTATGCTCGTGTCACGGTTGATGAAGTTGTGGCACAATATTCGGGGCTACAGCTTGACATTCCTGGAGGTGACGACGAGCGCACACTGGGAGAGGCCATACATCGTATCATTCTATGGAGAAAGGATTGCATTGTCTTTCCAAGGCCACCGACACCGCGTCAGCCGACTCCTTCTCCAAGTCCGCCACCGCGTCAGGACACTCCTACTCCTCCAAGTCCGGCAACGCGTCAGGCCAGTCCTCCTCCTCCAAGTTCGGCACCGCGTCAGGCCACTCCTCCTCCTCCAAGTTCGGCACCGCGTCAGCCCAGTGCTCCTGCACCACGTCAGTCGTCTCCGCCGCCTAGGCAACAGCGGAAGAGAGCCGCCGCAGCTATGGCGTCTAGCGGTACAAGTACAGGAGGCAAGAGACGAGGATACCAATTTGGTCCAAGCCTCGCGCCTCTTCCGAAGAGGCCTTACGACATGACGGATGAGGAAATCAAAGCCAAATGCAGGGCGGACTTGGACGCCCATTTTGCACCGAAACCGCCACCGCCGCCAAAGGAGAAAGTGCCTGAGGTTGTCGTTGAGCACTTTATTCGTATGGCTAAAGAACCAGCTCCCAAGCCTGTTGACTCAGACTATGAGCGCCAACTCAGGAAGGCACATCTAGCAAAAAAAAAGAAGGAGTCGAGCTCGAGCTCGAGCCAAGGCGCAGCTGCCAAAAAAAGCGGGAAAACTGTTCCCCAGCTGGGAGAACAGGCGGTGCAATCGATCCCCCCGCTCATTGTACCAACACATGTGAGTACCGACGCGGCCGATGAGCTGGTAATAACCGACGATCATAGAAGGATGGCTGCCGAGGCCGGTGTCACTGTTTATCAACTCCTAGGCATTGAGCCCATGGATAAGATTAGAGAGGAGGACGTAAAACGGAAATATGCCCGCGGCGAACCTCTGGTAAAGCCTGAGGAGGTCAAGAAGCTCCCAACGAGAATGTATGAATTGCATGAATGGTACATGAAAATTGCCAAGACTACCAATCGAGAGTCCCTCATGGTGAAAGTCAAGGCAGAGCATTACTACCATGAGAATGCTCTGTATGTTGAGTTTACAGAACTGTTTCAGTTATTCAATCAAGACGCACTCGACAAATCTATCGTCAGTTGCTATTGTCTGTAAGTGATTTCTTTCTGTAATTTAAGTCTCAAGCTAGCTGTAGTGCTCGTTGATCATTACCTGTAATTATCCTCACTATATTCTTTTCTGTGGTATTATGCAGGATGAAGATCTATGAAATGAATAAAAAGGGACGCTATGGCATTGGGTTCATTGACCCAAATACCATTAATCAAGAGATATGGACGGATGAATGTTATCGAGAAGACACAGAGAAAAGCATGCTAGAGTTCTTCAAGCGCCTAAACACCAATCGAGATATACTACTTCCTTACAACTTCAAGTGAGTCACACTGTCTTGTACTACAAATTCTGTTTTTGCTTACTAGCTAGATGTTAATAAGTGTATATGGTTTAGGGTAGTTGATGAGTGTTATGCACATGCCCGCTTAATTTATACATGCAAACGTGTGCGCATGCAGATTCCACTGGATCTTGTTAGACATTCAAGTTGAAGAAGGAAAAGTTGAAGTACTGGACTCACTAATTAAACCAGTTGAGGAGTACGAAACCGTCAAGGGGATAGTCAACAGGTAATTTCAATCATTATTGAACTATATGTCGGCCTATTTAGTTCGTCATTTCCTGATATCAACTAATTAATAACTCCTTTATTCATTTTCTTTGCCGGCGGGCAGGGCTTGGGCAAAGTTCATCAAAACGGTTCCAGGCCAATGGAAACAAAAGCTGTATTGGTATCGACCCAGGGTAATTAATTAATTAGTACTAGCTAGCTACCATCTCTTTAATTCTAGTTTCAATACCATTAATTATCATGCTTGATTAATTATTATCTGATTGAATTCTATTCTCGTAAAGTGCATGAGGCAGAAGCCGGGGAATGATTTATGTGCATACTACGTTTGCGAGAACATTCGCATGATGACGATCGAAAGTAGCACATCTGCTAGACAGCAATGGGTACGTTTGCCAGAACACTATTCACAATTTTTACATCATTATCGATATCTAATCACACAACTAATACATGCATATTGATCTCCTTCTTAAAAGTTCGATATGGTGCGGGATCAGCTCCTACCAACGGATCGCGTACGAGCAATTCAAGAGGAAATAGCGGGATTTTTGCTCGACCAGGTCATAGATCCCAAAGGAGTATACCATTACCCGCTACCGCAGTAATGCCTCCATGTAGGAGAAATTGTATATACCAAATTGTATATATACATGTGTATGTGTGAATGGTGGTGCGAGACATTCGATGATATATATATATATATATGATCGGTTCTACGAGAAATTCTATTTATATATATGCATAACGTGTACAATATGTAGTATCGTAAAATACCAGCAAATGAAAAAGAATTAAATGGAAAACACAAAATTAAAGGAAAAAGAAATCATAAACCCAAAACCCCCTAAACCTTTTAGTACCGGTTGGTGTTACCAACCGGTACTAAAGGTCTTCCACCCCCCGGCGCTGGCTCGTGCCACGTGGTGGCCTTTAGTGGCGGTTCGTGTTGAACCGGTACTAAAGGGGGGGGACCTTTAGTCCCCACCCTTTAGTGCCGGTTACAGAACCGGCACTAAAGGGCCTTACGAACCGGTGCTATAGCCCGAATCTGCACTAGTGCGAGGACCTCCCCCGTTGTCAGATCCTTCACAGACAAACCAAAAGGGTCAAAAGCCAAAATAACTTTATTGTCAATGCAAAATTGGCGAACAGAAATAAGATTTTTGATGAGGGAAAGGACAACAAGAATATTGCGGAGAAGAAATTTGGCGTAAGAGGAAGAGATGGAAGAATGACCGGTGCAGGAAACAGGTAGGGTAGAACCATCACCAATGGTGATCGTAGAAAAAACAGAAGGGAAACAAGCTGACAGCAAATTCATATTTGAAGACATATGCGAGGAGGCACCAGAATCGAAAATCCAATCCGTACCTTCGTTATTGAGAGTAAAGTTGTTCATGGCGTTGATGAAGGCGGCTTGATCCCAGGCCGGCTGTGGTGGAGGAGCAGAGGGGCCAGGAGCCTGCATGGGAGCATAGGGCAGGGTTGGCGGCTGGTAGTATGCTGCCGGGGCCGGCAAGGTGCCGTAAGGAGCCGGCAAGGTATAGTAGGGTGGCAGTAGTCCTGGCGCGCGGGGAGGTGGTGTAGGGGTGGCGGTGTAGACGTGCACTGGCGGCTTGGGCCCAAGGAGTCCAGGAGAACCGGTGGCCGGTCGGAGACCGGGGCTCCACGTGCCCGTGTATGCAGGCGGGGCCCCGTACGATGATGGAGCCGGCCAGGGCATTGGCCAAGCTTGGACAAGGCCGGTCCAGGGATCGTGCTGAGGAGACCATGTCGAAGGAGCTGGTGGCGATGGAGCGGCCGATGGCGGAGCTGGTGCAGTGCCGGCGGGGCGAGGAGCAGGGGGCCGGTAGATCGGATTCTTGCCCCGGTAGTTAGGGCTCGGGCGCCATCCTGGCGGCGGTGAAGGAGCTGCTGCCGCCGCGGGAGGAGGAGCGGCTGCAGCAGATTGGCGCGGCAGCCCAGGCGCGGCAGCGTGAAACACCTGCGGTGGCCGTTGAGCCTTGCGAGCTTGGTTCTTCTCTTTTTGCTGGAGGAGGGAGCGGACCTCCTTGAAGGTAGGGTAAGGCTTGAGCATGGGTATGAAGGACTGCTGCTTCTCGAACTGCTCGCCGAGGCCGACGAGGAGGGCGTTGATGAGGGCGCGGTCGTCGACGGGATCACCGAGTTCACGGAGTTCGTCGCCGATGGCCTTGATCCTCTGGCAGAAGACGGTGACCGGAGCATCTCCCTGGACGGTCGTACGGAGCTCGGTGTTGAGGGCGTTGATGCGCGCGTCGGAGTTGTCCTGGAACAGCTGCTGAAGGGAGGCCCAAAGCTCGGCGGCGGTTGCATCGTCGGAGGAGACCAGATTGAAGAGCTCCGTGGAGATGCGGGTGTAAATCCACTGGATGATGGCGAGATCGTCTTTCACCCAGCGTGGATCGGCGGGCTGCGGAGGGTAGGACGGGTCGATGTGGTGGCGGAGGCCGCAGCGGCCGAGGTGGATGTTGAAGAGGTGGCGCCAATGGTAGTAGTTGTGGGCGCCAAGATCGAGAGAGATCGGGATGAAGGGGGAGACGTCGGCGATGGTGTCAGCTAGGGAAATCATTGGTAGTTGAGGAGGAGCTAGTTGGGTGGTTGTAGAGGAGGTAGGGGCACCGGCGGCGCGGAACTCGGCTATGGAGAGGAGGGGCCGAGTCGGCCGCGGCGGCGGCGTTGGCGGCGATGCCATGCTAGGTGCGGAAAAACCTAGGCGTCTGATACCATGATAATTGGAGAATAATAACTGTATTGATTGAGGCCTCAAAGGGCTGTTTATATAGATTACGAAACTTGGACTCCAAAACTAATAGAGATAGATTACAATCCAAAACCGGCCGGCCATACTATCCGTAACCGACCTATACTCTAATATTTACTACTGGGTAAAAAAACTTTATTACTTCACTAATTACAAACAGCATGAACTACGAACCAAGAACACGTCAATAGAAAACAACTTCTGAACTTCTGCAGGCTCACGGAGAACAGTATTCCCTGGAGAGGGGGCAAGCAAATACAAATTTGATTTGCATGTACATAATCAACAAAATCAAAACAAGACTAGCCTACTAGCAGTCCAAGATAATAGGGCATATGCCAGAAAAGAATTGATTTTACTTCCTTCGGCAACACCAACCATGTCCTAACATCAACGACCAACAAGGAACTCGGAGATCTTTCTCGAGCTCTGATCAACAAGAACACATCATGCACATCAAAATCAATTGAACAATCAAACATGGGAGGAAACAAAGAAATGTGACCCTAGGCCCTCCCAACCAGCCCCATTGAAAGTTGGACGGAACATTGGAGAGGCCATGAGTGATGGATTTCTGAGCTGCACAACGACTCAAATGCCGTGAGGAACAACGACAGAGAGTAATCTGCTATTTTGCTCGCATGAGCTCTCACTACTTCAGTCCAGTCTAATCAGAAATCAACCAACTAGCAAAGTGTCGACAAAACAAGAATGATCAAAAGAAAGGCCTGGAAAGACAGGCAAGTTACAAGTGATTATGTTCGTAATGCTTTTGTACTCTATTGCTTCGTTCGCCACTGGGACGTCCGGCTCCAACCCGCCGGGTCCATGCGGCCGCGCACATGCTTCCTTGGCCACTGGGACGGCCGTCTCCAGCGCGCCGGGTCCATAAGGCACATGGTTCATTTCCCACTGGGACGGCCGGCTCCAGCGCGCCGCCTCGGGTCTGCACAGACTGCTAGAGGGGGCCTTGCCTGCCCGGGCTCTGGTCACCATGGTGCCTGCCCGACTGTCTTCTTTGGAGCAATGGAAATGCGGCGTCGAAAAAATAGCCATTTATCACTTCTTTTGCCACTGCCACGGCCGATTCAAGCGTGCCGAGTACATCCATGCGAGTGGTTACGTGGTTCTCGAATCTTGAGTCCTCATGCGGTCGTCCAGACCATGTGGGATACCAACGGCACTATACTGGACACAATTATTTTATCCTTAATTTATTGCTTCGTTCGCCACTGGTACAGCCCAGGAGTAAACCATGCCATTATTGTAATATTTATCAACTTGGATGCTAAGTTATGATTGTCTTGTGCTTGATTCATGAGCTTTGGTTTTGTTTGCCCAACTCCCAATTTTCCCAAAGCCACTTCCAACCAAAAATGTCCAACTTTGGCCCATAAATCACATATAATGTGTTGAGCCACCTCCTAAAATTTCAGCCCATTTAGAATTCATTTGAATGAGTTTCAAAATTCAAACATATTAAAATTAATTCAACTTGTTTGAATTTTACTTCTTCCAAAAATTCTCAAACCATTTTTGTAAAATCCTTCATATTTTTCTGAGTCCAGAAAACTATCTCTCCGTGTCAAATACTCTCTCTAACCCTCTCTTTCGTTCTCCTCAAGTTTTCTGCATAAAGAAAAAGAGAAAAGGAAAGAAATGCGAGGGAGAGAGAGTTCCAGCCCAGCTCGCTCCCGCAGCCCACCTACCGCGCGCCTAAACATTTCTCACCCGCTCACCCACTTACCCACGCGATGACACGCCCACGTGGCTCGCCCGGCCCAACACGTCAGTGTCTGTGAACAGGGAGCCTCGCACCCACCTTTTCGTCGAGCTCGCACCAGAGCGTCCATGGGGACCGCGTGCCCAACGTCGCGCTGCCCTCGCCCAGCTCCTCCTCGCCCTTATCTCCTCCCGTGCCTCGCCATCCACACAACCAGGCACCCCTCTTCTTTTCCCCTCTTACAAGGAAGCAAGAAAAACCCTAGATTGGGGACTTTCGGGGACACCCGAGGCCGCCCAAGAGAACGGCCATGGCGCCGTCGTGAGCACCGTCGTCCTCCGTCCAAGCCACCTTGTCCAGGATGTTGGGACAAACCCAGTCCGGCGACGAACGCCGAATAGCCTCTGGCGACGCGAACGCCGGACGAACCTCTCTCTCTCACACACACACGCACGGAGGTAGAAGAAAGTAGAACGGCACACTGGAGTTTTCCAGTGTGCCGTTCTACTTTCTTCTACCTCCGTGACTCCAGTGTGCTGTTCTACTTTCTTCTACCTCCGTGCGTGTGTGTGTGAGGGAGAGAGGTTCGTCAATAAAGCCAACATACAGGCCGTCCGGCGGCCGGGGCGTTCGTCGCCGAAAAAACAATGTGCTCCTTCTTCCACCTTCGTTCGAGCGAGTGCGAGAGAGAGAGAGCTGGTCCGGGGTTTGTCCCAACACAGGAGACACGCCGTCGTCGACTACATCGTCTACGACCACGTTTTCTTCCGGGAACGCCAAGTCCACGCCGTCTTCTTCCTCTTCATCACCTTCGGCCACCGGCGCTTCTTTGTCTAATTCGAGCGTCTCTGTCCCCTTCTCGGCAAGCGGAGCACGCCCACGTGTTCCTGGTGAGCACCCGCGTCTCCTCCCTCCTTTTCCCATGTCGATTGCCTTCTCTATCGCCGTTCGCCATGACAGTCGAGGAGCTCTTCCACACGGCCATGTCGCCGCAGCCCCTCCGGTGACCTCTGGGTCCGACCCCTTGCACCGTTGCACTCGCACGCATCCGTAGAGTGTTTTGGCACTTTTAGTTTCTTCGTTTGCTTGCTCTGCGCCGTAGTTCCATGAGCACCCGACTGCTCTCCACTCCGGCGTGTCGCCACCATCGCTCCCATCGTCGTCTGGTGACACACGTGGGTGTCGGGGATGCGGATTTCCACCGTGAGCACGATGCACTCACGCACGCATCACTAGCACGCCGGAACGCAACTCCAGTGAGGCTCCATTGTTGTTTTGGTCACCGCCCGCCGAAACTCTGATTTGCCCTGTTTTCACAATGCGATCGCATGCAAGCTGTTGGATCTGCTCTGTACGTTTGGGATTCGATGGGTGCGTACCGTTTCGCTGCTCGTTGCCGTCTTAGTAGCTGCCAAGTTGGCCCCACTTGTCGGTTGCTGGGTCAACCACAAAACCAGCCGCCCCACATCTCTATCCGCCACACTCACTTACCCCAGCTAGTTGCACCGAGCCAGCTCAATCAATTGATTCGGGGTTCAACTCCCCTCGGGCGCATGCGAGGACGAGGCACCCATTTTTGCATTTTATTTCCAGCTGACATGTGGGCCCGTGGGACCCACACGTCAGTGTCTCACATCTCTGCACACACACACACACACACCAGACACGCTGGCACTCCTGGCCCCACTGCGCAGTGGCTAGACAAGCCTTTTGTCACACTGTTGGCTGTTTTCTTTTTTCCAAATAAAACTGCACAGGAATTCCAGAATATTGTTGCAACTTGTAAAATTCATATAAATTCAACCGTGCATCGGATGGAGTTATGTTATATATGTAAAATGCTCAGAATTTAGTCTACCTTCCATTTATGCAACTTGCACACATGTTTAAAATGGTTAAATTACTGTTCTATTTAGTTAAAGTGTACATAAAAATGTTATTGGTCATGTTGGCATCAAATCTTTGTAAATGCATAACTTGAGATCTACAAAACCTCTTTGCAAAACTTTATATGTGTTTTGATTAGAATTTCCTAAAGAACCCAGTTATGGACTTGGTTTCCATGTTTGGGCAATCTTTATTCGATTTCCACACCGTTTTGCACAAACTACCCCGCTAGTTAGATTCTTTCACATCTTTTGACCCTATTTCCAAACCCCATGTATTTTATATGCATTTGGTGCTACTCAATCCATTCATTCTAGGAATGTAAATGGATTTCCAAAATTCTTCTCACAACATCAATTCCTTCCTGATTGCATCTAGGCACTTATCTGCGAGGAAAGCGGTCAGACCTGCTCTTTCCACAAATTGTTCAAACTCCAATTTAATACCTGCTCCATCCATGAATGTCTCACACGACCACTGACATGGTCGAATATCAGCCAGTCGAGGAACGTTATAACATGATTCATGGTAGGCGGTTCTCGCGGTACTGTGGCTTGAGGAACCCTTAGAGAATAATTTCTTCATCCTTTTCACTTTCTAATTTTTTTTAACAACTCATAAAAAGTACACAAAACTCAATATAACTAATAGCAACAACTCCCACAAGCTTCTAGTGTCTAAACCATGCATCAAAACTACTTAGAACCAAATAAATTTGACATGCAAGCTCATTTCCATGGTCACCTACAGTAGCAAAATAAGCAAAGCATAGACCACTAGAGGAAAAGCTAATTTTACCAATGGAGGAGTCACATACCAAGGAACAATCCCTTCAAAAAGTTTTGGAAACGGAGCTCTGAGCAAAGAGATCGAAAATTGTTCGCAAAATAGCAAGAACACAAGTTGGGAACTTGGAAGAAAAATTTCTGGAGGAAGAAGAATGCAGGGGTCCCGGGCACTAAGTGATTGGGTGCCTGTGGGCCCCACATGGACACATGGCGCGGCCTGGGGGGTGGCCGCGCCCCCTGTCCATGTGGCTGCCTGGTGCACCCCCCTGAGGTGTTTTCAGTGCCAAAAATTATTAAATATTGAGCAAAAAATCGTGTTAAATTTTTAGGGCATTATGAGAACTTTAATTTTTGCACTTTTTTATTGTGTAGAAAACTCAGAAACCGAGCAAAACTGGCTATTCTAAAACATTTAAACTTTAGTAAAACTAATTTAAACAGAGAATAAAATAAAGTTACAGAAAGTTGTGTTTACGGAATTCATCAATCATATGCTTTTCAAAAAGAGTACATTAATACGGTTGATCAAGTCTTATTAACGAACTATTTCCGAGCAACATAAAACTGAAGAATTTTTGTAAGACACTATGTTACCTCAACTTGAATAGGCATTGTTCCAATCATAAGAGTTTGATATTTCTTTTCTGAAATTGGAATAGGAAATTCAAAGTCTCCAATAGTGAGTCATAATTTTTTCAACAGAATTGAGACTATGTCCTTTATTTGGCTTTCTCAGAAAATAAATCATATGCTCATTGCCATTAACATGAAAAGTGACCTTACTTTTATTACAATCAATAACAGCCCCTGCAGTGTTAAGAAAAGTTCTCCCGAGAATGATAGACATATTATCATCCTCAGGCATATCAAGTATAACAAAGTCTGTTAAGATCATAACATTAGCAACCACAACAGGAACATCCTCACAAACACCAACAGGAATAGCAGTAGTCTTATCAGCCATTTGCAAAGATATTTCAGTGGGTATCAACTTATTCAAGTCTAGTCTTTTATAAAGAGAAAAGGGCATAACACTAACACCTGCTCCTAAATCACACAAAGCAGTTTTAACGTAGTTATTCTTAATAGAGCAAGGTATAGTAGGTATCCCTGTATCTCCTAATTTTCTAGGTATTTTTCCCTTGAAAGAATAATTAGCAAGCATAGTAGATATCTCAGCCTCAGGAATTTTTCTTTTATTGGTAACAATATCTTTCATATACTTAGCATAGGGAGGCATCTTAATAGCATCAGTCAAAGGAACCTGCAGAAATAAAGGTCTAAGCAATTCAACAAACTGATTAAAAGCTTCTTCATCTCTAGATTTTAATGTCTTACTAGAACAAGGCATGGGTTTTTGTACCCATGGTTCTCTCTGTCTACCATGCTTCCTAGTAACAAATTTTCTTTAATCATATCTTTTATGTCTAGGAGGTGGGTCATCAAGATCAACTTTATGTTCTACTTCTACCTCCTTTTCAGGTTCATTATCATTAGGTGGAGCATCATTATCAATATTATCATCATTATTAGCATCATCATTATCATGACTAGGTTCATGCTCCTCACCATCTTGAGTTTCAACATCAGAGATAGAAACACTATTAGGATGCTCAACAGGTTTTTCTATAACAGGTTCACTAGTAACATGCAAAGTTTTATTTTTACTCCTCTTTTTCTTCTTCCTAGGTGAACTAGGTGCACTATCATTAATTCTCTGATACTCTTGTTTACTTCTTTTAGGATGATCTTCAGGATACAAAGGATCTTGAGTAAATTTACCACCTCTAGTACCTACTCCATAAGCATGTTTATTATGTTGTTTAAGCATATCTCTGAACAAATCTTGTTGTGATCTAGAAACTTGTTCAAGCTGAGTTTGAACCATGGAAAAGTGCTTACATAAACCTTTAACATCATTAGAAATTCTTACTAGCACATCATTCAAACGTTTAATAAAAATAGTATTATGTTTCATATGATCACTTATTTGCATATTAAAATTATGTTGCTTAACAACAAAATTATCAAATTCTTCTAAGCATTGACTGGGGGACTTATTATAAGGAAAATCACCTTCATCAAATTTATGTAGAGAATGTACCTCTACTACCTGATTTGGAGTGGTAAGTTTATATAATTCTTCAATAGGTGGCAAATTCTTCACATCTTCAGCTTTAATACCCTTTTCTTTCATAGATTTCTTAGCTTCTTGCATATCTTCAGGACTGAGAGATAAAATACCTCTCTTCTTCGGAGTTGGTTTAGGTGGTGGTTCAGGAAGTGTCCAATCATCGGCATTCTTTAATAAATTATCCAATAGCTCCTGAGCCTGCTCAACTGTTCTCTTCCTGAAAACACAACCAGCACAACTATCTAGGTAGTCCCTAGATTCAGCGTTTAGTCCATTATAAAATATATCAAGAATTTCATTCTTTTTAACAGGATGATCTGGCCAAGCCCTAAGCAATGTGCAAAGCCTCCCCCAAGCTTGAGGGAGACATTCTTCCTCAAGTTGCTTAAAATTATAAATATCCTGCAAGGCAGCTTGTTTCATATGGGCAGGAAAATATTTTCAGTAAAGTAATTGATCATATCTTGTGGACTACGCACACAACCAGGAGCAAGATTATTAAACCACACTTTAGCATCACCCTTTAAAGAAAAAGGAAACAACTTAAGTATATAGTAATAGCGAATCTTTTCCTCTTGTGTAAATAGGGTTACAATATCATTCAATTTAGTCAAGTGTGCAATAATTTTTTCAGATTCATAACCATGAAAAGGATAAGATTCAACCAAAGTAATAAGTTCAGGATCAACAGAGAAATCATAATCCTTATTATTAACATAAATAGGAGAAGTGCCAAACTTAGGATCAGGTTTAATCATTTTATTCTTGGCTGTTTCCCTAAGTATTGCAATTAAACCTTCCATACCATTAGCACCATCATAAGCCATAAACTCTCTAGTAAAATCCTCATCAAGTTCAATCGGAGTACTCGGCAAATCAGGAATTTTGTTTCTAATAAGAGAATGAGGTGTAATAGGTAATTCATATTCTTCAGTAATTTCAGTTTCTTTGGCCCTAGCAATATGAGCATCCAATAATTCACCAAGTGGAACAATATTATCAAGCAAAGTAGAAGCATCATCATGAGTATCATCAATAGCAGAACTAGTGTCTACTATGTGTGACATAGTAGTATGTGGTGGTGGTGTCGCAAGTTGACTAAAAATAGTAGGTGAATCAAGAGTAGAGCTAGTTGGCAGTCCTTACCTCCTCTTGTTTTAGAGGGCATGATCTTAGTTCTGGAATCCTTGAGATTCTTCATAGTAGAGATAAATTACAGCAGATAATTGATTCCCAAGTAAACTTAATAAATAGAGCTATGCTCCTCGGCAACGGCGCCAGAAAATAGTCTTGATGACCCACAAGTATAGGGGATCGCAACAGTCTTCGAGGGTAGTACTTCACCCAAATTTATTGATTCGACACAAGGGGAGCCAAAGAATATTTATAAGCCTTAGCAGTTGAGTTGTCAATTCAACCACACCTGAGAGATAACTTTCTTGCAGTAATTTATTAGTAGCACAGTAATATGATAGTAGTAGTGATAAAGTAACAGTAGCAGTAGCTGCAATAGTAACAAGTTTGTAACAAGTAGAGCAGTAGTGATTTTAACAAAGACAACAGCGGAAAAGCGTAGGCATGGAGTAGCAATGGGGTGTTCAGATGAGATTCAATATGCAACATTCATAACCTAGAGCGATACAAACTAGCTCCAATTCATCAATCATATGTAGGCATGCATTCCGTATATAGTCATACGTGCTTGTGATAAGAACTTGCATAACATCTTTTGTCCTACCCTCCCGTGGCAGCGGGGTCCTAATGGAAACTAAGGGTAATTAAGGCGCTCCTTTAAATAGAGAACCGGAAAAAAGCATTAACACATAGTGAATACATGTAATCCTCAAATTACAGTCATCCCCATAGAGTATCCCAATTGTTGTCACTTTGGGGTTTAGGATTCAGAACAATAACAGGTGCATACAACTTGCAGGTAAGATCAAGAATACAAATATATTCATGAAAACATAATAGGTTCATATCTAAAATCATGGCACTCGGGCCCTAGTGACAAGCATTAAGCATAGCAAAGTCATAGCAAAATCTATTTCAGAATATAGTGAATACTAGGGATCAAGCCCTAACAAATCTGACAACGATTACATAAGAAATCTCATCCAAATCCCGTCTACCTCCATATGCCTATAGAAGATTACTCACACATGAATGTGAGCATCATGAAATTTTTGACGGAGAAGGGTTGGTGATGACGATGGCGACGAATCCCTTTCTCCGGAGCCAGAAACGGGCTCCTGATTAGGGCTCCCGAAGAAGAACAGGAGGTGGCAGCGGCTCCGTATCGTAAAATGCGATGAAACTTTCTTGTGATATTTTTCAGAGGAGATGTGAATTTATAGCATCGGAATCAGGTCAAGGCGGTGTCTAGGGGCCCACATGGACATGTGGCGCGGCTAGGGGGGTGGCCGCGCCCCCTATCCATGTGGCCCCGTGGTGGCTCCTCTTTGATACTTCTTGGCTCCAGTATTTTTTATATATTCCAAAATAATTCTCCAAAAATTCCTGTCCAATTCTAAGCACTTTTATTTCTACACAAAAACAACACCATGGTAGTTCTGTTAAAAACAGCGTCAGTCTGGGTTAGTTTCACTCAAATCATGTAAATTAGAGGCCAAAATAAGATCAAAAGTGTTTGGAAAAGTAGATACGTTGGAGACGTATCACTGACCCGGCTGCACGTTCGCGTCCGGGGCATCGTTTGGGAAGGCACTCGCGGGCGCGCCCGCCACCGCCCAATGATGGTGGTCCCAGGCTCCCACCCACGGTACACCCGTCATGGACCTCCCAGCCGGGTCGCCCAGGCGCGCGCCGTCCGGGCAGATTGGACGGCTCGTAGAGCCCCCGAGAGGCCCCTGCGGCCAGCCACCTCAAAACGGACGACGCAGAGGGCACTCTCGCCCGCGAAGCGCCCAGGGAGGTGGGTACTCCAGCATCCTTTATAGGAGTAATAATCTTCTCTATGTTGGTTGAAGTCGACCACCCAACATTTGCCTCTTTGGACGAAAGGTTATTACTATTGGTGCGAAGGTGGGTTTGCGGAGGTACCGCGATGATAGAAGCTAGGTCCCTACTTCCCTGACCATTGCAATAGGGGATCAAAGGCGACCGCCTTTAGCCGCATCCATCAGAAACCCTTAATCGCCATTCTAAAACCTGAATGTGGGGAGGAACGGTGGTGGCATATGTGATGCGTGGCTGCTGCATGTATGCACTCATCTGTACTTGGCTCCGCCCACTTATAGAAGCATACAAAGTGGATTAGGAATTCGAACCTAGGACTATGTGTTAGCATAGTTGCGATTAGATACAAACTAGTGGGGAAACTGGACTCCCTGGGAATGCCTTCGCCCTATTGATTTCAAAGCCTGTCATCACTCTCTATTGCATTTACTTTTATTCTTGCACTTTTTATTTACTTGTTGTCATCATTCACCCACATTATTTCAATCTCCGTATTCACTTTGCTTCCAACCTTCATTGACTTGCAGGCACTCCCTAATAGTTCAGTAAAAGAGGCAAAGACCATTCCTGTGCTCCCTGTGGGATTAATACTCTTACTTCAAAAAGGGTACAACTAAACCATGTGCACTTGCAGGTGATCAGTACCGCATGGGCCGCCTCCCCCTGGTCAACTCCTTCAACCCCGCGTGATCGGACCTTGAAGAGGACAAACAGAGAGAACAAAACCATGATCTAGAACAAGAAATCCTCACCTACAGAAGGGATCCGAAGGGAAAATCGGCAGAAGGGCACAACATGCCATCAAGATGCTCAAGGACACTTCAACATCAATCGGCATGATCATCTTCATTCGCTTCCTTATCATCATACCATTCATCCTGTTTTAATACCAAACCCTTTTGGATACTCACGTGTGTTACATTAATCATTCATCTGTTATTTCCATGAACACTTTGATGATGCATGTTGTCTCTATGTGTGAGTAGCCCCCTAGTTCTCGAGGATATGGATGAGCCCTCATATGTTTATGTTAATTATTCTCCTTGATGTTGTGTCAAGTGCACTAGCAACATTTTCTTTTATGGACGAGAAGGATATTACTGTCTAGTGATGTAGGGAAGCAAAGGTACTGCGGTGATAGAAGCTATCTCCCTCCCCGCATAACTTTGATAGGGGAATAACAGAGATCGCCTTAGCCGCATCAATGGGGAGATACTTAATCATCGTTGCCAGCACCTACATTGGGGAGGAACTGTGGTGGCGTGTGTGATACAGAGCTACGCACGTATGCACATGTTGGCTCAGCCCACTTATACAAGCAAATAAAGTGGATTAGTTCTCTGAACCAAGAATTATGCATTAGCATAATTAAGTAGCAACCATACCAGGGGGATCCAGACTCCCTAGAATGCGTTATCCCTATTGCAGATTTCATCATTTTCATCACACTCTTGTTCTTTATTATTACTTCTAGGGACTAAATTCAAACCACAACACCATTACAACATTTCCACTACTGCACCACTTTTGCTTTGCACCACAATTAACTTGCAGGCACATCCGGATAAACCTCTACAAGAGGTGAAGACTATTTCCTGTGCTCCCTGTGGGATCCATACGCTTACTTCGAAAAGGCTACAAATAAACCCCATGCACTTACAGGACATCACTCCTTGTCCACTTTTTATTTCTCTTTGCTGCCGATGGGCTCTATGCATTGCTACGACAGGGAGTGGAGACACAAGCCTTCCAACTTGTGAAAATTTGCAGCCGGGCACCGAGAGTCTCACGTCTATTATTTGCGTATGACACCCTTCTTTTTTCCAGAGCTAATTTGGCACAAACACATATGTTAATGAGGTCATTCATAGCTATGTGAGGGCCACAGGCAGCTCATAAATCCACATAAATGTTCTATGCAGTTTGGTGACAGTTGCCCTATGGAAATACAGAATGTGGTCAAGCGGGAGCTGCAGGTCCAAAACTCCGAGTTTGAGGGGAAATACCTTGGCCTACCCACCCTAGATGGACACATGAACGAAGGTAGTTCTAGATTTTATAGGAAATCTTAACCAAGCAGATTATGGCACGCAGTGACACTCTTTCCCTGGTTGGCAAGGAAGCACTGATCAAATTCATCCTCCAGGCTATCCCCATAGACATAATGGGACTTTTTAAGATGCCTTACTTTGTGTGCCATGATCTCACCCGGTGAGTGCAGAATTTTTGGTGGGCTCGAAGCACGGGAAGAGGAATACCCACTTGATGGCGTGGGAGAAAATTATCGAGCCATAGGGGAAGGGAGGTACCTGTTTTCGCAACTTCCACATGTTCAACCAAGCTTTGCTCTCTCGGAAATCTTGGTGTCTCCTAATCAAACCATACTCATTGTGCTCCCAAGCTAATATTATCCTAATGGTTCCCATGAGGATATGGTTTTTGTAGGTAATGCCCCCCGACCAGCTAAGGAGCAAGATCTAGGTATTCCCACAAGCTGAGGAGCACAAGCAGAAGGTGGATGTTCTTGACTTCATGTATCACGAGATTCAGCAGTGTGTGCTTATGAGGAAGTCATGCATCTACGCACCGTTTGTTCAAGCTTTGATTGAGACGGTCTTCCATTCTATAGCCATTGCTCCCTAATGTACCTCATTGCCCAAGCACAACCGAGCTTTCAAGATCCAAGTGGCTGCTGAGTTCAGAGTCACCAAGAAAGTGCGCAACCCGAGGCCAGAGGACATGACCACTTACACTCTAGGATGTGCCTCTGATGACCCACAAGTATTGGGGATCGCAACAGTCTTCGAGGGTAGTATTTCACCCAAATTTGTTGATTCGACACAAGGGGAGCCAAAGAATATTTATAAGCCGTAGCAGTTGAGTTGTCAATTCAACCACACCTGAGAGATAACTTTCTGGTAGTAATTTATTAGTAGCACAGTAATATGATAGCAGTGATAGCAGAGTAACAATAACAGCAGCAGCAATACTAATAAGTTTGTACCAAGTAGAGCAATAGTAATTGGAATGGTGGCAATAGCAGAAAAGCGTAGGCATGGAGTAGCAATGGGGTGTTCAGATGAGATTCAATATGTAACAATCATAACCTAGAGCGATACATACTAGCTCCAATTCATCAATCATATGTAGGCATGTATATATTCTGTATATAGTCATACGTGCTTGCGATAAGAACTTGCATAATATCTTTTGTCTGACCCTCCCATGGCAGCGGGGTCCTAATGGAAACTATGGGTAGTTAAGGCGCTTCTTTTCATGGAGAACCGGAACAAAGCATTAACACATAGTGAATATATGAACTCCTCAAATTATAGTCATCCCCGTAGAGTTACCCAATTATTGTCACTTTGAGGTCTATGGTTCAGAACAATAACAGGTGCATACAAATTGCAGATAAGATCAAGAACTCAAATATATTCATGAAAACATAATAGGTTCAGATCTGAAATCATGGAACTCGGGCCCTAGTGACAAGCATTAAGCATATCAAAGTCATAGCAACATCAATCTCAGAACATAGTGGATACTAAGGATCAAGCCCTAACAAATCTGACATGATTACGTATGAAATCTCATCCAATCCCATCTACCTCTAGTATGCCTACAAGAAGATTACTCACACATGGAGGTGAGCATCATGAAATTGTTGATGGAGAAGGGTTGGTGATGACGATGGCGGCGATTCCCTCTGTCCGGAGCCACGAACGGACTCCAGATTAGGGCTCCTGACGAAGAACAGGAGGTGGCGGCGGCTCCGTATCATAAAACACGATAAAACTTTCTCTCTGATTTTTTTCTGGGAGGATGTGAATTTATAGCGTTGGAATTAGGTGGAGGCGAGATCCAGGGGCCCCACAAGCCTAGGTGGCGCTGCTAGGGGAGGTGGCTGCGCCCCTTGCCCTTGTGGGCCCCCTGTGGCTCTTCTGCGGTACTTCTTCATTCCAGTATTTTTTTATATATTCCAAAATAATTCTCCAAAAATCCCCGTCCAATTCTGAGAACTTTTATTTCTGCACAAAAACAACACCATGGCAATTCTGCTGAAAACAGCGTCAGTCCGGGTTAGTTTCACTCAAATCATGCAAATTAGAGTCCAAAACAAGAGCAAAAGTGTTTCAAAAAGTAGATACGTTGGAGACATATCAACTCCCCCAAGCTTAACTCATTGCTTGTCCTCAAGCAATTCAGTTGATAAACTAAAAGTGATAAAGAAAAACTTTTACAAACTCATTTCTCTTGTAGATGTACATAAATTTAGCTAGTGATCAGACTTCAATAAAGATCATGGAGTAACCATATATATGATAACAATTAGCAGCCACATCTACTCATATCAATAACATAACCAACTAGCAAGCAATAATAATATATCTCAAATACCAACACTATGTCAAAATAACCATGATACAATATGATAGAATGGTATCTCGCTAGCCCTTTCTGGAACCGCAAAACATAAATGCAGAGCACCTCTGAAGTTCAAGCAGCGACTAAACATTGTAATTCAGCATAGAAAACATCCAGTCATGCTCATATCCAACATTAATTAGACCAAATGCATGTTAAACTAAGAATAACAATAGTGCTCTCTATGTTGGTGCTTGAATGAGAAGGTGATGACTCAACAATAAATTAAAAGAATGGCCCTTCATAGAGGGAAGCAGGGATTCACTTATCACTACTGGGAAAGGCTTATAGATGGCCTATAATGAGTGGCGGGCGCTGCCTGGCACCCGCCATAACTATTTTGAAGAAGGTACAGTGGCGGGTAAAAATACGCGCCCGCCACAGCTAGGCGCTCATTAGTGGCGGGCATTTACGGCCACCCGCCACTCGTAAAATCTTCCAGACTGGAGTTGTTTGCAAAACTCAACAGTGGCGGGCAGTAGTTATGGCCCGCCATAGCTATCAAAATCAGCAGTGGTGGGCAGATATTTAGGCCCGCCACAAGTTATCCTCCCTCGATGGCCGATGTTGGCAAAAAATAGCTGTGGCGGGCGCTGGGTGGGGCCCGCCACTGTTAGGTCAAAGAGCAGTGGCAGGCGCTTTGTGAGGCCCACCACAATATATTTTCCTACGCGATCCATTGTCGACGGCAATTTGCAGTGGCGGGCCTTGTGCGTCGCCCGCCACTGATGAGATCGCATAAGTGTGGGGTGTGTTGATACAGTAGCTTCCCTCCCCCAATTTCTTCTTCCTCTCAATCAAGCTCCTCTTCTTCTCCCTCTTACTCCTCTCATCATTGGTCATCCTAGCCACTCTCTCACCTCCTTAACCTTATGGGACCCACTTTTCCATGGCATAATTACTCCCCGGCCCCACCTCCACCATAATTAACCACCCCCTCCATTAATTAAATAAGACACCCACCACCCTCTCTAACCCTCTAGAGGTAGGGCCACCAAATTAAACACCTTGAACCACCACATCTCTCTCTTCTTGATTTCATCCAATCGATCCTACACGACCAGAGAGACGAGCGACATACACGCATTTTAGGTGGGAAAGTTCTTGTTCTAAAATCTATCTATACGCTTTAATTAGAGTAGTCAGTGTATGATCATGCATGCGTAATTGATTGTTGGTGTGGTGGTGGATGTGTAGGGCAACGCAACATTCAGTTGATCGCATGCTTTAATTTGTTCTTTTCAGGAAATACAAATGAGTGCCAAATCTCATCGAAATGTTGATTAATTTCCATTTCTTCGAGTTGGTGTCACTCAATATGTCCCATTTTTAGCAAAGCTCATGGCGAATTTTTGAATTTTGCATATTCTTAGATCAAATAGAAATCGATTATGTTATGTATGAATGTTGCAGGTGGCGTCGAATGATGGATCGTAGTTGGATGTATAACTCCTTATCACGGGCGTCCAATGATTTTGTTAGTGGTTTGATGGAGTTCTTAGAGTTTGCAGAGAAAGATATGAGAGAAAGGGGTGCCAAGAAAATATGTTGTCCATGTGTTACTTGCGAGAATGATGTTATGTACACATATGACTCAGGAGAGTTGCATAAGCACTTGTTGGCTAGTGGTTTTATGCTTGGTTATACAACATGGACAAGTCATGGTGAGGATGGGATGTCATGTGAAGAAGCGGAACATGACGAAGAACAAGAATGGATGATGGATGGAGATGATGAACAGTCCGACGGTGATGAAGAGGACGAGTCGGGCAAAACTGAGCAGGCCAAAGCGGACTTGCCAATCATCGGGGAAAAATTGGCTTGAATGGTGCACGACGAATACATGCAAGAGTTGATCGTGAAAGAGACTAGCACTGAGACAACTGCTCGTAGAGAGGCTACCAAACTGGCGACTCTCGTGAAAGACTCAACAACTCCATTGTATGCTGGTTGCAAGCCGAAACACACCCGCCTAAGTGTCACGATGAATCTTTTGGACATTAAGGCAAAAAGCAATAGCACAGACACGTCCCTCGATATGAACTTGAAGTTTTTGCATGATGTTCTTCCTAATGGCAACGTGCTGCCAAAAAGTATCAATGAGACGAAGAAGGTACTGTGTCCTCTTGATATGGAGCCGATAAAATACCACGCATGCAAAAATGACTGCATCATTTATCGGAACGAGCACTCTAAGCTAACAAGGTGTCCAACATGCAATGCACCCATATTCAAGCGGGGAAATAACAGTCGGGAAGACAATGATGGTGATAGCGCACCCACTAGCGGTACTCCTTATAAGGTTGTATGGTACTTTCCAATCATTTCACGCCTGAAGCGTTTGTATGCAAACAAGAAGTAGGCAAAGCTTATGCTTTGGCATTCTGAGAGGAAGAACAAGGATGACAGAGTGATTAGACACGTTGTGGATGGTCGCCAGTGGAAAGCAATCGATGACCACTTTCCTTATTTCAGTGGAGATGATAGGAATGTCAGGCTGGGCTATAGCATGGACGGTCTGAATCCCTTGAGCAACCAAAACAGCGTGCATAGCCCCTGGCCCGTGGTTGTATGCATCTACAACCTCCCCCCGTGGATGTGCATGAAGCGAAAGTATCTACACATGGTCATGCTAATTCAAGGGCCAAGCCAACCGGGTAGTGATCTAAACCTGTATCTGCAACTATTCAAGGAGGAGCTACAAATTTTATGGTCAATTGAAGGGGTGCAGACATATGACGCTTTAACAGGCGATTATTTCCCTATGAAAGCTGCGCTGCTCACGACGGTGCAAGACTATCTGGCATACGATTATAATTCGGGTCAGGTTTGCCACGGGAACTGTGCATGTGTTAGGTGTATGGATGAAACCCATTCTCTCTATCTGAAGGCGTCTCATAAAACTATTTACATGGGGCATCGAAGATGGCTGAAAAAAATGATGAATGGAGAAACAGACAAGATTTGTTTGACAATACAAAAGAAAAGCGAGGGAAGCCACACAAGAAGAGTGGAGAAGAAATCCTAAAAATGTTGAACAACTGGGAAGAGTGTCTAGAGCCTCGAAAGAAGCGGAAGAGAGTGGGGCCACTCTTAAAAGTATGGAAAACACGGACTCCATTTTGGGACTTGGAATACTGGAAGTACCTCTCCACGCCCCATTGTATCGATGTCATGCATATCACGAAGAATGTTTGTGAGAGTTTGGTTGCTACCATTCTGAACATCCGAGACAAGACAAAACATATAGGGAGCTCAAGAAAAGGCCTAGAAGCCCTCAAAATTAGGGAGGGTTTGTGGGCTGACGTGGAGGATAGCGTCATTGGCAAGGTTAATAAAATGATGTCAAAATTCAAACCTGCTTGCTACAATCTGTCTCCAGGGGAGCTTGATAAGATATTCAACTGCCTTGCCAATGTCCGAGTTAGTTTCGGGCACTCGTCAAACATACACAGATATTTGTCACGTGAGAAGAAAACTTTATCTGGGATGAAGTCGCATGACTGTCACATGATGATTACACAAATACTGCCGGTTGCAATTAGAAGGATAATGGAACCGCATGTCAGAAAGACACTCCAAGACCTGTGTAACTTTTTTGACATCATCTCTCATAAATCGATCAGTGTGGAGCGTTGCCAAAAATTACAAGAAGAGATTGTTGTCATACTATGTGAGCTTGAGGTGTACTTCCCGCCCTCATTCTTTGACATCATGGTGCATCTGCTTGTCCACGTTATCGAAGACATCATAGACATGGGCCCAGTATTCCTCCACAATATATTCCCCTTCAAAAGGTTAAATGGGATACTAAAACGATACGTTCATAACATGTCACATCCAGACGGAAGCATCGTCCAGGGATTTCTAACCGTGGAGGTTATCTCGTTTTGCATAGACTACCTGGAAGTCGAGAAACCTTTGGGCATGCCCAAGAATAAGCACGTTGGCAGGCTGAATGGCGTTGGTCACAAGAAAAGGAGAAAAGATTTGCAGGTGAACTTCGACATTCACAACCGAGAGCCCAACTTCATAAGAGCGCACACTGTGTTGTTACAACACATTAAGTGCATCACCCCATATGCTAGGAAGCACATGTTAGAGTTGAGAACTGAATATAGGACACGTGGGATAAACCGGTCCGATGATCAACTAACAAAAGAGCACAACAGAAAATTCGTGGATTGGTTCAAGACATGTGGATCAGATCATCCTGTCATGTATTCATGAAGCTTATTTTGTAATATTAAGACATGTGGATCGGATCGTCGTCGTGTAATTTATTCATGTGGTGTCGTACATAAAATGATAAACTAAATTAATTATGTAATATGTGGCAGGCACCTCGTCGCCCCCGCCAGTGCAACATATTTCATGTGGCGGGAGCTATGAAATACCCGCGACTGCTAAATGTACTATGTGGCAGGCAGCCGGAAGCACCCGCCACTGTAACTTGTTTTTTCAAAATTTCCGCGCGGAACTTAGTGAAATTTCGTCTGCGCGGTCGACCGCCAAAATTATTCTAGCGCGCCACCATCCCCCGCGCGCAATTGACACCACTCCCCCCATCCCCCCAACGCCGCGCCGCCGCCCCCGCACGCTCCGCCACCGCGCGCCGCCGCTCCCGCACGCTCCGCCACCGCGCACCGCCGCCTACGCACGGCCCAAAGCCGGCGCCACTCCCCCCATCCCCCCCAATGCTGGCACATGCGCCCTCAGCCGTCCCCTCCACCGGCGCATCCCACAGCAGGATCCATCCACACCCCTCCCCCACCTACGGCACCTACGCAAGTGCCTCGGCCCCCTCCGCCGCTGCCTCAGAGACCTCCGCCGGTGCCTCGGCCCTCTCCACCTTCCCCTCAGCCGGCGCGCCTCCGCCCCCTCCACCGGCTCCTCGGCCATCTACACACCACTTCCTCGCGGTTGCTTGAATTCATTGCTTATGCTATGTTCATTGATTTGAATTGATTTGAATTCATTGCTTGTGCTATGTTCGCGCTCATGGTTTGTTGTTAGGTGGATGGATATGATACAATTGCTTGTGCTATATGTCGATGCTCGCGGTTTCTTTTACAGGGAATAGAAATGAGTGCCAAAGTTTTGATGAAATGTTGATTCACTTCCATTTCGTTGAATTTCTGGCATTCAATATGTCCCATTTTTAGCAAAGGTTATGCCGAATTTTTTGAGAGATGGCGATGGCCGGTGGTGAATTTGCTTGCGGTTTGTTGTCTTCTTTTATAGGGAATGCGAATAAGTGCCAAAGTTTTGACAAAATGTTGATTTACTTCCATTTCGGCGAATTTCTGGAACTTAATATGTCTCATTTTTAGCAATCATCATGCCGATTTTTTAATCAATTTTTTATTTCTTGTTTTACTAATTACTGATGTAATCATTATTTTGTAGATAAAAGATGGTGAGACAGACACGGTCTAAGAGTGAGGCTTTGCCTTCCCAATAGGAGGATCCAAATCGGGCATGCAACGAGCACGCATCTCATGATGATTATGCTTACGAGTTGCACGAGGAGACCGATCATGCTGCAGATGGAGGGCAAGATGGGGAAGAAGAGTCAGATGGTGCTGAAGAGGAAGGGCAAGATGGGGAAGAAGAGTCCGATGGTGTTGAAGAGGAAGGGCAACATTGGGAACAAGAGTTGGATGGTGCTGAAGAGCAAGGAGACACGAATGGTGCACAAGCTAATTCAGAAATTCAACCGCGGAAGCCTAGGTCACGGAATAAGGTGCCTACAGCTACTTACGTAATAAAATGGATTAACAAAGAAGGGAGACCCGTTAGTCCGATCAAGAACACAAGGAAATGGGGTAACACCCTAGGTGACATTGCCCGTGAAAACTATGGCATCAACCTTAGATCCTTAAGGGGCCCTAGAAACAAACAATGGTCCAACCTCCTGTTAGGAAAGATGAGAGATATTTTCAAGTTCAACGACCATGACAATGCATTTACAGAAATCCATGGCATGCGCACATTCACTAAGGCCTTGAGTACTAATAGATACCGTGCAAACAAGCTACTGGACGACGGGCATGATTTAGAGGATATCAAAAAGCTATATCCTAGTACTACCGATGAGGAATGGAAGGTGTTCCTTGATTACCGAGACTCCGATGCATACAAAAAGGAGAAAGAGAATTTTGCGAAGCTCTGAAGCCAAATGGTAGGGAACCACAATCTCGGCACCCGTGTTTATGAAGGGAAGCAGCCAATCTGGGATAAGCATGATGCTATGTTTTCTTCACAAGGTCAACCCACGCCCTTCAGTAATATTCTGGACCTGTGTGCCAAGAATTATTTTCGATCCTTCACGGTGCTTAATAAAAACACCGGACTCTACTACTTCGAGGACCCTGAGGTGGCTAAGGCGGCCGAAAGAGCGGTAATTAGCCTCTACCACCACTTTACATCATATATGTTTAGGAGCAGTCTCTAAATGATATTAGTTTGTTCATGCAGGCAAATTTTGCCCAAAACCCACCAAGCTCTCAAGAGTCGACGGATGCCCTAAGGTGGTCATCCGACCCAATTCTTTACGCCCTCCAAAGGACAAGAGATCCCACAAGAGGCCGTAAGATCGACGCCAGTAGTTCTTTCTGGGATGCCTACTATCCCTCCAAGAAGAGGCTGACTAAGTCAGAAAAGGAAAGAAGGGACAAAGAGAAAATATATTATTTAGTCAAGGAAAAGTTAAAGGAAATCTTAGCTGATTTTCTGGCAGAGGTTCAAAATTAGATTTAGTCAAAAGGGTCGACAAATGTCGACACCTTATTCCCTATGCCACAAACGGTGCATACCCATATGCCGCCGCCCCTTGCTCCCACAAAGAGCAGCAGCCCCTCGGTCAATAATGTCATGAAGGGTCATGGTGGGTCACCACAACCATTGGAGGAACAACTTCCTTGCACTCTCCTAGCTGCAGTGAGTGGCGACATGAAGGAGGTTGCAAAAGCTAGGGTCTTTACAGGAAATGTCATGCACAACAGCAAATTAGATGAGAGCATGCGGAAGGTCTGTTTGCTAAGGGTGTTCCCACCATACGAGAGTTTGACTCTACCACAAAACATTATGGAAGAGGGCGATGAGCCGCAGCCCCTTTCGGAATGCTTTGTTGGTTACCTCAAGTGGCCGGCAAGGCATATCATTATGGAGAAGCCATCCCCAAACAAAACACCATCTCCGACCATCCCCGGCATTCGAGCACGATCACCATCTCCAAACATCCACGGCGTTGGACTGCCACCTAGATGATCTCCTCTAGGTCTTTGCAACTCCGTATCAGCTAAGGATGTGCGGGAAGAGCACATGCTTGAAGAATCACAAAATCCTAATTATGCTGCAGAAGAACCCATTTTGGCCGATACCAGAATTAATTATAACCCAACGGATGAGGATACGCCACCAGCCCATCCCTAGACGCAACCTTGCAAAAAACCAAAATTTACTCCAACAACACTAAAGAATGTGGTGGCCCAAGAAGTGATGTCCTGTCCACCCGTTTCTGTCCAACCGGTGAAAAACAGGAAGACGCATCAAAAGGGTGTGACAATGAGTACTAAGGAAGAGACTTCTGCCACCACATGTGCAAATGATAGACCACCGCTAAAGAAGAAGGCACCGAAGAAGTCTTTGGCATAGGAACAATGTGCTGACAACCCAACAACACCTGTTTATAGCCCGGGTAAGAGAATGGTATCAGACACTGTGTACGAGCAACTTAGGCTTGAGATGAAGATTCTACATGATAAAATTGTGGATTCAGAGCTAGCCAATAAGAAGCAAGGAGCCATTGTTAACCCAACACATTACACAACGAAGGAGCCAAAGGGATATAGTTTCTTTGAAAAATTCTGCGGGGATAAAATATATGTAGATTTCAAAGAGATCTTCTATATGTTCAGGTTCTATAGTCTTCAAACTTGCCTAATGAGGCTATGGGCGCTTTTTCAAGCCACTGAGGTCGGACGCCAGCATATTTCTGATGTCGCCATAGCCGATCCTTATCTCATGAACGAGGAGAACCTAAAAAATGAGGAAGGTAGGCGGTGCATGAAGAATTACCTTCTGGATTTCATGCAACATAAGAAGCTGAAAAACTTTCTCCTTGTGCCCTACCGACCCATGTACATCCTTCTCTGGCTTTACGCTTTTGCTTTCATACCTTTTTCCTTCATATATGTTTTCACGTCTCTAAACTTGTAGCTTTCTCATGTTCGCGGTATGTTTCTTCTGTTTTGCGCATCAACCATTGGGTTCTCCTAGTGGTAAGACCGCAAAGGTGCAATTGTTACTTGATGGATTCCACGAAGAGCCCAGGAAAAGACTGGTCCCTACTCAAGGACCTTCTGGATGAATGTCTTTTCGATTGGAGTACTACAGGAGGCCACACGGTTGAAAAACACTACAAAGGCAGTGGAAAGAGAATGGTTGCCTTCAAATGGAACAATCTATCTTGTAGGCAATATCCGGCGACTAGTCTTACTTGTGGCTTCTATGTCTGCCTTCACATGGAAGAATTCATACGGTCGGCGAAAATGTTAAAGCTGCACGATAAAATCTTCAAATGAGGTCAAGAACTACAAAAAATTCGGCCGAAGTTAGCTTAGTGTTCGAACAACTACAAGCCACGTTCGCGACTATCATAAACAAGGAGGTCCGCTCATCGTCCGGCCTTTTCTATAATAACACCGAAGAAGATGAGTCGAACAAACAAAAGAGGCTAACCTAGCTAGCTTATTGAAGCGGGCACTACTGCATGTGTGACTAAACATATTTGGCCTATTATGTTGTTTAACTTTATCAGCACACTATATTTGATGACTATGTATTGTTCGTTACTCGTTTATTCTTAATGTACTTATCATTCTTTATTCTGAGTTATTATCACTAGTTTTATTTCTGATGTGATCCCATTTAATGAGAACTGTTCGCTATTTGCATCAGCTAACGCTGCCATGGCAGCAATCTACACTGCCGTGGCAGCATTTTTCATTCCAGCCTGGTGCAATAATCAGTGGCGGGCGGTACCAACTACCCGCCGCACATACATCTACACAACAGTGGCGAGTGCGCAAAGGTGCCCGCCATTGATAAGCGCGCCCGCCACTGCTATGAGATCAAAGTCACTGGCGGGCAATTACCGACACCCACTACTGTTATAGTGCTACCATTGGCGAGCGGGTGCCCGCCACTGATGCCATGTTAGCAGTGGCGGGAGGTCTGTGGCGGGCGGCCCTGAGAGCCTCGCCTGCCACTGCTGGACTTTTGGCGTCCACCACTGCTAGGCATTCCTGCAGGAGTGTATGTACTAGAGCTCATTGCTTTAAAACAGAGATAATTTCATTTTGAGAGGTGTAATTTTCAGTCAACAGTTTACGACAGAGAATCTCATCATCTTATATGATAAACATGTGTGAGAGCGGTTCTCATGCTTAACACTCCCCTCCACCTTTGTCTTTCCACAAACCATGGCTAGCGAAATTCACGGGTGCCTGCCAACATACCCCGGGGAGGAGTGTTTTTTATTTGTTCAATTAATTTAGGACTGGGCATCCCATTTACCAGCTCTTTTTCAATATTAAGACAAGTAGATGTCATACTCGTCGAGAAGAACAAATTATTTATCATACAAGATGATGCTCTCCCCCACAGCTCCATGAGCTTTATGGGCACACAAAACAGATATTCCTTTGAAGGTTTAGAGATGGCACATGCAAATTTACTTGGGACGGCAGAGTAATACCGTATATAGGAGGATATAGTGGATTCTTTATGGAATAACTTTGGTTTTAAAGATTTGGATGCACAAGCAGCATTTCCGCTTAGTACAAGAGAAGGCTAGCAATAAACTGGGAAGCGACCAACTAGAGAGCGACAATGGTCATAATCATGCATTTTGAATAACCAACATTGAACATTAGCATGATGAGGATATAAACACTCTGAACATAAATATCATAGAGGCAAGATTGGTTTTGAATCAATTACATGCGTGAACATGTGCCAAGTCAAGCCACTTAAATTCTTCAGAGGAGGATACCATCCTAACATACCACATCATAATCAATTTAATGCATGTTGACACCCAAGATAACATATTATCCACTCCTAGCTAATTTAGCATGGTATAAGAAAACATGAACTCAAATTATCATCATACATATGTTTATCCATAACATGCTGAAACAAAATCACTGAGATAAACATATGTACAAAAACGAAAACAAGTAGAGTTCATACCAGCTTTTCTTCACCATGGTCACTTCATTAAATCATCGTCATTATTGCCTTTCACTTGCATGATCCAACGATGTGGAAAATATAACATAGTGCAAGTGTCGCCGTGCACTAAGCTGAAATCTGCAAACACTATATACAAAGGAGAAGACACGGAAATACTTTGGTCTTTCACTAGTTTAGAGATAAAGCACATAAAAACCAAATTAGATTTTTTTTTATTGTCAACTCCTTTGGAAATAGGACTCGATAAGACACAAAGAAAAATTAAAAGAAACGACTAAGAGAAAAGAGCAAAAAGAAACAAACAAGAAGAAGCGAAAGAGAAACTAGAGAAATCTTTTTGTTCTTTTCTGAATGAAATTTTTAACAACACAAGAAGAATTCAGAGAAACACACTGAAATATTTTTGAAGTTTTTGGTTTTTCTGAAGAAAGCAAAACAAACGAAAGTTCAAAGAAAATCCGAAAAGAGAGCAAATATTTACACCGAAGAATTTCAAACAAACGACAAAAGAAGAAACAAGAAATCTTTTTGTATTTTCTTTTTATAAAACAAACCAGCAAATAAAAGAAAGAAAATAAAAAAGAAGCAAAGAAAGCAAACCAAAACCAAAAAGAAACAACGAGAGAAGCGAGAAATATTTTTGGGTTTTTCAATTTAACAAACATACAAGAGAAACAAATGAACAAAAGTGAAACATGGATATACAAAGATAATGAAGTGCACTGACAAGTGTAGTTAATGTGTATGTTAACATGAATGAAATGTCGGTGAGAAAACGTACTCCCCCAAGCTTAGGCTTTTGGCCTAGTTGGGCTCACGACCATGGGAAAAATCCTGCCGGTCCAGGAAAATACTCGTCATGTTGTCCCGGCTGTGGTACTTGCGCCTACCAGGGGCGAGTCTCCTCATCATGTGCCGCTACCAATGCATTGTTGTAGTTGGTGATGTCAGCTGGCATAATAAAATATCTCCCCTGGCCTGTAAATCAAACAATGCAGGAGCAGGCAAGGTAATAATTTCATGAGTAGCCTGGCTGAATACCAGGTTATACCGGTAATCGTTAGGTGCAGTCTCCTCATAAATAAAAGCATGACGCTTCATGGACACAAAATCTAGATAAATCTCAGGCATTTCATAGTCTTCATTATGTCTAATGGGTACATTAAAATGTGTAGCAAGACGAGTAGCATAAACACCGCCGTAAATAATGCCCTTAGTTCTATTCCTATGCAAATGACATGCAATGATTGCTCCCAAACTATAGGTCCTGTCACCAAAAAGTGCACTACACAAAATAGCGAGATCAGGGGCGCTAAGGGTACCACTTTCTTGCCTAGCAATCAAACATCTTCCTACAAATAAAACAAAGTAATGCACAGCAGGAAAATGCAGACTAGTGACTCTAGCTTTAGAAACTCCTCTGAATTCTCCTACACATAATTTTTTCTGAAATTCCTCGAACTCTTCAAGACGAGGTTCAGCCATATTACCATCCAGCAGAATCATGCACACATTACATAATTCGGCCAAAGTGATATCAAAGACTTGATCATACAAATGAAATGAAACTCTAGGTGCATGCTGTCCAGGCGAGAATCTAAAATTTTGCATAAAAGTATTAGTGAGAAGGTGATACTGAGAGCACTTATCTGCAAGGAAGGCAGTCAAACTTGCCCTCTCAACAAATTGTTTGAACTCTGGCCTAATACCGGCTCCATCCATGAATGTCTCGTTAGGCCATTCACACAGTTGCACCTCGGGGGAACGGGGAAGATTGTATCGAGCTACTCTACCGGAACCCCGGCTCGAAGAGCCTCCGGAGCTCCTTGAGAAGCTTCTCCTTAGCCTCTCCATTTTCTGAATTTTTTTAGCAACTCATAAAAAGTGAACAAAACTCAATATAATTAATAGCAACTACTCCCACAAGCTTCTAAAGGCTAAACCATGCATCCAAACTACTTAGAACCAAATAAATTTGACATGCAAGCTCATTTTCATGGTCACCTACAGTAGCAAAATAAGCAAAGTATATACCACTAGAGTAAAAACTAATTGGACCAATGGAGGAGTCATATACCAAGGAGCAATCCCTCCAAAAAGTTTCAGAAACGGAGCTCCGAGCAAAGAGATCAAAAAATGTTCGTGGAACAGCAAGAACACGAGCTATGGAGCAAGAAAGAAAATTTCTGGAGGAAGAAGAAGCCAGGGGCCATGGGCACTAAGTCAGTGGGTGCCTGTGGGCCCCACAAGCTAGGGTGGTGTGGCCAGGGGGTGGTCGCGCCCCCTGCCCTTGTGGCCGACAGGTGACACCTTTGAGATGTCCTCATTGCCAAAAATTCTTAAATATTTGGAAAACAAATCATGTTGAATATTCAGAGCATTCTGAGAACTTTTATTTTTTCACTTTTTATTGTGTAGAAAACTTAGAAAACAGGCAAAATAGGTTATTCTAAAAATTTAAACTTTATTAAAACTAATTCAAACAAAGAGTAAAGTAAAGTTACAGAAGGTTGTGCTTACGGAATTCATCGATCATATGTTTTTCAAAAAGAATCCATTAATAAGGTTGATTAAGTCTTATTAACGAACTGTTTCCGAGCAACATAAAACAGAAGAATTTTTGTAAAGCACTATGTTACCTCAACTTGAATAAGCATGGTTCCAATCATAATAGTTTGATATTTCTTTTCTGGAACTGGAATAGGGAATTCAAAGTCTCCAATAGTAATAGTCATAACTTTTTCAATACAATTGAGACTGTTTCCTTTATTTGGTTTCTTGGGAAATAAACCGTATGCTCATTGCCATTAACATGAAAAGTGACCTTGCTTTTATTACAATCAATAACAGCCCCTGCAGTGTTAAGAAAAGGTCTTCCGAGGATAACAGACATATTATCATCCTCAGGCATATCAAGTATAACAAAGTTTGTTAAGATCATAACATTAGCAACCACCAAAGGAACATCCTCGCAAACACCGACAGGAATAGCAGTAGACTTGTCAGCCATTTGCAAAGATATTTCAGTAGGTATCAATTTATTCAAGTCAAGTCTTTTGTAAAGAGAGAAGGGCATAACACTAACACCAGCTCCCAAATCACACAAAGCAGTTTTAACATAGTTGTTTTTAATAGAGCATGGCATAGTAGGTATCCCTGGATCTCCTAGCTTTTCAGGAATTTTTCCTTTGAAAGAATAATTGGCAAGCATAGTAGAAATTTCAGCCTCGAGAATTTTTCTTTTATTAGTAACAATATCTTTCATGTACTTAGCATATGGTGGCATTTTCATAGCATCAGTCAAAGGAACATGCAAAAACAAGGGTCTAAGCAATTCAACAAAACGATTAAAAGCTTCTTCATCTTTGGATTTTAAAGTCTTACTAGGAAAAGGCATGGGTTTTTGTACCCATGGTTCTCTTTCTCTACCATGCTTCCTAGCAACATTGTCTCTTTTATCATACCTTTTATTCTTAGAAGGTGGGTCATCAAGATCAACTTCAGGTTCTATTTCTACCTCCTTTTCAGATTCGTTGTTATCATTAGGTGGAGCATCATGATCAAGATTACTATCATCATTAGCATTATCACTATCACTAGGTTCATGCTCTTCACCATCTTGGGTCTCAGCATCAGATATAGAAACATTATTAGGATTCTCAACCAGTTTTTCCACAACAGGTTCACTAGAAGCATGCAAAGTTTTATTCTTACTCTTCTTTTTCTTCTTCTTAAGTGAACTAGGTGCACTATCATTGATCATTTGAGAATCTTGTTCAATTCTTTTAGGGTGATCTTCAGGATACAAAGGATCCTGAGTAGATCTACCTCCTCTAGTATCCACTCCATAAGCATGTTTATTATGTTGTTTAAGCATATCCCTAAACAAATCTTGATGTGATCTAGAAACTTGTTCAAGCTGAGTGTGGACCATAGAAAAGTGTTTACATAAACCTTTAACATCATTAGAAATTCTAACTAGTACATCACACAAGCGTTCAATAATAATAGCATTTTGTTTCAATTGATCACTTATTTGCATATTAAAGTTTTGTTGCTTAACAACAAAATTATCAAATTCATCCAAACATTGACTTGGAGACTTATTATAAGGAATATCACCTTCATCAAATTAATAGAGAGAATGTACCTCTACTACCTATTTTGGAGGGTCAAGTCCGTGGATTTCTTCAATAGGAGGTAAATTCTTCACATCTTTGGCTTTAATACCTTTTTCTCTAATAGATTTCTTAGCTTCTTGCATATCTTCGGGACTGAGGAGTAGAATACCTCTCTTCTTCGGAGTTGGCTTAGGTGGTGGTACGGGAAGTGTCCAATCATTGGTATTTTTCAATAAGTTATTCAATAATTCATGGGCCTGCTCAACTGTCCTTTCCCTGAAAACACAACCAGCACAACTATCTAGGTAGTCCCTAGATTCAGTGGTTAGTCCATTATAAAAGATATCAAGAATTTCATTCTTTTTAACAGGATGGTCTGGCAAAGCATTAAGTAATGTGAGAAGCCTCCCCAATCTTGAGGGAGACATTCTTCCTCAAATTGTTTGAAATTGTAAATTTCCTACAAGGCAGCTTGTTTCATATGAGCAGGAAAATATTTTTTAGTAAAATAATAGATCATATCCTAGGGACTGCGCACACAACCAGGAGCAAGGTTATTAAACCATGTTTTCCTTTAATGAGAAAGGAAACAACTTAAGTATATAATAATATTGAATCTTTTCCTCTTGAGCAAACAGGGTTGCAATATCATTCAATTTAGTCAGGTGTGCAATAACTTTTTCAGATTCATAACCATGAAAGGAATCAGATTCTACCAAAGTAATAAGTTTAGGATCAACAGAGAATTCATAATCCTTATTATCGACAAAAATAGGAGAAGTAGCAAATTTAGGATCAAGTTTCATCATTTTGTCCATGGCCTTTTCTTTAATTATAGCAATGAAACCTTCTAAACCATTCTCACCATCATAACCAATAAACTCTCTAGTAAACTCCTCATCAAATGTATATGATTCAGGCACATCAAATATTTTATTTCTAATAGGAGTATTAGGTGTAGCAGGCGATTCATAATTTTCAGTAGTTTCACTTTCTTTAGCTTTAGCAATATGAGCATCCAATAATTCACCAAGTGGAACAGTATTATCAAGGAGAGTAGAAGCATCATCACAAGTATCATTAATAGTAGAAGCAGTGCCTACTGTGTGTGACATAGCAGTATGTGAAGTATGTGGTGGTGGTGTCACAAGTTGACTTGAAACAGTAGGTGAATCAAGAGTAGAGCTAGTTGGCAGTTCCTTACCTCCCCTCGTCTTAGAGGGCATGATCTTAGTTTTGAAATCTCTGAGATTCTTCATAGTAAAGATAAATTGCAGCAAATAATTAACTCCCAAGTGAACTTAATAAATAGAGCTATGCTTCCCGACAACGGCGCCAGAAAATAGTCTTGATGACCCACCCAAATTTGTTGATTCGACACAAGGGGAGCCAAAGAATATTTATAAGCCTTAGCAGTTGAGTTGTCAATTCAACCACACCTGAGAGATAACTTTCTTGCAGTAATTTATTAGTAGCACAGTAATATGATAGCAGTGATAGCAGAGTAACAGTAACAGCAACAGCAATAGTAACAAGTTTGTAACAAGTAGAGCAACAGTAATTGGAATGGTGGCAATAGCAGAAAAATGTAGGCATGGAGTAGCAATGGGGTGTTTAGATGAGATTCAATATGTAACAGTCATAACCTAGAGCAATACATACGAGCTCCAATTCATTAATCATATGTAGGCATGTATTTAGTATATAGTCATACGTGCTTGCGATAAGAACTTGCATAACATCTTTTGTCCTACCCTCCCGTGGCAGCGGGGTCCTAATGGAAACCAATGGTAATTAAGGCGCTCCTTTTAATAGAGAACTGGAACAAAGTATTAACACATAGTGAATACATGAACTCCTCAAATTACGGTCATCCCCGTAGAGTATCCCAATTATTGTTACCTTGGGGTCTATGGTTCAGAACAATAACAGGTGCATACAACTTGCAGATAAGATCAAGAACTCAAATATATTCATGAAAACATAATAGGTTCAGATCTGAAATCATGGCACTCGGGCCCTAGTGACAAGCATTAAGCATAGCAAAGTCATAGCAACATCAATCTCAGAACATAGTGGATACTAGGGATCAAGCCCTAACAAATATGACATGATTACATATGAAATCTCATCCAATCCCATCTACCTCTAGTATGCCTACAACACTACTGGAATTCAGAAATTTGCCGTCTGCCTGTTCTTTGCCGTCTGCTAGCCGACGGCAAAGAGGGTCATTGCCGTCCGCTTCCAAAAAGCAGACGGCAAAGAACCGGCTGATGGCAAATATACAGTTTGCCATCTGCCATTTCTTTGCCATCAGCTCGCGGACGGCAAAGGTCTAGAAGGCAGACGGCAAAGAGCCCAGCCGGGCCCCACTGGACCCTGCGGCTGGGTAGGTCAGGCGGACGGGCTGGATGCCGTCCGACAGATCTTTGCCGTCTGCCTTTGGGACCTTTGTCGTCCGCTAGCAGACGGCAAAGAAAATGACCTAGCTAACGGCCGTTCCCCCCGGCCCCACCCCACTAGCTAGGATCTTTGCCGTCTGCCTTTGGGACCTTTGCCGTCCGCTAGCAGAAGGCAAAGAAAATGACCTAACTTACTAAAACGATCAGCCCCGCCCCACCCCCCCTCTCTCTCCCTCTTTCTCTCCCCTCACCTCACCCGCGCGCCGCCGTGGCCCAAGCCGCCGCCGGCCCGCACCACCCCCGGAGCCCGAGCCGCCACCGGCCAGCCCCGCCGCCTGGAGCCCGCCCCGCCGCCGGCCCGCCCCACGCAGCGGACCCAGGCCGTGGCGGCGGCGGCCGCCCTGCCCCGCCCCATCGCCGGGGCCACGCCGCGCCGCCCCGCCCATCCGCCGGAGCCGCCCCGCCCCGCGCCGCCCCTCCCCGCGGCCTTCCTCCACCCGCCCCCCCTCCCCGTGGCCGGCCTCCACGGGCCGACCTCGCCGGAGCTTAGCTAGGTGAGTTCTTGTGCTCTTTTTTCTGTTTTTTTTTCCTGTTTTTTTAGATTTAGTTTAGTTTAGTTTAATTTAGTTTAGTTTAGTTTAGTTTAGGTTTAGGTTTAGATTAAGTTTAGTTTAGTTTAGGTTTAGTGTAGTTTTTTTTTCTGTTTTTTAAGAATAAAGAAGAAAGATGAAAAAAAAAAGAAGTAAAAGAAGAAGAGGAAGAAGAAGAAGAAGAGGAATAATAATAAGAAGAAGAAGATGAAAAAAAGAAGTAGAAAAAGTAGAATCGCCGAGGGGTCGAGGATCGCCGAGGGGTTGAGGGTCGCCGAGGGGTCGAGGGTCGAGGATCGAGGTGTCGAGGGGTCGAGGGGTCTAGGGGTCGAGGGTCGAGGGGTCGATTTATGTGATGTGATGTCCTAAAATTTTACGGTGAGCATGGTGCGGCTGGTGTCGTAGCTTAAGATGCGGACGTGCCCGAGCTGAAGGTCATGAGCGCGGGTGAACTGCTTCCATCCGTGCGCGAGATACATGTGGCGGTCGGCGTCGAACAATACATCCACGTCCCACAAGCGACGCCGGCACCCAGCCTCCCGCAGCAACAGTTCTCGGGGTCGAGGATCGCCGGTCGCCAAGGGGTAAGGGGTAGAGGATCGCCGGTCGCCAAGGGGTCGAGGGTCGGGGCAGAGGGTCGAGGATCACCGGTCGCCGAGGGGATAGATGGTGGAGCCAGTGGGTCCCGCCGGTCCCGGTGCCGTCGCCCAGGCCGAGAAGAGGAGAAGAAGAAGAGGAGAAAAATAGGAAAAAGGAAAAGAAGGAAGAAGAAGAAGAAGAATAGGAGGAGCAGAAGAAGAAGAAGAAGACCCCCGACCCCCGACGCCCGACGCCACTAACCCCCACTGACCCCCGACCCCCGACGCCACTGACCCCCGACCCTCGACGCCACTGACCACCGACCCCCGACGCCACCGACCCCCGACCCCCGACGCCACCGACCCCCGACGCCACTGACCCCCGACGCCACCGACCCCTCGACCCCTCGACCCTCGACCCCACGACCCCTCGACCCAGGCGTTGTATTGTGTGTGTGAACAAAGATGATTACAATGCTAACGAGGCGTTGTGTTGCAGGCTGCTATTCAGAAAGAGAGAGAGGCAACACAGGCGCTTATGGCGGCGAAGGAGAAGGAGATGGAGGAGAGGACGGCTAGGTTGTTGGAGGAGAGGGCACGGTCCGATGCGTCTTACCGGGCCATCTACGAGATCTTCGTGGTAAGATTCTTCTTCATATTTGTCAAATCTTGCATTTAATGTTCATTTCATTAATAACGAATATCATTGACTTTGTGAAAACCAAATGTGCAGACTATGTGCGAGAAGAACGGCCATACCGCTCCGTCGATGCCAGTCATTACCACGACTGCAACGGTGAGTTTCATTTGAATGCAATGATCTTTTCAGTGTCATCATGCTAACGAGACATTGCAAATCATCTTTGGTGCAGCATAACTCCGGGGTCGCATCGCACGACCCTTCTCCAGGGCATCCTTCTCCAGGTGAAACCGGCCCGAGGACGGTAAGCCCCAAACTTAGCTCATTTTCTCAAAGAAAGTCAAACTTAGCACTTAGACAAACTTAGCTCCTTGTGAGAGTTACATGTCTCTTCTTGATGGAGGAA